>OX608073.1:53686275-54960107 GCA_951509635.1 Eupeodes luniger
GATGCCGGTGATGCCGGTGATGCCGGTGATGCCGGTGATGCCGGTGGCCTAGAACCCTCTAGTTACTACTACTCTTAATATTAAAAGGACCTAGGAACGCTTACAAATTTCTTTTTTTATAAATATTGTTTTTCTTCCATTTGATGCCATTTAACCTATTCCAGACCAGAAGTATCCTTTTTTTTACGATCATAGAGGTCGTTAGTACAATAGTGGCCTATCTGCATTTTTCAATATTTTCAGTAGAACAAACATAAGAAACATGTTAATTTCAAATACTTGTAGTTTTAAAACAAAGTAACATAACTATGATTTTTTTGCAATATGGTCAAGAAAAAACAGGGTTTCGATTTTGTATTCATAATCATTCAAAATACCGTTATAACTTATTTTAAAGTCAGATATTGCATGGAGAAAAATGTAAAAAAAAACTAAAATGTGTTGAGATAGGCCAAAAATTTACAGAAATTAAAGCTACCTCTCAGTCATAATCACAAAACAAGAATGTGAGATTCTTGAGTTAATATGAAGTAGACAATTCATTAGTTATTGTAAACGTTTCGGCAACTTTTTCAAATGCTTGTATGATTTTCGTCACAATTTTTAACTTCCCATAGGAAGTTATTGTAATGGGTCCGATTTGTCAAATTGAAAATTTTGACATTTCTCGACGTTTCAAGGTCCCTAGAGTCGAAATAAAAGATTTTTAGAAAGATGTCTGTGCGTGCGTGCGTGCGTGTGTACGTATGTACGTTCGTACGTCCGTACGTCCGTATGCCCGTACGTCCGTACGTCTGTACGTTCGCGACGTTTTTTTCGTCTTCCATAGCTCAAGAACCAGAAGAGATATCGACTTCAAATAAATTTTGTTTTACAGATAATAAAGCAGAAAGATGCAGAAAGGGCTCTCAAGAAAATTGCGTGGGTGGTTTTTTAACCATAGCAGTTTAAATAAAAGGTGAAAATTTTGGTTAACCCTAAATATCTCATGAACCAATGACGTTAGAGACTTGAATTAAATTGAATATTATATAATGTAATGTGATACAAAACAATTATATTTTTGGAAAAAAATCTAATTAACGGTTTTTTTTATAAATCAAAAAAACTGAAAAAAAAAAATTTGTCACCTCGAAAATTTTACGACTAAAATATGATTTCATCTCCAAAACAATTTTGTGCAACGAAAAATACTGTTTTTGACATTTGATAAAATTTTGAGAAAAATCGAAGTAACACTTTTTCTTACAAAAATTAAAAACCTAAAAAAAAATTAATAAAAGTTGGTAAAAATTGATTTTTGACTCAAATATCTTTTCAAGACTTAGAGATATTGTCTTTAAACTACTTTTATCTTTCAAAAAATATTGTTTTCAACATTCAGTAAAATTTTGAAAAAAGTAGAATTGACAGTTTTATTACAAAAAATTAAAAACCGAAAAAAAAATAACAAAACTTGGTAAAAATTGATTTTCGGCTCAAATATCTTTTCAAAACTTTGGGATTATGGCTTCAAACTAATTTTAGCTTATAAGAAATATTGTTTTCAATATTCGGTAAAATTTTGAGAAAAATCGAATTGACAGTTTTTTTTACAAAAAATAAAAAGCTAAAAAATAACAATACTACAACTTGGTAAAAATTTACTTTCGACTCAAATAGCTTTTTAAAAATTAAAAATATTGGCTTCAAACTTATTTCATTTCACAGAAAATATTGTTTTCGATATTCAGTAATTTTTTTATAAAAATCCAGCAGTCCTTTTTTTCATAAAAAAATACAAAAAATAGTACGCAAATTTGGTAAAAATTGATATGAATCAAGACAAGACAAACTTTTAAGCAAAACAAATCGACAGACGGGATGGGAAGTTATCAGTGTGGGTTGCATCCCAGCCTCTTTTTTTTTCATGTTTTTTGATTTACAAAAAAACTGTTACATGATTTTTTTCCAAAATTACATTAGTAGGTATCACGTCACAATATGTAAATAAAAATGAATTCAAGTCAACAGCGCTATTGGTTCGTAAAATATTTTGGGTTAATTTTTTTGAGAGTCCTTTCTGCATTATTATTTGTATATCAAAATTTATTTGAAGTGGATATCTTCATTGGCTCTTGAGATATGGACGACACAGAAAGCTTCCAGAACGGGAGAAATATAATAATTTTCAATTCGACAAATCAGACCGACTACAAGAACTTCCTATGTATGGGAAGTTCAACAAAATTTCTTACAACTTTCGTTAAATAAAAAATTAAACATTTATAAATTGAGTTTTTACTTTTTTGGAAATATTTTAATGTCTTAAATTTGTCAGCTTTAAAATAAGCTATAAATATTTAAAATAATGTGAAAAGATTGCTAAACTGTGACATGCTTTCTCCATTTTATTTTCTAGAAAACAAAAAACAAAACCTTTTTTGTGATTAACGACGTAATTCAAATGTTCCTCCATTTAACTGGAATTGACTGTTGTTGTAAATGTTCAATTTCCTCATTTCAGATTTGGACAAGAAAATCGACTTTTACAAATAGAAAAACTTTTCTCCTTTTTGATGGTTCGGGTTGATTTTAGAAGCAATTTCTACGCATTTTGTGTTGGACTTTTTTCTGCTTTCTCTGGGCTGATTCGAGTTGTTATATTTCTTTTAGTTTAAATGTTTTTCGTTCCTTCTTTTTGTTATCTTGAAAATCTCTTCGAGGCCTAACTAATCCAAATAACACGCATTTCGCATACAAAAATATTTCCCAAATGAGTTTTATCCTTGCAAATAGCCATAAAGCCATCACAGAGAAACAAAACAAAAACACGCAGTCACGTTTGAGTCTTTTTGCAAATAGGCTTTAACCCTCTTATCTTGATAAACACACATATATAGATATAGGCTGACTTGATGACTCAAAAAAAAAAAAAAAATATTGTTCTGTGCATACTGAACTCATGTGAGTTGAGGACTTCTCAGACGTATTTTCCAATCTTGATCTGACATTTTGTCCTTACACTTGGTTCGAAGGTTATCCTGATTAAGTCATACAAATGCACAACCAACTTCAAGGCTAAACTGATATTGTACATAGGTATGGATGTAGATAGATAGAGGAAGGGTAGCCTTATATTATTATATACCTAGTAATAAATCAGAAAGGTCTATAATATAATATAGAGGTACCCCCCATAGTACTATATGTACCTCCTATAAAGTCTTCAGAGGTTCAAGGCATCAAGGAAGGGTGAGTTTGTTTCAATTCTCCTCCCTTGCTTCGGTGCTGTCCTTTTATAAAAAAACTAAATTGCTTTCGACTATGTATGAACTGAACATATAACCAATATCAAGGCTGATTGTGTCGGTCGGTTGGTCGGCATTTTCCGAGGGTAGTTGCGAAATTATTGGAGCTTGTTTTTTTTACGTTTTCTTTTTCAAGAAAAGACCATCAGGTTCAAGTTTGTTTTATGGCAGTTGTTATTAAGAACCGAACTACTTGAAAATAGATGACACATACCATCACACTGAAGTACAATGTACACTTCTTATAGGTCGCGTCGTCATCGTCGTATTGGTCGGTCCTACAAAGACTATACAATTTTAAAATATCCTCTACCGAAATTAGGGATCGTTAAGTTTGTTATACATAAAACTTGATGGGTATGTAGAGCCAGAGTTATATGACCGGATAACATCACGATTGACCTTAATATCAAAATGCAATTTCCGTGAAGTTGCTTAATATGCATTAAAAAAAAAGAATATAAGATACAATTTGCTTTTTTGATGATTGAAAGTGTTTTGTTTGTTGTAGTAGTTGAAATTTTGGTGAAGTAGTTTTATGGCTTTAGAAACATTTTTAAGAGCGGCAATTTTCTTCTATTTAAGGATACGCGCAGATCAACGCAACGTAGTTTAATACATCGTAAAATGATACCAATAAATGAGATTTTATGTTATTTGTTTATCATAAAATTATAACAGTCTAAAATAGGAATGAATGATAGCAGAGCTAATAAATATCTTCTTTTTCTTCTGTTTGCTATTGTTAGTTTACTACACAATACAAGTCAACAACAAAAATAAAAACAAAAATGTTTCTGGGTTTATTTTACGGTTATTCTTTTCGGAATATCCCAAAATTAAAGAAAAATGTCTTTAGCACTACTAAACTTTGCTTTTCTTGTGTTGATACCAGTAATAATGTTTTTAGAAACTTACATATAAAAATGTGATTATTTCGTATTTAAAGGTGTTGTAGAGCGAAGACCGTTATTTATAGAAAAAAAAAATATGGGGACAAAAACTTTAGGGAATTTTGAGATCTTCAATTTTTGTTATAGAATTTAAAAAATTACATAACTATGTAGAATTAAATAATCCCTTTAAAACTTCACATCTCCTTCTTTTGAAGGACAGTTCGTTGTCGTAAAATAAGGACAAGTGAAATAAGACAGACTTTCAAAAATTTTACTTTCTTGCACATTACAAAGTGAAATAAGGCCATTTTCATCAATGCCAATTTTTTAAATTTGGTCTTATTTTACGTGACCGGACAATTAACGGCTCCGTACTTCATACATGCGGTTACCAAACATTTTCTTTAATAAATGAAAAGTGACATACGATGTGTGACATGTTGCGCCATCTTGTTGGAACCATAGCTCTTGGACGTGATGGTTGTTCAATTGATGAACGAAAAAGTCAAAAATCATGGCTTTACAGCGGTCACGATTGATTGTTACTTTCACTCCAAATCTGGCAGTTTTGTTTATTTACATGGTGCTGTGAAATAAACCCAAGTGAAATAAGGCCAAATTCCAAGAATAGGCTTTATATCTCTTTTGGAAAGTGTTATTTTGCCAATTTTCAACATTTGGTTTTATTACACTTAAACAAAGTAAAATAAGACCAAATTGGTTTTTATTTCACTTTCAACAGTATAGTTTCCCATGAATACAAACAAACTTTGCATACAGTCAAGCAGGGAGGTTGCAGGGGGCGGATTCCTTACCGTAAAAATACCTTGGTCTTATTTCTCAAAATAATATGGCCTTATTTCACTTTGCCAAAATGCAATGTGACCAACTGCTGAAAATTGGTCTTATTTCACTTTTGTATAGTGCAATAAGGCCAAATTTTGAGAGTTGGTATTATTTTACACAGCTCTTATTGACATATCGCTTGATGTTCCCCTATTTGATATTTCAAAATAAATTTGAAGCGTTGTTCAAGCGCCGCCGTCTATTTATGTTAAAATGGCAAACCAAACTTAAAATAAATCACTTGATAGCTGACAAAATGGTCACCATTTAAATTAGTGTGGGTAAAGAATTTTGTTTTACAGGATCAAAAATTCACAAATAAGGACAAAACAATACAAAGAAGGAATTATTCTTAAAAAATTAAAAATTACCAACAATATTTTGCATATTTCAATATCAATTTTTGATAACGAGATTTTTGGTCGAAAACCAATTTTTACCAATTTTAGTAGCATTTCCTAAAAGTTTTTGTATCTTATGTAAAAAAATTACAAATTGGATGAATGAAATTAATTGAAGTCAATCTGTTCTATTATTCACGAGATATCGAGAACCTATTTTTTGTATAATTTATTTTTTTTATAAAAAAACGGACTGTTGGATTTAAATGAAAAATTTGTGAGATAAAATTAGTTTGAAGCTTATATTTTTAATTTTTGTAAAGATATTTGAGTTGAAAGTAAGATTTTATCAAGTTTAAGTATTGTTTTTTTTTAAGTTTTTATTTTTTGTAAAAAAATCTGTCAATTCAAATTTTCTCATAATTTAATCGAATGTTGAAAACAATATTTCGTATATGACAAAATTAGTTTAAAGCCATAATCTCAAATTTTTAAAAAGATATTTACGTCGAAAATCAATTTTTACCAACTTTTAGTAGTGTTTTTTTTAGGTTTTATTTTTTATAAAAAAATATTCAATTTGATTTATTTCAAAATTTCACGAGATGTCAAAAACGTTATTCTTCGTAGCATACAATTATTTTGGAGATAAAATCATTTTTTTTTTGGAAAATATTTGAAGTGACAATTATTTTTTTTCAGTTTTTTTGATTTATGAAAAAACCGTTAATTGGATTTTTTCCAAAAATATATTAGTTTGGTATCACTTTACTTTCCGACGTACGGACGTACGAACGCACGTTCATGTTAACACGCACGCACAGACATCTCTCTAAAAATTGTTTGTTTAGACTATAGGAAACTGGAAACGTTGAGAAATGTCAAAATTTTCAATTCGATAAATCGGATTGATTACAATAACTTATTATGGGAAATTAATAAATGTAATCCAGCGAGGAATATTTAATATTTTTGTTTTTTAATTAAAAATATGTAAGAGTTTGGTTGACTACTTCAAGTAAGTAATATTTTTAGGAAGGTTTTTGTTCCTGGTTCTCACAATTCATTGATTTTATGACACCTCCTTTAAACTTGTCTTATTTTTTGTTAACGATCATAATTTTGAAATGGGTTTGACCAACAAAAAGAGCACTATAAAATTGGTTGAAACAATCTTCAGTTCTTACAAAATTAACACATGGTTATTGATTTATTTCTTCAGGGAAAAAAAGTTATCCTAAAATGAGTATTAAAAAAATTAAAATTAATTAAAAACAAATTTAAATACAAAAATCGAGGTGGCTTGATGAATAAATAAAATAAAATAAAATAAAATTGAATTAAATAAAGTTAAATAAAATTAATTATATGAGATAGTTCCTCACATTTAGTTGACTATTTTTAATAGACCATTAATGGTGTACAGTATAGAAATTACTATATCATGTTAAGCTTCTTTGCTTCTTAAGCATTTTGATATTGTTTAGAGAATAACATTACTAACCTTAGGCCTTTTCGCCCAAAATAATATTTCCGAAATTAAAAATGTCATTACACCTAACACAATTTCATAGGAAGTTATTGTAATGGGTCCGATTTGTCAAATTGAAAATTTTGACATTTCTCGACGTTTCAAGGTCCCTAGAGTCGAAATAAAAGATTTTTAGAAAGATGTCTGTGCGTGCGTGTGTACGTACGTCCGTACGTCCGTACGTCCGTACGTCCGTACGTTCGCGACGTTTTTTTCGTTGTCCATAGCTCAAGAACCAGAAGAGATATCGACTTCAAATAAATTTTCATATACAGATAATAAGGCAGAAAGATGCAGAAAGGGCTCTCAAGAAAATTGCGTGGGTGGTTTTTTTACCATAGCAGTTTAAAAAAAAGGTTAAAATTTTGGTTAACCCTAAATATCTCGTGAACCAATGACGCTAGAGACTTGAATTAAATTTTATATTATATATTGTAACGTGATACAAAACAATTATATTTTTTGAAAGAAATACAATTAACGGTTTTTTTTATAAATCAAAAAAACGGAAAAAAAAATTTGTCACTTCGAAAATTTTACGACTTAAATATGATTTCATCTCCAAAACAATTTTGTACAACGAAGAATAATGTTTTTGATATCTGATAAAATTTTGAGAAAAATCGAATTGACAGTTTTTTTACAAAAAATTAAAAACTGAAAAAAAAAATTAATAAAAGTTGGTAAAAATTGGTTTTCGACTCAAATATCTTTTCAAAAATTTGAGATTATGGCTTCCAACTAATTTTTACTTATAAGAAATATTGTTTTCAACTTTAGGATAAATTTTGAGAAAAATCGAATTGATATTTTTTTTACAAAAAAGAAAAACCTAAACAAAAAAATTAATAAAAGTTGGTAAAAATTGATTTTCGGCTCAAATATCTTTCCAAAACTTTGAGATTTTGACTTCAAACTAATTTTATCTTATAAATAATATTGTTTTCAACATTCGGTAGAATTTTGAGAAATGTTGGATTGACAGTTTTTTTTACAAAAAATAAAAACCTAAAAAAAACAATACTAAAACTTGGTAAAAATTTACTTTCGACTCAAATAATTTTTCAAAAATTTTTAATATTGGCTTCAAACTTATTTTATTTCACAGAAAATATTGTTTTTGATATTCCGTAATTTTTTTATAAAAATACAACAGTCCGTTTTTTTATAAAAAATAAAATCTCTAAAAAATAGAACGGAAATTTGGTAAGAATTGATACATTTAGACAAACTTTTAAGCAAGACAAATCGATAGACGTGATGGGAAGTTATCAGTGTGGGTCGCATCCCAGCCTCTTTTTAACATTTTATGGTTGTACGATTTAGGCATGATTACTGAACCTTTGGGCGGTAAAACTTGTTTGGGTCTTATGAAATTGCGAATAAAAAGCAGTGTTCGGTCCAATAACATAACGCAAAATGCATACTTAAAACGTCATATCCCCCAAAAATGGATCTATCGCCCAAAAACTTTTCCAGAAGAAAATGCCCTCAAACCCCTAAATCTATGTCATTGTGCCCAAATAAATTTTAAAATACCATAGCGCCCAAATTACTTATTGACAAATTGCCCAAAACATGTCATGTGTTTCAAAATTTGGGCATTCTGACAAAATGTTTGTTTATTTTGGGCACTACGACATTTTGTGTTTTACATTATATCTCCCAAACGAAAAAATGTCAAATCACCCAAGAACTCAGAATCAAGAAAGCGTAACAAATAGGTTTGGCTTTATTTAACACTTTCAAAAAGCGAAATAAATCCAATTTTCAAAGTGAAATAAAACAAAATGGTTTACTTTCTCACAGTGCATATAAACAGTGTAATATGTATGGGGGGGCATGCTTCCCTAAAACCCCCATCTAACCTTTATGCTTGGGCTCACTATAATATTTTGGGTAGATTCGAGGTTGTAAAGTTTCTTTAAATCGACATTCTTTCATTGACTTCCTTTAAATTTATTAGTATTGAATTCAAACATTGAAAATCACAAATCCCATAGCAAGCCTAAAATACTTCAATACTTTCAAAGACGATAAAATTGGCCAGTAACGACTGTATTAATGACAAAATTATTTTGTTGCAAATGTATGCTGTGTCTGAAAATGTATGTAAACATTTTGGTTTTTACTTTTTAGACTGAAGTTTGAAAATTATTTTTCAACTATCAACGGCTTAAATAATACGATAAAACCGAACCTTAGGATAGTATAAAAACATTTTAAACATCATCGTGGGTTCATAGACTACACTAGTAAACAAGGTTTTACATCTTTTAGTTTCGAATCCGAAATCAGGTTGTTGAATTTTTTTTTTTTAATTCAATAAACGTCACTATAAAAGATTTTTGAAGTTAGTTTTTGTTGATTTTAAAATCCGTGCTATTATATGCTTGTGAAACATGGAAAGTCTCGGCCACCATCTCGAGACAATCGCAGGCTTTTGTGAACCGCTGTCTGCGTCACATCCTTAAAATTCGCTGGCCAAAAACAATATCTAACCAGGAATTGTGGCGTAGGACAGGTCAGAGGCGCTTGGACATCGACATCTGAAAGCGCAAATGGCAATGGATTGGATTGGTCACATTGCAAATCAAACGATGATATTGCGAAGCAGTCCTTTGAATGGAATCCTCAGGGGTCACGGCGGCGGTTTGGAAGACCAAGAACAACATGGAAATCTACAGTGCTATCGGAAGCTAACTCCCAGAGAAAGACGTGGCCACAGTTAAGGTATCTAGCTGCAGATCGAGAAGGATGGAGACGTTTTGTTGACGCCCTATGCCCCGTACGAGGTTAGAGGACCTGATGATGATGATGATTTAAAAGTTAAAATATAGATCAACAAATCGGAAATTTTTAAAATATAAAGTGAGATACAAAAATGATTTGAATTTTAGTTGGGAAATAGAGATATTTCAACATCAGCATTTACTTCATTCTTGTGTTTTACTTTAGGTTTAAAAACATAGCATTTTTTTTAACATTCCTAAAATGGTGCATTTCAAATAGGAAGTTGAAAAATAACTTTTCAAACTTCGATTTCGGGACAAAAAAATTGTTTTCGGAAAAGTAGATATGATTTGGTTTCCTAGTATTAGAAAATTTTTTGGACAAAAACAACCAGTTTCAGTTGAGAAACTCACTTTTTAAAATTATATTTGCAGTTTCTGAGATAAGCATGGACGAAAAAAAAATTTTTGCGAAAAAACTATTTCTATAAAACACGAAATTAGTGGATTGTTTTTTAAATATAATATATTGTTTTTTAAAAACTAAAATTTCGAATTAAAGATTTAAATCAAACATAAAATAAGTCAAAAAAAATGGGTCCCCCGATTCCGTCCGTGTGTCTGTCCTGGCTTCTTCAGCTCAAACCATTGTTTCGATTGAGTTAAGACTTAAGTTTGAATTAAGGCCTTAAGCCAATTGCCGTCAAGAATAAATATGACAGTCGTACAATTTTTTCAATTCCAAATTTTCTCAAAAACGAATCGATAGATTTTTATTAAATTGTCTTTAATTTTTTTTTTTTCTTGATTTCTTTTAACAAACAAAAAACATATTTCTGATTGCTTCAGAATCGTGCCGTTCATAGAACTGTTATTTTGTTTTTAAGTTTTTTCAAAACTAATGAACCGATTATAATATTGTTCTCCACAAGCTCTTATACTTTATCAATAATATTTGATGATCAAAAATTTCATTACTGTTTTTTTTTTTAAATTCTATATTTCGGAATGGGGTCAACATTTTTAAACGAAATTCAAATTTAAAATGTATATTTATAAGCACTAAATAAATGCTTGCTAGAAATATTTTTAAGGAAAAATTTAAAAATTGTATGTATGAAAAATGAATTTAAAAAAAAGCGATCTAACTATTTTGTTAAAATAAATGTAATAAATCAAGGTTTTTTTCTTTAATTAAATGGCATTCAAATTTTTGAAGAAAAACAGCCTCTTTGGATACATGAGCAAGTTTGTGCGACGCAGTCATTCATTTTATTTTTGAAATGCTATCATGTAAATTTCATCTGTGAGTAATAAATGATTCGTTTCATAAAATTCATTGAAAATGCAGTTCTTATTTGTACTTACTTTTTTTAAAAAGTTAGTTAGTTTTTTTAGTTTTAGTTTTATTGACTTCATAAATACATACATATATATATACAAATTTACATTTCAGTGTTTTGATATAACTAAGTCTTTTATGGTTTGGCCGAAGGCCGTCTACCAGAGTGACATTTTAATTTAATTTGTACATTTTCAAAAATAAAAAGCTTAAAACATTAAATTATTATTATTATTTTTTTTTTCTTTTAAATACATCTATCATTATTATTTAAAAATTTTCTTGCATAATTTGGTTTCTGTAACGAAAAGCTTTCGTAATATACCCAACTAGAGGGTCCCAACCGCTCTCTCCATTCAAAATTTTGATTACTTCGTCTAGACCAAGAGACTCCACTGCAAAGAAACGCCTTCGAAATTCCTTGAGTATTGGACAGATTCCCACAAAGTGAAAAACATCGTCGCGCACTTTCAAATTGCATAGATCGCACAATAATGGTAGTTCTGGTCGATGCGGAATATAATTCAAACCAATGACTTCACCTCTTATTTTAAATAGCATACTGATTTGTTCTGTTGTGTTTTGTGCCAAGAAATACGTGTTTGTATTTAAAAAATGATTCAGCTTGCTGTAGTAGGTTCTGTATTGCGACGACTCTGCTTCCTTAGTGAACTTATCATAAATCATATTTCCAACTTTTCTTAGCAAATTTTTGAATTTTAACTTCATGGCTTCATTATTATCGGTGGTTGATACTGTAAATACTGTAAAATCTGTTGGCCAATTTGTTCCACTCAGTAACGCAAGATCCCCCAGAATGTATCAGCTGCATGAGAACCAGTCTTGGAATCCTTTCTTCTCCCATCGCCATTACTCTTGTCACATAATCGAAATGTATTTTTAGCGTATCCAAAAATAGTGGTGCTATACCTGTTTCTAAGTATAACATATAATTTGAAAGCTTGAAAGTATTCCGTATAAAAAAACGAAGACATTTTTCCACAGCCTCAAAGGAAATATATCCCCAAACTTGGGCTCCGTAGAAGAGAATTGATAATGCAGCTGTACGAAAGATTTGATACTTTGCTCCATGTGATATGTTTTTCCTTTCAATACAACTTCTCCACACAGAATACATAGCTCGTTTAGCTTCAGATAGTTTGTATTGAAGATGCTTATTTAGGTTTAGATTAGAAGCAATTAATACTCCTAGGTACTTGTACTCTTTAACAATCTCTATTGGTTCCTCCTCAAACGTCCACTTTTCACTCCTCGAAAACCTGCCACCCCCCCTTCTCATAATTATAATTTTCGACTTGGCAAGATTAACCGATAAATTCCAGGTTTTGCAGTAGCGTTCTAGTCGGTTTATCATTAGCTGCATACCGTTTATAGTCTCCGATAGGAAGACTAAATCATCTGCAAACATTAAGCCAGGGATGTTTTTTCCACACATAACAATTCCCCCTTTTACGCTATCGATAATGTCGTTTATGTACAAAACAAAAAATTGAGTACTAAGAACGCAACCTTGTTTAACGCCCATTGACGTTTCAAACTCGTCTGAGAGGAATTTACCATCCCATACCCTTGCAACATTTTCTTTGTAGATTGCTCTGATGACAGATATCATTTTTGTAGAGATTCCGTATCCGTAGAGTTTGTAGTAAAGTGCTTCTCTGGGAATTGAGTCGAAAGCTGCCCGGAAATCTACAAAAAAGGCATACAGCTTTTTCCCTATCTTTTTATAGATGTCGCCAATATTTACCAAAGAGAAAATTTGGTCTATCGTTGAATAGTTTTTCCTGAACCCCGCTTGAAATTCATGCAAAATCTTCTTGTTTTCGACCCACTCGCTTAACCGGTTGAACAGTATTGCTCCAAATAACTTTGCCACTGCGTTGAGAAATGAAATGCCTCTGTAATTAGTCGGATCTTCAGGGTCTCCTTTCTTGTGTAGTGGGAAAATGATTGCTCTTCGAAAACTTCCCGGAACATCACCTGTCTCAAAAATTCTGTTGTACTCCACGGTTAGAAAGTTTAAAAATTCTGGTGTTAGATTCTTAAAATATTCAAAGGGTATTCTATCCTCTCCCGGAGCTTTCCCATTTTTGGATTTCTCTATTACCAATTCTACCTCAGAGAGCGTGATAGGAGCATCTAAGAATTCCTCAAATATGTAAGGTGGCGCATACTGAAGCGATGGTGATTTTTGTGCTGTGTTGAGAAGATTCATGAAATGCATTTTTAACTCTTCTATATTGATAACTGTGCAGGTCATGTTTTTTTTTCCACTTACAAGCCTAACTGCTTTCCAAAACTCCGCTGAAGATTTTGTTTTGTTTATTGTCTCAATATTTCTCATATCCATTTCTCTTTTTTTTTTCTTACAAAGCATTTTGTAATATTTATTTGCCTGTGCATATAGCAATTTGAAGTGACAGTTGTTGGTCGTTCTCACTAGTTTCAAAAAAGCAAAAGACGCATTTCTAGCTCTCAAACATTCACTGTCGAACCATTTTTGCTTCTGTTCTAAAACTTTTCTTCTTGATGTTGTTTGTGGTATTGCTTTTTTGATTATATTAATTAGGGTTTCTACGTCTGGACTCCTTAAACTGCTGTCATGAAGCTCTTTTTCTAGATTTCGCTGAAATATCGGTCGGAAGTCGTCTCTCCATATAAGTTTTGGAAGAAGCTCAGGCACAGGCACAGCAGCTTCACTTGAAGATGACCTTACTTTGAATGTTACCTCTAATGGCATATGATCTGAAAACCCTTTAACTGCTACTCTTAAATCGTTAAAACACGAGTACTAATTTCCAGAAATAAAACAGTAATCTATTACTGAGCATGCTGAACCACGAATAAATGTAAATTCTCCTCTACGATCACCTTCACAGCTTCCATTTAATACACCACAGTCAAAAGCATCTGCTAATTCAAGAATTTTTTCTCCCTTTGAATCACATACCTCATCCTTTGACTTTCGATGGTAAGCAATTTTTGATGTGTCGATTCTACTACTGAAATTATTTTGTGAAAAGCCTATTCTTCCATTGAAGTCTCCTATTAGCACCAAATTTGTTGGTTCTAATGCATTTAAGAGGTCTTGCAGTTTTTCGAAGTCGCGTTGCCAATGACTGCAGTTCAGATAAATTGGAATGATGTGGTGAATTTTTCCTTCTAATTTGATTTCTATTATTCGAACTTCGTTTATACTTCTGAATTTCATTACAGCGTCTTTGAAATGCTTCCTATATCCGAAGAGCTCTCCACCACTTCCTCTCCCAAATATGATTTTCTTAATAGCTGGTATAAATACTAATTCGTAATTTATGAAAATATTCTTATAACTAGTTTCATCATAATCTACAATATGTGTTTCAAATAAAATAAAAATATCAAATTCTTTAATATAATTGAAAAAATCTGCAAATATATTTTTATTTTTAAGCCCGGCGACATTGTAGCTTAATATTTTTAACGTTGAAAAGCTTAAGTTCGCCTGGCAGACGGTTTCTTCTCATTTAACTTTTTTTAAAAAGTTAATGACAAACTTCAAGAACGTTTCTCTTTGCCGAATTTTTTTTGAATTTTTCTTCTCAAAATATGATTAATCAATGTTTGAAAAAAAAAAAACAAATTTGCTAAAGATTAAAATAACGTACAAGCAAATTGTCAAACATTTAAAAAAATCAGTTTACTTAAAAACTGTAAAATTGATTTTATAGTAAAAAATATTTTTCCAACATCCTATTTGTATGAAGAATCATCTTTGCCTAGTATATTATGTATTCAAGCAATAAAATAAAATAATTTAACATTTAAAATATGGTTTACAAACAAAGAATGCCAACATAACATGAAATTAAATCAGGAACTTAAATCATACAGCAAAAACAAAAAAACCGCTGATATTTTCCAACTCTCAAAGGAAAGCCCTCCTTATCTGAGAATTCAAAGAAGAAGAACCTTTTTATTTCTCTCTCACTAGTTTTTGGATACATATGAAGTAATTTCGTGCAGAAAAAAACATCCTTGAATTAAAAATACTCATCAACTCCCCAATGTTTAGATGGAAAGAAATAATTTGTTTCTGTTTTCTTATTCAATCTTGTATTCTCAAAAAATGAGAGAAAATGAGAAAAAAGTATAGAAACACAAAAAACTTACTACAAAAACAAACCATATCATTCCCCCCAAAGAAGTTCTAAAAAAAAATTTGAAATAAGATACTTTTCAGTGAGTTTTTTGTGTTTTTCCTTTTTTTTTTTTTAAAAAGAACCTACATCAACAAAATTGCTTTTCCCTCGCCTTTTATTATAAATCATCATCATCATCAGCATCAGAATCGTTGTAGTCGTCGTCGTCGTCCTTTGACATTATTTTTCCTCTTTTACATTTCATTTCTGATTGTAAACAATCTTTTTTTTGCATATCTCAATACGGCACGTTCGATATTTCCTCAAACACACAATACCTCTAAGAGAAAGAGAAAATCAAAATGAAAAAAAAAAAAATGTTTACGTATACGCCACAGAACCCACTCCTAATGTGAAATAGAATAACCCATCATTTTGGATAATCATCATCATTACAACCATCAATAGACCATGAATAGGAATAGATTTCGACTGGTAGTTGAGAAGTATATCCATTAACATTACTTCAAGATGGTCCCACAGGAATATGGGAGGGGGATGTCCATTAAAAATTTAACCCAAAAAGAAGCCTCTGCCACCCATTTTCAGCAACCTTCAACAGGGATATCCTCAATTTTAGCCTGGCAGACATTCTGTGTGGTGTGGTGTGGCTTTAACATGGATATGAAATAAAGATACATCCCACATGCCACCGCTGCTGCCGTCGAGTCGCCTCCACTGTCATCGTTAATGGTGCACTTGTATCTCCACAGAAAGTTGGGCAACACAAGAATCCCAAGAGAACACACAAAAAAAAAGATACAACTATAAAAGATGAAATAAAACTTACGATTTTATGATGTAACGCTGATAGTTCCCTTTCAGTAACACGTCGACTTGCTGCCTCACGTCTTCTCTGCCGAAATTGGCTATACTTGTAGGCAAGTATAACGCCAGGAAGAGCTAATGCCTCTAGGGGTGATTTCCTGCCGAAAGGCATCTCCTTTCTTTTTCGATTTAAGGACACACACGCTCACACAAGACTCACAGAGACACTGAAAAAAAAGCACTTCTGATGGAACTACACTCTGGGACACTGCAGCAGTGGTTGCTTTTCGAAGACAACGACTACGATGACGATGACGACGACGACGACGTCTACTACGAGAGGACGAGGACGAGAACTACAACGAGAAGAACAACAAAGATGTGCGCCAGGATACACTGAATACCGACCGTAGGGATGTTGATACTATACTCGCTATTTTTCGGGTGAGTTTTTTCTTCCCTTCTTATTCTATTTTTCAACATATATTCTTTTGCGATGGTTTTGTGAAGATTTTGAATAGACGACGAAGGATGAAAAAATCACACAAGTTATGTAAGGATAGCCTGTGTCGTTGATTTAATTTGCACAAGGATTCTGATTCAATTATTTTTGGGATTAACGTGGGATACCGGTATAATTCTATCTACAAAATGGGCCTTCCTTTCTTTTTCCTTTTCATCATCCTGTGGCACGAATTTATGTGTATTTCAATTTCTTTCTCTTTCGAATAGATTTACACAAGACACACAAAATAATATTGAATTGAATTTATTTAGATTTTCCCACTCGGGAAGGAGATTGCTTGAAATTGCTTCGATTTAACGGTTAACGGTTTTGCCGTGACTGCGGAACTCTGGCATCTGCAGTAGGTGACAGCGATTCGAGCGATATTCACGAAATCACACGTGAGAATCTTTGACTATACTATTCGCATCAGCATCCCCCAAAACACTATATGTATACACTTGACACTCACTTAGAAAATAGGTACCAACACAATCACAAAGAGAGATCTTTTTTTTTTGGTAGGGGGGTGGGGGAGAGTTTGCTCTGAAATACAAACAAAAAGAAATCACTTCCAATGCTGTTGTTTGGATTTAATTCCAGTCAAACTGCTGGAAGTTTGCAAAAATATTCTTCTTCACTCTCAAATGCATGAAGTCTGGAAATATTTTTGAAGGAATAACATTTTCGGAAAAAAACGTTGACCCATCGCTCTTCGATTCTTTGTGTGGATTAAGATTTTAAAACTATTTTTAACATTTTTCCTTTCGTTAAATAAATTGAATTCTTTGGGTTTTTAATGGAAAATAAAAACACTTGAATAAAAATGTCCTCCGAATTGAAGAAAGAAGAACTAAAAACTCTTAACTTTCGTTTCGTAAAACTTAACTGGATGAATAGACCGAACGACTCTATGCCCTTACTTCGACTGGAAGAAGTGAAAAACTTTGAGAACTTCTAAGGGCAGATTTTGTGTGAGTGTTACATTGTATACGGTGCGCGGGAAGGATAATATACTTATATTTCCCCTTGTTTCGTTCCAGGTTCTCATAATCTGTAGGGTTTTTGGTTATGCATTTGAGGTAAACAACATTTGACAGTTGAATTGTGGGAAATAAACAAAGTTATAGATAGTAAGAGTAACCAGGTAACAGAAGCAGCAAGGTGATGAGAGTTTGAAGATAACTGTGTTGAGAAGTATGAACTGAATAGGGTCGGGTCGGAAGGTTTGATGTGAGGTTGAAAACAGTAAACAGAGGTGAATAAAAGTTTGTTGCTTGCGACCAGTACTTAAATCTTCCATAATTTCATATATACATAGCTGATTTCAAACTCTAATACAGGAAAAGAGGCTCAAATGTGACTTATTTTGAATTAAAGTTTTTGTTCGTGTTTTGTTTAGTTTTTTTTAATTTAAAAAGAAAATTGTTTTTATTTTTTTTTAAATCATTACAAATTTAATTGAAGTCGAAAAAATTATTTATTCAGGGGTGGAATCGGCTAAGGTGATTGTTGATTGTTGGCAGTCAAAATAATCGAATTTGATCTGTGCAAGGTAATAGTCAAATTGATACCTATAAAGCTGTCACTAGAAAAATTTGATAGTCATTTTCCTAAAAATATGTCGTTTTTGAATAGAGCTACCAGACGCTTACAAAAAACGAATGGAACATTTTTTCAGTTACACTTTTTAGGTACAAAAACACATTCTTGTGACCGACAAAGCTTACGTAATTCGAAAAAACACAAGAGAAATAAGAATGTTATTTAAAAACAGCCAATTTGATACTTTTATTTAGATATTTTAATAGGAATTATTTTAAAATTTCACCATAGCAACAATGAATTGCGACAATTATAATCAGAAATTGTTAAATCGAATTGAATTGAGTTGAATCATTTTACACAGACGGAATGAAACTGATAGTCAAATTTGACTATCAAAAATATGATAGTCAATTATCAGCTTAGCCGATTCCACCCCAGGAAATAATTGGGATTAACCCAATTTTTCACTATATTTTAATTGTTATAGTAAAGAAACCACCCATCTGTTATTGAAAAGTTCAAATTGGATTCTAGTTAGAAAATACATATATTATAGGTAATTGTCCAAATTGTGTTTTGTTAGTTTTGAATATTGTAATGTTTGGTGAATTCAGAATGAATTTAAGCAACATTCGTAGTCTTACAAAGAATTTCTATGCCACATATGTTCACACTGAGACACACAGGACAGCTGTTTTGGCATTAAGTGAAACTCAAATAGCTGAAGATTCCGATCATTTGGAATTTAATTCAAACGGGAATAACTTAGTGCCATTATTCTTTTCCCACCATGATTTAGCCGTATATATAAGAAATGATGTTGCATACCAACTTTAACCACAATATGGTTTGTGCTCTAACATAAACTTTAACTTTAATAAATTCACGATAAAAAAGCACATCATCCAAGCATGCTTTCTTTACCGAAGTTTAAATCTGGACAGTAATTCAACTTTTAACGAATTTGATGCTCTGTCTGATTTCATTCAAAGAATTGTTGCCCATTATACTCACACTGAAATCGACATTGCGGGCGATTTCAATCTAAACAATTCTTCTTGGCTTCGATATTCTGGCCAGAAAACACCCAAAAAAAGGTATGTTGTGTTGAGGTCTTTGCTGAGTTAAATCAATTAACTCAGCTTGTCGATGAGCCAACTCGAATCCCTGACGTTGCAGGTTAATCCGCCAACACCCTAGACTTGTTTCTTACCTCTGACCCTAATAAATACGCAATCAGTGTATTACCGCCTCTATGCACCTCAGACCATTGTGTCGTAGCTGCACATTTCTCATGTCATAAGAACCCAGTAAAAGAAAGAGCCAACTGGGACGGTCTCAACGAATTCTTCAAGACCTTTAACTGGTCACTTTACTTCCTCGATAGTAACGTGGATTACAGGGCAGATATGGTTACAAATTGTATTTTTTGAGGAATGAGAAATTTTATTCCGAATAGGGTAAAATCTATCAAACCCAAAGAAAACTCAGGGTTTGATTCGAGCTGTAAAGAGGTTATTAGGATCAACGATATAATTTTCCAGATTTTCGTCCACATTAACACTCGGTATGTAAGCTTGATTGATAAAGCCAATTTGCTTGCAGCATAGTTTGCTGTTAATTCGACGCTACCAGAGAGTGTCATGAGTCCTCCTGTTCTTGAGAGGATAAACGATTTTATGGGACGAATCTTCTTTAGCACGCGTGTAGTTGCAAGAGTACTGAAAGACCTTGAGATACACAAATCCGCTGGCCCAGATTGTATCCCCCCTTTTGTTCTGAAGAGGTGTTCGTCAACGCTAGCAAAACTACTGCGTAAGCTTTTCCATCTTTCCTACTCTACAGGTCTCTTTCCGAGCGGATGGAAAACAGCATTTGTTCAGCTTGTCCCTATAACAGGCGTTTTTTTTCCAAGGTCATGGAAACGCAGATTAATTATCAGCTTAAGAAATATCTTGAAGAACGAAAGCGTCTTAATGACCGGCAGTATGGCTTTCGTAGCAGTAGATCTACTGGTGATCTCATGGTTTATCTCACCGAAAATTGGAACAAATCTTTACATCGTTTTGTAGAAAGTAAGTTTATTGCACTTGATGTTTCTAAGGCATTTGATAGAGTTTGGCATCAAGCTCTATCGAAAATACGTGCTTTTGGTATTGATGAATCTCTTCTTTGTCGGGTTAGAAACTACTTTTCGGACCGTTCAATTCAAATATTATTGGACGGGTTCAAATCTGGTATCCACACAATAAAAAAAAACGATAAATTTTATATATATTTAACTCGACAATTTAAAGAACAAAAAGTAATAAGACTTTTAGAAAAATTGTATGCAACGGAGAATTTTGTTTGAAATTTGTTATGATTTAAAAAAAAAAGGGTTCAACTGATAATTTCTTCTAACAGATGTTTTTAGAGGTAAAGAGTTTGAAATTGGCAGCACTATTTTAAATATTAGCCATTTTGTCAGCTGCCAACTGATTTATTTTTAGTTTGGTTTGGCATTTAAACATAAATAGACAGACGTTTAAACAACGTTTAGCAATTAAGCTCACTTTTAATTGGTTGGATAAGTCAATAAAAAAACTGACATATTTGCAATGGTGATAATTTCCAAGTGTACGTAGAAACACAACCGACCGGTTTAAGAAAAAATGGACGAGGTGTATTTTTTAATGTCTTGAAAAATTATATAGAAATCACTGCTTGATAAAAACATAGGAACTTTTCGAAGTACTTTCAAAAACAGTAAGTTTTATTAACAAAAAATGTGAACGTTTTTAAGGATACAAAGTTAATGAAGGGCGGTTAAATTTTAAGGGCCGATGTTGATTTTGAATAAAATACAAATTATTGTCATTTGTTTTTAATATGATAATATTGATATGGTTCAATTATGTATGGAACAAAATATCTATCAAATGGTTGTCGCGAGCTCGGCGGCACGCTCCCTTTCAGGTTCTATGCTGTTAATGTGCCCAATTATCATACCTTCAGCTCTTGAATTGTTGTTGGTTTATCGACATATTCCTTTTTTCGAATAGCCCCACAGAAATAAGTCCAACGGTGTCAATAATATGATCTTAGCGGACAATTGACAACTCCACTACGTGGGATAAACTGCCATATAATTTGTCCAGCAAAAGAGTAAGTGGCCCGTCTTGTTGAAACCACATATCATCCACATCCATATATTCCAATTTAGGCCATACAAAATTCATATTCATCTCACGATAGCGAACACTATTCATAGAAAGTGCCTGACTGGTCTCATTTTAGAAAAAATACGGCCCTAAGATACCGACAGCCCATAAACCACACCAAACAGTCACTCTTTTTGGGTGAATTGTGTGTTATGTTTATTGAAAAATCCACTGAGGTGAATATGTGCCTTATCACTGAAGGAGATTTTCTTCGAACATTGTTTATCCAGTGTTGCCATTTCTTGCAATTGACAACGATTGAAATGGTCAAGAGGCTTCAGTTCTTAAGTTTTTTGCTTATGTTCATCAACGACGTTAGAGGTGCAATTGTTGGGCACGACGACAACTAGTTGAGATGGACGGCTCTTCAGCCACATAATCGCGAAGAGCAGCAATGTTTTGTGCAGTACGAGCTTTAAGAGCATGCACTGGTGTTTTCACATCTCCTACACTGAACCAAAAAGGTACGTAAATATAATTAAAAAGTTCGTTGAGACAATAAATAAAATGATTGAGTTTGTCCAATAAACATATTAATTGTGTCAGTGAACTATCGTTTATTATTCTCCATTTCCGGGTGAAAATTTTACAAACAATTTAAAATTTTCATTTATAACCACAATAAACTGAGTTTATTGATTTTAATAAATCCGTTAATAAACATAAACAACCGTTCATTATTTCCGTTTATAGTATTAATAAACCCGTTTATAGCCTTAATGAATAGAGTTTATTAATTTTAATAAATGCGTTCATAAATATAAACAAATGTTTATTATTTCCGCTTATACCTCTGGTGGGGGGAAGCCTCTGTTAATATCCAACTTACTTACCACTGATCCTTGCCTAGCGGCGATCAAAGTCCAACTAGTTTCTGCGGTCTAGTTCACTCTTTTCAACTTCCTTACTTCTATTTCTTTTGCTTCTACTCAGTGTTGGGACTTCTACCACTTAAGTGGTATTACTACCACTTTTTGGTGTTCATGAAAATCTACCACCTAAAAAGCAAATTCTACCACTTTTTGCAACTCACCGTTCACCTATCATTAAACTCTACCTTCTACCATATACCATACGCATACAACTAAGCATATAAAATCGCTATGATGGATTTCTCCCATGCACTTTTTCACCTCAGTTATCTTTCTTTTTCTCTGTGTTGCTGTTGTGTGATCTTCCTTGTACAGATCTTACATACTTGTCTAATCTCTGTATAAAATAGATTGTTTACTTTTGCCATAGATAGATGAATATTATCAACGAAGAAGTTTCATTTAATTTTTCCAAGTATTTAATCCACTAATTTATTATCTTTGGAGTTTTGGATTTTAGAGTTTGGAGTTTTTACAAAAAAATTATAAAAATGCGTACATTTTTGATTTCAAAACTAAAAACTTAAGTAAAGCTGATAGTTCATTTATGAATACATGCTTATTATTTTGTTTTTAAAATTTTAATCCTCCGCAAGCACTACTGAAATATGCTTCAAAATTTAAATTTTCCGGCGGTCTATATAGCAAAAAATAATTTTAAGTTTTTCTAACTAATTTAATTATTGTGAATAATTGTGATATTTGAAACTGAAAGAACTGAATTATTGTTTATTTAATTTTTTGTATTTTTTAATAAGTTATTAAATATAAGATTTACTACATAAAAATGGGTTTTAATTTCTACCACTTTTCTACCACCTTTTTGACATCATTTCTACCACTCTTTTGCTACTGTGAGATCCCAACACTGTTCTACTTATCTTTTTCTGCTTCTACGACTTTTTTGTTGGTCTTGTTCGGTTCTACTAGGCAACCTTTTGGTAACAGCATTGTGTGAATTATATCCTTGCGAATGACAAAATAACCTTTGCAAATTAATAACACCGAGTTCTGGCCAAGTTGAGCTGAGTGTGAACACAATGCTCGGTGTAGTGACAGAATGCATGTAATTTGTTCGTGTTTTCGTTGTAGATTTGTAATGCGTGAATAAGGTTATAAAAAATAACAAACTGCTTGTAAATTTTCCAATTTGTCTCTTAATAATGCTGTTCATTGCAACAATAAACGGTTTATTATTTTTCAATTGACAAATTTGTATGTCTCAGTGAATAAGGTTATAAAAAATAATAAACTATTTGTAAATTTGTAAATTTGAGAATTGGTTGTGATATTGGATGAAGGTTGGGATATAATCTTTAACAATCCCTTTTCAAACATCTTGTTTATTGTCGCAATAAACGATTAATCATTTTTAATAACCAAGATGTTTGCGGCAATTAATAGAGTTATTAATTTTAATAAACGGTGATTAAGTGCTTTATTTTTCATTTAATAAACGGCCGTTAATAGTATTAACAAACGATTATCAAACGCTGAAATTTTTTTTAATAAACCGTTCACTCTGACAAGAAAAAGTTTGTTGTGACAATAAATAAGCAGTCAATAAACGCCGTTTTTTATATTAATGCACGTTTGTTTTTTCAGTGTACAGACCCGGTTTGATCAAATTTTTGGGATTAGGATTTTCCGGTTATACGCACACTTAAAAAATTAAATAAGGTGGCGCAACAGTCCGTAGAGGACCAAGGCCTAGTGACTTACAACTCTCAACCATTCCTGTGTGCGAGTAATTGCAGGGATGGAGGGGACCTACAGTTTATATGCCGAATCCGTACGGCTAGTTTGAGAAAGCACTTTTTCACAGTACACAATACGCATTTTGATTTGAATGCTTATCTTCATAATTGTATTGAGTCTGATATTGGGAAATCTCAAATGAAATGCAGAAAAAACTTGACGTAAGGCGTGGTTCACATTCAATATTGGCCCTTAAAATGTAAAAACCCTTTATTGTGGGTTGCATCCCGTCCTCTTATTTTGCTCTTGAAAACACCCCTTCCACAGTTTTTTAGATACAGCAGTCGGAAATGTTAATTTATTTGAGCTACTCTCAAAGTAACAAATACATTTTCAGGTTTAAAGTTGACTTTGAAAAACATGCTTTTAATGATAAGTTCTTAAAATCAAAAACAAAATATTTTCCAAATTAAGTATTATTGTGTTTTTTGTCAAATATGTTTTTTTAACTTAAATAGAGCATTCCAAAAATCATCGCATTGGTTACACAATCTTCCTAAGCCACCCTAATCACAACTCATGCAACTTGTTGGACTCCTCTTCAAACATGATTGTTGGCCAACAAGCAAATCTCAAGTTAACTAAAACCCTACAGCTATACTGTATACAAATAGATTCTTTTACTTTTTAAATCAACCACAGGACACGCTCTTTTATCTCGATTTAGGTACATCAACAGCATAAGTTTTGAGTAGTGCTCTGAACTGCGAGCGAGAGAAGCAATGTACACAGATCAATAAGCTTGTTCTGCGCATGTGGTCGATGTCACTACAGTTGGCCAAAATAAAATAGAAACAAAAAAACCTGAAAAAACCTTGTAGTGCTTCCCAAAACCATACATGACTATGACGTCCTGGAAGTTTGCCCACCATCACCATCACTATCATCATCATCATCATAAGCCATTGGAAATGTAGTTCCTTTTAAAAGGAGAATATGGAACTGTGTGATGATGAATCTACTGGCAGACAAAAAGGGGGTGTACCACCATAAAGCAGCTAACGAGGGCAAACACTGTGCTGGTGCTCTATACGAGTACGCTCCACTGGAAATAGCGCCAGCAAGCAAGCACGTTTTTTTGCATTTATTTAAACACACAATTCCATTTCCATCCCACCGCCGCCGCCGCCGCTTGCTCCTCAATTGATGACGTTAATGGATCCTCATCCGAATAAAATGGACCATTGTTCCAGATTGATTATGGGTGTACTAAAAATACACCGACTTATGGTATGGAGTGTGTTATTTTCATACATCACAAGAATGCTTTTACTCTAGGTCTTCTCTGTCTCGTTTTGTTTTTGTGTGCTTCTCTTTTTGGCTCACTTGCATATCCTTTGCTCGTATCCTAGACAAGAAGGCCTGCGGTGAGGCAGAATTATATTTTTTGACTACGTCATAGCCGAGCTAAATGTCCTTAAATTCCATGTAGAATGCTTGCTTTTCTTGTGATTTTGTTCATATCTTTCTTTTCTTTGCGAGTTGTTTTTACGAGAGGTTGGAGGACGCGGTGAGGTCGGGCGATGATGGCGGATTTTATTCTTCGACTTGGTGTACGTTTTGGGTTTTTCTTCTTCTTTTCTTTTTTGGTTGAATGATGAAAATTGCTTTTTGCCTCTATACGTAAGAGATTCTTAAGGTTATGCTTTGTGCATGATGATGATGATGATGGGGCTATAAGGGGGTGAAAATTCGTTTTAATGTTTTGATGGTATATAATTTTTTGGAAGCATTGGAAATACCTATAGGCCAACATATTCTAGCTGATACTGCAAGTTTTTCTGTTTTTGTCCTTCTTTTTCTCCTCGAAAGAGAGCATTCGGTTGTTAAGATGCTCCTTATTGAAGGTCTTCTTGTAACGAGGGCCATCATGAGTGCGTAGTTATGGAAACTGTCGAGACGAATCGGAACAGAGGTCAAAGATATATAAAACGCGTGCTTGATAAAGGTTGGCAGTGATGATAAGCAGCTACGGACTGATAAGCTTAAATTGTGTGTATGGAAATATTTAAATATTGAAGGTTGAAATTTTTCGTTTGGTTGAAATTTTCTAACTTCACATAGGAGGCTATTGTAATGGTTCTAATTTGTCAAATTGAAAAATTATAAAAGTCAACATTTTCAATTCGACAAATTGGACCGATTGCAATAATTTCATATGGAAGTTAAAAACTTAACAGATGTAAAATCACAAATTTTCCTAAAATTGTAGGCATTCTATATTTACAAATGCTCATTCCAAAAAAGGTAAGCACTGCGTTTAAAGTTTTAAAAACCTATTACTTCAATTTAACTATCACTTCTTATACCGTACCCGTGACTTGATGGTGAGTGTGTAGAACTGTAGCTAGAGGTCTTGGGTTCAATCCCTGTCTGTGCCATCTAAAGTTTTTTTTTTCACGGGTACTACCTCTTGTGCGGAATTGACAAATTCTCCAAAAGTAATTCTTGTAATCAAAAGTGCTTTCTCAAATAAGCCGGTCGGATTCGGCTTAAAACAGTAGGTCCCCTCCATCCCTGACAACATAACTCGCATACAGAACTAGGCCCTAGTTCTCATGGACTGTTGCGCCACCAAATTTTTTTGTTTAACTTTTAGATTCTCGTTCAGGATTTTATAATTTTGTTCTTCAATTGGTAGACATTTGAGCACGTGGATTGATTTGACATTTGGACAAAATTGAAAATACAAGTTACAGAATCTTTGAATATTTTCAAAAAATTATTATTTTTTCGATTAAAAACACAAAAATGAAGAAGAGCAGAATTATAGAAATTTCGATTGACTAAAACGAGGTGTTCTTTTGTTCATTAAAATGCATCTTCTGCATTTTACAAAAATTCCTGAGTCACCTGCAAGATTATATCGATTATTCTACGAATAAGATTTAATTTTTCCGACACTTGTAGCAGAAAGATTAGAATCATACAATTTTTGACTTGTAATGTTACACTTGTAGAAGAGCGACCCAGCAAACTTGTGGCTTTGTGTTACAGAAATGTGTTATACTTGTGACTATTCATTTGTATTACAAATACGTACAATTTTGTGCTACAGGTTCTTGGTGTGAGTCCGAACCGATTCTTAAGATTGAATTTATCCTTTTCCATCCAAAAACTAACAACAAACAAAGAGTTCTTTTAATAGTTTTAATAATTTGAAGTTAATCTGAAATTTCTGCAGTAACAAAGACAACGGGGCTTATTTCACACCTTAATAACTTAAATTTTAAAGTGCATAGCAGTTGAAACTTTCTTAGCGCTTAAGAATAAACTGGTGAAAGAAGGTTGATTCTAGTATTCTACATCCCGATACATTGACTTTGGCCTAAAGCGTAATTTGACATATTGTGTCCTCTAACCATTATCATCAATTAAATTTTAACAAGTTTGCTTGTAAAAAGTGAGATTGCTTGCATTGCCAAACATTTAATTAATTTTTTGTTTTTTTTTTTCTTGGAATAGGATATGTCAAAAATGACGTTGTTTTATTTAGGAAGAGTTCCTTGCCTGACTAATGACGGATCGTCCATTTCAATTCTGATTTAGTTCCCCTTTTGATTGGCTTGACTGGTTTTAATTAATTATTCATAAGGTCAATCGTCAAAAGTCTGTGGACTGATATCGAATTTCTCTGTTTCGCTTTCACTACTAAAAAAAAGAACCAATTTTAATGAACTTTGTTATATGAACTATTCAATTTTAATTTCAGAAAGTTGTTTAAGTTTCTCTGCATTTCATTACTAACAAACTAAGATTTGATTACTATACATAGGTTAGTGCGTTTGAAAATCCTTCAATTGAAATTCGCTATGTCTACTTTGATATTTGTAATTGAATTGGTACATACTCCCGCAATAGATCCAATGTAGATCAAAGATTGTCCTTGACACCTTTAGATGTCCCATTGAATACATATGTACATTCCAAAATTTTCAAAGAATTCTGTTTAAAGTCTATCATTTGGGTTGAGTATTTGATGTTTCGAGTTTCATTAAAATTGTTTCGTTAATGTAATTTTTGCACGAAAGTATTTTCAAAACCACCAATTAGAGCATTTAAACCGCCAATTATCATTCAATTTTTTATATCACTGTTAGTAACGATGTCCACTTAACTTTTAAAGCAATTCTTCTAGTTAAAATTTATCGATTAATGAAATATTTTATAATATTGATTAAAATTTTAAATAAATGTGTTATTTATATAACAAGGCTTGACAAAATTCAGATTGATTGATTTGACCCCACACAAAATTCACCCACTGGCCTTCCATACAAACTAGATCTAGTTTACACATTATATTGAAGTTTTTAAAATACTTGCACAAAATATTTTCAATTTGTTTTTCTAAAAAGGTTTCTACTATAATAATTATATCGAAATTATTAATTAATTTCAAAAGTAAGTTTGTAAAGGTTTTCTTTTAAGACCTGTAATATTGTAAGAGCATATTTTGAAAATTATTTTTATATAAACTATGGCAGACGACATATGCTTCGTAATGTGTTTAGGTTGCGTTTGCATCGGGAAAGAAAATGATGGCGATCCTTCCGCTTAAGAAGCCCTTATTTCCAGTCTATATAGTTTATAGAGTTCCATTGGTTTCTGCATTTAAAGGAAGATGTACCAATGAATGAATGATGAAACTAAATTAATTCTAGTTTATTTTCCACAAGCTCACTACTTTCCGACATTAAATTAAGTTTGTGGTTAAGTTGATTGTTGACAACCTTCAGAGAATCCATTTTACCGTAAGGCTTGTTAACATCGTCTTTGGTAGCAAGAGTTTTTAGCCTTTCAGAAAAAATATACCATCGAGAATGTTCGTCAATTTCTTGAAAGATACGTGAGTTCGCTGTTTGGTGCGAAAGATTTTGTAGATAGATACATAAATACATTTTATTTTCTTAAAAAAGTGGTCATAAAAAAACAATATAATGCTGGTGTTCAAAATTAGTTAGGACAATAACTTGTTAAAGTTGTCTGTGAGGTTAAAGTTTTACTATTTATATTTAAGTTTAGCTTGAATTTACTTTAAATATAATATTCATTTATAATTAAGTTGCGATAATTAAGAGCATATTTTAGGAATTCGTATAGATTTAAATAACATTTGCCATTCAATGTTTGAAAAAATTCGGTGCGATTAACTGTTTCAGCTCCTAGAAATAATCTCCGGTATAAATTGAAAATAGGATAAATTCTGACAAAGTGGTAGGTGTTCTCAAATGCATCAAGATTACACATTTTGCATAAGCCAACAGTGTCATGCTGGAATGCCCTAGCATTCAAGTTAAGTAATCCACACCTCGTTCTTAAGATCATACTTATCATTTCTCGTAAAATTGAGTCATTAAAATAGTTGGGTACCTCTGTGTATGATAGATTGCTATATTCGTCATGAAATTGCGATTGTTAAACACGTTTGGTAGAACCTTTCCACTGTTGTTCTTTCAGCTTAATCAAAAGCATGTTGTGGGCATGTTTCCAATCGAAATTACTTGCTCCATAGTTGACAACGATGCCAGTCGCACAGAAAAGGCCTTACCATTCCTAGGCCCAATAAATATTTTTGGAAGTACTGCGGGTGAAAGTATGCGTGGTAATCTAGAGCTGGGTAGAATGAAAACTTTTCGCAAATATTTCAAATGTATTTCAAGAAAAGCTTTTGGAAGACCGTTTTCGATGTGTATAACGTAGTTTGGTGTAATATCTGGTAGGTTGAAACATCTTTAGACGAAAAACCTTTGAAGCTTTTCACACCTACTCTTTGTACCCCCATACTTGAGCACAGTAATACATAAATTGATATGGTGGCTGAATAATGGACTTTAAACTTTGCTGAATGAGGTACTAACTTATTTTTCAAGAACTTAGACCAGGTTGCGTTGATTGCATTTTTTGATGTTGCAAGCCTCTTTGTCAGATGTTCAAACCAAGACATATTATATGTAAAGACAACGCTAAGATATTTATACGGGTTTTTTATTTTTACTTCTACACCTTTGTCCTCCATTCCTTAAAACAACAATTTCAGATTTCTCAAGATTAACTTCAAGGTTCCATTTATTGCAATAGCTGCTGAACTTGTTAAAGATTGTTTGAAGTAAACCTGGACTTTCAGTCAAAATTACAATGTCATCAGGTCATTTAAGAACAAGACAAAGAGCAGAGCGCTCAGAACGCAACCTTGTTAAACGCCTTTGCTCGTTCGAAAGAAATAAATTATAGGTACTGCTTCCATCCCAGAAGGCGGAAACTATATCTTGGTATAGTAGTTTGATAATTTTAACCATTTTCGTCGAGATGCCCAATATAAAAAGAGGCTGGGATGCGACCCACACTGATAACTTCCCATCCCATCTATCGATTTGTGTTGCTTAAAAGTTTGTCTAAATGTATCAATTCTTACCAAATTTGCGTTCTATTTTTTGGAGATTTTATTTTTTTTATGAAAAAACGGACTGTTGTATTTTTATAAAAAAATTACTGAATATTAAAAACAATATTTTCTGTGAAATAAAATAAGTTTGAAGCCAATATTTTTAATTTTTGAAAGGCTATTTGAGTCGAAAGTAAATTTTTACCAAGTTTTCGTATTGTTTTTTTTTAGGTTTTTATTTTTTGTAAAAAAAAACTGTCAATCCAACATTTCTCAAAATTTTACCGAATGTTGAAAACAATATTATTTATAAGATTAAATTAGTTTGAAGCCAATATCTCAAAGTTTTGAAAAGATATTTGAGCCGAAAATCAATTTTTACCAACTTTTATTAATTTTTTTGTTTAGGTTTTTATTTTTTGTAAAAAAACTGTCAATTCGATTTTTCTCAAAATTTTATCAGTTGTCAAAAACATTATTCTTCGTTGCACAAAATTGTTTTGGAGATGAAATCATATTTTAGTGGTAAAATTTTCGAAGTGACAAATTTCAGTTTTTTTGATTTATAAAAAAAACCGTTAATTGAATTTTTTTCCAAAAATATATTTGTTTTGTATCACGTTACAATATAATAATATAAAATTTAATTCAAGTCTCTAGCGTCATTGGTTCATGAGATATTTAGGGTTAACGAAAATTTTCACCTTTTTTTTAAACTGCTATGGTAAAAAAACCACCCACGCAGTTTTCTTGAGAGCCCTTTCTGCATCTTTCTGCCTTATTATCTGTATAATAAAATTTATTTGAAGTCGATATCTCTTCTGGTTCTTGAGCTATGGACGACGAAAAAAATGTCGCGAACGTACGGACCGGACGTACGGACATACGGACGTACGAACGTACGTACACACGCACGCACAGACATCTTTCTAAAAATCTTTTATTTCGACTCTAGATACCTTGAAACGTCGAGAAATGTCAAAATTTTCAATTTGACAAATCGGACCCATTACAATAACTTCCTATGGGAAGTTAATAAGCTTGTGAATAAGAACTTCTCCGTTAATTTTTGTCGAACGCAGCTTTTAAGTCTACGAATCAAGCATATAGTTACTTTTTCTTACTTAGTTGCAGCTGAATAAGGCATGAAAGATTGAAGATTTTGTATAGCTGGTATTCGGTTCGGTGAGATGTCGGCTAAACTACTCTTATTGCTGTTGTTTTGCATAGAGATGGTTCCATAGAGCAAAAGTTGGATTTAAGCGAACTTAAATATAAAAACAAAATTTTGTATCCTATGATTTTATGAACGTTGAAGTAAATGTAAATTAAAAAGAGATGATTTACGATATTTTCTTCACAAATTGACTTTTTATTTAATATAAATTAATAAATTCTCAAGAGACTAAACAATTTAACACTTTAACATTTTACAGTTGAAATGTCAATCAAACATGTTTAATGATGAAGCTCACTACAAAACTGCGTATTGGGAGTGATATTAATCCTCAAGTGTATATTGAGTCACCATTAAATCCACAAAAACTGAATAGGAAATAATTGTTCCGTATTTCTTTAAAAACAATGCTGTCCAAAACATTACAGTCAATGGTGACTGATAAAAAGCCACGATTATTGACTTTTTTGTTCATCAATTGAACAACCATTTAATCCACAAGTTATAGTTTCAACAATACTGATTTATTAAAACCAAACCTACGCCACGTTGCGTTACGGACACGTGAATGGGTCTCCAAAATTGTGTAATTTAAAGCCGCTTGACTTTGTTTTTTGTGGAGATATGTGAAGTCGTTAACCACCGCTTATAAGTCTGAAACGTTTGATAACTTAAAAAACAACATTCACTGCGTTATTGCCGATATACGGCCACAATTGTTGGAAAAAGTCATCTAAAATTGGACCTCAAGATTAGTTTACGTCTGAGCCAGCCATGGCGATCATATGCCATAAATCACAGTGCCAGAAGATAATCTTTTAAAATTTAAAAACATCATCTTTGTTTAACTCCACTTAAAAGTTGTATGTGGTGGTATTAACGCTTAGCGGCTACACGGTGTGATTCGTGGAATTAGAGGTCTTACACCTTTAAAATCAATACAACAAAAGACATCTTATGGTGTCAGGCAAGTAAGAGAAGTAGCATCGCTTCACAGCGAGACTAACAAATTTATGACGGCGCTTTAAGTGTTAGTTACCTTGGACTGGGGTAATGAATAGCCCCAGTGGGGTCGTAACCTTTGTTCAATACAAATATGCTCTTTTTTAAATCGACTTTAAATTTATGCAACCAAAAGCATGAGAAATATTGAAGAACTCTCCAATTTACATGATAAAATCAGCTTAAAGTCTTAAAATACTCGTATCCACAAATCTTGTTCAATTAGGTTTTTCATCATGGGGTAGTGAGTTACCCCCTGTGGCCACTAAGGGCTAAGCTAATTTTCAGTTAATTACAAGTTTGAAGTAAATAAAATCAGACCTTTCTTTTCTTAAAGTTTTGATTGTTAAATCAGTATAAAGAGTAATGAAATATGTACATTTATATTTTAACAGCTAACAATTATTTGTTAAAAAAAAAGTTATTTAATTCATAAACAAAGTCCTACATGAAAAAGGAATTAAAATACAAAATATGTTTTTTCTGGTATAAGAAATACAAAAAGCTCTCTATTCCTTAGATTTAGTTTAAGAACAGACCTAATGGAAACACAAAAGACTCGTTAGCTTCTTTCCTCTGTAAACAAAATGACTTAAGCTTCAAGGTTTTATTTCATATTTATATATTTTAGAGTTTGAAAATCCTTTAATTGAAAAACATATTTACTTGGGATCAAAAACAGCTTAAATTATATTTATGAGATGAGATATTTTATCTAAAACTTCTAAGACTAAACCAAAACCAATGTCTTATTTTATCCTAAGTAAATCTTCATTCATGCTCCAGCATTATGTATCATCATGAGTTTCTTAATCGTCTTTTATAATAAATCCATAAACATAAGAAAATGAACTAATATCAAAATACATACAAAATACCTCCCATCATCGCCTCCTCCTCACTTAATTTATTATAAAGATGCTTTTACCAAAATCTTCTGGCCAATAATGGCTATAAAATGTCTACAACAAAGCATCGGCTACGGACACAAAGAAAGCGAGAAAAGATTAACCAGCTTATTATGACTCAACTTATGATGTGGATGTGGATGTGGATATGGACCATAAGCAAAGTCAACCGAAATCATGGTTCCATATTGTGTACCTAAATAGCAATTTTTCTATCCCAAAATGTCGTTTCACCACCCCCTCGCCCACCATCGTACTGCTACTGAAAGTTTTCTTCGTAATACTGAAACTAACAACACAGGATTTTGCGATATGCATATGTATATGGTCTGTCCTAGATAATTGCTAGGATAACGGACGTAATCAAATTTTCAGGCTTACATACGACAAAAGGTTCAGCACAATCAGTTTGGCTAAATAGTTACATGCTGCAAAAGATACACATACACATAGATACATATATTCCCTGTTCCCTCTTTATGCCAGGGCATAATGGAATGTCCTTTCCATTATCCTGACCCACATTGTGTGGTCGAAAGGTTTGATTATGTTAATCCAGATGGTCGGTTAACGTTTTTGTAGATAGTTTGTTGCTTTTGATTAAAAATAAAAAAGGAAAAATACAACAACAAGAGAACAACAACAAAGTTTTCAATTAACAATTTATAGCTTTTCTAGGAAGAAGAATTATTTCCTTTTGAATTAAAACTAAATTGAAAGTCCAAATTGATTTAATGAATTGATGAAAGCAAAGACAGAAAGAGGTTGTTTGCTCCTCAACAAGAAATAAAAAGAAAATCATTTCAATTAGTTGCTGTTGTTGTTGTTGTTTGATTTGTGTTTTGTGTTTTCTGTGTGTACTTGAGGGGGTGCAATAAAGTTCAAATGCCTCATCAAATGCACTACAGTTTTGAATGGTACCTGCAACCAAAATAACCCACCCACCCACCTACCTAACTATAAGTATCGATCTGTAAATCAATACGGATCAACGGGTTGCAATTCAACGACAGGCAATGTAATTTAATGGAATTATAAAACAATAGCTTTTCTTTGTAGGGTAGAAGTTGCAATTGGCATTTTCATTTTGTTGGTTAAATAAATAAAGTTTAAATTTCTTTTTTTTTTAGTTTGGTTTTAATTAGTTTCAAAGGAAAGAAATTATAAAGGCTGCAATTGGCTGTACAAAAGATATCTTGTTCTTTTGATTGATTTCTCATTTGAGTTTTTGATATGAAAAAAGAGACAAAACAAAAGTCCTTTCTTTGTTATGGAAGAAAGAACAATGAATTTAGGTTCTTTTAAGTCAATATTATCACACTGACATTCAAAAACTATGAGAAGACAAAAAAGTATAGGAAATTTTCTGTAGAATTATAAAGCAGAAAACATAGAAAGTAAAAGTAGTTCCTTCCTAATCAGGGCACTTTTTCATGGATCATACCTACATTAAATGCATTGTCTATTGTCCTTAAAAAAGCCTTTTAATCAGAAGTAGCGTAGCCTTCAACTTGAATCCTCATTATCGCATGTTAAATATCACTTTTATCCTTGAAAAAGTGCAAAACCAAAATGGACAAATAGAACCCAAAATAGTCAGATAGAGCCCAAAATTGTCAAGTTAGGTGTTTAACGACTTCTTCTTTTAGGTTTTATATATGACTAATTATCTAAAAATACCTGCTATGTTCTTAAGGATGTTTAAAATGATATTTTTGGTCGTGAACATATTTTATAATTTGCACTTAATTATTCTAACAAACCATAGCTTATGGAATTAAAGGTTTAACTGATGTCAAATTAAATTATGTATTATACCCATGCATACAAAATTATTTCGGGTTGCATTGATTACATATATTTTTCAATCTTAGATGAAGAAACTTTTTGTCATTGTAAATAAGTCGATTTGTTGAATTGAAAAATTTGACACATCTCGACGTTTCAAGGTCCCTATAATCTAAATCAAAGCTTTTTGGAGATACATATGTATGAGTGTGCGTAAGGTACCTTTATTCGTCGGCCACTTAATTTTGTTTTACAGATAATAACATCAAAACATGCAGAAAAAACTTTCAAAAAAAGTGGGTCGTTATTTTACTGTACCAATTTAAATAAAGTGCACAACTGGGTCGCACGAACTTGCTCCTGTATGCAAAGAGTCTGTTTTAAAAAGTATCTATATAATATTTAAAAATATACCTGTCAAATAAGTTTGTCTTCAAAGATATATATGCCATTTGATTTGTCGAAAAAACCTCCATTTTTCAATTTTTTGGGAGGGGGTTACATTTAATACAGTTAAAATAATTTAAAGAAAACTAATTTAAGATTCAAAATTTTACCTGAAAAATAAGTTTGTCTTCAAAAATTTAAATGCCATTTTATAAATCAAAAAACCCTTGATTTTTCAATTTTTTTTTTTGAAAATCGTTAGAGCGGTTTTTTTTTTAAATTAATTTTTTATATATAAAATTTTTCAATTTTGTTCTAAAAATATTTTTGGTATGCAGTTGTTCAGTGATTGTAAATATACGCTCTATATTTCAATTTCGTAAAAAAATGTTCACCCGTTTTTGAGATATAGAATTTTGAAAAAAAAGTTTCAATATTTTTTTAAAAATCCAAAAAATAAAAAATTCTACTTTTGATAATCAAATATTGTTAAGGCAGTATAAGAGCTTGTTCAAAAAAAAAATTATTGAAATCGGTTCAAAAGTTGCTGAGAAAATTAAAAAACAAAAAAACGGTTCTATGAGCGGTACCTTTCCTGAGCAATACAAAAATATGTTTTCCTTATTAAAAGAAGACAAGTTAAAAACTAAAATTTTAAAGAAAATTTAAAAAAAATTTATCGGTCTGTTTTTGAGAAAGTTCGAATTTTCGTTTTTTGCCCAAAAAAATTGTATTGTTTTGATCTTAAAAAAAATGAAAAAAACGCCTAACGCAAATCTGCTCAAAACCTTAACTTCCAAGTTTGAACTCAATCGACCCAATGGTTTAGGCTGTAGGAGCGTGGACAGAAAGACAAAATTGACCGGACGGAATCGCGGGACCCACTTTTTTCGACTTCTCTACCATCGTAATATCATGTTTGATTAAAATCTCGAGTTCGAAATTTTGCACGAATGCAAAACTTGCCATATACATAGTTCCTATATGTCGCAAGTAAAAAAGGAAGAATTTGGTTGACAAGGATTATAGTCGAAATACAGTATTGCTTATGTTACTGTATGTCAAAATTCTGTCTGAACAAAATTTTTGTTGGTAAAAATTCTGTATTCCAAAATGATAGTCTAAGAAACTATTTTTTTTTTTCGTTTAAGCCTATTTTTAGCATTTTGAAGTGCAGAATTTTTAAAACAAAATGTTTTTTTGAATAAGCTATCATAACAATTGTGCAATAACTCTATTGTAAAACATTTTAAGACAATCCCATGTATTAATTTTCTTTTCTTTGAATAAACGTTCATTTTCATTTTTCGTGTTCCTAAGAAGTTGTTAGTTATCAAGTTGTTAGTGAATTTTTTTATGAACATTTCAATATTTTGGCTTTTTGTTTTTTCATTTAGGTATTGATTTTATAAATGTATATAATAGTATTTGCATGTATTTAATAATTTTTGTTATTTATCATCTTCTATACGCCATTGTATTGAATTCTGATAATTTTTTATTGGTTTTTAGAAAGAAAATAAACACATAGTTAAAAAAAAAAAAACAGACCGAAACCCATTTAGAAATACAGTGTTTTGTGATGAGAAATTTGAAGGTACGGTATTACGACATAGAGTGTTTTGTTCATACATACATACATTTTGGTATAAAGTATTCTAAGTTTACAGTGTTTATAAGTACTGAATTAAGATCATACAGTTTAATATAGAATTTTGATCATATACAATTCTGAACAACAGTATTTTGGACCGCTTACGTTTTTATATATTAAACCAAACCTAATTTTTTGCGAATAAAAAATTACAAAACGTTAAAAAAATTTGTATGCATATTTTTTAAAAATATCGAAATTATGTTTTTTTTTTACAAAAACTAAGAACTTTAAAAAAAATACTTCTAAATATTGGTAAAAACTTATTTTCGACTCAAATATCTCCAGGACAAATAAAGGTAGTGTTGAAATAAGACAAATTAAATCGGCAGTTTTGTATATAGAAATAAAAACTTTCAAAAAATACTGCCAACTTTTGGTACAAATTTCTGTTCGACTAAAATATGTCGGCAACAAAAATAGTTATTTAAATCAGACTTATGTTATCACATAAGGAATATTGTTGATGTTTTACTAATTCTTTAGATGAATCCAATTTGCAACTTTTTAACTTGCCATATCAATTTATTGTAATGGGTCCGATTTGTCAAATTGAAAATTTTGACATTTCTCGACGTTTTAAGGTCCCTAGAGTCGAAAAAAAAGATTTTTAGAAAGATGTCTGTGCGTGCGTGTGTACGTACGTCCGTATGTCCGTATGTCCGTATGTCCGTATGTCCGTACGTCCGGTCCGTACGTTCGTGACGTTTTTTTTGTAGTCCATAGCTTAAGAACCAGAAGAGATATCGACTTCAAATAAATTTTGTTATACAGATAATAAGGCAGAAAGATGCAGAAAGGGCTATCAAGAAAATTGCGTGGGTGGTTTTTTTACCATAGCAGTTTCAAAAAAAGGTTAAAATTTTGGTTAACCCTAAATATCTCATGAACCAATGAGGCTAGAGACTTGAATTAAATTTTATATTATATATTGTAACGTAATACAAAACGAGTATATTTTTGGAAAAAAATCCAATTAAAGGTTTTTTTTATTAAACAAAAAAACTGAAAAAAAAAATTTGTCACCTCGAAAATTTTACGACCAAAATATGATTTCATCTCCAAAACAATTTTGTGCAACGAAGAATAATGTTTTTGATATCTGATAAAAAATCGAATTGACAATTTTTTTATAAAAAATAAAAACCTAAAAAAAAACATTACTCAAAGTTGGGAAAAATTGAATTTCGACTCAAATATCTTTTCAAAAATTTGAGATAATGGCCTCTAATTAAATTTAACTTATAAGAAATATTGTTTTCAACATTTGGTAAAATTTTGAGAAAAATCGAATCGAACTTATTTTATTTCACAGAAAATATTGTTTTCGATATTCAGTCATTTTATTTATAAAAATCCAACAGTCCGTTTTTTCATAAAAAAATAGTACGTAAATTTGGTAAAAATTGATACATATAGACAAACTTTTAAGCAAAACAAATCGACAGAAGGGATGGGAAGTTATCAGTGTGGGTCTCTTTCTTAAATCGGCATTTTTGTATTAAAAAAAATATTTTTGTGTTGCTCCAGAAGGGTACACCATACCCTTTTTTAAGTTTTCTCAAGAGCTAATTTACTGATTTCAATAAAGCTCTTATAATGTCTTAATAATATTTAATGAGCAAAATGTATGGGTCATCATTTTTCTACGAAAATTAAATGTAAAACGCATATTAATAAGTCATAAATAACTGCATACTAAAAATATTTTTAAATTAAAATTGAAAAATTGTTTGTATAATAACAACCAGACCGAATTAACCCTTCTTACCCTTCTACTTTTCTTAAGTGTTACCAAGGAAACCACTTGCTTAAAGAATTTGAATTGTCGACTTGTGTTTAGTTTCAGGTTCATATTCATGGATCCATGATTTAGAAATTGTAACGATATTCGACATACAAAATGAACCACAACCAAATGTTTTGACCGAGCTTAAACTTTTGTTAATAATGCCATGTTGCTGGACCATCATATCTAAGCGAATCATTTTAATGATTAAATTTTTAATTCAAGTATTTAATAGTGTTATATGAAGTAGCAGAACATCATACATGGATTTATGCTGGTCAATTTATGAAGAAATCAACGTTGAAACTCCTAAAAAACGCATTATTTATCCTCAACTAAGAATCAAAATATCTTTGCATTTCCTTCAGAATTAAAAAAATCAATCATAAAAATTCTCTTCTAAGAGTTTTGATGCAGAAACTGAAAAAAATTCTAAAAATACAGAAATTTCTCAGATCAACTTTGAAGTATAAACTTTTCGAAGACAATGTCAAAAAGCACCTAAGATACTGAAATTTTCCTGAAACTAGAGTTTAGTAAAGATATTTCAATTTGTTCATCAAATTCTCTTAAAGTTGCTTTCAATTTGGTTGAAAGTGTTTGTTCTTGGATCTGACTCTGATTTGACTTTCAAGTAATCGTTACATATCGTTCTTACAATAGTAAAGTAGTTCAAACTACTTGACTCTGGGCCGTCATAGTGAGAAGCAGCATTTATTATATTGAATTCGTCCTCCCGTTCTTTGTTATTTTATCCGAAAGAATGTTTGAATGGAAACATTAATGTTTAATGTTTAATGTTTCCTTTCGACTAGAAATATCAACTTATACTGATTGATAAATCACTCAAAAATCTCAATGATGCATTTTTTTCAAAAACTGAAATCTTCAATGAATGCTTTAAACGACCTGTCAAAAAATTTCAATGATTGGTTTAAATAAAGAAAAACAATAATATTTAGCTATAACAGCCCCCTTATGAAATGATTCAATTGAATTTTATGGATTCATATCGATATTCCTAAAACCTTAAGTTCAAGTTGAAAAGTCTATGTATGTATGTATGTATGTATGTACGTTTTTGAAATTGTTTCCGAATATTTATTCACATTAGGTCCGCTCGCGTACCCTCCTAAAACAGTCCAATTTTACTAAAAAATACGAAATTTAACCAAATCCCATTCGCGTACTCAAAAATTTCGTAGTTTTTCGTAAAAGAGAGCGCTCCTGAGAGAGTAAAATATTTCCCCAACCTACGAATTTTAGCCCAAGAAATTTCTTTGGGCTGATTTGTGAAAATTTCAAATTTGATAGATATTCAAATAAATTAAATAAATTGCTCGCTTTTACTGTCAGTTATAAAATTTAAAAACAAATTTTCAAAGAATAGCAACAAGACAGTAATACTGTGTGAAAAATTTGTTGTTTTCCCGTTCGCTTACTTTTTTGTAGTTTTTTTTTTTGGTGAGAGAATTTTACCCCCACTCTTTAAAATATTTCTTTTTACGAATTTTAGTGCAGAAAGTACGCGAACGGACCTAATATCAATAACAAATTTAAATAATCAAAAACAACTTAAGTATTTGACATGTTGTTGAATTTAAAACGTCATTTTTCCCATCACAATTGTTGAATATTTTTAGACTCATTTAAAAGCTGCAAAAGTTTCTTTGCAACATTTTGATTCAATTAGAAAGACAATAGTGCCTAATACAATTAGAATCGGAAATAACTGTCGAACAATTTTGACTTTCAACAGAACAGAACTAGGCCCTTGGCTTTTCTAATAGTCTTTTCTAATAGTTTTACATCCAACAAATTGAAAGAAATTAGAAATTAAAAGACAGATTCATTATCATAATGCTTTCTAGTTTTCGAACCTCTTAAAGCTTATCGATATTAATATTCAGAACTCAATAATTTTAAGGAATGCTATACTCTTATGTTAACTACGCATTTTTAGTCAATAACAATTTAGAAGTTTCTACAAGTTGCTGGAAATAGCTTAAAACTTTTTGAAACGCATTTCCATTTTTCAACAATATGTTTTTTCAGAAAAAGGAAAATCTGCCAGTAAAATGAATAGCTTCCCTATTTAATATCTGTGCAATGATGTGCAAAAAAGTTTTGCAACTATGAAAATTAACCCTTATTTGCATTTGAAATGCAAACATGATGCACTTGTAGGGGCTTCACAACACAAGCTATGCACATACATATTTGTTGTGCATTCCTACGTTGAAGCACTCGGACTCATTGAAGAAAATTATTTAGTTCGAATCAAGTATTCGAACAGTTAGCCTCTTTCTTCGGGCTTTTTTTTTCGTTCGAGTAAACATACAAAGTTTTTCATTTTAATTTTCTATTGTTTTGTTTTTGTGTTTTTATTTTTTGTGAGTTTAAAGCCGATTTTTGTCTATTAATTCGAAAAAATCATGGCGGAAGCACCAAAACCAGCTGCTCCAGAAGGAGATCAAATTATTAATTACATGAAAAATCGTATCCGTAAGGGTGCGATGAAACGAAAAGGAATCGTTGTCATCCAAGGACATCGATTCCAGCCACGCTTTTTCAAACAACCAACATTTTGTGGTCATTGTAAGGAATTCATTTGGTAAGTCCTTCTATATTCGAAGAGAAAACAAAATAGAAGAAAAAAAAACAACAAACTAAACTTAACCCTTTTTGCTTGTAATCCTTAAGGGGCTTCGGCAAACAAGGTTTCCAATGTCAAGGTAAATATTAATCCCTCTTCTACGGCGAGCTTACACAAAACTCTCCGAAGTGGCAGGTTGCTTGTTAGTTACAGCAAATATTATACCTTTCCACTTTATGTATTTGCAGCATGTAGATTCAACGTCCACGACCGATGCTACGAATACGTGGTCTTCAAGTGCGCTGGCAAGGATACGGAAATCGATTCGGTAAGTTCCGGCCGTGTCGCCATCTCGTCATCAGAAACCATCAACCACATAGCCATTACACAATGAATCCTTATTCCTTATTCTTGTGGCTCTCTCCCTTCACTCTCTCGGTTATATAGGATTGCCAGAAAGTCAAACACAATTTCGAGTCGACCACATACAAGGCCCCGACATTTTGTGACCATTGTGGCTTGCTGCTCCATGGTATTGCTCATCAAGGATATTGTTGCAGTGGTAAGTGGAAGAATTTTCTTCCTCCATCTAGTTCTAGAGACATAGGAGATGTTTGTGGTGCAATTAAGTGATGTGATGATTGGTAATATGTTTTGTTTGTATTTGTATATTAAGGATGTAAGCTGAATGTGCATCCTAAGTGCAAGGACGAAATTCCCCAATTGTGTGGAGCTGACATAACGGAAATTAGAGGACGAATCAATTTGAATATATCTCACAAGGGCGGTGTCCTTACTGTTGAGAGTAAGTCTTTATTTTTGCTTTAAAATTATATGGACACTTTGTGTTATAATTGAATTTTATTTTGTGTGTGTGTGTGTTTTGTAGTTAAAGAAGGTGCTAATTTAGTTCCAATGGATACTAATGGACTCAGTGATCCATATGTGAGTGTTCAAATTCATCCAGACAAAGCTGGTAAGACAAAGAAGAAGACTAAAACCATGAAGGCAACACTTAATCCTGTCTATAATGAAACATTTACTTAGTAAGTTTTTTACCAATATATGTATGACGAAGGAGGTTTTTGTATACCTACTTCTGTTATTTGAGACGAATTGTGTGTGTGTTTTTTTTGTTTTTCTTTTTAAAAGTGATATAAAGCCAGAAGACAGAGAAAAGCGATTACTGGTAGAGGTATGGGATTGGGATAGGACTTCTCGTAATGACTTCATGGGATCACTTTCCTTTAGTATTCAAGAAATCATTAAGGTAAATAATGATTACATTCTTAAATAATTGACTTTTTTCTCGTGTATAAAGTTTGAATGAAATTTAGAAAATCTCACTTGAAAAATTTGGGAATTTAATTCCTTGAAATATTCAATTCATGTAAGTAATTTAAAATCCATTTATAATTTACTTAAAAGGTATTTGAATGAAATATTCAATTTTATTTCAAGTTCAAAGTTAATTTAAAATAATTAAATCTATAAGTAAGAAAGGAATAAAATACAGACTTTTAAATTTAAATGTGAGATTTGAGTACGAGTACAAAGCAGTTCTTTTCATGAACAAGACCTGAGAAAAAATACCTTTTTACCAAACTACATATTATAAAGAAAACTTTTTTACTTTTTTTTCTTTTTTAAAAATGTTATTATTTTAATGAAATTTTATTTTTTAATTTAAAATAGGAACCTGTTGAAGGTTTTTATAAACTATTATCTCAAGAAGAAGGTGAACATTATAATATTCCATGCAGTGATCCAAACAATGATATTGCCATGCTCCGGGATCAAGTTAGAGTAAGTATTAAGTATCAGTCACTTGCTTAATTAAAAGGTCTTTCATTAGGCACTTTATCTTTTAATGAATTTAATATAACATAATTCTAATACCCTCGGTGACTTTTTTGGTTGGAGCTTATCTAATATGTCCATTTTTCCTTAACTCTGTCATACAGATTATTCTAAATTTGGCCTATGAATTGGTTTATACCGGCATTAGGGTAGGGGTGGCTGTAGTAAGAAGCTTATTAACATAGACCTGTGATTTCCCAAAATCCTACGTATGTACGTCCGTACGTCTGTACGTTCTCGACGTTTTTTTCGTCCTCCATAGCTCAAGAACCAAAAGAGATATCGACTTCAAATAAATTTTGTTATACAGATAATAAGGCAGAAAGATGCAGAAAGGGCTCTCGAGAAAATTGCGTGGGTGGTTTTTTTTACCAAAGCAGTTTAAAAAAAAGGTGAAAATTTTGGTTAAACCTAAATATCTCATGAACCAATGACGCTAGAGAATTAAATTGAATATTATATATTGTAACGTCATAAAAAACAAGTATATTTTTGGAAAAAAATCCAATTAACAGTTTTTTTTTATACATCAAAAAAACTGAAAAAAAAATTTGTCACCTCGAAAATTTTACAACTAAAATATGATTTCATCTCCAAACCAGTTTTGTGCAACAAAAAATAATGTTTTTGACATCTGGTAAAATTTTGAGGAAAATCTAATTGACATTTTTTTTATAAAAAATAAAAACCTAAAAAAAACATTACTCAAAGTTGGTAAAGATTGAATTTCGACTCAAATATCTTTTCAAAACCTTGATATAATGGCTTCAAACTTATTTTATCTTATGAGAAATATTGTTTTCAACATTCTGAAAAATGTTAAGAAAAATTGAATTGACAGTTTTTTTTACAAAAAATAAAAACCTAAAAAAACAAATAATAAAAGTTGGTAAAAATTGATTTTCGACTCAAATATCTTTTCAAAACTTTGAGATATTGGATTTAAACTGCTTTGATCTTTCAAAAAATATTGTTGTCAACATTGAGTAAAATTTTGAAAAAAATCGACTTGACAGCTTTTGTACAAAAAATTAAAAACCTAAACAAAATTTAACAAAAGTTGGTAAAAATTGATTTTTGACTAAAATATGTACATTTTCAAAAATTTCAGATAATGGCTTCTAACTACTTTTCACTTATAAGAAATATTGTTTTCAAAATTCGCTAAAATTTTGAGAAAAATCGAATTGACAGTTTTTTTTACAAAAAATAAAAACCTAAAAAAAAACAATACTAAAACTTGGTAAAAATTTACTTTCGACTCAAAAAGCTTTTCAAAAATTAAAAATATTGGCTTCAAACTTATTTTATTTCACAGAAAATATTGTTTTCGATATTCAGTAATTTTTTTTATAAAAATGCAACAGTCCGTTTTTTTATAAAAAAATAAAATCTACAAAAAATAGTACGCAAATTTGGTAAAAATTGATACATATAGACAAACTTTTAAGCAAGACAAATCGACAGACGGGATGGGAAGTTATCAGTGTGGGTCGCATCGCATCCTCTTTTATTATTTTTGTTTTTATTATTTCAGAGACTTTTGAATTATCATAGTTACATAATATGTTCAAGGGAGTATATTAGAACATTATGCTAATAAAAATTATTATGATGTTTCCTTAAAAATGTATTCTGTTTTCAAAATACTGTATTTCAAAATGCTGTAAAAAATAAAAATCGTTTTCACAATGCAATCCTTATTTACAGAATTTTGAAATACAGCATTTTGATCCATACAGTATTTCTACCCCAACCCGTTTTTTGTCTGTCCTAAAAATAAAACAATACTTTTTTAAAGGATTCAACTAATAATTTTTCTATTGCATCAGGTTTTTTAAATATGCTTCTTTAAATATTTCAAAGACCACCAAAAACAGTGTTTTTATGACTAAGACAAATCATTTTTATTATTACTTAGTTTCTGAAATTCTCATCAATTATGAGTCTTCATCTGACTCTATATAAAGTTTTGGAAAATACATTTTGAAGTTAATTTGTACTGCTGATTTAAATTCTGAACTTATAGACAGTGGTGGACACGAATTTAGCACATTGAAAAGAGTACAAGTATTTTTCTAGTTTCAATTCTTTATTACTTGCAAGTAACGGTTCATTTTTATGTTGTTACTATGATTACCTTATATGGTAATAAAAATGTGTAAATCATTGAAAAGTAAAATACCGTTTTGCGAAAAATGAAGATTGTTTGTGATTTGCGTTGTTTTTAGCTGGACATAAATTTAGCCCGTTTTGCAATCAAAGAGTGTATTTTTAATTTTTGTGTTTTTTTAAAAAGAAAATAATAATTTTTGAGGTAATTAAATATTCCTTTAATGATCTATGCATATTAAAAAAAAATAAAAAAAAATGAATTAGTCATGGCAAAAGGAAAATGGTGCTCAAAGGAAAAAAGAAGTCTGATCTTGAAAATGAAGTCAAAAGGGCGGACGGTAACAGACATTTCTAAGTTGTTAGAATGCTCCAGGAAGCTGGTTTATAATGCCCTTCGTCATTTCAAAGAGTTTGGAGTGATTGAAAACGTTAAACAAAACCCCGGGGCCAGAAAGACAACTACAAATGAAGATAGGATTATTTATAGGTTATCGACCAAGGATCCGTTTAAGACCTCCAGTGCCATTCGAAGCGAACTTTCAACGAACTATGGAGTAAATGTTTCCTCAAGGACCATAAGACGCCGATTAAATGAAAACAATCTACGTGGGTGCGTTGCTCAGAGAAAACCGCTTGTATCAAAAAAAAATCGGAAATCTAGGTTACAGTTTGCCAAAGCTCACCTAGACAAACCAATTAGTTTTTGGAAAAACGTGTTCTGGAGCGATGAATCCAAATTCTGCCGGTTCGGATCGGATGGGAAAAAATATGTATGGCGTCCAAAAAACAGGGAATATGATCCAAGGTACACCATTAAGACGGTGAAACACGGTGGAGGCAACGTTATGGTTTGGGCTGCTTTTTCAGGGCACGGCGTTGGCCCCATCGTAAAAATTGACACCAAAATGGACCAGAACGTGTACAGAGATATCCTGTTGGATCATATGATACCCTACGTAGAAGACAATTTGCCGTTATTATGGCGCTTCATGCACGACAACGACCCTAAACACACTTCAAAGTTAGTGAAGTGTGCCTTAGAGGTGAATAAAATCGATGTTTTGAAGTGGCCAGCACAATCACCCGATCTTAACCCGATCGAGAATTTGTGGAATGATGTTGAACATCACATTGAGCAAAAAAAACCAACCAATTTAACACAATTGTGGGAGGAGATTCAAAATGCTTGGTATGCAATTCCAAAGTCACGATGTGAGGCTTTGGTTGAAAGTTTGCCAAGAAGAATTGCTTCTGTATTGCACAATAAAGGGTTCCCTACCAAATACTAAGAAAAACTTAGAATTGATAACGGTAAGTAAAATTTTATCAAGAAACTGTTGAATGTGCTAAATTCGTGTCCAGGCGAAAAATTGATGTTTCTACATTCCATACTTTTTTCTTCTTACAGATGTTAAACATATTTGATGAAGTACTATGAAAACATAGTGCTATGTATATGTAATGTAAATAAAATATTACTAATTTCATAATAAGAAAACAAATTGAAAATTAAATGGTTTTCATTTTCCTTAACAAGTGTGCTAAATTCTTGTCCACCACTGTAGTTAATCTGATGAAATTATAAAAATGTCCGTTTTAAATGTAAGTTTTATATTTTTCAAAATATGTATTCCAAATACTTGATGTGATAGCCTTATTTAAATAATCGATTAGCTACAAAAACAATTATAAATCGTTTTGCTTTTTCTATAAAAAAAACTGTTTAAGCATAAATGATTAAGCGTTTCCATAGGTTAGGCGCCAGTTATAGCTATCATTGAAATCGATCCGGAAAAATTTTTGAATCTATATTTGATGGTGTTTTCCTTTGATTGGAAATGAAAATTATATACTGATCGATCGGAAATCACACAAAGAATTTTTTTTGAGAAAAAAAGTGTAATTACGCATTTATTTTTCTCTAAAAATGTATTTTTCTATTTTCCGGACGGAAATTCATTTTCCTGAACAGCTGATACTTTTAGTTCAAAAGTGAAACGAATCGTTCCACTGATTTGTGTTCCAATTTCACACAATTCCAATGACAGATTTCTGTCAGTAAAAATTTTTCGGTGTATTTCAATCAGGAAATTTTTTTCAATGACAGAAATTTCTAATGACTATAAACGACCTGCCAACAAAATTCCAATGTTTGTTTTCAATGATGAAAACCAATGATAGCTATAACTGGCGCCTTAATGTTTCTTTTTTTGGAAATTTTCTAAAATACATATATGTACATTGTACATATAAGTTAAGAAAAACACCATGAGTTCTATTGAAATAAAATATAATAAAGACAACTGCATCGCTTGCTCAACTTGCTCAAGTAACCAAAATGTACCGGTAAGAAAAGTTTGTTTTCGAAAATTTAAATGCCATTTGATTTCTCAAAAAAATCTTAATATTTTAAAATTTGTATTTGAAAACCGTAAAAGCGTTTTTTTTAAATTATAAAAAGTTAAAGTTTACAAATTTTAAAACTTTTTCAAATTGAGTTTAAAAACATTTTTCGCATGCAGTTATGTATTAAGAGTTCATTAATATATTTTTTACATTTGATTCTGGTAAAAAATAATGACCCGTTTTTGAGATACCAAATTTCAAAACAAAAATTTTAATACTTTTTTAAAAATTAAAAACAAAGTCATTTTTGATCATTAAATATTATTAAGACAGTATAAGACCTTGTGCAGAAAAAAAAATTGTTGAAATCTGTGCATTTGTTCTTAAAAACAAAATAACGGTACTATAGGGGTACCCATTTGAAGGAATACAAAAATATATCTTTTTTTTTATTAAAAGAAGCCAAATTTAAACAAAATTCAGAGAAAATTCGGGCTGTAGGGGCGAGGACAGACAGACAGATGGACGAAATAGGGGGAACCACTTTTTTACACTTTTCTACCATCGTAATATTATGTTTGATTAAAATCTCGAGTTCGAATTTTGTATGAATGTAATATGTACCTATTTGCCAAAAAGTTCCAATATGTTGCAAGTAAAAATACTACTTCATCAATTTAGATAGCTTCAAAAAGCTTTTTCGAATTTGAAAAAGTGATGCCAAAAACTTAACATAATATTATTATATTGGAGTTAGATTTGAATTAAGGCCATCAAAACCCATCGGGAACGTGCAATTTGATCACCAGGAAGGAACAAAACCTAGTTAACGGTGAAAGTGATAAAAAAATCGATAATCAACGGCCTCAGATTCTCCTGCATGCTCTCACGGACAGCGGCTTTGTTTTTGGGAGGTCTGTTGACGAGAAGTTCATGGTTTACTGAATCATTGGATTCAAATTTATACACCACTCTAAAAATAGCACTTATGTATAAAAGATTATGCGGTGACTGTAAAATTGTTGTTTAACGCCTTACTCGTTAGCGACTATCCCAAGCAAAATTAACAAATATTATCCAATTTGAAATCCGGTATCAATTGTCAAAGTTCGAAAGATCCTATTAAAAGACCCTTTATTTTCAGTTTTACAATTTAAATTTCATTAAAAAAAGTTTTCAAATTTCAACAAAACTAGCTAATAACTTAATTTTATTTTTAAAGAATTCATCATCACGTGAAGCAAAACGCCGCATGGACAACAAGGACATGCCCCATAATATGAGCAAACGTGATATGATTCGAGCAGCTGACTTTAATTTCCTAAAAGTTCTTGGTCGTGGTTCATTTTCGAAGATTCTCTTGGCCGAACGCAGAGGTACAGATGAGTTGTATGCATGCAAAGTTCTTCGTAAGGATGTCATCATTCAAACTGATGATATGGAACTTCCAATGATTGAGAAACGTGTCTTGGCATTGTCGGGAAAACCACCATTTTTGGTGCAATTGCATTCATGCTTCCAAACTATGGTGAGCTTGCTGCAAAATAACAACAAATTGCTTGTTAAAATTATTTTTTATAATCAACTTAATTTTTTAAGGATCGATTATTCTTTGTTATGGAATATTGCAAAGGTGGAGATTTGATGTACCAAATTCAGCAAGTTGGACGTTTCAAGGAAAATGTTGCTATGTAAGTCGTTTGACAAAGGAAATATAAGTTGCAGCATCATTTTAGCAACATTCTTGTGTGTGTTCGTTAACTTTGTTGTTATGAAAATAAGCAACAATCCAAAAGCTGTAAAATATTCTTTGCAACAAAGTGTCTATACATGTTGCCTGAGATACAAAACCTGTTAATACTTTTATGTTTTTTGTATACAGGTTCTATGCCTGTGAGGTTGCAGTGGCATTGTTCTTTTTACACGAGAGAGGCATCCTCTACCGTGATCTCAAATTGGACAACATTCTCTTGGACTCTGAAGGACATGTTAAGATGGCAGATTTTGGACTTTGCAAGGAAGGCATCAAAGATGAAATGACAACAAACACTTTCTGTGGCACTGCAAATTACATGGCTCCAGAAGTAAGAACACCTACCTCACTTATCTAGAAAAAAGATCCATAGATGAAATTTGTATTGTTATTATAGATTTCCCAATATCAACCATATACCAATGCAGCAGATTGGTGGTCCTATGGAGTCCTTTTGTATGAAATGCTTGCCGGCCAGTCGCCATTCGAAGGTGATACTGATGAAATGATTTTCAAGGCAGCCAAAGAGAATAAAGTGCTCTTCCCGAAACATTTCACTCAGGAAGCCAGAGATGTTTTAACTGGAGTAAGGCCTATAAGCCTCGAAACGTTAAAGCTTATATGGGCTAAAATTGTGTTATATTTTGTAGTTTTTAACAAAGAAACCAGAAAATCGCCTTGGATCTGGAACAACTGCACGTTATGATATCAGGACTCATACATTCTTCAAGGACATCGATTGGGATAAGGTATCAGCATGTGATATGGAACCACCATTCAAACCAAAAATTGTAAGTCTTGTGTCCTTGGTAATTTCAATAAAATTAAACGTTTTCATAATTTTGTTTTAATCCTAGAAACATCGTAAAGATATTTCGAACTTTGATAAGGAATTCACAGAAGAAAAAACCGATTTAACTCCAACTGATAAATTATTCATGATGAATATGGAACAGAATGAGTTTATTGGATTTTCCTATTTAAATCCAGAATTTATAACTATGTTGTAAATTTTCAAATGGGAATTATGCAGCATACCAAGAATGCCGTTTACGTCGATGAAACTATATATTTAGTCAGTGTTATCTGTAAAGTTAAAAATAAATAAAAATGAATAGATTAAATGAATTGAATGTCTTAAATATTAATAAAATTAAAAGATACATACGAGGAAACTCCTATAAGTATTGAAAAGGCCAATGATGCTCATCACAGAAGAAATTACTTCTTTATTGCTGAAGGGAACTGACAACTTTTTTCTCATGAAAATTCTATACTTGATATTTCAAAAAAAGGTTTTGAATTTTTTCTTGTCTTTTTTCTTTTGTAAGCAGACTTAGCTTTAAATAAATTTGCTGTTTCACTTCATTGCTTACTTAAGGTGGGCTAGATTCCTGTGCGAACTAGGTTTTTTTGCGCCACCTGATCGCGGCCTACCCCTATACTATGATGCCAAGTGGGGATGGATTAGAAGACTTTCCGGGCAAATTGACCATATCAGACGTTGGGCTATTATCCTCCTGGCTAAACCTGCGTACAGCCCGTACAAAACTCACCGTTCCATCTTCTCCCCACCACTCGCCGTCCATACCTACGGAACCGTAAATCACCCAAAGAACATTTTCTGTCCAAACAAACCAAGGTGCTTTCTTTCGCATTTGTCATAGTCTCTGCTCCTGCACTGTATATCAGTACAAAGATGAAAGGAGTCTTAAAGAGTGACACTATGGGCCTTTGCTACTCAATTGCTTCCTCAATCTAAAGAAACAGCGGATTAGTTTTTCGTTCGTCTCAGCACTGGATTTATCGGCTGCGTTAATTGCGGGCCACATGTAGATTACTATCTCAATAAACTCAAAATTACGTCTATCGATGGTGACGTTTTGACCGAGACGACGAGTTGGTATTGTAATTCCTTTTTTGGCGACAGGATGTACTTTGATTTACCTTCATTAACCACTGAGCCCATTTTTGACATCTCTGTCTGTCTCGATGCGCACAAAAGCCCCATTGACATCGCGCTTTCCATTATGTCAATATAGTCATCATATGCAAGTAATTGGATAGGCCTTTGAAAGATGCCTCTGGCACTGAAGTGAAAGCCCTCTGCATTATTCTTTCAAGGACAATCTTTAAGACATCACAGGACAGTGCATCACTTTTCCTAAAGAGTTTTTGCTTTGATGCGGTCATATAAGGCCTTGAAATCGCTGAAATGGTGGTGGGTGTCGATTTGATGTTCTTGTGTTTTTTTCCAGAATACGAGGTAATGATCGTATGTGGACTTTCCTGGGTCTATAGCCACAATGATAAGCACCTATTGGTCCTTGGAAGAGTGAAGAGGGTCTCCTTTTTCAGTATCGGGCAAACTATTCTGAGGTTTTATTCATGAGCCATAGTTTCTCCCGATCACATTTTAAAGATAAGTTATTGCATGCTCCTAAGCAAATCTTTCGCAGCCGCTTTTAAATTGTCAGCATTTAGACCATCTGCTCCAGCGGGTTTGTTAGACTTTAGCTAAGGTATGGAAATCTTGTTGCCTTTCTTCGTCTACATTTAATGGATTATTCTGTCTGACAGCAGAATTCGCTAGGTCGTCGTCACCATTATATTATAGTCCGCAGAAAGAGTCCCTCTAAAAAGTCGGCGTTCCTCTCTTCTTTTTTGCTCGTATAGCTCGTGACCAGCTCTCGTCCTTTGCAGCGCCGCTTTGATTGCCTGATGTTGTTGACATCGCTCATCAAACCAGGGGTTTCTGGTTAGAGGCTTTGAATTCCAACACGTCAGATGTAGCTTCTATGATGGAATCTTCGCATTTCTCGATTTAGTCTTTTTTTCTGACGCTATTAGTACTCTTGTTCTAGAATCTAGATCAGGAATTACTAATATTGATAAATATCACCCCCCTTTGGACATTTTTTTTGACTTAAGTAATCACCTTACTGAACACAGTAATTCCTTTGATTGCTTATATGATTTTGATTTCAGAAGAGATAATTTCCAGCTGTTGTCTGAAGATTTAACCATTTCTGGAATTGCTGATACATTAGCATTTTATAATATTGAAGAAACAGTTTCAACTTTTTATAAGATCCTTAAATTGTTTGGGAAAAAATGTACCTTTAAGGAAATCAAAAATACAAACTTTAACCACCCTTGGTACACGAAAGAATTGCGTTTACTGCGTAACAAAAGAAATAAGGCATGGAAAATATATCTCAAAACTCTGTCTCCAACCAACTTCTCTTTCTATGTTGAACTCTTTAACCAATTTAAGTCTCTTTCTAATTTTTTATATGCTAGCTACGTTACTGATATGGGCACCTCTTTGAAAGAGAATCCTAAAAAATGTTGGAAACTTGCAAACTTGAAGAAAAAATCAGATGGCTTTCCAGTTAACTTCACTTACAAGAACCTTTCGTTAGATAAAACTGTTGATATCTGTAACGCTTTCGCAACAAATTTCCGTGAGTCATTTATTAATAGCCCTCAAGAAGTTGATGAAGTAGGTATATTTTCATAATCTTCACTCCTTTTCGCAAACTAGCTGTAGTCACATCCCTGTGCTACAGAGTACGGTCCTTGATCTTTTATCCGCGTTGAATGATGACTGCTCAGCCGGTCCCGATGGTATTCCCCCGATAGTATTAAAAAAGTGTAGTAATGCTTTAGTTGAACCCCTTACGTTCTTATTCAAACTTTCTCTGAAAACAGGCAAATTTCCAAGTATATGGAAGAACTCATTTCTAACACCATGTTCGTTATGTCTACGTTCAAGTGAAGTACTCATTTTTGCTGACGACATGAAGATTTTTAAAATAATAAAGTCCACCCATGATCGAATTCTTCTTCAAGCCGACATTGATAGTTTCACATTTTGGTGTGGGAAAAATAACCTTTCACTCAACCCTTAAAATGCCAGACGATAACTTTTACTAAAAAACGAATCGGTAGTGTATTTGATTATTGTATTTGTATCACAGCAAAAACTCTGTAGCGTCTTCACAATTAAAGATTTATGTGTTCATTTCTGTTCCAACTTAGAATTTACACATCACATTAATTTAATTGTTAATAAAGCAAGTTTTATGCTTGGTTTTATAAAACGCTGGGCAAAGGAGTTCAATGATCCCTATGTTACTCTTTCTTTGTATAGTTGCCATGTTCGTCCTCATCTTGAATATGCTTCGCAGGTATGGACTCCCTATTACGAAATTCATAGAAAACATATTGAATCAATTCAACATAATTTCATTCGCTATGCCCTAAAGGTTCTTCCTTGGGAAGATCACCTCTATCTGTACCGAGAGTTACCGGCAGAAAGAGTCCACCGGTTGTGCCAAAAGGCACTAAAAGCGACTCACCGAAAACAAACAGTTTTGAGCAGGACAATTGTGAACTGCAAAAGAAGCTGAACGAAATGATAAGACTCTACGAAGAGCTTAAAAAAGAAGTGAAAGTGAAGAGAACAAGATGTTAAAAACTTCTGAAAACATGAAAGTAAATACTCTAAGTCCACAACATCGAGATCGGCACGAATATGAAACTGATGAAGATGAACTTGCTCGGGAAACTGAAAAAAGTAGACCTTGTAAAAAACGGAAGGCTGAACATTCGCCTAAGTTTCAAAATCAGCTAAAACCAAATAAAATTACACGGAAAGATCAGTTTTCTGCGAATAAGAAACTTCCTCCACCGATAAACATCGTTGGTCAAGCGGACTATAACAAAATTCTTCCTATTCTGAAAGAAACGGCGCAAAAGAATTTCAAAGCTACATCCACTCACAATAATACGTGGAAAATTAACGTAAATGATTCAGATTCTTATAGAAAACTGTCGAAAAAACTCAGCGATGAAAAAATTGAATGGTATAGTTATTCAATTAAAGAAGAAAGACCTCTACGTGTAGTTGCTAAAGGACTTCATCCCTCTTGTTCAAAAGAAGACATCCTTTCGGACTTAAAAACCAAAGGATTTAAGATTCTTGACGCAACAAATCTTTTGAAGCGAGAAAAAGGAATCGAAACCGCTTATATAAAACGCGCTCTTCCGCTTTTTATTCTAAGTTTCGATAAAAATGAAAATGTAGACAATGTTTATAATATTAAAACTATAATGAATATTGTTGTAAAAATCGAACCACTAAGAAAGAACAAACGCCTTATTCCTCAGTGCAAGCGATGTCAAGGTTTTAACCATACAGCAGCTTATTGTCAGAAGGACCCCGTTTGCGTTAAATGCGCGGGAAAGCACATGACTGATGTATGCCGTCTTAAAAAAGAAACTCCGGCTACATGCGCGAATTGCAAAGGTAATCATCCAGCAAATTACCGTGGCTGTGAGGTCGCAAAGGAAATGTTAAAGAGGCGCGAAGAATTTAGTAAGAAAACTAAAAAAAATACCTCAAAGCAAAACAAAGAATTAAAATTAAAAACCAAGAATAATACTCAAGCGTCGAGTAAAACGGACGGGAAAAATAATGAAAACGTTTTACCCCCAGAAAACATAAAAACAAAAAAGACGAACACGTACGCTCAAGTCACGGCGCCCGAAAAACCTAAAACTATTAAACCTGACTCCGTTCAAAATGTATTTTCCCTTATACTTGAACGATTAGAAGAACAAGGGAGAATTAACACAATTATTCTTGAGAAATTGGACAAATTTGAGTCGGCGGCTCTTAAAACACCAAATTTACCGTAAACATGGATCAGTTGTCCCAACAACTCAAAATAATAACATGGAACGCGAACGGACTTACCGCAAAAATCGAAGAACTAGAAACGGTTCTACTTAACGAAAAAATAGATATTTGTTTGATCTCTGAAACTCATTTGAAAAAAGACTCAAATTTAAGTATTAAAGGTTATTCGGCTTACCACGCATGCCATTCATCCGAAAGAGCAAGGGGTGGTTCTTCCGTATTTATCAGAGAAAATATCAATCATTCGTTTGAGATAAATATCGAGCTCGATACAATGCAAGTTACTTCCGTTAGCATAAAAGTTAGATACGTATTTTTTAATATTGCGTCTATTTACTGTCCTCCTCGGTCCAAGATAGACAAAAACGATTTTAAAGATCTTTTCAACGCTTTAGGTCCAAAATTTATTATTGGCGGCAACTTCAATTCGAAACATTCATTTTGGGGATCACGTTGCATTTCGACGAAGGGTAGACAACTCTACAAAGCGGGTATTGAATGTAACGTTGAATTTTTCTCATCAGGAAAACCAACGTATTGGCCAACCGATACAGCGAAAACACCCGATCTTGTTGATTTTTTCATCGCAAGAGGAATGAACAGAAAATATATGACAGTAGATGATAACTTCGATTTTTCTACGGATCACTCGGCCGTTATCTTAACAATAAACAGTAACGTAATCGGAAAAGAAAAGCCCCTAATTTTAACAAATAATAACACAAATTGGGATAAATTCAAAGAAGATTGCGAAAATAGAATTATACTGAACGTCTCTTTGCAAACTCCGTTTGAGTTAGAAGATGAAACAGAAAAATTTATAAATATTGTTCAAGAAGCAGCTTGGAATAATACTCCGATCTGTAGTAAAAAGTCAAGGCAATACGAAGAAAAAATTCCAGAAGATATAAAAGAATTGATACGCGAAAAACGAAAAGCTCGAAAAGTATGGCAGCAATCACGTGCTCCTCAGCATAAAAGTGTCGTCAACTTTTATCAAACAAGATTAAAAATTTGTTACGAGATTTTAAAAACAGCGAGAATTCTGCCTATCTTGAAAGCCTAACAGCAGACAAAAAAACGAATTATTCTCTTTGGAAGACGATAAAAGGTATTAAAAAGCCTCAAATAATGTCGGCACCTATTCGAAAAAATAATTCTGAATGGGCAAAAACTGATAAGGAAAAGGCGGATTTATTTGCTAAGCACCTTGAGGAAACGTTCAAACCTTTCGATGGTCAAGAGTTTCTGACTAATGACGGAGAGCTCCAACCAGCGCCGGAAAATTTTTCTATCAGGAATATTACTTTGACTGAACTTGTCCAGGAAATAAAACGGCAGAAAAATAATAAAGCTCCTGGCTACGACCTGATTAACGGTCGTGTCCTCAAAGAGTTGCCTAAAAAAGCAATGGTTAAGCTCTTACAGCTCACTAACGCTGCTTTAAGACTTGCTTACGTACCCACGCAATGGAAAGTCGCCGAAGTAATAATGATCCCCAAACCGGGTAAGCCACCGAATGAGAAAAAATCGTATAGACCAATTTCTCTCTTACCAATTATATCTAAAATATTTGAAAAATTGCTTCTTAAACGAATGCTACCAATTATTGAAGAAAAACGTTTAATTCCCGACCACCAATTCGGTTTCCGGAATAATCACTCGACAATTGATCAGGTTTACCGAATAACTAACGAAATTGAAAAAGCATTTGAAGAAAAAAAGATTTGCTCAACTGCATTTCTTGACGTTTCTCAAGCTTTTGACAAAGTTTGGCATGACGGGCTAAAATATAAATTAAAAGTCTTTCCAGAGCAAATATATAACATTCTTGAATCGTACCTAGAAAATAGATTCTTTCGAGTTAAGCAAGGAACGGAGTATTCGGAGTTTAAAGAAATAAACGCTGGGGTTCCCCAGGGTAGCGTCGTTGGACCGATTTTGTTTGTTCTTTATACCCGAGATATACCCCAAACAGAAGGCACAACTTTAGGCACTTTTGCCGATGATACAGCTGTACTCGCAATATCGGATTCAATAGAAACGGCAACCTCTAAGCTTCAAAAGGCATTAAATAGCATTTCAGATTGGACAAAGAAATGGCGAATTGCTCTTAATGAAACGAAATCGACGCACACAAATTTTACGTATAAAAAAGTATATAACTTACCTATTTATATAAATTCTGTGAAAATTCCATACGCTAATGAAGCGAAGTATCTAGGCATGACTCTAGACGCGAAACTTAAATGAAAAGTTCATGTAAAAAAGAAACGCGATGAACTCGAAAATAAACTCCGCGAATTGACATGGCTTATTGGAAGATATTCCAATCTAAGCGTTTATAACAAGCTTCTTTTTTATAAGCAAGTACTGAAACCAGTTTGGACGTACGGTATACAACTTTGGGGTTGTACCAACGAAAGAAATATACAAATTTTGCAAACATACCAAAACAAAGTACTTAAAATAATAGTAAATTCTCCATGGTATGTAAGAAATAGCGACTTACATAGAGATTTAAATATAAAATATGTAGAAAACGAAATTAAAAAATTTGCTACAGAGCTAAGATCACGACTTAGAAATCATAGTAATAACTTAATCCAACAATCTGTTAGCGAGGCGTTCGTTTTTCGGCGTCTGCACCGAACAAGACCTTCTGATCTAGCGCAAACAAATTAATCTCTCCACTCGAATTTTGTGGAATCTTCAGGTCCTCTCGTTGGGGAGCTTCCTGACAAAACGCGAACAAAATGACGCTAAAACTACTTGTTAAGCTGGACTTAGTTGTAGTAATAATATAGAAGATAAGGGAGGTGAGTTTTAGTCAGTAGTAAAATCTGACACTACTATAAGCATCGGGCTTATAGTGTCTCTGAAGATTTCTCACCTTCCTGCGAAAAAAAAAAAAAAAAAAAATATTTCTTCATCAACTTATTAATGGTGAAATTGATGCACCTTATTTGCTATCTTGTGTACATTTGAATTACCGAGGCGGAACTCATCACCTGCGTACATTTGATTTTAAACATATTGATCTCCATAGAACTAACTATGGGAAGAATGAAGTTTTAAGTCGAATGAGCATTTTATATAACCTAAACTGTTCATCGATAGATTTAAATTTAAATAAGGTGTTATTTAAATCATTGTTTAGAACCAGTGCTCCACTATCGTAAACATTCTCATTTTATTTTTTGTTCTGTAATAGTTAAATGTTAATTGTGTTTTATATTTTGTGCGTGTGTTAGGCTATAATTGTATTATTTTTTTTTACTAACAACTAACACATGCACTTATGATGAGCCTCCGATCGTAGTTTGACGCTTGCTATAAGCTTACTACTATCTGAAAATTCTGAAGTGTAAACAAATTATGTTGACGGCTGAGAATTTTTTAGGAGGTAACACCTCATTTTGTTTTGTTGCTTATATTGACTAACCTTGCAAATCATAAATGTTCCAGGCAAATTTCCAAACGTTCGAAAATACTCTAATTTTTCAATCCATTATAGGTGGAACCACTCTAATAAGCATTGGCCATTCCACACTGATGCTTTGGTAGTCTTGTATAAATCTTGCAATACTGGAACTTAAGCGACTTCTCTATCTGGAAAAGCTTGTAAAATAGGATATTGCGATCCACGGTGTTGAAAACAGCTTTGAAATCAACGAAAAATGCAAATAGTTTCTTATTTATCGATAGAAACGAGTCAGCAATCGAGCGGAGTAAAAAAATTTGTTCAACGGTGAAGTATCCCGATCTGAAGCCAGCTTGGAACTCACTGAGCAGATTATTAGAATGTATCCATTTATTTAAACGACTGAGCAGAATCGATGTAAATATCTTATACGATGAGTTCAAAAACGATATCTCTGTAGTTTTCCGTACCTTCAGTGCTTCCCTTCTTGTGGATTGGAAAAATCAAGGCATCGCTGAACTGATTTGGGATGGTTCCTTCCTCAAAGATCTGGTTGAATACTGCTGTTAGAGATACAACAAGAGTATCTGTACTATACCTGCCTGTAGAATTCTGCGGGTATACCATCTGAGCCCCCAGCCTTTCCCATCCTTTTGGTTGTTTATCGATATTAACACTTCTTCCTCTAAAATTGGTGCATCTAAAATATTATTTTTAAAGCCACGTTTGGAATTTTGATTCAGAAACTTATTTGGCGCATCTGGATTTAAAAATTGCTTGAAATATCAATATCTCGCTACAAAATAAAACATCATGAAAATGAAACATTATTGTAGTTTGTTCTAATTTATATATTAAATACTATTTTGTAACAGTTTTTAAAATGAAGTGTTTGTTCTGAAATAATAAAATGTTACATTAAGTATGTTCATATTTTAGTTTGGTGCATGTTTTTATGACTTTAGGGTATTTAACTTTTCGCCTGGAAGTTCCATACACAAAAAATTTCAAAATTTGTGTATACCTTTATAATAATAACGATTTTTTATGACCAAATAATCTCAAAGTTTAAAGTATTCATCATTTTATAGTTGGTGTTAATATTAACTTGAAGTACAACCTAAGTTATAGTAAAGTCTAACTATGGTGTGAACACAAGGTACATGGAGAAAAGCACTTTCGAATTATGCTATAAATTAAAAAGCTCAAAAAAAAAGTTCGTACACAAACCGAAAAAATGTCCCTCTATTCAAGCTTGTATCAATATGAGTATTCAAAAAATAAAATAAACCCCTAAAATGTTCTATTGCATCCATAATATTTCACATATAGCTGTTAATAAGTTCTTATGCAGAGCACCTTGTAGTAATTAAGATATAAGTTATCAATTATTAATAAGTTCCTAATTCAAAACTTTTGGTAATGAACTATGTAAATATATAACTTCAAACAAGAAAACAATATTAATTCACACCAAAACGTTCCATATTCACAGCTTATAATTAGAAGAAAAAACATCTAAGTTCAAATGAACCTTTTTTTAAAAAAAACCCTCATATCATAACACATCCAACCTACTTTTCCATGGAATCTTTTAAAATTTGTATTTATGCAAGTCGTAAAAACGTTTTAGAATTGTATATATGATAATAAGTTGTATTGACGTCACTGTGTTTCTAATGACGATACGACACGGTTGGTCTCTATGATGGAAAATATGTATTTGGCACAAATATAAAGCTTTTCATTTATTTCGATTATTTTCAATATCCACTGACAAAAATGTGGGTGTTGCCACGCTATTGATAAATTGTAGACAATTATTGCATTTTGAGAAAAAAAAAAATATCATGACATTTATTTTATTTTCAAAAGATTTTGTTGTGTTTTCATTTCAAAAAAAAAAATTGTTGTCATTGTTTTATGAAACTATTGTTTATAGTGACACAGAAAAATACAATATATAATGCCATAATTTTTCTTAAATTATTTCCACACATTCGTTCTAATTTTGTACTCATATTCACAAAATACAATGTGCTCAGTAAGTGGACAAATTCTGATTGGTATCTATTTATGTCAATCAATATACGTACTATTTGTATTTTTAAGAAAATAAATAAACAAAACAAAAACTTTTGTTTAACATATATTTGAATTTTTCACTTAAATAATTCTGTATTTGAAATAAATTTTAGTTGTTCTATTTTATTTCCATTTCCATTTAATTTTGTATCACAAGTAAACCTTACAATTGAGTTTAGTGACTTTTTAAAAGGTCTGTGTCATTGGACACTCTTATAATTTATTCTATCGAGATTCAAATAAAATGCGTATGCAAATGGGTACCCGTAATTGCTTACTGTTTCGATGTGTTGTCAAGACTTAATTTCAAAAAGAAAGTCTTTAAAGAAAAATGGAATGAAGAAACGAATTACTGTATAGGTGACAAATTCTTCAGCAAAATGCCTAAAAATGTTTATTTTGTATTTGCTTTTCAAAATCATATTTTCAAAACGTTTTGAAAGAAAATAAATAAACTCAAACCAAAACTTCAAAAAAAAGGATATGCAAAAATTTTTCTTAGACATGTAATTGCAGTGTGTAAAATTTTTTTGTTGCAAAACTAATTTGTGTTCATCTTTAATTTCACCTATTTTTATGTCCTTTACATTTTTCATAGCTGCAATTTTTAAGTCTTAATTAAATTAGGTGTCTTATATACATATCTTAAGAAAAACAATGGTATGAATAATTAAAGACCAGTTTTCGAAATGTTATTTTAAATTCTAGTTTTTTAAACATTCTGAAGAAGAAAGAAAAAGCATAGAGGAATTGAGGTTTCTAAAGAGCAAAAGGCATTGCTCAATATTTATGAAAAGAGGCTGGGATGCGACCCACACTTATAACTTCCCAATTTTTATTAAAAAATTTACTGAATGTTGAAAACAATATTTCTTATAAGATAAAATTAGTTGAAAGCCATAATTTAAAATTTTTTTAAAGATATTTGAGTCGAAAATCAATTTTTCCCAACTTTTGTTAATTCTTTTTTTAGGTTTTTTAATTTTTTGTAAACAAAACTGTCAATTTAATTTTTTTCAAAATTTTTCAGAATGTTGAAAACAGTATTTCTTATAAGATAAAATTAGTTTGAAGCCACAATCTCAAGTTTTTGAAAAGATATTTGGGTCGAAATTCAATCTTTACCAACTTTGAGTAATGTTTTTCTTAGCTTTTTATTTTTTATAAAAAAAACTGTCAATTGATTTTTTTGCAAAATTTTATCATATGCCAAAAACATTATTCTTCGTTGCGCAAAATTGTATTGGCGATAAAACCATATTTTAGTCGTAAAATTTTCGAGATGACAAATTTTTTTTTCAGTTTTTTTGATTTATAAAAAAAACGTTAATTGGATTTTTTTACAAAAATATACTTGTTTTGTATCACGTTACAATATACTATATAAAATTTAATTCAAGTATCTAGTGTCATTGGTTCATGAGATATTTAGGACCAAAATTTTCACCTTTTTTTTGTAGCAACCGAGTTCAATGCAAATAAAGAGGCAAACAACGTTCTTCCTTTAAGAGATTAACAACAACTAACTCTTTATTAACAAAATAAGTAACTCTTGGTTAACAAAATCACAGTTGCATGTGCACGGTTATTCGACTATTTAAAACTAGGTACATAATATAACATGAAATCATACGATAATCTTATGTATACATACATTATATTTAATAAATAAATAGGTAACGTCATTTGGTAAAAAGATAATACATTTAACATTGATAGGGTATTATTGCAAAGTTTGACAAGTAAAAGCCTACATTTCGGCCATCCTGACATAAAATCGACTCGATTTTCTATAGTTAACATTTCATTTACGAAAGATTATGATTATGATTTTTCTCTTGGTTTTTTCAAAGCAAAATGATTATTAAAGTTTTAATTTTATGAAGAGAACTAGCCAAATAGCAGTTAAATACGAAAGTATCTAATTTGATCTGAAGAAAACAGAGCAATTCATTAAAAATATCTTTTTTTTTTTTTTTTTTTTTTTTTTTTAATTTAATCGTTTACGGTATAAGGTTTCATGTTCTCGGGACTAGATACCCCTTCGTAGTGAATCCGGGAAACTTGAAGATTTTCAAGATCTCTTATGCGATACCTATCGTTCGGCAAAATTTCATAGACTTCGTAAGGACCTTTGTATTTAGGCAAAAGTTTTTTGTTAACGCCCGCGGTAGTGATTACATTTTTGACAACAACATAGTCGCCTACTTTATAACGGTGTGGAGCCTTATGATTTCTATCATAGTTAGTTTTATTTATTTCTTGATTTCGAGTAATTTTCAAACTTGCATTTTCTCTTTCTTGAGCTATATTTATTGTATCGTTTTGTAACACATTAGATTCGAGGTACTCGCGAACTTTATCGTAAGGTTCCCCTTTTTGCGCAACTCCGAACAGCAAAACACTTGCACTTGCTCCTGTGCTTCTATTAATGGTGTTATTTATAGAGAATTCTATTTTATTTAAATACTTTGACCATTCACCTGGCTCGATTTCAGTTTCCTTTGACAACATAGCAGTCAAGAGTCTGTTCATTCTCTCCACCTGGCCATTAGACTGGGGAGAATGGGTGGCGACTTTTATATGTATAACATCAGAGTCCCGACAAAAAGATGAAAACTCTTCAGAGGTAAAGCAGGAGCCTCTATCTGAAATTAATCTTTTTGGTCGGCTATAAGTGGAATAATAGTTTTGCAAACATTGTATTACTTCCTTAGAGCTTGTAGATTTTACCGGATACAATTTTGTAAATTTTGTAAAACCATCCACTATTAGAAAAATATATTTCCTTAAATTCCTTACACCCACTGGAAGGGGTCCATAGTGATCTACATGGATTGTATCAAAGGGTTTATTACCCTTTGGAATAGGATGCAGTTTACCTTCCTTTTTCCCCGAGGGTACCGAAAAATAAATGCATTTCAAACAAGATCTTATGTAATCTTTAACTTTTTGTTTCATAGACGGAAACCAGTATGTTTTTCTTAGGTGTTCAAATACCTTATCCGCGCCCACATGACAAAGACCATCATGATGACTTTGAATGACAACTTTTTCCATCTGCTTCGGAACATAAAATGCAACAAAGCCTTTCTGTTTTCGGTATATAAGACCATTAATCATTTCATAAAACGGAAGTTGTTTATGTTCTAAAGATTTAACTATGTTTTGAATTGATGCGTCTTTGTTTTGGGCACTAGCAAGGGCATATTCAAAAGAATCAGGTTGAATTAAAAGGATGTTATGACACCTGCTTAAAGCATCGACGTGGTTCATCCTGCAAGAATCTCTATGCTCAACTAAGTAATCATATTCTTGGAGCTCCAAAGCCCACCTCGATATTCGAGGATTGATCATTTTCTTACTCAACGTGAGGCTTAAAGACTTACAGTCTGTTATGATTTTAAAATGTATACCCATCAAATAAGTTCGAAATCTTCTTAGAGCATATATGATTGCAAGAGTTTCGAGCTCAAATGAATGATATCTTGACTCTGCGGGTGTACACCTCTTTGAAAAAAAGAATATAGGATGAAACTTTGAATCCTTTTGCTTTTGCAGCAAAACTGCACCAAATCCTAATGCGCTGGCATCACAGTGGAGTTGAGTCTCTGCCTGAGGAGAATAAATGCTCAAAAGTGGCGCTTGGAGTAGTTTTTGTTTAAGGTTTTCAAAAGTGGTAATTTCTTTTTCGCCAAACTGGAATTGAGCGTTCTGCTTGAGCAGATCATATAGTGGTTTTGATATAATTGAAAAATTATGAATGAATTTCCTAAAATAGGAACATAATCCTAAAAATGAGTGAAGCTCTTTGATGTTTTTAGGGATGGGGAAATTTTGTACGGCGGCCAATCCATCTGAGTTTGGCTTTATACCCTTTGCGCTTACTTCATAGCCTAAATAAGTTATTGTTTCAGCCATAAAGATACATTTGTCATATCTAAGTTCTAAATTGAATTCGGAGATAAGTTTTGAAACTTTTTCTAAAATACTGAAATGCTCTTCTTTTGTTTCAGTGGCCACGAGCAAATCGTCAATATAGATAAGTATTTTTCCGTCTGCTATTAAACTTTTAAAGATAGAATTAATGTAGCGCTGAAAAGTAGCCGGGGCATTTTTAAGCCCGAACGGCATGTAGAGGTACTCGTATTGCCCTAGAGGCGTAACAAATGACGTATACTTCACAGACTCATCTGCCATTTTTACATGGTGAAACCCATTTTTCAAGTCTAACAATGAAAAGTATTTTTTATTTCTCAACCTATCTAAATGATCCTCTATTAAAGGGAGAGGATAATTATCCTTTTGCGTAACACGGTTTAACTGCCTATAATCAATACACAACCTGAATGTTCCATTCTTTTTCTTAGTCAGAACGATAGGTGAGGCAAAAGGTGAATTACTTTCCCGAATTATTTTCCGTTTCAAAAGATCATCTAAAATTTGTCTCAATTCGATAGAATGTTGGTAAGGTAACCGCCGCGGTGCACAATTAAAATTTATATTTGTGTTTAAAAGATTAATTTTCATTTCATAAAAAATATTCGAACAGGAAATATTTTTATCTGAATTGATTTGCTTCATAATATCATAAACTCTTTGCGATTCTTCATATGTAAGGTTACTGTTTATTGTTAAATTAAAATCATTTTTGTCATAGTTAGTGTTTATGTTCAAAATATCTTCCGCGAAATTATCGTCACTCGGTTCGTTGTTGTCATATTTGCTGTTGAAACTACCATCACAATTTCTTTTATTAATATTTAAATTACTTTCGTTACCGTTTCTTAAATCTTGTAATTTATTTGTAACTAAATTTTTAATATAATTTGTTGAATGATTATCATAAGTATTTAAAATATTTGCATCATAATTGTTTGTATAATTTGTAAATTTAATTTTAGGACTATCATAAATAAATTTTATATTACTTGCTTTTAAAAAATCTCTGCCAAGAACAACAGAGTACGTCATCGTTTTATTTCTAACTACATGCAACATGCAACTTAAAGAACTATCACTTACATAAATAATACATTTTACTCTTCCAAGTATCGTCAGTTTTTCTGCATTAATTCCAAAGTACTGAATGCCGTTCTCTTCTGGTTTCAGGATAACAAAAGATGGTACAAACTGCTCCTGGATGAAGCTTATTGGGCTTCCTGTATCTACCATAGTATTTGCTTGAAATTCAAAAACATAATTAGTAAGACCACTCAAAAATTTGTACTTAACATAAAGCGTAAAGTCGTCGTCGACTATTTTCTTCATTACTTCGTTTGGTTCAGTTTCTGGTTCATTTTCAGAATGCTGTACCAATAGAACAGCTGATGATTGATTTGCAGATGCGTTAACAGGTGACTTGGTATTCTTACAAACGTTCGAAAGGTGTCCTTGCTTCCCACACTTAAAACAGCTTCCTCTCTCTCTTTTTGGTCTTGGGCAGCTACTGGCAATATGTCCAGGTTCATTGCAATTAAAACACCTATTAACAAGTCTCTTCGTTTCCGATGATGATGATGATGATGATGGTGTGGTTGAATAGGCAGGAGTATATCCTGTGGTGTAAGACTTCATTTTCTGATATTTTTTTAGCATTTGTTTGAGGTCGTCGATACTTTTTGCAGTAAATAGGAGTTGTTTGTTGCAAAAAGCATCAGGAATCCCTTTTATGATGTAATGGATAAGGTCATCGTCTTCAATATCAGCATGGTATGCAATCTCCTGCATGGCCAAAGTATACTGATGAATGCTCTCATCCTTCCTTTTTTTCCTGCTCCTCAGGGTATCGTGAACATCAGCTGACGTGACAGCTTGGTGAAATTCTTGAAGAAGGCTAGACTTCAGTTCAAGCCAAGTTGAACAACGTGATGAGCGGAGAAACAGTTTGGCGGTGCCTTTGAGACTCCGTCTTGCATATATAAATGATTGTTGCTCATCCCACCTATGCAACGCTCTCTCTTCTTCAAATTTTCTTACCCATTGCTTTATGGAAAAATTATCATCTCCAGAGAAGCTAGGAACTGTATCTTCGATGTCTTTGAACGATATTGCACTGGAGGAACTTTCACTTGTTTTACACAGGGCTGCAAGTTTTTCCTTGAGCATCAATATTTCCTGTTGTTTTCGTATTTTTTCTTGGAGTGCGTTAATTTCAACTTGGAGGTTGTCTTCTTCCTCGTCACTAGAGCCCACTTCACATTCAGCATCTGGAAAATGAATGGCTAATTCAGGTTCGTCTAACTCGTCCACGTGTTCCTGCAACCTCATTTTTAACACAGCCTTGTTTCCATCAGTGCTGAGACCAAAATCGCTTAATTTTTCTTTTAAAGAAATTAGTTTTGCCTCTTGCAAAAATTTCTCAGCTCGTGCTTTAGCCATAACGTTTTATTTAATTTATGCGTACGAATCAAACTTATTTTTATTGCAATTACAAAAAAAATTGTGCAACTGTACAAAAAAGAAAAAAACGGGGTAGACAGATCCCTCTTCTGATATGTAGCAACCGAGTTCAATGCAAATAAAGAGGCAAACAACGTTCTTCCTTTAAGAGATTAACAACAACTAACTCTTTATTAACAAAATAAGTAACTCTTGGTTAACAAAATCACAGTTGCATGTGCACGGTTATTCGACTATTTAAAACTAGGTACATAATATAACATGAAATCATACGATAATCTTATGTATACATACATTATATTTAATAAATAAATAGGTAACGTCATTTGGTAAAAAGATAATACATTTAACATTGATAGGGTATTATTGCAAAGTTTGACAAGTAAAAGCCTACATTTTTTAAATGCTATGGTAAAAAACCACCCACGCAATTTTCTTGAGAGTCATTTCTGAATCTTTCTGCCTTATTATCTGTATAACAAAATTTATTTGAAGTTGATATCTCTTCTGGTTCTTGAGCTATGGACGAAGAAAAAAACGTCGCGAACGTACGGACGTACGGACATACGGACATACGGACATACGGACGTACGGACGTACGGACGTACGTACACACGCACGCACAGACATCTTTCTAAAAATCTTTTATTTCGACTCTAGGGATCTTGAAACGTCGAGAAATGTCAAAATTTTCAATTTGACAAATCGGACCCATTACAATAACTTCCTATGGGAAGTTAATAAGGTGATGTCCAAATGCTGTATAAATCATAATACAGTGTTACAAAATTCTATATGAAAAAAATCTGATTGTTCAAAATTCTATGGGATTAAATTCTGTAATTTAAAATACTGTAAATAGTCTTAATGAAGAATTTTTAAGAATTCGGCATCATAACAATTTTGAATTTTATATAAACCCTAATTAAGCAAAAAAAATTTAAGACGGTTACATGTTTCAGTATTTTTTAAATAAACTTGAACTGTGTGTTCCTAAAAACTAGTTAGTTTTCAAGTTTTAAATGATTTTTTCATGAACATTTTAATATTTTAAATTCATGAAAACAAATGCTGACTTTTTTATACAGATAGTTAAAAACACACATTTTTTAAGGAAATACAAATTTGTTATAAGAAATTGTTCTTACAAAAATCGAACAGTAGTAGACTTGTCTTTACATCTGTCTCTACATCCTATAACTATAAAATAAATAAATTAGGTGGTGCAACAGTTCCTAGAGAACCAGGGCCTAGTGACTTACAACTTTCAACCATTTCCGTGTGCGAGTAATGTTGTCAGAAATGGAGGGGACTCACAGTTTATATGCCAAATCTGAAGGGCTAATTTGCGAAAGCACTTTTCATGACAAGAATTACTCTTGGAAGATTGGTCAAATCCTCACAAGAGGCAGTACCAGTGAAAAAAGTTAGGTGGCACAGGCAGGGAGCGAACCCAAGACCTCTTGCATGACAATCCAACGCACTAACCATCACGTTACGGGTACTACACATCCTATAACTAGGATTAGAAATATAAATTTGCCGAAATGTCAGCTCGTAGCAACTTAAGGCTCTACATCTACACTCTGCAAAAAAATTAAAAAAAGTTGTCTTACTAATCACCGAAAAATTTCTACTAAATTTAAACCGAGCCATTTGACTTTCTGCTAATTTTGAATTACTGAATCCCTATTAAAAATAGTAAGCAAAAGTTCTTAAAAAAAATTGAAATGTTTAATAGGTACCAAAAAATTGACAGAAAATTGTTTAGAACAATTAAGAAATAAATGCTTTGATGCGACACACAATAATATATTCAAACGATATGCAGTCAAAAATTTTAGTTTTTCGTTGTTATAAATATAATTTTGTTTTTTAGAAAACTAGCCGACCCGGCCACGCGTTGCTTTGGCTAACGTTTTGTGTTATATTACATTGTTGTAAACTGTTTGAAGGGAACGGTAGGAGAACATCTGAAATGGATACGACCATGCTTTTTTACATAAGATGCTATTTGTAAAAAAAACATGGCGACCTTCCTGACTGATTTTCTACTACCCCTTTATTACAATAAGATTATTATTTAGGAAAGAACAAGAAAACGAAAAAGTTAGTAAAAAAATGTACTGATTTGGAATTTGAAGAGAAAAGACTTTGAACACAATTGGTCAAAATGTTCGTTCAATTGATGTGAAGTAAAAATCAATACAAAAGAATTATATTTAAAATTTATTATTATTATTATTCAAGTTTATAACAAATCAACATTTGACAGTTAAACTTACAAATGAGGTAGGTAGGGCGGATAGTTTAAAATCTTCTAACAATAATATTTATTATTTTGAATTATAAATAGTTTTAATCTCAATTTAATTTAGCACTTATCGGTGCATAATATTTTTGGATAACCTGTGTTTCACTATTACAAATAGTTTCGACGGTTTTTCTACAAATGAACATGAAACATGTAGCTGCCCATGAGAAGAACATGGATTTTCCAAATCTAAATCACAAATGGACATTGTTTGGCCTTAAGACTTATTGAGAGACATGACAAAAGCTAAACGAATTGGAAACTGTAATTTTCTGAAGGGTATGGTAGAATATGACGGTACCATTGGAATACGTAGCAACAGGACCACTTTTCCTTTAAAATTTACAGTTAAAATGATTGCTTCAAGAATATTTCCGGTGATCTTTTTGATGACCAAACCTTTACTATTCCATAATTAAGGTGGATTCAAATTACGCAGAATAATAAGTGAACCAATTTTTAATCGAAGATTATTGGGTGGATATCTAGGGATATCTAGTGAATTTAAAAACTCAATTGTAAAATTTACTATATAATTTTCATTAACAAATGTATCGATTGATTTCAAAGACATCAGATCGACTGGTAACAAATATTGTATCTGGAAGTTAATTTCGTCAACTTTAACATTTATGGCTGCTGTATATCCGAAAAACATACTCTGAACCAATTCTGAGTGAAGAACAGTGCAGAAATTGTCTGACAGTTTAATGCATTGCGTATTTGGTTGCAGTTCTATTTAACCGTTCCCAATATCTAGTAATTGTTCGAAAATTGCTAACCCAAAAAATTTAAAAAGTAAAATTCATTGTATTTCGTTAACTACAAAATAAATTTAACCTACATATACTTTAACCTCAGCAAAATGTGATAATTATGCTATTAAATAGTATTTGATATGAAACATTTGGAAGTTTGACATAGCGACATCTATTGAATACTTACTCAATCCAGTCAACAGATGTTGCCATCTGTTAGAATCGTTTGGAGCTAACAGATAATTGTGACTGTCAAATAATAGACAAATAATTTGCAATACAATGATATTGCGATCATAAATTGAGATGTTAGCTATCCTAGCTTTCAATTTGGATCACACTGCACCCGGTGTACAAATTTGATTAAAATCGATTAAGTAGATTAGGAGTCCATCGCAAGCAAACATCATGACAAGCAATTTATATGTATTAAGATTTGAGCCGAGAAAAATTTTTGTTCAGCTTTTTGATTTATCAAAAAATCAATGGTTTATTTTTAGTCGAAAAGAAAGTGTAAAATTAAATTTAATTGAAGTCAATAGCATAACGGGCTGAAAAGATATTTGTGATCAAACAAATTTATCATATTTAAAAAAAAAACAAACACATTTGGATCAAAATTTATTTTTTTCTAATTCTTAAAGTAAGGATGACAAACAAATACCAATATTTTAAATTCGAAAAACTATTTCGATTACAATAACATCCAATGGAAACTGAAAAATAATGCAATACAAAAAATGATGCTTATTTTTCTATCACTAATTTTCAAAAAATTCAGATACTTAACAAAAACCAGGGTATAGCTTAGTACTCTTTTTGGTAAGCTAAAAATGTGGATGAATCATAATATTGTACCTAACATAAGTTTTAACTTCGAAGACATAATTTAATACACAAAAATTAATTAAAAGTGTCAAAAACGAAACAATTACAATTTCTACTTATAGTATTAAATTTTTGTGTAATTTTAATTGATATCCTTTTTTTCATCAAAAATCTAACCTTATATGGAAGTACAATATTTTATGTGCTTTACTATATGGTGCACAATCTTTTTGAAGAATTCTGCGTATGTTTGAAAATATTCAATTATTCATTTTTTTTTGCGGACTCCAAAAAATTATTTTTCATCTAGTTAACTTCCCATAGGAAGTTATTGTAATGGGTCCGATTTTTCAAATTGAAAATTTTGACATTTCTCGACGTTTCAAGGTCCCTAGAGTCGAAATAAAAGATTTTTACAAAGATGTCTGTGCGTGTGTGTGTACGTACGATCGTAGATCCGTATGTCCGTACGTCTGTACGTTCGCGACGTTTTTTTCGTCTTCCATAGCTCAAGAACCAGAAGAGATATCGACTTCAAATAAACTTTGTTATACAGATAATAAGGTAGAAAGATGCAGAAAGGGCTCTCAAGAAAATTGCGTGGGTGGTTTTCTTTACCATAGCAGCTTAAAAAAAAGGTGAACATTTTGGTTAAACCTAAATATCTCATGAACCAATGACGCTAGAGACTTGAATTAAATTTTATATTATATATAGTAACGTGATACAAAACAAGCACATTTTTGGAAAAAAATCCAATTCACGTTTTTTTTTTATAAATCAAACAAACTGAAAAAAAAAAATTTGTCACCTCGAAAATTTCATCTCCAAAACAATTTTGTGCAATGAAGAATAATGTTTTTGACATCTGGTAAAATTTTTGAGTAAAATCTAATTGACAGTTTTTTTTATAAAAAATAAAAACTAAAAAAAACATTACTCAAAGTTGGGAAAATTTGATTTTTGACTGAAATATCTCTTCAAAAACTTAAAACTTAGGCTTCAAACTTATTTGATCTTATAAGAAATATTGTTTCCAACATTCAGAAAAATTTTGAAAAAAATCGAATTGACAATTTTTTACCAAAATTTAAAAACCGAAAAAAAATTAACAAAAGTTTGTAAAAATTGATTTTCGACTCAAATATCTTTTCAAAAATTTGAGATAATGGCTTCTAACTAATTTTTACTTATAAGAAATATTGTTTTCAACATTCGATAAAATTTTGAGAAAAATCGAATTGACAGTTTTTTTTTTACAAAAAATAAAAACCTAAAAAAAAACAATACTAAAACTTCGTAAAAATGTACTTTCGACTCAAGTAGCTTTTCAAAAATTACAAATATTGGCTTCAAACTTATTTTATTTCACAGAAAATATTGTTTTCGATATTCAGTATAATTTTTTTTTTATAAAAATCCAACAGTCCGTTTTTTCATAAAAAAATAAAATCTACAAAAAATAGTACACAAATTTGGTAAAAATTGATACATATAGACAAACTTTTAAGCAAGACAAATCGACAGAAGGGATTGGAAGTTTACAGTGTGGGTCGCATCCCACACTCTTTTTTTTTCATTTAACCTATTGCTATAAGATATTTTACTTCAGAATTCAGCAACAAACAAAAAAACATAATTTTCACCATTACACACTAAATTCTCAAACAAAAAGTCATTTAAATGAGTAAAATATAACAAATTCGCTCAACAAGAAAAACAGTCAAAAAATAGTCCACATACGCCCCAGTGACCCATTTTTAATATAAACTGTTTATTTGCAACAAAATTCAATTTTAAATAATTTAAATCGACCTATTGGCAACACTACTTCTCCATACATTAATCAGTGCTGCTGTTGGTGTTAGATGCTGCTGCAAAACATTCAAGAAAACAACAACAACAACAACGACGAAATAAAATAAAAATTCTAGGTTGCCTTCTACATCATCACACTGAATACTAAATTCTGCTACTTTCAACGTTCTTTTTTTTTTGTTTTTTCTTCACATAAAACTACTAAAAGGTAGAAAAGTACACACAACAACAACAGAATTGATACAATAACAATTCAACAGAAAAAAAAGAACAAAAATTATTATTATTATTATCGAGACCGAGAGCACCGCATGTAGGAGCAGTAAATCAGCATCGTTTGTGCGAATTGAGTAGATACATTTGGACCGTATGGATTGAGTCTCCACTCACATCCGATTATAAATAATATTAAAATCGACGCGCGTACCGCGTACCGCGTATCTACTGTTACTATACCTACCTACTCAGATTCCTTGTTTTTCCACGTTAATCTTTAAGATATAAAAATAAAATAAAATATAAAATTCAACCAAAGTAAGAAAAAATAAATTAAATGTATTTTGTCGCGACTCGGTGTCTGCCTTCACAAGATATAATCTTGAGTCTTTTGGTTTTTTTTTTTTTGAATTGTGTATATATTGATTCGGCTTCATAGTTTTTCATAAACGAGAGAAGAAAAAGAAGCAAAAACAACATAAGAAACATAGCAAAAAATATTATGGCCCGGAAAATTAATTGCGCAAACAAAAGTGAAATACGAAAATGAATGGGAACATCTGTTCTATGGTTTGGGGGTAGTCTACGTCTTCGTCTTTGTCGTCGTCGTGGAAGTTGTAACCGTAGTCATCGGTGTAGAGGTCGGTCGTATTTGAAGAGGGGCAAAATGAATGCATTCTAAGAATTTGGAGATTGTTGTTTTGTACCTACGTAACTTTTCCGCGTATTTGAATATTAGCCAAAGCAAATTATAAAAAAGGTGCTATTTTCTTGCAATCCAGTAAAATTTTTAACCATCTCACTCGCCTGCGACATTTTGACTATCCATAAAATGCAAAGAAATTAAAACAAAAACGACAACAAAAAAACCGAATGAAAATGTGTAAGAAAATTATATAAAAACAGAATTCAAATCTATAGTAAAAAATCATTGCGCTCGAAAAAAACGAAGAAAAGCCCAGAAAATAAACGCGGAGAAAGAAACCAAGAACATAGAAGAAAAGCTCACTATTTACCCCCAAATCAATGCAAAGGGGGTTGATTCTGCGATGGCGCGCTCGTTTGTTTTGAACTTTCGCTCTGCTCTCATTTGAGGTCATCCGCAGAGCATACCTACATAATACCTCCTATTGAAAGATAGAATATCGTTAGAGGCAGAAGCGCTCCAGAAGCCCCATAAGCGCGCACCATCTCAGTACGATGGTTGTTGTACTCGAATTCGTTTTCGTATCCATTTACAACGAATGAGAAGAAGCGTTTCATTTTCAAAATTGTCTCGCCGGGCTTTTCCGTGTTCCGTGTCGTTTGTGAGTTCTATTATACTACTTTCATCCACTAAAGCCACAACTTTGGCATGGTTTAGTTTAGGTAGGTAGTGTGTTTTGCATTTTCCCGCCTGATGATGATGATGTTGATTTCGATTTCAAAAAACTAAACTGCTACTGGGGCACTGATGTCAGAGGCAGTGGCAACGTTAGCAACGGCAGCAACAGAGACATAACTTCGAAAACGAAAACTTACCCCTATATTTATATAAATGAGCAAATAAGAGAGCAAATCGGCAACCTATACAGCAGGGTCCGTGAAAAAGGTTTTTCACTCCGTTTCGGTTTGTTGAGCGTGTCGGTCGACGACGCGAAAATTTACGCAACCAGCATAGTTATAAAGTTTTGGATTTAAAAGAAAGTTAAAAAAAAAAAATAACAAATTGGTCCCGAGTGTTGCATAGAAAAAAAAAGCTAATTTCTAAACCTAGGAACGATAGATAGAAAGATAGATATTGTATCTGTTGCATATTTTGAAAAAGTTTCGGTTTGTCATCGTTTTGTCGTTCGTTTTTGAAAAAAAAGAAGAAAAATACAACAGTTTTGGAAAGTTTGGTGTAGTTTTGAAGAGAGAAGAAGTTGAAGAAAGAAGAAAAAGCTTGCAAATCATAAAATTTTAAAATATTTTAGCTCCTTGCGAAGAGCTGTGTGTGCATTTGAAGTACTCGTAGATATAATATATTTTTTACCCTGTGCATCGTTCGATATACGTTTTGATACACTGCTAAATATACCTTCATATAGTGTAAAACTTACCCTCTCACCACCTGCGTTGTCTTGTCTCACCGTCACTCGTTCATCGTCGTCGTCGTACATAAATCGTATCGAACGCAACAACCTGTCGCACACTGGTCATCCATCGCATTGTTCATATAATAATTGCGGTTGCTTCGTTTCTGCACCTGGATTTTAACGATTTTTCTTCGTTATATATTTTTGTTTTTTGAAATTCAACAAAAGAAATTAAAACAACAACAAAAATAATCACAAAAGAAATAGTATCTTTAGTACAAGCAAGTTTGTAGCGAGTTTTGTGCGAGAGTGTTTTATTGGGAAATTATAAAAAGAAAAAGAAATAAAAGTTTTCTTTTGTGCGCCTCGTTCTTATGCATTTATGATTATTTATGAAAAATTAAAATTAAAGGTTCAAGTGTTTAGCTAAAAATAAATTAAAAAAAAAATTTAAAGTCAAGTTCACTATATTGTGGGTAATCTATAAATCTATAGTTGTGTGCTATAAAATTATAATATCTTTCTACGAGAATTTAAGCAGCAAAACAAAACAAAAATTAAAAATGTCGTCGTCGATTGAAAATGATAACAATATCGAAAGGATGAAGGAGGATGGCGCCAGCGGTGGAGCTGAGAATACGATGAAAAATCGTCTCAGGAAGGGTGCCCTCAAGAAGAAGAATGTCTTCAATGTTAAGGATCATTGCTTTATACCGAGATTCTTTAAGCAGCCGACCTTCTGTTCGCATTGCAAGGATTTTATATGGTAAGTGATATTGATATATATATATATTCTTTTATAAGAACAAAACAATAAACCTTCCTAAGAAAGCCTCAAGTGAATTAAGGTTATAAATTTCGTTTTGACTTAGGTTCAAAACAGAACTCTTAATCAGATTGATTTCACATATATGTTGAATTTTGGTAATATAACCCGGGGAAACTGGAGCGTTTAACAATTTGTACAAGTACCTTGAAGGTTTTTGGTCTTGGCAGGTGGTGTAAGTATATAGGTTCTTTTGGTGTGCTTAATTATTTGACCTAGTTTCATATTATGTACCTTCCATACATGTGAGGTGGCATTTACCCACTTATTTTGTGTCATCAAAACAATATGTATGGTGGTGGTGCTGCGGGTGTTAGCGCTGCGCATATTTACATATATGAGTTCTAAAAAACATTTTGCAAAGTGTAAGGCCGGCTCTGCCCGGCCCCTGATTATGATGTTGATGATGATGGTGGTGATGGAGATGAAAAGGTCTTGTGGAAAATTGTCAAGTGGAAAACTTTTCATCTTCCATTCTCAAAGACGTCGGAAAATGAAAAGAATAATAATAATGCTTGTAGTGTTATAATGAATTTGAGGGTGTATTATTCAAGAAAATTGTTCTTAGAAAAATGTTTTATGAAAAAATTAAGACCCTTTTAAAATTTTGTAAACAATTTCTTTACAGTTTCTCATTCATTAAAAAAAAAGGTTTCTTGTTCAAAAAAAAATGTCCTTGGGTTTTTGTTTATTTTAAAAATATGCAACTGTTTAAGATGTTTGAAATGTTGACCAAAAATTGTATACATTGCATTTATCAAAGATTTGAATGTATTTAAGCTGAGTTCTTGGGATTCTTTTACATTTACAATGTAATCATACAAACAGCAAGGAATTTTTCATAGTTGGTTTGTCATAATTGTATATAGAAAATTTTGAAGACAGCGTTCATCATTAAAAATTATAAAGAGATCTTGTATTGTTATTTCTTAATATCGAAACCTATAAGAAACGTCAATCTCTGCGAAAATTAATAAGATACGATAGGTGTAATATTTTATTGAATAGATACAAAAATGATTTAATTGTTTATTTGTAGAGCCTGTATTTTCAAACTTGAAAAATCAAAAATGTTTGCCTTGAATTTTAGAAACAAAAAAATATTCTATGTTTTTCAGATTAATAATTTCATGTTTTATAGTTATAGGCTTCCATTGTTTTATTTTATTTAATTTATTCTAATTGTGAATGTAACCCTACAAATACTCATGGCATGTAGGTTAAAATCAGAAAAGATATTAGCTATATGCAAGATGGATTACGTATTAGGGCAAGTCAACATGATTATTCAAAATATTTGTATCTTACTAGCTTAAGTTAACAATTCTTAAACAAATGTTCATTGATTACAAAAGGTTCTGAATTTAAACAAAATTTAAATAGAAACTCATTCTCTGGTATAAAAAACTCAGAGTCATTTCTACCCAAAAAAACTAAGAACAAAAATGTTCTCACTTCCAAAAAAATTAGCAAAACCTAAATTTTTTGTGTAGAACTTAATTTTTAAAAATGACGATAAAATTATTTTTCATACAAAAACATACAAAAATATAAAATTTGTATGTGTTTTGTTTTCAATGTCACCTTAAGGAATGAGTTGCTCTTGAATATGGGTGTCGTAAATCAGTGTGAAACTATTATTTTTGGAAATATATTCAACAAAAATAAAACATGGTTCAAAATGTTGCAGATTATATATGTTTCTTACTATTCAAGGTTTTTGGCAAGTGGAAGTATTGGATTTCTTTTCTAAAGATTTTCAGTCTAAATGTTCAATTTTCAATTAAATTTATTTACCTTGTTAAAAATAACAATTAAAATAAAAATCAAACTTCATTAACATCCCTTTTAATAAATTAATAAAATAAAAAAGAGGATGTGATGCGACCCACACTGATAACTTCCCATCCCGTCTGTCAATTTGTTTTGCTTAAAAGGTTTGTAGGTTTTCGTGTTCTGTTAAAAAAATTGTCAGTTAAAAATTTCAAAATTACCAATAATATTGAAATGGTTTGATTTCAAAATTTATTTTTGTTAACGGGTTTTTTAGTCGAAAACAAATTTTTACCAATTTAGTAGCATTTCTTAAAAGTTTTTATTTCTTATATAAACAAATACAAATTGAATGAAGGAAAATAATCTGAAGTCCATCTCTTCTATTATCTAAAAACGAACATGAATTTGTACCAAATTTGAGTACTATTTTTTGTAGATTTTATTTTTATCTGAAAAAAACGGACTGTTGGATTTTTATAAAAAGTGTACTGAATGTCGAAAACAATATTTTCTTTGAGATAAAATAAGTTTGAAGCCAATATGTTAAATTTTGGTAAACGTATTTGAGTCGAAAGTACATTTTTTCCAAGTTACAGTATTGTTTTTTTTAGGTCTTTATTTTTGTAAAAAAAACTGTCAATTTGATTTGCCTCGAAATTTAACTGAATGTTAAAAAGTATATTTTTTAGAAAATAAAATTAATATTTCAAATTTTTGAAAAGAAATTTGAGTCAAAAATATATTTTTACCAACTTTTAGCAATTTTTGTTAAGGTTTTTATTTTTTTGTAAAAAACTGACAATTCGATTTTTTTCAAAATTAAACAAGATGTCAAAAACATTATTCTTTGTTTCATAAAATTATTTTGGAGATAAAATCATGTTTTGTTCTTAAAAATATTCGAGTTGACACTTTTTTTTTTCAATTTTTTTTTGATATACATAAAAATTGGATTTTTTCCAAAAATATACTAGTTTGGTATCACGTTAAAAATTTCCCGCACGTACGTACACACGCACGCACAGATATCTGTCCAAAAATCTTTTATTTCGACACTAGTGACCTTGAAACGTCAAGAAATGTCAAAATTTTCAATTCGACAAATTGGACTAATTACAATAACTTCCTATGGGATGTTAAAAATGAGATAATGCAAGAGCTCGTAGAGAACTTGTAAATTACAACTCTCAGCCATTAATGTAGGCGAGTAATGCCAGGGAAAGAAATGGAGGGGACCTACAGTTTTTCTGCCGAATCCAAACGGATAATTTGATAAAGCACTTTTTTCATGATAACAATTACTCTTAGAGGATTTATCAATTCCTCGCAAGAGGCAGTATTCGTGAAAAAAGCTTTAGGTGACAGGCAGGGATTGAACTCAAAACCTTAGGTATGACAGTCTTACGTATTAACCATCACTCCACGGGTACTACGATTATTTTTATAGAGTTTTTTTAAATTCGAAGACTATTGAAAAAAACCTATGATTTAGACTTTGTTAAAGAAGATGTTTAAAATCTTTCGTTTAAAAAATACAGCTTTGTGGCAATCATATTTTACAGGGTAATGTTTTTTTAAAAACACTCCTACAGACTTTGTGGAGTTGCAGAGGATTTCTGCATGATCCTCTGATGCATTTGGAGCACTCTTTCAACATTTTCCGGAGTCCTTGCCATTCGATCACATCCTTGCACAGTTTCAGGTCTCAAAGAATAAGTTCTGGGAAAGCTATTCACACACTTCATTATAGCATCAAACTTTCTAACAAGATTGTAGCAGTAAATATTAAAATGATTTGGAATCGTCTCTGTGTTTCAATGACCAAACGGCCCGTTTCAATGAACGGTTTGTAAACAAATACACGATGCCCAATCAACCACGGCTCCATTATTACTGAAAAGGCATCTTGCAACGAGTTGAAGGTCCCATACTCATAAAAATACGATTTCCTCACCTCGCCTGACGCCATGCCCAAATTTTCCATACCATGTAAAAAAACGGATTTTTACGTATATATTTTTCAATTTCGGAAACAATTTAAGTATTAAAGGATATACAGGGTGTTTTTCTAGGGGTGTAGAAATTTGAAATGAATTAAAACAAAAACGATTTTTTAAATTCCCATAGGAAGTTGTTGTAATGGGTCCGATTTGTCGAATTGAAAATTTTAACATTTCTCGACGTTTCAAGGTCCCTAGAGTCGAAATAAAAGATTTTTAGAATGATGTCTGTGCGTGCGTGTGTACTGTACGTACGTTCATACCTCCGTACGTCTGTACGTTCGCGACGTTTTTTGCGTCGTCCATAGCTCAAGAACCAGAAGAGATATCGACTTCAAATAAACTTTGTTATACAGATAATAGTGCAGAAAGATGCAGAAAGGGCTCTCAAGAAAATTTCGTTGGTGGTTTTTTACCATAGCAGTTTAAAAAAAAGGTGAAAATATTAAATAATCCTAAATATCTCATGAACCAATGACGCTAGAGACTTGAATTAAATTTTATATTATATATTGCAACGCGATACAAAATAAGTATATTTTTGGAAAAAAATCCAAATAACGGTTTTATTTATAAATCAAAAAAACTGAAAAAAAAAATGTTTGATCTCGAAGATCGTACGAATAAAAATGGTTTTATCTCCAAAACAATATTGTGCAACGAAAAATAAAGTTTTTGATATCAGGTAAAATTTTGAAAAAAAATCGAATTGACAGTTTTTTTTTATAAAAAATAAAAACATATAAAAAATTAGCAAAAGTTGGTAAAAATTGATTTTCGACTGAAATATCTTTTCAAAAATTTAAGACATAGGCTTTAAATTAATTTTATTTTATAAAAAATATTGATTTTAACATTCAGTATTTTTTTTATAAAAATCTTACAGTCAGTTTTTTCATTAAAAAATAAAATCTACGCAAAATAGTAAGCAAATTTTGTAAAAATTGATGTTCGGTTCTCGACATCTCGTGAACAATAGAATATATTGACTTCAAACAATTTCTCATTCATCCAATTTGTATTTGTTTATATTAGAAATAAAAACATTTAAGAAATGCTATTAAAATTGGTTTTCGATTTAAAATCTCGTTAACCAAAATAGATTTTGAAATCAAACTCTTTTATCATATGCAAAATATTGTTTGTAATTTTTAAATTTTTTTAGAATAATTTAACTGATAACTTTTTTAACAAAACACGAAAACCTACAAACTTTTAAGCAAGACAAATCGAAAGACGGGATGGGAAGTTATCAGTGTGGGTCGCATCCCAGCCTCTTTTTTTGATAACAATTTAAATATGATATCTGGCATATGACCTCTACGGTTGGTTCGGACGATTAATATGCAGGACTAATTTTCGATGTCTTTTTATAACAGTTGTGTATCGGCGTAGAAAGTTCAAATATTCCCTCAGAAAATATTCAAGCGTCATTAAATCACATGATCTCGAAGGCCAATTTATGGGTACGTAACGTGACGTTATGAGGTCATCAAACTTTTCCTTCAATCAATCAATTGAGAAATGAGCTGTGTGACGTATTGCACTGCGGTCTTGTTAAAACTACAGATCCTGCACGTCATGGTTGTATCATGACTCTATAGCGGTTACCATTTACTGTAACGTTTTCGTAAGCATAGTTTTTGAAAGAATTACGGCCCAGTTATTCCTTTAACCACAGATCACACCAAATAATTAGATGTAACGGCGTCTTAACTTAGGTTTGTTATAACTCCAACTTCTTTGTTTAGTAACGTCTCAATTCTAACAAAAGTGAACTTCATCGTTAAACAAAATTTTCTGCTGAAAATATGAATCAACAGCAATCTTGTTTTGGGCACAAGTTTCACCATCAGACTCTTAACATAATATGATATTATTTTTTTTTCAAAGTGGTCAATATGTAAGAAGTAAAACTTTGTTATTAATTCCACTTTAAACTACAACTTCCTTTTTTAAAATAATAATGAGTGTAAAAGTTTAATCAATTTGACATTTAAAAGAGATGTACTGTGTACAAAACACTGTACAACAATAAATAAATAATACGTAATGATCTAAACAAATCATATGACATGGCACGAGTGTGTATAATTTTGTATTTTTATTTCAAATTCAAAAATTATTCTTAATTTAAAATTGTTTTTGATGATTTCGTTCATATAAACTTATCTAATACAATTGGAATGTTCAATTAATATTAATCAAAGATGAAGAAAACTATTTTAATGTTTTGTTGGTGTTTAACTCAATTGAAAGATTGAAACGTAGATTCATCAAATAATTAACTTTAATTTGCAAAGAATTTTGCAAGGTTTTTTACTGAATGTTGTCTTAACTTAAATTTTTCTAACTCTTTGTTTGACCTATAGATATCTCATTTTTCTTCAAAGCCCCTTTTTAATAGACTAAAAGCCACCTACCTTCTCAATTAAGTATCTATTTTTTTATCGTTTCCAAGACTGATTCGATTAGAGATTTTGTTTAGGAGTTCAATTGCTTTCTTAGCGTTAAGATAGAAGACGAATATATCGTGAAATTCAACACTAAGTTAACTACAATAGTACTGATAATACTACAAAACTGATAATAGTTTGAAAAATATTTAAGGTTGCTTCTGGTATCTTTTTTTTAAATTAAAATTTGACAAAATGCAAAAATCCTGATTCCAATGAGAAGTGTTCGTGATTAAAATCACCACCTGAGGACTTGCCACAAAATTATTGCAGACACTTAAGTTACTAACAATAACCTTACCGTGATAGACTATGTTAAACTACGACACCTACCTATACATGTTTTATTTTTAGTTTCCTGATTGCATGCTTCATTTAGTTGGCTTCTTATGTTTCATATTACTTGGATTTTGTTAGTTTGATAGAAGAGGGGGGGGGTGGTGTGTGTACAAAGGCAAGTTCTAATTTCAGTTAACCAATACGTTTTCGAATATCATGGTAATCTTTTAATTAGGAGAGAGGAGAAAACCAGTGATGATGAGTATAGTTACGCCATTTGAACAATATGTCATTTTTGACTATGAGCGAGCTTTACGATCTATGACCTCCCCGTTGTTTTTTTTTATTTTAAAATTGTTAAGGAACAACAAATTATCCTACATGAAGGACGTGTGACCGCATATTTAATTTGATTAAATGATGAAATCATATATCCATTCCACGTGTGTTCTTTCTCTCGTCATCCACGTAATAAAATACCATCTATCAACACAACACAACATCTATAGAGTGGTAAGGTACCTAGACCTTACAGATAGATATATGTACGTATACTACTTATTTCTTTCTAGAATGCCAAGCACACATCATTTGAAATAATCCCAGGAGGCCCCCATGTAACTAACATTCAAGTACTCAAAATAGACCATCTCGGCTTAGTCACACTGAGAAAATGTTTCATTCATATGTATATATGCACCTATGTATATATGTATCTATAAGCTCCTACATATGTATATAAGTGGAAGTAGGATATATGAAGGTATATGTATATAATACCTACCGGTGTACTCTAGGGGTTTCCTTATTCCTATATTAATATTACTGAAACTACCTCAGAAGTTTGAAGAGAGACTATGATGGCAATGGCAAACACCCACAGTTGGAATATGAAGAGGATGTCATAGGTCAAATACACTCATCTAACATGAGGTTTCAGATTTCTTGGAAAAAATATATGTGTACTATCGTACTCACTCAAATGAAAGAAGGAAATAAACTTTATGTGATAATCCATTGCGGTGATGGAAATGTTGTTGTGTTTGTTGCTGTTTATATATTTTATGATAAATTATAAAAAAAAAAAGAAAATACATGAACTTTATAATATTACATAAGAGTATAAGTGGATTATCTTAGAACCTACCCTACATATCATAGTTGTTTATAATAGTCCTTAGTATGATGAAGGAGATCAAGATTTAACTATATATTTTATAACTTTTAATGATAACATCCGAATATACGAGGTGTATTCAAAAATACCCGGAATTTTCGTTTTTCAAAAAAATATTTATTTATTCGTTTATATTAATGTGGCCCCCTTCAAAGTAGTCCCCCCCAGATATAATAAACTTATGCCAGCGTTTTTTCCAATCTTGGAAGCACTCTTGATATTCACTTTTTGATATGTCCTTGAGCATTCTCAGTGATTCGGCCTTTATTTCTTAAATCGAGGAAAAACGCAGTCCTTTCATGGGTCTCTTCAACTTTGAAAACAGGAAAAAGTCACACGGAGCCATATCTGGTGAATATGGAGGCTGGGGCATGACTACAGTATTGTTTTTAGCCAAAAAATTACGAACAAGCAACGACGAGTGAGCAGGTGCGTTATCGTGATGCAAAAGCCATGAATTGTTTTTCCATAAATCTGAGCGTTTTTTCCGGATTGCTTCACGCAAACGTTGCATAACTTCAAGGTAATAATCCTTATTACGACCTTGTGGTAAGAACTCTTGATGCACTTTGCCATTATAATCGAAGAAAACAGTAAGGAAAACCTTCACATTTGATCGAATTTGACGTGCTTTTTCGCTCTTGGTGACGTTGGATGCTTCCAGGTGGACGATTGTGCTTTGGTTTCGACATCATAACCATACACCCATGTGTCATCACCATTTATGACCCTTTCAAGCAAACTTGGACCATCGTTGACGTCATTTAACAGCTCCTGAGCGATGTTCATGCGATTTTTACTTGCGATATATAGGAACTATATGGCAAGTTTTGCATTCGTGCAAAATTTTGTCTGTCTGTCCACGCTCCTACAGCCTAAACCATTGGGTCGATTAAGTTCAAACTTGGAAGTTAAGGTTTTGAGCAGATTCGCGTTAGGCGTTTTTTTCATTTTTTTTTAAGATCAAAACTAACAGTGGCCCCCATACAATTTTTTTGGTCAAAAAACGGTAGATCGAATTTTCTCAAAAACAAACCGATAGATTTTTTTTTATTTTCTCTAAAATTTTATTTTTTAACTTGGCTTCTTTTAATAAGAAAAACATATTTTTGTATTGCTCAGGAAAGGTACCGCTCATAGAACCGTTATTTTGTTTTTTAATTTTCTCAGCAACTTATGTACTGATTTCAATAATTTTTTTTGTGAATAAGCTCTTATATTGCTTTAACAATATTTGATTATCAAAAGTGCAATTTTTTTTTGTTTGGATTTTTAAAAAAATATTGAATTTTTTTTTTTCAAAATTCTATATCTCAGAAACGGGTTAATATTTTTTTACGAAATTCAAATGTAGAGCGTGTATTTACAATCACTAAACAACTGCATACCAAAAATATTTTTAGAACAAAATTGAAAAATTTTGTATATAAAAAATTAATTAAAAAAAAAACCGCTCTAACGATTTTCGAAAAAAAAATTTGAAAAATCAAGGGCTTTTTTATTTATAAAATGGCATGTATATGTACCAACATAATTAAAAAAATGTTGACCTTCGGACTCTCCAGACCCGAAAAATTTAAAAATTCCGGGTACTTTTTGAACACACCTCGTACACACAAATTTGTTTAAAAATGTCGAAGTTTCATTGAATAACTTGATGAGAACATTAATGTACAGTACATGCATATAATTGTAGGATTAGGTCACATTTACTTCCTCCTGTATCCAAATATTCTATTTTAAGATTTAAAAACATACATACCTCCAAAATTGTAGATGCCATATTATGCAATGAAATAGCTTAATTTAGTTCTTTTTTAAAAAATCCTTAGAGCGTTTTGTTTTTTAAATAAAATTTGCATGTATGTATAACATTTTTTAGAATTTTTGTATGCAATGTTTTCGATATGCAGTTTAAATTTAAGAAAATTTCATAAAAATCTTTAAGGCTCATTTTGAGAGAGTTCGAATTTTCGATTGTTAGCCAAAAAAACGAAGCAATGGCCAGACCCACTTTTTTGGCCTACCATTGTAATGCCATGCTTGACTTGAATCTTAATTTCAACAGGTTTTAGGAATGCAATACTTGCCATATAGATTGTGTCAGATAGAGTAAACTTTAGTTGTTTTTAGTAATTACCTCTTTTACCTTATACTTTGAAATATAAGGTAAGTTTAACGTATTAAACAATATAAGGATTTAATCTATCTTGACACTGTTAGGACATAACAAATTACACTGGTTGACTAAATTAAATTACGTTTTTTTTTTCTGTTGCACAAACAAAAGACTACTTTTTTAAAGGATTTAGATGTCCTTAATTTGAATCTCACCTTTAAATTTGTCTATCACATCAGGTTTTTAAAATATGCCCCTTTAAAAATTCGAAAAACAACCAAAAACGGTTTTTTTTAAAGTTAAGTTAAAACTCAAAACATCTCTTATAAATAAATTGTATGATGATTTTGAAAAGTATACATTTTTCTCTTTACAATTTAAAGCATTTTAGTATCTCACTTAGTTTCGGGAAATTTTCGTTAGTAATAAGTCTTTATTTGAATCTACATATATGAAGTTTCGAGAAAAACTTGAAATGGATACTTTGATAGTTTTGGAAAATACATTTGTGACTAAATTTTTTGTACTAATTTCGAATCTAAAATCTGATTTCAACTCTTTGTTCAAGTTTTCAAAATACCCGTTTTCAACATTATTTTTAAATTTCTTCATTTATTTCAAAAATTTGATACAATTTACTTGAAGTTGGAATTGAATTAAGGCCATCAAAACCCATTGGAAAATTGCAATTTTAATGACAATAAGAAAAACTTTTCGACCAGTGTTATATGTTTTAGATCATGTCAAAGTTATCAACGAACATGTAACTGTCAAAATATTCAGAAGGGAAGATCTCTATTCCTCTGTAAATTTTGAAAACCAGTACCAGAACTTGTACTTTTACTGTTTTAGAACTTTTCAATTTTATTATTACTTTAATTATATTGTATACTAGCGGCCCGTCCCGGCTTCGCACGGGTAGACATAAATAGGTACAGATATTTAAGTTATAAGCATGCTAATTAAAACGACCATGAATCACTAAATTAGAAAACATATGTGTGTCCAATCATTAATACTCTTCGCAATAAATGCGATGAAAGACATTTTATGGCTAATTTTTTTACACCTTCGGTTGGTTTTATTAGGAATTTCTAAAGATTTCCATAGTAATCTAGTACTAAATATAGCTTATGTTACTCAGTGATAATGTAGCTTTCTAATGAAAAAAGAATTATTACGTTACGTTATAGATCGATCGAAATATCACATTGCACCACGTGTTGTTGAAAAAGAAATTTCGAATTCCAACGTGGCGCCATCTATGAGAAGTTCACGATAGATGGTCCGACAGTTTTCTGTAAAAAATCTGATTTAAGGCGCCATCTGTTCGAGAATTATGAAATTTACGATTAATAACAAACATCAAAATTGACAATCAGTTTATTGTTAATTATAAATTATTAAGACCATTAATCGAAATATAAACTATCCTATATCTCAAGTTAGACCAAATTACACATAAAATGCCAACTTTCATCGAAATCGGTTGACTTGGTGAATAGTTCACCGGGAACATATGACACTGGATTTTTATATATTAAGATATTAGTTAAAAAGCTAAAGTCTAAAATAAATAAAGGCACAATTAAAAGTACCGATACTGTTACTTGAAATTTTCAAGTAACAGAATAAAGGCATTGTACTGGTACATACTTATAAAATTCAATTAACAAAGAATTTTACTGGTAATGGTACTTAACCAATAATTGTGAATGTTTCCAGTAAGGCTTATCTTTCATCATATATTCGTTTCTGCTTTACCAAACATATGGAAATTGTAAAAATACCGGAATTAGAAGATATATGCAAGGCGCTAGTAAACTCTCTAGTACTTCAAGCCACGAATTTGGCAGAGAATGTCATGAATGCAAAAAACATTATCTATCTCATTTGTTGGGTTAATTTTGGTCCTTGTCTATTTCTGTGTAAGATAAAGGTCCAATGATTTCGTTCCTTGGTATTTGAAAATTTAAAAAAATTATTTAAAAAGTCTCTGCAACGTTCACCGTTCATCAATACATTTTTTCTCAGCCTCGTTTTGGGTTTCATAAAGCCATCACTCCACAAGCTGCACTTAACTGCAACACTGTCTGTGGATGTATTGGCTTCTCTACAATAACGTGTGTAGGTTTTCTAAGTCCCTAAGTAGGCGGCCGGGCGGCGTGGCGGTGAGTTGAAAATCCGTCTTGTCAGAAACGATGATTTGTAATTCAAAATAGGTCAACGTCTCGTAGAGGTTCGTGAATTGATTCTGTCACTCTCAGCTGACTAGAATACCGATCTAAAAACCTTTTTTTCACAAACTTTAGTACAGCAGGCGACTTAAGTATTTCTTGTGATACATAAACTCTTTACAATAATGTTTGGACTTCAGAGCACCTGCCTTGGAAATTAGTTTTCAATATTTCTTAAAGTGTATAGAAGGTGGGGTCCTCTTCCAAACGATTCGAAGTCCAGTCAGCGAACAGGCGGCGTTGTCTATGGTCATTGACTTTGAGCTCGTGGGTCAGTTGGATCTTGTACGGGTGTAGGCCCAAGTCCCGATGCAAAATTCGCCAAGATGAAATCTGCGAAAGGCCGAGTTCTTGTGCACGGCGAGGAATAGACTGCCTCGAGTTCTGCGGTACACTTTCACAGACCGCGGCGATGTTCTCGGTCGACCTTGAGTTCCTTGAACGAATGGGTGTTGGCTGATTGTTTACTGAACCGGTTGTCTCAATTATGGCCAACAAACTTTAAAGAGTCGACTGTAAAAGGCCACCACGTCTCTCGTAAAATGGGCGCAATGCACGCAACGTTTGAGTTAACGAACACTCATTTTGATAATAAAGTTTTATCATTTGAACGTGTTCATTCGTGTAACTTGTTATGTTTATTTGGCATAAGCAACTGAAAAATAAAGAAAAGATTTGGTGCCAAAATCTAACCTCGCCAAAAAAAAAAACCTTATATTAAAAAGCTGTCGGTATTAAACATTTAAAACAAACTTATAAGATGACTTGTCCTCATAAAAAAAATCAAGGAACGCTTGACCCCTTTTAAAACACAGTTTTGAAGTTAAATAAAATATTCGTTCACATTTGTCTAATTATATAAGTTGTTTAAGTAGTCTCCGAAGGTATAGAAAAATATAAAATATTCAAAAATACTTTTAATTCTGAAATGAATGAGATTCCCGATATTTCCCTCCTTTCCAAAGTATAATAGTCAATAGTCAAAAATCACATATGACTCCTAAGGGCTAGTAGTTGGTCAAAAATGGTCAATTTCTTTCAATAGCATTTTTGGTAAACTACAAACATTTCATTTTAATAATTTCAGTGAATATTTGAAGATTTTCAAGATCACATTTGTTATATACTGAACCTTATGTGGCAGTAATTACTCATAACCTGAACTATCCGCATCGTATGTAATGGCCCTTATGTCATATACAATTTGACACTTTATGAAATAAAAGACGTCGACGAACATTCAAAGACACGAGGTGTTTCATTTTCCCGCTTTAACTTCCAACTACGTATTTATTAATATCTTAAGCACATCATATATGGTACATCTTAAAAACAGACGAAATACCTTCAGAATAGTTCCAAGATTTTCAAATATGTCAACCTACTTCATTGATTGCTGAATCTTATTAAAGTTTTGTCATTAACCTTCCAACAATTCATTTGTACGATTCATTTGACTAAAATTGTTATTCGATGCTTGATTTTTTAATGAATGCCTTATTTTTCTCTAAGCAAAAAACAATCCTTTGGGTTAGTCTGTTAACTGAACTAAATAATTGGATTTCAAAATTTTGCATATTTATTAATATTAACGGAGCTACTAGTCCTTATTTCCAACACTCTTGACCATAAATATTTCAAAAAATATTCATGAAACTTTTGTTTTCGTACGAAAAATGTTAAAATTTATCAGAGGCATGATAACCACCTTGTTTTTAGCAAACAGTCCATTTTCAAATCCAAACCATGAATTTTAAAATTGTATATAGAATCTCATACATTTGTTTACATACATACATATTTAAATTGGAATCACAAATAAAGGTAATTTCATTCCAGAAAGGCAATTTAAAAATAATGCCTATTCGAAAGAACCTATACTCTCCATTTTCCGTTATGCTCTGCTGACGTTTGCCAAAAATTGTAAATCCAAACAAACATAAATACATACATACATATAGCATTAGTTTGAAAGGGCACTTTAACTCTCTGGCCTCTATCTCGTTCTCGAATATAAACGACCGACATTTTTTGGCAAGGTGAAATTGTATATTTGATGCTTTTGCATAAAGTTCGTCCTTGCAATAAAAATTAGCTTATATTCCAACACGAGAAGGTATACACATATTTTTTAAGGCCCTATATCCTGCCTGCCCTGTTTTAAACACAATAGAACCAAAACCCCAGATATAACCTATAATATACGAATCTCTAACGGACAAAACCAACCAACCGATATTTAGGTACTTTAGTCTTGTTCGTGTCTCTGTCTCTGTCCTTAATCTAAGTCTCTTAGTCTATGTGTCCAATGTTCATGCAATTTGTGTTTGTTTTTGCCATCACCCTGCCCTGAGGCTCTAGAGAAAGGAAGGTTAACCATAAACACTCTTCTTTCTTAGCCAACATAACCATCAGTATGCAAAATGCTCGGTGACACGGAAGACTCTTGAGTAACAGGTTGCAGGTTGGATTGCAACATGAGGTTGACAAATACCATACGTTTCGCCTCATCCAACCAACTTACCGATATAGTGTGGATGAAGTAGATATCCGTACTATCCCTTTACATTTATCTATACAAAAATTACTGTGCATGCAACAGAATCTAAAATGTAATTGCTGAAGAGGACCTTCTAAGGACTCTAAACTCAATTCTCTGTCACCACCCACCATAGAGTACAGAGCATATAGCCTTCACTCAATTCCCTTATTCACAAGTTAACATAGAATACATTTTGTGTTGTTTCGAGGAAAATGGAAAAGGAAGCAGTTGAAGGAGAAGAAGAAGAAGGTGAAGTAAGAAGAGGAACAAAATCCGTATACTTAAATGGAAAACAGCAGCAACAGCAACAGCAGCAGCAAAGGTGAATCTTGTGAAAGGATGTATATCCTGAGGTTGTTTATCCTTTTTCTTATTTATCATTTTTTAGTTTCAGTTGTTGTTGTTGTTGTTTATTTTCACCAAAATAAGTACATTTTTATGTACCAACATCAACCCACCTACATACATAAGAAATACCTTTGAGTGATTTTCAACACAATACCAGCAGAGTAGAGCGTATAATGAAAAAATAAAAAGGATACTCAATTTTGTATATATGTATATCCAGTTCCTGATGCTCGTGATGGTCCTGATTTTTCTTTCGTTCTTTTTGTTGTTATTCATCATCATCATATAAATATATGTATATACAGTTAGTCAACATTATGCATTAAACTATAGAATAGGTTTACATTATACAATAAAAAGAAGAAAAAAAAGTGGATCCACATTCCGTGAGTGATTACTTTTTTTTTTCATTTTTATTTTGTTGTGTTTCCTTCTGACGGTGATATCCTTTTGAATAAATTTTCCCAACGTGTCGTGAGGGCTATTTTATCTACATATAAAAATAGCTATCTATTGTATGTACAGTACATACTCGTATATCCTCTTTGTGCAGGATTATCCTGAAAGTGCCATAATCAGAACTGAAAGACAGCTAATTATCTTCTTCTTATAAGAGTAGTATAGAATCTTCTTAAGGGTTGGGGTGAATGGAGGGGTGGAAAAAAAGAAAGAAAGAAAGGTCGGTCACTAGGGCAGAATTGATAGTGAAACAAACTCTTCCTTACATCCTTAAGGTATACAGTATTTTTCCTTATATATGTAACATGCACTTATTATATTTTGTTTTATGTTTGAAACTACACAACACGATTTTGGTATTTTTCTTCCCAGAGAGATAATAACAAACCTATGTATGTAGAAGGTACAGAAAATAATTAGAAGTTTATATAGAAAAATGTCAGTAATAATAATCTTTTCTAGAAGGTACCTTACCTCACTCTAACTTACCTTACCTACTTCTAAACTTTTTTATACACGAGTATAAGGTATTTTTCTTTCTTTTCAATTAAAAATTCAATTCGATTGCGATACTACTTAGCTCAAGGGAAATAAAATTCGATTGAAATTTTGTTATTGAGGTAGAAAAGGCTGAAGGTTAAGAAAAGGAATTTGTGAAAATAAAACAAAATTCCAATAATTGGCTAGTGGTTTTAGAGCTCTATATATTGGTCTAGTGCCTTGGGTTGTTTGTTTGGTAACAATGTAATAATTATAATTAACTTTTTCTGTCAAATAGTTCATTAGTAATTTATATTAAACAGTACTGACATTTGGGTTTTAATATAAATTGAAGATCCTAAGCTGACAGATATAATTCAGTTCATGTTTCAAAAAGGACTTTTAATGAAGATATTGATAGTAACAAAAGGTTCTGAAAGACAATTTCCAAATTTTACTTGGTAGGATCTATTTTCTTAGAAAAAGGGTTTTAAGTTTGAATAAAATAATTTTGTAGCTAAATTGGTCAAAAGCTTTAGAAATGTCAGTACCAACTTCATAACCTTGTTCTAGAGATTTTAAACCGTTGTTTGAGAAAGTGAAAAGATTTGCAGGTTTTGAGTTTTAAATTTGTAAAAGAATTCAATATAAAAAGAGAAGTTAGTTAGAGATAGAAGTCTTGAGATAAGTTGTAAATGCCTTATATCTCCGGTTGCGCAGTGTTCGTAGATTTTTCTGTACGAAAGGTGGCTAAAGTTTGCATTGTTGGATTTCTTTAAAGATAGATTTTGTACCAAACAAGTATCAAAAATTGCATTTAAACTTTGAACTGCTCTTTTATAATATTAGAAAATGCTCATGGCTCTATTAAGCTCACCGTTGATCGAAACGTTTTTCTCAGCTTCATTCGAAATGATAAATGGCCCAATGATATCACTAGTCCATAATCCTTACCGAACTTTTACTCTGTGTGGAGCCTAACACGTTTGTCAACGTAATTATTGAGATGAAAATGCAACTTGTCAAAAAATCGTTCAAGCTGCTGAGTTGATTTGATTTGAGATACATATGTATATGTGTTTGTGCAGAATTCACAGTCTCACACTCTCAGATACAGCACACATTCTGGTATCTGTGCACCTATTAATAGCCAAGATCATCAGCATGGTCCCTAAGCATCCAAGTTTCAAGCACTTTTTAAAAATCTTAATATACATAAAAGATTGGAAAACATCTTCCTTCCACCTTTTTGTCTTTTGAATTTCGCGGCTATGTACAAAGCACTACAGAGCTTGTATCTGGCAATACCATACATCATTTAAAAGGTCGTGACATAACCTACAAAACGAAGCTATGCATGATAAGTACGGATATTGCGTTCAACAGTTATAGACGTGTAAACATGGAATTTACTAACGCCGAAATTCGCACTCTTCCTTCGTTTAAGACAAACACTTACTTACTTAAGGTGGCGCTACAGTCCGAAGCGGACATGGGCCTCAACCAACATGCGTCTCCAGCCAGCCAGCTCGGTTCCTAGATAGCTGTCTCCAGTTTCGCACGCCAAGTTGGTTCAGGTCTTCAACCACCTGCATGCGCCACCTGAGTCGCGGTCTTCCTCTACTGCGCCGCGCGCGCCGTTCCTGGGGATTGGATTCGAAGACCTTCCGGGCTGGAGCGTTGATGTCCATTCGCTCTACATGACCTAGCCATCTAAGTCGTTGGACTTTAATGACACTAGATCAGTGTCGCTGTACAGCCCTCTTCTATCTTCTCCAAAAATCACCCGAAGAATTTTTCTCTCGAAGCATCCTAAGACGCTCTCATCTTCCTTTGACAGGGTCCAGGCCTCAGCGCCATAAATGAGAACCGGGGTGATGAGTGTCTTATAGATGATGATTTTAGATGCTCGAGAGAGGACTTTACTACTCAATCGCCTTCTAAGTCCAAAGAAGCAGCGATTTGCAACAATTATTCTTCGTTTGATTTTGGCGCTGGTATCGTTGTTTGAGTTTATAGCAGTGCCTATGCCTAGGTAGACAAAGTCCTCAACTACCTCAAAGTTATAGCTGTCCAGGTGACGTATTGTCTAAGACGTCGTTGTTCAATGTCCTTTTTTAATGACAGCATATACTTGGTCTTGCCTACATTGACCACTAAACCCATCTTCTTCGGTTCCGTCGCAATGCTCAAAAACGCTCCACTGACATCACGCTTTGATCTTATAATTATGTCAATATCATCTTCGTATCCGAGTAATTGAATGGACCTTTGGAAGATTGTGTCTCTAGTGTTGACTGTTTACTTTTGCACAGTTCTTTCCGGAACGATGTTGAAGAAGTCGCATGACAGTGCATCGCCTTATCTAAAACCTTTTTTGACAACAAATGCATCGGTGAGATCTTTTCCGACCTTGATAGAGCAGCGTGCATTCTTCATCGTCATTCTGCACAAACGGATAAATTTGACAGGGATGCCAAAACTAGACATTGCTCTGTAGAGCTCTTCCCTATAGATGCTGAAATACGCGGCTTTAAAATCGATACAGAGATGGTGGGTATCGATTTGAAGTTCCTGGATTTTTTCCAAGATCTGCCATACTGTGAATATTTGATTGATAGTGGACTTTCCTGGTCTGAAGCCACACTGATAAGAACCTATCAGGTTGTTGACGAACGGCTTCAGACGTTCACATAATACGGCAGAGAGGATCTTATATAATTTAGAGGGTCTCCTTTTTTAAGTTAAAGGCAAATCCGTGAGATTAATTGTGTTTTGGGGGATAGTACTCTATCACTTCGCGGAGGAAAGGTTTCGACGATTCAAAACCGGTGAAAATGACACCATGGATAAGTCAGCCGGCGGAATGATTTTTGCTTAACATCAACTGTACATAATTGTGTTCAAAGTCCTTCCCTAACAAATCCCTAACCAGTAAATTCTAATACCAACTTCAAAGTTTCTGTCTTCATTCGTACAAAGTAAATAAGGGGTAACGGTAGTAGAAAATCAGGCATGAAGATCTATATTTTTTTTTACAAATGGCATATATGTAAAAAACAGGTGGTGCCCATGCCTGATGTTCTCCTACCCTTTAATAGTTTACAATAATGTAATATGACAAAAACGTAAGCCACAGCAACGCATCGCTGGGTCAGCTAATAAATTTTAATTTTTTAAGTTGAAAAATGTCTTTATTGTGTCTGTATATGAAACTCAAAAGATCGTCTTATTTTAAAAAAATCAATACTTGGATCCAACTGTAGTTTAAAGTTTCGATTGACTAGTGAAATTCAATAGCTAATGTATATGTGCCTTAACTTCAGTTAATGGACCAAAATCAGCTAGTTACATCTACCGAACCATCAATCAAATATTAACCTACTAAATCGTATTTATTCATACAAAAAATTAAATACCAGTTCAATTGATATCCTCGAAAGAAGTGATTCAACTTAGAACAAAAATAATTTGCACAATTTGTATCTACATAATATTGTATAACAGACACTAAGCCATCCATGACCTTATTCTCTTGCCAAGTCTGAAGTTGTCATCTTTACTGCTTGCTGATGTACTCTGAAAATGGTGTCTTTTCCTTAACCTCTTGAAATACCAAACAATTACTTTCTTTGAAAGCAAATGCTTTCCAGTGATTATTCCATTTGGCAGCACAAAGAAAGTGATGGTGTTTCTTATTATGGTACAATAACTTCAAGGACTCTTGGATGTTTCAGTTTTGCTCTGATTCAAAATTCAATGAACACATTAAATGCAGTTATTGTTGGTAAATAAATCGAGTTCTTTAGTCCATGCCAGATTGTCTTAAACATGCAAAAGTTAAAGAAACATTAAGGAAACCAAAAGAGTTCATCTTAAATTCAAATAAGTCGAATTGTTTACGAACTTCATTCCACAGGCATATCACTTCAATTTTTCCCGAACAAGCCTTCCCATTTCATTTTTATAAACACCTTATTACCACAACACGATAATAGCTGCTGCCTCCAAACAATCAAATTATCCAAAAATTGCACATTCCACTTATCGGAAAATTTTATTAGGGCCTTTATCAACACTGACGATATTAATTTTGCTTTTGCACCCAATATAACCTACCTACCCTAGCTTACCTACGAACTTGCTCCCTCTCACAGTAACGCTAAATTAATTACATGAGCAAACAAAAAATATTTATTGTTGATTTTTATTTGGCGAGGGACAAAAAGGTATAATAATAAACTATGTATATCTATAAATAAAAACTAAATAAAACTATTGCTATTTTTTTTTGTATTGTTTATTCATTGAAACACAAGGGAATACTTGATGCAATTTTCATGCGAGCATGAAATTTTTTACAGCAAAAAGAAAAACAATCCCAACCCTTATGTTTTTTTTTTTCTTTTTAATTTCAATTCCGTCATCAACTAGATAAACAAAATAATTCTCTCTGCCATCCCTTGGTTCAACATACAAACCTCACGCCTCACCTACCAACCCCTACTCTATGCGATATGGGTGAGTTGAGAGTAATGTTGAAGTGGGTAGAAAAAAAAAGTAAACATGAGCAGAGCACCTCCTCGAATGTTCAACCGCACCGCTGCTGTCTCTGACGCCATCATCGTTGCCACTCCAACCCCCCTACCCAACCTGCTAAGCCAACAAAAAGCTGTATGAAAATGTAGGTTCGTATAAAGTACGTATAGAAATGCTCGCTCTGCTCGACGACTGGTTACGGCTGTGTACATAAACAAACATTTGCGTCCAGCAGTAGTTGAGCAGCAAAGTGTGCTCAGGTCGGAATAGATTACGCAATAATTTGGTTTGGGTTCTGCAGAAAATTGTTCCGTGATGAGAATGAGAGCGTTATGCCAGCGTGTTTTCTAAACAGTGTTGCCAAAATCAACTTAATTTGATCTGAAAAACAAGAGAAAATGTTGCTTTTAAAATGGTTTGATAAATTAAAAATGTATATGTTTGGAGTTTTTGAAATATTTTTCAATATTAACTTGTAACTTAAGAACTCAGTTTTATTAAATCAATCAATCAATAAATTTATTTTTTTCCTGCCTTAAAAACGAAAAAAAAGCTGTGATGCGACCCACACTGATAACTTCCCATCCCGTCTGTCGATTTGTCTTGCTTAAAAGTTTGTCTATATGTATCAATTTTTACCAAATTTGCGTACTATTTTTTATGAAAAAACGGACTGTTGGATTTTTATAAAAAAAATTACTGAATATCGAAAACAATATTTTCTGTGATATAAAATAAGTGTTAAGCCAATATTTGTAATTTTTGAAAAGCTATTTGAGTCGAAAGTAAATTTTTACCAAGTTTTAGTATTGTTTTTTTTTTTTTTAGGTTTTTAATTTTTATTAAAAAACTGTCGATTCCATTTTTCTCAAACTTTTACCGAATGTTGAAAACAATATTTCTTATAAGTTAAAATTAGTTAAAAGCCATTATCTCAATTTTTTGAAAAGATATTTGAGTCGAAAATCAATTATTACCAACTTTTGTTAATTTTTTTTTCGGTTTATAATTTTTTGTAAAAACTGTCAATTCGATTGTTTTCAAAATTTTACTGAATGTTGACAACAATATTTTTTGAAAGATAAAAGTACTTTAAAGCCAATATCTCAAAGTTTTGAAAAGATATTTGAGTCAAAAATCAATTTTCACCACCTTTTATTAATTTTTTTTTAGGTTATTATTTTTTGTAAAAAAAACTGTCAATTCGATTTTTTTCAACATTTTTCAGAATGTTGAAAACAATATTTCTTATAAGATAAATTAAGTTTGAAGCCTTAATCTCATGTTTTTGAAAAGATATTTGAGTCGAAATTCAATTTTTAAGAACTTTGAGTAATGTTTTTTGTAGGTTTTTATTTTTTAAAAAAATAACTGTCAATTCGATTTTCGATTTTTTCAAAATTTTATCAGATGCCAAAAACATTATTCTTCGTTGCACAAAATTGTTTTGGAGATGAAATCATACTTTAGTCATACAATTTTCGAGGTGACAAATTTTTTTTTTCAGTTTTTTTGATTTATAGAAAAAACCTTTAATTGGATTTTTTTCCAAAAATATATTTGTTTTGTATTACGTTACAATATATAATATAAAATTTAATTCAAGTCTCTAGCGTCATTGGTTCATAAGATATTTAGGTTTAACCAACATTTTCGCCTTTTTTTAAACTGCTTTGGTAAAAAAAACCACCCACACAATTTTCTTGAGAGCCCTTTCTGCATCTTTCTGCCTTATTATCTGTATAACAAAATATATTTGAAGTCGATATCTCTTCTGGTTCTTGAGCTATGGACAACGAAAAAAACGTCGCGAACGTTCAGACGTACGGACGTACTAACGTACGTACAAACGCACGCACACGCATCTTTCTAAATACTTTTATTTCGACTCTAGGGACCTTGAAACGGCGAAAAATGTCAAAATTTTCAATTTGACAAATCGGACCCATTACAATAACTTCCTATGGGAAGTTAAAAAACAATTTGCCAAAGGATTTTGTTGTTCTGAATTCAAATCTGTTTTTATATTTTTTCAATTTTTATAGTTTTTAAAACATTTCTCTTCAAAAATTTAACACTTAATGTGTGTTTTAAGGCAAACAAACCATAGCTCTACACAAACAATTTTGTAAACTAAAAATCCTTACTTTCTATATAAAATTGAAATCTTTTTCGCATTTTACTTATTTTTCGAAACTACTCGTTTGTAATGAGTTTTCAATCGACTCTTTCGATTTCTTAAAAAACACTAGAATTGTTTTTATGGTTTAGAGAAATTCTGTTTTGGCGTTTTTTGAATTTTAATCCGAACTTTGATTTTACTTATGTGCTTTTTTAAAAATACCCGTTTTTAAAACTTGATGTGACAGCCTTTTTCCAAATACTGATTTGTAACTAGAACAAAAATATCTTTTAAGCCTTTTTTGTACTTTTTTGTCAAACACGGTTTTAGCATAGATGGTTTATTGTTTTATTTTCGGATATTGGTTAATTTCTTAAAATGTCAAAAATATTTAAACTGGATATTGAATATTGAATCATAGATTGGGAAAACCATCACACATTTTATTGACAAAAAAACTTGTTCATAAACTAACATTGTTTGTTAACGTATAATAGGATTTTTTTTTTAAAAAAGGTTTTAAGTGTTATCTCAAAAATATGGAAGTGTGATTTAAATCACCGAAAACCTTAACAAAACTATTATTTTGTTGCTTGTTACAAAACTGTGTTGAGCAGTATTTTTGTTAGACTTCACTTATACCTTTCCTACTATGTTTTGAAATCCACTAAGGTATATATTTTAGTGAGTTTGAAAAATCAGTAATTCTATTTTCAGTTAAATACTCCAATTGACTTTTACGACTGTCAAAACTTTAACTTTATGAATTAATTGCGATGCCTTAGACGTTGTTTATCCTATACTTTTTTTTTCTGCGTTTGACTTTTTTAGTTTTGTTAGTTTTCATTTGTTGGTTAAACAAAAATGTCTCCCTTTTGTCTTTCATTTTAACAAGTTTGAAGTGAAAACTTTCGTACTGAAAAAAAAGAAACTAACTAAAATGATAACTCTGGCTAGAATTAAATTAAATTTAAAACTTATATCCTAAGAACCGAAAGATTTTGTTTAGGTACGTTGTAGCTAGTATTTATTTTGATTTTTTGTGTACAAATATTTTATTTGTTAAATTTAGAAAAATATACGGTAAGTACTGCATTTGTAAACAATTTCAAATTCATCTGTTTCTTTGTCAGTCCTTGCCCCTACAGCCTAAATCAAAATCGAAAAATGAATCGATTGAATTCAAACCCGTATATTCAGCAGATTTGCGTCAGGAATTTTTACATTTTTTTAAATCATTAGTTTTGGTCAAAAATTGATCATTCGAATTTTTTCGAGAATGGCCTTGTAGATTGTTACGAAATTCAAATGTAAAACACATACATATGTTATGTATTTATAAGCACTTAATATGTGCATACTAAACATATTACTATACAAAGTTCAAAAAATGTATACAAAACTAATTAAATTTCTATAACGATTTTCGAAACAAAAAGTAATAAGTTAAGTTTTTTTAGAAATTTTATTGCATTTTATTTTTAAAGCTCAACTCAATATGCAGGTAAATTTTGAAATCTTAAAATCTTTGGATACAGGAGCAAGTTAGTGCGACCTATTTCGTGCATTTTATTTATTTTAAATGAAAAACTTGTAGTTCTAAATTTTGTGTTATTCCAAAAAAATTTTAATATGATGTATATAGACAAAAATGTATTAAATATTAAAAAATAAAAAAAGGTATGTATAGTGTTGGCATCCCTGAAAAAACTCGATACATATAACAATTATTTTAAGCCATGAATTTCAATTGTGTCAAAAATTTTATTTTTATTTATTTAAATGTAAATTCTTAAAACTGATATAAATAACTTTTAAAAAATGTAGCACCTAAAAAAAAAACAATACATGGATAAAAAAGGACGGCAATTTCAATACATTAAAAAAGTGCGTAGGACGCCTAAGTGGACCCTTTTGTGTATCAATGTTTTTATACAAACATTCATGGCACAATTTAAGACTGTCAATATTTTAAAAACGAAACACAAAATAACTACACTTGAACACAATGACCATCATGATATAAACAAAAAAAGTTTTTAATTTATTACATATTTGGAAATTGAATTTTTTTAATCAAAAGAAATATATTACAACCGTTCTTTTTATGAAAAAAAAAGAATTTTCCTGCAACGAACCATCGGCAAATACATATGTACATACTTGCATAATTTTTAGGTTTTCTTATTGTTATCGGTCACAAAAAGTTATCTAAATTGAATTAATTAATAATGATAGGGCACTTGAAAAATTGGTACTTTAATATCTTCGACGAAGCAACTCATTCTAAGTAGGAGGGTATATAGAGATAGCTTTCAATTGAGTTTAGGATTGATTTCAAAAAGCATAATTTTTTAAGATAAATCCTTAAATGTATAACCAATTTAATATTTAAATCAATGTTTCAAATTTATAGGCGCAGATCCCATAATGTTTTGAAGGTTTTGACTTTGGAGCGCTTAAATTATTAAAAAAAACAGTTGTCATTTTTTAAACAAAATTACTCATCAATTTTTTTGAACAAAAAAAAATTAGGTACAAGTGTCTTTTATTGAAACTATTTTTTTTAAATCTTACAAATTAAATAATAAAATTTATTTTCGAAAATATCGGGTGATTCTTAGCTGGATGAAAACTTTCGATGGTTTTTGTCTATGGTTTGATTATTGAGAACATCAAAGTGAGTTCACATTTCTCTTCAGTAAGGTTTGGCAATTCATTATGAATTATTTAACTCTACAATAACGCTCCCAAATTGTGGTTATTTTCTTTAAGAAAGTCACAGAGCAAAATAAAATTAGTGACTACTTTATTTCCATAAAGGGTCCTGTTAACACTGACTCCCTTGTTCGTACATTTTAATATTAAAAACATGGCTGCAAAATAAGTTTATCTTCAAACGTTTAATTAATGCTATGCTCAAGATTTTAGTTTATTAAGTACAAATAAGAATTGAGCATTTGGCTAAGCTACGAAATTGTGATCAAGGGTTGTTTTACAGCTATTTTATTATGTACCTATCATAAATCACCCCAGGGAAGCCATCTTGGCCCTTTTCTGTTCATCCTGCTTATAATGATATAACTTCAGAGTCAACTACTTTCTAGAATTCAGAAGGGTTAGATAATACGGAAACAAGTTAAGGCCAAAAACATCAAAGCAATCCGTGAGCCTGAAGCCATAAACCAGGCGTTAAAAAATTGGAGGGATAGAATGAGTTACTATGAAACCAGCCAAGGCAGTGACTTCAAGAAATTTGTGTTTCATTATTAGTGTCAATGTTTGCTCTTTTACTACTTCTATACAGATGGGTCAAAAACAAAAGAAGGGGTTGGTGGAGGTGTGTACTCTGAACGACTGAAATTAAGTCTCTCATTCCGCCTTCCCAATCATTGTAGCGTGTTCCAGGCGGAACTTTTGGCGATAAAAGAAGTTTTGTCCTGGCTTAAAGAAAACGTGATATCAACATCTGATATCCGTATTTTCTCAGATAGTCAGGCCGCTATAAAATCTCTGGATTCTGTCTCTACAAACTCTATAACAGTCCAGAACTGTCAATCATCTCTAATGGAGATGGCACAACAGTTTAATATTCACCTTTGCTGGGTGCCGGGCCATAGAGACATTCCAGGAAACTGTAAGGCAGATGAACTCACCAGGAACGGTACAGTACAGCCCATTCTACCACGTTTGGCACGTACTGGTATACCAATCGCTACTTGTAAACTCTTGCTAATGCAAGACGCTGTGAGGAGGGCAGGCACCAGGTGGAACAACATCACCACGTGTCAAGTCACGAAAAACATCTGGCCAACACTGGATTTAAAACGTTCAAGGTGCTTGCTCTCTCTAAGCAGATCGCATATAAGCTCGATAATAGGTGTCATAACCGGACACTGTCTAATAGGAAAGCACGCCACGAGATTAGGCGTATTCTCAAATAACTTCTGCAGAAGCTGTATGGACGAGGAAGAGGAGGAAACAGTTCTTCATCTTCTCTGCACATGTCCTGCTCTGGCTCGAAAACGCAAGAATTACCTAGGAGAATTCTTCTTTAACGATCTAAACGATCTAAATCATATTGGCATAAGCAGCCTCTCACGTTTCGTAAGAGACTCAAATTGGTTCCATTGAGCTTAGGAAGAAACCTCAAGATTCATGTGGTATCACAATGGGCCATTAAACTGGCCTAAGTGTGTCCATTTCCATCTTGGACAGCCACTTCAACCTAACCTAACCTAACCTTGCTCTTTTACTAAATAAGCAATAATATACGGAAAAACAATTTTTTTTAAATTTAATTATGTTTTTAAAAAGAAATTTGTTGTTGCCCCTTTTCTATTATTATTAAAAGGTAATAAGATTCTGAGTTTAACTAAGTCAGTTAAAAATTAATAACTGGCGCCCAACATAAGGATTAAAGTAAAATGTTAATTTTTGGTCCAACGAAAATGTATTTAAATCAGTTCTGTTTTGTTTCAAGCTTAAAGGCAAATCATTTTTAATACTACGGATAAATATTGCTATTAAAACAAGTACTTTATTATACATATAACTCACTTTATTTTTGTTTTCATTTAAAGTTTCATTAAATTAAATTTCTGTGTATGTTGGTGTAGATTTTTAATCAAGTTTTTCAATCAGTAACCCACGCTTTTTAGTATGTACATTTTTCTTTCTTAAAAATAAAACGCGGTAGCGTAGTAGGATGAAGGTTATTTCAGTGAAAACAAAATTTAAACGCAAGAAGAAACTATAAAAAAAAAACGCTCATAAGAAAATTTTAAGTTATGATGCTGACCTAAATTTGGTTTTCACAAGAAAAGGCAAAGAATTGAAACTACGAATCATATTTCAAAGAAGCCTTTTCCATTAAATGAAAATTCTATGGTAAATGTAATGTACACTAAATTTAATGTGGTTGGATAATGTTGTTAATTATATTTTGTTTTCTTTTTTCTTTCCTCGTTTCGTCCTAACTTATCGTATTTTTGTTTTTCCATTTTCCTAAAAAACTTAAAACTTTTAGCAAATAACAATTAATACAAAAATATTGACTACCTATAAGATAGTTGAGTTTTTAATTAGAAGTCTGAAAGTATTTTTGTTCTTTTAGTAAAAATCTAGAATTTAAATAATTTAAATAAAACACGAAAAAGTGACACCCATAATTCCCTAAAATTGTCAGGCTCCTCAGTATAACCCCAAATGGGGTTTATATAATCGCAATATTTAGTCTTCTATTTTGTCGATTTTGTCAAGGACCAGAATTTCAGACTTCAAATTTGTTATTTATTTTTTGAAGAGAAAAGTCAGAAATATCAAATGTTTGATTCGAAAAATAAGACCGATTATAATAATAAAAAAGAGGCTGGGATGCGACCCACACTGATAACTTCTCATCCCGTCTGTCGATTTGTCTTGCTTAAAAGTTTGTCTTTATGTATCAATTTTTACCAAATTTGCGTACTATTTTTTGTAGATTTTATTTTTTAATGAAAAAACGGACTGTTAGATTTTTATAAAAAAATTACTGAATATCGAAAAAAATACTTTCTGTGAAACAAAATAAGTTTGAAGAAAATATTTGTAATTTTTGAAAAGCTATTTAAGTCGAAAGTAAATTTTTAAAAAGTTTTAGTATTGTTTTTTTTTTTTAGGTTTTTATTTTTTGTAAAAAAACTGTCAATGCGATTTTTCTCAAAATTTTATCGAATGTTGAAAACAATATTTCTTATAAGTTAAAATTAGTTAGAAGCCATTATCTCAAATCTTTGAAAAGATATTTGAGTGGAAACCAATTTTTATCAAGTTTTGTTAAATTTTTTTTAGGTTATTAATTTTTTGTACAAAAGCTGTCAATTCGATTTTTCTCAAAATTTTACCGAATGTTGAAAACAGTATTTCTTATAAGATAAAATTAGTTGGAAGCCATAACCTAAAATTTTCGAAAAGATATTTAAGTCGAAAATCAATTTTTACAAACTTTTGTAATTTTTTTTTTCGGTTCTTAATTTTTTGTAAAAAAAACTGTCAATAAGATTTTTTTCAACATTTTTCAGAATGTTGAAAACAATATTTTTTATAAGATAAAATAAGTTTGAAGCCATAATCTCAAGTTTTTGAAAAGATATTTGAGTCGAAATTCAATCTTTACCAACTTTGAGTAATGTTTTTTTTTTATAAAAAAAACTGTCAATTAGATTTTTCTCAAAATTTTACCAGATGTCAAAAACATTATTCTTCGTTGCACAAAATTGTTTTGGAGATGAATCATATTTTAGTCGTACAATTTTCGAGGTGACAAATTTTTTTTCTGTTTTTTTGATTTATAAAAAAAACCGTTAATTGGATTTTTTTCCAAAAATAAACTTGTTTTGTATCACGTTACTATATATAATATAAAATTTAATTCAAATCTCTAGCGTCATTGGTTCGTGAGATATTTAGGTTTAACCAACATTTTCACCTTTTTTTAAAACTTCTATGGTAAAAGAAAACCACCTACGCAATTTTCTTGAGAGCCCTTTCTGCATCTTTCTGGATTATTATCTGTATAACAAAATTTATTTGAAGTCGATATCTCTTCTGGTTCTTGAGCTATAGACGACGAAAAATTAGAAATTTTTCTTCGAAAAATAAATGTTTAAGACAAAAAAATGTTATTTTGGAACACCAGAAAATACTAATCCCAGAAATTGAAGGGTACTAAAAAAGTTATAGTTTTTTGTTGGTTATTTTCGACAAGCTAGTCTCTTTTTTAAAATTTGACTTCAAGGTTCTTCTAAAAAATTGAATAATCTTTAATTTTAAATTTGGTGGATGCCTGAACAATGATTTGAAGTTATCGTCGATCATAGTAAAACGTTAGTTATTTACTTTCATGAATCAACAACTCCAAAAATAATGGAAATTTGAAAACAAATTATTTTATCCGATTTTTGGAAAAACCCATTTTTTCTTTATGGAAAACGAACAAGAATGAAATAATTATATTTTTAAGTCGAAAACGATAATTTTAAAACTTTAAAACATCTCTCGGAAATTTTCAAGTTTTTTTATTTGGTTATCGATTATATACAAAATTGAACAAAGTATTTCAAATAAAAAACTCGAATTTTTAACAGCATAAACTAAACCTTCGAAATTATGAATTTTGATTATGGAAACATGTGCCGCTTTTTATTCGTTTTTATAAGTGAATATTAACCAGTTTTCGCTTTTCTGTTTTCGTAAAAATGGCGCGTAGTTGGATGATATTAACCCGTGATCCTAATAAATGGTCCACTCTACCAATTACAATTCTCCAATTCTTCTTCTTATACAATGCCTATTATTTATTTTTAACTTTTTGAATATAGACCTTTAAGTTTATTCCCACTTCTATTGATATAATTTTCGGAACTAAGTAATTTTCTTAATAATGGCAGCAGCTTAAAAAACTAATTCTTTTTTTCCTAAAATCTACTTCAACTTATGTTTTAATCTGTGCCCACGAGGATCATATTTTAATTTTATCCTGCATCTGCCACTCATCTGTAAAAAAAAGTAAGCTGTACTAATTGGATCTGTTTTCCAAGAACTTCCTAATTTCTTCCATGATTGAATTAAAATCTCTTCAAATATTGAGCATTTTCGAGAATTCCAAAATTTCACATTGCCATTTTAATATTCATTCAAGTTGTAATGAATGTTCGTGCTCATTTACCTCTTATCTAGGCTTGTGTTACAGCATTGGGTTTAATAATTAAATTAGAGGTAAAATAATTATTTAATTGAAATTGTCCCCAAACCAAATATCCGAGATTATATGTTATGTACATATAAACAAACAGTTGTAATTTTATTGATTTTTAGGTTGTCTTCAAAACAAAAAAGAACACATTCCACTAATTGACCCATCATCATCATTTATTTTGTGTTTATACTCAAAATGATTTATGAACTTTTTCACATTTTTATATATCGCTTTATTCTGTTTCTCAGTGGCGGCGTCGTCGGTCGTCGCTACCCCCCAAAACGAATGTCTCTCACTTTTCATAACAAACAGAGCTATTCGACCTACCACGCGTAATTCCCTTAAGTATATGACAAGTTGGGAAAGTCTGATGAAAATATTTATAATATTCAACCACCATCGTGTCCTCAACTTACCTCGCAGTGCCGCCGCGCCGCGCCGCGCCGTCACAATGTCACCAACCACAATTTAGTTCTGCCTGCAGTAGGAAAACGATTAAATCGTAAAACTATTCCATGCTCAGTTCAACTCAGCTCATAAATTGTAAGTTTCTAGACATTTTTCGAATACAGTATAGGAGCAGAACGGTAGGTAAAAGTTCTATGTGACATATCATTCAGTCAAAAGTCAGAAAACACAAGCGACGAAGTCTATATAATCTCCTCTTAAAGCTATCAATCCATCAGAGACGTCATCGTCAGCTCTCAGCTGTCGCATTCCTTTAATGTTATTTTGCTCTTACTTCGATTTGTTTTTCCTTAGAAAACGGAATTTAGCCACAAATGTTGAGGAAAACTACATAATTAATTTTATGCAAATATTTTATACAATTCTCTTATAGCAACATTATTTAGAAACGAATTAAGGTACAATTCAAGGCACAAAGTTACATGTACATTTGTACGTATATGTATGTATACTAAAGAATTGTAATTTAATTAAGTTGTACAGGATAGTAATTGATTTGATATATTTTTTAACTTCAAATTAGTGGTATATTAGGCTGGTCTTATTTTTCTAAATATTTCAATTTAAATACGTGAAAAATTTGTTTTTATTTATTAATTTTTGTCCCACTTAAACATTTATTTTTTTTAATATATGTTTTACAGTAAAACCTGTATAAATGAATTTTATTAGAGAAATATAGTCAAAAACAATATTAAAAAGAGGCTGGGATGCGACCCACACTGTCTGTCGATTTGTCTTTTAAGCAAGGTTTGCAGGTTTTCGTGTTTTTTTAAAAAAGTTATCAGTTAAATTATTCTAAGAAATTTTAAAATAACCAACAATATTTGGCATATGATGAAATAGTTTGATTTCAAAATCTAGTTTTGTTAACGAGATTTTTAGTCATTAACCAATTCTTACCAATTTAAGTAGCATTTATTAAAAGTTTTTTTTTCTTATATAAACAAATACAAATTGAATGAATGAAATTAATTTGAAATCAATGTCTTCTATTATTCAGGAGATATCGACAACCGAACATCAATTTTTACTAATTTTGCGTACTATTTACTACTACTACTACTGTTGGATGTTTATAAGAACATAACTGAATGTCGAAAACAATATTTTCTGTGAGATACAAATAGTTTGAAGCCAATATTTTTAAATTTTGTAAAGATATTTGAGTTGAAAATCAATTTTTACCAGTTTTGAGTAATATTTTGTTTTGGTTTTTATTTAAAAAAAAAAAACTGTCAATTCGATTTTTCTTAAAATTTTACCTGATGTTAAAAATATTATTCTTGGTTTCGTATTGACAGTTTATTAACAAAAAATAAAAACCTAAAACAAGCATTACTTAAAGTTCGTAAAAATTGTTTTTCGACTCATATACATATCTTTTGAAAGATTTGAGATATAGGCTTCAAAATAATTTTATTATATAAAAAACTAGTAAACCCGGCAAACTCCATTTCGCCACCAGATGGCTTCGTTTTTTGTAACATTTCGTTTGGGGATTAAAAGATGAAGAAAAATATTTTTTTTATTTTATATTTGAAAAGGAAAAATTTTATTTTATTTCACAACAGTAATGAATTATTTTCGATTACAAAAATGAACTATAATTTATAGTAAAAAATGAAAGTGAATCCAAAGTAAATACTGAATCGAAGCGTTATGCTTGTCCGCAAATTATCCGTTTCATTGAAGTGCTGTTTGGTTAACCACGTTTTTTGTTTTTTGGTCTGGCGTTAACACAAACAAAGCGGGTGGTTTCAAAACTTGTGAAGACGCAACGTGGGCAGCTAGCCCATGTGAAAAACAATGATTTTCTAAATTTATTCCGCAAACACTAAGGGATTGGCCTTGCGACTTGTTAATTGTCATTGCGAACGCAAGGCGAACCGGAAATTGCAATCGTTTGAAGTCAAACGGAAGATCAGTCTAAATCATTGGTATTCGAGGAATACTCCAGAGAGTTCAAAAACTCCGTTGGATAATCTACTACATCATCGGGATTTGTTATGGAATCAACGGATTTGTATGTCACCAAATCGCCAGCGATTTTTGATTGAATGGTGAAATTCAGTGCGTGTACCTGTACATCATTATTCTTTGCGGCGAAAATTGCTCGTTGATTTAACCAATCATAATTCTGATAATTCTCACTAATGTTTGGGAAATGTTTTCAATAAGAGCTAAATGAGAGTCTACAAATCAGCAAAAGTCGCATTGATCCTCAATCAGAATCATTCCTTCATTGTAGATTCCATCGGTTATTTGCATTTCGGAATTATTCGTTCAAATGCGCAAGCGATGTAAGATATCTTCCCATATGTCGTCTTTGTTTTTGTTCCATAACTGAATTGGTTGTGAAGGGAAACATGTGGTGATGATAATTGCGAACAGCGTTCGTATTTGGTACGCATTTGATGAAACAACTGAATCCGCAAGTGTTAAATCCCAATGAAAATCGTTCTCCAGCAAACCTAATAGTTGACATGCTTCTCGATGTGTTTGGCATTGGTGGCCATTCACAGTTTTCAAAGACGCAAATGATTTTGGTCCTCGTACATTTACCAACAGCAGTCGCAAATAAAAACATTAAAACACTCACTACATTTTTTTAAAAGTCGTTTTTGCATTTTTTTTCTTATTATCTTTAAAACAAACGTTATTTCAAGTCGATATCTCTGACGTTTCTAGAGATATGGTTGACTAAAAAAGGTTCCCAAAAGTAAGCTTTGGTTTACAATATAGGGCCCACAATCGGAAATTTTACAATAGCTTTCTATGGGAAGCTAAACGGAGTTCACCGCTTTTCTGTTGAAATTTTTCCTGAACTTTGTCTGCTATAAACCTCACGGAGCCTGAGACCTTTCCAACGAATGCAAAACCGTGGAGATCGGTTCGTGCGTTCTGGAGTTATAGCGTCAGGAAGGAAAACCCGACTTATTTTTATATAGTAGAAAATATTGTGTTCAACATTCGAAAAAATTTGGAGAAAAATCGAATTGACAGCTTTTTTACAAACAATAAAAATCTAAAAAAAGTATTACTAAATTTTTTTAAACATTGATATCCGACTCAAATATCTTTTCAAAAATTAAAAATATTGACTTCAAAATTATTTTATCTCACAGAAAATATTGTTTTCGACATTCAGTAAATTTTTTAATAAAAATCCAACAGTCAGTTTTTTCGTAAAAAAAAAAACAGTACAAACATTTGGTAAAAATTCATGTTCGGTTCTCGATATCTCGTGAATAATACATTGACTTCAGATTAATTTCATTCATCCAGTTTGTATATGTTAATTAAGAAATAAAAATTTTTAAGAAATGCTACTAAAATTGGTAAAAATTGGTTTTCGATATTAAATCAGAAATGCGATGAACACTAAAAACAATACTTCAGTAAAAGTGCGCTATGAACTTTTTAAAAGTAAATTTTCAAAACTTAGAAGCTTTTATGAAATTAAAAAATCATATTTTTAATTGATAAACCTTACTGCGCTTAAATGTCAACAAAGTTTGATATTCTTCAAAAAATACCCTTTACGCCTTGAAAGTATTAGAAAAATGAAGAAAAACATGTTTTAGGCCTATATGGGATGCATAAACTGACAAAAATATTAAAGTGTGAAAAAAACTCTTTATAAATTAAATGTAGATATAATTTCTAAAAAAAAATTTAATTTTGTATTTATCGATTTTTTTAAAGCTAATGTTCCAACTTCGTTCCATCCACTAATATATACATATGTATATTCTGTACCCTCTGCAATAATTTAAAAATTCAGATTTATAATCTCAATTGATTTGGAGATATAAAAAATACTTACTTTGAATTTTATATTTACAAATAAAATGATAATTTGCATACCTTCAAAAAGAAAACATTTTATTTCAGCATACAAAATAGGGATTTTTTTTTAATTCCATGTAATCCAAGACCCTTAAAAAAAGTAAACAGTTAGTTGGAGCTAAGGTAAACTTTGTTCGTTTGTATGTGAAATATATTCAACACGTGTCAAAAATATTGTACACAAACAATATAATACCTTTAATCCCTGTTCTGTTAACCTTTGCCACTTTTAATTAAATGTGATTCTATGTGATATCAAAAGTGTTAAGTGTTTCAAAATGTTCCAATAGGTGATTTCGGATCCTTCAAAGAAATAATATTCTTTGAAATTACTTAGGTCAAAACCTTCTAAATGGACATCAAAGAGGTTTTTATTTCATGGGGAAAACGTATTAATGCTAGCACAAATATATAAACACCTTTCCAGACTTAAGGACCAACAAAACACGTGCTAAGAAAACCAATTGACTTTTGTAAAAGCTCAGATATTTTCTAATTGTTTTGTGACCTACCTCAGTTCAAATCGATAGTAAAAACATATCACATTGAATTGTGAACAAAATTTTATTCTTCTTTACACAGTGTTGTGCCATGTAGACTATAAATGTAGACTACATGATTGTCTACATGTAGACAATTCAATGTAGACAATTCACAATTGTCGACATAAATTTGTCGACAATGTAGACAATGTAGACAATTCGCAAAAACCATCATAATTCATAATTTATCCTACTAAAATGTACCTACCTATCGAACCAAAAACAAAAAAGTTAAAAAAAAATACAAAAAGAATAAGATGCGTGTAACAACAAGATAGTCGTAAAAAATCATTTGTTCTAAATCTAAACGCGTACCTACCTAGTTCTTTGTTTATAAAGATATCGAAAAACTTTTGAACTATGGGAGATATTTGTAATGATAACCAAAAACCAAACCTTTTTACTTCACTGGTTTACTGGTCAGGTTTTAAAAAGGTCGTCATCCAACGTCAAAGTACCTTAGTAGGTACCACTCGCCCTGAATGGAAAATTTCCAGTTTTCATTTCGTACCTTTATAATACATATGTATATGAACTTTATATTATATCACTCTACCAAATTTCATTTTTCTACAGGAAACGGAAGTGCTTCACAATTCAAAACGATTCCAATAAAGTTGGCTACGCCCGCCCGGAAGACCTTAAATTTTCTATTTTTCTTTTGTAGATAAATGCACTTATACCTACCTACCATTCTACCGTTCTTATTTCATAATCCTACAGAAGTCCCAAGAACTCTTTTCAAATGAAAAAGGGAATAAGTTCCAAAGTTTCCTAATATTAAATTTTAATGGAAAATGTCATCTCTGTAGGAAGACGAATCTGTTAAGTCCAAGAAATCCATTTAGCTAACAGAAATAGCTTGAAGTGGTTTTAAAAAGCATTAGTTGGAATAGGGAAATAATTCCCGGTTTTATTTTCTTCTTCCAACTTATGCTTTTTAAAATCACCTACATACATACATACATTTCTGTTTTCAAAGTGGTTTCTCCTTCTTTCGTAGATTTAACAGATGCAGTTACGTATGTATAAAATTTGATATACTCGTATTTCTTTATTAATTTTATCTATTTTTTATAACTTAAGCTTTATATTAGAAAAATAAAAACTTTTTGCAGTCAACTTTATTTTGTAATTTAAATTTTTATTTTGAAGGAGAAAAATCCAAATGAAACACGGTACATCAAGCTACAACGAACCTATAGAAATAACAAAATTATCTCATGCAACTCAAAACATCGACAGCTTTATTTTATTCATGTCAAAAATCTGAGAGGAGTCAAATATAGAAGTTATTCAATTTTTTGCGTTTTCCTAAAAGTAAGGTCAGATGGTTAAATTCATTTCTTCCAACTTACTGGTGATTTAATTGATAACGATTTTAAGAAAGTGGGCGGATGCCACTCAACAACATTTCAGTTTGTACCTTTCTATTCACTTTAAGATTTACAGCTCTACCAAATTTGAATATTCTGCAGCAATCGGAATAGCCTCATATAATTCTAATTCATAAATCATAATTCTATTAAATTTTTCACCACAAGACGTACCGTTGTAAGAAATTATATGTTTTGAAATTATCAGAAAGTGGTCTATAAATTTGATAATGTAAAAGTTTGGCAACACCACAAAGTTTACTTTTCATTTCTGAAGACAATTAATAATTTATTGTCCTTTAAATAATTGTTCTTTTTTTTATCTTTTTTGCTATTAAATTTGAACTATGGGATCAATTTTTTACAAAAATAAACATAAATAGTACCATTTTTTTTAAATTTATACTGTATTTATACACTATTTTTACATTTATGAAATCAGGATATCTGCCAGTGAGTGGGTGAATCAGTCATTTAGGGTTCCCCTATTTTCTAACTCCTGGGTCCAAATTTTCCTGAGTGGGTAGTTTCCTGTAAAAAGTTTGTGGCGCCAGAATTTGACTAAACACTATACCGTGTCCATTGATTAAATTCTTATTTAAAAACAAGTTTTGTGTTTAAACTTTAAATTTAATATAGAACGGGATTATTAAGAAATAAAAACTTAACAGTTCTTAAAAAAAAAACTTAACAATAATTTTATTGTAAAATAAATTTTGAATTTCAAAAAAAAAAAAATGTTCAGCAAAAAAATTATTCAACTTCGTCTTCATCGGAATAATCACGTTGGCCATCTTCAATTCGAAGTGAATAATAAAGGTGAAGGAGCTTCTTTGATCGCTCAAATGTAAGGCGGTTTCTAGGTGCAGAATGTACATGTGCCCAACTTGAAAAAACTCTCTCAATTTGAGCGGAAGAAGCAGGAATTTGTAGGAGTTTCTTCGCTAGCTTACTAAGATTCGGGTGTTTTATTGAAGCCATGTTCCAAAAAACTATGGGCTTTTTTATATCCTTTTCGTACAGGATTTTGAAAAAGTCAATTTTTCTATTGAAACAATCCCAATCTTCAATGCCATCAGCGTTAAGATGCTTAAACAAAAAGTTGCATACGATTTCATTTTGACCGGTTGTGAGCTTAGTGTTATCGTAATGTGGGTGCAAATAATAAGCCGAAAGGGCATACTTATTTAAAGCCATATCCACACGCGATTTTAAATATGTTTCGTAAATTGGATTGAATGCATCTGGTAGTTTTAAATTTAACCACAGTTTGACTGCTTCTCCTGCAGAGCAGTCAGCCGCTTGACATCGATTTATCAATGTGCATACTGGATCGAAAAGCTCAATATAATTTTTAACTTCTTGTATGAATTGCTCATCAAAAATTAATGAAACCACGATCGGCTTAATTTTTTTTTACTTTTGAATCGGCAGTGACAAATTTCATGTAATCAAAATTTTTGACCAAGCATTTATAAGCATCACGATATGAGCACCATCTTGTTTCACAAGGAAGTTTTATCCTTGTTCCACCTCTATCAATTATCATTTTTTCAAAATCCGATTGCTTAAATTCCTTTAAAACCATAGTAACTTTACTATTGAGGTTTTTGTCAATTATATCTTTTGCCAATAGATTCCCAATATGACTGCTACAAGTGCTGTGCCAAATGAAATGTTCCGAAAGTTTTCCCATTTTCTTCATAGTACTGGCATTGTCAGACACAACAGCGTAAACTTGGGTTGAATAAATTTGCTTAGCCATGTCAACAGATTCTACAAGGATGTTTGAGAGCTTTTCTGCTGTCTCTGATTCTCCAGTTAGGTCCCAGGCTTGAAGAAATGCTTGCTCCCCTTCAGCATTGTGAAGCATTGAGACCACCGTTTTGCTGTTGCTTGAAGAATTCTTCCACCCATCAATTAGCAAAACAGCTTCCGAACTAATGGATGTTTTAATTGCAGAAATACATTTATCATAAGCTTTGTCCAATATTGTAGTTGAAAGAGCTTTACGACCGGGAAATTTATCTGCGTATGCTGGTCTGATTTTTTTAATAAAGTTTTTGAAATGAAGTGACTCAACAATTCGCAGTGGAATATTACATCCGAAAACTAGTTTCCCCAAAGCTTCATTTAATTCACTTTCTTCTTTTTCTGAAAGCCTATCCACAAATTTTGCAACAGTATTTGACGGGTTGCCAGAATGTTTTGAACGTTGTGTATTTGCTTTGTACATTGATGTAGGCAATGGCAATAACGGCAAGGATGAAGAACTCTTAGAGCTTAACGACATTGACGAATTCGACGTTGAAGGGCCCTGGTACTGATATTCGCTTGAAAGCTCCTCAATCGAGATCGGTATTGGAGCTGTTGGAATTGTTATAGTTGATCCGATGGTCAATGGGTCTTGTTCCTATAATTAAAAATATGATTTACTAAAACTAAAACCCTTTTATTTCAGTATAAATACTCACTAAGTTATTGTTAACCATTACATTCTGATTTCCACTACCATTATTATTTGTAATAGAAACAGACATCTGGAAAAAATAATTTTCGTCATTATTCGTTTTATACAGGTTAATAGTCAATATTTTAAAAAATGATTATTGGGAATATTCTAATGGAATTAATTTATTCGAAGAAAGTAGCAACATTTTTGCTGAAATTTCAAAGCCATTTTTTATTTCTTACAGATATGACAATCCATTGCATGAACAAATATTGTTCTGAACGAAGGAAACAGAACCACAATTTTTTTAAATATATACATAATAACCAAATCTTTATATTAAATTCAGTTTCAGTTAACCCATGTTTTCGTCTTTCTTTGCGGTAAACCCTTGATCATTGATGAAATTGATAAAATCCCCTAGCAGATAATAATTATGGGGCTTATTGCGAGAGTCTACTATGAAAAAATATAGTAGACTTAAGTCGATCAGAAATTCTTGCTTGAATTTAATTTTCTATCAAATAGAAAAAATCATATTATTTTCATAGTATCTGAAATAAAGAAACGAATAGATTTTTTAAATATCGACAATAGATTTGAATTCTATTCGACTTTTGAATAGATTCTTCGCAATAAGCCCCTATACTTCCGAAAAAAACATCATTTTCTTGAATTACCGATTAGAACCTATGTACATATATACAATAACCCAACAGTAAGGTTTTGACCCGCTTGCGCAAATTGCTATTGGTAAACGCCAATTTAAAGAAGATTCTAATTAGAATCTAGGGGTATCAAAATCATTTTTCTCGGATACGCACAACAGCAGATAATGCAAAACCAAAATTCAATTTTGTTCATATTTTGGATAAAATCTTACATATTCGACCCAAATGTTAGATTTTGATCCGCTGAATCAAATTGAAATTGGTAAACGCCAATTTAAAGAAGATTCTAATTAGAATCTAGGCGTATCAAAATCATTTTTCTCGGATACGCACAACAGCAGATAATGCAAAACCAAAATTCAATTTTGTTCATATTTTGGATAAAATCTTACATATTCGACCCAAATGTTAGATTTTGATCCGCTGAATCAAATTGAAATTGGTAAACGCCAATTTAAAGAAGATTCTAATTAGAATCTAGGGCTATCAAAATCATTTTTCTCGGATACGCACAACAGCAGATAATGCAAAACCAAAATTCAATTTTGTTCATATTTTCGATAAAATCTTACATATTCGACCCAAATGTTAGATTTTGATCCGCTGAAGCAAATTGAAATTGGTAAACGCCAATTTAAAGAAGATTCTAATTAGAATCTAGGCGTATCAAAATCATTTTTCTCGGATACGCACAACAGCAGATAATGCAAAACCAAAATTCAATTTTGTTCATATTTTGGATAAAATCTTACATATTCGACCCAAATGTTAGATTTTGATCCGCTGAATCAAATTGAAATTGGTAAACGCCAATTTAAAGAAGATTCTAATTAGAATCTAGGGCTATCAAAATCATTTTTCTCGGATACGCACAACAGCAGATAATGCAAAACCAAAATTCAATTTTGTTCATATTTTCGATAAAATCTTACATATTCGACCCAAATGTTAGATTTTGATCCGCTGAAGCAAATTGAAATTGGTAAACGCCAATTTAAAGAAGATTCTAATTAGAATCTAGGGCTATCAAAACATTTGGGTGGAATATGTAAGATTTTATCCAAAATATGAACAAAATTGAATTTTGGTTTTGCATTATCTGCTGTTGTGCGTATCCTAGAAAAATGATTTTGATACGCTTTGATTCTTAAAAGTGGAGCATAGAAATTTCAATTTGCAACAGTGGAAGCAAATCAGATTCTGATCCACTTTCGCGAACTCAAATTTGTAAACAGCAATTTTTTGAAGATTCTAGGTAGAATCTAGTCGTATCAAAATCATTTTTCTTGGATGAATACCTAGTATGCATGAAAACAATAACCATTTTTTACGGAATAAAAAAACTCCTATTGGTACGGAGAAATTAGAACCCTTCCTGCATTTTTTTTGTTAGAATATACCCAGGAATCATTTTACAAAATTTTAAAAGAATTAATAAAAAAAACATTTAACAACTTACCGCGTTCTCAGAACTATAGTGATCGGAGCTGCTTGGGCCGTCACCGTCGTCGTCATCTATTATAAACACCATTGCGACGTCTTCTGGTTCCGATTGAGGGATGCAGCGATTCCTGTTGCAAAATATCATCAAAGGCTTTAGTTTCAAGTCAATATTTAGATAATAATAACAAATTTCATTACCTGTGCCTGCGAAGTCGGTTTTCCGCAGTATTTTGCAAGGTTTTTTTGCACACTGTGCAAAAAGCAGAATACTTGTTATTTGTTTTCCCCAAAAGAAACCCAAGCTCTTGGAAGGCTTTATTTTTGGGTCGACCAGACATATTCTCTTCTTATAAATAAGTTAATACCTAATTCACTTCTTATAAATTAATGTTTAAATTCGATTTAATTAATCACGGCAACGGCAACCAAACCACGTCCACCTGTCCATACGTTTAGGCAGAATTTTTCGAAATGATTTTATTTGTGACATTTAAGTGATTGTCTACATTGTCGACACATTGTCGACACATTGTCTACATTATCGACATTGTCGACATTGTCGACCGATTGTCTACGTTAAAATGTAGACAATTAAAGTCGACACGTAGAGGAACAACACTGTCAAAGAAGAAGAAAAAGTTAATATCATGCCTAACCCTAAGCTTTACCTACCTATTATATGGTATTGAAATTTCTTCTTTAAGTCTTAACTAATCCTTGATTTTTTTTTTCTTTTATTTTTATTTTTTAACTCCCCACTTTATGTGTACATAAATGTAGACATTTCTTTTGTTGCTTATGGAACCATAAAACAAACTTTCACACGTGCTCGTTTTATTTTCCTATGTATGTATGTATAACTTTTTTTATAAACCTCGCCTTTTGTAAGCCCTCTTTTTGTAATGTGACCATAAAAATAAATAAAATAAAACAAACATAAAACAAATATAAAAATGTCTGTATGTAGGTATAAAAGTATTAAAGCCATAAGAACAATAACAAAAAACAAAAATATTACCTCCATCATGAAAAAGTGCTTCCCATTTGGCATTGTTTGGCCAACTGGTGCTTGGTGAAACTCGTGAAACGAAAATTCCAACCCGCAAATTTTAAAGTCACCATTATTTTGGTACTCGACAAGTTAAGTGGAGGAAATTTGTTTTGTTATAAGAGTGATGCTGTAAATTTTTGTTAGGCGAAATGCAGTGAAGTTTCATTCTTGTATTTCATGCATTTTATTGGCAGTTGTTCAACTAAATACAGTCTAACAGCTGAAACGGAAGTTATAATATTTATTAAAGGACTTTTTGTTTATTTCTATGTCATTCTAAAAAGTGGAAAAGAATGACAAAGATGTTGGAAAAAAGAGTAAAAACAATATCATTCTATTTGTGATGTAGCTCATCAGGATTGTGTGAAAATATAGAAGACTTTATCATTGAGCACTGTTTAAACTTTTATTTTGAAGGGTTAATCATTTCCACTATAAAGGGTTTCAAGGTTTACAATAGAAAACTATATCAGCCCATTGGCCACCAAGGCTACGGTTGCAGAACCTTTTTATGAAATGAGCAATTCGCAAACTTGCAGCTATATGACCTCTATGTTTTCAACAATTCCATCAGCAAGACCTTGAACCGATTGCTGGACATTGGCATATGCTTCATCTTTTACTTGAACTTAGAGAAATCAGATGCCAATTGTGATAATTTCGAGCCCTTATATCTACCATTTTACAGGAAGCGAAAAGAAAACCAAATTATTAAAATTTTCTAGAAATATATGAAGCCTGAAGCTTAAGATCAATTAACAATTAATTAACACATTTTTTTTATATTATGCGTGCACTCAAGGGGATATGAATACCCTTATAATGATTAAACACAGTCAAAGGAATTAGGAAAGGAGGATAGGATGTGAAAGGAGAACACGATGCACATTGGTTTTGAATGTCTGCACATTGCAATGAGTGGGAAATATTGAGTCTGGTAAAGCATTACAAATTCGTGTAGCACGTGCAAAACTGGGCTCAAGGGCAAACTGATGAACATTCCTAGAAGAACGGGTATTACGGTTGAATTCTTTGAGGGGAGGAATGCAACTATAGATATTTCATTAGAGCATTGTTTATGAAAGTATTGATAAAATAATGACAGGCATGAAACCTTGAGACGGTGCTCCAGAGATACAAAAGTTTCAGTTAGGCAACGGTCACCTTCCAGTTTTAGGGCTCTCTTTTGAATTCTGTCCAAGAGACTCAAGTGAGTAATAGGAGCACCTGCCCAGATATGGGAATTGTATTCAAGTTTCGGACGAATATAGGCTTTATAGATTATAACTAGATTAGAAGGGGTAAAAAATTTCTTGCATCTTCGGAGAAAACCTAAACATTTAGCAGAATTTTTGGCAATGTCAAATATGTGATCACTCCACAACAAGTGGTTTGTAATGCACATACCTAACACTGAAAGCTCATTGATAGTGGCATTGGGAGGAGGGTAACGCTTTTGCGACAGTAGACAGCATTGAGTTTTCGAAGCATTAAATTCTACACGATTTTTGATTCCCCATTGGACAATGCTGTCAAGGTCAGAATTCAATGAGCTTATCATACGCTGCCGTTGGTAGTCCACATCCGAAGAACAATGATGCGCATCTAAAAACGAATATGAGAAGCTGAGGGTACTTTCATCAGCGAAACAATTTAGTGGGTTACAAGTTCATCATTTATAAAAATAAGGAAGAGCGTCGGAGACAAAACGGAGCCCCGGGGCACACCAGCGTTTATTTTGTGGATATCAGGTTTGAACCCGTCCAATATTACTTAAATTGAACGGTCCGAAAGGTTGTTTCTAACCCAACGAAGAAGAGATTCATCGATACCAAAAGCACGCATTTTCGATAAGAGAGCTTGATGCCAAACTCTATCAAATGCCTTTGAAATATAAAGTGCAATAATCATACTTTCTAAAAAACGATGTAGAGATTTGTTCCACTGTTTGGTGAGATAAACCATGAGATAACCAGTGGATCTATTGCTGCGAAAGCCATACTGCCGGTCATTAAGAAGGCAGATATTTCTTTAGCTGAAAATCAATCAGCGAGCGTTTCCATGACCTTGGAAAGAAGGGACTTAAGTGCAATTATACGATAGTTAGAGGGGAAGGAGGATTCGCATTTTTTAGGGACAGGCAGTACAAATGCAGTTTTCCATCCACTCGGAAAGAGACCTGTAGAATAGGACAGATGGAAAAGCTTTCACAGTGGTTTTGCCAGCGTTGAAGAACAACTCTTCAGAACAATAGGGGGAAACTATCCAGGCCAGCGGATTTGTGTATGTCTAAGTCTTTTAGTACTCTTGCAACTGCACGAGTAAGAAAGAAGATTCGTCCCAAAAAATCGTTTACGCTCTCAAAAACAGGAGGACTCATGAGTCATGACACATTACCAATTTTCAATACTGACTTAGGGTGTAAGTAATTTCAAGAGTACCAGCAGTAAGCTTTTGATTTGTCGTTTGCCATTCAATTCATTTTGGCACTTACGACAAATTGGTGGAAGGGGATCGATTTATTCGAGAAATAACTCGGTAAGTAAAGTTTTTTCTTGATTGTTTCGTGTGAAACTTAATGCCGTCTCGTGTTGGAAATGGTCATGGATATTTCTGAATCATTTTGAAGGACCCAACAAACAGATTATTCCAAGCCTTAAATAAATTTTAACACCCATTAGCCCTTAAAGAAATATCTCCTAGGGAAGGATAAATGAAAGAAAAAAATTGCATTTGTCTTAAAGGACGGTTTCAAAAAGATTTCATATAATGCGTCTCTAGAAAGATCAATACTTAAAGCTTTTGAGCTTGAGTATTTTCGGTTTCTGAAGCACTATAGATCATTCTTCAAACTTTTTGGTAAACAAAAACAAGGACATATCTATCGATAGCCAAGCAGCAATCAGGGCAATCTTCACCATTATCACAAATTAAAAATTGATAAAACAAACGAAGAAAGCTCAGCAAAGACTATACGGCTACTCTCCGTTGGATCTCAGGGCACTGCGACACTTACGGAAATAAAAGACCATACAAATTGACCAAAAACGGATTAATGCTTCATCCAAACCATATCGTAACAATGATTGATGAGCGACTAGAGCAAGAAAAGTCATCAACATTTTCTTTGAACTACAAACAACAAGTGGTCGTATCTTGAAACTTTCAGAGTTTTAAGCAAATAATGACCGAAAAGTTAAAAAAAATCGGTTTTGGATATCTTTATTCCTGTGAAAGTACGTTTTATGCCTTATGTATGGAACTCGATTTCTATTGCATGGCTACCACGGGCACGCTTGCAGAAGTCCAGACGCTGAACCCAATTTTCGACGGTTTTCAAGCATAAATCGGCCGATACTGCTAAAGTTTCAACTTTGATATTAGTACGAAGTTCATCAATTGTCGCTGGCTTTTTGGCATAGACCATAGACTTGACATAGCCCCACAGCAAATAGTCTAACGGCGTCAAATCGCACGACCGAGGCGGCCAAGCGATTGGACCATTTTGTGAGATAACACGTTCTCCAAACTTGGTTTCCAATAAATTGATTGTGGCATTCGCTGTGTGGCTTATGGCGCCTCCGCCGTCCTGTTGGAACCATATCATCCAATTGGGGCCAAAAATATTCGGTTATCAATGAACGGTAGCGATCCCAATTCACAGTAACGTGCCGGTCTACCAAACCATAATTTTTTCGGGCTATAGATCCGAGTAAGATGATTTTCGACCAAATACTGGTTATTACCCCATAAAACCTAGCCTCGGGACCGTATCAGTGAAGTTTCGACGTTCCTTGTGATCTACATGCTTGTGTTCCTTTGTTAACTGAAATTCTTAAAACCTACGTTTTTATGCAAAATACGATATCATGTAGTTTGTTGAACTATACCAATTCCAAATGAATTAAAAAAGCTCGTTTTCGTCAACACTAAGAGATTTCAGCAGCAATCATCAGAGTTTTTCTTTAGTGAGTCAAAGTTTCTTCACATCACTAACATATCTCAATACTTCTAAGAAGACCGGTTTAGCTATTTCCAGTACAAAAAGTGTTTCGCGACGTCCCAAAAATGATTTTCTGAAGAACGTATCGTTGCATTTTTAGTAAAATAACTTGATTCTTACTTTTCATATATCGAAAAGCACAACTTCAAAATTAAAATTGAAGCCTTTAATTGGAAGAGTCATTTAGGCATATGAGTTAATAAGGCAATACTTAATTAAGGGCGTGCCAAAATTGATGCTTTAAGTTGCCTTGTACACTTTGGAACATCCGTAACACAGTTTGCTGATGTCATTTAAAAAGAACTCCCTGCTCTTGACCTAAAGAAAAAACCTTGTTTTTGCATCATACTTCTTGTATCATTGCTTTTTCCTTATAAATATTAAAGGTCTATAAATAAATAAATCCACAACTTGAGTATCATCAATGACTATATCCTGTTTCAAAAAAACATAAAACTATCATTCTATCTATGTTCATATGGGCATAAATTGAAAATAAATATACCCAATATCAAACAAGCACACGTGTCTATTCGTAGTTTTCAATAAATTCAAAAAATATTTCCAATGTCATTTTTGTATGTAACGTCGGTCGTGTCGTCATCGTAGTCGTAATAAATTCATAAGCCCATCGAAACTTCTCAATCTTAAGTGTTTAGTTTTTCTATTTTGTTTTTGTTTTTTATTTTTTTTTGAATATGTTACTATTGCAAATGTTTTTCTTTCTTTTGAAATGAAAATTTGAACAAAAACAAAGAACAAAATCAGAAAAACAAATATTCAAGGATAATGACATAAAAGCTAGCTATGTACATACAATCGGATGTATGGAGGTATTATAAAGGTTCTGAATATTAACAATAACACAATATTTTACCCTTGAATATGTTGCTTATAAAAGAGAAGCACTTTCATAAAGGCTTTTCTACACATCTACAGACATACATACGAGTAGAGAATCCTTTATACCTAACCTAGACATATATGTACATAAGGTCGTATTTATTTTTATTTTCACTCAAACCCTCAACAAAGTATTTTTTATTGATCCCTTTTTTTAAGGATTATCGGTATAGAAATCAAGTTGAATCGATTGTAAACGATTAATATAATCGGACTAGCTAAGCTATGTATATATGTATGTATAAAGTGAACATAAAAAATGTAAGCTACTCGTGATGATGGGAGACGATAGGCAAGGCAGTAGGTTATAGCTTTACACTGGGTGGTGCTAAATGACCTTTATAATTTTAATGCATTACATATTTAGTTTAAAGTACTTTAAAAAAATAAGTACTATGAACATTTAGTGGAGTTTGAGTAAAAGATGCATTTTTGTAATTTTTTTCCAAAAATGTTGGTATATTACTGCAATTCAATTTAAAATAACCACCTTAAGACTTTGATAGCTTAAGGATAATTTAATGTTGTAAAATGCTTGTTTTGTGCATTGATTTAATGGTGATAATTGCAATTTTGTTTTGAAATCAGAATTCAATTTTTTAATAAACTAACAAACGTCAAATTTTTTGAGATGCTATTAGTTTTCAAAAAGTCAGTCATTGTTCGAATTTTTTGCCTGTATTTTAATAACTAAAAACTTTAACTCTAACCTAAAATGTGCCGTTTGTTGTAAGATTTCTATAGGTTTTTTTTTTTAAATATTTTTGACACAGTCCTAATGAACCGAAGGACGTCTTTTTTTTATAATAAGCACAGACTCAAGGGGATATTACTACCCTTACTACGCAGAGGCACAGTGTGAGAACTAGGAAGAGGAGTGAGGGTTTTTAAAGGAGATATCGGTGCACATTGGTTTTGAATACATGAATATTGCAATGACTAGGAAAGACAGAGTTTGGTAAGGCATTCCACATTCGCGTAGTACGGCTAAAGAACGAATCTCTGTATTTGACACTACGACCGAAGTTGGACTCGACGGTATACTGATGAGCATTCCTAGAAGCGCGAGTATTACGGTTGAACTGTTTAAGGGGATGAATGCACCTGGCTATTTCACAAGAGAATAAACCGTTAAAATAACGGTAAAAAAGGGTCAGACAAGAAACCTTACGTTGATTTTCAAGCGAAGTAAATGAACTTATGATGATATTATCGTCTATCAATTTAAATGCTCTACGTTCAATACTATTCAATAGGCTTAAGTAAGTTGCAAGAGCACCAGCCCAGAGATGGTAGTTATACTCAAGCTTTGGACGTATAGAAGTCTTGTAGATAACAGCCAGGTCAGAAGGGGTGAAACAATTCTTGCATCGCCTAAGGAAACCCAAACACATTGCGGCATTTTTTTCAAGTGTAAAAATCTTACTTTCTCCAACGCGATGTACAGATTTGTCATTTTTGAGGATGGGCTGGACAAATGCAGTTTTCCATCCTCTTGGAACGAGACCTGAGGAGGTGGACAGATGAAAAAGCTTACGCAGTTACGTCTTGACTTTAATTGATTCACCTGTCTACACGACGAAGTGGTAGATAAGTCTTTGCCTTAGCTTATCTAATTGAATTCAAGAACTAAAAACGCTTAACTTGAAGATGAAGAATTGATTATTAGGGTAAAATATCCCAAATTTTGATCATTTCCTTAAGGATTATGGTCTTGCAACTATTGCTGAATCAACTGGAAATTTAGATTGTTTTCGGAAGTTTATAACAAAATTACCTACTCATTGACTTTTTTTTTTGGAAAATTTAGAATATTTATTTCTGTATGAAACGTAAATTACAGATTTATAAAAAACTCTAAGCTACAGCCATAATTGTGGATGATGAAGCTCTCGATCATACGGAACGGTTGTTTCGAATAAACTTTTTGTAATGTGTCAACAAAATTGAAAAACCTGATTTCGAGAAAAATGCATTTAAAAATTACATTCATTGCGGGCGGTTCACTTTCGATTGATTGATTGAATTGATTTTTTGAAAATTTTACATTGGTATAGCGTCTTAATGATTACTTATTTATTTTGTTTATTTTGGTTCCGTTGGTTAGTATATGTATGTATAAATGTTTTGTACTCAGACTCTGGTCTTCTGGTTAATGAAATAAAGCGTTTAAGGTGCATCAATAAAAACATTTGTCGAATTTAGCACTATAATAATCTTAATATATGTATATACATAAATTACGTATCACGATGTTTTCTGAAATGGACTCCTAAACTACTTAACCGATTTTAATCAAATTTGTACACCGTGTGCAGCTTGATCCAACTTGAAAGATGTAATAGCTTTTACCTCAATGTATGGTCGCATTATTATTTTATTGAAAATTATTTGTGTATTATTTGACAGTCACAATTATATGTTAGCTAGAAACGTTCAAAAGATGGCGCTATAACAAACTTCCAAACGTTTCATATAAGCGACAATTTAATAGCATAACTACCACATGTTGCTGAGCTCAATCATCAGCTCAAATGTTTTCCGAACAATTACTTTTATTCTTCTGTGTAATTTAAATCCACCTCAATACACGTTTGGTAATCAAAAAGATCACTGGGAATATTCTTGAAGCAACCATTTTAATTGGAAAGTTTAAAGGAAAAGTGGTCCTGTTGCACCGTATCCAAATGATACCATCAGATTCTACCATACCCTTCGTTTAGCTTTTTCTATATCTATAAATAAGTCTCAAAACCAAACAATGTCCATTTGTGGTTTAGATTTGGAAAATGTCTCATGAGCAGCTATATGTTTTATGTTCACTTGTAGGAAAACCTGCGAAACTATTTGTGTTAGCGAAAGACAGGTTACCCAAAAATTTTGTGCACCGATTAGTGCTAAATTAAATTTAAATTAAAAGTATTTATAATTCAAAATAATAAATATTATTGTTAGAAGATTTTAAACTGTACGAAAATTTTGAACAATTGTGTTCAAAATCCTCCACCTCCTAATACAAAACCTTATTTCATTGTAAGAAGGGGTAACGGTTGTAGAAAATCAGTCGCCATGTTTTTTACAAATGGCATCTATGTAAAAAAGCATGGTGGTGCCCATGTTTGATATGCTCCTAGCGTTCCCCTTAAGTAGTTAACAACAATGTAATATGACAAAAAATGTTAGCCACAGCAACGCGTCACTGGGACAGCTATAGTATTATATGTAATATAATATTCCATTCAAAGTTAGCTAAATATACTAAAATTAATATACAAAACAACTTAAATTTTGGCATCCTTGCAAATGCAACTTATGACAATATTTTATTCAGGCAACACGTGACGATTAGACTTGTTTTTGTAGGATTTTCTCGAGTGGCATATGACAATGTTTGGTAAACGTTTTACATTAAAGTTTAGTTAAAAAAAAATCGTTTTAAATATTTTTTTAAAAATAAAAAAAAAAGACATTTATAATCATCAAGTAATATTCAGACAATATTTTGGCTTGTTCCGAAAAAAAATACTTACATCGGTTCATTAGTTCCTGAGAAAATTTAAAAACAAGAAAATAGGCTAGGATGTGTTCCACACTGATAATTTTCCATCCATGCCAGTCTGTTTATTTTTCAAAACCTTTACAAAATATGAATAGAAATATTTTGTGTAAGATAAACAAATTTAAAGTCAATATCTTTCTTTGTTCTTAAGATACCATTTGTTATAAGTTTTTTTCTGTTTTTGTAGCTTTTCGTGTTTTTCAAAAGAAGTTGTCAATTTTTCTAAAAAAAAAATACATAGAAGTCAACAATATTTTGCATTTGATAAAATAAGTTTGATTTCAATATCTGTTCTTGTTTCTGACATTTTTGTCGAAACCAAGTTTTTATCAGTTTGGCAGAATTTTTTGAAAGTTTTCACTTCTTTTTTTATAAAAAAAAAATACCGATTGGATTTTTCTAAGACCATTATTTTACGTTAACATCTAAATTTTGCACAGGATGAAATCATTTGGAAGTCAATACCTTTATTTATACACGAGATATTGAAAATCGAACATAATTTTTACCAATTGTGTGTAGTATTTTTGTAGATTTTTATTTTTTCGTTTTAGGTTGTTTTTGAGGAAATTCAAGTTTTTGGAATTTTGACCAAAAAATTATAAAAATCTATGCAATTGTATAAGAGGATCGATAATAGTGATGTTTAATTTAATTTTTTTTTTGTCTTTAAATGGGTATCACATGCTACAGCCCGAAGTTTTTGTAATTGACGGCCTTTTAATATTTTGTGGACAAAATTTCCCCCGTGCTTAGCTAAAGTGCTTTTTCAGTTGTTAAGTGTTGTATGCAATGCATAGTATGAAAAAAAACTATAAAGCAGAGATCTTCAACATGTCTGTATTCAATAATGGCCTTCGGTAAGCCAGCTCATACAGTAATTAGGCTATTTGTAAAAAGTAAGAGTTATAAAGTGAATCAAGGAATATATTAATAATAGCCACTTTCATAAATTATGTTCCTTAAGCAAGTAAGAGCCAACAACCTTTCAATCTATTTTAACTGACCCAAGAAGATCCACTATTGGCTACATTTGGATTTAACTGATTGTGAGTAATTACTCATCAGAAGATCTCCTATATACAAAAATCACTACGCCTTAAATCAATCAAAATGCTGCCCTATAAAGTAACACACAGTGTTCTATACCTCCTTCATTATCCATAGTGGACTTTTCGTTTACTTACAACACTATTTTCGACACTTCATCACTTAATTGGATGATTGGAATAGGCCTAATCAAAACCTTGCTTTATTTCTAACTTAATTCTATATAACACCATTCATTTATGTGTATTTTATACCTTCTATTTCATCCTTTTAACATCTTTATAAAACCAATTTCATTCATCAAATTTAATTATGATTTATTGTCTACGTCGAAAAATATACTCGAACAATGATATATACATACCTACCTACCTAAATTCGTCTATCTTCTATCAATTGTTTGAAGAAAACCAGGAGACAAAATCAATTTTATAATACACTAGTTGCTTATTGTTCCTTTTAGTTTTTGTTTATATATATTTTTGTTTTGTTTCATTTTATCAAAACATAGGGATGAAAATTAATTCTATCAATCATTTTGAAAGTTCATGTACATACCTACATCCTACGCCCTACCTTACCGACCTACAGATGGCTAAGAGCAATATGAGCTTTATTCATGACGCAAGAAAATACCAAATGCTACCTACCTACTTACAAAACGCCCCCAAAAACCATAAGACGTGTTCAAATAAATGGACAGAGAAGTGCAGAAGGAGAGATGAAAAGATAGATAGAAAAAGAAAATTGATTTGGACAACATAATATGCTCAATTGCAAGATTCTATTTTTAGAAAATGGTTTTTATTTTTATTAACAGAGTAAAAAACCATCATAAGACAAAACAAGTTAAAAACCCCAAAAAAACGTAGGAAGTACCTGCCTCAAACACGTCAAGCAGCCCAGGGTCTTCCAGCGTCGCATCGTCGAGCTATAACAACGTCATAACCCAGAGATCTTTTAGTTTGTAGAATTTCTATTTCGAAAATTGAAACATATATCACAATTTAGGAAGAAATACCAGGCCAAACCAAACCTACCTCTCGAAACTGTCTCCATACCTAGTACCTACCTAACCTGCTGTACCTAATTGGATTACAAGAAATCGACTTAAGGTTGTCATATACCACAACCGTTTTGTTTCTGTTTGTGTTTTTCTATGTTGATAGTTCTGTTGCTGCTGGTGCTGCCCTCTGATGTCACAAAACTCACAACTTTTTAAGGGTGACTAGTCAGAAAGAGAGGAGTGCGGAGGGAGGGAGGGTGGAAGGGGGAGGTAAAAATACATAATCTATGCAACGATTTTCATTTTACTTTGTTTTTTTTTTTTTTGGTCTTGCCTTTGCCTTTTTATTTTACTTCACTTGAAACAAACCGCATCGTCCTTCTCAAGTGGCAGCGATGAAGGCGGTGGTAGAAGGTGGCGTTGTTGGTGGTGGCGGCGGTTATAGCCGACAGTCAGCCATTTATTTTAATACGTTCACACGAGTATCTTTCCTTGGCATGTCGAAGGGCGGAAAATAACCACTTCGTTGGCAGACATGCCAACAAAACCAAATTATCGATTTTGGTTTTAGTTACTATATAAGGTACACTCTATGCTTATATTGAATAGAAATAGAGTCACTCGTTCACGTTCATGGTTTATGTAAACCACCCTTCCACCCTCTCTATCCCTTATAGTACAGCGACCAAGAGAAGTATAAGAAAAGAGAAAAAAAAAAGGAATATCAACAAAAGCGCTGCGGAAAAACGAACAAAGCTGCTTTTAACCGCTTTTTTCAGTCTTGCACAATTTATGTCTCATTTTGTTTTTGTTGTTGTTGTATCTATGGGATATAGATAGATATGATATTAAAATGGCACTTTGCCATAAAGTGACTTTAGCGCAAGTAGTAGGTATCTACTTGTTACACTTTCTTGTAAGTTAAAAAGTAGGTATAGGTTAAGGTACTTACTCATAATTTCCTTTGCTTGTTTTTATTGTGTGTTTCTGCGAAGATAATGGATTTTTTTTTTCAAGTCGAAATAGAAAAGATGTTAAAATTTGTTGAAGACTTTCTTCTTAGAATTATGGCTTTAGACCCATTTGATCCTGGATTCGCCCCTTTAATCAAAATTGTATAGATATTTGTATCTGTTATCTACGATAAATATTCAAACCCTTGCAGCGCTCTACATCATTGTTTTTCCTTTAAGAAGTTTCTGCGACGGACAGGTCCGGCATAAAAAAAAGGCCTCGGATAACTTTCCTAAATATGAAGGTAATTCGACAGAATTTTGTTCGCTTCTTCTAATTTCTGCCTTCAAATCAAAAACTTTCAAACAACAAAAACAATATTTCAAATCCAAATAAATACTAAGAAAAAAAAAGAAACTTGCTCAAAAAAACAACATCAAAATCTTCATATTTTGTTCATTTGGTTTAACTTCCGGTTTAGAAGAAATAAAAAACAAATCAATTTTCATTTTTCATGCTTTGAACACATTTTTCCAAATGATTTAATTTTTGTTTTTCAGCAACAGAAAGAGAAAGAGAGGAAATAACAAATTTTATGTATAAGTTATGAGAAAAAAGAATAGGTACATAAAATAAACAAAAATAACAAATAAGAATGAAATACAAAAAAAAAAAACAATTCTTATGGAGAGAAAAAGGTCAAAGTTTAAGACTACCCTTCGAAAAATATTTTGTGTGGTTATTGAAGTGAGGGTAGAATGCCGCACTGATTGTTTTTTCTTCCTCAAGATTTTATAAATGTTTGTAGATATTTTTGAATTTCTTGAAGAATTGATTAAGTCGTAAAATATTTTATGTTATGTTGGAAGAAATCATTTTTCTTCAAAAAATTAAAGATGTAACAGAAAATTTGATTCAAATGCAGAACAACAGTAAATTCACAAAATTTTAAGAATTTACATTCTTCACAAAAATAAAAACTTAAATAAAACAACATTTTCATATCACTGCAATGAGAATTACAAGCTTTCCAAGTTTAGCCACATTTAAGCAGACTTTAATAACAATAGCGATGTTATGCATTTCATTTGGAAAGATATTTCTGATCAATTTTTGTTCCCTTTCAAAATATCGTTCAAATAAAATTGGTTCACCAAGGCGTATACGCAATTTTTTATTCATACATTCCCATAAAGATGAATGGAGAGCTTTACCTAAATTTGGTATCAAAAAAAAATTTAAAAGAGACAAGATTACTCCAAAACTATAGTTTATTTGGAAAAAAGGAAAAAGGGGTACACAATGTAGATCACAAAATTATTTCTCTTTTTACTTGCGACATATATACATATGTACGTATGTAGGAACTATATGGCAAGTTTCGGATTCGTCAAAAAATTCGAACTCGATATTTTAATCAAATATGACATTAAGATGGTAGAGTAGTCGAAAATTGTGGGTCCCCCATTTCGTCCGTTTGTCTATCTGTCTTCTGCCTGTCCTGGCCCCTACAGCCCAAAGCATTGGGTTGATTAATTTCAACTTTGGAATTTAAGATTTGAAGTCGATTCGCGTAGTTTGGATTTTTTTTCATTTTCTTAAGAACAAAAATAACAGAAGTCCCCATTCAATTTTGTTGCTCCAAAATTGAAAATTTGAATATTCACAAAATCGACCGGATCGATATTTATGAAATTGTTTCTTAATTTTGTTTTCTTAACTTGGTTTTATTTAAAATAAGAAATACATTTGTGTAAAATATCCGTGAACCATTATATTATATTTATTAACATAAACAAAATTATAACAAAGCCAACTTTAAAAGATAGTTTTATCCTGTCACAGACTTTTTTTTAGAATAATTAAGGGGAACAGTTTTGTCACACATTATTTTAGAAAAACTTTAACTCAATAAATAGGCTATGTAACACTGAAAAAATTTTTCAAATCGGACCAGTAGTTCTGGAGATTAGCGCGTTCAAACAAACAAACAAACGACCAAACTATAGATAAATTATGTATTAGGAGGAAAACAGTTGAGAACTTTAGTGCTGATTCACTTTTCTGTAAAAATTTGGATTGGAAAACTTTGAATTTTTCTGCATCATCTCAAATAATTGTTTGTTTTATTACTTTTACAACCTTTTTTGGAATGCTTATAGAAACCTTTGAAATAAGCTCCGTACATTACACCAAAAAAATATCGATAAGTTGCAAATCTTCCTACTTACTATTTAGCGGTTCATTTCAATAAACATATGTCTAACTTAAACGTTTTGCAAGGCACTTCCAAAAAGATTCACACAAAAAACAAAAGTCCTAAAATACTTAGAAAAATCAAAGTCTTCTAACATTTTATTGACAAAAGAATGAACTTTAGACCACATAAGCTTAAGAAATAATTGAAGTAAAGACACCACTAACATTTCAATTAGTCCATTTTTGTATTTCATAAATAAAAAGAGGCTGGGATGCGACCCACACCGATAACTTCCCACCCCGTCTGTCTATTTGTCTTGCTTAAAAGTTTGTCTATATATATCAATTTTTACAAAATTTGTGTACTATTTTTTTATGAAAAAACGGACTGTTGGATTTTTATAAAAAAAATTATTGAATATTGAAAACAATATTTTCTGTGAAAAAAATAAGTTTTAAGCCAATATTTTTCATTCTTGACAAGCTTTTTGAGTCGAAAATAAATTTTTACCAAGTTTTAGTATTGTTTTTTTTTTTAGGTTTTTATTTTTTGTAAAAAAAACTTTCAATTCGATTTTTCTCAAAATTTTACTGAATGCTGACAACAATATTTTTTGAAAGATTGAAGTAGTTAAAAGTTAATATCTCAGAGTTTTGAAAAGATATTTGAGTCGAAAATCAATTTTTACCAACTTTTATATTTTTTATTTTTTAGGTTTTTATTTTTTGTAAAAAAAACTGTCAATTCTATTTTTCTCAAAATTTGTCCCAATGTTGAAAACAATATTTCTTATAAGTAAAATTAGTTAGAGGCCTTTATCTCAAAGTTTTGAAAAGATATTTTAGTCGAAAATCAATTGTTACCAACTTTTGTTAAATTTTTTTTAAACTGCTATAAAAAAACCACCCATGCAATTTTCTTTAGAGCCCTTTCTGCATCTTTCTGCCTTTTTATCTGTATAACAAAATTTAATTGAAGTCGATATCTCTTCTGGTTCTTGAGCTTTGGACAACGAAAAAAACGTCGCGAACGTACAGACGTACGAACGTACGTACACACGCACACACAGACATCTTTCTAAAAATCTTTTATTTCGACTCTAGGGACCTTGAAATGTCGAGAAATGTCAAAATTTTCAATTTGACAAATCGGACCCATTACAATAACTTCCTATGGGAAGTTAATAATCAATAACTATATTGCATTTCTGTTTCTTGACCATTTAATCTACACCTCAAAGCTTTTTAACGTTTTTCAATAATTCGAAAAAAATGTCGTCAGCCTTTTTTTTGAAGAAATACTTATAACTGTTTTATAAGGAACCTACAGAGTTTTTGAATAATTTTAATGAAACTTTACTTCAACCCTCCTTACCCAGTAACATTATTAGCTCCACTTCAAAATAAAGGGACTTTTAAAAACGTGCGTCGTAAGGTAGTATAATCAACCTTAAGTTTTCATGGCCTAGATTTCATCGCATAATCAACTTTCAATATAATTGCAATTACAGAATTAACCAAAAGTCTACAAAAGACAATTAAGAAAATAGTTTTACGATTTTATTGTATATCAAGTGTTGAACCTATTCACTATCAAAATTCATATGATGTGCGGTGAAAATTTCAAAAAAATAAATCTTGACTCCAAAAATAGAAAAATTAATTTCATAAGCTGCGAATCGTCCATTTGTAAAAAGAATACTTCAAAAATTATAAAAGTTTGGGAACTGTCAGCTGTCAAAATGTTGCCAACACCTTGTGTTCTTATAGAGACAGTGGAGGGCGGTGCGGCATCTAATTCAAATGTTGCGTTAATTTTGGGGCTTCCTCTTTCTCCTTTCCAAAAGATACAACATCTTAAACTGATTGATTTATTATATGCTTTAACTCGCTTCCTGGTGTAAGATTAATGGAAATTATCCTATTAATGTCCCAAGTGCAAAATATTAATTTGTCAGTTTTTTTTCTATTTTGAGTTATTCATGCATAAATCATACTTTATTGCCTATTTTCAATTAAATTCTAATAAAATGAAATATACAACCATAAAGTCTTATAGACAACTCAAAAGATAAGTACACACCTCTGACTAATTTTTCCTACATCATAAAATAAGATTACATTATTTTTATGCCTTTAAGCATACCAAATAAAATAATATGTAGATATATATAATAATAATAATAAACATCTTATTTTTATATCCACAACCAGAGAAGAGAGTCAGCAGTCGATTTAAGTGCAATTTATCATTATTTTATGGCATATTAAGCTCTTGAATAAATTGATTCGGAAATAAATATAAATAAATTGTTTGTTGATTTTGTTTTTTTATTTCAACGACTTTATGCCTGGTCCAAATAGATAGCTCCTTAAGATAAAGACTTAATCCATAATTTATTCAATGCTTCAATGTTTAAGCCTTTAGCTGCAAGGCATGTAGTATAGTTAAAATGAAGGCTTATTCTTTAATAGGTTTTCAAAAATATGGCCAATGCACACATTTTTGTAATAAATGTTCACAACTTTACAACTCACATTCTAATCACAAAAAAGGATTCCATATCGCTTCTTAATAATTTCAATATCTGAAATTAACTTTTCCAATCAGATTCTCAATCAAACTAATTTAGATTGAAATAACTGGGGAGTCCTAATACCTTAATTTGAAAACCCCTTTATAATCAAATCAAATCAAATCATTTCCGAAGCTTATGCACCTTTAATTAACAAAAACTAAACTAATACTATTTGATTGAAAATTTCATTCATCATGTGTCGATATTAACAATATAAAATGAAGGCTGAATATAGAAAACTTATAACTGCACTAGAAGAGATATTGGGCTGCCTATAATAAAACTAACCTACAAATTGCTATACAGCAAATCGTCATATAACAGTAACCGCATTATATAGACAGCAGCGCGCACATTCAATTAAAGAGACCAAATTGTTCTAATTTTATTTTTATTATTCATTAATTCATACCCACAATAAAAATAAAAAAAAATAGTAATAAAAACATATACACGATACGAAAACAATTTTGTTGATTTTATATTACTTTTTAGGTATATTTTGTTGTGTCTTTATGAAATCATTTCTGCTGGCGAATCAATAAAATTTGATTGCTTCATTAAACAATTCGTTTTTCTTTTTCATTTTGTTCTGTTATTGGTTTTTAATAGAGACAAGAAAAGTTAAAATACATGTGCTTTTTCTATACCATGACTTTTACCTAAAATATATAACCTATAACTTTATTATTCTTTTGATATTTTTTGATGGATTGTTTATTTTTGATTTTAATTTTTTGTTTTGTTTATTCTCTTCGTATGGATCAATGATTGTAAAATTGACAAGAAAATATACAATTTTTCTTGGGTAAAATTCGATGGAAATCATGAATTAAAAAACATCGTTCGAATTTTAAATGTTTAAAATAACATTGAGTATTAAACATTATATAAACATCAGTTCTGGAAAATTTGTTGCTTGAATTTTAAATGTTATTGCAAAGTACATAAATCCAAATTGATTAGACGGTAATACGTTGTTTACAGTCCACAAACCGTTTGAAAAATTATTAAATATTATGAGAAACTGGTCAAGTAATTCAAGTTTTAATATCGAAGCGTTTCATGAACTGTGGCTGCTTATGAATTTTGTTTGACAGTAGAAACATGTTGTTGTCTTTATTTATTTGACCATCAGGTGGAAAATTGTCTGTGTTTCGGATTTTTAATGATTGCATGTAAATAATAGATCTATCAGATAAAGAGTCCACCAACACAGGCTTCAGAATTATGACAGCTAGTAGCGGAAATTTTGTTGATGGAATGCATTTTAAAATTGATTTTGCAAATCAACATACAGCTTTATCCATTTTGCAGTTTTAAAAGTAAACGTAAATAAAACACATATAAAATATTTTTTGTTCATCATATTTCTTTTTTATTATAAAGTATAAACATTGAAAATATGTGTGAAATATTAAATCATTTAAATGACCACCACGTGAATTGTTGCAAGCATCGATTCTTTTGAGGTAATTTTCGACCACTTTTTGACACATATCGGGCGGTATCTCAGCCATTACTTGACCAATGTTGGTTTTTAAGTGCTGAAGAGTTAAAAGTTTATCTGCATGAACACGGTCTTTCGCGTAGCACTACAAAAAAAGTCCAGCATGATCTTGGTGACCAATCGCATGATCTTGGTGACCAGTTGATATCGGAAATATCTCTTGCAATAAAGCCATATTCGCTAGAATTGTGTGGCGTATGGCACCATGCATCGGTCGTGTTGAAACCACATATTCTCCGAGTCGTATTCTTCAAAATCAGGCAAAACAAGGCAGTTATCCGAATTGACGGTGATAGTCGTTCCATTGTCGTTTTCGAAGAAGTAAGGTCCAATCACACCTCCGGACTAAAGAACACACCAAACAGTGACTTTTTATGGATGCAATGGCCTCTCTTCAATTACTTGAGGATTCTCAGAACCCCAAATACGACAATTCTGTTTATTAACATACCCACCGAGTGAGAAATGGGCACGAGTACGATAACTTTGGCGCCAAGATATAATAACGGTTTTTGGTAAAGGGGCTTAATACAAGCATTTTTTACTAGGTTTAAAGTGTAATTTTTCAATACTTCAAGATTATCTAACATTGTTTTTATTTTAGAATTTATTGCTCTTATTTGTTTTTGATCAAAAACTAAAAACTAGATGATTTAATGTCTTTTAGTTTTTGAGAAAATTGAAATAACCACAACTACTATTTTAATTTAATTCTTTTTTTTGCTTGAGTGGTCTTATTTTGATAGTAACAATGGTAGGTGCGAGTTTGGGTGTATGCAACAGTAAGGTGTGTGCGAGTTTGGGTGTATGCAACAGTGGGATCTTTAAGGGGGGGCATGCTGCCCCCCTGCAACCCCCCTGATTGGGAACACTATAGGATTTGGGGTGGGTGCACGTTGGAGTGCGTGCCTAGGTGTATTAAAATATTTTTTGTGGTAATTTTCAATTTTCTCAAGAACTAAAAGACATTAAATCATCTAGTTTTCAGTTTTTGATCAAAAACAAATAAGAGCAATGAATTCTAAAAAAAAAACAGTAGATAATTTGAAAGTTTTGAAAAACTACACTTTAAACCTATTTTTAAATTTTTTTTGTATACATTTTTAGTTTAAACAATTTTTTTCAAAAACTATGCATAGTTTTGACTTGATTTAAAAACAAGCTAATAGACAAAAATGTTGGCTTTAAAAAAAAGTATAATACTTAATTGTAAGTATTACCGTAATTTTTTAATTATTTTTTTTTCCATTTAATGTACATATTTTTTTAAATTGCCCCTACCGCTTAAACGGGGTTAAATAGACCCCCTCCTATAGTAAAAAATGCTTGTTTTTAACTGCCAAAGTTATCGTACTCTCCCCGAGAAATGTGCTTCGTCGCTGAAGAAAATTTTGTTTGAAAAATCGCCGCCCACCGCCAGTTGTTCAAGGACCTATTCGACGTATCTACGACGACTTTGTGAATGGTCAGCTGGCTTCAGTTGTTGTGTGAGCTGGACTTAATAGGATAATAGCAAAATACGCCGTAATGTGCCGTAAGACTATTCTAATTCCTGAGAACGAGGAGGAATCGATACATTCGGGTCTTCGGCAACACTTCCACTTACAGCAGTAATGTCTTCAGTGGTACGAGCGAAACGATAATGCACAGACCTTACAACATCTGCAGTCTTCTCAAATTTCTTCACAATTTGGCCAATTGCTTGCGTAGTTGGCCGATTATGTAAACCATAATCTCCTCTAAAAGAACGATATTTGGCTGTGACAGAATCATAATTTTTTTTGGAAGGTTTTGACAATTATTATACGTAAATGTCATACTTTCAACTAAAAAAAAATTGGTTTAACAACTTAGTTTGACAGATGTCAAATTCCAGCCCTATACCTGTACTAAGATCTTCAGACCTATAATATTCGTGGTTGTTCTCTGGCGGGACATAGGGCCTGAACTACTCATACGCGTTATTTTGTGCGGTTTCTGGCGATGTGTTTGAGCTCCTTCCAGCTCTTCCCTATATTCTCGACGATTCCTTCTCGACTTTTCTTCTCCACGTGCTTTTTGGTCTACCGACTCTTCTGCTTTCTTAAGTGAGTGGGTTTTTCTGTCATTAACTTTTCGAAGCGTTTGTCCAATCCACTGTCACTTGCACCTTCATAGATTAGTGTTTGTATAAAGCGGACTGTAAAATTATAGGAAAAATAAAACACGGCACTTTAGAGTCGGGAAAAGTGGTTAAAAAACCCGACTATTGATTATCTTTATTAATAATGGTTTCTTTGTACTGTCAGTTTCACTATACAATATTAATTTCTTTACAACAATTATATTCTATCCGAGGCCGGCCTGTACGGTACGAGAGTTAAGAGGCAACTAACTCAACAAAGTAAAAATGAGTGAACTTATTTCTCCAAGTTGCACTCGCATACAATGACATTAAGACAAGAATAAATATATAACTTTACTAATACAAAGGAATAAGACAATTGACTTGAATGTGTTTAGCGCGTTCGATACAGTGCCAGCAAAAATTAACAATTTTTTAATATATATATTCAATTGGGCTCAACATAGCCGTATCTTATTCACTTGAATCTATTCATGCAATTTTTCGATCTCTACGGGTATAATACAAATCTTCTGCACTGGTCGCTTCAATCTTCCTGTCTCTGTCTGCACAATTACGGATCTGACGATGCCATCTTTGCTGGTGATGAGTTCGCACATTCTGCCCAACGCCCAGGATGCTGGAGGGAAGTTTTCGCTCGCAATCGTAACTAGCTGTCCTATTCGGAGCTTCTCTTTCTTTCTACGACACTTCTTAAGTTGTTGCAAAGTGGACAAGTATTCAGTACTTCATCTGTTCCAGAAATGTGTCAGCATCTGTTGTCTCTCTTTCCAAAGTTTAACCCCCACTGTGCTCGGTTGGCTGCTGATATCAAATCGGACTGGAAGTATGGCTGGCTCGCCCACTAGGAAATGTGCTGGAGTCAATACCTGTACATCGGACGGATCGTCACTTAGCGGATGGATTGGCCTTGAATTGAGGATGGCTTCTGTTTGTGCTAGAAGCGTCAGGAGTTGTTCATATGGTAGCACTCTCATACCAACTATCCTCTTTAGATGATACTTCATCGATTTCACGGCTGCTTCGTAAATGCCACCCTGATGTGGTGCGGCCGGTATCATGAACCGCCATTCTGTACTCTTGTTGTTGAGATGTTGTTGAGATATAGTCTGCTCTTCTGACCATTTTTGTATGGCTTTCTTTAACTCTTTATCTGTGCCGACGAAAGTCGTGCTGTTGTCACTGTACATTCGCTCGCATCGCCCTCTTCGGGCTATAAAACGCTCATAACATGCGATGAACGCCACGGAGGTCAAATCTGTGACCAAGTCAATGTGTACGGCTCGTGTCTTCAGGCATACAAATATTGCCACCCAACATTTGCTTCTGGTTATTTGATCGCCTTGCTTGTCTATCATCTTAACTTGTAATGGACCCGCATAATCTACTCCGCAATGCAGGAACGGTTTCCCGATCTGTACTCTATCTGCTGGTAACTCTGACATTAGTTGGTGTTCCAACTTTGCGCTGTATCTGGCACATATTACACATTTGTGCAGGTAGCCTCTAAGCTCACTACGCAGCTTCGGGATCCAATATTTTTGCCTGATGAACTGCATAATAATCTGCACGGCACCATGTTTGGTGCTACGATGTGCATGATCTATCACTAGCCACGCCAATCTAGAACCATTCGGTATTATCACGGGATGATTCATCTCATACGAATTACTGCTTCTGTCCAGTCTGCCTCCTACTCTCAGAAGTCCCTTGGCATCTAGGATTGGCTTGAGCGGCTCTAATTTGCTTTTATCGGGAAGGTTATTGTGCTTTTTTATTGCTTTCAATTCTGTACCATAGTAATGTCTTTGCGAATCTCGTAAGAGGTAGGCCATTGCTCTGGCTCTCTCTTCTATAGTTGGCTGCTGAATTTCAGGCTTACGCCTTTTGGCTCTTATTTTGAAAGTCGGATTGGCTGACCATCTTTCTATGAAACGCATTGTATGGCTTAAAATATTAATTAATCTTTCAATTTTATTAGAATACTCTAATAGAAGAACATTATCCCCTTTTCTCTTTAAACCTATACATAACGCTGGCTTTACTTGTGTAAGCGCAACTATTTTTAGTTCATCTTGTACCTGTACCAAATCGTCTGTACCAAGACCGGATTCCGGCCAACATGTACGTGGTCGTTGCAACCCTGCTGGGCCTTCTAACCATATCCTGTTGTCTACTAATGCGGACGCCTGCACGCCCCTGCTCAATAAGTCAGCATGGTTGTCTTTAGTGTTGACGTAGTGCCAGCATTTTATCTCTGTGTTCGTCTGGATGGATGAAACACGATTCGCCACATATGTTTTTAGGTTGTATGGCAGCTTATTTAGCCAGTGACGTACTACTGTGGAGTCTGACCACAAGAAGTAGGGCGTGTCGAGATATTCCATGGAGTTCTTTGCTTCTACGAGCAGCCTCGCCAGTTATTCGGCTGCAGCTAGCTCTAGCCTCGCAATCGTTATTGTCTTCAACGGAGCCACCCTTGACTTTGAAATCAATAACTTGCATGTGTCTGTACCATCTGAGTTTTCTATACGAACATATATTACTGCACCATATGCTGCGCTGGATGCATCTGACAACCCATGGATCTGAACATTTGCTGAACTGATGGTGACTAGCCATCTGTCTATACGGAATTTTTCAAGAGACGTAATATCGTCCCAATAAACTCGCCATCTTTCTTCTACTTTTGTATTAATTTTCTCATCCCAATCTGTACTTAGCCTCCAAATGTCTTGGATCATTATTTTGCCTATGACCGTGACTGGAGATATGTAACCATTTGGGTCATATAGCTGTGCTATACAGCTTACTACTTTCCTCTTAGAGTGTGCCAGCTAACTTTGGTGTTTTTACTTCGTATGTAAACTGATCTGTCGCTATCAGCCATTTCAGACCTAGAATGGATGATTTCTCCTCCCCCGAAAACACCAAGGAGGCATCCACTGAACTAGGATTCATTGCTTTCATGAACTTGTTGGAGTTTGATTTCCATTGGCATAATTCAAAACCGGCGCCTTTTAATATTCTGTACATGTCTTTGGCTAATTCGATGGCTTTCGTTTCATTGTTTTCGCCTGTTACTCAGTCGTCCATATAGAAGTCATTTCTGATTGCCGTTGCTGCTCTTGGCAGACTATCTTGTGCTTCTATTGCGGCTTGCACTACTGACCTCACCTCTAAATGAGCTGATGACGTTAGCCCAAAGGTGACGACTGTGAGCCAATACTCGCAAAGCGGATCGCTTCTGTTCTCTCTCCAGAGTATGCGCTGAAGGTCCCATTGCTCTTCATTTAGACGGACCTGATTAAACATTTTCTTAATATCGGCGCATATCGCTATGCGATGTCTTTTAAATCGCATTACCGTCTCATGTAGGTCTCTCTGGAGCTTTTCGCCTAGCATTTGGATGTCGTTCAACGAAATACCCATGTCTGTACAACAGCTTGCATCGTATACGATGCGAAATTTCTTTTCTATACAATGATGAGGTATGTAATACACTAGCTTATCTGTACTAGGATTTCTCTTTACTATCTGTATATGCCCTAGTTCAATGCTCTCACGCATCTTTTCTACATAGGCCATTCTCATCTGTTCGTTCTTTTCTAGCTTCTTCTCTAGGCACAAAAAGCGTCGCAACGCCGTTTCACGCGAGCTACCTATATTTGTATAATTTGGCTTTAGCGCCATTTTGACAACAAAAAGACGTCATTGTCACGATAGTGGGAGGACACAAAATGCTGCTCCACAAGTTCTTCTTCTTCTGACCTCTTTGAGCACGAACCGATCTGGTCCATTTGCCAAAGCCTACTAAGAAGCTTGTCTAATTGCTCTCCAGCAGTATAGATTATCGCTGGTCGATCATTGCTTGTCTCTGGGTCAATCGTACGATTCGATCCCATTACTAATACACCCAACGAGGATTCAAGTAGTGTCGTGCCAGACAGTGTTTTGCCAATCACTGATTTGATTGATTTTGCAAAGAGGCTTATGCCTAGTAGTATTTCCACCTCCCCCGGTTTGTAAGACTCAGGATCGGCTTACCTGTATGAGTCTGAATACCCTTGGGTATTGACAAGCCTGAGTGGCAACCTCGGCTGCCACTGGCAATTCTCTGGTAAAGACCAGAATGATTCTGCTACATTATGCTTACTTGCCTCGGTAGCAGACCATGGCAAAATCTTTTGACTAGTAATGACTAGCCTTTTGACTAGTAATGGTACTCCATCAATACCAACCAGACTATCTGATACTTGCCTGGTTTGAATTCTGAGTTTCTTTCTCAGTTTGTCCATCATTAAATTAAGATGGGAGCCTGTGTCAAGCATTGCTCGATATCTTAATCATAGCAATCGGTATTAAATCTATAATACTCTACATAATTAATAGTCTGTACATATTTTTCATGATTTATTTTCGAAATTTTGTTCGGAAATACATCTTTTGCCTAGACCATTTCCTCTTATTGTACGGCGAAAACTGTGGCTCTAGACTCTCTTCCCTCTTCGATAGCAGATCTATTTTGCTGCTAATAAGATCCAATTTGTTGGAAAATGAGGTGTTACCTGATGATTTTCTTACCCTTGCGGGAGCTAGTTCTTTACTGGTTGTGTTGTTGTCTTTCTACTGGACTTCATGGTTTGAATGATCTGTACGTTGAATTTTGACTGCGTTTTTGAATGGATTTTTGTACTATGGTTTCGATTTCTATTTGTTACTTTACGCCTGTACGCTGTACGACATGTACGTGAGGGTTTGAGACGTTTGCCTCTAGTTGCTAGTTAATCGTTATTGTTCTTGGTGCGTCGCCTGGCTACCGATCCGGAAGCAACGTAATCTGCCACCACCGTGAGCGCCGGCTTGTTGACTTCTCGTCTTGGACACATCTGATGCAGCGGCAAACAAGGCAGTTGTTCTCTTTGCGCCCGTGCTTTAGGCAGTTTGCACAGATTGCGCGCCTTTCAACGTAATCTCTTCTGCTAAATTTCTGTAGTTTAAATTCTGTTAAACATCTGTTAAATATTTGTTCTTTAAATTCTGTTAAGCATCTGTTAAATTTCTGTTCTTTAAATTCTGTTAAGCATCTGTTAAATTTCTGTTCTTTAAATTCTGTTAAGCATCTGTTAAATTTCTGTATTACTTTCGTACTTTCGATACTTGCTTGACGGCTCTGTACAGTGAGAATATTTCCTCCTTTTTCAAATTCCTTTTATACGTCTTCTCGCTCAGCTTGCTTGCTGTGCAGCTGTGCTACCTATACTACCACTATGTGTGAGGGGAAATATTGTTTCTCATTGAGGCTTTAATTTGAAATTTTATCTTTCATGTGTATTCTATATTGCGCGCTATGGGTGGCACTCTATACTTTGTTTGTATTCGCATGCATGTGCCAGCGGTGGTTGTAACTTGTAAGTCACACACAGGTCACTGAGTATATACCGATGTTGGTTGTATGCCCCCATCAGTATAAAGGAATAGCATTCTTCTCTCGTTTTGCATTTGCGCGTATATGTGCGCATACTTATTATACTTATTTAATTTGCCCGAAAGCATGGAAATAAGCCAGACGGCAAATAACGGCACATCCCGTCGTCATAGAGACGATTTCGCATCATGTCTGCGCATGAAACCCTCGAGATAAGCAAAATAATTTCATTTGTGTTCATTTAATAGAACAAACCTTTGGCGGAGGCATGTCTACCTTTTTGCTTGTATTAGTCTATTTATTTCTTAACTAGCCTGTAAGCATACATACTTAGGCGTCTGTACGAATTTATTTTAATCTATGTACTCTATCATCTGTACAGAAATATCAAAATTTATATCTAAGCCCGTAGGAATCTGTCCTAGGCGTCTTTACCAGAAATATCAAAATTTATATCTTAGCCTGTACGTATTTATCCTAGGCATCTGTACCAAAAATATCAAAATTTATATCTTAGCCTGTAGGTATTTATCCTAGGCATCTGTACCAGAAATATCAAAATTTATATCTTAGCCTGTAGGTATTTATCCTAGGCATCTGTACAAAAATATCACAATTCATATATATATCAGTAAGTGCTCGGGTTATAAGTAGTGGCTTTGTATTTTATTCGAATCTTGGGCCTGCCTATATGTGCTTTTTCAGTGCCTATTTTATCCAGTGTGCGTGCTATTTTTCAGGTCAACTCCCCCGCTAGTGTCAGAAACCTGAAAAAAAATAAAAAATAAAAGTATCGTAGTGAACTGCCCATCCTAAGGAGAACAAAACACGAAGAGGCTCTCCCGGTTTGCTCGCCTCTGTATTGTATTCGCTGTACGCACTTAACGTGTAACCAAACAGCTCCAATACGCATCTGCAGCTGCGGACGACAGGGACCGAGGGCCTACATTCTGATCCGCTCTATCCCCGAACGGACGTTCTTCTACTTCAATATAAGATAGGAAATAAGAGATAGAAATAAGACACCAACGGGAACTTAGACCTGGTTGTTCACTTGCTTGCGTATGAATATCTATTATTTGTTTTTTTTTTTTTTTTGCTTGATCGCCAAAAAAGAACTTATAAAGCGCTTAATATTCCAATACGACTTACAGCTCCTATTGCTGTTCCAGCATATAGGCGTTAGCTACCTACTCCCGTCGAAGTGGCGCCTTAACATTTTTTTTTTTTTTTAATTTTGTTTTGCATATCTATATCTGTATCTGGATCCAGCCTGTACCTCTATTTGTCTTTACTCTATATTCTATTTGTCTTTACTCTATATTCTATTTTCTGTAATCTTTTCATTTCTTTTGTCTTTACTGTATGTTCTATCCTCTGTAATCTTTTCATTTCTTTTGTCTTTACTGTATACTTTATGCTCTACTCTTTACATTTTCATTTTATTTTGTATTATATACTAGAGCCCCTGTTAAATTCCTGTACCTATTATGTTACCTCTGTACTTCAAAACATGTTAACATTCTGCACTTATATATTTTTTATTAATTTACTCATCCATACTCTAATCTATACCCTGTCAATCACAACTTTCTCTAAGCTATGCTACTCTATATCGTGCTAACTGTATCGCTTCATATCCTCGTTGCGAACGCACACTTGAATTTAGAACTAATGCCATGTAACTTGCAACTAATGTTCAAAGACCAGTACGAACCCAAGAGAATATGATAGCTTAATCTGCAAGTGGTTTAAGCAAGTGTTTGCGTTCACATGAGTAACTCAATGCGCTCAAACTAAACACTGCCCATAGCCAATCGCATTGTAAAAAATGTTCTAAGCTGCACTACCCTTTATATACGCATTAATAACAGATGCTTTAAAGTTTGGCAATAACCTATCTGTACTTTGTATCTAAAACTCTGTCCTACCAAATTCTATTTATACTACTAAATTGACGGCACAGTACAATAAGGATTCTTCTCCTATTTAACAGGGCTCTCGTTTAAATGCCTCGCGTCGCTCACCCAGATGCGCTGTCTATATTCTTTTCATACATAAGAGAATCATTTAATACATCCCCTACTTTATATAACTATACTGCGCATCATGGGCGGAGTTATCTACTTGCCATTTGTCTTCGCATGCGTGCATGTGCCAGCGGTGGTTGTAAGTCACACACATGGACACATGAGAAAGAGTATACCCATCTCAATGCCGACGCTGGTTGTATGCCCTCATCGGCATCGAGGAATAGCATTCTCCTCCCCTTCTTTTTTATCCTGCCAACAATTTCTTTGCAGCTGGTCGTCTGGCTACGAATAAATTTGCTGCCGAGTGAGTATGCATGTATGCATACAAAGCCTGAGACGGTTTGCTCAAGTTGAGGTATATGATATACGCCAACGAAACCTAATCTAGAGAAGGGAATTTATTTGTGTATGTATATTTATATTTATATTTTTCTGCGCGTATGCACATGGAAACTTCCAGAACTATATCTTTTGCTGCCGTCTGCGTATGCATGTATGCATACAAAGCCTGAGACGGTTTGTTCAAGTTGAGGTATATAAAATATACGCCAACGAAACCTATACTAGAGAAGGGAATTTACTTATGTATATTTATATTTATATTTTTCTGCGCGTATGCACATGGAAACTTCCAGAATTATATCTTCTGCTGCCGTCTCAGCGGCGCGCGTCGTCGTTGAGACGAATAAATAAATAATAATAAAACGTTGCAACACATGCAATGGCACGCGACGCGGGCTTTGTATTTGCTCGTCTTATTTGTGTTTTGGCTTGTTTCTGCCAACAGAACATCCACACAAAAAGAACCGTAGCAAAGGAACAACAGCACGTCTTACCACCCGGCACTGCACATAGCTATCACTACCCTGAGCACTTTTAAATTTTGGTTATTTTATATTTTAGCGACTCACCTGTACCAATTCTTCTTTTCGTTTTTATTCTGTATCTTCTTTTATTTACTTTGCACTTTTAAATCTCTGTACTTTTCTATATTTTTTTCTATTTTATTCTTTAAAACTTATTATTATTATTTCTTTACTTATCTTTCTTCTAAATATTATGATTCTTCTTTGCGATTTCGCTTAAATTTTTTTACTCACTTCTATACAACAACAACTATTTGGTGGTTGAAACTAAAGGTGACGCTATCGCATTGCGCGGAGAATTCTCTCTCCTTTTCATTTGAGTTTGTTGCTGTTATGTATTTACGTGTACATAGGCACATCGCAGCTGCGTAACTGTTTCACTGGCTTGCTGCTGATTTAGTATATGCCGTGTTGCAATGTGTTTTTTATTTTGCTCTTATTTTAGCATGGGTATGTATAAGACCCCGTCACGACGGCGGCGGCGGCGCGCTTGGCGAGGCGACAAGTTTGTTTGAGTATGTTCCTTTTCTTTTTTTTGTTTTCTGTACTTTTTCTGTACAGCACTACACGGCACCGCACCAAAAAAGGGTTTACGGACACAACACATTATTATAAGGCGTATTGTGACTGACAATAGGGAGCACTTTTACCGGTATATTTTTACTCTACTGGCGCTATCCGGCTCGAAGGACCAAAATGTATAAAGCGGACTGTAAAATTATAGGAAAAATAAAACACGGCACTTTAGAGTCGGGAAAAGTGGTTAAAAAACCCGACTATTGATTATCTTTATTAATAATGGTTTCTTTGTACTGTCAGTTTCACTATACAATATTAATTTCTTTACAACAATTATATTCTATCCGAGGCCGGCCTGTACGGTACGAGAGTTAAGAGGCAACTAACTCAACAAAGTAAAAATGAGTGAACTTATTTCTCCAAGTTGCACTCGCATACAATGACATTAAGACAAGAATAAATATATAACTTTACTAATACAAAGGAATAAGACAATTGACTTGAATGTGTTTAGCGCGTTCGATACAGTGTTATTAGGTTTCTCACCCATTCATTGGATAAACGATTGGGCCAGAAAACCCGTAAGATGTTTCGTCGACACCAATTAATGAAGGTCTACTGTTTCCAAGTAATCGTTGCTGTTATTGGCAAGGTGCTACAACAGTATAACAGTATTGAACTGATTCAACGTTTCAGCAAAACAGTCGTAGATTTGTCTTTAAGTATTGAACCTCCAAACATTGGACAAAATCCCGAACGAAGCTTTAGATTTCCCGATACGTCTAGAGATAGCTTGTTTGGTTCCACCTTTAGTATAGACCATACTTTCGAGGTACTGAAAGCTTTGTATTTTCTCTGCTGTACAATATTTATTAAAAAGGACGAGTGGGAAGTTCTGAGACTAAACATCTTAGTTTTTTCCGTATTGATTTGTAGCGCCATGATTTCTGCTTCTCTCTCTGCACTTGTTGCCATTTTATGGAGATCAATTATCCTGTGAGTTAGCAAGCATGCATCGTCCGCATAATTAAGATATTTTAGGTATGTTGTCAGAGTCCATCTCATTCCTTCGTTTCCTGTCCCGCAGCACATCTCTGATCACGAATAAGAAATGAATTGGTGACACTATGCAGTCTTGTGTGTAAGTCAGTTTGAAATCCAAGTCCAAAGATGAGCTTATCAGGGAAATCCCTCATTCGCAAAGCAAGGCAGACAAATTTCCTGGTGTCAAAAGCCTTCCCGAAATCGATAAACAGCAGGTTAAGTCGTGATCGATTTTCGACGCACTGTTCGATCATGACCACGCAAGGTGCGAAATCCTGCTTGTTCAGCGTCGAGTGTTGCTTCGAGGTGTTCTCTCACACGTTCTAAGATATTCGTCGCTATTATTTTGGCCACTGCAGGTAAAATGCGAATACCTCTCAAGTTTTCGCAATCCATCAAGTCCTTTAAGTTGATCAAGATTTTTTCAGAAAAACTTATTTTGCAGGTACATTTTTAAATCTTAAAATAAATTAAATATTTTTAAACAGACTTTTTGGAAGAAATTAGCAAGTTCCAGTTGTGCATTTTATTTCTTTCAAAATTGTTTTCTGTTGAATAAAAGATCTTAAAAAATTTAATAAATCTACTTTTGAAGTGAAGTTGCTTTGGATGCTCTAGAACTGAGATTTAAATACGAATTTCAATAATATAAATGTCCCAAAAACAGCAAAAGTGAAACTTTTGTTTAACTAAGGGCTAAATTCAAGAACCGGACATTTTTTCTCTCTACTATTTTTAAGTTTTGTTGACTAAGAGCAAAATACGTGTAAGCAGACTGATTGCGATAGTAATAAATAATAGACTTCCTGAAAATTGAGTTCGAAAAAACTAAGTCAAAAAAGTCGGACAACTCTTCATAACAGATCCTCTCTCATTTTCTGGATTTTTCAAGTTTTGTAGTTTTGTAATGGAGACAAGAAAAGTATATTTTATTTTTGGAAAAAAAGCTACTTTTCACAACAGTTTCTTACATTTCTGCGTGAAATGCACCAAAAACCCTCTAAACTATTGTGATTTAGCTCTTAAATATAGCATATTTAGAAAACTGTTAAAATCTTGGAATGATTTTATATGTAGGGAGTCATCATAAATTGGTGTACATTGTACAACAGTGTTCTATTATAATTTGATAACTAAAGTTGTCACTTTAGCCCTTGAAATGTGTAAAAGTAAGGTTAAGATGCACATTATGTTATTTAAATATTGTTAGCCTCCTTTACAAAACATTAAAGAACATTCTTAAGCGGTGAGAGCGGTCTGGATCCGCCCTTGCGCTGAACATATCTCTTCTTTACGGGGGGGTGTAGTGCGTATTCGGGAATCTGTTGCACCGGGAAGCTCAGAAGATGTCAATTGCACGTAGCTATCGAATATATGCTTTAAAACCAAAGCAAAATGTTCCTTCCATTTTCTAAGCTGGTCGTCATCCGAGATCGACAAGGAACCATCTTTATATTTCACCAGGTCTTGTTTTGAGCTCTGAACAACAGCGAACTCTTTGGTTCTCTTATAAAGGGTTCCAAAAAGTTTTTATATTTTCAAAATGGACAGAAATTCTTCTTTTTAAAAATATGGAAACAATGAAAGATAGCTGACACATGAAAATAGACAAAAATCTCCTAAAATAAACATTTACGTTTTACAGTATTCAAACAAATTCGCTTTTAAAAACACTGATAACAAGGTTAAAAGTAAATAGTTTTGAAAATATCTGAATTAAAAATAATTCTGATGTATAAACACATTTACAAACTAATTAACTTTTCATTACTTGGCAAATTTTATAAAAATTTTACTACCAAAAAAACAAACAACTTTTTGATAAGAATATTAATAAAATTTATTAAATAATCAACATTTTTGCTCTTCGTTTTTCTTTATCATAAAAGTCTGACCTTCATGATGATATAAAATGCCTATGTCAAAAGTCAAACGCTTTATCTTTTTATGGCAATAAATTTTATGTTCAAAAGTTAAATCAAAACTCATATAATAAGTTCAAAGGATCCTCACCTATATAAACTCCAGTTTTTATGGATGATATTTTTATCTTCAGAAAAATATCATATCACTTTGAAAACTCAAAACATTCTTGTTCCATATTATTATTGTCTCCTAATAAATGGTTGATTGTTACAACTTTTTTCCATACCCAACCTTACTCGAAACAAAACTGAAAGAAAACAAAATTCCAAAATCTTGAAAGGAAAAGCAAAATACGAGTATACCTATCAGAAAAGTTTTGTTATTTGGGAAATTCATTCATAAAAACTTTATTACACTTTCTCTCGTAAATAGTTAACATGCCAAAATGTTTGTTTGGGGGTTTGAAATTGCTCCCACTTACATTCTTAGCAAATAATAAACAACATAAATTTTGACTTTAAGTCTCGAGAAGTGTAACAAAAATGCAAAGGTAGGTAAGTTTAGTTAAGTTAAATTATTTCCTCTGAGCAATAAAGTTTTCCTCTTTAAGGCATACGCGAAATTCATCAGACGCAGATAGTGAATTGGAAAACATATTTCAAATTGCTTTTGGCGATGGTTTTAATTAAAATAAATTTTGGAGAACAAAAATCAATGGATTCTATTTATGTTTTCGTCCTCTGGATCAGAAACTAATCACCAAATATCCTTTCGGCAAAAATGGCGGTATTCGATTAAAAGTCAGTTATTACTTCTGTCGGAAATTTAGAGGAGAGAAAACATAACTGAGAGCAGTTTTTTCGTGAAAAAAAACATAAATGGAAAGTTGTCACTGTTGACATCAGATCCACGACTTAACTATATAAACTGAAACTCCAAATTCAATGACAGTGTTAAGGATATAGACAAAAAGGATATACACCCGAGTCGCCATGGGGTCGGTCATGATGTCGTTCTCGTTTTTGTTCTCGTCCATCTGTGATGCTATTTGTCTTCAAGCCAATTTAAAATGAAATATTTCCCTTTGAATAGATAGGTAAACGAGTTTATGTGGGACAGGCTTATGCCTTCTTTGTATTCGCTATGGGCTTATAGTCTCAAATTGGACTTGAAATTCATGATATCAATTGCCAAAAGCAATTAAACACTGATGAAAGGAGGCGAGTTGTTGACAAATTTATATCCTTTTTGTTTACTGTTTTGGGTGAGAAATATACAATTTTTAACGACCTGGGTTTCCTTTTGTGACAAAGTTAGTTTATTATATGAAATAGAGAAATATTTTCCACTAACGATTGTGGTTAACACAAAAGAGGCCACAACCAAACTATACTATAATTATCGCTTTTGATTGTGGGATTTTCATATTTTGTGCGTCTATTTGCGGAGTAACAACCATTTCACTTTTTAGTGCCATTAAGTTTAATCTCTTGGGGTTCATCCATCTTGGATGGCTTGGCGCCGCATTTGCCACCGTTATGGTCGATTGTCTTTGTTTTCGACGAATGGACATTTACCATTTTTGAAAGTCTATTCTTACTCATAAAAATAATGACTTTTTTGTTTTTGAGTCAAACTCAAGTAGGTAAGGTTTTATTGTTTTTTAATTAGGACCATTTCAGAGAGAAATAAAAAATTAAAGATAAGACTATGAAAATTTTTGAAAAATATTTTCGTGCAACGAAGTCAATAAAACACCAAAATAGTCTATAAAAATGAACTCAAATAAAATTTAGATTTTAATAGACTTTTTTCTTATGTTAATTGTTAATGGGATCATTTTATTCAGCCAAAAAGTATAAATACATTCTTCTTGTAGATTTTTTGATTACAGTTTTCATAATTCTTCATTTCAAAAGATTTTAACCCCAGTTAAAAGGAACAAATCTTATACTTTACAAGATATTAGATACGAGATTTTAATATCCATAAACATATTTATGAAGGTGAAATGGATAAATCAAATTGAGGATTTTTCGAAACAAGGTACAGAAAAACCTGCTTAAGAGAAACAACAATTTTAAAATTAAATGTAGTTGTGAAAAATAAACAAATAGTTAAAGAAAAATGTATTAAGCATAAAATATGTGAAGAACCGAAAATAAAATATTATGGAAAACATTGCATAAAGCTATTTTTCATTATATTAGTTTTTAAGAAATATGTGCTTAGTCTAAGAGAGTTATCATACTTATAGACGTAAATAAATAAATAAACATATAAAAACTTATTATTTTTGGTGTTTTAAAAAAATAAACATCAAAAACTTTTCAATTCTAGAAAAATCTATTTGAATAATTTGGAATTATTTTTATTACAAATTAAAAAAGAGGCTTGGATGCGACCCACACTGATAACTTCCCATCCCGTCTGTCGATTTGTCTTGCTTAAAAATTTGTAGGTTTTCGTGTTGGGTTAAGAAAGTTGTCAGTTGAATTATTCTTAAAAATTTTAAAATTACCAACAATATTTTTCATATAAGGAAATAGTTTGGTTTGAAAATCTAATTTTCTAGATCATCAATTTTTACCAAATTTGAGTACTATTTCTTGTAGATTTTATTTTTTTATGAAAAAACAGACTGTTGAATTTTTATAAAAAAAAAAACTACTGAATATCGAAAACAATATTTTTTATAAAATAAAAAAAGTTTGAAGACAATATTTTTTATTTTTGAAAAGCTTTTGATTCGAAAGTAAATTTTTACCAAGTTTTAGTATATTGTTTTTTTTTAGGTTTTCATTTTTTGTAAAAAAACTGTCGATTAGATTTTTCTCAAAATTTTACTAAATGTTGACAACAATATTTTTTAAAAGATAAGAGTAGTTTAAAGCCTTAATCTTAAGTTTTTAAAAAAAAGATATTTGAGTCGAAATTCAATTTTTACCAACTATGAGTAATGTTTTTTTTTTAGGATTTTATTTTTTACTAGCGGCCCGTCCTGGCTTCGCACGGGTAGACATAAAAAGGTACAGATATTTAAGTTATAAGCATGCTAATTAAAACGACAATGAATCACTTAATTAGAAAACATTTTGTTGTCTATCATTGATACTCTTCGCAGCGTATGCGATGAAAGACATTTTATGGCTAATTTTTGTACACCTTCGGTTGGTTTTAATAAGAATTTCTAGAGATTTCTATAGTAATATAGTACCAAATATAGCCTATGCTACTCAGTAATAATGTAGCTTTCTAATGAAAAAAGAATTATTAAATTCGGTCCATTACTTTTTGAGTTAATTCGTTACATACAAAAATACAAATCTTTCCTCTTTATAATATTAGTGTATATAACATCTTAAACAATGCGTCTATGTTGATTATTACCATCGAACGTTAACTTTTTGTCATTACGAATCATCATACATTACTGACAATTCAGTCCCATCGACGGCTCTGCTTTTCATTTTACTCACTCCTAAAAGAGGCGCCAAAAATTTCATTTTGTTTAAGCAAAACAATAAGTGGAAAAAAAACAACTACAACGATTTCGGTGCAAAGCGAATGTGGATAAATGTGAAACAACTCAAAACAAAAATATAATATGATTGCGGTAACAGGGTTCATCAGTTCATATTTATAGAAAAACTGTCGGATCCAATGTAAAACATTCCCAAAATCAACAACTACTAATAAATTAAAAATTAATTAATAAAACATTGTCCAGCGGACAAAATTGTGAATCTAAACCATTCTCAGATCCCCTTGAACACACACAAAAAATTTCATCAAAATCGGTCCAGTCGTTTAAGAGAAGTTCAGTGACAAACACACTCACAGAAGAATTATATATATTAAGATAGGTATAGAAGAACATATATTTTTAAAGAAAAACTGTTTCTAATATTTCTTGAATGTAATTTTTCATTACTAAGAAGATATGATTAGTAACTCTGCGTCCAATAAAAATACTTATTTGAAAGTATTTTTTCACAACATAATTTTTAATAGCAAAGTCTAAGGTGTCACATCAAGCTACTGGCAATTTTATTGTGACGTCAATTGAATTATAATTCCTCATTAAAATTTATTCCCGAATGGATATGGATACATTTTTGACCTTTTCTCCTACGCACAATACAATATTTAACTTTATGTCATAAAAAAATAAAATGTTGATTAAATTTAACTCAAATAAAATCAGACACAACCTTAATCAAAAATTCTATTGACATACAAAAAAATAAATACAAAAAAATCAACAATAATTTGAAAAATATGATTTGTTTATCAAACATCAAATTGTGAATGAAAATAAATTCTTTTCTTGATCCTTGTAATTAATTAAAAAAAAAAAACCTCATCCTCTATGACATTTCAAAAAGTACCATAAAGTAAAATATGACATTTGTTAGGATTTTTCTTTAAATAATTGATGTCAGTATTTTGTGAAGAATTCGAAATTAATCTCATTAATTCCCTTTTCATGTCAATTCAATTTTTTTTATTTTTTATCATTCACACCATAATACTTTTAACCACTCGAAAACAAACAGGAACATGGAATTTTGTTTTAATTTTTCAGTTTTTGTTTTCATTTCTCTGTATCAAGGAATAAAACATAATTTTTGAATGATTGGTCATTAAATTATTGTTTACTCGCTTCAAAAATTCGAAAAATCTCCTCGAATTCTCCACAGATACTGTGCATGCATAGGTACAAAGGATATTGCAATAAATAATCGATCAACTACTACTTCCTCTTCGAATGGCAGGATTTTGATTTCCATAAATAGAAACCAACCGATTTGCATGTTTTTTCGCACACCTCTCCCGCCAGCTCATCCTTTCAACATCCGTTCCACAAATCCAGCTTCAGGTTTAGCATCACCATCGTCATCAACACGTCGTCGCTCGCTCGCGTTGCCATCCTTGTTGGTCGTCCTTTATTTTTATGTTCCTTGTGCTCGAACGCACAACGAACGTGACAACGACGACGATATACTCCTCGATGAATCTACGAAGCTTTGAAATAGGACACAAAACGTGAGATAGAGAGAAGTCCTCACTCGTTGGACAAGAACACAAAAATATCGATGCCACTTTAATAATACTCGTATGTAGTACATTCTTTGATCCATTTTTAATCGACACCCCAGGTTTGTTATAATTTTGTCCTGACTATTTATGGGGCTGTTTGTTGGAATGTAAGCATTGGAAAAAATGTTCAAACACATTTCTAAATTTATACATATCTATACTCTTTTACAGCGAACTTTTATTTTATTTATTCAAGGATATTTTTATTTAATCGAAAATCGCTGTGCATCTACAAATAAGGAAGCGAATTAATATTTGATAAATTTGTAGGATAACGTTGAGTTTATTTTCACTCCGAATTTGAGCTGTGTGCATACATATTTTTGTTTGGATATTTTGTTTTCAAAAATTATCCAACAGAAAGCGTTTAATGGGAAAAAAAATGATGATTAATTTTTGTTTAAATCCACCACATCATCAACTTGTCTTTCTACTGCATACTTATTTTGCAATTATTGTTGTGGTAAAGTTATGCATTTTTAATGTCGCATTTCAATGATTTTTAAATTAACCGAAGAATTTCAATTGCGTAGTTGTTTTAGTTAGAAAAACAATAAAAACAAATATTAATAATAAATTGTGACCTTTATAGAAATGGAACGCGAATAATGTGTGTTTTGCGTGGCATAATGAGTTAATGTTGTTTTTAATTAAAAAATTTTGTTCGACGAAAAATGTTGATGTTCATTTTTTATTTATTTATTATTATTTGCCTTTGACAAAATTTCACAAATGGATTTAAGCATTTTAAAATCATTTTAATTCAATTAAACAATTAACACTGATGTGTTGAAAATTTATAAAATAAAATAATTAAAAAATTAGAAAGTTGGCCATTTTTAAATTAATACTAAATTATACACTTTATTTTCTACGTTTTTTAAGTGATTTTATAAAGTATTCAAAGTACGTACTTATTAAAAATATTTAAGGACAAATTTTTAAATGTTTTCTTTTTTGTTTTATTCCATCACCATAAGACAGAAGCTGTCAAAATTGATTTATAGACTGATTTTAAGTGAAAATGTAATACATACAAATCTGCCATCACAGTATAAATATAAAAAAAAAGGCTGGGATGCGACCCACACTGATAACTTTCCATCACGCCTGTCGATTTGTCTTGCTTAAAAGTTTGTAGGTTTTGGTGTAAGAAGCGGGTCGAAATGCTGTATTTTAAAATACTGTGTGGTCTAAATTCTGTATGATACTGTACGATACTGTGTGGTCATAATACTGTATGGTTAATATTTTGCATTTCAAAATAATGTACATTTAAAAAAATGTGTCTGAAAATGCTGTATTGTCAAAATACTGTATCTCATAACACTGTGTAGTACTGGAAGTTTTGACAGATCAATTAGTTTGGTGCAATTGTTTATGCAATTGTATATGCAATTGTTGATTATGATAGAAACAATTCACGTACAAATATGAGATTGATACAAATAACTAAGAAGAAGAAAATGAGAAAGAGTAAATAAGAAGATACCATTTATATTGTTTGTTTTTATTATTTCAAAGACTTTTGAATCATCATAGGTACATATGTTATTGTTCAAGGGAAGTATATTGGAACATGATGATGTTTTCTTAAAAAAAAGTATTCTGTTAAAAAATAAATATCGTTTTGATAATGTAAAAAACTGCACACTTTTTTACATTGTCAAAACGATTTTTATTTTTTAGCCTTATTTACAGCATTTTAAATTACAGAATTTTGATATACAGAATTTTAAAATACAGAATTTTGAGATACAGCATTTTGATCATGCAGTATTTTGTACATACAGCATTTTGAAATACAGTAGCTATTTTGATCCATACAGTATTTCGACCCCAACCCTTTCGTGTTATGTTAAAAAAAATGTCAGTTGAATTATTCTTAAAAAATTAAAAATTACCCACAATATTTTGCGTATAATGAAATAGTTTGATTTCAAAATTTATTTTTGTTAACAAGATTTTTTGTCGAAAACCAATTTTTACCAATTTTAGTAGCATTTCTCAAAAGTTTGTATTTCTTATAATGGGTGATTTTTTTGAGGTTAGGATTTTCATGCATTAGTATTTGACAGATCACGCGGGATTTCAGACATGGTGTCAAAGAGAAAGATGCTCAGTATGCTTTGACATTTCATCATGAATAGACTTACTAACGAGCAACGCTTGAAAATCATTGAATTTTATTACCAAAATCAGTGTTCGGTTCGAAATGTGTTTCGCGCTTTACGTCCGATTTATGATGAGGCTCATTTCTGGTTGAATGGCTACGTAAATTAGCAAAATTGCCGCAATTGGAGTGAAGAGCAACCAGAAGCCGTTCAAGAACTGCCCATGCATCCCGAAAAATGCACTGTTTGGTGTGGTTTGTACGCTGGTGGAATCATTGGACCGTATTTTTTCAAAGATGCTGTTGGACGCAACGTTACGGTGAATGGCGATCGCTATCGTTCAATGCTAACAAACTTTTTGTTGCCAAAAATGGAAGAACTGAACTTGGTTGACATGTGGTTTCAACAAGATGGCGCTACATGCCACACAGCTCGCGATTCTATGGCCATTTTGAGGGAAAACTTCGGAGAACAATTCATCTCAAAGAATGGACCGGTAAGTTGGCCACCAAGATCATGCGATTTGACGCCTTTAGACTATTTTTTGTGGGGCTACGTCAAGTCTAAAGTCTACACAAATAAGCCAGCAACTATTCCAGCTTTGGAAGACAACATTTCCGAAGAAATTCGGGCTATTCCGGCCGAAATGCTCGAAAAAGTTACCCAAAATTGGACTTTCCGAATGGACCACCTAAGACGCAGCCGCGGTCAACATTTAAATGAAATTATCTTTAAAAAGTAAATGTCATGGACCAATCTAACGTTTCAAATAAAGAATTGATGAGATTTTGCAAATTTTATGCGTTTTTTTTTTTTTAAAAGTTCTCAAGCTCTTAAGAAATTACCCGATATAAACAAATACAAATTGGATGAATGAAATTAACTTTAAGTCAATATCTTCTATTATTTACGAGATATCGAGAACCGAACATCTATTTTTAGAAATTTGCGTACTATTTTTTGTAGATTTTAATTTTTATAAAAAAAACTGACAGTAGGATTTTTCTAAAAATTTCACTGAATGTTGAAAACAAGATTATCTGTGAGATAAAATTAAATTGAAGCCAATATTTTTAATTTTAAAAAAAATAATTGAGTCAAAAATCTATTTTTACCAACTGTTATTAATTTTGTTTAGGTTTTTACTTTTTGTAAGAAAAGTGTCAATTCGATTTTTGTCAAAATTTGACTGAATGTTGAAAACAATATTTCTCATAAGATAAAATTAGTTTAAAGCCAATTACTCAAAGTTTTGAAAAGATATTTAAGTCAAAAACCAATTTTTACCAACTTTTGTAAATTTTTTTTAGGTTTTTAATTTTTTTGTAAAAAAAAACTGTCAATGTTGAAAACAATTTTTTTTTTAAATTAGTTTAAGGCCCATGTCTCAAATGTTTGAAAAGTTGTCTGAGTCGAAAATCAATTTTTACTAACTTTTATTATTTTTTTGTTTTAGGTTTTTATTTTTTGTAAAAAAAACTGTCAATTGGATTTTTCTCAGAATTTTTCCGAATGTTGAAAACAATATTTCTAATAAGATAAAATAAATTGGAAGCCATTATCTCAAATTGTAGAAAAGATATTTAAGTCTAAATAAAATTTTTACCAAGTTTGAGTTTTTATTGTTTATTAAAAAACTGTCAATTCGATTTTTCTCAAAATTTTACCAAATGTTGAAAACGTTATTCTTCGTTGGACAAAATTGTTTCATCATTTTTTATTCTTAAAATTTTCGAAGTGAAAAATATTTTTTGTCAGTGTTTTTGATTTATAAAAAAAACCGTTAATTGGATTTTTTTCCAAATATATACATATGTATGTATGTATATATATTATATATTTTATAATATACAATTTTATTCAAGTCTCTAGCATTATTGGGTCGTGAGATATTTAGGGTTAACCAAAATTTTCACCTTTTTTTAAACTGCTATGGTAAAAAAAACAAAATTTATTTGAAGTCGATATCTCTTCTCGTTCTTGAGCTATGGACGACGAAGAAAACGTCGCGAACGTACGTACACACACACGCACAGACATCTTTCTACAAATCTTTTATTTCGACTCTAGGGACCTTAAAACGTCGAGAAATTTCAAATTTTCAATTCGACATATCGGACCGATTAACAAAATAAATTAGGTGGCGCAACAGTCCATGAAGAACCAGGGCCTAGTGACTTACAACTCTCAACCATTCTTGTGTGCGAGTAATGTTGTCAGAGATGGAAGGGACCTACAGTTTATATGCCGAATCCGAACGGCTAATTTGAGAAAGCACTTTTTCATGACAAGAATTACTCTTGCAGGATTTGTCAATTTCTCGCAAGAGGCAGTACCCGTAAAAAAAGATTGGTGGCACAGGTAGGGATTGAACCCAAGACCCCTTGCATGACAGTCCAACGCACCAACCATCACGCTACGGGTACTACTATCGGACCGATTACCGATTACAATAAATAACTTCCTATGGGAAGTTAAAAACATTATTATTAATAACTGCTGTCCAAATGACAAACAGGGCTTTTTAAAATTGTTCATAAATGACGCTTTTTTGTATTCCTAAAAATAAAAAACATTCCACTAAAAAATAGAATTTTTTTAAACTTTTTAAGGTGATTTTACCCAAAATTTACCTAAACTAAAAAAAATTCAGCTCCTAAAGTAACTGTGTAAAAATTTAGAAAACAGTTTTGACAAAAAACTGTCATAAATAATGTATCGTTAAAATGTTGTCTTAGTTTAAATCTTGTAGTTGGTGACTTTCTCACATTTCTTTCAAAAGATGTTTTTGTATGTAAGAATTCATTCAGAAATTAGATAGAAAACATTGCACGCAAACTTAAAGATTCATACATTTCTTAACGTCTTGTTGATGGGAACTTTTTATAAAAAAATTAACAAAACTCAATGTAAGGCTTCTATCCTAAGGTAGTTAAATGAAATATAGAAAATAAAACTTATTGTTTCTTTAAAGATTGTTTCAACATAAATTCAAATTATTTACCAATTTCTTAGACGAAGATCCTAAAACAAACCCAAAACATAGAAAACATCGCACAACATATAACTTAACATACGAAATCAATTAAGGCCCAATTATTAAATGCCGAATTCTATATTAAATTTGTTGATTCTTTTATAAAGAAACACTTTCATATGAACACCACAAAAAACATAGAAAACATCGAATTTAAAAAAAATATATAATTCGTATATGTTTGCTTTTGCACCGCTGTGCTGGCTGACTAGTGCTGTGAAAGTTTTTCAGGTTTTTAATAGTGCCGTCGTCTTTCTTTAAATATTCGTCTGGCCATTTGTGTCGTTTTTTGTTGACTTAGGTGTTTGTCAACAAAAAAAAAACACCCTCTTGAACTATCTCATTGTTTACCCACATGTGCACTCACATCTAGCTCATCCCGCCTTTTGTTTCTTTGTGCAACGAAAACACAAAAACAAACACACCTTTTTCTAAAAGCATTCCGAGATTCATCTTGTAGTTGGTGAAAGGAATGAGATTGTGGCATTTGGCAGGTAAAGCTAAAGGTGCACATTCCAGGACATCAAATAATGTACAAAGAGAGATAGAGAGAGAAAGGGTTAAATGATGGAAAGGGGGTTTGGGAGGGGGAAAAGGAGGATCTAGATGGGGTTGTCATAGGGTTGCTGAAAACATGATTGAAACACATACAAAATATATTATTTTCTCTCACTGTTGCCGAAACATTCCATAGCCCAGAGCCCCAGAAGGGAGTGAGTGTGAAAAAAGTACTCACATATTTTCAACTACCTACATATATACCATACCATCATCATCCAGGCAAGCAGGCAGGCAGGTGATGGTATTTTGAAACTGTCATGAATAAGTAAAGGATTGTTTTGTGATGTACGGTTTTTAAGCAAACACAGACAGTTCTGATGGATTAGGTACATCGTATCGTAAAAACCATCTACATATAAACGTATATATGAACTGTACACTGTTCATACGTGGAAGGATATTGGTGTTGAAAATACTGAACGAGAGAAAGAACTCTCAGGTAGACAAAAAAAAGGCTTATATTTAAAAGCTTTTTTCATAAACTTTACAATTGAATTATAAAAGTGTTTGTTTTTTGTTCAGAAGTGGGATAAATCCTTTTAAGCTTGAATTCTCCACACAATGTACTTGTAGCAGCAGCCAATCATCATAAATGACAACTTCTGCAACAATGTTAAACATGATTTCTGGCAAACTTTCAATGTCACATCATCCTGTAATTACACTATTTACCTAGGTACCATGTAGGTATCCTTTCGTCAAAGGACACTCGTGATAAGTTGAGTTCTCAGATGAGTTTCATGTTGTCCTTAACAATTCTCACATCTGTTGCAATGCTATGACATAGTTTCACTTCGCATTTAAGCCATACAGAACCTTCATGCAAATATTCAAACTATTCTATACATACATACATACATAGGTTCCTATGTAGTTACAAAATTCAAATCTATTGGATAGGTATAGTTACAGTACATACCTCTATTTTTGCCTTTCTGATGCTAAAAAGAAGTTTCCTGTCCTGGGTGATAAAATGTTTCATGTCGGATATATCATTGGACCACAAAATGGTTGTCATCCGTGTAACTGGTCCATTGGGGGACATTATAGGAATTAGTTTTTTGCTCCTTGTGCTATGGCAAAAAGTTTTTGCTTAAGTCAGAGACAGAGTCTCAATGTCCATTCCATTATATCCTTACACTTCAGAGACTTTTTGAAATGATACCAAAAACGAAAACGAAAACAAGAATGAAAATGAAAAATGGAATGAAAGGCAAAAGAGTGATGGTGCTTTTTACCTTTCTTGAATGCAAATATACTTGTACAAAAATATATATAAATATGTATGTATATGTACCTACGAGGACACTAGGGAAGTCATTTATGATTGTGTCAAAGTTTTCTTTGAACATAATGAAGGATTCTATTTTCCTTTTTGGGGGTATTTTAAAAAAAAGTCTTATTTTTCTGTTTTCTTATGGTAAGAAAATGATATTAATGCAAAATTTTCGAACAAAGTAGGACAAAGGTAGGGTAAATCGGCGTCTTCAAATGAATGACTTTCAATTGAGGAATTTCCTTTGAAGAGCTTTTTAATGAGTTGTCAAGAGTAAGGTTATTTGTTTATATAATAACTGGACATTAAATTACATCATTTGATACTTTTAAGAAGTTTTACGTTTATACGTTTATATTTGGGTTTAATTTCTTTATTCTTTGTGTTTTTTTTGTTTGAATAATATTGTTTTAAAAGTTTTAAAAACCTAAACTCATGACTTTTTCTTTATATTTTCAGGTAAGGCAACTGTTTCCACAATAACACAACTGTACTGAGTGAGGTATTTATAAAGTTTAACATGCCAATAAGTTTTCCAAGTGTTGGTACTGGACAGAGACAAAAATTCCATTTAGTTGCTTTTCTTATGGACTACATAAATCTTTAAATTTATATATAACAAAGTATGTGTCAGATATCATCGACATTTTTTATTGCCTTTCGACGCCATTATAAAGGGTGATTTTTTAAAAGCTAATGGAACGTTTTTAAAAAAAAAGACACGTAAAATTCAGAAAAATGTATGAAATCTTTATTTGAATTCATAGTACTGTCCTTATAATTTAATGTTCTCAGATTATTTCATGCAAATGTTGAACTTGACTGAGCCTCAAATGGTCCATCTGCTTAGTTCGCTTTTGGCATACTCTTTCCAACGGTATCTCACGAATATATACATACTTCAATGTTGTCTTTCAATGCGTCAATTGAAGCGGGCTTGTCTGTGTAGACATGAGCTTTAACATAGCAACACAAAAAATAGTCTAAAGGCGTTAAATCGCACCATCTAGTCGGCCAATTGACCGGTCCCGAACGTGAAATAAAATGTTCACCGAACTCGCCTCTCAAAAACCGCACCAAACTGTGATTTTTTCTCGATGCATTTGTAGCTCTTGCAATGCTTCTGGCTGATATTCACTCTTAAATTGACAATTCTGCTTATTTACGTACCCATTGAGCCAAAAAATAGCTTCGTCGGTAAACACAATTTTTCGGTAAAAAAGTGGATCTTCGGCCAACTTTCCAAGAGCAAATTCACGAAAAATTTTACGTTGCAGTAGGTCGTTCGGCTTCAATTCTTCCACCAGCTGTATTTTGAAAGGCATCACACCTAAATCCTTCCGAAAAATAAATTATCCACGTTGTTGAGTAACAGAAGCCCAATTGCTGCGAACGGCAACGAATATTTGATGGTCATCATTAGCACTGGCCGATACAGCTGCGATATTTTCTTCAGTTCGCACTCTACGTAAGCGTGTTGGTGTCACAATAGCCCGAATAGCCGCTTCAGTGAGTCAATTAAACTGACCATAAAATGAAAGAAGCGCGCGATGAACTTTCTTAACGAGCACGCATTTTGATAATAAAATTCAATAACTTGCAAGCATTGTTCATTTATAAGACGATTCATAGTTAAAATATAGACCAAACTGAAAATGGTTGACAGTGAAACAGAACACGAAACGTGCGTCAGCTGCTTAAACCATTGTTGCCAAAAAGATAAAAGCTAAAAAATCACCCTTTATAACATCCTTTAAATGTATAAATGGAAGATTTTTAACGTCCAGTTTCCGACTTTCATAACTCTTTAGCTTAAAACACGGATATTTCTATAGATGACTTTGAGGGATGCTGTTGTTGGTGGCTAAGTTTTATTAGACCCTTGTCACACGGCTACGATTTGGGTGCAGTGAAATAAGGTTAAGTGAAATAAGACCAACTTTTGTAAAGTGCGCAAAGGCCAATTTTCAGCAGTTGGTCATATTGCATAAACACTTGTGAGAAATAAAACCAACTTATTTTTACGGTGAGTATAAAAATTGAGTTATGTAAGGAAAGGCCTTGTTTCACTTGGTTTTATTTCACTGCAAATATGATTGCATGGTATTTCCCATAAGCAATTCGCACTTTTGCAGCTGTTTATCTTCAATAACTTCAAGAATTCCATCTTTAAAGTCTAGAACTAAATGTGGATCATAAGCATAGGTCCTGTCTTTCATGTTGACAATTGTAATCACACTGAAAAATAACACGGTCAGTAAAGTATTTCTTGCAAAATTACTACTGTTTATTACTTGTGTGAGACGTAGTTAACGTTATCGTCCACATCAATATCTACCAACCGTGGCCATAAAAGGTCATTAGTTATAGCTTGGTGGTGCAATTAATTCCCTGTAGCATAACAAATGCACAAGCGTCATTTTCATATAAGTAATGTCCAATCACATCACCGGCACCATTTCCAGTACAAAAACTGATTAACCGACCCGAACTTAGAAAATTTAAAAGTATAACATTTAAAAATGTTATAGCTTTAAATACTTATTCATATATTTATTTACACCAACTAGAAACGCATAGTTTTGTTTCTGGTTAAACTTAGAAGGCCTATAATTTTAATTATTGTTATCAGTATTAAGATTTCTTGGGTGAAATATCGAAACACGAATGTTTACAATTTGAAGTGAAAATTATGGCCATTTAACTTCTTAGGTTAGGTTAGGTTAAAGTGGCTGTCCGTGATGGAATCGGACACACTTAGGCCAGTTTAATGGCCCATTGTGGTACCACATGAATCCTGAGGCTTTCTTCTACGCTCAATGAAACCAGTTTGAGTTCCTTACGAACCGTGAGAGGCTCATTATTTTAGTACGATTGAGATCATTATACAAAAATTCTCCTAGGTAATTCTTGCGTTTTTGTGCTAGAGCAGGGCATGTACAGAGAGGGTGAAGAACTGTTTCCTCCTCTCCCTCACCCATACAGCTTCTGCAAAAGTCATTTGAGAATACGTCTAGCCGCATGGCTTGCTTTCCTAGTAGACAGTGCCCTATTATGTCACCGATTATCGAGCTTATATGCAATCTGCTTAGAGATAGCAAGCATCTTGATCGCTTTAAATAATCTAACCTAGTGTTGGCCAGATGTTTTTCGTGACCTGACACGCGGTGACGTTATTCCACCTTTTGATATCGTCATAGCGTCCTGCATTAGCAATAGTTTACATGTAGCGATTGGTGTGCCAGCATTTGCCAAACGTGGTAGAATGGGTTGTATCTACTGTAACATTCCTGACAAGTTCATCTGCCTTACAGTTTCCTGGAATGTCTCTATGACCCGGCACCCAGCAAAGGTGAATATTAAACTGTTTTGCCATCTTCATTAGAGATGATCGACAGTTATGGACTGTTATAGAGTTTGTAGAGACAGCGTAAAGAAATTTGATACCGGCGGCGTGACTATCTGAGAAAATACGGATATCAGATGTTGATAACACTTTTTTTTTTTTAAGCCAGGACAAAACTTCTCTTATCGCCAAAACTTCTGCCTGGAACACGCTACAATGATCGGGAAGGCGGAATGAGAGACTTAATTTCAGTTCTTCAGAGTACATACCTCCACCAACTCCTTCTTTGGTTTTTGATCCATCTGTATAAAAGTGGACTGACTCGTCTTCCAGGAATGCCCTATCCTCCCAGAAAGATCTGGAAGGTATAGAAATCTGGAAGTTTCTGTGCAGTTAGGGGATGGTGTAGTCTGTGTGTTTTGTAATTGATTCTAAATATTTAAGAAGTCTCCAATTTTGTTATTAATCCACTGCAACGAAGCTTTGAGGCGGATAGCAGAGCTTGCAGCTTTTTGTTTGTTTAATATATCAAGTGGTATTAGGTAGATTAGGGTGTCCAGTGCCGTAGATGAGATCGTGCCAAGCGATCCACTTATAAATAGGCAAGCTGAACGTTGGACTTTATAAGTTTGTAGCGGTTTATAGCTTTTTCTAAAGTAGTCCACCATACTGCCACCACCATATATTAAAATGGGTCTGACTACCGATGTGTATAACCATTACGTGATTCGGGGTTGTAAGCCCCATTTATTACCAAAATATTTTTTGCAAGAAAAGAGAGCTACAGTAGCTTTTTTGACTCTGTCTTGTATATTGCGTTTCAAATTTATTTTTTTGTCTAAAATAAGACCCAGGTACTTAGCCTCGTCTGAGAACATTAATTGGATTCCCTTAATATAGAGAGGATTAACAAATGGAATTTTGTACTTCCTCGAAAAGAGGACTAATTCGGTTTTGTGTGGGTTAACACCCAGTCTACACCGATCAGCCCAAAGTATTAGTTTGTCTAATCACTCTGAAACCCTCCGTATTCAGACTAGTTAGGATTTCATTTACTTCTAGGTTCCAAAGGAGAGGGGATAGAACACCGACTTGCGGTGTCCCTCTACTAACGAATCTTCTGCAGAAAAATTGCCCAGTTACGAGTTTTATTATTGTGCTAGTCAGAATTAAACGAATTAACTCCCCAAGCGAACCCTCTACATTCAGAGATGTAAGTGCAGGTGCCCATGTTAAAAGCGCCTTCGATTTCAAGGAAAGCAACCATAGTGAACTCTCTATTTCCACCGATTTACCTTTACAGTAGGCAAGCGGAGACGTAGTCAGAAGTCTTGTATCAATACTTGCCCTTAAATGGATATCAATAAATCTTTCTAAAGTTAAAGGTCGTAGATCTTTAGGGTTGACTTTGGAGCATTTACCTGATTTGGGCATAAAAGCAACTTTACCGAGGGAATATGGACCATATATAGACAGCTGTTAAAAATTGCCTCAGGGATTGGTGCAATTATGTCTAAGGCGTTTTGTACGTGTCGGCTTGTCCTGCAAATTTAAATGGTTCGAAATGAAATTCAACCACTTAAAAACATTATTTCTGTCAACCAAAAAAGTCATATCCAATTGTAGTGGCATAAGAAATGGCCTATTACAAATATTAGTAGTAGAACCCTTGGCATTATGGTTAGTGCGTTGGACTGTCATACCAGAGGTTTTGGGACTAATCTTTGTCTGTACCATCTAAAGTTTTTACACGGGTTCTGCTTCTTGCGAGGAATTGAGAAATCCTCTAAGAGTAATTCTTCTCACGAAAAGTGCTTTTTCAAATTAGCCATTTGGATTCGGCTTAAAACTGTAGGTCCCACAGGAATAGTTGAGAGTTGTAAGTTATTAGGCCCTAGTTCTCTACGGACTGTTGCGCCACCAAATTTATTTTATTTTTTCATTTTTGTTTTACACATTAACCAAATTCTATGAGGAAAAAAACCACACAATTTGACATATGTCCTAAAACCATACCTCAACTCTTTCAACCTCTTCTATACGGAAAAAACTTAAGACAAGGTAATGATCTATGACTTCCTTTTGATGAGAGCAATAATTCCCCACACAATGTTTACCCCATTAAATTCTTTTGAATTCAAAAATTCTAAAAATACATTAATTTTAAATTTGGTTCTTCATACATCTTTCATACTTTAATTCATTTGAAATTCAAAAGAAATTAAACAAAGCAATGAGTTCCACTGAAAATTTGTTGAATCAAACAAAATACGTAAAAATATGTTTTCAATTGAAATTAAAATACAAACAAAAAATGAACAAAAAAAATGATCTTAACCGCAAAATGTTTTTCCATGTTGTTTTACTGACAAATATTTACCCGCACAAACTTTGAGGCCATCACAATATTTACATACGTCAATGATTTAGTTATTTGTTTTGTGTTAAAAAACATACGAAACACTAAACTAAAAAATGTGTCGATTGTCATCAGCTAAACTAACAAACGTCATCCATTTGATTGAGGGAATTTCCTGAAATCATTCGCGCGAACTCGAACAATAAAATCAACCCCATCAACTAACATCATCAGCAGCGTTAGGGAGAGGGTGCTACAGCAACATCCAACAGTGTCTAGTAATTTAATTCAATTTATTTAAATCAGACCTCATTCAGTAATATAGTCATCCTCTTCATCATCCCCCAACTATGACCATTCGCCCCAGGCACAATTGCCCCGGAATCAAGAATAGCATCACACTTCAACAACTCAAATCATAGACAATCTATTAATTTCGAAACCAAAGCAACCAACGAAACGATCGTTTATTATAAAAACGATCGTACTTCGATAGAGGAGGGGCAAGAGCAGTGTCAGCGGTCGAGGAATAAATTCGTCGATAAATCAAAATACTGCGGAGGCTGCGGTTGCGGCTGTATGCCTTTATGCATGCAACAAGTTTCAAGCTGTGCGGTGTGCGACGACGACGAGCAATGACGATGACTCCCTTGGTGAATTAATTCGTCTGCGACAAAAGTGGCGTCAAATCGATCAACAACTAGGGTCTTATAACTTTGTTTAGATACTCACATCTATAAACATATGTATCTTGATGAAAGCAGCAATCGTTTGGTGCATGCAACAAGTATAAATTTTAACATCAAGCCGCGATTTTTTCAAGGTAATATCAATTGCGCAAACTGCTGTGTTCGTTTGAGAGACGTCTTAGTCGTTGTATCTACAGAGCAAGTGGCTGCGGCAGTTGCAAATATTGACAAGAGTCGGACCTGCCAACCGGCCATTTCGCTTTCCAACCGTGCCATTCCATATTGATGCCTCCTGCCGCGCCACCACAGCCTCACACACTCCACGAGCGCGAATGCACGCGGTGTAAATTGAAAAATTAGATCAAAAGTGTAAGTAAACACTTCAGACATGTTAGGCGCTGTGGCTTGAGATCGCCACGTCGTCGACCGACCGCGCGCCACACCGTTCGTTGGTGGTTTCAACCAGTGCGGGTCTAGTATACAGTGCAACTGCACCTATGTATATCAAATGTGGTGGGAAGCGAAAACTATAATGTGGCGGGTGAATGATGCTATGACGGAGGTCGATACTCATGATAGGATGTTAAGTGGTTTATTAGGTAGAGAATAAATATATGTATGTTTTTGAAAAAAGTGCGAATTTATAAATTAGTTTTACTCTGATGGATGATCTTGTTATTTAAATTTTTTCAGAATACTTAAGGTTATGTTATTATACTCGTATTGTCGGTTGGAGCTTTTGAAAGATTATATGAAGGAACCCTGTTACTAGGGATTTGCACAATATGATACCAAGCATTGTATAGTTGTAGCCACACTGGCTGTCAAAAAGTGTCCTACGTCTAGTTTTGTTGCATTTCCAAAATAAAGTTGAAAGCAGCTTCAACGCTTGAAAAGTATTCAAGGTTAGTTTTGATTCGTATGTAACGTTTCATCGAATTTTGAAATTATTGTTCTGGTTTTTCTAATGGTCATGTTGGACTAAAAGGACAAACATTTTGTATATTGCAAAGTTAAATATTGCGCAACTGGTATTTATTCTGATGAGCTTTGTGTTGTGTTACGTTCACATTAAATTTGTGTGTTTTAAATAATACTGCATATCTTAAGAGTTTTCTAACTGATTTTGACAGCCGGTGGCAGCCAAATTGTTTTTTTTTACTTTCTGTCAAAATATTTTGTCCTAAAGATCTTAACATACATAAGTCCGCTGGTCCGGATGGTATCCCCGCTATTGTTCTGAAGAGGTGTTCTTCAACGCTGGCAAAACCACTGCGAAAGCTTTTTCATCTGTCCTACTCCTCAGGTCTCGTTCCGAGCGGATGGAAAACCGCATTTGTCCAGCCTATCCCCAAAAAAGGCGAATCTTCCTCACCCTCTAATAACCGACCGATTGCACTTACGTCCCTTCTTTCCAAGGTCATCGCTTTGGAGAAAGTAAGATTATTGCACTTGATATTTCAAAAGCATTTGATAGGGTCTGGTATCAGGCTCTCTTATCGAAAATGCGTGCTTTCGGTTTTCATAAATCCCTCCTTCATTAGATTAGTAATTAAATTACCTTTCGAATCGTTCAATACAAGTTGTATTGAATGGATTCAAAACCACAAAATAAATTCTGGTGTGCCCAGGGCTCTGTTCTATCTCGAACACTCTATCTCATTTTTATTAATGATCTCCTGTCTGCAACTTCTAATCCAATACATTGTTTCGCTGACGATAGTACTCTTATCTTTCCCTATTCGTTTTCAGATTCACATCCCTCTTCTTCGGATGTGGAACTGCAACGACAAAATATGATAAGCCGATTAAATTCCGACCTAAACAGCATTGCACAATGGGAATAAAAAACCGCGTGGAATTTAATGCTTCGAAAACCCAATGCTGTTTTGTATCATTGAAGCGAAATATACCCCCCTTGCCATTATCCATAAATGGCACTTGCATCGAGGAGACTGAACATCTCGATATTCTCGGTATGTGTATCACCAACCACCTTTTGTGGAACGATCACATACTCGATGTCGTCAAAAATGCCGCAAGATGTTTGGGTTTTCTAAAGCGATGCAAGAAGTTTTTCTCACCCTCTGATCTGGCTGTTATCTACAAGACTTATATACGTCCAAAGCTTGAGTATAACTCCCATATCTGGGCTGGTGCTCCTACAACTTACTTAAGCTAAGCCTCTTGGACAGTATTGAACGTAGAGCATTTAGATTGATTGGTGACAATACCATCATAGGATCATTCATAAGGTTTCTTGTCTCACCCTCTTTTACCGTTATTTTAACGGTTTATGCTCTTGAGAAATAGCCTGCATTCGTCCCCTTTAACAGTTCAACCGTAATACTCGCGCTTCTAGGAATGCTCATCAATATACCCTCGAGCCCAACTTCGGTGGTACTCTCAAGTACAGAGATTCTTTCTTTAGCCGAACTGTGCGGATGCCTTGCCACACTCTGTCTTTCCCAGCCATTGCAATATTCAGGAATTCAAAACCAATGTGCACCTACACCTCCTTTCAACCCCTTTCTTCATTTCCTAGTGCTCATCACCGTGTCTACATAATAAGGGTAGTATTGTCCCCTTGAGTGTGCGCTTATTATAAAAAAAATCAGTCTCTAAAGACAAATCATTATGTCAAGTAACTGCGTGAAGCAACACGTGCAAAAGATAAAACCTTATTATCAAAATGCAGTTGGAAGTTGATCCCAATTTTGGGAATGGGAACGTGCATGACGTGCCAATGCATACAAATAAAGTTACTGTTTGGTGTGGCTTTTGGGCTAAATACATCATTGGACCGTACTTCTTCAAAAATTCCATCACCATCAACGGCAATCGGTATAGGTGTATGATCACTAATTTCTTGTTTCCTGAATTTGATGACATGGACACCGAAGACATATGGTTTCAACAGGATGGTGCTAAGTGCCACACAACTCAAGACACGATTGATATCCTGCGCGAGCGGTTTTATGGCATGGTTATCTCGCACCGAGACGACGAACGTGAATTGGCCACAAAGATCGTGTGGTTTGTCCCTTTATTTATTTTTTTATTTATTTATTTATCAGTCGTAAACCACTGCGGCTCTCAAAAGCAACATAATAATCGATGTCATCGCTCAATTTCAGTCTGCTTTACTGGCCAAAGTTATCGAAAACTGCACCTTTCGAATGCGCGCCACCCAGCGAAGTCATGGTGGCCATTTAAACGACGTAATATTTCGGACATGATGTCTCTATTACGTTTCGTATTATTTCGTTAAATTGTTGGAAAAAAATAGTTTTAATTGAATCTTATGCCTTCGGCCTGAAGACCATTTTAAGACCGTTTTAAAATTTAAGACCGATCCTTAAACCAATTTTTGAGCAATCGTGGTCGGTTAGACCTTGAAAATCCAGCTTTGAGAAAAACGATTTTGGTCAAAATATTGATCTTCTTCTTAACATAAACAAAATGTAATTTCCTTTTTTTTCAAAAAGGATCATTTAAACATGTCTTATCAAAAAGCTAATAGACCTTAATCTGTTGAACGCATATTTAATTTAAAATATCAAACACTAAAAACATGCAGCATGGTTTTTAAGCAACATTATTACACCTTGGTTGTTGTAAGATTATATTTCCGTCTTCATTTGTTCTGCAGTAAATTGATTTGAATAAGCTTAAAGTGCAAACAATTAGATTCTGAATTACAGAACATCTTTACTTTTAGCAGCTCAAATCACTTCCTCACTTTAGCATTTGCTATTTTTGTAGTTAACCATTGATGTTTGTCAACGGCTGATGAGCTGTGTTTCAATGAATAAAATTGACAAAATTTAAGTGAAGTTGAAATTAGCTCAATTGAAAGTAAGAAATCGATTGGACAAATATTCAAAATGTTCAACATTGAAACTCTCACTAACATAATCAGAAAACTTATGATCTAGAGCCACCACAATAAAATATATTCAAATGTTTGTATTTATATGTTTTTAAGAAGTCAAAAAATATTAGTAATTTTTCTTTTCGGATATAACAAACCAAAAATCATAAAACTCTGCCGACCCTTCTCGAAGTAAACAGACGTTGCAAGAAAAATGAACTATACAAAACAAAATTTAATTCTGAATCAAATGAGGTCTTTTTTTGAAAAATTGCTGAGTAACATAACTTATGGATAAAATCTTCATAACTTCCATAAAAAGCTTTCTTGTAAATTAATTGACCTTTAAGATTGATGTCAGATAAGAAATTTTGTCGTGAATCGTTTGATATAAGCTTCCTTAAATTTGACATTTGATACCAATGACATATCTGAATCATAAAATTAAAATTGAGGACTATAGTTTTTATTTGTCTAAATTCACATTGAAATATCAACCTTCAAAAATCAGTGCATGAGTGCAGCAAAATTATAAATAGTTTTAAAATGCTTAAATTCGAATCCATTTACATTGCGAATTCCATAATTAGTAACGTATTCCTGATTTCTATTACCAAACAAATCCTAGAAACCGTGAATCATTTTTGAAACAAATATTTTCCTTTCTCATACCAATGCGCCGTTATTTATCCCGAAAGAAAACAGCATGTGTTGCAAAAACAATATTTGAAAATGGCCCCTTTCATTGGAAGTATTCAATGTTGCAGATGCTATCAGCATTTGTGTCTTTTCCATTTAAAAAATACCAAATAATGTTTTTATATGTATATTTTTTTCTTTCATTCTCCCCTCCCTCATTTTTCACAATTTCCCATGTGAAACCTCTGCTTACTCTAAAAAAATAACTTTTCACGAAAAAAAAAACAATAAATATACCTTCAGGTAGAATTCACCGGCCTATGTGAACTTCTCCCAAAAGACTGATGTAATCGATTGTATAAGTCCTTGAAATGTCGTAGAAAAAATGCAATTATCAAGTAACGAACAACTGTGTGCACAACTGTACCAAGGGATATAATCCTTTTTTATTTCATAGTTCTTCCTATAGAGAGGTACATTAATGTGAATGTGTATAGCATACCTTCTAACGTATGTACAAAGGTTAGAGTTTATCTTTTTCTTCGTTTTAGAAGCTTTCTCTCTACCTATGCCTTAAAAAAAATAAACGTCAATACAAATTGATCAGAATAATTGAAAAAAAAAATAAATTGACAAAATATAAATGTGTCGAAAAGGACAATTTTCTTCTTTTTAGATGTAAGTTGGAATTAGGGTCAGGGTATATAATTCTTAAAGGTATTTTTTAGAGGTATAAAACTTTAAAATGGAATACAAAACAAAACATTTCTTTAAATTGACATGAAATTTCCTCTATTCGAATGATAGAATGATAGTCTTCTGGCAATATTATTTAGATATAACTTCTTGCATATGACTACCACTACTGGCTCGGAAGTAGTCTAATCTGAAGGTCCAATAACGTGAAGAATATTATCGTGCAAGTGGTCAATCTTTTCGGGCTTAACGGCGGCGGTGTAGACTGGCGTGAAACTATAAGGTTACCAAACTGCTCCTGCACATCATGGTTGTTCAATTGACAAACGATAAGGTCAATAATCATTCCTTTATAGCAGTTTTAAAATGCGAAACCAAATTAATAATAAATCACTTAAAAGCTGAGAAAGTGGCAGCCAATTTTAATAGTATTTTAAACTCTAAAAAAATACCCGTTATATAGTAAGTCCAAAATGCATTTGAAATGTAAATCGAGTACAAATCTGAATGGAGGCTAGCTCACTATTATTTGTGTGGCCTTAGGTTTTATAGAAATTGACAGAACTTCAAACCGAATACTTTGGAAAAACCTTACAAATTAGGTGGAGCAACAGTCCGTCGATAACTTTGGCCTAGTCACTTACAACTCTCAACCATTCCTGTGTGCGAGTAATGTTACCAGGAATGAAAGAGACTTAAGTCGAATCCGAACTGCTTATTTGAGAAAGTACTTTTCATGACAAGAATTACGCTTGGACGATTGTCGATTCCTCTCAAGAAGCAGTAAAAAAAAATTTAGTTGGCACAAGCAGGGATTAAACCCAAGACCTCTGGCATGACAGCTTAAGGCACTTTTTTTTTTTTTTTTTTTTTAAATTCATTTTTATTAATCTTAGATCTATCTTAAAGCTAGACAAAAATTCATAAAACTAGCCTAATTAACCATAACTTACAACTAACTTACTGGTCGCATACGGACGCTCTAAGTTAAACAATAATACTTAATGCTAATGCCTTTCGGCCCTAAGATCTATTTTACTTCAATTCTGTTTTATTTATTTTTGTATTTATTAGAAAATTTGAAAAAAAAAACTAAAAGCAATATTCTTTTTTAATTATTTTTACTTAAAACTACTTAAAATAAGGTCCTTAAAATAAAACTTAAAGCTAACTAAAACTACCTATTCTACCTATAAACTACTTAAAACTAGAACAACCACAGCAGCAAATCTAGCTATCTAACGTTTTTTGTTTTTTGTGTTGTCTTTTTTTTTTATTTGTTTATTTTTTTTTTTTTTGTACTTTTTTGTGTATATTTTTTTTTATTTTTTTTAAATTTTTTTTTGTGCTACCATGCCTATTCTACTTAAAACTAAACCCTAAAACTATAAAACAAGTATGTAAGCAGGCCAAGGCTTAACCCCATCCCGACTACCACTATCAAGTGCCGATTGAAGCCACCGAAACTGGTTCTCCTGCTTCACCCTATCAGTTCGGTCCCGTTCGGACACAGCCCTTCTGAACCGAAGGAGCTCTGCTCCGCCTTGTGCCACGACGACGTCCCGATTGTACAGGAGTCGCCTATCCACGGTTCGTCGTCTGACGTGGTAGATTAACGGAACTGCCAATCTATCCTGTATCAGACCGCATCTGTCTAAGAAGAGGAATGCCTCTTGTGGAATTAAGCCGCTCAAGCGTGCACTTTCAAAATACTCGTCGTTGGGATAGAACGCCCCGAAAATTAAATTGTTGGTCGAAGACATAGCTCTTGCAATGTGACCTCAAACGAGTTTTATCACGAAATTGTCAATTCTGTTGATTCGAGCCCCGTTTTATAGGACCTCGTTGGAATAATAATGCAAGTAAGAAGATTCTGCTGTTCGAAATAAGCCGGTACAGCGTCGTAAACACTGCCGCTCGAACACCCGAAACTTCTCCATCTGGGAAGGGGCAACGTTGAACCACACAGGACAACCATAAACGATCATCGGCCGTATGAGGGCCATGTAGCAAATTACCTTCACTCTGGGGTCAAGCCGACTGCTAAAAAACAGCAGTTTCGTCAGAGCGAAGGCTCCTCTGGCCCTGGTCAGACAGCTTAAGGCACTAACTATCACGCCACGGGTACTACGTATCCGAGGCTTGTTGGTGCTTCGCAACTAAGGTATTTTAAAGTGGTCAGGAACGCCAAAACCCCCAACCTGGAAGGCCAGATCCTTAGTATAACTACAAGGACGGATAAACCTCTCCTTATAGGCCTGGGCTCCGAATATGTCGTAGAAGCCCTATAAGGTGTTCAGTAAGTAGTTCAACCTTTTTTCCATTTCGGGAATTCGTCCGCTGATGTCTGGAATATGAGAAGTGCCTTAGTGGAAACACCTCTCCCCCCCTCTCTCGTTTGCTGCCCCCAACAACTTTCCACTGGGGTTAGAACCCAATCTCCTGTTGAGGTACTAGGCACCCGATGTTCACCGCGGGGAGGTGAGAGTAGGAGTTGATAGACAGATGTGGGTTTTGAGAAAAACCTGTGGACGCTTGTGTCCTCTTGAATGCACATGTCTACCATTTTTAAGGGAAAAAAATTAACAAACTTTCATATTTGATGCCAATCTTTGGTTTTAACTTTAAAATAGTAAACAGAGGGATAACAATCCTCAATCCGAACGGACGTGTTACTGAAAGTGTCGTGGGGTGCGCGCTTTTTTGTAATTTCTCTAAAGTACTACACAGTTAAGTTATTAATTTTCATTTCCCATCATTAATTTAAAATTAAATTAAAAATGCATTGTTTGATTTGCGAACAAAAAATTGATCGGAATGAAAACCAAAAAAAGAAAAAACAAATAATCTGTGTTGATTGCGAATGTATATTCCACAGTGCGTGCGTCAATGTAAAATCTACTGACATTGAGTATATGATTGCAAATAAAATCAAATACAGATGTGATAAATGTACACAGCTTCGACGAAAATCACTGCATTCTTTGCCATCATCATCTTCATCATCAACAACAGCAGCAGCCTATGTACCTTCTGAAAAACAACAGCAACAACAACAACTTGCAGCCCCGAATGCTACACAAGAGCAGCAGCAGCAGACAGCACCCCAAAACCAACTTAAGCGAGTGCCAACTTTGCTTTCTGATGACAAAGTGCCACCAGGTAGTAGCGAAATCACACTTCAACGCCTCTATGAAGAAATATTAAGCCTTAAAAAAATAAACAGTGACTTTCTGAGCACTGTCCAGCAGTTGAGTGAAGAAAATATGTCTCTGAGATCTAAGGTGAATGAACTTGAAAGCAAATTGAATTGGTGGGAGCAGAAGCAAATGGATAATAGAATTAAAGTTGTTGGTGTTCCAAATGTAACCAACGATAATGCTGAAGAGTGTGCACAGAAGATTTTTTGTGATGCATTAAATGTGTCTGTCTCACCAGTTGACATTAAGAGATGTTATGTTAAAAGTTTCGCTAAGAATAATTCAAGCATAATTTGCGTCCAACTAGCATCTTCTGATGTAAAACAAAAAATAATGAGGAGCAAGAGGAATATAAAGAACAAATTAACCACATCATTATTTGCCGATGCCAGCATAAATAGTTCCAACATTTATATTAACGATTGCTTTACGAAATATACTCGTACTCTTTTTATGGCAGCTAAAAAACTTAAAACAGATAAAAATTATAATTATTTGTGGTATAATAATTCTCAAATTATGTTAAGGAAAGTGGAAAGAGGTAAGGTTGTTGTAATAAGGTCTTTTAATGATTTAGCTTTGCTTCAAAATGAATAATATAAACACTGATACATATCCAGATCTTTTTTTCAATAGCCTTACCTTAAGTACCATTAGTAATTGTAATTATAAAATTTTTCTTGACAGTTTAGAGAATAAGAAAGCTTTATTTATAATTCACCAAAATGTAAGAAGTCTTCGGCAAAATTTCGATTTATTAGTTGGCAATCTGGACGCCTTTGAAAACTTACCGGAAATTATCTTTGTTTCTGAAATTTGGATTTATTCATTTGAGATTAATGATTACAGTATTCCTGGCTATAATTTTTATGCCAATACAAATGACTCGTATGCTGCTGGTGGAGTAGGTGCTTTTGTAAGAGATACTTATGATATATGTGATATGAAATGCTATAAATTGAAGAGTGCTGATGTTTTGAAAATTTCTTGTTGTTTTGGCAAAGAGTTATTTTCCTTTATTTGTACATATAGATTAAATTCTCAGCCGTTCAATGCTTTTTTAGACGAATTTTCGGTTCTCTTGCGCAATTTGAGGGTTGGTAATCTGGTAATTGTAGGTGACTTTAACTTGGACCTGCTTAACTCCTGTCCTAATTTGGATTCATATCTTGCATTAATTTCCGATTATGGGTTAACTTCATTTGTTAATGATGTAACAAGACCGACATCAGATACCTGTCTTGACCACGTATTAGGCCGTTTTATTAATATTCAATCCATTCAATGTGCTGGCATTAATTGTGATCTTCAAATTTCTGACCATTGTATGACTGGTATTTTGTTTTCCACTCTGGATAATAAAAAGGAAGATGATTCACTATATAGCGAAACCAAGATCAACTTCAAAGAGTTGAATAATGCGTTGCGCTTCTATAATTGGGAGGTAATTTATGAACAAGAAAATGTCTCCAAGGCTTATGATTTATTTCTTGACATTCTTAAGAATTCTATTACCATGTATAGTTACGTTAATGTACCACGAAAGTCTGAAAGAAAGCTTAAACCTTGGATGAACCGGCTTCTCCTGAAAAAAATAAAACAGAAACATAAACTGCGCATAAAATGTAATAAACACCCACAAAATTTATGTTTAAAAAATCGCTACAATCGAATGAGCCGTGAAATTAATGATGAAATCAAAACATGTAGGGATAATTATTATCATAATCAAATAAGAATGTCCCAAGGGAACATAAAAAAAGAATGGAAAGTGATTAATAGTATTATTAATAGAAGTGTTAATGTTCAAAATAGTTTGATAGCGTTGAACAACGGGGATGAAATAATTTCAGACCCTACAGCTGTAGCTAATGCATTCAATGAGTTTTTTGTTTCAGTTGGACAGGAATCATTTTCGAGGGGCACCTCTTTTCTAGGATATTCTTGTACTGGTTCCAGCACTCTAGTTTCGTCTTTTCAAATAAATAGTTTTTACTTCGAATCAATATCTGGTCATGAGATATTAAAAGCCATAAACTCTCTGAATAACTCCAAATCCTTTGGCAATGATGGTATTTCTAACATTGTGTTAAAAAAAATTGCTTTGAATATTGTGGATATTTTGACATACATTTTTAATTTGAGTATTTTCTCTGGTATCTTTCCTGATGAACTTAAACACGCCATTGTGATACCCCTGTTTAAAAAAGGGAGTAAAAAAGACAAAAATAATTATAGGCCTATTTCGTTGTTGCCTTCTATTTCAAAAATATTTGAAAAAGTAATTAAATGTAGGGTTTTGAACTTTCTCAAAAATTCTAATTTTCTTAGTTCAAAACAGTTTGGGTTTAGGACTGGGCTCTCTACTGAGGATGCTTTGTTGGATTTTTGCACTTTTATTCATAAAGGACTGGATGATCAAAGGTTTTGTAGTGGACTTTTTGTGGATATAACGAAAGCATTTGATATGGTAGACCACAATATCCTTTTGAACAAATTATATTATGCGGGCTTCCGTGGATTTATATATGAGTGGTTTGAATATTATCTGAAAAACAGGAAACAAAAGGTCAAGCTCGGCAGCTGTTTGAGTAACTCCAAGGTTATCAATCTTGGAGTTCCTCAGGGATCTGTTCTTGGTCCCATCCTTTTTCTAATATATATTAATTCTATTTTTGAACAACCTTTTGTTGGTGAAGTAAGGGCGTTTGCAGATGATTTGGCAATTGCATACAGATCCGTTAGTTTATTGAACCTAGTGGCTGATTTAAATCATGATGTGCACTTATTGAGAGTTTGGTTTGATGCACATAAACTTTTGGTAAGCAACAAAACTAAACTTATGTTTTTTTCCCTTAGCTCTAACGTGACTCCAGACATTAATGTTATATTCCACTCTTCGAACTGTGCAAGGTATAATTTACACTTGAGTTCCTTTCAAAATTCGTATCACTATTTTAATGCTAATCTTTCTTGCGACACCAACTGCTTTCAAATTGAAAACGTTAACTGTTTTAAATACTTGGGTGTTCTCATCGATAGAAATTTGAGCTGGTCTGAGCATATTTTAGGGCTTAAACAATATTTCCTTTCAACAATCCGTTGTTTTTATCGCCTTAGAAAGTATTGTTCTGATAACACCATGAAAACTGTTTACTATGGGATTTTTCATTCTCGAATGCAATACGGTATAAGCTGTTGGGGAGGTGCTTATCAAAACAAAATGAAGCCGCTTATTGTGCTGCAAAAATGCGCTATAAGAAAAGTGTGTAACTCACCCCGTCTCTCTCATTCCATGGAGCTTTTTAGGCGTATAAAGATTTTGCCTGTCAGACAGTTATTTTATTACAAGGTTCTCAAGATTTTCTTTATTAGAGGCGGGTACTTGCAGAGTCCAATATGTGAACGCTATATCTTACGCAGTAATTACCAATCCTTAGTTGCCATTCCTTCTTTTCGTACTACAAGCTTTAGAAACTCGTATCATGTTGTATCCTGCAAATTGTATAACCGCCTTCCAGCTAGCCTACGCAACCTACCAACTCTATTCGCCTTTTTGAAAAAAGTAAAACTGTGGCTTCTTGATTTCGATCATAATGAAATCGAAGTTTTGTTGAGCTATATTGTTTAATTGTTAAATTCAATTAATACTGTCAATGAATTTGAATTTGTTTTATCTTGTTTCTTTTGAAAATGCATTTTGATTTAATTATTTTTAATTTTTTAACTTAACTTTCCTTATATTGTACACCCCACGCTGAATTTTTGTACTATGAAGTGGCATTATCTCTATTTTTATGAAATACCAATGTCACTAACTATTCTCTCTTAAAATCACTATTGTAATTTTGTTAGAGCAATCTTAAGATTTTTCAAATGTTATAGTTATTAAGATGAGGATAATGATTAATAAAAAAAAAAAAAAAAAAAAAAAAAAAAACAAATCCTCATCTTGCAATGAAAAATGCTTTTCAAATAAACTATTTGGATTGGGTATAAGAACTGTAGGTCCCTTCGATTCCTGACATTACTCGCTCACTCAGAGCTATTACAAATGTATGGCCATTAGTAAAAAAATCTTCCTCTTTTTCAGTCCTTCAGTTTTCAATTACACTCTTATAGTAAGCATTATTGGGTAAGCTTACTTGTTTGTTAGGCAGTTCGACACAAATGTTTGAGCATAAACCAATTTATTTTCGTACTCTGTTGTGGTGAGAGTCCTGAAAGTTCTCAACCTAAATAAATCAGCTGATCCGCATAGTTTCATTGCTATAATTCTGAAGAGGTGTTTTCCATACCAACAAAAATTCAGCGTAAGTTTCTAACCTCGTTTTTAGAAGTTAGAAACCAGAATTTCTTCAGCTAATCCCCTCAAATTATCGAGCGATTTAAATAACTTTCCTTCTGTAAGTGTAGGGTCATGAAAACCTTGATTAAGTACAAATTAAGAAATATCTTATCGTACAAAAGCTTCTTTATCACTGGCAATACGGAATTCGTAGCAATAGGTCCTATGGCGATCTCATGTATAATGTCAACAAACAGTAGAACAAATCTTTACATCGTTTTTAAAAAAAAATGTTTAAAGACCGTCAAAAATGCATATTTTTTCGTTAGACTACAGATTTGTATGCAAGTTGTATTGGATGGATTCAAATCTGAAAACCATAATTTAAGTCCTGGTGTGCCTTAGGGCTCTACTTCGTCTACGAATTTCTTCCTCATTTTTTTAAATGTCTACAATTTCTATAATTCTCTATTTCATTGGGGGACCATAGTTAAATTTTCATTTTGTATTATTGGAATTGAGAAATACAACGACAAAATAGGATAAGCCTATTAAATTCCGAACCAAGCAAAACCTAGCAATTGTGATAATGCTTCAAAAACCTAATGATGTCTTGTATCGTTAAGGCGTGATATATTTCCCTTGCCAATATCTATGAATGACATTTGGCTCTCTAACCGATTTGGCTACAAGCTTTAAATTATATTCTATTCTTTTTACCAAGTTCCAAAACCTAAATCAAAAACAATCCGATTAATAAAATTCAGGATATCAATTGCTTTAGTTTAGTCATCGTTTTTCAACTAGACCAATGTTACATCCGAGCAGAGATATACAATTTCATGAAATTCATGCAAGAAACTTTAGTCTCGCATGAGTGAACTATATAATTTATTTTTTTTATTTCTAAAACCACAAAGCAAAGCATTTCGAAAAACTATTGGAGCAAGTAACTATACGTGATGCATCCAAATACATTGTGTTTCGAAAATGTGCAGTGCATTTGAATGTTATATAGTTAATAGGTATACTATGTGGAAATAGTGGGAAGAGTTGGAAGAGTAGGTCTATAAGGTATGTAAAGTAATTAAATTGCAAAATGCTTCAGATGGGTATATTTTATGCATACATAGTCACTATAAAATTCGAGAGAATGCACATTGCACATTGCCCAGGACAGCAACAACAACAATACCAACAACTATATCTATAAAAGGATACTGAATACGACAATTTAGAGCAAGTAATTACACACTGTATACGAGAGCAATTTGTATTTATTGTCAACTAAAATGCATCGAGGCTGAATTGTACATTGTATTTGCTTTCAAATTAAAAAAGAAAAAATCAGTGTCCTTCCAATGAAAAAGAAACTTACATTTTATTGTAAGAGTTAAGCGTTGAAATGATGATTTTAAATAAAACATGTTATTTTTGTAAGGTTTCATTTTTCAACAAAATTAAGGATTCTTGTTATCTTTAAATTTTAAATCATTTCTGTTTCTAATTTATTTTTTCACTTATTCGTATAATTAAGTGAGTAAATACTTTTAAGGGCTCCATAGAACTATTTCTTTTTTTTTTTTTTTTAATTTTTGTGTTGTCTACTCCAAAAGTTATTTTAAAGTTTTGCAAATAGTTCCAGAAAAAGTTGTTTTTTACTCTGAAGGCCGTAAGCAGTGGCTCATGCTCGTAATTGAAATTAAAACCAAAAAAACTGAAAGAATCCTTGTTTTTGTTGTTCTACTTTTAGTACACAAAATTTAAAAAATGGTGAAATTTTATTTCAGCTTTTATTTGTTTTTTGTCTCTACATTTTAATGTATAAACATTAATGTATCTTGTGTCATCTGCAGTTGATATAAAACTAACTTATATTTAAAAAAAAATACATATACATATACTATACACATATATAAAATAATGCTTAACTATTTCAAAACTTAACATATTAGGTGGGTAGGTTAAGTTGGGTTTATACTTTTTCCATTAAAGCAAGTTCATGTGACCAATAGCTGAATGGATTCATGTGAAGTCAAATAGAAAAGTTTGTTCGCACAAGTTTATTTTCTTTTAAATTATGTTCAAAAAAATTGTTAGGTGCACTCAGGCGTATACGCACTCTGTATAATTTACAAAATGACTTGTAATTTTTTAGAATAATATTAATAGTCCTGAAATTAAGGACTAATGCAGTTGCAGTCTGTATGGAACAACTTTAGAAGAGAAATTGTATTTTCCTTAGACAACTTGTTACCCGCGGCCTTGCACGCTTGGTACAATAAAATTAAAATATCGCATTACAGGGGAGAATATACATGAGCTAGTTGGAAAACCTTTCTTGTGGAAGATGAAAGAAACAGAGAGGAACCAAAAGTAATGATGTTTATTGGTTAAGTGATAGATGTGTATTTCAAAAAATTGTTTTCATTAAATGAAATATTTATTAAAGGAACTTAATTTTTTTATATATGCGGTTTTCAATAAGGGCGGGTAGATGGTGTTTCTAGATGTAGTGGCGTTTCTTGTGTGGTACGCAGCGCCTCACTAACGTCGTTTTCCAAAAATTACGGACCAATTACGCAGCCGACCCAAAATCCACACCAAACGGTAACTTTTTAGGATGCATTATCACCTGGAGAACCTCGCGTGGGCTGGCGTTGTCCCATATACGGCAATTTTGCTTGTTAACATAACACAGCCATTCATCCAAAAATGCGCCTCGTCACTAAAGATGATTTTTCACCCAAAATTGGGGTCCTCTTCCAAACGATTCGAAGCCTAGTCTGCGAACAAACGGCATTGTCTATGGTCATGAACTTTAAGCTCCTAGGTCAGTTGGATCTTGTACGGGTGAAGGCCCAAGTCCCGACGCAAAATTCACCAAGTTGAAGTCTGCGAAAGGCCGAGTTCTTGTGCACGGTGAGGAACAGACTGCCTCGAGTTCTGCTGTGCACTTTCACGGACCGCGGCGATGTTCTTGCCGATGTTGCGTTCCTCGAATGTACGGGTATAGGCTGATTGTTTACTGAACCGGTCGTCTCAAATTTGGCAACCAAAAGTTGAAGAGTTGAATGTGAAGGGCCACCACGTCTACTGTAAAATGGGCACAATGCGCGCAACGTTTGCGTTAACGAACACTCATTTTGATAATAAAGTTTTATCATTATGGAACGTGCTGTTCAATTGTTTAACTTGAAATGATGATTTGGCATAAGCAACTGAAAAATAAACAAAAGATTTGACAGATGTCACCAAAACAAAATGGCTGCCACGGGGCGCCAAAATCTATCGGCACCAAAAAAAAAACCTTATAGTTAAAATGTTTTTTTTATTAGTTGCAAAAATAAACAGATTCTTTGCATTAAACACCCGCAAACACGCAACATGCAGCTTTCCGGAGGAGAAGCACGCCTTTTCTACGTTCAACCCCGATATTTTAGTGTTTGCCCTTGCGCCTTGTTAACTGTCATAGCAAAACTAACTTTAATGTAGAATTGAAGCCTTTTGAATTTGAATATTAAATGTATAAGAATTATATAGATTTGAGGAACAATAACATTTTCACCCCTTTCAAGTTATGTCCCACGAAGTCTTGTAACGTTACGAAATCAAAGGGCATCTAAATTTTGAGTAAGAATACTGGCACGCTTTGTTTCAATTGGAGCTAATGCGAGGGCACACCCGTGAGCTAAAAGTGAGTTACGAAACTCTACTGCGTATGAACTACTCTCTTCTGAGTTCATGACTATGTTTATTGAAAAATACTCCCTCGAATCTCCTGCTGCTTTATTCATTATTTTAGAATGTGTTTTGAAAAGAAATTCCAATCGCCCTTTAAAATTGATAGTCACGTATGTTATTTTATAAATCAGGCTAAAAACTTGCAATAAGTTTAGAATAAATATGCACTACATTGCAAAAATCTTCCGTTAGTGTAACATAGCCCTTGATATTGGGTTTGTAATAAGGAAGGTAGTCTGTATCCAACCCACCAAATAAGAAAAACCTTATGATGGGCAACAATGATAGGCCCACAAGCTAAAAGCACCTACTGATATGCTATCAATTAGTTTTCTAAAAAGAATATATAGAATATCTGATCATAAGTGTTACCGGTGGATCTGTTCAAATAAGGTAATAATGAGATATTTTACCGAAATACACATAAGCTTAAAACACTCTCCAGCCTTGTTAATACATCCACCCAAAAAATCATGTCAGAAAATTGCTCAGTTGCTACATGAAGGACAGACAAACAAATAAACAAACAAACAAGCAAACAAACAAACTGGCTTTCCTATTTTTATAATATTAGACAATACTTTTGAAATAAAAACTACGGGTTCTGATAAATGAAAGTTCTACATAGGTTATTCATGTTTCGGTCTCGTTAAATCGTTTGCAGTGCTTACTAAAAATTGTTGCAAATCAAATTTCAAGATCATAGCACACGACATAAAACGCAAAATCCTTAACTGATTATCAAAATTAAAAAGCACTCACCGATATCATTGAATTTTGAACAAGCGTACTTCTGGTACCAACAAAATAAAAATATCAAAAATTGTAGCTATCAGCTAAGGGAGTGTGGTATCAATCCATGTTTTTATAATTGAAAAACAAAAAACGTTCCACTACGGAGGCAAAAACAACACTCGAAAACCCAAAAATATACTCTTTAGAATTCAATAGATAGTGATTCAGGGATCTGGTTTGCCCTTAATTAAAAAAAAAATTAGGTGGTGCAACATTCCCTTGAGAACGAAGGCCTAGTGACTTACAACTCCCAACCATTCCTGTATGCGAGTAATGTTGTCAGGGATGGAGGGACCTACAGTTTTAAGCCGAATCCGAACGGCTAATTTGAGAAAGCACCTTTCATAACAAGAATTACTCTTAGAGGATTTGTCAATTCCTCGCAGAGGCAGTAACCGTGAAAAAACTTTAGGTGGCCAGGCAAGGATTGAACCCAAGACTTCTAGCATGAAAGTCCAAAGCAATAACCATCATGTCACGGGTACTACGGTTTGCCCTTAATTAGGTTTCAAAAACTACGCGTTCGGAAAACATTTGATTCAAAGCGGGACATGTGGACTTTAGTTAATATGCCACAAGACATATTTCTCTAATAGTTAATAATTAAAACACAAATTAGATTTACCAACTAAAAAAGAGGCTGGGATGCGACCCACACTGATAACTTCCCATCCCGTCTGTCGATTTGTCTTGCTTAAAAGTTTGTCTATATGTAACAATTTTTACCAAATTTGCGTACTATTTTTTGTAGATTTTATTTTTTTATGAAAAAACGGACTGTTGGATTTTTATAAAAAAATTACGGAATATCGAAAACAATATTTTCTGTGAAATAAAATAAGTTTGAAGGCAATATTTGTAATTTTTGAAAAGCTATTTGAGTCGAAAGTAAATTTTTGTAGTGTTAGTATTGTTTTTTTTTTAGGTTTTTATTTTTTGTAAAAAACTGTCAATTCGATTTTTCTCAAAATTTGTCCTAATGTTGAAAACAATATTTCTTATAAGTTAAAATTATATAGAAGCCATTATCTCAAATTTTTGAAAAGATATTTGAGTCGAAAATCAATTTTTACCAACTTTTATTATTTTTTTTTTAGGTTTTTATTTTTTGTAAAAAAACTGTCAATTCGATTTTTCTCAAAATTTGTCCTAATGTTGAAAACAATATTTCTTATAAGTTAAAATTAGATAGAAGCCATTATCTCAAATTTTTGAAAAGATATTTGAGTCGAAAATCAATTTTTACCAACTTTTGTTAAATTTTTTTTAAGGTTTTTATTTTTTGTAAAAAAAACTGTCAATTTGATTTTTCTCAAAATTTGTCCTAATGTTGAAAACAATATTTTTTTAAGATAAAAGTAGTTTAAAGCCAATATCTCAAAGTGTTGAAAAGATATTTGAGTCGAAAATAAATTTTTACCAACTTTTAATAATTTTTTTTTTTAGGTTTTTATTTTTTGTAAGACAAATTGTCAATTCGATTTTTCTCAACATTTTTCAGAATGTTGAAAACAATATTTCTTATAAGATGAAATAAGTTTGAAGCCTTCATCTCAAGTTTTTAAAAGATATTTCAGTCGAAATTCAATTTTTACCAACTTTAAGTAATGTTTTTTTTATGCTTTTATTTTTTTATAAAAAAACTGTCAATTAAATTTTTCTCAAAATTTTATCAGATGTCAAAAACATTATTCTTCGTTGCACAAAATTGTTTTGGAGATGAAATCATATTATAGTCGTAAAATTTTCGAGGTGACAATTTTTTTTTTTTCAGTTTTTTTTTGATTTATAAAAAACCGTTACTTGGAGTTTTTTTTCTAAAAATATACTTGTTTTGTATCACGTTACAATATATAATATAAAATTTAATTCAAGTCTTTAGCGTCATTGGTTCATGAGATATTTAGGGTTAACCAAAATTTTCACCTTTTTTTAAATTGCTATGGTAAAAAAACTACCCACGCAATTTTCTTGAGAGCCCTTTCTGCATCTTTCTGCTTTATTATCTGTATAACAAAATTTATTTGAAATCTATATCTTTTCTTGTTCTTGAGCTATGGACGACGAAAAAAACGTCGCGAACGTACGGACGTATGTACACACGCACGCACAGACACCTTTCTACAAATCGTTTATTTCGACTCTAGGGACCTTGAAACGTCGAGAAATGTCAAAATTTTCAATTCGACAAATCGGACCAATTACAATAACTTCCTATGGGAAGTTAATAAAAAAAAAACTAAAAAAAATTAAAACTTTTCAAAAAGATAACACGACTCAGTTTTAATTTAAAAAATTTGTATCAGGAAAATTAAATCAAGAGTCAAAATCACATTAAAAATACACATTAAGAAAAGGAGTCAAGTTCTGCAGCTTTCTTAAACTTTAAAGTTAAGTTATATATGCTTGCTTTGAAAAAGAATTTAATCTAAAAATACGCTACATTATACATGTACAATTGTACAAAAATTAAAAATATCAATTTATTTTTAGCAGAGCGATATGCAAGAAATTCTTAAAAATGACATAATTTAAACATTTTAAAACTTAGCCTGAGCTCTCCAGAAATGTTTGTGAATCAGATAAGTTTTTAAGTTTCAGTAAAAATTATAGAACTTACGCGATTATTATTGAGTTTTTTTTCAATACCAATTTCAATAAATTATTATTATTCAAAGACTATTTTCATTTTATTCAAAAATATATTAAATTTTTGAAGAACTTTGAACTCCAAAAGCTTTTAAATTTTTTTTTTGACGTACAACTAGTTTTGGAGAAACTCAAAAATATTCAAATAATTAGTTATTTTCTTCATATTCCTATATATTTTCATTAAGTGTTAAGAAAGAAAAATAAATTCTTCTATAGTCAAACTTTTTTTAATTATGTTTGGATTTTATGTTTCCTCCATTTAATTGTGTTATCTACTTTGGGGCGTATACACAATTTTCTTAGTTTATTGATTTTCATAAGATATTTTCATCAATTTACGTTTGCGTGTTTTAGTCATTTTCAATTGATTTTTTCAACAATGTTTTTCCCAAATAATTGATCAATCAAATTGACATCCAATTCTCATACTCATCTCAATCACCAACAAGAAGCTAAATGGTAAGATACACACAAATTATTATAACCCCGACCTAATGAATTATCGACTTGACTTTTTCTTGAACTACATACATATTTATCCTCTTCTATTTTCATTCATCACAGATTCGACAATCTTTTTCTTATTTTTCTGTGTGTCAAAGGTTATATGAAACAAAAAAAAACATTTTATTTATTACTCGCGTGCATTAACTTTATTGATAAATGTTTTGTATTTATATAGAAAATTATTTACCCAACAAATTATCTTGTTTTGTGTTTATTCTAAGGATCAACCATCAAACAGCTCTAAAAACATAGCACTTAATTTTCGTGTCAAGTTTTTGTGTTGTAGTAATATACTGACGACAAAATACTTACAAGGTTGATTGATGTTATTGGCCCTGCTGTCTAGACATCAAAAAATTCCTAAGAAAGGGAAACACCTCTTTGAGCTATTCACACGTATGTTAAGTTTTACATATTTATTTCTTTTTTTTATCCTAAATTAAGCTAATTTTATACAAAGAGTCAGAAGTGGGGAAGGTCATATAAGTTTTCTTTTATTTGAATAGAGTTTGACTTTATACAAATTCCTAAAGTTTGTCACAGCCAAAATTATGTCGCCTTCAACAGCACCCCCCCTGAACCATTCCATCATCATCATTATTATAAGCAAAAGTGCTTTCTTCAATTTCTTGGAAGCAGCTACGAGTTAAAAACGAAAGCCTTTGTCGGTACTGCACGCTACGGAGGGTGGTTTTTAGGAAAGAATCTTTTCTATAATGTCAAAGTAACATTAATAAAGGCAATGATCATTTATAACTATCAAGAAAAATGGCTCAATTGTAGCCTTTACCTCATTGTGACTTTCCTTCGATATTTTGGTTCTGTCGTGTTTTGAGACAGAGAGAGGGGTCGTTGAAGGAATACGAGTGTTATTATTTTTATTAACTGCCACAATAATAAACTACCACTTTTCTTAGAATTATTTTTTCAATTGAAAAATGTTGTGGAGGCAGAAGAAGCAACCGAAGGCGACGGAGTACCTTCAATTCTGCAATAAAGAAAAACTCAAGCTAATGGCACTATATTGTGGCACTCACTTTGACGTCATTTCCAATGAAAAATAGAAAAACGAAGAAAAACACGTTGTTTCGATTCAAATGCTATTTCTTTAACTCATTCATTCTCGGAGTCCTTCAAAGCCACCTTAACTCCCATGTCCCATCATCCTACGACCAACAACTAAACAGCCAACGGCTTGACTTCGCATATAACGTACTACTTCCCTGCTTAGAATCTTAAATCAGCTTTCGTAAACAATTTTGTGTTTATTTTTCTTCTAAAGATTTTCCATTTTACTTTTCTGCAAATGATTTGTTCCCTTCAAAATGTGCGTGTTTGTGACGACCAACATTGGACGAGGACGAGGAAGGACTACGAAGATGATGAGGTCAAGTGGGTTATACTATAAAATGTATATTGAGTGTGAGAGAGTGACGGCAACACAATGATGTCAACAACCAAACGAACTAACGTCAGACCAGATTTCAAGTCCCACCAATCAGGGGTTAATGGATAATTAATTGAACGCATGGTCTTGCCGGTTGGTAGTATAAAGTTTTAGGTATAGACCAAGAATTTTGCAAGACATGCTTCAAGTAGTAGATAAATAGAGAAAGTAATTGGTTTGCCATCAACATTCAAAAAAGGGTTAAATGAAACATCTCTTAGAAACTACCTACATATATAGACACATATATGTAAAAGGGGAAGGGGAGTTGGGTAAATTTAAGGCCCAATTCTGCTCATATTAAAGATTCAAAAAGCACTAAACAAATTTTTAGCACTAAAATTTGTTAATTCAGCTTGTGGGATAGAAATTTTAGGTTAGTTTTTGAGGCTTGAATTTCGAATTAAATAGAAGTAGGGTATCGAAAGTTTTGGGTTGGGAAAAAATTAAGAGAGCATAAATCATTCATAAGTGGAATATATATTGAAAATTTTATATTAAATTTTTTTCAAAATTAAATGTTTGTATTTCGGGAATTCCACAGAGAAATGAGTAAATAAATATTAAACAAAACGTAGCACCGTAACCGCTTTAGGCTGCTGTTCTTAAAAACGATCCAAACATTTTTTTAACATTTTTGTTGTAGACACCTTGAGCCGTTATTGAACTATTTTCATTCCCAATGACTGTTTCGGAATTTTTAAAAGAAATTTGGCTAGAGAACTTTTTGGTATGCTAACTCTGACCTTTTGGGCAGAAAAGATCTCATATTGTTTGCTGGTTAATATTTTCAAATAAGATTCAGAGTTAATGATACTCTCAATAGAAATTATTGATTTAAACTTAATCGTAGAGAAAGCAAAAAGTTTAAAGTGGAAGTTCTTCGGGATTAGACCAAACTAATCTAAAAAAGATCTTAAAGAGACAATGTAGAAATTAATGAGGAAAAATTGGATTGCACCATATTTTTTCAACAGTTCTCTTATGAATATTGCACTCTGCTACAAAGTATCAGTTAATATTGCTCCAAGCTTCAATCAAAATACGATGTAATAGTTTTACCTTTGTCATTTTGCATATATCATACCACATAACATACCGATGATCGTATATACAAACTACATCATAAAAGGCGATGCAGGGGACACATGCTTGCCTAATAACGTGGGTTTTTGTCATTCGACTACTCTCAATTTGTAGTGTCTTTTGACTAGACATTTGATATAGTGAGTCAGAATTTCGATGCCAATTCGTCTTTAACCTTTAGGGACCAGCGTACATTTAAAGGAAAGAATTTCCGAGAACAGCTAGTACCTCGAGTACAGGACCGTCTCGTAATTGTTGGGTCTAGAATAACCTCCACCGCCCGTCCAATTCTTCTAAATTTACGACGAACATGCTAAGGCCGACAGTTTATTCCCTTGTTTTGATCTTGGGATAGGGAACGTAATCCAAACCGATTATTTTTTCAAGGTTGCTATCTTAGATCAGAAAAGAATAGCTTTGTGGCTAGACGATCTAATTTCAGCCTTTTACATAAAAAGCATCACAAAGCATCAATCTAATGAATGCTGAAATTGCGAGGAATTGACACATCATCCAAAAGCAATTCTAGTCATGAAAAGTGCTTTCTCAAGTAAGCAGTTTGGATTCGGCTTAAAACTGTAGGTCTTCCCTATCCTTGACAACATTAATCGAACACAGAAATGGTTGAGAGTTGCAAGCCACTAGGTGTTAGTGACTTATCCCCTAATCCAAAAACAGAACTGCTCTGAATATATCGTTTGTTTTTTTTTTTTTGATAGTATTGGAATCTATGACACAAACTTTCCCCACTCATTTAGCGAAATAATGGCGTCTTTGCGTAAATTTCTTGCATCAAATCATACCAAACAAAAAATGAGCTTCAATGACTTTCTGATGGCGAAGCTCAAGTCAGTTTATTTTTACTGAATCGATGTTGAACATATTTTGATCAATTTTGCAACAGCTTCTACCTAATTATGGAAACCACAAAATATTGAAGCCATGAAGATGAAATTGTCCAGTCGTGTACTTGAATAATGTTTGTATGTACTTTTCAGAATAAGAAAACACATTTTTGACTTGGCTTAAAATTTGGACTGGGTTTTTAGAGGCAAAAAGAAGGTTATCAGATTGTTGTTAAAAATATGTCAAAATTTATCTATATAATATAGGGTTTAAAAGTGTTATTTTTCCTTTTGAATAGACCGCTAAATGGGCAGCTGTGACTATTGAAAATGGTGGAAATTCTGCGGTCACTTTGATCTTTAAGATCTGTCAAGAACTCATGAAGCCCTCGAGCAAATATTGCAAACATTTTTAGTTATGGTTAAAAGAGTACACAAAAACGATTGGAAAATGCTTAAACAATCGGTCCTGTTATAGGAAGCTATTAGGATTGTTTTAACAGAGTTATATTAAAACGACTTGATTATAACGATAGTAAATGACAGAATAAATATTTTATTGAAAAATATTTTCTTTATACATAATAGTCAAAACTTGATTACTTAGAGATTTTGATCGCAAGTATAAACTTAACAAGTTTTTAAACAGATTGAGATTCACCTGGAATCAAATTTTTTTACGAATTTATTTCTTCTAAGATTTTAACCAGCTTTTAAAAATGTAGCAATACTTCAAGTCTTAAATTTTGAACGAAATGAAAGCTCATAAAGGTAAATTTATCCAAAATTAATCATCTTCATTAAACTTTCCTTGTTAGAAGAAGGTGAAATATTTTTCTGGACGTCTTGTTTACGTTAGAGCGAAAAAATGAGTTTTGACCGAATTCTAATACTTCAGCCACGTTTTATAGGGCTCAAAAAGTGAATTCGCAGCATTTTAAATGATTTCTTAATCGATTCCAATTCTTGAATTAGGCCCGAATCCAAATACAGGGTTTTTCAACAGGGACGCTACAGAAGTAGAGCAACAGGGACAGCAAACGACGCCATATTTCTTACCGTTCTTTTGACATTTCTCTTCAATAAGATTTGCCATTTCATGATGGAGAGATATACAAGCCAACAACTAGTCGAAATTATTAAAATTTATTACCGAAATTTGGAGTCAGTGGCCTCAACGTTAAAAGCACTACGTCCAATTTATGGTCTTCATAATTGTCCTAGCAAGTCAACAATTGAGCGTCTAGGGAAAAAGTTCACAGGCACAGTACAAAATGTTCTCATGCCAGTGAGACAAAGAAGTGACCGTAGTGTCGAGAATATTGCTGCCGCTGAGGCTTCAGTTGCAGAAAGTCCAAATGTGTCTCTCACACTTCGTTCTGAAGAGTTGGGCATCTCTGTGACATCGTTGTGGCAAATTTTGCGAAAATATCTTGGCATACATCCTTACAAGACTAAATGCAAGAACTGAAGCCGCTTGACTACCAGAAGAGCCGTATGTTCGTGAATTGGGCTGAGCAACAACTTGAAATTCAGATTTTCATCGACAAATTATCTTCAGCGATGAGGCTCATTTCTGGCTGAATGGTTTCGTCAATAAACAAAATATGCGGTATTGGTCTGGCAGCAATTCACACGTACTCCATGAGCCATCATTACATCCCGACAAAATTACGGTTTGGTGTGGTGTATGGGCCGGCGGCGGTGTTATTGGGCAGTACGTCTTTCTTGATGACCAAGACCGGCACGTTACTGTGAATAAGGATCGCTACCGGTTAATAATAACCGAATATTTTTGGCCCCAATTGGATGATATGGACTTGGAGGATATGTGGTTCCAACAGAAAAGCGCCACAATCACCCAGCGAATGTCACAATCAATTTATTGGAAACCAAGTTTGGAGAACGTGTTATCGCACAAAATGGTAGAGTGGCTTGGCCGCCTCGTTCGTACGATTTGACGTCGTTAGACCATTTCCTGCGGGGCTACGTCAAGTTTATGGTCTATGTCAACAACACAGCTACGATTGATGAACTTCGTACGAATATCGAACGTAAAAGTGCAGCAATATCGGCCGATTTATGCTTGAAAACTATCGAAAATTGGGTTCAGCGTCTGGACTTCTGCAAGCGTGCCCGTGGTAACCATGTGAAAGAAGTCGAGTTCTATGCATAATGCCATTTAACGTACTTTCACAGGAATAAAGAATTTCATTGATATCCAAAACCGTGTTTGTTTTATTTAAAAAAAAACTTTTGTAGAGCTCTTATTGAAAAATCCGATATAAGGTTTTAAAGTATTATTTTTCCTATTGAATAGACTGCTAAATGGGCAGCTGTTACTTTTGAAAAGTTGTTGAAATTCACTTGGTTTTAAAGATTTGTGAAGAACTCATGAAGCCCTCAAACAAATATTGCAAATATTTGTAGTTATGGTTAAATGAGTAAATAAAAATGATTGGAAAATGCTAAAACAATACTCATTTTTATTCACTTGGAACAATAAAAGCTATTAGGTTTGAGATTCACCTGAATGAAAACGTTATTACAAATTTATGTCTAATAAGATTTCAACTAACTTTAAGAAAATTAGCAAGAATTTCAGTCTTAAATTTCAAACTAAATGAGAGCCCAAAAAGGTACATTTATCCAATATCAATCATTTTTAGGATGAAGCTTTAAGTGTGTAAAAAAAAACTGTTATCATTCCGAGTAAATTGTTTTTTCTTGAAAAACTCATAATAAAGGTTTGGAATTGCCTTAATAATAATGCTTTACGAAATCTAAAAGCGTTTAATCAAATAGTGTTGAACGCAAATCAAACTATTAATATCTCGCTATGAGAAGACCAACATTTCGGTTTCCTAGCGTTATATCAAGCCATTGCATCTAATTGTCTCATATCATCATATCATTTTGACAAAAGAAATAAGTTCAACAGTTAGTTACGTCTTATTGAAGTTAGAACGAGAAAAAGAATGTTTAGACAAATTCTGTTGCTTCAGCCACGTTTTCCAGTGCCCAAAAAGTGAATTATTATCAGCACAATCCAAATACTTACATAATTTACCGTGATGGCCCTGTGACGGTGACTGATTAAGCTAATCGAATCGATGTTTCTGTAATTTATAAATTTTTTGGTCAAAAATAGAAAAAATATAAATACATTTTTCCTGAGAAATGAATGTATTTGAATAATTTTTTTTGAACAAGCTCATCCAGGAAAATTAAATAGAAAAATTGGCTTACTTCCAAAAATTCTGATAAAGCTAAATTTTGGTGGAGAACTTCTTTTATACGTCCTGAACACTTCATAAAAATTTTTACTTGCGACAATTGAAAAGTAAATGGTAAGTTTAGCATTCTCAAAAAATTTCGAAATTAAGATTATAATCAAACATATTTTAAATACTCGGATTATATGTATGTATATATATAAAATGTTAAGCTAGTTGAAATAAGTACTCAAATTGCATTGAGCGTGGTCACCGGGAAACTACCATAAAAATGTTATGAGCATTGTTTGCTACTCAAGTTGTACCCATGCGTAGGGGGTTCTGTATTTTGCTGTTGTTGTTGGTGGCGAAACACAATTTCGGAGAGAACCGTGATTATTGCATCCCTGTTGGTATTAAGCGGCAGTTGGATCGACAGTGAAGAGTTCAAACATGACATTACGATGGTAGAGAAGTCAAAGAAGTGGTTCTGTTCCCACCCCAACAGCCTGAACTATTAGGTCAATTCAGTTCAAAGTTCGAAGTTAAGGTTTAAAGCAGATTCGCGTTAAGCCTTTTTTTTTGTGCAAAATAAAAACTAAAAGTAGTCCCCTTACAATTTTTTGGTCAAAAACTAAAAATTCGATTTTAATCAAAAACGAATAGATTGATTTTTATTAATTTTTTTACTTCGTTTCTTTCAATAAAAAATACTTTCTTTTTTTTCTGCACAACACAAATATTTATTAAAAAAAACTGCTCTAACGGTTTTTAAAAATTAAAGTCTTTTTTGAGATACTAAATGGCTTTAAAATTGCTGAAAACAGACTAATTTGGCAGGTATATTTTTACATCTTTAATTATAGGCACTATTTTGTAACAGACTCTTTGGATACCGGAGAGAGTTTGTGTGGCTCATTTGTGCATTTAAAAGTGTCTTCTATACTTATTTTGACTCAGTTGGTTTGTATTTCCAATTCACCACCAAAACGATATATATTTTGTTTTTAAATGAATTTAAACATTATTTCTAAGAAAATCCAAATTATGGATACATTCCTAAATTCAAATCATCATCCCATTTGCGAATAGAAAACACAATACATATCTTTACTGTACAATGTACATTGTACATACTGTATGAATGAATTTTGAGAAAATAAAATCCAAAAGTAATAAGTTGTAAAATTTTCTAACAAAATCCTCAGACAGTAAAAAAAAAAACACTATTTTTGAAATTTTCAGTCCACAAGAATTTCTATTTTTGAAATACTAAAAACAAAACTAAAAACTAAACAGATCTCAAAAATGTGTTCAAAGTATCGCAATTGACTTGAATTAATAAACAGCACGTCTCATAGATAAATATTTAATGAGGACTTTTAAAACAGAATTGTACGTACATTTTTTTTTCATTTGGTTTTGAAATTGATAGAATTCCTTTCGACGCAATTTTTCATTGAAAATATATTTGAGTTATATTTTTTTTTCTTGTGAACAATTTATTTTTCAATCTCAATTCCGATTATTCAATTGAATTTATGTATAGCTTTATAATTCGAAATGAGTGTGCTTTGGTTACGTTATGTACATAGTTTTTCTTTGAGTTGTCAACTTTCAGCGTCTAGTTTTTTTGGTCTCTGGTTTATTTGCACCTTGTTTTTGAAATATTCAGTTAAAAGAATTTTATATTTTTTTCGGACGGAATTCACTCCATTTTCAATTTCAATCGCACTTAGTTGATTGACAAGAGTGATGGATCATTGATGTCGTTAAAAGTGACATAATGAACTGACACGACGGACGTGGTGTTGCATTGTATCGTGTGATCAAGCCCTCACGCTTCAACGTTTGTGTCTAGTTTTTTGTTTTGTTGATTGCTTAGATGCTGATGCATTAATTGACATAGTAATTAAAATCACAATATGAAGTAAAGGAATTTGTGTTTCGTTTAACGAGCTACTGTGTAGTGTATCTATGAGATATGAAAAGAAAATGAAACTTCAAAATGCTCTCCCACGTTTTGGAATAAATCAATTTTTGACGTGACTAGAAAAGAGATATTCTTTTTTATCGTATTGGAATAATTTTGCGGATACATTAAAGGATTTTTTGTTTAGTTTTTGAGAGAGCTTTTAATGTACCTGAGGGTGTACCCATATTGAATTAAATGGTTTAGATGTTATTACACAAAGTCTATTAAATTTTCAGTGAATATTGAAGTTCAAGTTCAAATAATGGATAACAATTTAATGAGAAATAGTTGGACATTATTTAAAAGAAACTTTAAACTAAATCACACCAAAATGGAACGCAAAGACTATCATAATAGGCACTTTATATTAATATTTAAATTTTGGTTCGGTGCCAAATTTGTCATTAGTCAGCGCAATCAGTCAGAAGAAAGTTTGAGTTTAAGTATTCGAGGGGTTTCTTTTCCTTTTTCATATTAAATTAGTTATTTAAAATTTAATCCATCATCAATAAGATTTTTAAAAGTTTTCTTGGCAAGTTCTTGAAACCTTTATTATTTTATTAGTTAAAAGAAACAAACAAATATAAACTTCTTGGTCTTAAGATATGTAGGTACATAATTAGGAATATGACCCAAGTTGGCATGCTAAAGCTGGATTGCCTTGGTACTTACCAGATCCATTATACTTTGCAAGTAAAGAGTTATCCATTTTGCGGATTCAAAAGTAAACGTAAATAAAAACACACTTATAAAATACTAGCTTTTACCCGCGACTTCGTCCGCATTATATAGTTTTTTTTGGATAGTAGTATGAAAAAACCTGAGCTGTATTTTTTTGTACGTAGATATGTTTGAATTGTGCCCAGATGGGATGAGGCCATACTAAGTGTGATTGTCATAAGTTAGGTTAGGTGACGAACCGAGTAAATCATTAGGCGTGTACCATCAACTGAGCGCTCCGAGCGCTCAACTATTTTTTTAAGTGAGACAAAAAATCTCAGCTGAGCACTGAGATTTTTTGCGGAGATCTCTGAGACAAAAAATTCATGGATTCATTTCTCAATTTGCTTGCTCACCCAAAACAGCTGTTCAGTTGTCATTTGTCTGGTGTGGCGCGTAATTTAAATAATTTTAATTTTAGGAGTTCCATCAAAATCTTTTCATGCTCCTCATTCCTTTTTTTATTTCTTATTTTATCTGATGAACTACTTAAAATTTGACGCAAAACTTGTTCTTGTTTGTTATCCATTTTAATAGTTTTTTTTCCAAAAGTAACAAAGAATTATCAATAGAAAAAAATGATAAATTCACATCAAAAACTACAATTGACAACATATGTTTTTGACATCATATGTTTGTACGGAGATTCTTGTCCCACAAAACGATTCTGCCTCCTTCAATCTGACATTGAGCGCTCACTGAGCGCTCAGTTGATAGTACACGCCTATTAAGTATTAAAGAAACAATTAAATTTACACGACAAATAAAATATTTGCAGGATTTCTCTGTAATTTGCATGCGTCCGACAACGGCGTGTGCCCTCACGTGTGTGCCCGTTCGGGAAGACCCACTCAGTGATGTCCTCCCCCCGCGCCGGCCGCATTACCGCCGCCACCACCTACCTCGTCTACCGCGTTCAATCCCGCCCGCGCACTCGCCCCGCGCCTCACCCAAAACAGAATTATCAGAAGTAGAAGACAGACCCAGTGAATTATTTGTTGTACCTACATGGCTCGTGTTTGGCGATGAAAGGTTGAGCATAGCAAAGTTTAGGTTTAAAATTATTATTTGTGGAACTTGGTGGGAGCCACAGTTTGCGTCTAACGTTGAGGGCTTGAGGCACGTGGCGCGCGAAGACCGCGTTAATATAAGTGTATGAAAAGTTTAACATGTTCGACAACTTATTTCATAAGGGTTGGGAATGCGTTGTTTTCGCGTAATACCAATTTTATCCAAATATTATTCAAATCTTTGGTAATTTAGGAGTGAAAGCGATCAGATTCCCCGGAAAGTAATTTTCCCATAGGAATGCGTTGTTTTCCCGAGGTCATAAGTAACTCATGTCCTTTCTTAAGTCTCAAACTATCTCCTTACCAAATTTCATTTAAATCTGTTCAGTAGTTTAGGCGTAAAAGCGATGAGCCCACCTGAATGTTCCCATGGGAATGCGTCATTTTCCCGGGGTAAAAGGTAGCCTATGTCCTTTCTCGGGTATCAAAATATCTCCATACCAAATTTCATGCAAATTGGTTTAGTAGTTTAGGCGTGATTGAGTAACAGAGAGACAGACAGAGTTACTTTCACATTTATAATATTAGTATAGATTTTACGAAACACTATATCATTTAAATAACCACCACGCTAATTGTTGCAAGCATCGATTCTTTTGAGGTAATTTTTTTCAATTTTTGACACATACGGTATTTCAGCCATAACTTGTCGAATGTTGGTTTTTAAGTTCTCAAGAGCTAAAAATGTATTTGCATAAACACGGTCTTTCGCGTAGCGTGGTCCAGTGGTGTCAAATCGCATCATATTGGTGGCAATTTGATATTGCCACGATGAGAAATTAATCGGTCTGGAAATGTCTCTTGCAATAAAGCCATATTCTCTCAAGTTGTGTGGCATGTGGTACCGGCTTGTGAAAACCACATATTCTCCAAGTTGTATTATTCAAAAGCAGGTATAAAAAAGTCGGTTATCATATGACAATAACGCTCCGAATTGACGGTGATAGTCGTTACATTGTCGTTTTCGAAGAAATAAGGTAAATCACACCTCCGGACCAAAGAGCGCACCAAATAGTGGCTTTTTGTGGATGCAATGGCCTCTCTTCAATAACTTAAAGATTCTCAGAACCGCAAATACTACAATTTTGCTAATTTACATACCCACAGAAATATGCTTCGTCGCTGAAGAAAATTCTGTTCGAAAAATCGACGTCCACCGCACGTTGTTCAAGAAACCATTTGACGTATCTACGTAGTTGTTAATGGTCAGTTGGCTTCAGTTGTTGTATGAGCTGGACTTAATACGGATTTAAGTGTAGATTCAAATGCAAAATACACCGTAATGTGCATTAAGACAGTCCTAATTCCTGAGAACGACGAAGTTTCGACACATTCGGGCCTTCGGCAACACTTTCACTTATATCGGCGATATTTTCATTGGTAGGAGCGCAACAATGATGCACAGGGATGTAACCAACCCAGTCTCTTCAAATTTCTTCACAATTTTACCAATTTCTTGCGTGGTTGGACGATTATGTAAACCATAATCTCCTCTTAAAGCACGATATGTGGCTGTGGCAAAATCACCATTTTTGTAGTAGGTTTTAACAACTTGTATGCTTTGTGCGATGGTTAAACGATCCGTTTTCGTAAATGTCAAACTTTCAACTGAAAACAAAAAATTGATTTAACAACTTAGTTTGACAGATATCGAATTCCAGCCCTATACTTTTGAAACCTCAAAATGCTGTTATCTAGATCTTTGTTAGATTATAACCTAACCAGAGTCGAACGGACTGAAGTTTTGGATGTATCCAAGTGGTGACAGAAGAGTTCAAAGATGTGACACAAATTACTCAAGGAAAGTCATTTGCAAAATATTTAAACTACTGCCTTTAATTTTATAGGTCTAAATCCAAAAACACAGAAATGTTTTCCTTGACAAACCTCTGAAAAAAACCCTTAAACTTTTGACTAAAATTGCCAAATCTACTCAAAAATGTTTTTTTTTCTCAAAATAAAATTAAAGACAAATTTAATGTTTTCCAGTAAAGATAACTTTATTTTGGCAGTTTTATGTTGCCAAGATTTGTCAAAATTGGTTTTGTTATATGTAAGGTCATTCAGCTGATCTACTGGATAGTGAAATGTGCAGTTACAAATAAATGTATACCAACCCGAGTCGAAATTTTGGCCCTATTCTGATCCTAAAAAGGATCTTTTCCCCTGATTTGCTCCTACATACAGCTAAATGAACCTCATATCATCCTAAACAATTTTTCATCGTCCTCATTTCGTCCTACATGAATCTTTATAATTTTTTCCGTTTTTCTACGCATATTTTTTGAACCTCATTTCATCCTTGTTTAGACTCGTTTGTCTAAATTGATACAAATCAAGCACATTAACTTGATTTTATTTATTTGAGGAGTGAAACAAGCACTTGAACTTGTTCACAATGAGAAACAATTAGATCAAAGAATGAACACTGAATTACCTTCAATAAATGAATGATACTTTATTAAAAATGATTAAGTCTATTTATACATACATTTTGCTTACATTAACAATTACATTTACTTATTTGACATACATTACATACAGAACTTACAATATTAAAATTTATTACAAAACCAATAATGAAACCATAACAACATAAACAAAAGGTAAAAATAAATAAAAATAATAATCAACAGCAACGCCAATGCAATGCGGCTACGATAGCATTCGTCAGTGGGTCAACTTCCACTCGCTCTAACTGCTGATGATGCATACCAACGATTAACTGGGTGCTTGTTGTATTATTTTAAATGTTTATATTGTCGACTTAGACATTCTCCCCCGCGTTGAACGATGGTTCAACTATCTAGGTGACTGTGACGATGAACTCTGACTCTGGTTTCGTATGTCGAGGTGATGGAGTTGGTTTCATAGAGATACCAGCTGATCTTCCTGATTTTCGTTTCCATATAAGATAGGTGATTATTATAATTATCAATAGCAGCGCTAAATATCCGATTGCAGAGCTATGATAAGTGTGTAGTTGGAGCTTATGAGGTAATTCGAGAATTTCTTGATCAGCGATTATTTTGTGCAGGTCAGTTAGGTTTTTTAGTTGAATATTGTAATGAGTGCTATTAAAAGTTTGAAGTAATGACTCATGATGCATTGGTGTTGATATTTCAGAGATATTGCCGAAGCTGATGTAGGACGTCTGTAATTTTGTGGAGTATACGTTATGTCCCTCGATGGTAATGTGATTTTGTTTCAATATACATCCTGATTGAAGTGTTAATATTCCGGAACCCTCTAAGTCCATTTGTAGGTTTCTTCTTCCGCAAATCGCAGTAAGTCGAGATGGATATCTTGTGAAATATAGCCACTGGTTTTTGTGTTGCATTTGGATCCAAGTTGCATTTGTACCTGACTTCTTAAAGGAACATGTGGGCTTTGTTTCGTTGTTGAATAAACCTACTTCGCAAGAGCAAACCTCTGATCCCTGGCTGTATCTGGCTTGTAGATTATAACATAAGAACTGTTCTGATCTTAAGTTGGTGCAAGATTCCATGTCCGATGATTGTAGTGGAAAGTATTGGTCGCGATGTGCGTTTACGGCTAGTATTGGAGCACAAAGATTAATAGCTATTATTGTGTTATTTACAACACTTGGGATTGGAGTCATCTTGAACAATTCGTAGAATTCTTGATCTACTAGTGGCAGTGTGATCCAAAACACCGCTCGCCTGTCTGTTACTCCTCCTTTAACTGTCATTAGTTTGTACAGCTGTATTAGATCTTCTTCATCTGCAGGTAGCTCTAAAAATGATGGTAAATGAGCCTTGATCGTTTTAACTTCGTCTTTGAGTTGGCGTGATGACATTACTAGTGAACTTACTTTACCATGGTGTGTGTCTGTTAATACATCAATTAATGTTGCTTGTATTCTTTGAATATTAATCATCATAATAATGAGTTGTGAGGAAAGAGATGTAAAAATCTGGAATATCTTGAGTTGATGACTTTCTTCCCCATTATCACGTATTCTTGATGTTATTTCTCTTAATTGATTATTGATCTGGTCAAGCCTATGGTTGATGATTTCTTCGTTTTGGCTCACAATATTGATCGTTGAATCTATGACTGAAGTTTGGTTTCTTAATAGATGAAGTAAGTGGTTTTCATTTTCCTTTACTTGGTCTATTGTCCTTGTCATTTGGTCAGCATATTCAGAGTCCAAAACTCCAAAAAGAGAATTGGCTATGTTTCCAATGAAGTTAACTGCTGCTCTTTTATTTCTCTTGATTGGTAAAATAGTGTTTTCCGATTTCAGTTCGTTCTGAATGTGTTGAAACTGATTTAATGTGTTGATGCATATACTTCTTTGCTGCATTTGTTGGCACAAGTGGTTCAACGTCAGTGTTCCGTTGGCAAATGCTGTATATTCTTCTAATAATGGATCTAAGTTATAATGTATTATAAAGTTCCATTCACTTGTTGCTATTTTTGCTGTTCCAATTTCTTCGAAATGTATTCCGAGATTTGGTTTAAATTTGTTGATCTGGATTTCATCACTCATTACTAATGGAATAATTAGGAGAATTGTTAACAATGATGTAATACCCATAGCAGTCGATGTTTTTCTTCTTTTAGTAGGTATCTCATTTTCTGATGATTTAGTGTTGTTTTTATCGTCCGCACGAGTTATATCGTCCACTTCCTCCTCGACTGGTAATGGAGCTAATCGGTGGATTGGGCGCTTCCAAACCCCAGATGCTGTTCTTACTTCTACAACTCTTACTGCGCCATCATTACCTTGGAATGTTTTAACGATTCTACCCAGAGGCCACTGAAGTGAAGGAACGTTGTCTTCCTTTATTATGACCATATCTCCTACCTTTATGTTTGAGGAGCATTCCTTCCACTTGTACCGATACTGAAGTTCTTGAAGATATTCTTGTGACCATCTTTTCCAGAATTCGTTTTTTAGATGGGACACAAGATTCCATCTTGATAGTAATGTCTGTTTCATGGGGATTGCATTCACGTCAGTTTTGGCAGTTAAAGGTTCCCCAATGAGGAAGTGTCCGGGAGTTAAGGCAGTAAGATCATTAGGATCGCTTGATAGTGGTGTTAATGGCCTTGAGTTTAAGATCGCTTCAATTCCAACAAGAACAGTTTCCAATTCTTCATATGTTAAGGAAGCTGTAGAAACACTCCTTTTTAAGAGATGTTTTGCAGATTTGACTGCTGCTTCCCACAGTCCTCCGAAGTGAGGTGCCCTGGGCGGAATGAAGTTGAATTGTATTGCATGACCACTGCATTCTTTTGTTATGGCTTCACGTGCACCTTCTGAGTAGATTGTATCATATAATTCAGCCAGTTGGTTATTTGCTCCAACAAAATTTGTTGCGTTATCACAATATATGTTTTGACAGTGTCCTCTGCGACCGATAAAACGTTTCAGTGCTCCGAGAAACGATTCGGTAGTTAGATCGCTTACAAGTTCTATATGTACTGCCTTTGTGACGAAACAACAGAAAATCGCCACATAAGCCTTTTGAGGTCGCTTGCCACGAATTTTATAATGAATCCAAAATGGTCCACAGTAGTCTACTCCTGAGTTGATGAAGGGTCTTGCTGGTGTGATTCTTGGTGCTGGTAGACTTCCCATTACTTGTTGAATTAATTGTGGTTTAGCTCTTGTGCATTTAACACAGTGATGAACAATTGATCGAGCCATAATTTTTCCCTTTACTGGCCAAAATCTTTGCCTCATCTGAGCAAGTAACGTCTGAGGACCACAGTGTTTATGTTTTTCGTGAACTTCTTGCATCAATAGTTTTGCCAATGGATTGTTGTATGGTAGAAGCATGGGATGTTTGGTATCAAATGGAAGTAATCCGGAGTCTAGTCGACCTCCGACTCGAACGATTCCCTTGTCATCCAGAAATGGAGACAGGCTAGAGAAATGGCTATTACGCTTGGATTCCTTGTATTTCTGCAGGTCACTGATTTCATCTTTAAAATCGAATGCCTGCATTGCTTGAATTATCACGAATAGTGCATCTTCTAATTCTCGAGTAGTTAAATGGATATCGTCTTGTCTTATAGTCTCTTTGTTTCTAGTATGTTTTCAGAAACGTAGGATATATGCAGTTATCCGCTGGAGTGTACTGAATGAATTTCCATGATTGATCTTATAAATCATATTCTGATCACAATCATAAGTTGCTGCTGCTACAGTTGGTATCTTTCGTTTTCTTTCTGTGTCTCCTGTAATTGCCAGATTTTTGGAATATTTTGCTGGCCACATATCTTCTTGACCATGTAGGAAGAGTGGACCATAAAACCATAGTGTACATGAAGTAAAATTTTTTGGTTGAAGACCTCTTGAAATCACATCTGCAGGATTATGTTTTGATGAAACATGTCGCCATTGCTCAGGGAGAGTTAGTCTTTGTATACTGGAAACTCGATTAGCCACAAATGTTTGAAATGATGCTGATGGTGAATTAATCCATGCCAGAACGATTTCAGAATCTGTCCATAAGAATGATGGAACGTCTTTAAAATTCAGGTCATTCTTAATTCTAGCTGTTAATTGAGCACCCAAAACTGCAGCGCATAGTTCTAGGCGTGGCAACGTCTGTCTTTTTAATGGAGCCACTCGGGATTTTGAACATAATAGCCTTACAATTATTGTTCCATTTTTCAGGATTGCTCGCAGGTACACTACTGTACCATATGCCTTTTCAGATGCATCACAGAAGGTGTGAATCTGTATTTTTGCTGGTACATCATTGTTAAACATATGGCGTGAGAACTGAAAATTATTTAACCACTTCAGATCTTCTCGAAACTGCATCCATCTTGTATGTAGCTCAGCTGGTAACGATTCATCCCATGATAGCTTTAATAGCCATAGTTCCTGTACAAATATTTTTGCTGTAACAACTATTGGAGCCATTATACCCAATGGATCAAATAATTTGGCAAGGTCTGAGGTGACAATGCGTTTTGTTATTCGATTTGTAGTATTTAATTTTGTTTTAACACAAAATCTGTCGTTTTTTGGTTGCCATGTTAAACCAAGTGCTTTAATTGTTGCATTGGTTTCATTTCCGAAATCGAGATCAATCTCCTGATCCTCTTTAGCAATATCTTGTAGAAGTCGGGGATGATTAGCGCACCATTTCCTTAATTTAAATCCTGCATCTTTTAATAATTGTGTAACTTGATCTTGCATTTCCAATGTTGTAACTAAGCTGTTATCACCACTCAAGCAGTCATCTACATAGAAATCATTGTGTAGGGCCTTAGAGCCTAGGGGAAATCTTTCGCTATTGTCTTTGGCAAGCTGCTGTAGACACTTTGTAGCCAAATACGGTGCTGCTCTTGTACCATACGTAACTGTGTTGAGTTGATAGTAGTTAAGAGGTCCCTTTTCGTCAGCTCTCCATACAATGGTTTGATATCTTCTGTCTTCTGGATGCATGGTTATTTGACGATACATTTTTTGAATATCAGCGCAAAAAACATATCTTGGTAATCGAAAACGAAGTAATAATGAAAATAGTTCACCTTGTACTGTTGGGCCTGTGTACATGATATCGTTCAATGATAACCCTGATGAAGTTTTTGACGATGCATCAAAAACGACTCGAAGTTTGGTGGTGCTACTGTCTTCTTTAAAAACACAGTGATGAGGTATGAAGTAATTAGGCGCTTGTATGTTATTAACGTCAATTTTGGTCATGTGGCCGAGATCTTCGTACTCTTCCATAAATTGAATATATTGATCTTTCACTTCTCTGTTCTTTGCTAATCTTCGTTCAAGTGCAAAGAACCTGTTGACTGCTATGTCCTTGGATTTTCCTAGAGCGTTTGTGCTTCCATGAAAGGGTAGCTTGACAATGAATCGTCCATCACTACCTATTTGTGTATTTTGTGCAAAATGGGATTCGCACATCTCTTCGTCTCTTGATAGGTTGCTACATTGTGTTTCTACTTCTTCGAGATTCCATAATCGTTCAATCATTTGATGGAGGTCATTGTCATCATAAGTAGAGATGCCACATGTTGCTGTATTAGACTTGGCTTCCGTTACCTTTCCTGCTATCACCCATCCAAGAACTGTGTTTTGTAATGTAGGTAGATCATCTGCTAAACGTATCTGCCCGATGGAAAGTAATTGATGATGGAATTCTGCACCAAGAAGAATATCTATTTTGTCTGGACGATTGAAAAATGGATCGGCCAGTGGCACATTCTTTGGAATTGCCCATGATGAAATGTTGAAATGTTGAGATGGTTGTGGAGATATGATGTGTGGAAGAACAAATGCTTCTAATTGGGTATTAAAACCACTTGTTCTTGATTGCATTTTGACGTTTACACGTTGATGGGATTGTCTCTTTCCATTGCCAATGCCTTGAATGCTCATTGATGTTTGTTTTGAATGAAGACCTAGTTTTTTTACAAGGCGTTCTGTTATTAGATTCACTTGCGAACCGGAATCCAATACTGCTCTGCACTCGAATCTCTGTCCATTGTTTGTAATCAGCTCTACAATAGCTGTGCTGAGGAATATGTAATGATGCCTGTTTGGATCTTTGGATGCTGATAATGTCACTGATGACCTTATATTTGTTTGGGATTTTGGATTAATGTCTCCTTCAATGTCAGTTGTATGCTTATTAGAGACAGATCCCTTGTTAGGGCTTTCAAGATGTAAGAGCGTGTTGTGCTTTAGATTGCATTTTAAACATCCTCTCGAAATACAATTTTTGACCCCATGGCCACTCTTTAGGCAATTGAGGCAAATTTTTTGTTTTTGTACTAGTTGAATCCGTTCTGATGTCTGTAGTTGCAGAAACTGTTTGCAGGCAAATATAGGATGTGTTCCAGATTTACACACAATGCAGGTTCCCTTTCGGTTTGATGTTACAGATGCACAAGCTCGAGGAGTTGGATCCTTCTTTTTCTGTCCAACTGATTCCAGCGATTGAAATTGGTTTTCCAGAAATGACAAAAATTCTTTAATGGACTGCAGTTCCTTTGGCTTCGTAAGAGATTGCTCGTAAAGAATTCTGGTACCTTGGTCAAGCTTGCTCACCAGTAAGTGTAGTAGAATGGGGTCCCAACTTGCGGTATCCACACCTATGTTGCATAAAGCCATCAAACATTCTTGTGTGGTATCGTGAAGATTCTTGATGGCCGCTGCTGATGGATGAGGTTGTGTATGGTTAGGTTGTCCAACTATCTTTTGCAACAGGGTAGAAGTGAGAACCCTGATGTTGTTGTATCGTTCTTGAAGGCTGGTCCATGCCGTCTTGTAATTATCTTCGGTCAATGATAGATGACGAATCAAATTCTCAGCTTCTCCGCTAAGATGTGTTTTAAGATACCACATCTTTTGGATATTTGGAATTGATTGTTTATCCACCATTTGTGAGAATAAATCGAAGAATTGTCGCCATTTCATATAATCGCCATCAAATTTTGGAATGGTTACCTTCGGCAAGTGGAGGGAATTGTTCTTGATGAGACCCACTTCATGACTGCTACTGCCTTGCGGTTGTATTCTCATGGATAATGTTACAAGTGCTTCTTGAACTCTTTGTTCCATATTGATAAAGTCGGTCTGGTCGTAGCCTTCTACTATTGGGTCATCACTTAGTTCCCATATGGTGTAGTTGACAGATTCAACCTGCTGCCATAATTTCTCGATAGACCGAAACTTGATCTCGTGGTATTGTGATGACTCATCAATACTTATGGATAACCCATCTAGCAATCTTTCAAGAGAGCACATTATTGCTCTCTGTCTTCGAATAGCACTCGTCATTTTTGATGGCTCCATTACTTCGATGCTTCGTGTTGATGGCTTAGGCAGATCTACTTGATCTATCTTTGATTGTTTATCAAAGGCTAATATTCCATCTTCAAAATGTTTGATATACTGCTTAACCAATGCTGCAATCTCCTTGAAGTAATTCTTCGTGAAGTACTCATGGTCCTCGTCAACATGCGACAGTCTTTTAATTTTTTGATCGCCTTGTTCGAATTTCTTCCACTGCTCTTGAAGCCGAAGAAGCCTTTCTTCAAAGTAAGCTCTTGAGCTCTTTCGATCGGATGAGTCCTTTTTGAAATTAGTGATGATGCGTTGGATTTCTTGGCCACTTGTTACTTGGGCACCCACACACTCTTGGAATGATGTCATCGTATATCTATCGGATATGTATATCTGCCAACGATGAATTAATTGATATTGATGAATATGAGCCAATCAGTTGTAGATATGTATATCAACCAACGATTGGTAACTTGATGAAGATGAAGATAATTCAAATTGTTCGAATGATCAATTGGATCACGTCGGGGTCACCAAAATGTTTAGACTCGTTTGTCTAAATTGATACAAATCAAGCACATTAACTTGATTTTATTTATTTGAGGAGTGAAACAAGCACTTGAACTTGTTCACAATGAGAAACAATTAGATCAAAGAATGAACACTGAATTACCTTCAATAAATGAATGATACTTTATTAAAAATGATTAAGTCTATTTATACATACATTTTGCTTACATTAACAATTACATTTACTTATTTGACATACATTACATACAGAACTTACAATATTAAAATTTATTACAAAACCAATAATGAAACCATAACAACATAAACAAAAGGTAAAAATAAATAAAAATAATAATCAACAGCAACGCCAATGCAATGCGGCTACGATAGCATTCGTCAGTGGGTCAACTTCCACTCGCTCTAACTGCTGATGATGCATACCAACGATTAACTGGGTGCTTGTTGTATTATTTTAAATGTTTATATTGTCGACTTAGACAATCCTAAATGAAGGTTTATCAACATAGAAAATAGATATCATCCTCTTTTCATACTTAATAGGCCTACCAGGTCGTGTACCTGTTTTTTTTTTGTTGCCACTGTTGTCGTTACAACAGATGATGACAATGACAACAATGATGGTGGAAATGAAAAGGATGGAGATGGTGATAGTGAAAATGGTAAAGCTAGTAAAGTTGACGACACCAACGAACGACGACAGCAACGACGACGACTCCGACGACGCACGTAGACGACGACAAAGAATTTCGACGAAGAATTATTCCTTTTATTAATCACTAATGTTAATACAAACTGTTTTGTTTAATGTATAAAAAAAGGACAAAATTAAAATATAAATTATTTTATTTTAAAAAGATTCATAATAAATAAAATGAAAGAGAGTGAGAGAAAAAGGTAAAAGCAAGTAGGAAAGAGAGAGAGACAGAGAGAAAAAATAAAATAAGAAAGAGAGGGAGTATAATACAGTAGTATCAGAGAAAGAGAAAGAAAGAGAGAGAGTATCATAAAGTAGTATCAGAGAAAGAGAAAGAGAAAGAAAGAGAGAAAGTAAATGAACAAAGAAAACAGCTATGGTCAAGATAAAAAAGGTTCATTTGAGGCTTTTTGCTGTCGTCCTCATTTGCCCCTTAAGGGCATGTGGCATGTAAAAAAATTGATTGGTGCTTTGCGCTTAGCTTTGTAGCGTTCACATTTTTTTAAATATTTAAACGAAATAAACGGGTTTTGATTGAAAATATATTGGGCTAAATATTTATAAAGGAATCCAAAATTAAAAAAATTTTGTTGTTCCTTAACAGCACTAGAATCACTAAAAAATCATTAAATTCAGGTAGTTACTTGGGAAAATCAATGGGGCAGTGTGTTAAATATAATTTTTTATTTTTTTTATATTTTTTTCCAAAAAACAATACATTTTTATACATAGCGTGGATCTTTTTTTTTTTTTAATTTATTTATTTATTCCAAGAAAAATTCTAGAAAACTATGAAAAATAGGGCAAATTTGCATTGTGGCATAGGTGCAATAATTGATAGAACTTCCAAAGTATAACAGCCAGCTAAGTCAATTCAACTTTTTTTCAAATTCTAAAGATATGTGCAGATATTTGCTTTTTAATTTTTTTTTTTTTAAATAGTTATAGTAACTTTTTTAGACAAAAAATCCAAAATGCTTTCTTTTTTTCCCAATTTTTTTTGGTAATTCATGGGGCGGACTGATTTTTTTTTTTTAGTTTTAACTTTTTTTTTAAAAAAAAGGTCCATATATATTACACATAGTGTGGATTTTGAAAAAAAAAAATATTTGTCGCAACATAATTAAAAATGCATTTCAAAATAACAACATTTGTGGTGCAATTGTGAGGGATTGGGAGCTTATATAATTCCAAAATATTTTTTTTATTTTTTTTTGGCATTTTGTTTATTCTATTTAAAAAAGTAAAAAGTTCTTGCGCCCACTATTTATTTAATTTAATTTTTATAAAAGAGGTCTATTTTGCATTTTTTAACAACAAATTTCTTTGTAAACGCACACAATGAAGTTTCCAGTTCCCAAGAATGCCGCTGCAATACACAGCGCTTAGGAAGAGAATTCTTTGCAAAAGAATTTCGCCCGCCCATTCTCTCTCAGATTTTTTTTGTTGTTGTTGGTCTCATGGCTCATTTAGTTTTGTATTCTTTGTTTTGTAGGCTTGCGGTACACAATAACAGAAAATATCAAAAAAAACTTTTCTTAGACATATTTTCTTATTTCTAGTATGTGCTATGATGTAAGGTCATGGAATCGTGATTTGGGTGTTACGTAGTCAATCGTATAAGCAGAATTTGATTTTTGGTTCAACTTTCGGCAAGTTTTGTTGTTGCACATTGTAGTGTAGGTATAAAAAAGGGTAAATAGGTATCGTAGGTATCGTGAATTCGCTGTCATATATTTTGTTTTCTTGATTTTTTTGCGTTCTATCACTCCTGAATATTGCATTTTTTTGTGATTTTGTTCATGGTCAGCTGCTTTCCTTAGATAAAGGAAAAAGGCAGAAGTCATATAAAAAAGGAAGGTAGCTATGTACGTATGAAAGAGGCTGGGATGCGACCCACAGTGATAACTTCCCATCCCGTCTGTCGATTTGTCTTGCTTAAAAGTATGTCTATATGTATCAAATTTTAGCAAATTTGCGTACTATTTTTTGTAGATTGTGTTTTTTTTGTGAAAAAACTGACTGTTGGATTTTTATAAAAAAATTATTGAATATCGAAAACAATATTTTCTGTGAAATTAAATAAGTTTGAAGCCAAAATTTGTAATTTTTGAAAAGCTATTTGAGTCGAAAGTAAATTTTTACCAAGTTTTAGTACATATTGTTTTTTTTAGATTTTTATTTTTTGTACAAAAACTGTCAATTCGATTTTTCTCAAAATTGTTCCTAATGTTGAAAACAATATTTCTTATAAGTTAAAATTATCTAGAAGATATTATCTCAAATTTTTAAAAAGATATTTGAGTCGAAAATCAATTTTTACAAACTTTTGTTAAATTTTTCATTGTTTTTTATTTTTTGTACAAAAACTGTCAATTCGATTTTTTTCAAAATTTTACTGAATGTTGAAAACAATATTTTCTTATAAAATAAAATAAGTTTGAAGCCTTTGTCTCAAGTTTTTGAAAAGATATTTGAGTCGAAATTCAATGTTTCGCAACTTTGACTAATGTTTTTTTTAGGTTTTTATTTTTTATAAAAAAAACTGTCAATTAGATTTTTCTCAAAATTTTATCAGATGTCAAAAACCTTATTCTTCGTTGCACAAAATTATTTTGGAGGTGAAATCATATTTTAGTCGTAAAATTTTCGAGGTGACAATTTTTTTTTCAGTTTTTTTGATTTATAAAAAAAACCGTTAATTGTATTTTTTTCCAAAAATATATTTGTTTTGTATCACGTTACAATATATAATATAAAATTTAATTCAAGTCTCTAGCGTCATTGGTTCATGAGATATTTAGGTTTAACCAAAATGTTCACTTATTTTTTAAACTGCTATGGTAAAAAAACTACCCACGCAATTTTCTTGAGAGCCCTTTCTGCATCTTTCTGCCTTATTATCTGTATAACAAAATTTATTTGAAGTCGATATCTTTTCTGGTTCTTGAGCTATGGACGACGAAAAAAACGTCGCGAACGTACGGACGTACAAACGCACGCACAGACGTCTTTCTAAAAATCTTTTATTTCGACTCTAGGGACCTTGAAACGTCGATAAATGTCAAAATTTTCAATTCGACAAATCGGACCCATTACAATAACTTCCTATGGGAAGTTAAAAATATTAAAACAAAATAAGTATTTTCAATAATTAGAAAATGTCGCCCAACAAAAGAAATTCAAGAAAAAAACATCTCCATCGATAACAAAATACCCACTTGCTTTATAAGATTCGAACCATATGGAAAACACAACAACAAAATATCTAGGTAGAAAGCAAAAACCTATTTCCAAACAAATTCAAGAAAAAACATTTCCATGGACAGCAGAAATACCTACCCATTTGCTTTATAAAATTCGAACCATATGCAAAAGACAACAACAAATCTACCTAACTAGACAACCAACAAAAAAACCGGTTTATCATGCAACGTTGTTCATCCATATATCTTGTTGTGTGAATGTGTATATCTATTTCTTATTTCTTTGATTGGCTGCTTGAGTGCTTGTGCGGAAATATATCCCTCGCTCTGAGAGACAAAAAAGATCAAGAGGCAAATATAGAGCAATTAGAAATTTAAGAGAGTAATTGTTCTTTCACTAATACATTCAAATACATTTACATGAGTTCTGAGTTCGCTTCTGCGGGAGACATGCCCTTAACATCGTATTTTGTCCGATAACTGCCACTTTTAGGTTCAAATAAGGAGCAACATTTTAGCAGAAAGTGATCCTCTTTTCAATCTCTTTGAACCTCAAATAACCTGCATTTTGGGGACGAAAATAGGGCCAAAATTTCGACTCGGGAACTTAAAAAAAAAAGAGGCTGGGATGCAACCCACACTGATAACTTCCCATCCCGTCTGTCGATTTGTCTTCCTTAAAAGTTGTAGGTTTTCGTGTTTTGTTAAAAAAGTTATCAGTTAATTTTTTCTAAAAAAATTAATAATATATAACCAACAATATGTTATATATGATGAAATAGTTTGATTTCAACATCTATTTTTGTTAACGAGACTTTTAGCCGTTAACCTATTATTACCAATTTTAGTAGCATTTCTTAAAAGTTTTTACTTCTTATATAAACAAATACAAATTCGATCAAATGAAATTAATTTGTAGTCATTGTTGATATCGAGAACCGAACATCAGTTTTTACCAATTTTTCGTACTATTTATTGCTGATTTTAATTTTTTATGAAAAAACCGACTGTTAGATTTTTATAAAAAAAAACACTGAATGTTGAAAACAATATTTTTTTATATATTTGAGTCGAAAATCAATTTTTACAAACTTTTATTAAATTTTTTTTTAGGTTTTTATTTTTTGTAAGAAAACTGTCAATTTGATTTTTCTCAAATTTACCGAATGTTGAAAACATTATTTCTCGTAAGATAAAATAAGTTGGAAACCATAATCCTAAATTTTTGAAAAAATATTTGAGTTGAAAATCAATGTTTATCAACTTTCAGTAATGTTTATTTTAGGTTTTTATTTTTTATATAAAAACTGTCAATTCGATTTTTCTCAAAATTTTACCGGATGTTAAAAACGTTATTTTTCGTTGCACAAAATTGAATTGGAGATAAAATCATTTTTTATTCGTAAAATTTTCGAGGTGACAATTTCTTTTTCAGTTTTTTTTGATTTATAAAAAAAATCGTTAATTGGATTTTTTCCAAAAATATACTTGTTTGGTATTACGTTACAGTATATAATATAAAATTTAATTAAAGTCTTTAGCGTTATTGGTTCGTGAGATATTCTTGGTTAACCAAAATGGTGAAAAAAAACACCCACTCAATTTTCTTGAGAGCCCCTTCTGCATCTTTCTGCATTATTACTTGTATAACAAAATTTATTTAAAGTCGATATCTCTTCTGATTCTTGAGCTATGGACGACGAAAAAAATGTCCCGAACGTACGAACGTAGTACATACGCACGCACAGACATTTCTATGAAAATATTTTATTTCGCGTCTTGGGACCTTGAAACGTCGAGAAATGTCAAAATTTTCAATTTGACAAATCGGACCGATTACAATAACTTCCTATGGGAAGTTAAAAATCAGGCTACATTTATATCATAAGGAAGGCGCCAAATTAGCCGACAATACTGTTGCTGTTTGAAGAATGATTTATGATAGTCTATTTCTACATATTTAGCTTTATAAAACTAGGTCTTTGTTAGACTTTAACTTATCTATAAAGTCATACTTAATGATCATAGACTAAGCCAACTATTTATTCGCTGACTAAAAAATTATTATTTCACTGGGATTTTAAACAGGGCCCAACTTTTGTGCACCATGAGCACCTGATCCATATCAATGAGAGAAACTTTATATTGATCAGTTCCCATTTCCCTGCAATACAAATCTTACAGTTACCAAAGGACCAAACATTTCGTTCCATAAATCAACTGTAGTACAAGCTGTTAGGCTTGTTTAGCCGTCATGTTGGCACAACAGCTCCTGCACGTCATGGTTGTTCAATTGATAAACGAAAAAGTCGGTATTAGTGGCTCTTTAGCGGTCACCTTCAATTATTAAATTCTGGCCAGCATTGTTTTTAAAGAAATATGTACCTTTCATTCCGCCTATCCATAAAGCAATTAGATTTGGTCGATGTAACGGTGTATTAACATATTATCAATCCAACTACAGAATTATTACTACACTAAGTTTTGTTTATTGACTTTTCAACCAAAAGTGAGCTTCATCGCTAAGCAAATTTCGATTATGAAAATTTCTAATAGAAACACGATTTTCAAAATAAATTTTGCACAACTTGGGAGTGTTGTCTAGTAGTCAGCCTTTTTATGTTGAAAAGCCTACTACCAATTTACCTTAAAAAAAACGTCTTTCACACGTTAAAAATAGAGAGATAAATACAATTTATTTATTGTTTTACATTAAATAAATTAATTGAATTCAACATCCCTACCCTTTATGGCCAAAGAAAAAGGGTGTTCTGAACGTACAAAATCTTGAAACGTCGAAAAATGATAAAATACTTAACTCGAAAAACCGGAACAATTATTTCCAATACGAAATTAAAAATTATTAATATTTTTGTTAAAACTCAATTAATTTTATGATTCTGAGAAAAAAATTGAAAAAGGTTAGAAATTAAATTTAAAGAGTATGCCTAATATCGACACAGTCTGACACAAAACTTTACAATTTAAAATTTGATTTTTCTTACACAAAAACGAATGATTTTGCTATTATGCGAGTTACAATTTGTGAATGTAAATGAACGCATTAATCGACCAAAACTCTTTCAATAAATTCTTTATTGCTTAACAAAAAAATTATTTTAATGAAATGTTGGATTAAGAAACGGTACCTACCCTAAAACCATTTTAAATTTCAGTATTCCATATCGTTTTGTTTCTAAAAACTCATTAAAATATTATAAATTAACGTTTCTGAACACATCCTTTGGAAGCATAAACTCTACGTCGTTGGTTGTTTCCAACAAAATGCAAAACAATAATATTCTCATTTTCCAGCTGAAACATAAAAAAAATTTAATACAATTTCAACCAAGTTCTCTTCAAAATCCAAGTACCCAAAATTTTAACACAGAACAAAATTAACCAAAAACTCAAAGACCAAATATAAATTTATTATTAAATCCATTTAAGACAATTTTTCTCTAACCAAATATAACCTTTTAAACCCCACTTAGTTCCACGGTCACGCCTCAAACGTGACAAGAATTAAAATAGAAAATAAATTTAAATACTTTCATAGGTCATAGACCATACTCATTTTACCAGAATATAATTCACATTTAAAGCAGATTTCTTTAAATTAAAATGATAACACTAAAGAATTAAGGAATGAACTGAATTCATTGACTGTTTGTTCATCCTTTATTTTTTTTTTTTGAAAAAAAAGGGTTTTATTTCTATAGTATCGCAAAATACACAAATGACGTAATAAAACCACTTTAAAGAATTTATCTATGTAGGTATTCAAACCGTCTTCAAAATAAAATAAATGTTAAATTTTTAACCTAAAACAAAAATGTATAAGATAAAAGAGGCATTGGTAAGGTACATAGGTTTATAATGTGGTTGTTAAGTTGAATGGGATAAAAATGTTTTTAGGACACAAAGGTATGAGACATTAATATTATTGCTAAGGGTTTGTTTTTTTTTTTTTGTGTGTTGGTTAGACCCTTTTCAAGGAAACAAGCTCACACTGTGACCGTATGACTACGCCATTTTAGCCTGTAGCTCTAAGTACCTTTGCAAAATAAATAAAAATCATGTGAATGTGAATTTGACTGCAGGTAATTGTAAAATTAACAGACGAAATGTTTCGAGTGGATGTAAAGTGAATATACATATATCTACGGAATAAGATTAATAGATATTTACCAAATTCAATCTTTCTTAAGCAGGATGTAAAAGTATACGACAATTGTTTCGATATAGGGGCGTGACTTTTCAGACAAAAACTTGATAGTTAACTAATTTCTGTTAAAAACCACTTGTTTTTTGTTTCAAAAAGCACTTAGAAAACGTTCTTTTTGTTTTATATAGAGTCAATCATTTTGTGTTTTCGTTTTGGTAACACTGGTATTTGAAAACCGTCAAACTCAGCTATCATCTGAAGTGTCATAATATTAGTTGAATATTGAAAGGACTGCTTTTAAAAACGAACAAAGCGTCAAAAAATTAAAATTTAAACTGGTGGAACGAACGAACGAACAAACTATATTTTTAACAACCATATAAAGATTGCCTCAAAGTTTATAAGTGAGCTATAGAAACTGCCAACAAAATAGGTTGGAGAGAATATTGTAAATCCATTAAAGGCATAAAAGATTCTGCCAGAATTACTAAGGCATTATCGAAGGAAAATTGCTATCCATAGTTTCTGAAGAAACCTGAGCAGTAACATGGCTGGAGACTATCTTCAAAGGATGCCTCCTCATTAATCATGTACCGGAGACATGGAGATAGGTTAAGGTAGTTTTATTCCGAAAGTGGATAGTCGTGGATGAATTCGCGAAGGATTTTTGGCAAATTAGCTTGACCTCTTTTGCACTTAAAACACTGGAACGCTAGATACCCATATCATTAACTTTCTCGATGAATTTGGTCTAGAAGATTCTCAGCACGCTGTGTACTATAAGGCAATTCTAGTGAGACGGCCTTGCATGAGGTAGTGCGCACAATTGAAAAGACAATTCGATATACAGAATTTATCCTTGCTACTTGCTTCCTATACGTAGAAGGTGCTTTTAGTAACGTCCTTACTCAATCGATTCACGAACCACTTACTCACTTCGAGATGAAGGTTTTCGTTCAAGAACGAATAGTTTCTATTTTAAGTGATAGACGAATTTAAGTTTCGTTAGGAAGCACGATCTTTTCCGGCTTCAATGGATTTTAGTCATGATTAAAATTCTCGTAAAGTCAAAAGCTTATACTGATGATTTGGTTTCATTAGTGTAGGAAAACTTCGTCACCGTTATTATCGAAATCACAGAGATGACTCTGGAGAAAGAAAGTAAGCAGCAATTGACTAGGCATTAATCAGAGCAAAACTAGACTGATGCTCTTTACGACCTAAAATTAAATTCCTGACTTCACCCTACCCCGACTGAATAGTCAAATTCTGCCTATATCCTTCAGCGCAAAATATCTGGGATTAATACTAGATCCCAAAGTAAACTGGAAAGTAAACATTGAAAAACGGGTTAAAAAGGGCTGCATTGCCTTTTACGCCAGTAGAGAAACTTTTGGTGAAAAGTGGGGCCTTCAATGGAAGACGATTTTCTGGAAGTACACAGCCGTTGTACGTCCTAATTTGTCTTACTGATCGATTGTGTGACGGCCTGCTATTAACAAGAATTACAACGTCGAGAAAATAAAAAAGGTTCAAAGAATAACCAGTGTTGGCACTACAAGGTTAAATGTTATTCTGCACCTCCTACCGGTAGATCTAAATAAAATAAATACATTAGGTGGAGCAACAGTCCATTGAGAATAAGGGTTTACAACTCTCAACCATTCCTGTGTGCGAGTAATGTTGTCAGGGATGGAGGGGACCTACAGTTTTAAGCCAAATCCGAACGGCTAATTTGAGAAAGCACTTTCCATGACAAGAATTACTCTTGGAGAATTTGTCAATTTCTCGCAAGAGACATTACCCGTTAGAAAACTTTAAGATGGGAAAGGCAGGGATTGAACCCAAGACCTCTGGCATTAAAGTCCAACGCACTAACCATCACGCCACGGGTATTACAGTAGACCTACACATTAAATATTTAGTATCGTGCAGAGCGCTAAGGCTTAAATAATCAAATTGCTGGTTTTGTCAGACCCTATGACCATGGCAACACTAATAAATTCAGTCCAGTGACATACACCGTCTACACTGCAGTACCTGCCTTGAACTTTAGTACAAATTTTAAAGTCATCCAGTCTCTTAGTCTGCCTAGCTGCGGAGGCCAACATAAAGGGGAAAATTCAATTCCTCTGTTAATATCCTGCCCTGGCCAGTTCTAGCTTCGGAAAGGGCATTCCTTTACGATCTTGATGAACTTACAATTACATAGTGGTAAATCAAATGAAGTCACTATTTCACTCATTACGCGATGATAATGTTCGTCAAAATCGACCGAGTACCCAAGGATTTGGTAAAATTGTGAAGAAATTTTAAAGGTATGCAAGCGATACTGATTGCGTGAAGATTGTTCATTATCGTATCTCAGTCAAAATATTGCTGCAGCGAGTGTTGTTGATGATTCGTATTCATTTATTTAGCGGCGAACGCAACTATTGAATGCGATGATAAACGATTTCTATCTCCATAAGTTATTAAAGATCCTGACTTGAGGATTTCAACAAGACGGGACAAAAAGCCAGACAATCCGATTAATGTTTGCTTCCTGGTAGCGTAATTTCACGATTTTGACACCTCAACGTTAAGATCATGCAATTTAACAACATTACATTTTTTCTTTGGGGCTACACAAAAGACCTAAATTGTGCAAAAGAAGTTGTTAAAAATTACCTCAGAAACATTGGATGCTGGAAATTTTCCTGAGTAGGCCATTTGAATGAACACTTACTTTAAAATTAAAAAAATGAATAATCAAATTATGTGTTAATCAAAAATGGGAAATTAATGATCCTATACCCATTACGCACTATGTCTCAATTTCCCCCACCAAAACTTTAATAACACCAATCTATTATAGATGAAGGGTAGGTATAGAAAAGGAATGCAGGTAACATTCTTTCTAAATGCTTATATTTTTCAACTATCAAAATTTATAGATCTCAAAAGCCCCAGTTGTTTCAAACTAAACTGACAGCTTCGTATCAAGTCACGACTTGAAAAAAAGTTTCAAAAGCATTTTTATAAAACAAAACAAAAAAAAAAAACATCCAAAAAACAATTCAAACAGATGAGACCTGTTTTCACTTCTAACATGCTGTGCGAGAGCACGTTATTTTTATTCAGTCTTCTGGCTCAAATGTCCATTATCAATTCTTTGAAAAACAACTACAACAACAAATAAAATCATCCAAACCACCACACTATTTCTTGAAACAATACAAAATAAGGCAAAGAAAAAACTAAATCAATATCCTTCCAAACCAACATCTTGAGAGATATAAAAAGCACACATGCGGTAGTTATTCGCCTCATATTTCAAAGCAAACATGGCAGACTTATATTCTTCCCTCATAGGACTCTATGCAACTACAACATCAAGCACGAAAAGGTGGAAGTAAAACAAAAAAAAATTCCAATAACCTACATCAGAATCCTCCTGTGACTGAAGCGAAGGAACAAAGAAAAATAGTCGAGCACGAGGACTCCGACTCGCTGTACTATACTACATCCCTTATAAGTTATATCAAGGATATTGTATGTACGAACCTAGACCAATGCCACCGTTACGTATACGTAACGAAACGAATCCCTTCTCTTTTTCCCTTTTGCTTCACTTGGCCCAGTGTGTATGTTAGATAACGTGTAATACTCTAATCGATTCTGCTGGTAGGACTCCTATGTCCTCTACACTATTCGTTCGCATCCTTGCATCCTCTCTCATGCAAACATATCTACATATCTCCACTCTCAATTTTACAAAAAAAAAAAAAAAAAACTCTGTTCAACGCTTTATGAAAGTTGGTTGGTTTTTCTTCTTTTATCCTGACGAACGACGACGATAATAGCGACAGACGACAGGACTATACGATGAAAAGTACTGTGAACGGGTTTCTATATCCTTTTTTTCTATAAGTGGAGCATGTTGGAATAGAAAAAAAAATCAATATGCGTTTTGTCGTCCTCTCGACAGTTATGAGAGTATTCCTTGATGAAAGTTCTTTTTTCTTCCTCTCCGTTAGAGATTGTAACTTAAAACACTGCAGAAAAAACAGAGTGTTTCACATTGAGATAGTGCAAATGATACAAGGATAACGTTGGATTTCTATAGAACGAGTCTTAAATGAAAATTAAGTATAGTTTAAAAAAAAAACTTCAATCTAACCGAATTTTACGTTACAGCTCGATTTTGCTGAGTTACAATATTCTAACAGAGTTTTTAAACATAATATTTGTGATTTTACTGCATTTAAGCTTTGTTCATATTCTGCTCTTACTGCGTCCTTAACACGATCAGATTACTGTTTTTCTTTATTTTGACTGCATTTCTATGAAATTCGTATTGCTAAATCCATTCTAATCAAGCTAATTAAGTCTTTTCTGCTTTGTTACTGCATTTTAACGACGCCCATATTAATAGCTTTCTAAATTCTTTAATATTCTTCCTGTTGAATTGTATTTTTGCATTATTACTTTAACTAACATAAGTGTAAGCTTTATTCTTGGTGAATTTTATAAAACTTTTATTGTATTCTTACTGCACTTCTATTCGGTTTTATTATCTTTTAACTGCGAAATAAGTGCGTATTGTAACCACAATCCGATTGAATTGCGTTTTTCCTGTATTAAAATATATTTCCTGGATTCGTAGTTTTACCGGCAATTTTTATTTTATATTGAGCTCGCACTAAAAGGGTAATGAATACCCTTATAATGATTAAATACAGTGATAGAAATTTGGTAGGAAGAACACAATTAAAAGGAGATAACGATGCACATTAGACATTTAGTCTACACATTGTAATTTATGCGAAATATTGAGCCTGGTAAAGCGTTCTACATTCGTGTGGTGCGGCTAAAGAAAGAATCCCTGTACTTAACAGTACGTTCGAAATCGGGCTCAAGGCTAAACTGGTGAGCATTCTTAGAAGTACAGGTATTAAGGTTGATGTTTTTGTGGAGAAAAATACAACTGATGGGCATGAAACCTTGCGGCCGTGTTCAGGGGAAGCAATTTCTTAGTAATAAAACGATAGCAACGGATAGGCATGAAACCTTGCGGCCTTGTTCAAGGGAAGCATTTTGTTAGTAATAGAACGATAGACTATGATTTTAAGAGCTCTTTTTTTCAATTCTATCCAAAAGACTCAAGTACGTTATTGGGGCACCAGCCCAAATATAAGAATTGTACTTCAGTTTTGGACAAATACAATCTTTGTACATTATATACAGATCAGAAGGGGTAAAAAGTTTTGTAAATTATAGACAAATAAGAAGCTTTTAAAAAACTTCTTTCATCGTCGGAAAAATCCTATACACTTAGCAGCATTTTTCACGTTGTCAAAAACCACTTAGTGCTCTGTTTTAACTGCGGTCTATTATTCTAAATGCATTTTGTCTTAAATTTAGTGTCAATTTAACGTCTTACTCTGTAATTTAACTGCGTTTAGCTTTGTTTTTTATTTTTGTGGTATAACTGAGTCTTAATCCTTTAAACTGTGTTCTTTCTTAGTTTAAACGTCATTGCTATGAAATGTATACTGATTTCTTATTGACACCACGTGTCAGGTCACAAAAAACATCTGGCCTACGAGTATACTAGATTTAAAACGATCAAGGTGCTTGCTATCTCTAAGCAGATCTCATATAAACTCGATAATCGGTGTCATAACCGGCTAGGCTAGGCGTATACTCAAATGACTTTTGCAGAAGCTGTATGGATGAGGAAGAGGAGGAAACAATTCTTCATCTCCTCTGTACATACCCTGCTCTAGCTTAAAAATACAAGAATTACCTAGGAGAATTCTTCTATACCAATCTAATTCATATAAACATAATCTCATGTTTCGTAAGGAACTCAAACTGGTTTCATTGAGCTTTAAAGAAAGCCTCAAGATCCATGTGGTATCACAATGGGCCATTAACTGGCCTAAGTGTATCCTACTCCATCACAGACAGCTACAGCTTCTTTAACCTTACCTACTGCATTTTCTTTTAGCACGTTGATATACAGTATTTTTACAGCGTTTTTACTGTTTTCTAATTGTTTGCCTGCTTCGTGTTCCTGTTGCTTTCTTACTACATTCTAAACTTATGGAAATACTCTTGTGTTGTTGCTATTCTAGCTTATTTCCTTAAAATACTTCTATTGACTTCAAGGCTTTCTATCCGCTTTTCTGCAGTATTTAACAAACGTTCTAAAGAAATTTTGGTTTTCTCGTTTTTAGGAGTTTTTTAACTGCATTTTTGCAGTGTTACTGCTGTTTTAATATTATCGCTTCGACTTATTTCTGCATTCTGCATTGATTGAATTTGTCCTACATTATTACTTCATTTTTACTGAATTAAAGCTGCATAGGTCTACATAGCTTCATATAGCTTCTTTACTGCAATTTTGTTCTATTTCTCTTATACTATTTCTTTCTTAAAACAGTATTTAGTTTGCTACCGCTCAGTTCACACAAAGATTAGATATTGAAAATATATCTTTCCACTGAATACGATATTTTTACAACATTATAATTTCAAATTAAAAAGAAAACATTTGTATTTTGAATGAAAATATGACAAAAATCTTCATTTAAGTACAACAAACCTTTCGATTAAAAAATGGATTGAATTTTAAAACAAATAAGATACGTAAAGTAATAAAAGAGTTACATTTAAATTAAATAAACATAAATAAACAGATAAGTTAATAAAAAAAATAAATAACATTTAAGTTAATAGTAAGCAAATAAATAAACAAGCAAATTATTAAACAATAAAATCAAAAAATTAGTAAATAAATAAATAACAAATAATAAATAGTAAATAATAAATAATGAATAGCAAATTATAAATAATAATAAATAATAATTAATAATAAATAATACACAATAAATAATAAACCATAAGTAATAAGTAATTAAAAATAAATAATGCTCAAACAAATAAATAAATAACAAAAATTAATAAATACATTTTTAATGTTTAATTGCACTACCAAAGGGTTGTCAGAAATATCACAGTTCATTAAGAAGTTATCAGTTAATTTTCGAATTCTTGTGCAAATCAATTCAACACCTATTTGATTATGAGGATTATTATTTGAATGATGCACTTGGAGTTTTTAAATATGGGAGATTGCGCAATTACCCCACACCTGACATCAATACAACAACATTACTTGAAACACAATCTTTTGAATAATAACTTTATTTCCAACACTTAAATGCGATTTTCTATTTATTAGCGGGTATAACATTTAAATTGCAATATTAACTTTTTTTATTTATTTTACTAATATGCTCTTTAAAGATAAGCCGCTTGTCAAGGTTTATTCCTAGATATTGCACATTGGACTCCCATTTTATAGTAGTACCGTTGACTTCAAGCTCGTTACTAGGAAGAAACAATCGCTTTCTTTTTCTCATGAAAAAGATTGATTTTATCTTTCCAGCATTTAGTTCAACATTAATTATTTCTCATTACTTTCTTAAACCATTAATCCTGTTCTTATTGAGTTGTTGTTATATTTTTACTGCGTTTAAACTAAGTCTTACATCGCATTTTTTCTGTATTTTAATAGCGCTCTCCCTGCTCTTGAGGTATATCTTTATTGTGGTTTAACTTTGTTTTACTGTAACTCTTGCCGATTCTCGGGTTCTTACTAAATTTCTAGTGGCTTATTCTACTTCATTCTTAAAATGCTCTAATATAAACGTTTTTTCCAGCTATTTATTGATTTTTACTAAGTAATGAATATATTGATTGTAGGAGTGTTACTGCATTTAAAACAAACTCGGTTTTTGTTCTAAACTGCATTCTTCTCAAAAATTACTTCCTGCCTTTTTATTTGTAGATATGTTTTTGTGTTGTTATTTCAATCTTTATGCAGTTCTTCAAGTTTTTCTGTATTATAAATTAATTTTACTGCAATTAAACTAAGCTTCAACTGTACTCTTTTTGTATTTTACTACTTCTAACAGTGTTTTACGGAGTTTAAATACATCCTTAATGTGTTCTTAGTATGTCTTACGTACGCTTACTCGAAACACTTAATTAACCGCATTATTTTTGAATTGCTTATAAATCTTTTAGGGTGCTTTAAAATCAAATTTAAGTCTTAGTTGATCTTATATGTCGTCAAGAGCTTTGCTTTCAGGTTTCAGAAAATAGCAAGCTGGCAGCCAAAAGATTTAACTAACCTGAAAAATCGACCAAAGGGGCATTTCACGTGAAGCGGACAGGGAAAAAAAGTGACATCTTGGATTTCGCTCATATTTAGGTCAATTACAGTATTTGAGAATATAAAAAAGTAATTTCATTTTTTTTATTCTACGGCACTTAGTTTAGGAATTACGGACTACCAAAAAATTGACCCACTATGAAAAGCCATTATTTTAAATCAGTGCTGTAGGTATTAGATATAAAGTAAAAATATATTGTAGGTATGTTTTAACAAGAAAAAATGTGTATTATTTTTGTGATAAAGTCGGTGCAAAAAAAATTTTTTTTTTCTTGCTCAAAACCGGAAGTAAAGTTTTCAAAGTAAAATTTCAGTAACTTCGACCATTTTTTTTTAAATTTTTATTTCTGCAAAATAAAGAAAAACTATGTAGATATTACATAAAAAGTTTCAAAATGGAGACTTAAGTCGTTTTTAAGATAGAGTTCATTGAATAGAATATTACGCGCCTAGCATTGTACTTAGCGCATACATATGCGCATATGTATGCGCTAAGTACAATGCTAGGCGCGTAATATTCTATTCAATGAACTCTATCTTAAAAACGACTTAAGTCTCCATTTTGAAACTTTTTATGTAATATCTACATAGTTTTTCTTTATTTTGCAGAAATAAAAATTTAAAAAAAAATGGTCGAAGTTACTGAAATTTTACTTTGAAAACTTTACTTCCGGTTTTGAGCAAGAAAAAAAAAATTTTTTTTGCACCGACTTTATCACAAAAATAATACACATTTTTTCTTGTTAAAACATACCTACAATATATTTTTACTTTATATCTAATACCTACAGCACTGATTTAAAATAATGGCTTTTCATAGTGGGTCAATTTTTTGGTAGTCCGTAATTCCTAAACTAAGTGCCGTAGAATAAAAAAAATGAAATTACTTTTTTATATTCTCAAATACTGTAATTGACCTAAATATGAGCGAAATCCAAGATGTCACTTTTTTTTCCCTGTCCGCTTCACGTGAAATGCCCCCAAAGTCCATAGTTGACTTGTTATAGCAAAGTTTAAGATAATTGCAAAAAAATTAAAACGATGCATGTAGAAAAATTCTAAAGTTTTTTTAGTTTGTTATTATGCCAAAAACATGATTTGTCTAATTTTAAACGGTAACGGGTTACTATCTTTAAGCATTTACTAAAGCTAAAATCATAAAATGGCCACTTTATCTTTTAGTATTTTGCAACATCCATGCGACTTTTGAATCTTTTTCGTTTTTCAAGTAAAAGTTTTTTTGCTTTTTTTACTGTCAGTTTTTAGAATTCTTCTACTTCTTTTCTTTTCTTTTCTTTTCATCTTCTTCGATTTCCTTGTATATTTTGTGTTCTCAAAATTCTTTGACTTAATTTTTTATCAACCTTTTTTCCTCTCTTTTTGTTTTGTTAAAATGAAGTAGCATTAGCAACAAGAACACCCTGTTCATTTATTTGATATTTGCAGAAGAAGTAGAAGAAGATTGAGAGTTATTCCTCAATCCAGTGCAAGTTGTGAATCTTTGTTAGGTTGAAGCTCTTAGATTTTATATTTATACCTACAGCAAAATGCCTTGAGGAAGAGAACTATACATAACATAATATATTAGCCTTTGTCTTTTGCTTTTCCCTTAATACAAATAAATCAATAGGCCAAAATAGTTTTGTGAATACTCTTATTTAGTTAAACATGGGTTCTTGGCCAATTGGATATATTTAAGTATTTGATATATGTTTGTATGTAGGTGCCTTCATGGTACACAGTATACTGACTCTTATAGTCTTATATATACTTAACAAGAAGATCGTGAGTAAAAATTAGGTATGGTGTATTGAATTTACGAAAGGGATTCATGTATAGCACTCACATTCAATGGATTTGAACAGGAGTAGTAAAATTGTTGGCATATCCATATCCTCGTACCTTCATTATACAAGTTTGTTCCTTTGAGTTAGATATCTCCTTTTGCGATATATGATAATTGATGATGTGATCTCTTCCTTTTTTTCTCGCTCTCTCTATATCTCCACTGTATCATGATTCTATTTCTTACGGCATGGCATATCGATTGGATTATAGAATGGATAAATATAAATTGGAAATGTATTTTATAGGTTCTTTTAGGGATTAGGTGCATATATAAGATAGAGTGTAGTGTAGGTATATAACAAATCAGAGTTGTAGAATATAACTCTGCGACAAAGATGTATAAGTCCTTGAAAGTTTAGGTTTAGTAGGTCTACTTACATATATAATGTATGTAGTTTGATATTAAGCTAAAAAGAGGTCAGTGTTAAATTGGCATTGCAAAGGAAAGGGACAATTTATTACTTTTGTCTAAAGCTGTCAACATAGCTGAACAAAAGGAAAAAGGTTATTAAGCATTTCCAGAATAATTGAATTAGATAAATGGTGTCGATACACAAGTGATATTCATATACAAATAGGCAATAAACTTAGGCTTTAATTTATATGGTGTGACATTAGTTTTATATTATTTGACATGTTACATACATTGGATAAGATGCTAGAAGGCTATTGAAGCAATGAAATACAAAAATCATGATTAAATATTTTGAGATTTATGAGATCATCGCATGAATTACGCATTATGGACAATGCTCCTTAATATCTTAGAACTGCTTCTTCTGAATGTCAACCCTTAAACAACGATTTCATATTGGTACGCTGTGGCGTATACTTACTTTTTTTAAACATTTATTTGTATTTTAAATAAACTTTACTATATTTAGTTTTGGCATGTTATTCACACAACCTGAATAAAAGAACAAACCAGTTACAAAAATATTAATGATTGTAAAACTTTATTCAGTGGGTGTCACCTCCATTTCGAATTAAAGAAAAAAAAACAAGAGGCTGTGATGCGACCCACACTGATAACTTCCCATCCCGTCTGTCGTTTTGTATTGCTTTAAAGTTTGTAGGTTTTCGTGTTTTGTTAAAAAAGTTGTCAGTTGAATTATTTAAACAAAAAATTAAAAATTACAAACAATATTTTGCATAATGATGACATAGTTTGATTTTAAAATCTATTTTAGTTAACGAGATTTTTAGTTGAAAACCAATTTTTGTACCAATTTTAGTAGAATTTCTTAAATTTTTATTTCTTAAATAAACAAATACAAATTCGATGAATGAAATAAATTTGCCGTTAATGTCTTCTATTTTTCACGAGATATCGAGAACCGAACATGAATTTTTGACAAATTTGCCTACTATTTTTTTGTAGATTTTATTTTTTTTTTATGAAAAAACGGACGGTTTTTTTTTTTTTAAATTACTGAATGTCGAAAACAATATTTTCTGTGAGATAAAATAAGTTTGAAGCCAATATTTGTAATTTTTGAAAAGATATTTAAGTCGAAAATACATTTTTACTAAGTTTTAGCATTGTTAACTTCCCATAGGAAGATATTGTAATGGGTCCGATTTGTCAAACTGGAAATTTTGACATTTCTCGAAGTTTCAAGGCCTCTAGAGTCGAAATAAAAGATTTTTAGAAAGATGTCTGTGCGTGCGTGTATACGTAAGTTCTAGACGTTTTTTTTTGTCTACAGATAATAATGCAGAAAGATGCAGAAAGGGCTCTCAAGAAAATTGCGTGGGTGGGTTTTTTACCACAGAAGTTTAAAAAAAGGTGAAAATTTTGGTTAACCCTAAATATCTCACGAACCAATAATGCTAGAGACTTGAATTAAATTTTGTATTACATATATTGTAACGTGATACCAAACTAGTATATTTTTAGAAAAAAATCCATTAAACGGTTTTTTTTATAAATCAAAAAAACTGAAAAAAATATTTGTCACTTCGATTTTATCTCCAAAACAATATTGTGCAACGAAGAATTATGTTTTTAACATCTAGTAAAATTTTGAGAAAAATCAAACTGACAGTTTTTTAACAAAAAATAAATACCTTATAAAAGCATTACTAAAAGTTCGTAAAAATTGATTTTCTACATATTTTTTTTTTAAATTAAAATATTGGCTTCAAACTAATTTTTCTCACAGAAAATATAATTTTCGACGTTCAGTAAATTTTTCATTAAAATCTAACAGTCAGTTTTTTCATAAAAAATGAAATCTACAAAAAATAGTACGCAAATTTGGTAAAAAATGATATTCGGTTCTCGATATCTCGTAAAATATAGAAGGTATTGACTTCAAATTCATTGATCCAATTTGTATTTGTTTATTTAAGAAACAAAAACTTTTAAGAAATGCTACTAAAATTGGTAAAAATTGGTTTTCGGCTAAAAATCTCGTTTACAAAAATAGATTTTTAAATCAAACTATGTCATCATATTTAAAATGTTGTTGGTGATTTTTAAATTTTTTAGAATAATTTAACTGATAACTTTTTTTAACAAAACACAAAAACCTGCAAACCTTTTAAGCAAGACAAATCGACAGACGGGATGGGAAGTTATCAATGTGGGTCGCATCCCAGCCTCATTTTTTTAATTTTTTATTTGTTGTAAGAAAATTGTCAATTCGATTTTTCTCAAAATTGTATCGAATGTTCAAAACAATATTTCTTTTAAGACAAAATTAATTTGAATCCATAATCTCCAATTAGGTCCCATGGTTTTAAGATACGTGTGTATACGTATATTCGTTAGTTCCTACTTTTTCATCAGCCATAACTGAAGATCTTGCAGAGATTTTGACTTCAAATACATTTTGCTTCAAAGATAATGATAAAAGAGTTAAACATTTGGTTGACTCCAAATATCTCTCGAACCAATAACGCTATCGACTTCAACTTAAAATTATACTATATATTTTTTTCATCAACAATTAAAGCAATTCATAGTTATATTAAATATGTTTTAAACATCATTGAAAACTTTAAACATAATGATGATTTCATTGAACATCCTTACAAATAAAATGCATTCCATAAATTGATCCAATTAAGTACCTATCCACATAATTATCCAAAAGTTTCCCAAATCCCTCTTTCACAAAACCATAAGCGATGCTTATGAAGCAATATAATAAAATTGCTCAGCTTAAATTAAATCAATATTGATTTTCCAACAAAATTTATTAAATTAAAAGATATAATCCACAAACGAAAAAAAAAACAAACAATTTCATCAAAATTAAAAAAAACTATTATTTTCAATTTCGATTCGGAGTTCAATTAAAAGTGATTTTAAGGCTTTCAGATCAATGGTTCATGAGAGATCATTAAAAAATAACAAAAGCTATAAAAAGTAAAAAAAAAAAAAATGATTAAATAATAAACTTAAACTTTTACCGGAACGAAGGTATCTTCTGCAAATTCAAATAACTTTTTATTTTTTTTTGTTTTTCATTTATTTGCAAAAAGAGAGGAAGAAAACAAATCACAATGGAGAACTTGAAACTATTATCCTTTAGCTCTGGGCCCTGATCTAACCTGGTCTGTCTTCTACACTGTATATATAGTTGGTAGATGTCTGGAGAAAGAGTGTCCGCAATGTTACGACCATCGATAAACTTTCCACACCGTAGCAATGGGGGTGATGAAGATGGCTTGAGGGAAAAGGGGAACAAATGCTGAACTAGAGTCCCTACTTTTGCAACTTTTAAATTGCAATAATTGCTCTTGCATTGCTTTGGTCCTCTGGATAGAAAAAGGACACGAAAGTATGCAAAAGGTGTATACAAACTTTATTTATATCAACTATAGGTAGTTGATTTTATTTAGTTTCTTTGTGTACATAACATAAGAAGTATCCCTAAGGATTATGAAGATTTTAATAAAAAAAAAAACAAACAAACAAATAATGGAGAAAATGCAGTGACTCGAGGATAACAACTTTTCCTTGATTCATTTTCAATTTATTTTAATTTAGAAATCCGTCTATCAGAAAGGGGGGACATCTGTCCACTATCCCTGTTTTCATTGCAACGCCAACACAACAACAGGGAATAATTTGTTGTTCGTTTATTTTCTATAGAGTAATCTTGTTATCCTTTGAATAGAGTATATTCTTGTTATACAAAACAGGGGGATAACTGTTACAGGATTGTAAGTTTTACATAAACCTTCAATTACAAAACATTATTTTATTCCATAGATAGAAAAGTATCTATCTATCTAAGAGTATAGATTGGAAATATCCTCAAGATAAATTTACAAGGATAAATAGACTTTTCTTAGAAAATTTGATTCTGACGTGAGTACTTGAAGATACAAAAATGTAATAGCTTTGATTTTGCAAATGACAGTGACAAATAGTTTCCTTATTTCTTGAAACTACATTATCTACATTTAAATAGTGTGTTATAAAATGGCCAAAAAGGGCTTGTACTATACCTACACAAACAAGATGATATAGGCATTCTTTATCAAATTTCAATACCAGGTCAGCTTTGGTATACCTCTACTCAATATAATGTGCAAAGGCAAGGGGAAGGGAAAAATAAATGATGGTTTCTATTTATTTTAATTAAATGAGTTAAATGGATCTATCTGTGAACTATACCTTGTGGAAACATTAAGGGTTTCTTTTGGGGTAATTTTCAGAGCTGTGTTCAAAGTGTTTAAATATAAATCGATTGAGTGAAATTAAATGAAATCGATTCATGATGCTCTTTGAAATTAATTGAGCTGGTTTGCTATTGTAGTACAAACTGAAACTTTCAAACAAAGGCTTTGTAAGAAACAAACCACCTGATGTATAGATAGACTTTAGACAAAAAGGTAAATCTACATGAATAAAGTGTGTTTTTTGAAAGATGGATAAGAGTTTTAGGTATTTAAAGTCTATGGTTTAATAGTTGAAAATGTCAATTTGGAATGAACATTTTTCTTTTCAGCAAGATTTGGCATTTCAAAAAGAATTGTTTTAATCAAAACAGTGATTTAAAAATGGGGAAATTTAAATTTAAAGAAATCTGATCTTTACGTTCATAGATCACTTGTCCTAAGAATTATGTTTTGTGATAAAGCTATAGAAAGCAGAAATAATTCTCAAGCCATTGGAGCGTTTAACGCCATAGATAACTTTTTATGGGGTTATGTTACGTCATTGGTTAATGCGGACAAACTAGCAGCTATATAAAATAGAATATAGGGTCCGCCATCTAACGTTTTTTTTCAACTAGTGCTTATTTCGTGAATGGTAACACTTAGCTCATGTCTAATTCGACAGATAATTAGTTTTATACATCCGCTAAATGTGGTTATGTATACGCTTAAAGAACGCTGGGAACAACGCTTACAGAAGATGCCAATTTTGCCAAAAAAAATCATCTTTACAGATGAAGCTCATTTTGATCTTTGTGGGTATGTAAACAAGCAAAATTGTCGCATTTGGGGTACAAAAACCCGCACGCATACATTGAAAAGCCGATACACCCAAAACGAGTCACTGTTTGGTGCGGATTTTGGTGCAGAGGAATAATTGGGCCATTTTTCTTCGAAAATGAGCAAGGAGTTATCGGGTCATGTTGAACGAATTTTTGTTCATAAAAATTGAAGAAAAGGATATTGACAACATTTGGCTTCAATATGAAGGCGCTACGTGCCACACAGCGTAAGCTACACTCGATGTTTTTATAGCATTTAAAAAAAAAAGTTATTTTGCGAACCCTATACTTACTTTGTTTAGGCTTTTTGGTGTATCTCAAAACAATAATAAGTCGTCAGCATGTAACAAACGTTTTATTGTTACTCCTGCAAATCGAATCCCATTTGGCAAGGCATCCACTTGTCCTTCGATTTGTTTAAAACAATGCCGATCTCTTCTGAGCTTATATTTTCGTCTTACATGTTTACCTCAACGAGATTTTCAGCGTACTGCACTGGATTTGAAGTAAAAATAGGGTTAAGTAGTGTCTTCAAATAATCAGCTAGTATATTGGTATTTAAAATTTTACCAATCTTAAACATTGTTAATGATTGCTCTTGAAGCATTTTTAGCCAATATTCTAGTCAAAATTGGACGCAATATGTCCAAATTTATTTTAAATCTTTTTTAGAACAAACAAGTAAAACACACTAGGCCCTGTTCTAAATAAAACGACTTGAGGTTTTTTAGTGAGTCCCTTGACGAAAAATTAAAAATTGAAATTCAATAGATTTTTGATTTTTGTTAAGTGTATTTTTATTGGGAAATCAACATTTGAATAGGATAACTTTTTTCTATTGCCCCTTAAAGTCCAAAAAGTAACCCATTACATGTTGGGCAGCACATAGCATAAGATTGTCTAATACAAAACTTACGTTCGTACGTCTGTACGTTAGCGACGTTTTTTTCGTCTTCCATAGTTTAAGAACCAGAAGAGATATCGACTTCAAATAAATGTTGTTATACAGATAATAAGGCAGAAAGATGCAGAAAGGGCTTTCAAGAAAATTGCGTTGGTGGTTTTTTTACTATAGCAGTTTAAAAAAAAGGTGAAAATTTTGATTAAACCTAAATATCTCATGAACCAAAAACGCTAGAAACTTGAATTAAATTTTATATTATATATTGTAACGTGATACAAAACAATTATATTTTTGGAAAAAATCCAATAAACAGTTTTTTTTATAAATCAAAAAAACTGAAAAAAAAAATGTGTCACCTCGAAAATTTTATGACTAAAATATGATTTTATCTCCACAACAGTTTTATGCAACGAAGAAAAATGTTTTTGACATCTGATAAAATTTTTAGAAAAATCTAATTGACAGTTTTTTTTATAAAAAATAAAAACCTAAAAAAAACATTACCCAAAGTTGGTAAAAATTGAATTTCGACCCAAATATCTTTCCAAAAACTTGAGATTATGGCATCAAACTTATTTTATCTTATTAGAAATATTGTTTTCAACATTCTGAAAAATAATGAGAAAAATCGAATTGACAGTTTTTTTTACTAAAAATAAAAACCTAAAAAAAATTAATAAAAGTTGGTAAAAATTGATTTTCGACTCAAATATCTTTTCAAAACTTTGAGATAATGGCTTCTAACTCATTTTAACTTATAAGAAATATTGTTTTCAATATTAGGAAAAACTTTGAGAAAAATCGAATTTACAGTTTTTTTACAAAAAATAAATAAAAACCTAAAAAAAATGTATAAAAGGTGATAAAAATGGATTTTTGACTTAAATATCTTTTCGAACATTTTAGATTATGGATTCCAACTAATTTTATCTTATAAGAAATATTGTTTTCAACATTCGATAAAATTTTGAGAAAAATCGAATTGACAGTTTTTTTTACATAAAATAAAAACCTAAAAAAAAAAACAATACTAAAACTTGTAAAAATGTACTTTCGACTCAAATAGCTTTTCAAAAATTAAAAATATTGGCTTCAAACTTATTTTATTTCACAGAAAATATTGTTTTCGATATTTTGTAATTTTTTTATAAAAATCCAACAGTCCGTTTTTTCATAAAAAAATAAAATGTACAAGAAATAGTACGCAAATTTAGTAAAAATTGATACATATATACAAACTTTTAAGCAAGACAAATCTACAGATGGGATGGGAAGTTATCAGTGTGGGTCGCATCCCAACCTCTTTTTTTACATCAATTAATCCACGCGCAATAAATCTATAGTGTTTTCTTATTCGGAAATTAAAATAAAAAAGATTAGTTTCTGCAAATATCCTAAAGTTCCAAAACTGTCTGTTATCGCTTTCTAACTACTTAAGCTAAATTAATGACAAGAAGATTGTGTGTATTTTTTCTTTAAGCTCAAATCTTATAGAAACTTCTTCAAGAACTATTATAGGGCCATAACTTATTAATTCAAATTAAAGAAATATTAATGAAGTATAACAACTTTTCCATAGAAACGTTATAGATATGGTATTTATTATGTATATGCGGGTCTCTCAATCTTTCTTTTTCTTTATAAATCCACTTTTAGCGATTTTCCACACCAAAATAATTATATAACAACATTTAAAGAACTGACATTACTGCCAATTAATTTAATACAGTAGATATACTCGTGTATGTCTTAAATAATAATAATAATGAGCTAGTTTTTGGTATATAAATTAGTATTCTTCGCTTAGGGTCTTAAATGCCTACCAGTCCATTATTTACATATATAAATGAAACGCACAAGTATACACAACAGCTATGGCCAAAATAATAAGGACAAATCTCAAAACTTAACCACATAATTTAATGTTTCGAATATTTTGGTACTGTTTCTTAATTTTGCGATTTTTAAAAATTATTATCGGTGATCAAAATTTCGGAGTCCATTTGCTGCAGTATTCATTAAAGACTGGCACATAAAATTGACAGGCTTGATTCAAACTCTACAAAAAAATAGATTCCGACAAAAAGTAACAATGAATTTTATTTCTTGACATATTACATTTAATATTTAGTTTCACTAAATTAAGTTAGCTCTTAGATTTATAGAGCAAACTATGTGCTAAATTTTAGTTTAAGGAGTTGAAATCAGTTGAAATCCTCCAAAGATAAATTCTTGTGCCTCCAAGATCCAGAAGTAAAACATTCTACAAAAAATGTTTGAGATTTTTCATCAACTGTTCCTATTATCTTGGCCATAGCTGTATGTACGTCATATTGGTTCCTTAATTGCTAGATATTCAGAGTTTTATTGTGAATAATTTAGCATGTTCACCGCCAGCACATCCATCATCATTTCACGAGACAAATTATTCAATTAGCCTGAAGTAGATTCTCCCAGTTCCATTGCCAACCATCGAAGCTTATCGCATCCTAGTTGTGGCATTAAATCCCTCTTTCACTTCCCATCGTATAAATGGTTTTTCTTTATTTTTGGGAAACCGTTTTAGTCTAAATAATTTATTCGTAGAGATAGATAGATAGCAAAAGTCGATGTTTATTTTGTTGTTGTAATCTTCTAATTCTAATCCTACGTCTTTGACAAAATATACGCATGCACATTTATAATATACATGTATATCTGTATGAATGTATATACACAAACTTGTACTTAATTTGTGTTGCATGAAATTGATAAATTCTTAAAACTTTTGATACCACTTCTTCAACTTTGAGCCGACCAAAGGCAACGCATGAAGACCAACTCTTACTTCTTCGCTACCAGGAGATGACGCCACCGACGACGCACGGTATATACTCAAAGTAAACCAAGAAGAACAAAAACTTTATTTTGCCCAACAACTTTCTTCGCCTGAAGGTATCCTTGAGACTCTTCCTGTGTCATGTTTATAAGAATTAGAGCAAGAAAGGGATATTCTGGCCCACACTGTAACTTTAAGTGGGTAGAATATTTTCCTTATGCTTAAGATTCCGCATATACGCGTAGAACTTTTAACTTCTGGCATTTGCACGCGCACTCTCAAAAAACCCAACGTTGAAGTAAAACACGAGGAAAACTTCACCATTAACATTACTCAGTTAAATCTTGTTTAATAAGATTTCTGAAGAACTTATAAGTCTACATTAGGAAAACGTGGTTGTTGTTTTGTATTTTTTGTATGTTGTATGTTGAAAAAGGGGGTTTATTGGTTTAATAATGAAAAATATGTACAATTATCAACCAAAAAAAATGTGGTTAGTTTTTGTGAACAAATAAATCTATGGGTTTTAAATCATACCACCTTTATGTAAAAATGTCAAAACATTAGATAAACTTTTTTAATAGCTTGTTTGCATACATTTTGGGCACAATGACAGTCTATAAAATCACCAAAAAACGATAAAAGTTGGAAAATATCGTAATTTTTATGGTTTTAGGTCATGTTTCGTTTGGCTCTAGACATCAAAAAACTGGATTTATCAATTAGGTATCATTAAACACAACCCACCAACAAAGTCGCATTTAACGCAAAATCTACTTCTATTCCAATGACAAAGTTTTTATCCTTAATTATATGTACATACATATGTATTTACCCAAATATGAAGTGGCTCAAAAATATTGGGAGATATCAAAAGACATGTATCAGGAAGAGTAAGTACAAAAGAAATTTACTTTACAGTATTACAATATTTCAAAAAAAATTTTTGAATCAATACTCCAGACTCATCCCATTTCTGGGCTGGTGCCGCTGCAACTTACTTAAGTCTCTTAGACAGTATTGAATGTAATGCAATTAAATTGCTTATTGATCATTTATGTCGCTTGAACACTTTTTTACTATTTTTTCAACGTATTATGCTCTAATGAAATAGCCAGTTGTATTCCTCCCCTTAAGCAATTCAACCTTTATACTCACGCCTCTAGGAATGCTCATCAGTATACCATCGAGTCCAACTCCGGACGTAATGTCAAGCAAAGAGATTCGTTTTTCAGCCGTACTACCCGAATGTGGAATGCTTCACCACACTTTGTCTTTCCCAGTAAAAGCAATATACAGGAATTCAAAACCAATGTGCACTTATACTACCTTTCAAACTATACTCTAGTATCTCCTTTTCCTAATGCTCACGCTGTGTCTTGGCGTAATGAGGGTAGTAATATTCCCTTGCTTGTGCGCTTAATATTTAAAAAAAAAATAAGAAAATCAATTGCCTTGACTGTAATTTAAAGTGTATCCCTCAAGAACTTAAGTAAACGTATTATAAGTTTCAATTACATGTGATTAGAAACTAAATTTTTTTTAATTACAACTACACAAGTAATTGAAATGTATGCATGTATTTTTAATTAGACTTACGAACGATTAAAATGTATATTTTTTAAATAGCGAACCGGAAATTGCAGTCGTTTGAAGTCAAACGGAAGATCAGTCGGAATCATTGGTATTCGAGGAATACATACATTTTCACCTGCGTACTTTCCGTTAATACTGGTTGCCTCAATCAAATTCGGCATAAGTCTTTTCACCGCAAGTCGGGTACCGTTGCAAAGTCACGGTGGATTCAAATTACGCAATATCATAATAACTGAACCAACTTTGAGTTGCAAGTTATGTGGCGGAAATCCTGGTAACTCCAGAGAGTTCAAAATATGCGTTGGATAATTTACTACATCATCGGGATTTGTTATGGAATCAACGCCTGCGATTTTTGATTGAATGGTGAAATTCAGTGCGTGTGCATCATTATTCTTTGCGGCGAGAATTGCTCGTTGACTGAACCAAGCATAATTCTGATAATTCTGTCTAATTGAAAACATTTTCAATAAGAGCTAATTGAGAGTCTACAAATCGGCAAGAGTCGTTGGTAAGAGTAATTAATGCAGTTGTCGCATCAACTGGCACTTTTAAATTTCCAACAGTTAACAATTGTTTGGAAAATTGTGCAGCACTTCGATCATTTTGAAATTGAACTCTCATATTAGTGGTTAGCTATAATGTTTGTACGTTATTCCACAAAAGTAATTCCTTCAGGCAAACATTCAATTCATCTGCAGGTGTTCCACAGGGAATTACTGGCCACGTCTTCCTGAAATCGCCTGCCAACAATATCATCAAGCCGCCAAAGATGTTGTTATCGATGATCCTTCAGTGTGGAGTTAAGTGCTTCAAGTGATTTCTTATGTGCCATTGTGCACTCATCCCAAACAATGAGCTTGCATTGCATCAACAATTTTCCCATTGCACTGGATCGGGAAATATTGCATGTTGGAGTATCAATTGTGTTTAAATTTAGTGGCAACTTAAGCGCAGAATGTGCAGTACGACCGCCATCTAGAAGAGTTGCCGCAATTCCAAATGATGCTAACGCCAAAGCTTTGTCACATCTAGATCGAATAGTGACCAAAATCAATGAAATGATAAATGTTTTCCCTGTTCCTCCAGGTGCGTCATGAAGAATAGACCACCAGTATTATTGTCCACCGCTTGCATCAATGTTTCGTATACTTGTTTTTGCTGTTCATTCAGCAACGGCACATTATTTCGAACGAATGTATCAACATTGCAGGAATTCGCAAACCGAATAGTTGACATGCTTCTCAATATGTTTAGCATTGGTGGCCATTCATAGTTTTCAAATGCGCAAATGATTTTGGTCCTCGTAAATATACCAACAGCAGTCGCAAACAAAAACATTCATCATTTCTAGGATGAACAGTGTACATGCGACCTAGCGCATCAGTGGAAAACATCACTTGCGCAGCACAATCCAACCGTTTCTCTTTTGAACGTTAAAGCATTGCAATATCGGCATACAGTCGTCATTGGTCCAATATCTAAATTGCCATCATCACTATAGTTCGCAGTGGGATCATTTTGGAATGCCAAGCGATCGTATGATGACAAAAAAAATGTGCTCAGATTGTGAATAAAGCTATAGAAAACTAAACGGAGTTCACCGCTTTTCTGTTGAAATTTTTCCAGAATTTTGTCTGCTATAAACTTCACGGAGCCCGAGACCTTTCCAACGAATTCAAAACCGTAGAAATCGGTTCGTGCGTTCTGGAGCTATAGCGTCAGGAAGGAAAACCCGCCTTATTTTTATATAGTAGATTAATGGAAAAATGGTTACTAATTACTTGTAATTAAAATGAAAGTTGAAATCAATTACGAAAAGTAATCATTATTTCTTAACCTTGGTATCATAGACAGATGGTGTTTTTTGGCTCTTCCCGTAGATGAAAAAAAAAACAAAACCACATGTTAGAAGAATCAATGTGAAAATATCTAAAATCAAATTATGAAAATATCAGACATGTTCCATTTAGGATAAGGTTCCTCAGTTACTAAGGAAAGCAAATGTTTGATTAGCTAGATAACATTTTGACGGAAACAATCTTTTATGATATCATTTTACAGAAATTGCATATTAATGTAGGTCGCTAATTGTTATTTTGTATTTTGACATTCTACATATTTAGACACTCTGAAAAGTTTTTTTGTAAAATGTTTGAATGTGTCTATGTTTAATTTTTTCTTTTCGTTTAAATTGTCATCATTGGTTAAAATGGCAATTGTTGGTTAAATAAAACATATTCAAACAAATTTAAAAACTTCGCCCAAAATCTCTTTACTTTGGAATTTAACTAACCGATTTTGGTGGAATAACTTCAAGAACATAATTAACTTTTATCACCAAAACTAACTTGAAATTTGTATTAAATCTCAACTTATTGCGAAAATAAGTTCGTAAACAAACACCAGCGACAACTTGAAATCATACAAACAAACTCCTGAACTTTTAAGAGAAGCATTACGATTTAAAAAGGCAAGGCCAAATAATTATAAGTATCAAACATCGTCTGATGATCAGCTGAATAGAAAAATATTTAGATTGTGAAAATTAAACGAAAAAATAGAGGAACATTAGTTTTTATTATTTTTAAAGTTAAATGTATAGTTCTTAACTTCCAATTTGATGTCAAATTAAAATTATTAACATTTTTTACGTTTAAAGGCCCCTTAATACTAAATTCATAATTTAAGTCCGTACTTTCGGGATACCTTTCTCTGCATCCATATCAAAAGAACCAGGAAAGATGGCGATTTTAAAAAAAGAATTTGTTTTACACATAATAACATCAAACATCACATAAAGGACTTTAAAAAAACGGTTTATTATTTTTAACTTCCCATAGGAAGTAGGAAGTTATTGTAATCGGTCCGATTTGTCGATTTGAAAATGTTGACATTTCTCGACGTTTCAAGGCCCCTAGAGTCGAAATAAAATACTTTTAGAGAGATTTCAGTGAGTGCGTGTGTACGTACGTTCGTACGTCCGGAACGTCCGTAAGTCCGTACGTTCGGGAAGTTTTTTTCGTCGTCCATACTCCAGAACCGTAGTACCCGTGGCATGATGGTTAGTGCGTTGGACTGTTATGCCAGAGGTCTTGGGTTTGATCTCATCCTATGCCATCTAAAGATTTTTTCACAGGTATTGCCTCTTCCGAGGAATAGACAAAATCTCCAAGAGTAATTCTTGTCATGAAAAGTGCTTTCTCATCCCTGATCCATGAGGTCCCCAACATCCCTGACAACAGCACTCGCACATTTTACGAACAAAAAATGATTTAATATATCCAAAATATTTTTGTGCAACGAAGAATAACGTTTTTAACATCTGGTAAAATTTTGAGAAAAATTGAATTGACAGTAGTTTTACAAAAAATAAAAAATAAAAAAATTAAGAAAAGTTGGTAAATTTTCGACTTAAATATCTTTTTCAAAATTTGAGATTTTGCCTACAGACTAATTTTATTTTATAGTAAATATTGTTTTCAACATTCAGTAAAATTTTAAGGAAAATTGAATTGACAGTTTTTTTACAAAAAAATAAAAACCTAAATAAAACAATACTTAAACTTGGTAAAAATTTACTTTCAACGCAAATATCTTTCCAATATTTAGAAATATTGGCTTCAAACTATTTTTATCACACAGAAAATATTGTTTTTGACATTCAGTAAAATTTTTATAAAAATTATAATTAATTATTATAAAAATTTTTTTCATAAAAAATTAAAATCTACAAAAAATAGTACGCAAATTTGGTAAAAATTGATGTTCGGTATTCGGTATCTCGTGAATAATAGAAAACATTGACTTCAAATTAATTTCATTCATCCAATTTGTATTTGTTTATAAGAAACAAAAACTTTTAAGATATGCTACTAAAATTGGTAAAAATTGATTTTCCACTAAAAAATCTCGTTTACAAAAATAGATTTTGAAATCAAACTATTTCCTCAAAAGCAAAATATTGTTGGTAATATTTAAATTTTTAAGAATAGTTCAACTGACAATTTTTTTTTAGCAAAACACGAAAACCTACAAACCTTTTAAGCAAGACAAATCGACAGACGGGATGGAAAGTTATCAGTGTGGATTGCATCCAAGCCAGTTTTTACTACATCAATTTAGGCAGAGTGAACATAATGGCTCACGAACAAATAAACCAATCGGATTACAACAAAAGAATGATCATAGAAACGCTTCATATCATCAATGCCAACAAAACTATGAACCGACGAACAGATATGGAAGAAGTGAGCCCAAAATACAAACACCTACTGGAGGGAAGGGGAACGAGAATGCCTGATTGAAACAAATACTTTTGTGTTCAACAATTTTGTTTGTGCATGTTACTTGTTAATTTAACGTTGTGAAGTGTTGACTCACTTTCTTATTTAAGGAAGTCAATTTGTTGTTTTTTATTTTGTTTTTAATTTTTAATGTAACAAATGTAAGTTTAATAGAAATTGTTTTTAATTTAAATGTAATAATTTTGTAACCTATTTTTCAATGCCAAATAGAAAACTGTTTACACCTGATGATGTTCATAATCATGAACGAAACGTCGTGAAAACTTAGTGTTTTATTTATTTGACCTGAAGCCCATTTCAACAACATTACCAATCGGATTCAATTAAATTTTATGTAATAGATTATGACGTCATATCAAACTAGTGTCAATTTTTTAAAATCAACTAAAACTTTATTTATAAATTAAAAATCTGAAAACAACAACATTTTGTACGTCGAACATTTTATTACAAAAATGATATTACTTAAAAAATACTTGTATAAAATAATAATAAACAACTTATTGTTTTTCCAGTTTATTTCCTGAAGTTGCTGAATAAATTTTTCAGAGATTGAATTTGAAGACACGTTTTTCTTGAAACACAAAACCCAAATAAAATTGAATTCTTCCTACTTTAGGCAGTCGTTTGGATTGTCAATGTGTTAAGAAGAATAAGACTGTGCCAAAGTGTTTCAGGGCAAAGAAAAACTAAAGGGTATTTGACCATCCCGCCCACCAAAAGACCGCCCATCGTATATATGTATTGTGGTGTACTTGGAATTGGTTGCTTACTCGAGCGTATCATCCGTGCCTTCCTTATTGAAGAACAAAAGATTGTTAAGGCCCTCAAGTGCCAGAAGGAATCTGTGAAGGTTGTTAGGGCAGATGCACCAGCAGCGCCTCAAAAAAAGCTAGCACAAAAACTGACTTCAAAGTCTAAGAAATAAGGACTGTATTCCTTTTTAAAAAATTAAAAAATAATCTTGGAAAAATCAATTGACAGTTTTCATATTTTCAAATTTTATAAAATTGAATTTAAAATGCTCCTAGAAAAACAGTTCCAAGCTTTAATTATTTATCACATAATTATCGAAGTTCCTTAAATTAAAATTTGGATTATTGCCAGAAAAATGGATGCCTCAACTTTGTTTATATTGTGATGGCAAAACATCCGCTGTCATAATATCCATGAATCTTACGTCAACTACGAAAAGTACCTAAGGGTTATGAAAATAATACCACGGTAGAGTAAACTTTTTAATCACTGATGTCAAATTAATTGCTAACATAATTTTTTGCTTGTCCCAAATCTTAATCCCTTGTTATATTTTATACCTTCTACAATTTCTAAAGCAAAGGAAAAGAAGAATTGTAGAAAAATTAATTGCCAACAAAATAAATAACAATTCCTTTGTTTAAAATTTACAAAAGTATTTATGTAGGAAATGCAAAATGAAAATTTCACACATCGTTAAAGGTTTCTATAGAAATGTCTTCTTCTTTTTGGATTTTCATTAAAATGTCTCACAATTGAAAAAATTATTTTTTTAATTTAAATTCTTATTTATTTTTAATTTTTGCATTTCTAAATAAATCTTTGTTTGCAGAACAAGGATTATGAAGATAATCCAGAAACTATATTTTTAATTTGGAAAGAAAATAACCATGAAGATAGAAACTTAAAGCCCAATGCAAATAAAAGAGACATTATATTAGGTACTGTCATTCTACTAACAACTCAATATTTATTTTAAATATTTTCCTACAACCGTAAACAAATTGAAAATTATTTAAAAACATTTAAATTGAAAATAAAAATATGTTTCAGGTAAAAGCACAATTTAAACAAATTAATTTCTTACTTGAAGCTTGAAATTTTCTATATTTAAACACTTTATCTAAATATTTAACGTTAAAATAAATTCTAAAGCCTTGCAAAAAAATGTATTCCCACACAATTTAAGCTACTATATAAAACAAAGCTTAAGCCCTTATATCTTTATTGCTTTTTGACACATGGACTTCAACATCAGTATAAACTTCCGAGTTTTGATGTTAATACACTCAAGAATATCAACTTCTTCTACTTCAGGAAGTGGTAGAATGATTGCCCCAAATTGGATTTTGGATTATCATGCGAACAATCAAAGTTAAAGTTGGAAGGGTTTGAAATAAATTAAAATAAATTTAAAGGGAATTTAAACAATGAAAAATAATTATCAACAATTTCAGTTTAAAAATTTTACTGAGAAATTTATGATGTTATGATTTTTAAAGCGAAATAAAACAATTTTAAAAAGTGATTTGAAAAATGCATTTAACATTTTTGCAACAAAATTAAAGTGCAAAAAATAAAGCTCAATGTAGAATGGTTTTGTCTAGATATTCCTTAAATTTATAAAGACGTAGGAAAAGCCAACGATAAAACCAGAAGTGTTGTATTGAAGGGTTCAAAGCTAAGATAAATAAATCCTTGTTCACACTTTAACTTATAATATTTATGATTTATTTAAATTTAAGTCGATTTGGACATTGGTCTTCTATTTTAATATAGACAAAATATAAAAATGTGGTTTTCACTCTCGCATATATTTTGTTTAATCTCAAGAATCAAACGAAATGTTTGATCATAAGAACTTGTCTTTGTTAAATAAAAACTTCAAGTTTTGAAATTCTTTAAAGTTATCATTCAGCAAACAATGACGGTACAAAAAAAAAGACACGAAAAGTTGTTAGCCCTCAGCAAACATCACTTACAACTAACATGCTTTTGATTGATGCTTGTGTTTAGGGAAAAACCTCGATATCCCCACCCCACCCGTGACGATGAGCTGATATGTCAAACATCGATTTCTGTTCCTATATAAGGACTTGTTTGGTAAATATTGGTCAGCAAGAAAAATAAAATTGATATCACTTCAATGTTTATTATTTGTCTTTGACAAAAAAAAAAGTGTGTACACATGGACACATTTTCTTACTACGCTATCATTTGAAATACTTCATAGAGAGTGGAAGCCTGGAAGCTGAAACTTTGAAAGCTTTTTAAAGGAAACATTGCTTTAAAATTAATTTCAAAAATATGTAATAATCTTCTAACTTTTGGGTGTTTTTAATTAAAAACCCCATCCTCACTAACATGAGTTGTTGTTTCCCTTAAGAATTTTGAAATATTCATACCTGATTTTAAAGCAAACATTATTAACCTAATTTGTTGGTTTTCTAGTTCAAAAGAATTAATAACTTCCTTAATTCAATTAATTTGTTAAGGAAATTGAGACTTTTTGGAAGAAGATATTTTTATTTGAATAGAGAAGTTCTACGCGAATCCTTAGAAGACAAAAATTTACCTTTTGAAATGATGTAAGGCAATCAACAAATTGATATAAATTGAATCAAATTACATTTAATTGGAATTAATTTTGTTTACATTCAGCGGTGTTTAGGTACTAAACAATGTTTTTGTTTGTTATTTCACTAAAGATATTATTGACCTACTTCTTCTTAAGGAAGTAAACATAGTGCTGTACGGCTTAGTTAAATTTAACAATATTTTCAACTGAATTTATTACTGAAATTCGATCAAGGCATAGAGTTGCCACTATTCAAAAATATGGGTTTAATTAATTATTTTTTAAGCTTAAATAAATAATGAGCGGTTTTTTGAGGTTCGGAATATCACAGGTTTGAAATCATGCAGAAACATCTTCAAAATAAGATTCTAAAGCTTTTAAATGTTGATTTCGATATAAGTTCCTAATAAAATAGTAATGATATATAAATATTGAATTATTTAAAAAAAGAAATTATACCCTTAAAAAGAAGTTTGTGTTTTTTTTTAAGAAGATATACATTTTACCTATACAATTTTTTTAAAGAAGCCTGGGCCTAAAGCGTACACCTATGATACTAGTACTATATAGGAGCGTACCTACGTTAACTCCAATCTATCGGTCAAACTTTTTGGAAAACTTTTATATTCATAGAAAACCGTTGCAAGGCATGCACAACTATTACAAACTTCCTAAAAGTAGTTATTTTTCAAAAAATAATTAAATAAACAAAAATAAGAAATAGGAAGTGGTCAATTTCTGTGTCCAGAGCGTACACCTATGAGACTAGGATATAATAAAAGCTTACGTTAAGGCCAATCTTACGGTCAAACATTTTTTATTTCCCAGTGGGGATTTTGAGATAATTGGACCTAAAGTTGAGCAATGAAATTCAGAAACATCCGACATTTTTGCAAATGATTAGGTTAACTTCAAAAAGTATAGCAAGTAAGATAATGATTTAGATATCACATGATAGTACTTCAAAATTTGGTGTAAAATATTTTGTTAAATTTTTTATTTTATAATTTGTTCAAAATTGTCAACCGTCAATTTTTAACTTCCCATAGGAAGTTATTGTAATGGGTCCGATTTGGCGAATTGAAAATTTTGACATTTCTCGACGTTTCAAGGTCCCTAGAGTCTAAATGAAAGATTTTTAGAGAGAAGTCTGTGAGTGCGTGTGTTGTGTACGTACGTTCGTACGTCCGTACGTTCGCGACGTTTTTTTCGTCGTCCATAGCTCAAGAACGAGAAGAGATATCGACTTCAAATAAATTTTGTTATACAGATAATAAGGCAGAAAGATGCAGAAAGGGCTCTCAAGAAAATTGCATGGGTGTTTTTTTTACCATAGCAGTTTAAAAAAAAGGTAAACATTTTGGTTAACCCTAAATATCTCATGAACCAATGACGCTAGAGACTTGAATTAAATTTTATATTATTTACTGTAACGTGATACAAAACAAGTATATTTTTGAAAAAAAAATCCAAATAACGGTTTTTTTATAAATCAAAAAAAACTGAAAAAAAAATTTGTCACCTAGAAAATTTTACGACTTAAATATGATTTTATCTCCAAAACAATTTTGTGCAACGAAGAATAGCGTTTTTGACATCTGATAAAATTTTTAGAAAAACCGAATTGACAGTTTTTTTTTTTATACAAAATTAAAAACTTTAAAAAAAAATTAACAAAAGTTGGTAAAAATTGATTTTCGACTTAAATATCTTCTCAAAAACTTGAGATTATGGCTTTCAACTAATTTTAACTTATAAAAAATATTGTTTTCAACATAAGGAAAAATTTTGAGAAAAATCTAATTGGCAGTTTTTTTTCAAAAAATAAAAACCTACAAGAAAAATTTATAAAAGTTGGTAAAAATTGATTTTCGACTCAGATATCTTTTCAAAACTTTGAGATATTGGCCTTAAGCTACTTTTATCTTTCAAAAAATATTGTTGTCAACATTCAGTAAAATTTTGAAAAAAAATCGAATTGACAGTTTTTTTACAAAAAATTAAAAACTTAAAAAAAAATTAACAAAAGTTGGTAAAAATCGAATTCGACTCAAATATCTTTTCAAAAATTTGAGATTATGGCTTTCAACTTATTTAAACTTATAAAAAATATTGTTTTCAACATTCGATAAAATTTTGAGAAAAATCGAATCCACAATTTTTTTTACAAAAAATAAAAACCTAAAACAAATGAATAAAAGTTTGTAAAAATTGATTTTTGACTCAAATATCTTTTCAAAAATTTGAGATTATGGCTTTCAACTAATTTTATCTTATAAAAAATATTGTTTTCAACATTAGGAAAAATTTTGAGAAAAATCTAATTAGCAGTTTTTTACAAAAAATAAAAACCTAAACAAAAAAATTAACAAAAGTTGGTAAAAAATTGAATTTCGACTCAAATATCTTTTCAAAAATTTGAGATATTGGCTTTAAACTACTTTTATCTTTCAAAAAATATTGTTTTCAATAGTCATTCAAATTTTGAAAAAAATCGAATTGACTTTTTTTTACCAAAAAAATAAAAACCGAAAAAAAATATAACAAAAGTTGGTAAAAATTGATTTTCGGCTCAAATATCTTTTCAAAAATTTGAGATAATTGCTTCTAATTAATTTTAACTTATAAGAAATAGTTTTTTCAACATTAGGACAAATTTTGAGAAAAATTGAAAGGGCAGTTTTTTTTACAAAAAATAAAAACCTAAAACAAAAACAATACTAACACTTGACAAAAATTTACTTTCGACTCAAATAGCTTTTCAAAAATTAAAAATATTGGCTTTAAACTTATTTTTTTTCACAGAAAATAAAATCTACAAAAAATAGTACGCAAATTTGGTAAAAATTGATACAAATAGACAAACTTTTAAGCAAGACATATCGACAGACGGGATGGGAAGTTATCAGTGTGGGTCGCATCCCAGCCTCGTTTTATATCTTATTTTCTACGACTCATAATAATTGAAGTGAATATGATGTGGAATTTTACAATAATTAAAAATGATTTTGAAATGCTATTCTAAAACCAACTATACCCTTCGATTAAAGTTGGACTAAAAACAACTTAAAAAGTTATTAACAAAATGGAAACCAGAAAAGGTATAGAAATACCTTTTGTAAGTAAAATCAAAAATTGAAAAGCTAACATTTTTGTTTCTTCACGAAGCTTTGCTCCTAAAAAACCATCCGATGATACTCATTTTCATTATCTACCTACAAAGTAATTTATTTTATCTTATCATTTATCACTCTTTATTAAAAAATAAAACATGAATAATTTAAAATGTATTAAGTGTAGGTAACGTCTATATAATGTAGGTACCTTTTCAATAATAAGTACTTGTTGAGTCATTGATGGAATCTTCAAGCTATACATCTATAAATCTATGCAAGTTAAGTAGGACTCCTCTCCTTGCATTCAAAAAAGGTTCCTTATCTTTATTCAATTTTTTATTTCAATCCCACATTAACTTACATATACATAAAGCTTTGGAATTTCTTTCTTTTTTTTTGTAAGGATATTCCTTACAAAATATTGTATTTCAATGAATAAATTGAATTAAACAACATGTTTCTTCAAATAATAAGGTTTTTTGTTTTTGTTTTGTTTTAATCAGAATTTCAAAACACAACTTCAAGGTCGTTGTTTTTTTTGTTTTCTTAAACAAGGTTAATAAGGATAAGAGCATACATTGTAGGCAGATCTTCATTTAGGATTTCTTTTTCCTTTCAGTCGATAAATCAGAACCGAAAATAGGCACCAACCAACCAAAACATTGGCTTATACTTATTTCGGAACACATAATCCATTTTAAAGAAAAAAAAAACAACCAAGGTCGTCTTCTCATATTTCAATAATCCTCAAAAATTGGTGAATCGAAAATATACAGCCCCAGGTGTTTTCTTATTCTTCTTATAGGCTTCTGGTTTAGGAGAATATGTATGTATATTTGGAAGAGTGTGAAAAGCAGAAAATGTAAAAGAAAGGTATATGCAAAAAAGTGTAATCAAACCCTAGGCTGTGTGATGTGAACAAACACCGTTTTTCAAACTGATTCTTCTTTCTTTGTTTTATATCTTGATATATTTTTTTCACTTAAGAATGTATCCTTTATTTCTTCGTCATACTCCTTGTGACTCTTGGAAGTGATACAAAAAAGTGACATTTTTGTGTTGCTGTCTGTTTGCTTATTACTTTCATTCAGTTTATTTCATAACACTTACTCACTGTGTTTTCTTTTTCATTTCCGTCAATATAAAATGATTTCGCAATAAATGATAAGAACTCAATGGAATGACAACAAAATACATAGGTTCCTAACCAAAATTGAAAATACCAGTGTTGCCGTCGAATTGAATAAGTTGACTTACCTCAAAAGTCACAAATAGGACGATGTCCTCTAGAGAAATCTTAAAAATTCTACTTTTGATTAATACATTCTTAGCAATAAATCCATAAGAGGGTTTTTAATAAAGCTTAAGGTGTGACCAAAATCGTTTAAGTCGTTTTTGAGGAAATTAAAGGAAAAATACTTAATTTATTCTTTCTCTTTATAATAAATGACAGGCATGAATTTTGTTTTGTTTTCAACAGTTTTTTAACTTTTTATCTGCATTCGATACTTTTTAACATTTGCTCTTTGCTACCAAAAAAAAACAGCAATGTGGCAACTCTTATTCTTATGGTATACCAATTTCGCTATTACCCTCTATACGGATAGACTCCACAGTATTTTACATAATATTGATCGGATACTAGAGCAAAGGAATGTTTTTGACACACATAATATACCTGCCCCCGACCCCTCTTTTTCCCACCCTTGTCGTTCGTTTCGTTTGAGGATATTTAAATCTTTCAAAAACTTTATGATAATAATCATGAGAATGGTAAATATAGGTAAAATGAGTTGTATAAAAGGTTTGAGCTTGAGGCCTTAACATTTATTCAAGTTGGGATAGAATATAGTAATAATTTTTTTATTATTACTTCTGCATTCCCGCAAAGGGAAATACAATAATAATAAATTCTCACTGGACCAATAATCTTTAAAATGTCGCTATACGTACATATATCTCTCTAAAGTATCTAGATAAGTTTCTTGGGTTTAATTTTTGTATTATTAACACAAGGTATTGTTTTGACAGCATAGAATATGGACAACAAGAAGTTTAATATGCAAGAATATCTTTTATAATGAAACAAAAGATTATTCCAATTAAATTAAAGATAAATGCTGGAAGCATCATCAGAATAGAATAGAGACCAATATGGAAATATATACTTTTTATCAATTAAGATAATTATTATTATTATTCAAGCCTAGATTATTTTATATCGGTCTATGGGATAAAGATAATTGGAAGTAAAAGTTAAAATTAATTTAGATAATACCTTTGAATAATATTTTGTTAGCAATTTTTGAAATTGAAATTATATGGACTTTCATGTGAAAAAAAATGAATATTTTGAGTTTAAGAGAGATTACCCAAATTCTAGGAATTAGTTCCGAAATCTAATACTATTTTACCTAATGATGGAAGTTTTGTTAATTATTTTTGTATTAATATTTAAAAAAACATAAGGATTCAATTTCAAAATTATATATAGTTTTAATTCCGAGAAAATTTCTAGAAGAGAAATGCTTATCAAGAAATAAATGGAGACGTAATTTAAGGACAAAGTGTTCCTTTTGTAGGAAAATTGTATCCTATTTCTGAAAAGACATTGGCTGCGTTTAGGTGAATCATTATTGCTGAACTTCAGGTAGAATATTTATAATAAAAGACGTTGCTAATAAGATACAGCAATTTAAAACTTGGTTAGATTCTTTTTTAAATTAAAATTTAGCATTTCGTTGATAGAGAAAACAATTTTTACTTTGGGAAAACCACGGGAAAATTATTCCTGCTTCATAGCATTTTAATCCATTATTTTAAAAGAGCTTTCAGCGTCAGCAGCGTAACGTAATTTTGTAAGTTTTTTCATTTTAAGGTCCGTAAGTACAAATTATTTTTGTTCTTCGGACTCTTTCTAAAGAACGAACATAATTATTGAGTTCAAAAAAATATTTTTAGAGATAAGAACAAAAGATGTGCAGAACAAAAATTAAAAAAAATTCAGTATTTATTAATATTGCAGTTTAAACTAAAGGTGAAAAATCCTCCAAACCAATAACACTATCATTACATTAACTCACAGTTTTTTTTTTAAATCAGAAGCTAAAAACCTATTGTAAACATTAGAAATTTAAGTAAAAATATTGTGTACCTCTAAATAATAAGTCCAATTACAAATACAGCATACTTAGTTTAACGTCTATAATATCTCTACAGAAAACATTCTAATTGTCAAGTTTTTATTGCGGTTTTTAAATTAATAAACAAAAATTATTGGAACACTTAAAGGAAGAGTGGGTTCGCAAACCAGACTCTTTAAAAGTAAAACTTTATACTCATGAATCTTGTACAATTTTCACCACAAAACTATTCCATGGGTTTGCTTCAGGTTTATTATTTCTATCTGCCCTCATCTGTTTATTGGATGAAACTATTTCGAAGTCAGTAACATTCTTTGTTCTTAAGAAAATTGAGTCGAAAATCAATTTTAACCAGCTTTTTTTCACAGGATCATTTAATGGTGCAAACATGTATTTAACATACTTTAGGGCGTTTACTTTGTATCTGCTGTAAAATACGTCACTTTTAAAGGATTTTAAATTTATAAATTTATGACTTAATCCTACGAACAACACACATTATATCTTGATTTATTTTTAAATTTGGTTAACGCTTGTTGTTTAATTAAAATTAAATATGACAATGACATTAACTGAATAGCACATGAAGGTAAGTAATTGACCACTACCAAAGACATAATACCTCAAATGCAGGCAAGTCTGGGTTGGATCTTCATTTTAATAAAAAAAAAAAAAGATTCAGTAACACATGGAATCAATTTTCAATTTCAAATGCAGGCAACCATGGGTAATGCTTAGTTAGTTTTAGTTAGGTAACCCTATATTGATTGAAATAAGATTAAACAACAGATACGGGTATTTACTCGGCAGGCTCACATCTTTAAACATGCAACTTTCCAAAAGAGCCAGGATTTACATAAGTAGACAACCGTAGTTTTTCTCATCCTTATGTCATAATCTTTTGTCATATACCTGATTTTTGTAAATAACAGATGAGGTGAATTAAATTCAAAAGTGCACTCCTATTTTGCAATATTAAGCACCTTAGGGCCAGGTTAAAGTTATTTAACCCAAGCGCAAATTATTATTCCAATTTACATCTTTGATAAAATATTGGTCTTTAACAAATAACAGATAACAGAATAGATTTTCCTTCTACGTAACGTAGACTAATTCAGAAACAATAACATTTTACACTCAGGCGTGATGAAAGACATTTTATGGCAAATTTTTTTACACCTTCGGTTGGTTTTAAGGGGGTCATCCCATGTGACGGCCTGTGAACAACAACGGTGTGAACAACACCACCTCGAAAAAATGGGCTCGCACTTCCTCCACGATTCCGGCTGATTGGCTTATCTAAAACAAAAAAAGTAAACGGCGTTTTAATCTGTGAGCCTAAATGCATGGAATGAACTATCATCAAATGAATATACCGAAAATTGGACTTTTGGGAGACATTTGAAAAAAAAAAAGTCGCGAATTTTGCGTTTTTTTTTGTTTTTTGCTATAAAAAAATCGAAATATTTGGAATTTTTGCTTGTCGATAGTTCATTTTATGCGTTTACATGTGCTGAATCCAACCCATCAAATTTCAAGTCATTCGGTCAAGCCGTTTTTGAGATACGATGGAGGAAAGTTTGAAAAACACAGTTTTGAGAAAAACTCGTTTAAAGTTTCAAGTCCTCTTAACTATGAAAATATCAACTTACCTTTCAATTGACGATGCCTGGTCCTGGTCCATAGAGTATTCCTTCCTCTTCTTCTTGAAACTCTTTCAAAGCAGATTGTTCAGCTCTTGAATCAATTCTGGCTTGTTTAACGGCATCACTTACGCGCCGCTCAGAACGTGAGATGCGCTTTTCATCACGTTTCTCAACATAAGTATGGGCTTCGCGGCCTATAGGGCATCCCATAACCGACATTACTTTCAAATTACCTTCGAAACCTTCATTAAAGATGATAAGTAGGATCCCTTTGTAAGTTTTACTGTCACCATCGCCGATGTATGTAAAATACTTTACCCCATATTTTTTTTTTTTACACTTCAGAATTTTCAGAAAGTAGTTAGCTTATAGCAAGCTTCAAACTACGATCAGAGGCTCATCATAAGTGCATGTGTTAGTTGTTAGTAAGATAATAATACAATTAAAGCCTAACACACGCACAAAATACAAAACATAATTAACATTTAACATGAATTATTACAGAACAACAAAAAATAAAATAAAGACGTTTACGATAGTGGAGCACTGGTTCTAAACATGGACCTGCTGTATCTTTAAAACGACTTCGAATTTTGAAAAATCCCTTTACTACCGTATTCTAGACATATTAAACAAGCAATTTATGAAAAAAAAAATCGATTTTTTGAACCCATCACATGGGATGACCCCCTTAATAGGAATTTCTAAAGATTTCTATAATAATCTAGTACTAAATAAAGCCTATGTTACTCAGTGATAATGTAGCTTTCTAATGATTTATTCGTTACATACAAAAATACAAATCTTTCCTCTTTATAATATTAGTGTAGATTTCTCGACTCGAATACAGAGTGAAAAATAAACATACATTTTCTATTTTCGAGCTGAGAAATAATTTGTACCATTTTTAACATAGAGGAAATATATTATCTAGAGTCCCGACTGGTACCCGTCTTGCCTGAAACACCCTCAAATTTTATTTGAGGTAACTCTCTTAAAAGCCCGTAACAACTACATAGAATCTTCATTTTCCCATAAGAAATGCACGGGACAACTAACACATGCTTATGCTAATGGGCAAAATTCGCTCAATTTAGTTTGTAGGCCGAAAGAGAGCAAACCCATTAAGTCGGGACTCTAGATAATATATTTCCTCTATGATTTTTAAGATGAATCTTTTTGTATTTTTTGTTGTCGAAATCAATCGATATTTTAGATAAATAATTGTCTTGTGTTTATCTTGATATTAAGGGAGCATTTTCATAGTCATATTTTATACCCGAGTTTATTTGAACTGGAGTCTAAATTTAACACTAAAATTAGACACAGTTGCTATTCATAAATAATTTGACAGCCCTGTTAGAAACAGGTTTAAGGTATATTGTACTACAATTCTAGTACAATTTCATTTAAACTTATAACAAATGCGTTAGCTGGAGAGCCAAATTCTTTAAAATCGTTGAAATAATTCTGCTGATAGTTGAAAATTTTTAATTTCAAAAGTCACCTGTTGTAATAAAATATTTACTTATTGTGGTAAAGCTGTGTAGAGTTGCGAGCATTACATTGCCTATGTCACTTTGGTGAATATATCGCTCGTAAAATCGTGCGCAAACATTTCATTGAATTTCGATCTTTAATATTAAGAAGATCAATCATAGACTTGGTAGTTTTTTTTATTGAATGGATACCTTTCCTATAGATCCTCGTCATCTTTTTCAAAGGGGTCGGTTCGGGTTAAGTAGAGGTTTCGTTTTCCATTGGGTGGTAGCAGATATCAAATATTTATCATCATATATATTAAAATTTTATATATTCAAATGAAATGTCTCGGAACATAATTTTCTCAATTAGTTTGTTTATTTTTGACGTTTAATAGAGTTAAAAACAACTTAAACAAAGGTTATGTCGTGTTTATTTTTAGACTCCAGGCTATCGGTTTCAAATGGGTTTAAATTGTATATGAATAACATAAACTGCAGCTTAGTTTAGCAACGACAAATTCAGAACTTTTTAAAGATCGATGAATATGGCACAATATCTTTTAAATACAATTTATTTGAAGAAACTATTTTTGTTAAATTTTGAAATATTGTTGGAGAAAAAAAAATACTATCAAAACGAATGTACAATGCACAAACATACAAATCTTTAAAAACGATGGCTTAATATTAAAAGGACCTAGGAGCGCTTACAAATTTCTTTTTTTATAAATATTGTTTTTCTTCTATTTGATGCCATTTAACCTATTCCAGACCCGAAGTATACTTTTTTATTACGATCATAGAGGTCGTTAGTACAATAGTGGCCTATCTGCATTTTTCAATATTTTCAGTAGAACAAACATAAGAAACAGGTTATTTTCAAATACTTGTAGTTTTAAAACATAGGAACATAACTATGATTTTTTTGCAATATGGTCAAGAAATAACAGGGTTTCGATTTTGTATTCATAATCATTCAAAATACCGTTATAACTTATTTTAAAGTCAGATATTGCATGGAGAAAAATGTAAAAAAAAAAACTAAAATTTGTTGAGATAGGCCAAACATTTACAGAAATAAAGGCTACCTCTCAGTCATAATCACAAAATAAGAATGTGAGATTCTTAAGTTCATATGAAGTAGACAATTCATTAGTTATTGTAAACGTTTCCACCACTTTTTCAACCGTTTGTATGATGTTCATCATCATCACAATTACTTAACAAGCTTTAGTTTTTCCAATTAACAACAAATTATTGAATTTTTAAATATTACGAAAAAATCCATAAAAGTAGTTGAAGTGACAAATTAAATAAATACCGATTTAATAAACAAACAAAATGGAAAAACCGTTAGAATTTCGGAAAGTCAAGTAAAAAAAGAATATTAAAAATCATTAGAAAGAAAATTACCTCATTAGATTTTCAATCAATACTTTTTTTCAAGTTTTCTACAGCCTCTATAATTTTAGTCGATAATTAGATATGTTTTTTTGTTTATTAAGTTTAATTTTTATATTTATTTACTTTTTAAAATGTTTTAATCCATGTTCGATTTATTGCATTGATGTCTATGCTATGAGCGAATATAATAATGATTGTTATAACTTAGTGTTTCAAACAATAAAATAAGTATATGCAAGCGGAAAAGTGGCGTTTTTGGTAGATAGGTCACTATTTCATAAAATTTGCAGCTAAAGTTACTATTACACTCACTGCTAAATCAAAAAAAGAAACAATTTTAGACGAAATAAATTATAACCCTATTTAAATAGTGAAAATTTACTTTTATTGATTAAATTAAATAATTCAACATTAAAGAACTCGATGTTTGACTTTCAAACAAAAATCTTCCCTTAGCTAGTTCTATATTTAATGTATTTTAAATTAAAGAACTCAAACAAAACTATAAAATACTTTTTCTCTTTTTTCTTTCAGGTAAGTTTTCTGCTGGATTTTAGCCAAACCACACTCAAAACACGTATCGCTTGTAAACATTAGATGAATGATTAAAAGGAGCCTTAAACTAATGGAATTTCTTTCATTAAGAAAACAAGAAAAGGTAACAAAAAGTTAAAAAAAAAAAGAAAACAAAAAGAAAACAATGAATTTAACTTTCCAACAATTTCGCATTCTCTTCCCATAGTATCACCATCAACTCTTTTTATTTCTTATTCCATTTCACTTCATCGAAATGACAAAATCTTTGTGTGAAAAAATTAAAATCTCAAAATAAGTCAACTATAAAAACAAAAGAAGGGAAATTGTTAAAAAAAAATATATCCCCCTGACTTAAGAAACATTGAAATTGCGATGATGAAAAATGTATCTACATAAAAAGCATCTTCAAGAAAAACTTTCGAATTTATGACAAAAAAAAAATATGATTGGCACTTTCCAGGAGTTCTTTTGATTATTATAAAATAAAGCTTTTTCAACATTTTCCAACTTAAAAAAAAAAGAATTTATGAAAGAAAAGAAAAAAAAAAACAATACTTTTGCTTATTCATCCAAAGCTAAGAAAAACATTTTGTTTTTGTCATGAACCAAGATATCCCGTGTCAAATGACTAAGAAAAATCTTTTCCAACTAAATGCATTTTTATTTTTGAGGATCTTATTAAATTTTTCTTCTTGGTATAGTGGATAAGTAGAGATTTACTTCACCCTCTTCATTCTTTTCTATCTCCGTTGCCACCTTCATAATATTAAGAAACGACAGAAAGATACATTTGTTTATTTTATAGGTGTGAGTCGGAGAAAAAGATTTATTTGATTGCCATGTCATAACAATTCATGAACAGATAAAATAGTGTACCGACCAAGAAGTCTTCAATTCAAAATGAATTTCTAAATACAGATTACGTCTTCTGAAAATACTTATCTTTCTCCCCTCCCTGGCCAGCCAACACACAATTTAGGTCAAATTTTGAAGAAAATCGAAAGTTTTGAAAATTAATGTCCGTCGCCATCATTGTCGAGTCTGTTAGTCTAAAATAAGTACAATCACCCAAAAAGTATAAACACAAAACTATAATTATTTTAATTATGGGAATTATTTCCCTTAATAATTTGAGGCTTCTATTGAAAAATTCTTTTCTTAACCAACAAAAAAAAAAACGTTAAAAAATTAAATTACCCTCTGTAAAATAATTTCAAGTCCTTTTTTGTTTGAAATTTAAATCGAACTCATACTCGATGTCGATGTTATCTCACTCTCGAACATTTTGTGTGGTTCGTTTCGATTCGTTGGAAGCTATACACGAATGAAAATATGATTATTGGTTTATTTCACAGTGATAAATAAATTATACGGTTGTGTTTTACTTTTTTTTTATAATATCAGGATTTACCTTGAGGCACTGTGGTTTCCCTACATTACCACCTCCCCTCTCCTCCCCTCGATTACTTATTATTATTTCACTTTTCCAATTGGTCGGTCTGGGTTTGAGCCGAGTCGGAATGATTTTATTGTTAAAACAGATAATATACCCATACCAAAGATTTTATTCGAAAATTAAAAGAAATGAAAAATATCATGCTTCATTAACATTTGTTTGAGAATTTATAATTTATTAATGAGTGAATAAATAAAATTGTTGAAATAATTCTACAGCAGCACGCGCACCTGAGGCTGTGTGTGACGGGGAGGTGCGGGGTGGTGGTTAAAACATAAATTATTTACAATCAACTACTTCAACTTCACATCCAATATTATGTATAAGTATACAGGAGGAACCGAATAATTTATATATATACTTCTTTTTTAAAGCAAATCCTTGTACAGACTTTTTGGGGCTTCCAAATCCTGATATTCCCATGTACATACATATACGTATACTATAAAGGAAAAGGTTCAGCTGGCCGGGTCGGCAAAGTGCGGCGCGGCAGTTGCTGGCACGTGAAAACTTTTTTGGAGAGTTAGAAAACAACATCGAATTGTTTTAATGTTTTTGAAATTTATGACAAGAAACAGACATTCAAATTATCTCTTTTTCCTTAAATTTGTATATACTTTTTTTTAAATATACAAACCTAGCGGTATTCATGTACCTACATAGATAAATATTCAAATGTTAAATTATTTGGGTTTTTGTTTTTGTTTTGAATTGTAATTTCCGAGGTTTTGAATTCTTAAATGAAAAAAAAAAAATAAATAAAACAAATTAGGTACCTTACCGTGATAGTACCTACCTACCTAGGTATTTTGTTTTGTTTTCTAATTTCCATTAATTGAAAACAAAGTGATGTGCGGCTATTTAAATGTGGGTTTAGATGTATTTATAAGGATAAAATCATAAGACTGCCTTTTTCAATAAAATTTATAAATAAAAGAGGAGAGTTTAGAGAGCGGGTAGAGATGAATCCTGGGTTTCAAATGGTTTTGAAACGATGAGGATTTGGTTTATTACTCTTACATATGTATATACATATTTACCATAACGACTGGTTTTATTATTTGTTAATGCAATAACATACAAATAAAAATAAACACCTATATATCAGGTGTTTATGGAAGTCTATAATATTTGTATTAATTTAGGATAAAATAAAATGCTCAAATGACTCACACGTACCTAAGCTAGGTTAGGTAAATGGACTGGAGATTGATTTAGTTATCAACAATGTAAATCCCTTGTGATACCTTGAAAGTGTTATAACTTTCCTAAAAAGTGAAAGTGTAATTTATATGATTCTATCTGTTGTCACTTTCCAGCTTTGATAAAACCTTATAGACTGTTTCCTGCAAAGTCTTCTAAAATAAAATAAATTGGGTGGCGCAACAGTCCGTTGAGAACTAGAGCCTAGTGACTTACAACTCTCAACCATTGTGTTGTCAGGGATGGAGGGGACCTACAGTTTTAAGCCGAATCCAAACGGCTAATTTGAGAGAGCACTTTTCATAACAAGAATTACTCTTGGAGAATTTGTCAATTCCTCGCAATAGGCAGTACTCGTGAAAAAAAAAAACTTTAGGTGGCATAGGCAAGGATCGAACACAAGACCTCTAGCATGACAGTCCAACGCACTTTTTTTTTAGTTTTTTTTTAAATTCATTTTTATTAATTTAATCTTAAACCTATCTTAGACCTACACAAAAATTCATAAAACTAGCCTAAGTAACCATAACTTACAACTAACTTACTGGTCCCATACGGACACTCTAAGTTAAACAATAATACTTAATTCTAATGCCTTTCAGCCTTAAGATCTATTTTACTTCAATTCAATTTTATTTACAGTCCAACGCACTAACCAACATGCCACGGGTACTGCGTAAAGTCTGCTAGTTCTTCAAAATTACCGTAGAAGTATTTTCCTAAGAATTTGTATCTTGTGTGGCACAATGCTGGGCAGTGGCATAGGAAGTGAGTAGTGTCCTTGTGCTCTTCCTCATCGTTACAACATTTGTAATAGGAAGCGGGCTTGCCTGTATAGACATGAGCTTAACATAGTCCCACAAAAAATAGTCTAAAAGCGTTAAATCGCACGATCCAGGTGGCCAATTGACCGGTCCCGAACGTGAAATAAAATGTTCCCCAAACTCGCCTCTCAATAAGTCCATTGTTACGCGTGCTGTGTGGCATGTGGCACCGTGTTGTTGAAACCAAATGTCATGCAAGTCAAGATCTTGCATTTTGGGCAAAAAAAAAAGTTGGATATCATCTCACGGTAGCGCTCACCATTCACAGTTACGTTACGATTCACATCATCTTTTAAGAAGTACGGTCCAATGATGCCACCAGTCCATAAACCGCACCAAACTGTGACTTTTTCTGGATGCATTGGTAGCTCTTGCAATGCTTCTGTCTGATATTCACTCCGACATCGACAATTTTGCTTATTTACGTACCGATTGAGACAAAAATGAGCTTCATCGCTGAACACAATTTTTCTGTAAAAAAGTGGATCTTCGGCCAACTTTCCAAGAGCCCATTCACCAAAAATTTTACATTGCAGTAGGTCTTTCGGCTTCAATTCTTGCACCAGCTGTATTTTGAAAGGCATCACTCCTAAATCCTTTCGCAAAATTTTCCACGTTGTTGAGCAACAGAGGCCCAATTGCTGTGAACGGCGACGAATCGATAATTGATGGTCATCATTAACACTTGCCGATACAACTGAGATATTTTCTTCAGTTCGCACTCTACGTAAGCGTGTTGACTGTTGGTGTCACAATAGCCCCAATAGCCGCTTCAGTAGGTCGATTAAACTGGCCATAAAATGGAAGAAGCGCGCGATGAACTTTCTTAACAGAGCACGCATTTTGATAATAAAATTCAATAATTTGCAAGCGTCGTTCGTTTGTAAGACGATTCATGGTTAAATTATAGACCAAATTGAAGATGTTTGACAGTAAAAAAAAACACGAAATGTGCGTCAGTTGATTAAACCAGTGTTGCCAAAAAGATAATAAGTAAAAAATCACCCTTTATTATAAAAATAGAAGGGGATCTTGTTGGTCAAATTTGGATCGTAATTTTCAGGCTGTTGCTCAGGTTTCAAGGCGTTTCCAAAAGTTAGTTTCCTGAAGTATTTAGTTACCAATGATCTATTTTAATTTACAATATGGGATGCTTATGGTAGAGTCAATATTTGATTATTACAAAGAGGTACCTTTCATCACATGACTGTGATCTGGTACCCAGCAGAGTCTAATGTTATACTATGGGCAAAGAACCTTTAATTCTTGGTGATAGTGTTTTACAAGCTTCGATTTAATTGTTTTGGCATATGTAGGTCGATTTTATTGCTGTTTGAAGCTATCAATACAAATGAATGTATGAATTCGCAACTGTTACTTTTGATTTGGGCCATTATTTATGAGACACCCTGTATATACCAGGGAATCTTAAGTGCACCAAAATATAGGAGGCATTTTCATAGAAACTTTAAACATTTTAAAAAGTATTTCTCAATTTTTTTTTAGAAAAATCCTTTGGCTGATAAGTTGATATACATATATCGCATGATTAGATTTTAAGGAAATACAACTTCAAACAAATAAAGTGCCCGACTGGGTCGCCCGAACTTGCTTTTTATCAAAATACTCCATTTACAAATAGTACTTATATTTGAAAATTTAAAAATATACAATATACATACAAAACAAGTTTTTCTTCAAAAACTTAGATGCCAATTAATTTTAAATACAAAATGTTTCCAATTTTAGCTTAAAAATATTTTTAGTATGTAGTTTTGTTGAGCTTATTAATATAAGTTTAACATTTTGGTTTTGTTAAAAAAATATATTTGCCTGTTTTTTAAAAAATCGAAAAAGGAAAGTTTGTCATTTTTGATCGTCAAATATTATTAAAACAGTATAAAAGCTTGTGCAGAAAAATTAATGAAATCAGTTCATTAGTTCTCGAGAAAACTTTAAAACAAAACAACAGTTATATGGATGGTACCCTTCTGGAGCAATAGACAAATATTGTTTTTTTTTATTTGAAAGTAGCCACATTAAGAACAAACATTAGTAAAAATGTATCGGAAAATGTGTATGGGGACAACGGAAATCTGCTTTAAACCAAAATTTTCAAATCGAGGGAACTACTTCTTTCGACTTGTCTACCATCGTAATCTCATGTTTGATCAAAATGTCGAGTTCTAAATCATTTAAGAATATAAAACCTGCCATATAAATATGTATGTAGTCCTTATATGTCGCAAGTAAAAATATTAGTCCAAGAGCCCGGGCCTGCCAGACATACCTCATTTTATAAAAGCTGAAAGTTTGTGTATGTGTGCCTCTAGTACAGGTGAGAACGATCCCCAACCATGATACCTGGGTAGTGGTTCCTTTGGCAGATAACTGGTAGCAAAGGTGCATAAAATTCCATCTAACTTACCTTATTTTATAAAACTCAATTTTTTTATATTTCATTCGTAACAACACCAAAATTCGCTTTCCTCATTGCCAGACATCTGGCATGGTTCCAACCCCCTGCCAGACACCCCTAAACTATAATAGTTTGTAATTCAATTTACGTTATATTATAAAAGCTACATTTAATATATGTTTTTTGGGGAGCTATTAAACGATGTTTCCTTAGCAGCCAGACAATTTCGAGGGTTCTATCATCCTGCCAGACACTTTGAATTGAGCAGAAGTTGCAAGAGCGCGGAGCATATGTAGTAGTCGGTGCAAGCGAAACAGAGCATTCGGTTTATTGCGATCTTTGGGGAGAGTATGATAACTCAGGCGACAAAGTTTAATGACGGATTCGTATAGAACAGTTAAAAACAAGCATTTTTTACTATGGGTGGGGGGTCTAACTCCCCCAGTTTAGGCGATAGGGGCAATTTAAAAAATATGTACGTTAAATGGAAAAAAATATATAAAAAACATCGGTAACACTTACAATTAAGTATATTACATTTTTTTACAGACAACATTCTGTATATAACTGTTCACCGAATAATACAGCATAAACAACTGATGTGCAGTAAAATATCGCAATAAAATTGCGATTGAATGCTCTGTTTCGCTTGCACCGACTACTACATATGCTCCGCGCTCTTGCAACTTCTGCTCAATTCAAAGTGTCTGGCAGGATGATAGAAATTGTCTGGCTGCTAAGGAAACATCGTTTAATAGCTCCCCAAAAAACATATATTAAATGTAGCTTTTATAATATAACGTAAATTGAATTACAAACTATTATAGTTTAGGGGTGTCTGGCAGGGGGTTGGAACCATGCCAGATGTCTGGCAATGAGGAAAGCGAATTTTGGTGTTGTTACGAATGAAATATAAAAAAATTGAGTTTTATAAAATAAGGTAAGTTAGATGGAATTTTATGCACCTTTGCTACCAGTTATCTGCCAAAGGAACCATTACCCAGGTACCATGGTTGGGGATCGTTCTTACCTGTACTAGAGGCACACATACACAAACTTTCAGCTTTTATAAAATGAGGTATGTCTGGCAGGCCCGGGCTCTTGCTCTATATGGGAACTTGAGACTTTAAAAAAAGTTGTAGTTTTTTTCTTGTATGGAAAAAGGCCGAACAGAAAATTGGAATTTTGAGAAAAAAATATTATTTAAAATGTGTTTCGATGTATTAAAACTCTTATTTTAGTAAAGATTTGTATTTACCTTAGATGCGCCAAATCATTTAATTATCTAGAAAGGGAGAGAGCCTAAAAAGATTCTTATGATTTCAATCTTGATGGAGAAATTAATGACCCAACAACCTAATTTATTGTTCAAAACATTCAAATCGTTCTGTACACAAATTAATTAATTCAAATTCGGAAGTTTAAGTTTTATCATCACACTTATTCTATGTGTTTATTCGGAAGTGCTAAAAAACAGGTTGTCATTCAGAATAAAATATTTTCGAGCTAAGCCAAAGTTTCTTTTTTTAGTGTATATAACCAAAATTCGATCAAAACAAAATTAAAATCTTACACTTTCACTTGTATTTCTGTATCCTACAATTATAACAAAACCAGTGATAAAAGAACTTAAATCAAATAACAGTGATTTTCATAATGACTTCTCGCTTATGTATGTGTGCAATATAGCATAAAATTTTGTTTACAAAACGAGATGAGATTATTTTCTTTTACGAGGAACATAAGGATATTCAGTAAATGCAAATTTATCGCATTTTCAAAAAACTTAACAAAAATATTAAAAAACAAAACAAAAATATTAAACAAAAATATAAAAATAAAAATGAAAATGAAAACAAACTTTAAGTATTCCATAGGGATGTGTGTTTATGTATGTTTATGCAAATGTAAATATGGTTGTTGGAAAATAAATGAAATAACAACAAAAAGTATTAACTACATCCCTGTTGTTTTTGTACTTACGAACAGTTGTGGGCACATAATAAATCCACTGAAATTAAATCTAAGTTTTTTTTTGTTAAAAATTATGTATTAATTTTTAAATTTATGATTGCTATATTATTTAAGTAATTGATTTTTTATAACTTTATTACATAGTTCTGTGAAGAAATTTTTTAAGATTTCAAGTGAATGCGGCTTAAATAAGAGATTTGAGCAGACCAATCCAGAAAATTAATAGAATTGGATGCAAACGAGGATTTCAAGATGCAAGATGTTGAATTTCCAGATTGTCTCTCTATAACTTTCATTTCTCTATTTTCAATTCTCAGTAAGAGTAGTTTTATAAATATTGAAAGGTTTTATTACTTGATAATTTAAAGCGTGTTTAAAAGTTTAGAACATGAAATTAGAAAATGTCAAAATGCATACTGGCATTTTTTTGTTCGTTTTTCAATATTTTTTTGGAATTTATTTCAAACATATTATGAATTATTTTATTTAAAAAAAAATTAATTGCAGAACATGTAAAGTTTTTTCTATTTTATTCCATTCAAGATTTCGTACATTTGCAAGTCAATCAATCAGTCGATAGTCTTATTTTATATGACAAACTAGATATATTTTGTAGCAATAGCACAAAATTATAGTTGACAAAATTTGCTTATTGAATTCATATTTCATATAACTGTTAGAACCATAGTTTAATCGGCTAAAATTTGTTTGAACCGTCAATCGACTTCTCAAGTTATTTTGCCTAACATTAAAGTAGAACTGACAAAATGGATTAGAATTCCCACAATTAAGAAAAGTTGCAAATAAATTCGGTGATAAGATAGCGATGGAAGATCTATAAGTTATAGTCTATCAAAATAAGAAGGCAAATCTACTCCATGTGACAATGGGAGAAAACCTAGTGTAAACCTTAAGAACCTTCTTTGGACATCTTCAAGCCTGTGAATATGATTCGCGTAATAAGGGGTCCAAATTGTAACGAAGCGTCACACTCCTACTACCGACCGACACCAATCAACCTCTATCTACCGACCGACACCAATCAACCGCCATCTGCATACCCACCAAGTGAAATAAGTGACACCAACACGCAGCCGAAATACAAAAACAAAATACATGCGATATTGTTGTTCGTCATTATAGAGTTCACATTTGGTTCCTGCAGGAGAATTGGCTTATGGACCCAAGAAATCCGAAGAAAGAGAAAGCTTGCTCGCCGAACGCCGAAGTTTATTAAAGGTTTTGTGCTTTATATTCAGAAGCACAAGTTTCCCCCCATATTCCCCTTCTCTATTAAGAGTCGATGGGCCGTTGCTCCATAGCGTTCTGTGTAGTAACAACAAACTATTGTGTTATTCCCCTTCACCCTTCCGGTGTCGACGGGCACATGCCGAATTATTGTGTTATTCCCCTTCACCCTTCCGGTGTCGACGGGAACTTGCCGAATTATTTTGTTATTCCCCTTCACCCTTCCGGTGTCGAATGGCACTTGCTGAACTATTGTGTTATTCCCCTTCACCCTTCCGGTGACGACGGGCACTTGCCGTATTATTAAGTAATTCCCCTTCACCCTTCCGGTGTAGATGGGCTCTTGACCGTAGGATTAAGTTCGTATATAATAGGTATTATTATCTATTGGTATCCTATTATTTAGTCTTAAGCCGCTTTATTGGATTAGAAAAAAATAAAATCTGAAAAGGAAAATCTAATTCTTTTTATTTGGAAAAGAGTAGTTTGGTCAACTCTCTATACTCGAGTTTCGTGCTTTCTCGAGACGACCTAAGGAAAAAGAAGCATCACAAAATAATACAAACGTATTCAAGGACTGATTTGACAAATGATAAAAGAATCTTGGAATTCCCTACAGAATCTCTTTATATTAAGCCTACAGTTCTATACATAAGCTTTTTTTTAAAATGTAATTAAACTGGTCAGTAAATTTTAATTTTGAGTCCAAAATGATACTTACATAAGTCTAAGAAGTTAGAGAGTTTTTCTTAGTTCGTAGAGTTTAAAATATATTCATAGTAAATTATGTTTTCGTGTAAACATCATTGTTTTGCTATTGTCAATATTTAACATTACACGATTTGTATTGCAACAACCCCATAGTCGAAGTAGATCATCTTGTAATAATTAACTGTTTGAAATATTTTAAAGTCATAAACGTATATAAATGTCATCGATTTATTTTTTAAAATAGAGGGGAAGTCGTTTATATACAGAATGAATAACCAAGGACCAACGTGGCTCCCTTGAGGTACACCAAAATTAGCAATAAACAAATTAGAATGGTATTTTTTAAAGGTAACACTTTAATCTCTATCAGTAAGGTAAGATGATATCCAAATTATTAGTTTGTCACGTAGTCTGATTTGCTCTAATTTTTGTTTTAAGCTACCTTTGTGGGAATTCTGTTACCACTCCAAGAAATAATTTTGAAAATGTAGGCAAAGTTCAATTTAAGCGTTTTTATAAACAAGAACAGAAGCCCGGTTTCCAGGTTAAGCATTTAATTTGGTGTCTGAAGAGTCATTTCAAAAATAGATTTAGCAGTTTTTCTATACTTTTTGATTCCAAAAATCTCCAAACCTGTGGTTCATAACATAAAATGGACTTTGAGAAAGTTTCGAAGACTTTATACTAGGAACTTGGCAGTAAAAGTGTATCTGCTAAAGGTCTATTGACTCTTACCACTCAATCATTCCTGTGTGCGAGTAATTGAAGGGATGGGGAGGAACTACAGTATTGATACCAAACGGTTAATTTTGCACTTTGCATGGCAAGAATACCTCTTGGAAGAAATTTTCAATTCCTCGCAAGAGACAGTCCGTAAAAGAATGTTGGGTGGGACCGGCAGGGATTGAACCCAAGACCTCTGGCAAAATAGTCCTACGCACTTACCACCACTCCACGGGAACTATAATATTAAAATTTAATACCAAGTTATATATACGTTTCCATGATTTCTATCTCTTCTCCACAGCAGAAAATTTTCTCATTCCTGCCGTATTCCTCTTCGATAGATCATTACTAAATACTAACAGAGATTAACAGTAAGAGTCTTAATCAGATCTTAATCATTAACTGCAGTGAATGGGCAGACTCTGCCATGATGACAGTGTCATCGGCAGACCTGGGCTAAGTCCACATTCTTTTTTAAGTCCTGCTGTTGTTTCAAACTCTTCCGAAAGTTTCTCACCATCCCTTCTCAGACACAAGAAACATTTTTTTCATATAAACTTTGGATGACTTTAACAAACTTATACGATCTATCTTAACAGATTATAAAACAAGACTGCAATCAACTTTGTCAAAGTCAGCCTTGAAATCTACAACATACAAAAACAGTTTCTTGCTGATTCCTACTAGAGTGGGTAAAAAAGTTCGAGGAGTGGAGTAGTTGGAGCAGCCCTGAGTGAATTTTTTGTACCTCATATTGTTTGGACATTTATTAGGGAAATTTATGCCGAGCTTGATTCAAATCAGTTGATTAGTGTTTGAGCTTTTTCTGAGTGAGTAAGTCAATCTGAGAGAAAAAATTAATAATGGACAAAATAGAGTTTCGGACAGTGATAAAGTTCTTGACTAAGCAAGGCAAACCGCCTCAGATCATTTTGGAAGAGATGTCAGCTGTTTACGTAGGATCTTGCTCTGGGAAAACAATGATTTACAAGTGGCATAGTCTAGTCATTTTAAACAAGGTAGAGAGTCCATAGAGGAAGATCACCGCTTGGGCTGACCGATTGAGGCAACTTCCTAAGACATCTTCGAAAAAGTCGAGAAACTTGTTCTAGAAGATTCTCGACTAAAGAAGAAACAACTTGCAGAAATGGTTGGGTTGGGGTATCACCTATATAAAATAAAAATAAATTAGGTGGCGCAACAGTCCCATTGAGACTAGGGCCTTGTGACTTACAACTCTCAACCATTCCTGTGTGCGAGTAAAGTTGTCAGGGGTGGTATATCACCTACAACCATTTTAAATATTCTGCATGACCATCTTGACATGTCTAAGGTCAGTGTAAGATGGGTGCCGAAAATGCTTTCAGCTGTTCAGAAGCAACAACCAGTAAAGTCTTTCACGTGAGCTTTTGAATCTCTGTAATGGAAAGAGAGATGAATTTATTACCAACATTGTGACTGCAAATGAAACTTAGGTTCATTATTTTGAGTCTGAGTCAAAACAGGAGTCAATGCAGTGGCGCAAAAGACTCGGAGCACCCCCTAAAAAGTTCAAGGCCTCACAATCGGCTGGAAAAATCATGACTACAGTCTTTTGGGATTCGGAGGGGATTTTGCTTATTGATTACAAGTGTCAATATAACCGGCGGAAACTATGTAAAAATCTTACATAATTTAAAAGAAGCCATCATAGAAAAAAGGAAAGGAAAATGGACAAAAGGTGTTCTGCTTTTGCAAGACAATGCACCAGTTCACAAGACTCACGTTGCGATGACTGTTTTGAAGGACTTGAAAAATCATTTTGTCTGGAAGGCATTTATAAACTTTTCCGCCGATATGTGGAAAGTGCATAAGGCTTAATTGAGAGTATATTGAAAAGGAAAAATAAAAATGTACTAAATTTCCTCCCTCTTCTCTTCCATTCCGCTAACTTTTTGACCCACCCACGTATATATGAATTCACAATACTTGATAAGGTGAAAAAGGTGATCCACAGTTGAATGTGACTCACGAAATCCAGCCTGAAACACGCTCAAAACTTGCTTTTCTACTATCCATTTTTTAAGACGACCATATGACAACTAACTGCAAGCAATTTGATATTAAACATTCTATTTTGACTGATATGTACTTTATTAAAGAAAATAAATCTATAAGTTATTCTTTTTTTCCTTATTGGCTTAATTATATGGCTACAACTGTATGTTGGTACTTTGTATGTTTGCATTGCGTTAAAATGCGTACAACATAAAAGCACCCATGGCAATAACATTTTCCATTAAGGCTACAAAATGCGGTTGGCTCCAGAGTGTTAACCTTATTTTTTAACGAAAAACAAGGACACGCACCCATAACGCACAACAAAGAAAAAACAAAAACAACAAAAAAATGACATGAATAATAAGACAATGTAATTGGAACAAGCAACGGTAATGTGTGTACAAATACAAAATAACCACAAAGTTCTGCTTTTTTTTGTTTGAAGTTATAAGTATTAAGAATCAGAATGAAGGTCTATAAGGCGTCAGAGTGTGGCTTGCCAGATTTTGCGATATTATTTTAGAAAATGCGGCTTAAAATTTATTTCCAAAGTTTCAGCCGAGCAATTTCCCATCAATAATTTTTGAACTTCTGATTGTTAGAAATTGAAATACAATTGTTTTTGTTTTTTCTTAGCATATATATTTTATTTTACTAACGGTTTTTGAAATGGTCTTATTAAATTTTGCGGTATTTTGCGTTAAAAAAATAAATTTCGATATTAGCTCACAAAAAGCTGGCAACCCTGGTCAGAATCGCAGGAGCGCACCTCCATAAATGCAAATGAACGTCAAAGTGTGTGTGTGTGTTTTTGTGTGTCTCTATACAATAAGGAGAAGATCCTACACAACATAGAGCTACGCACTTTTGTATCTTAGAGAGTTACTTTATCCTTGGGATGTACAAATTTAAGTACGGATGTTGTGCGAAATGAATATTAGATTCATTTGTAATGAGCTTTTAACTTCATTTTTATTTTTTGTCAGAAGCCTTCAAATTGTTATTTATTTGTATGGGTTTGGTTGTGCGAATGTGTGTATTTTCCTTCTTTTTTTTTTCTTGTGACAAAAAAGGACATATGAATTTTTGTTCAATTTTTCGTTCGTGTTTATTTTTCTGTTCTTTTCCTTGAGCCTTGAGGTGACACGTGATGCTTATGGTTGAATAATGGAGATGAGTTTAATTTGTTTTATTTAGAAAGGCTCTGAGTGTGTATAAGAAACAAATGAAGATTCCTATATTTTCAGAGATGTATCACATTATGGAAGTCTTAAAATTTTCAAAGCCTGTCTGATTTGGGGGGATGTACATCTACATATGTATGTTTGTACATATATTTAGGTACATAGAGGTACAGTACATGTATGAATTTCTCAGGATTCTTTTTTGATTGAAGTAATTTATTAAAGCTGAAGATGTCACGAATATATTTTATTAAAATATATTTCTTTTTTTGTCTGTACCTGTTTTATGTATGCTGGCATACATTTCGAAACAAAAAAAAAGGTAGATTGGAATAGATACAAATATAATATCTTTGTGAATCAAATATAAATCAAGTTAATTTTACATTTTAATATTCTGTGACAAGACAGAATTGTGGGAAATTAATATCAATTATTATATGATAATAAAAACAGATGTGCACCTATATACATATGGCGTGAATTTATAAATATTTTACAACTTTGAACATTTACAAATTATGAACGATATTACAATGTCATCTTCATCATTTTTAAGATAATTTTCTTATTTCGTTCACTGGGGCGTATGAGTATGCTGAAATGTGTTATCAGGGGAAAAAATATACGTTTTTAATTAAGACAAATAATTTTAAATTATGGTGAAACATATTTACATATTTTGAACAGAACTTATATTTTTGAAGAAAGGGGAAAATTGAACATACTGTATTAAGAAATGATTGCAGTTTTATGAAAATTAAAACAAATAAAATAAATATTTGAAAACCACATTTCTAATTTTATAAAAAACCAGAGGCTGGTTTTACCGATAACTTCCCATCCTGTTTGTCGATTTGTCTTGCTTAAAAGTTTGTAGGTTTTCGTGTTTTGTTAAAAAAGTTGTCATTTGAATTATTCTTAAAAATTTTTATTTTTAAACAATAATAATATTTTGCATATAATGAAAACTTTTGATTTCAAAATCTATTTTTGTTAACGAGATTTTTAGCCGAAAACCAGTTTTTACCAATTTTAGTAGCATTTCTTAAAAGTTTTTATTTCTTATATAAAAAAATACAAATTTAATGAATGAAATTAACCCATTTGGACCCAAATACAAAGAAACAGTAATTTTTTGAATTTTGTTTTATTAATGTGCCTATTGGAGGCTAAATAAATATTTCATGAAACAAAATTGGGGGTTTTGTATTTATATATGTAAAAAAAACTCCGTCCTCAAATGGGGCCAATGGGTTTAAGTGTGGTATTTCTAAACATCCCTTTTCGATGCATTATGATTTCAAACATCTTTTGCACCGTGCTTTCTTGTGGCAAACTATGCATCGCAACTGATTACTCAACTTTTGGGAGAAGTGTCCATGTTCCAAGGCCTCGACCCTTCTATACCTCGTTAATGGTTCTTTATCACTGCTATCCCATTCTTCATCTAATTCATCGTTATTATTTTGGGACTCAAATACCTTTACGTTTCCAGGGATATCCGATGGAGGAATATTTTCCAAAACATTGTCTTCGACCCTCATTGTCTGTCAGAACTCTTGGTTCTGGGGGGACGGCTATTACTTCTTAGGTTACTTTCTGCCTTTCTGGTTATCTTCTTCGTTGAAAATGTTTTCAACTGCTTCTTCCAGTCGCCGATACTCACTTACAGCTTTGAATGGTCGCTTAGCCATTGTACTTACCTCAAAAAAATCTGCAAATATTATGCGTGTTGTATAACTAATTAGTCCATTGGACCCATTTGAGGACACCACAACAAAATACCTCCTATTGCGGTCAATTACTGCAATAGAACTACGAAAACGAAAACATCTACCATTAAACATATTGTCCGAATAAAAATACACGAATCAGGAACAATCTAACAAAATAAATATAAAAAAAATGTTATTTACCTTTTGGACACTTATAGGATTATTCCACGAAATAAATAAAATATTTTTTTTGCAAAATAAATTATAAATGTAGAAAAATTACATCTTTTCACTAAAACACACTCTTTGGCAATGCAAAACCACGTTTGAAAAAAGGAAAAGAAAACTTTAAAAAAAATATCGGCATTTTAAAACCTGTCCCCAAACGAGGACAGCGGGCGTAAATGGGTTAATTTCAAGTCAATATCTTCTATTGTTCACGAGATATCGAGAACCAAACATCAATTTTTACCAAATTTGCATACTATTTTTTGTAGATTTTATTTTTTTATGAAAAAACGGATTGTTGGATGTGTATACAAAATTTTTGAAGCCAATATTCTTAATATAATATGAAAACTTATTTGAACCGATAGTAAATTTTTACCAAGTTTTTGTATTGTTTTTTTTTTTAGGTTTTTATTTTTAGTGAGAAAACTGTCGATATGATTTTTCTCAAAATTTGATCGAATGTTGAACACAATATTTCTTATAAAATAAAATTAGTTTGAAGCCATACTCTCAAATTTTTGAAAAGATATTTGAGTCGAAAATCAATTTTTACCAACTTTTAATATTGTTTTTTTTTAGGTTTTTATTTTTTATAAAAAAAACTGTCAATTCCATTTTTCTCAAAATTTTACCGAATGTTGAAAAAAAATATTTCTTAGAAGATAAAATTAAGCCATAATCTTAAATTTTTAAAACGATATTTGAGTCAAAAACCAATTTGTACGTCGTACGTCGCGAACGTATGTACATATGTACATATGTACAAACGCACGCACAGACTTGAAACGTCGAGAAATGTCAAAATTTTCAATTCGACAAATCGGACCGATTACAATAACTTCCTATGGAACGTTATAAACATGTTTACAATTCTAGGTGGCGTAAAATGAAGCATTCTATCGGAAGATGCCATAATTTCGTCAATCACATTAAAATTTCCAAAATCGATACTTGTGGAATATTTTTGGAAAAAACAATATACCGCTATTCTTCCCAGAAGCGTGAAATTATTGCGTCTATTTTTTCAACTCAAAATCAGTCAGTAGTTTTATAGCAGCGTGAATTCCGAAATCGATTTGTTTTACCAACTTCCCAAATATTGCGGCGCTCAACTTTTAGACTCGAACAGACTGGAACCACAAGAGACTTTTCAGGTTGTAGGTTAGGTTAGGTTAAAGTGGTTGTACGTGATGGAGTAGGGCACACTTGGTCCAGTTCAATGGCCCATTGTGATACCACATGAATCTTGAGGCTTTCTTCTAAGCTCAATGAAACCAGTTTGAGTCCCTTACGAAACGTGAGAGACTGAATGTGCTAATATGATTTAGACCGTTAAGATCGTTATAGAAGAATTATCTTAGGTAATTTCTGCGTTTTTGAGCTAGAGCAAGGGATGTACAGAGAAGGTGAAGAGCTGTTTCCTCCACTTCTTCATCCATACAGCTTCTGCAAAAGTCATTTGAGAATACGCCAAGCCACGTGGAGTGCTTTGCTATTAGACAGTGACCGATTATGACACCGATTATTGAACTTATATGCGATTTGTTCAGAGACAGCAAGCACGTTGATCGCTTTTAATCTATTGTAGGCCAGATTTTTTTTTGTGACCTGACACGTGGTGATGTTATTTCACCTGGTGTTTGTATTTTTCATAGCGTCCTCCATTAGCAATAGTTTACATGTAGCAATTGGTATGCCAGCATTTGCCAAACGTGGTAGAATAGGTTGTACTGTACCATTCCTGGCGAGTTCATCTGCCTTACAATTACCTGGAATGTCTGATATGGCCTAGCACCCAGCAAAGGTGAATATTAAACTGTTTTGCCATCTCCATTAGAGGTCATCGACAGTTATGGACTGTTATAGAGTTTGTAGAGACAGAGTCAAGAGATTTGATAGTGGCCTGACTATCTGAGAAAATACACGTATCAGATGTTAATATCACGTTTTTTTTAAGACAGGACAAGACTTCTTTTATCGCCGAAAGTTCCGCCTGGAACACGCTACAATGTTAGGGAAGGTGGAATGAGAGACCTGCAGAATATTTTTTGGAAAAAACAACAAACCGCTATACTCCCCAGGAGATTGGAATAATTGCGTCTATTTTTAACTTCCCATAGGAAGTTATTGTAATGGGTCCGATTTGTCGAATTGAAAATTTTGACATTTCTCGACGTTTCAAGGTCCCTAGAGTCAAAATAAAAGATTTTTAGAAAGATGTCTGTGCGTGCGTGTGAACGTACGTTCGTACGTCTGTACGTTCGCGACGTTGTTTTTCGTCTTCCATAGCTCAAGAACCAGAAGAGATATCGACTTCAAATAAATTTTTGTTATACAGATAATAAGGCAGAAAGGACTCTTAAGAAATTTTCGTTTGTGGTTTTTTTTACCATAGCAGTTTAAAAAAAAAAGTGAAAATTTTGGTTAACCCTAAATATCTCATGAACCAATGACGCTAGAGACTTGAATTAAATTTTATATTATATATTGTAACGTAATACAAAACAAGTATATTTTTTTAAAAAAAACAAATAACGGTTTTTTTTATAAATCAAAAAACTGAAAAAAAAATTTGTCACCTCGAAAATTCTACGACCAAAGTATGATTTCATCTCCAAAACAATTTTGTGCAACGAAAAATAATATTTTTGACATCCAATAAAATTTTGAGAAAAATCTAATTGACAGTTTTTTTTTTATAAAAAATAAAAACCTAAAAAAAACATTACTCAAAGTTGGGAAAAATTGAATTTTGACTCAAATATCTTTTCAAAAACTTGAGACTTAGGCTTCAGACTTATTTTATCTTATAAGAAATATTGTTTTCAACATTCAGTAAAATTTTGAAAAAAATCGAAATGACAGTTTTTGTACAAAAAATTAAAAACCTACAAAAAAATTAACAAAAGTTGGTAAAAATTGATTTTCGAATCAAATAACTTTTCAAAAATTTGAGATAATGGCCTCTAACTAATTTTAACTTACATATAAGAAATATTGTTTTCAACATTAGGAAAAATTTTGAAAAAATCGAATTAACAGTTTTTTTACAAAAAATAAAAACCTAAAAAATAAAAATTATAAAAGTTGGTAAAAATTGATTTTCGACTCAAATATCTTTTCAAAACTTCGAGATATTGGCTTTAAACTACTTTAATCTTTCAAAAAATATTGTTGTCAACATTCAGTAAAATTTTGAAAAAAATCTAACTGACAGTTTTTTTACAAAAAAATAAAAACCTAAAAAAAATTTAACAAAAGTTGCTAAAAATTGATTTTTGACTAAAATATCTTTTTAAAAAATTTAAGATAATGGCTTCTAACTAATTTTTACTTATACGAAATATTGTTTTCACTATTCGATACAATTTTGAGAAAAATCGAATTGACAGTTTTTTTTACAAAAAATAAAAACCTAAAAAAAAACAATACTAAAACTTGGTAAAAATTTATTTTCGACTCAAAAAGCTTTTCAAAATTAAAAATATTGGCTTCAAACTTATTATATTTCACAGAAAATATTGTTTTCAATATTCAGTAATTTTTTTATAAAAATCCAACAGTCCGTTTTTTCATAAAAAAATAATATCTACAAAAAATAGTACGCAAATTTTGTAAAAATTAATACATATAGACAAACTTTTAAGCAAGACAAATCGACAGACGGGATGGGAAGTTTTCAGTGTGGGTCGCATCGCAGCCTCTTTTTTTAACTTAAAATCAGTCCATAATTTGATAGCAGCGTGAATTTTGAATTCGAATTCTTACGGCAACTTCACAAACATTACGGCGCTTAGCTTTTAGACTCGAACAGACAGGAACCACAACAGACTATGCAGGGCGTGGCCGTCATCGGACTGGTCGGTCGGTCGATAATATCATGGCGGTGGCTGCCGATGTCACTGAGAACAAAGAAACATAAACAAAACGAAGGGCCACGCAATTGGACATCATTAGATGGAATCTATAGCGAATTTTAGTCAAAGATTTACACATTATCTTGTACAAAGTGTAAAAATTTCATCAGTTAATGCTTCATGAACTTCAGTGGCGTGTGAATTAGTGTCAAGAAGGAAGATTTTGTGGAGAAATTACCATTAGCGAGGAGGCCCATTTCCACTTAAGCGGTTTCATTTATAAAAAAAATTTCATTTCTGTTGCACTGTAAATCCAGAGGCACGGAGAGCCATTACATCCACTCAAAGCCACTGTATCGTGTCGCGTTTACACCTGAGGGTTGATTGGGCCGTATTTTTTTGAAGACACCGTTCGGCAATAAAATCATTGCTACTAGAGTCTTAAACAATCGCAGCCCTAAAGGATAATATTTGAAATAAATACGAACTTTTATCACCGGAAATCTTGAAAAAGTCGTGAAATCAGTAATAGAACGGGCAAAGATGATTTTCAAATGAGATGAAAGCAATCTTGTCTCTACTTAAGATTGCAAAGATCATACAAAATTGTCAATTATTTCTGCAATTAGTTTCAATATTATAGATATCATGCTAAGAAGAAATCGGTTTACGAAGTACGTATTTTGTATGAAGATTTAAGTTTAACTGGTTGCAAATCATTCTGTGTTGCAAAGATTGCGCTTCCAAGAACAAATTTTTTTTACAAAGATCGACTTGCTTCTTCTAATAGGTTCTAAAAAGAGCTCTTGAAATCAACCAGGCTAATATCTGCATTTATTTGCACATTTTCCCCAAATTTAGCTCCCAGCTGCTCCTATTTTCTGGCAAGATTCCCTCTTGATAAAATAACACTTTTCAGGATCAGCTTGGGTAGTCTTCCGTTTTATATTTCCAAGATTTTCGTTATATAATCAAAACGCAATTTTAGAACATCCAAAAACAATGGTGGAACTGATGTTTCCAAATGTAGCATGTAATTAGATGTGTTCGAAGGTAATCGGAAATTCCTTTTAAAAAAGGTTAGAGACTACAATTTGTGGAAACAATTTGATCTTAACACTATGGTCAACATTTTTACTAGCGATGCAACGACTCCAAACTGCTGAAATTGCTCTTTTCGCCTTCGATAAAATCACTTCGTAGTGTTTTATTTTTCATATTGAGGGTTATCAAGAGATCTAGGCATTTGGACTCCCGTACAGTTTCAATATTCAACTTTTCATTTCGATGGATCTAAAGGTCATCATTTTCGATGTCTCCAAATTAATTGAAAGAATTGAAACAATCCAAATAAAATTGAACGTCTGCGGCAAGTCATTGAGTCATATGAATGACATGAAACACCTTAAAACTTTTTATCTTGGAGTTGGTTTTCCATTTGATGATACATAATTAAGGTTTAGTTTCCAGAAATGTTAAGGTTCCGAATAACTACTACTATTGGAGCTACTTTTTTCGTAACTCTGTTTTTTTTTTTTAATTTTTATCCTACCATACTTTGTGTTCCGATGTTCTGTATTCAAGCTTAACCTTTTAGAATTAAATACACACTTTTCAATCGTTTCCATTATAGAAACAAATTTTTAAATACTGCAGGATTTTATAACATGTCACCTCAATCCCGACGATGGTGTGTAAATAGCATCAGACTAATCTCTTTTTGAGCTGTTGCTATTGTTTATTTCTTGGAAGTCAGTGTCTTATAATGTGTAATAATGGATTGACCATAATAAATGGAGTCCTCCCAATTCTAGTATATAAGTCCCATGCAAGAGATCATATTAAATTATTCTTTTTTTCAGTATTTCTATTATCCTACGATAATCCAAAGTATATCCCTTATAACCTGCCAAGTCCTTCCTTCCATCAAAATTAAAATTAATGGAGCTTTATTTTCAACATCATATTTAAAAATGTCAACTGAATATGAAAGCAAAAAAAAACTATCCCAACTCCTGTAGTGCGGAAACACAAATGTTGTGCATGTTTTAGCAATTTCCATAACAAATAGTTAAAACTTTAAGTACCACATCGTATTTCCCCAAATTAGGATTTTCTTCTTATTTGTATAATGTTTTTTTTCTAATTTGAAATGTTTTAGTTCAAGAAATCTCCAATTGATGGCGCGCTATGAAGCATATTGCTTGAGGTTTAGCCATAGCACGAAATTAACATAAACTTAATTGATTTATGCAAATTTCAAACTTTTTCTTCTTCTCACTCTTCTGAAGCGCGCGCCGGATGTCTTGATGTGATATGGTAGAATATTACAAAAATTTGCTCGTTTGTAATTTCACGGCAGATGAGTATGTATGTATATTTGTATTTATGGTGGAAGATTTTTTTAAATTAAAATCATTACTACACTACTGATGCTTCAAGATTTCAGTACATTGTTGTATGTGATGATATTAATTCTTCAATTTCAACTGAAGGAATAAAGGAACTTTTTATTGCACGCTGTAAATTGCCCTTAAGAGTGACAAGGAAACGTTTTATACCGTGTATTTGCCCACTTCCAGTAAAAAGAAAACAAAAGAACCAAAAAAGAAAAAAAACTAAAATCTTCTCTTTAAGCATTTCCTGAACAAAAACCTCGAAAAATGCCATTCACATTATCGTTTTACTGGCTTGAGTTCCTTTTCTTTTTTTATAGGTATGGAGGTAATACGAGTACAATATAAGTTGAGGTGACTTTGAATGTTTCTGCTTAGTCACACGTTGTTAACCAAAAATAAAACGAACTGTGTATGTGTGTGTATAGATATTGCTGTTATGTCCCAAAGGACTAAATCCTTCCTTCCAATGGTTTGGTCTTTTGTTGATTATGTCTTCTATAAATGTATATCTATAAAACAATATACATATATGTATATATGCATTAGGGTCTGATATAGTAGCAACTGGTGCGTAATACGTAACCAATTTGCGGAAGGAAATATTTCTCAGTCATGCGATTATTGCTCGATGAATGGGGTTTTTTTTTGTTGTCTTTCTTTTTTGTCTTGGATCGATTTAGTAGCTGTAGATGTTCAAAATGCTTAACACTTGAATATGGTATACAATGAATGGACAGAAATAACGTTCAATACTTTATGAGTATTTTGGTTTTGATTTTCATCCTTAAGAGAAGAAATACTAGTGAATATATGTTTTTTGCGTCTTGATTAAGAAAATAATATGTATATAGAAATAGAAGACCTTATTACTGCGTTCTTTTGATCGACTAGATCTTTAACATAAAATGGCATAAAAGGTCTTCTAAGTAATATATATGACTAGCAAGGGAGTAAACAATTCTTCAAGGATACATCATATTTTGTCTTTAACTTTTGATTCGAGTATGAATTTGTATAACTTAAATAACTCTCGATCTTCTAGCAGCTGCTGAAAATACGGTCTTAATTCATTTTAAATTCTTTGAGATCATACCGATATTATTTCATAGATGTAGGTAAATCTTTAGATAGTGAATACTTATCACAAAATTTGAACTGCTTCGAGGTCAACTGGAAACTAATACATGTTATGTCATAAACTATAGTTTTTCTGAAATATTTGCTACCAGTCTTATCTTTCTCTAAGAATATCAAAACTGTTTATTTGAAGTCATTTACTCACTAAAACTAGTAAAAGTTTCCATTTACCAATAAAGCTCCTTAGTATGAAGATCAATACTTAATATTCTTGCTAACTTCCCATAGGAAGTTATTGTAATGGGTCCGATTTGTCAAATTGAAAATGTTGACATTTCTCGACGTTTCAAGGTCCCTAGAGTCGAAATAAAAGATTTTTAGAAAGATGTCTGTGCGTGCGTGTGTACGTACGTCCGTACGTCCGTACGTTCGCGACGTTTTTTTCGTCGTCCATAGCTCAAGAACCAGAAGAGATATCGACTTCAAATAAATTTTGTTATACAGATAATAAGGCAGAAAGATGCAGAAAGGGCTCTCAAGAAAATTGCGTTTGTGGTTTTTTTACTATAGCAGTTTTAAAAAAAGGTGAACATTTTGGTTAACCCTAAATATCTCATGAACCAATGACGCTAGAGACTTGAATTAAATTTAATATTATATATTGTAACGTGATACAAAACAATTATATTTTTGGAAAAAAATCCAAATAACGGTTTTTTTTATAAATCAAAAAAACTGAAAAAAAAAATTTGTCACTTCGAAAATTTTACGACTAAAATATGATTTCATCTCCAAAACAATTTTGTGCAACGAATAATAATGCTTTTGACATCTGATAAAATTTTGAGAAAAATCGAATCGATAGTTTTTTTACAAAAAATAAAAACCTAAAAAAAAACTTAATAAAAGTTGGTAAAAATTGATTTTCGGCTCAAATATCTTTTCAAAACTTTGAGATATTGGCTTCAAACTAATTTTATCTTATAAATAATATTGTTTTCAACATTCGGTAAAATTTTGAGAAATGTTGGATTGACAGTTTTTTTTTACAAAAAATAAAAACCTAAAAAAAGAAAACAATACTAAAACTTGGTAAAAATTTACTTTCGACTCAAATAGCTTTTCAAAAATTAAAAATATTGGGTTCAAACTTATTTTATTTCACAGAAAATATTGTTTTTAATATTCAGTAATTTTTTTATAAAAATACAACAGTCCGTTTTTTCATAAAAAAATAAAATCTACAAAAATTAGAACGCAAATTTGGTAAGAATTGATACATTTAGACAAACTTTTAAGCAAGACAAATCGATAGATGGGATGGGAAGTTATCAGTGTGGGTCGCATCCCAGCCTCTTTTTTTAAAAGTACCATATCGAGTATTGTAGAAAATATCCTTGATATTTCAGATAAAAGTGTACTTCTTCATTTTTTTTCGAGGATGAGTTTTTCAACAGGTTGACATAATTAAACGTCCACAAAGTTCCATACTAAATTAGACTGGTATCATTGGATTTTTAACCAAGAGTTTTAGATATGTCTTGTCTTTTTAATTAACTGTATTGGAACGAAAACTTAATCGCCTTCACGTTGGCCATACTTTTAAAAAGTGAAAATGCCTTCAACTTCTTTATCAGAATCGGACTACATGATTTTACGGATTTAACCCTGGACAAACCCATCATCGTATGTAAAACAAGATTTTCAGTAGCAATTTTACAAAACAAATTTAGATTTTTTCTCAAAATAAGAAATGAGGTATTTTGAGAAAAATGTTTTAAACTCCACGAAAATTTCAAAATTAAGCTAAAGAAATTGTTTATTGAGCTTTAACTAGCTTCTTTATGTCATTGGCACAAACATTGTTAGATGATTATGTACATATGTATATTGAAATCAAAAAATGTTTAAATTTTATTTCAAAACATTTTTTAAAAGAAGTTTTAAAGTCGAGAGAATTTTGTTTGATTTTTTTTTTTTATAGATTATAAGCTTAAACCAAAAAATGTGAGCCTTTCTTCAAAATTCTGACCGTTTAAAACAATGAACCAGTTAACTCGATCAAATTGAAACTTTACAGGATTATTTTGGCTACATTCAACTGTAAAATGATCATTTAACATTTTAAATGTATACATTTATGTTGTTAAAAACTGTAATAAATTACCCTATTTTTCGCTTTTTATGACATATAAAAAAACATATTCTTAATCACAGCAAAAATTTGAGAACCAGCCTAGTGACTTACAACTTTCAACCTTTTCTGTGTGTAACGTCAGAAATGGAAGGGGACTTACAATTTGTATGCTGAATCCGAACAGCTAATTTGAGAAGCAATTCTTCATCACAAGAATTTCTCTTGACGTATTTGCAGTAACTAGTATTTTTACAAATTGTATTTCTGATAGTTCTATCAACCAGCACTTGATTTAATGTATAACTTTTCTTAATAAAACTAGAAAACACATGTAATTGGCTGCCTTAATATGTTTTGCAAAGTGAAATTAATAAAAAAATGTTATGATATTTATGAAATATGTTAAATGCTAACGTTAAATTTGCCATATTTACTTATATCTAAACTTAAAACTAGAATAATCTTAACTTCTTACACCAAAAACAATTAAGGATTTGCAGATTTGAGATTGTCATCTTAGAATCAATGAGTATAGAGAATTTGATGAATTAACTAAATTATTGATTAAGAGGACTTTTAGCGGACTTTTCTGCTAAAAATAGTTCTAAGTAGTAAATTTCTTCTTAAGCTAGCCTGACTCAGATTGAAATACAATCTACAAAGAATAGATGGACATGAGATCGTTCCAATGAATACACCAGAATTATAGCAGAACTGCAAATACTTTCTATGACCAGAAAGAGATTTATCAAGATAAGCCTTCGAGTGAATGGAGGTAATGAAAGTCTATCGGGCCAATATCTTAAAAATCTACGTTGAAAATCTTTATATTCTATCAATATAAACGCAATAGTATGGCGCCCAAATATTTAACAGTAGCGTATTTTAGAATTGGTCTGAAAATAGAAACATCAAGAATTTTAATAACATATTAATCACGGTTTGGTTATAGTGATCAGTAAACGTTAATTTTGAGTCTAGTACAACATCAGACAAACTAGATTCTTTATTCAAATGTGACAAGTTCATCATAAAGTCAAAATTTATTATGTAACGTTTGCATGTAAGACACGTCATTATCTTACATTTGTCAATATTTAAAATTTTTATTGCAACACTCCCAAAATTGATTTAGATCTTCCAGTATAGCTCTTTACAGTATTTGATAGAGCCAATAATTCAAAAAATTATAACATCATCTGCCAAGCTTAGCGATATAAAACTATTTAAAACAGAATGCAAATCATTTATAAATAAAATAAACAGCAATGGACCAAGGTTACTCCTTTGAGGTACACCAGAATTGACTTTAAATTGACATGAAGGGTTGTTCCTGAACAGGAACCTACAACTTTAAAGTACTACGAAATCCACATAACGAAACGGTCGTTAAGTCCAATTTTACTTAATTCTTTAAGAAGAATTTCATGACTTAAACTGTCAAATGTCTTGCTAAAGTCTCTAAAGATGAGATCTACTTCAGAGTGTTTTTTTTTTTCAATGCTTTCAAACAAAATGTAGATAATTTTAATAAAGGGTTTTTCAATAAGGATAGGTAGATGGAACCACATATCGTCTAGTTCCATATGGGTCATAAGAAATAAGTTATTATATCATCGTTATGTCACGCTCGCTGTTGACGGTGACCGCCTCACTATCGTACAAAACTACGGACCAATTACGCCGCCTCCGGCCCAAAATCCACACCAAGCGGTTACTTTTTGGGGATGCATTATCACCTGGTGAACTTCGAGTGGGTTGGTGTCGTCCCATATACGGCAATGTTGCTTGATCCAAAAATTTCGGCCAAAATTGGGGTCCTCTTCCAAACGATTCGAAGCCCAGTCAGCGAAAAAACGGCGTTGTCTATGTTCATGAACTTTGAGCTCCTGGGTCAGTTGGATCTTGTATGGGTGTAGGCCCAAGTCCCGACGAAAAATTCGCCAAGTTGAAGTCTGCGAAAGGCCGAGTTCTTGTGCACAGCGAGGAATAAACTGCCTAGGGTTCTATTGTACACTTCCACGGACTGAGACTGAATAATAAACAAAAGATTTGACAGATGTCACCAAAACAAAATCCAAAATATTTCGTTTTAAGAATTCTGTTCTTCAAAATGCTGTTAATGGGAAATGCTGCTAAAAAGAAATATTTTTCTTTTTCCGACTATTCACAGGATTTTAAAATAGAGAATGTTGGCCAACCAGAATTTTTAAGTACAAAATTTTAACCAAACAGAATTTTGTTCATATACAGAATTTTGTAATATACATATAATTTTGAGGTGTAGTATTTTAAGAGAGCGTTTCGGAATCCCGCTTTTTAAAATCCCGTTTTTCAAAAATCCCAAAAAACAAAAATTTAATATCCCTTCTTCTAAAATACCGATTTTTTTAAATCCCGTCTTTTAAAATCCCGCTTATTCAAAATCCCGATCAATTACAATCCCGCTTTTTAAAATCCCGTCAAATCTCGACAATCCCGTATTTTTTTTTTTTTTTAATACACGCATTCAACTAAATAACAATAGGAGTCAAAGGTTTTATTTTAAATTACTTGACTAAACTATAATAATATCGTAATTTGTTTTGTTTTTACTGTACATAAACATTAATTTTTGTTTACAATATTAACTTTTGCACAAACAATATCCTACAGCAAATCTACCTCTCGATAACGGTTTTACCGCTATCGTTGACTTTGTTAATTGATTTGAGTTTGTTTTTAAAGAATACTGCTTTACTTTATATTCTTATTTTTTGGTTTGTTGTATTTGTTAAAGGTTACAATAAAATGAATCTAGAAAAATATCTCATTTTTTAATTTGTTTTAATTTTTTTCTAATTTCGATTTTGCAATCAAAACTAGTTGTTTAATTTTAAAAAATCGCTCGATTTGATTTGATTGCAAAATCGGGATAATAGAAAACGGGATTATAAAACACGGGATTATAAGAAACGGGATTACAAAAAGCGGGATTTTAAAAAATCGGGATTATAAAAAGCAGGATTATAAAAAACGGGATTTAAAAATCTGGATTTTAAGAAACGGTAATACAAAAACCGGGATATCGAGCCCAACCCGTATTTTAAATAGAATATCAGGACCCATATTGTATTTCGACCCCAACCCGTCTAAAAAATTCAATAAACCTTTGTTTATCTTCTTTCCTTTTGAGCTTTTAACCACAATAGCTACAATTATTCTTCAAAAAATAATTAAATTCAAGAATCCATTTTTAACACTTAAAATTTAAACTGAAAATATTAAAAATTTCCACAAAAACCAGGCAAGCATTAAAAACACTTAACCTTATACCAACGCAAAAAAAAAACAACTTGTATTATTCCTTAATTATTTTCAATGTCTTTCCCCTTAGGTCTTCAACAACACTTCAATTAATTTCGTTTTTATAGTTAAATTTTATGTTCAAAATTTAATGGGAATCCTTTAAATTATAAAGAGTAAACAAACGTACAATCAACTTTGTTACGGAGAACAAAACAAGATAAATCCATTCAAAAACACTATCAAATATATCTTTTATATCTGCGTGCTTCTTCTATAAAACAACATAAAAACAACAAAGAAAGATGAAAAAACAACAAAAACAAAAACCTTTCACTCGAATGAAATCTTGATTTTGTATAGTTGTTGTTCGAAAACGAGATACGAGCGATAACTGAGAATAAAGTCGATACGATACGGTATATTTTTCGTATATCGCACGGATAAAATCAATTTAAATTTTATATCTTCAGTCTGATGAACAAAAATATAAAAATGCTTTTGCTGCCCGAGAGTCGATATACCGACACCAAGAGCGAGAGGGTTTAGTAGTTGTCTATAGGGACTTTGTAGATAGAAACAGGGAGTTCTTGAGTCGTGTAATAGATTCTCGTCATCATTGTCTTCGTCATCTTCATCGTAATTTTTCTTTGGACGGGCCAGGCCAGGCCGGCCGACGAACGGGCGAAGACAGGTCATAAAATTATATTACATTTTGCTTTGGGAAAAAATGCTGCTGTAAGTAAATACACACGTCTTTGTGTGGTTGGGAATTTTATTTTCATTTTTATTTTTATTCATCCCCAAAGGATAACAGACAACAAAATTCCTTCATTTCTTCAACGTCTCCCGTCCGCCGCGCCGGCCGCAGGTCCGACTCCATGTTCAATGACCCTTTCTCTCGTGCCTCGTGTAGGATGGATTCAAACCCAAGCCCAAGATTGCTTTTCAATATTGTAGATGAGTCTTTCTTTGTGGCATAGAGCATGAAAATTCAATATCACATTTCGAGGTGTTGTGTGTTATTTGCTGACGAGTCCTAAGTCCTTGAGGTAGAGTTTTTTGCTTGAATTTACAAGTCACTTTTATACCAAGTCGCCATTGGGTCTATACGCTTTGACATGCCGAACTGGTGTATCCTTCTTTTTAATGGATTATAAATGTATATGCATATCTGAATATTTCCACTGATTGCTGTAACATTGACAGTTATCACGTTACAGTAATAGAGCCGCAAATCGACCATCACAGACAGTTAAAATGTCAAATCCATAAGCGACTTCTGAATATATTACATGTGGCAGTTAGTGGTGTGGTGGATGGCGGTGCGGCGCGCGGCGGCCGGGGCGGCGTGGCGTGTGGTGATGGCTCTAATTGCTGAAATACCCCATAATGCAAACCAACATTCAGAATATGGAATTTTTATCGGGAAAAAGGACACGAGCTAAAGTCACGCAAATAAAATGCGCCATCACCCCCTCCCCACCCCTCATCATCAAGAAGATAAAAGCTTTCAGGTTCATTTTGGTGAGTGGGTTGGAAAAACTAGGTACATTTTGAAATGACGTGTCATGTTAACCACAAATAATATTTTTTTTAGTGGCTTTTGTCTGGAAAATTTTAATAAATGTATTCAAACGATATTTAGGTCAGATAAAATATTGAATGAATTTTTATTCGCCATTTAAACACATGTTAGTATGACTACAAACATACATGTGTACATATAAGTCAACATAGGGAAAGTTTTGAATTCGATGAAAAAATATGGAACGGAAGATTTTTATCAGGCTTAAATTTCACGAGATTGGTCACGAAATTTTGTTTGTCTGTCTGTACCTCGACCTACAGACTTTTTCACTAAAGGATTAGAGATTATTGATAAAAAATAATTTTTAACTTGAGGGTCTTTTTAAATTAACGAAATATTTCATATGGGAAAATATTAGAATATTAGTAGTTTTTGTAGGTTTTAGTTTTCTTAAAAAATGTTGTCAGTTGAATTTTTCTAAAAAGTTAAATAAAAGTTAACAACAATATGTTTCATTTGATAAAATAAGTTTAATTTCAATATTTGTTTTTTTTTACGAGATATTTTTGTCGAAATGTCAATTTTATTTTTCTACAAAACAAGTACAACATATTAACAACAATATTTTTAAAAAATCAAATAGTTTTAAAGGCGATTCCTGCATTGATTCTCGAGTTGTTTGAGTAGAAAAACAATTTTGCTAATTTTTAGTTGTATTTTGTTTAGAAGCTTTCACGTCGATTTTACTATAAATTGTTCCTGATTTCAAAAACATGACTTTTTAATGCATATGTATAATGATTTTGGAGCTAATGCCCTTTTTTGTTCGCTAAATATTCGAGATAAGAAATATTTTGTTTAGTTTTTTTTTATGTAAGACCGCTGATAGTTAATTTTTTTTTCGATAAGAACCAATTTGGTGTCACGAAATTATAATATAAAATATAAGTGATTAAGGTAGCACTATTGGTTCGAGAGATACATATTTTGAGTCAAGCAAATTTTTCACCTTTCGTATAACGCTTAAGTATATAAACGAGTCTGGGATAAATGTTCATAACAATATTTTATGTGAGATAAATAATTTAAAGTCAATATTTTTCTTTGTTCTCTTAAAACTTGGGTCGAAAACCCTTTCTTATCAGTTTTTTTTTTATTGTTTTTGTAGGTTTTCTTATCAGTTTTTTTTATTGTTTTTGTAGGTTTTCGTGTTTTGTTAAAAAAGTTGACACTTGAATTTTTCTGAGTAATTTACTAAAAATTACCAACAATATTTTGCATATGGTGACACAGTTCGATTTCAAAAACCAAAAATCTATTTTTGTAACGAGATTTTTTTAGATTTATTTTTTGTAAAAACACTGTTAGTTCCATTTTTCTCAAAATTTTACCAGATGTCAAAAACGTTATTCTTCGTTTACATACAATTAATTTGAAGATCAAATCATTTTTTGTTCGTACAATATTCGAGGTGACAATAATTTTTTTTTTCAAGTTTTTTGATTTATAAAAAACCGTTGTTTGATTTTTTCCAAAATTGTATTGGCTTGGTATCACATCACAATATTCTTCTTATATATAAAAATGAATCGCAAAATGTGTTGGTTACCGCATAACTCAACAACGCCTGGACCAATTGTCCAATTCTTTTATTAAAATGTTCGTTGAAGTTCAAGAATGGTTTTTACGGCGAGAAAAATTCCAACAACTGCCGGAAAAAAACATAAAAACAGCCCTTTTCTTTTTCCTATACAAATGTTTTCTTACTAAAACATAGTCGGCTTAAAGAATTTGACTTCAAGTCATATCAAATAAAAAAAAAGAAGAAAAAAGAGTTGATGTCGATTTGCTGTAGTTTTTCTTGGATTTTCTGTTACGTTATCTACTGAATTTGCTTTTGTCAACTGATAAATGGCTGAAACAAATCCGTATATCGTGTTTTGTGCAGAGTGTTAGTGTTTGGTGACAAAATAATTTATATTTGATATGCCTCCTATAAGACGAAGCAATTTAGGTAGAAGAACCCGAACTGCTACAAAACAAGCTAATTACTGATCTAATCGTACTGCACAAGAACGTGAAGATAAAATTGAACATGAAAGAATGCGGATATCACAAACGCGAGAAGCGCGAGCGCGACATTCAACTAATGATCGCTCAAGTTTGAATCGAGCTGCTTTCAGTTACGATGTGTCAATTGACTACAGTAACTACCAACGTGTTGTTATTGGTTCTATGAACTCGGTTTGCTCACACTGTAATGCATTGAAATACAAAAACGAAGCTAATGGATTGTATTGCGCAAATGGTAAAGTGATACCATTGGATCCACCACCAGAGGCATTGTACTCATTGGTTTCAGGAATAGGAACAGATTCCATACACTTTTTGACACTTATCCAACACTATAACAATTGCTTTCAAATGACTTCATTTGGGGAAACAAATGTAGTTCGGGAAAATTTCATGTCAACTTTCAAGGTATGTATTATAGCAGTTATTCATAAGAATTAAATTGCTATGGTAAGAAAAACCACCCACTCAATTTTCGTGAGAGCCAGACCAGATAAATTGATTTCGAAAAATTATAAGAAAACTTATAAGGATATAACTACCTTTGTATAAGTTACCTTCACATCGAGAACAGTTATTCCATTACATTACGATGGTAAGGAATTCGAAATCCGGAGGCGATCCTGTCCCTACAGACTAAACCATTGGGTCTATTGAGTTCAAATTTTGAAAGTAAGGTTTTAGCAGATGCTTTCATTAAATTTTTTAGCTAAAAAATAACCCCCCATAAGAAATGTTGGCTAAAAATCTGTAGATTTTTTTTAAATTCCCCTAATTTCTTTTTCGTTATTTGGCATTTTTCAATATATAAAATACATGGTCGTATTGTTTCAGAACGGTTCCCTCTTAGAATTGTTTTATTGTATTTAAATTTTCTAACGCCTGCTATATACTGTTATACTGTTTTTTTTTTTACTTTTAAGAAACATTATTCTTTTCAAAATTCGATACCTTAAAAACTCCTCCATATTTTTTGCACACCATATTTCTAACAAATGAAAAACTTTTTAAATAAACAAAATTAAATACCGCTCTAACGATTTTTGAAAAAAAAATTGTATAAACATTCGTTTTTTCTGAGAAATTGAATGACATTCAAATTTTTCAAAATAAACTACTTTTGCAGGTAAATTCTTAAGACTTAAAAAAACTCTTTGGATACAAAAACAGGTGACCCAGTTGTGCATATTATTTGTTATAGTGTAGTAGTTATGACCACTGTTAAACATATCTACTTTATACAAATATACTTTACTGTAATATATAAATTGAGTTGCCAGTTTGAAACATGTATATTAAAATATAAAATGAAAATATCATTCGCTTGGAATCAATAAATCGAATAAGTTCGAAATATTTAATGTGTTTTATTTAAAGAAAAACTATTAAAATAGGAAACATTTACTTCCATAGAAACTCATTAAACACTTAAGACTTTAAAATTTGTAAAAAAAAAAACTCTGCGAATATCAAGGCGCATACAGACAGACATCAAATTTGTAGGCGTTCTCAATCATTATTTTTTTAAAAAAGCTTGATCCCAACCGTGAATGCAACTTTTGTACGAACTCAAAATTTACCAACTGGTCATTTTATACCGATTGGAATATTTTGTCAAAAGTTCATTGTGAGTAAGTTTTATTTATTTTATTTGGCATTGCACGTGTGAAGTATTTGTTGTTTTTTGGCAACTAAATACAAAATTTTGTGGGAAAATGTAAGCTGATTTTATAAAAAAAATACTTTGTTTCTTAATATCATATTCCTATCTTTAAGAGCAGAATAGTAAACAACAGGAAACAGTTAAAAAGAATGGTTGAGTTGATGGAAAAGAGTCCTTGTGATGTACGCGAAATGGCAAAATAATTCAATTAGAACGACTGACACCGTTTGTTGTGCCATGCCAATTTTAAAGTAATTTCCAACACTCAATTGGTAACTTCCTTTAAGAAAGAATTTTAATGCCCCTACCAATTAGGTTTAAGTTTATTATCAATATCATTTTATACCTCCAGGAAGGCTTGTTTGGAAAGTCTTGAGTTTTAAATGAATCTACAACTGATTTTTACTAGCCAAAATAAAAATTAAAAAATAAATAATTAATAACATGTGTTCTTCCATATCCATTGGGTTTGAAGAATCCCGCAATGCTCGGTGGGTTTTGATTTGCTAATTTACATCTTCATCATAACTCCCTTCAAAAAACAATTCTATCAATGTCTTTATCGTTTTTAATTTTATTCCCCTTTTAAAAATTCCAAACTTTTATTTATTTATTTATTTATATCTTTATTAACACGTAAATAAATTACAATGCTAATATTAAGCGAGCTTTAGCTACCATGACTACCAGCTCGGATAAATACTACAATAAGAATAATATACATTACATTATACAATATGGAAATAAAAGTTAGGTAGTTTTAATTAAATAATTAATTTTCAAATAAAATTTTCTAAATTTAGTTTGCATATTATCTTGTAAGTATGGTTGATGTTCTCTTCTGATGGATTTTTAAGTAGATTAGTTAAGGATGAGTCGGGAACTACTGTTTTGGCTACTTCTTTAATTTTAGCACAATCATAGACGAGGTGTTTAATGGTGATTATGTCATTTGTGGTGCAGAGATGACAGTTTTCAGGCTCAGTTCTTGTCATGAGATGACCGTGGGTAGTATAAGTGTGGCCCAATCGCAGCCGAAGATATATTTTTATCTTTTTCCATGAGCATTGGGTAGTAAAAATTATCCGTTGGGCGTTTGGATTAATATGAGAATAATGATGTACATACATATTGCATCCAATCGTCATGAAGTTTCTCGTTCCAATATTTATTAATTTCTTTTCGCGTGTCTTTGCTGTTTGGAAAGTAAAACGTATATAGTGGTTCACTTGTTGCAGATTTAGCAGCTTGATCTGCTGATTCGTTGCCTTTTATTCCAACGTGTCCTGGAATCCACATGAGCTTAATTTTTTCCTTGTTGCCAATGAGTTTGTTGCGAATAATCTCCGGTAAGACGGTTCTATTGTCAACATTACGCACTGCTTCTATTATAGACAGACTGTCAGAGCAGATAATTGTTTTTTTCGATCCCGAAATTTCGATTGCTTTTAGAACAGCCAATGCTTCGGCTGAGAAAACAGAAGCAGAATGTCGAAGGAGTCCTTTTGAGATTATAGTACCGTCCTGGGTGGAAACAGCAAATGCTGTGCCAAGATCATTTTTAGATCCATCAGTGAAGATGAAATTGAAATTGTGTTGTTTTTCTGTATCCATAATTTCAAAGAAGCTCTGTTGATACTGCTCGTTTGAGGTTGTCAATTTTGGTAAGCAGGTGAGTTGTGTATCTAGACAGCCTTTTGGGAGGGTCCAGGGTGGTTTGGCGGCAGGTCGAATGATATTTTTCAAAATTGGGATATTCATTTGTTTTGAATATTGTATGATATTGTAAAGTGTTGACGGGGTCTTAGGAATTCTTTTACGGCTTAAGCATTGCCTAGCATCAATCGACACAAGACAACTATCGGATGTTGCTAATCTTTGAACGAGAAGGGATATAAGGTATTGAACTCTTTGCTCTATTGAAGGAAGACCAGCTTCAGTTAACATGTTTTTAATGGGCGTAGTTCTAAATGCTTTAAGACTCAGCCGAATAGCGTTATGGTACTGGGGTTTTATTATATTCAGTGAAGACTTAGAACATTTTCCATAAATACTCATTCCATAATCGATTTTGGCAAGTATGGTTGATCTGATGATGCTTATTAGTGAGTTAATGTGAACTAAACTGTTTTTACATGATAAATACTTTACTTATAAATACTATATAAGTCTGGTAGCCAAGCTTTTTTTTAAATACAAACAGTGCTCCTTAAAATTAAATTTACAATCAAATGTTATACCAAGCAAACAGAGTTTATTTACATTTACTATAGAATTAAAATTTGAACATAAAACGATATTTTTTGAACAACTATTTTTTCTACAGATGTGTAGTATTTTACTTTTTTCGAATGAAATTCTTGAACCGGAATTAGAACACCAGGTTGAGATATCTGCAAGAATGTTTGAAAATGTAGAAGCAGTAGTTGTGAGATCTTTGCATTTGGTAAATAACGTTAGATCATCTGCATATAAAGAGTGTTCCAAGTTCTTATATCTTTTTATAATTTCGCTCAGATCGTCAAAGGCTATTATGAAAAGAACAACTGAGAGAGGAGATCCTTGTGGGATTCCGTTCTCAAGGTTTTTGACAGATGAATAAATATGACCTAATTTGATTCGAAATTGTCGGTTACTTAAAAATGATTTTATCAGGTTATAAATTGTTGGCCCTATTTTCCATTGAGTTAGTTTTTTAAAAATAATATGGATTCCAATTCGGTCAAAGGCTTTTTCAAAGTCTATTGACAGAATTGAAACATGGTTTTTAGTCGATAAAGCGGATGAAACATAGTAATCAATGTGCAGTAAGGCATCAATTGTAGAATGTTTTTGTTTAAATGCCACTTGGTTTGGACTAAGAATTTTTTTTTTATCTAGGAACCAAAATAGCCTCTTTGATATGATTTTTTCAAATATTTTTCCAGAGCATGGAAGTAAGGATATTGGACGATAGCCCGATATTTCAGTGGTGCTCTTATTGGACTTTGGGATTGGTATAACACTGGCTGTTTTCCATACTTGTGGTATGACTGCGTTATTAAGAATTTCATTATACAGATATAGAAGCCTTTGTTTTAAATCCATTGGTGCATTCTTTAGCATTGTGTAGGAAATCCTGTCAAAACCAGGGGTTTTTCCTTTTGCGGAACGAAGACAGCTTTCAAGTTCTATTAAATTAATAGGAAGTTCAATGTGTTTTGCTGTTGAATCAGTTTCATAGGTTGGGGCGAAGTTGTTATTTATTTCTTGTTTTTGAATAATGAATTCAGGGGGAAAGTTTTGGTCCTTGGAATATAGTGACCACGTTTGAGCGAAGTGCTCTGCAATTTCAAGTGGACATGTTAAATTTTCAGTTGGAGTTCTTATGGTTTTTACTAAAAGATTACACTGGTTGACAAAATTACATTTTTTTCCTGTTGCACAAACAAAGGAATACTGTTTAAAAGGATTAAGATGTCCTAAATTCGAATCTTACCTTTAAATTTTTCTATCACATCAGGTTTTTAAAATATGCCCCTTTAAAAATGCTAAAAACAAACAAAAACGGGTTTTTTTAAGCCAAAGTTCAAACTCAAAATATCTCTTAACAATAATTGTATGATGATTTTGAAAAGTACAAACCTTTCTATTTTGGATACAATTCAAAGGATTTTTGTATCTTACTTAGTTTCTGGAAATTCGCATTAGTTATGAGTCTTTATTTGAATCTATATGAAGTCTCGAAAAAAACTTGAATTTGATACTTTAATAGTTTTGTAAATTACGTTTTGGACTACATTTTAATGCTGATTTCGAATCCAAACTCATATTTTAACTATTTGCTCAAGTTTTAAAAATACCCGTTTTCAACATCATTTTTACATTTTTTAATATATTTCAAAAACTTGCTATAATAGAATTATTTAGACAACAGATTCGTTACAAGAACCAAACTTACTTTCAAACCGTTTTGCCTTTTTCTGTTGAAAACTATTTTAGCATAAGTGGTTAAGCGTTTCTTTTAGTTTTTTGTAAGACATGTGATATCTAAAAAATTTTGAAGTTTTTTCGAATATTATATGAAATAATATAAATATTTCAATTTAATATTGAATAAAGGGATTTTAGATTTGGAAAACATTCACGGATTTGATTGAAAAAAAGCTACTTAATAAATTTAGACAGCCTCAAAAAGTCGAATATACGTGTTTTTTCGCATTTTAAAAAGTAATATCTGAAAAACCTGATGTGATACATTAATTTTAAAGTCGGATTTAAATTAAGGCCTCCAAAACCCTTTGGAAAAGTGCAATTTCAATGCCAGTAGAAAAACCTTGTCGACCAGTGTTATTGTAGTTGCCTGTTAAGGACTTAACGTCAGCCCAGAGCTTTTTAGAGCTGGAATGTGGGTTAATGTTTTCTGTAAATTTTTGGAAACATGAAGCTTTGGCAATTTTTGCTCTTTTCCTAAAAACTGCATTGGCTTTGCGAAAAGCTATGAGATTTTGATCTGATGGATATTTTTTTAATTTTTTCCAGGCATTTTGTTTGATTGCTCTGAGTTCTGCAATCTCATTATTCCACCAGGGGACATTTCTATGTTGTTTTGGTTTGTAATGCGTTTGGGGTATAGCTATGTTAGCTGCAAAACGAATGGATTTTTGGATGATAGCTGTTTCCTTGTTGATGTTAAGGGATTTTTTCTTGTCAGATAAGAAGTTGGACACTTCAGATTGAAACAAAGTCCAGTTAGCTCTATCAGTTTGGAATTTTGGAAGAGCTTTTGTGTTTATCAGTGGAGTTTCAAAAGCTAATGTGGTTACAATTGGGAAGTGGTCACTTCCATGCAACTCAGGAAGTCTTGACCAATAGGAGTTGGGACAGATTTGAGGTGAAACAAAAGTTAAATCGACATGGGTAAATGTATTATGAGTAGAGAAATGCGTAGGTTGCCCGTCATTTAATAGAACAAGGTTTGAGGTGTTTAGGAAATCTTCTAATATTCTACCACGGCTATTTTGAGAAGGTGAACCCCATAATGGATTCCATGAATTGAAGTCTCCTGTGAATATAATTGGCGTTTGAAAGCCGTTGACGATGTCTTCCAAATCTGCGGCACTGAATGCTTGATCTGGATGAATATATATCGAGATTATTGTAATTTTAATTTTAAGCTCTATTTCAACTGCTATAGCTGGGAGTCTAGAATCAATATTTTTGAAAGTATGCGGTATAGATTTGTGTTCTAGAAGACATACACCTTGAGTCGAAGAGGTATTGGAGGGTGAGTTTTGAAAGTAAGATGAATAATTCTTGGGTGATTGTGGTTGAAAGTTGAATTTAATGTGGGTCTCTTGAAGAGATATAATGGCGGGGTTTATTTCATTAATAAGGAGTTGTAGTTCGTGATAGTTATTGTAGAAGCCATTAAGATTCCACTGGAGGATCTTAAACATTGACTTTGTTTTGGGTTCAGAGTTTTGTACAACATAATTAGACTTATGCCGTGACAAAACTGTGTTGGAAAGATTGCGTTTGTTCGAGATAGTAATATGACTCTGCAGTCCAGATGTTGAAGCGCTCAAGCTCTCTGTGGAGCTTGGGCGATTCAATTCCGGGACTGCAGAGTCAGATTGGGGAGCGTTATTATTGCTTTTATATTTCATCTTCATCTATTTCTATAGGTGTCGTTTGTTTAATTGAGTTAAGAGATTGAGTATGAGTATGACTAGATGCTGAAACTGTGTTTGTTTGAGAGAATTTAGCGCCTATTTGGGAAGAGGCACTATTTGTTGGGGTTTGAGTTGAAATGGGAGATTTATGAGTAAACGGAGGTTTAGAAAAGTTTGTGTTTGAGTTATGAAGTGGAGAGTTTGAGTGATTTAAAAATGTTCTGGAGCTGTGGGAGAGATTTGATGGTTTGATAGTGGAGAGTGAATTGAGAGAATCGGTTTCATTGTTTTGTGTGATTGATGAGTGGTTTTTGATTTGATTGTTTTGAATATGTGGAAGTTGGGATGTTGAGGCCAGAGAAGATGAGGTATTATTGTGGACTGGTGCCTGCTGTTGGTTGGTAGAGGGGATGAGACTGGAAGCAGTTGAGTTGGACTCGAGTGGTGGATTAGGGTTTTGTATTGTGGTAGATTTTGTTTCTGTTTTTGCATTTTCAGTAGGTTTTAGTTGAGATGAGCTGTTTATTACAGAGGAATAAGAAGAGGAGAGAGTTGTGGGGGGATTTCGTTTGTTGTAAATTTGTCTTGCATCAGCCATGCTACATTTTTTGACAGTTTTTATTTTGAGTATTTCTTTAGCCTGTAGGTAACGTGGACATTGCCTCGAAGACGAAGGGTGTGGTTCAGAGCAATTGGCGCAGAATATACGTGTACAATCAATAGGGGAATGAGGGGGTAAATTGCAAGTGACACAAGAAGTTTTACCTTTACACCATTTAGAAGTGTGCCCAAGCAGCTGACAATTACGGCAGCGCATCGGGTTGGGAAAGAATTCCTCAACTTTTGCGTGTTCCCAGCCAATATGAAGTGAAGTAGGAGGACGGAAGAGGTCAAATGTAAACAACACCAGGCCTGTACAAACCGATATGGGCTTGCCTTCCTTATCTACTGATGGCTTAGTAAATTTATATACACTTGTGACGCCTTGTTCTTTCATTTCATGGACAATTTCATCTTCTGATACATTTATGAGACAGGGTGCGTAGACTGTACCTTTGGATTGATTGAGATTGGAATGAAGTGTCACTGATATTGGACAGAGGTTAGAAAGCATTTTTTTTGATAGGAAGATCTCGGCAATTTTTTTTGATTTTGTTAAGATCAATAAATTTCCATCGCGCAGTTGAGATATGGACTCATAACCAGTGCTTATGCTATCAATTGCTTTTTTTAGCACAAATATGCTAAAGGATGTCAGTTTTTTGTCTGGGTCTGAAGGTGCGATTACAATGAATTTGGGGTTCGAATAGTTAGAACTAATTGGTAGGGATGTGTTTAAATCCAAAGGTGATAAGGTAGTAGTGGGTCTTCTTTTTTTACCGTGTTTTTGTTCGGAAAGGATCTCTAAATCGAGAATCCCATACCGACCACTCGAATGACCACCTGGCCCAGGGCCCATGATTTTAAGAGATGTTACTCACTTGTTGATTAGATTTTTCACTCACTAGGTAAATTAAAAAAATATAACCAAAGAAAAATAGAGGATAAATTAAAAGCGATGAGAATTCACTATAAAAAAAGCAGGTAATCGTATACCGCCAAAAAATTATGAATGTAACAATCACACAGAAGGGATAACTGACCGGCTTGAAGATTAGTCGGTGACTGAAAATTCCAAACTGAATTTGTGTTTGCTAACTAAATTGATGTGTATCTATTTTTGTCTATCAAAAAATCATTCAAAATAATGATAAAATCTAATAAAATTCACAGTCGATCATAAATTTCTATAGTTGATAATCCTAATACCAATACATTTAATTTGTTGATATCTATCAAGTACATATATTGTTGATAGTTGAAAGCTATAAAAGGGCTAATAGGTTTAAATGTGAGATTAATAGTTAAAAACATTCAATATGCTTCAAAAATTAAATTCAAGGTTAATATACTCCGGAAACGGTAACGTTTGTAACCATTTTGTATTACATTTTAAGATTACGCCATCACACGAACGAAAAAGAAAATACAACTTTATACGTTAATTTTTTTAAACCCACATTCAATATATTATTTTCATATCCAACTTTTTTTAATTTTAATTACATAATTTGCATATGAAAGCTTCTCATATACTCGAACAACTTCATGACAGAAACAAAACACACAACTCAAAAACCAATTTTTTATATTTTTTAAACTTTAATTTTATTTGTTTTAATTCTTCCTTACAGTGGTTACCAAACTGGATACAAATGGCTGTACGTATCCATCTTCTCTAAATCACTTTAATTAAAAGAAAAAATCAGTTCTCAGCTTGAATGGTGTAAAGTACTCGTAGTTTTGTTTTCAGTAAGTTTCGAATAATTTTGATTTTCAAAATTACCAAAATTTCCACTAAACAAAAAAATGTTTTTGACATTTTTTTTTTGAAACTCGTAGAAATCATTATATTGAAGGGAAGGTTGATTCATATTTTCTATAAATTAACTTCGATTTGTAACCTTACTTGGGAGTAGATCACAAAACATCCGTATTTTGAAATCATTTTTGATGTATTTAGTACGAAAATTGAAAATTACACAAACAGCAACACACAAAACCTTTGGTTTTTGGATATAAATTTGTATTTATTCTTCCATTTATGGTACAGTCATTTGGTATGTTAAAAACACTTAAATACACTTGGGTAAAAGTAAATTAAACTCATTGGTGGTAGACTGAACTTAATTAATTACCCAACAATAAACTCATCAGCATAGTAAGTGTTTTATTATTATCATTGTATTGTGTAGAGTTGTGTATAATTTCCATGAAGGAATACAAAATAAATACATTTTATTTTTCCAGGATAATTGAGAAGAAAAACACTTGCTAAATCAACCCACTTGGTTTTTTAAACAACTACATACATACCTCTACAATTTATTCTTTATTTTTCAAGTTAAGAAAAAAACACTTCAACATACATTTAGCGTTCATTCAACTTTCCGTGTTAGAGTGTAATTATCACTTAAGCTTTGGAAATGTTTCCTTAAAAAGCTGCAGTTGTTGTTTTTGTTGAAGAAAATTAAAAAAACAAAAAAGACACGAACGAAAAACAACACTAAATAGAAACTTGGAAAATTAATGAGAATTTGAGAATTTTAAATGTTTCCAATTAAAATGTGGTGTTTTCCTTAAGGTATTAATGGTAACAGAAATAAACACAAGTTGGAAGCAAGAAATAAGTTTAAAAGTTTTTTGAATTATCATTATTTTCAGCTTGATTTTGTTTTTTTTTTTCACAAAACAACAAAAATCGGAAGTAAAGTTTTTAAAATAAAAACTATACTATACTTAAAGCTACAGTAAAGTATTTAAAGGTTTTTTTAAAGGTACATATCTTTAAGTTGGCAACACTATTTAGCTGGCGGCCATTTTGTCAGCTGTCAAGTGATTTATTTTCAGTTTAGTTTGGCATTGCAACAAGAATAGCCAGACGCCTGACCAATGTCTAGAAACTTATGGTTACGTAACAAGCGAATTTTATATAGCGATGAAGCCCATTTTAAATTGAGTGAATATGACATTGCATAAAACTGCAGTGGAGGGATGATAATCCTCAAGTGTATGTTGAGACACAATAATGGTGGCCAGAACGTTACTGTCAATGGTGACCACTTAAGAGCCATGATAACTGACTTTTTCGTTGACCAATAGAACAAACATTATGCTAGGAGCTGTGGTTTAAACAAGAAAGCGTGGCGCAACATAGCATACAGTGCCCTAATTAATTCATCGAAGGGAACGTGCGATTTAACGCCGGCTGACCACTTGGAGAACAACATTCGCCGCTTTATAGCCAATATACAACCACAAATGCTGGAAAAAGTCATTGAAAATTTTGACCTCTAGATTTGGATAAGTTCTAGCCAGCCATTGGAGTTATGAACTTTAGAAATAATATTTAAATTAAAATGACAGAGGATTCTTTTTTCGAATGTTCGAAGTTTCGAAAATATCGCTGTCGTTCAGGCGTCCGTAGCAAACGATCTTAATCAATAACAACAACAATCTTACAACTCTTTTCTCTTAAATATGCCCAAAAAATAAATAAAGTTGGGCAAACCAACTTGAAGTTGGGGTGTGGCTCTTAGTTATCATCGTTATGGTTGGACTACCCTTTATAGTACATATAAAGCCCCAGACATGTGTACTTGATAGCAAGGAACCTATTTAGACTTTACCTATTAAAACTTTGTTAACTACGCATAAAAGTTTTTTTTTTTTTGTTTAAGATGACATATTAAGTAACCATTTTGAGCAACCTTTATTTTTTTTTTATCAACCCCACTTTTCGAAAAAGAAAAATCGATTTTCGAAAATCAATCTCTTTAAAATACATTTTTCAAATTTAATAAAAATGTTTTGTTTGATAAGTTAAAATAATTTCAAGGGGTGGTCATTTTTGGGCTTAGTGTTTTTCAAAATGGTACTCTTGACGATGAACCGAATTCCGCTGTCAGTCAGTATATTATATATGTTGTCCGTCCGGCTGCAAGTACAGCAGCGCTTTAACTCCTCCTGTAGCATAGGGCAGCAACAGGATCCTTCCACCTATCCCGATTCACCGCAACTGACCTCAGCTGTGGCCACGATTGAATACCTTGAGACCGAGCTTCTTTCAAAACTGATGACCTCGAAGTTGTTTTTGGTCTTCTAACGCGTCTATTACCCTGGGGATTCCATTGGACGGATTGTTTTGCTATATTGTAGTCAGGTTTCCTCAGTGTATGGCCTATCCAACGCCACTTCCGTTGCATGATGTCTACGTCAATTTTTTTCTGTCCGGTCCTATTCCACAGCTTATTCCACGGTTAACGAAAGCTTGTAGTCTGCTCGAGATGTTGGCAGAGCATTTCCAAGTTTCAGAAGCATATAACAGCACTGATTTGACGTTGGATTTGAAGAGTTTCAACTTGGTGCATAGCGATATTTTGCTAGGGTTCCACCCAGGGGAAAGGATTCCAAATGCACTACGGGCTTTGTTTATTCTACTGTTAACATCCAGGTCCGTTCCGCCATCGAGAGTTATAAAACTTCCCAGATAATTAAACTGCTCGACCTCCTCTATGGTCCCCTGCCTTAGAATAACTTGTGTGCTACTACTTTGGTCTTATTTGTGTTAATCCTTAAGTCAGCCACCTCTCCATTCAATTGCAGCGAATGACACATCTGATTTAAGCCTGCCGTGTTGTTTGCCATGAGACATCATATCGTCAGCATAATCTATGTAGCTACGCTTGTCAAACAGACTCCATTGGATACCGTGTCTTTCATTTGTACCCACCGTGGTAGTCATCACATCGTCAATCGCCAGCAAAAACAGAATTGGTGACAAGACATCTCCTTGTCTCACTCCTTGACGCACATCGAAGGAGTCGGAAAGCTGTCCATTGTGCAAAACAAAACACCTTGCGTAGTTGTACGATTCTTTAATAACAGCGAATATTTTCTCAGGAATTCCTCGCGCAGTAAGCGATCTCCAGATGCATTTACGATTGTCCCGATTAAACGCCTTCTCAAAATCTACAAACATTAGGTACAGCGGTGATTGGTACTCCTCAGATGATTGTTCGAGTATGATTTGCAAGGTGTTGATGTGGTCGACGCACGATCGGCCACTGCGAAACCCCGCTTGGTGCCTATTGAGGGTAGACTCGATCCTGGACTTAATCCTCTCGAGAATAATAGTTGCCATTAACTTCGGAAAAACGGACAGAACTGTGATACCGCGCCAGTTTTTACAGTTTTTGAGGTTTTCTTTCTTTGGTAACTTTACAATAACTCCATCCTTCCAGTCCTTTGGGTAAGTTTCACTCTCCCAGACAGCCTGCACGAGTTTAAGCAAAATACGAGAAGCTGCCTCAGGGTCTGCTTTTAGGAATTCTGCGGGAATACCATCAAGTCCAGCTGCTTTGTTTTTCTTTAGAAGATGTATCGCATTACTTATCTCTGCACTTGTTGGGGGACTGGTGTCAATACCCCTAGAAGATCTGCCCATGTTGTTCAATTGTCGATTCAATTCTGCATTGTGGTCATCATTTAGCAGCGCACAAAAGTGCTCCTTCCATCTTTGTAGCTGATCTTCTATCGTCACTAAAAGGTTGCTGTTCAAATCTAACACGAAATGGTTAGTGTTAGCGCTACTACGCTGTCCGACAATGTCCTAAGTGATTTTATACAGCTCCCTTGCGTTCCCTCTTCCTGCAGCATGTTCCGCATTTTCCGCAAGTTTGTCCACCCTTGCCCTCTTGTCTCACGTCTCACACACCGCTGCACTGTCTTATGAGATCCTCTATACTCGTTTCGTAGAATCAATTTCCGCTGAGCATTACTTTCTGAATTGATTCTAATTTTAAGTGTTCTTCGATATGTGATTTTGTCCCAGGTGTCTTGGGATATCCAGGAATCTCTAGCTCTTGTCTGTCTGGGTATAGTTTCAGTTCCAGCTTCCATGTAAGCGCTCTGCGTGGTGACGAAATTACGATGTACATTAGGGTCATTTAGAACGCTTGTGTTGAATCTTGGTCTCCTTGCTATACCCTCTGAGCGACGCTGTTCGTAAGCGAAGCAAACCCAGTAGCAAGTGATGGTCACTACCTGTATCAGCCTTTCTTTCGTTACGAGCATCGCACAGTCAGTCAGTATGATCCCTTCAAAATATACCTTAAAAAGCCAAAAATGTCGACTTATATGAACTAAGGATTGCCATATTTAATCAGCTGAAGATAATTTGGTTAGGAGCACACACCAACTTATCTGTAAAATATGGTCGGAAGAAAGCATTCCCGACGAGTGAAACTTCAGTATTAATTGCCCGATACTGAAAAAATAAGACGCTCTAAACCAACTATAGAGAAATCAGTCTCCTAAACATCTCTTACAAAATCTTCTCTGCCATAATATTTATCTAAAGCACATCCCCAACAACCTAATACGTCTTTATCAGTGTGTCTTTAGCCCATTAAAGTCCACAGTTGATCAAATATTCACATTACGACAGATCATAGAAAAATCCCAAGAACATCAAATCCACACCCACCATCTCTTCATCGATTTCAAGGTCGCGTATGACAGCATCTACCGGGATGAACTGTATAGAGCCATGTTTAGTTTTAGCATCGTCCTTGAGATAATAGTGCAGAGCTCCCACCTCAACACTGCAGGCACTCAATCGATAAGCCTCAATCCGTTATCGAAAGTGTTACGTGCAGGCTGTTTTTCCCGTTTATTCTACTTAAGATGTCTTAAATTCCTAGCTTGGCATTAAAATCTTCCAAGACAATTTTAATATCGTAGCTAGGGCACTGCTCATATGCTCTGTCCAGGACCTCGAAGATCATATCCTTGGTATTGCCGCCCTTCTCTTCTATGGGGCCATGTGTGCATATTAGGCTAATGTTACTGAATTTTGCCTTGATGCGGATGGTAATGAGGCACTCGTTGATGCACCTATAGCTCAAGACTTGTTGCCTAAGTCTGACTCCAATGACAACACAACATCAAACTAAGCGTTTTTGGTTTTCTCGGTAACAGTCACTTTAGTAAATATCCTAGTTTTTCATCCTCGTTTTGCCCAGCCCATCCCATCGCATTTGCTGGATGGTGGTGATATCTGCTTTATAGCAGTCTAGGGCATCTACTTATTCTTCTTCTCCACGTGGTATATTAAGGGACCTAGCATTCCACGTGCATATTTGAAGTTTGTTGTCCTCAAATCATTTCCATTTATTTCACAACATTAAATCCATCCAAATTTTGTTGGTGCTTCGCAACTAGTTTTTCTGTATGTGGTCAGGAAGTCACCCTGACGCACGACATTCAACCTGAAGGACTAGGGCAAGAGTCGGCATAACCGCTCCTTACAGGCCTGAGCTCCGAATATGTCGTAGTAGACCTGTAAGGTGTTCACTAAGTAGTTCAACCTAACTGGAAATGTAGATGACACTATTGATTCTATCTTGTGAATTCTTCCCAAGATAGAGGTGCCTTAGTGAAAATACCTCTTCACCACTCTTTCTATTGCTACCCCTAACAACTTTCCACTGGGGTTGGAACCCAATCTCCAGTTGAGGTGAGAGTAAGAGTTGATATACAAGGGTGGGTTTTTGATTGAGAAAACCTGTGGACATTTGTGCCCTCTTGAATGCACATGTCTGCCATTGGAACCATTTAAGAAAAAAAGTATTTTACATTGCATTTATTAACATTTTAATAAATTTAAAGATTTTAATTTTCTAAATTTAAAAAGGAATTTTTCCTCTACAAGACTCAATTCAAATCTACATAATATAAAATTATTATCAGTTTCCAGTGAATCTGAAAACAATCAATATATTGTTTCGACGGCCTTTCACACCTGCCAGTTGCATGTGATGTGCTAATTTCATCAATTTATCATCACGAAATCTGGAACCAACACAATTTCCAATTTTTGCTTTTGTTCAACAAGTTAAGTACATATACTGATATGAACATTGCCCTCCTTAGGCTGTAAGGTTGCTGTCCTGTCCGTTGCTCTAAAATTCACATTAAAACTCAAAACGGATATACTCATAAGTGTGTATGAATTCAAATTCCAAGAACTGCATTGCACCAAAGTTCAAACATAAACACGAGGTATCTATAAGGATATGTACCGTAATATACTTTCGAAACGTGTTTAAAATCTACATCATCATGCGGGTACTAATTACTATTGAGTTTGAAAATTGTTGCTTACAGCGATTGCCTTCATGAAATTCATATACGCATCGCGAAATTACCTTCCTTTTGTTTTGAGTAAATTTTCATCTGAAAATTTTTGAAAGCTTAGCATAACCTATCGGTTATGAGGGTTGGTGATGGTTCTTGGTACATGGTGGAGGTTAAAATATTTCTACCAATTAATTGGATTTTCGATGTGCTGTTAAGCGGAGCTAAAAGTTGGTTTAGTTCAAAAAATATTTTTGAACAAAATTCGACTAATCAATTTGCTCCTCTTTTGCAGATACTCGTACATCACCTGTTATAAGGATATTACTACGTTTTAGCGTTTTCCTTTAAACAGGATTCATAATAATCCCTTTTTGGTATGATATTTCAGTTGAAAAGTCTCACAGACCCCTCCCCATACGACAGACAATAATAATGCAGGCGCCCATATGAAATTTCCATTCAAATCAGCGAAAATTGTATGCTGGTGTTGTGAAGAAGAATAAACTTACATCATACAATATCCTTTCACAAGTTGTTCCTTGCTGATAAAGTAATGACATGCGATGATGGTATCCGAGAGGACGAAACGTATATTCTTTTGAATGGAAAAAAAACAGTTTTTTTTTTGTATCAGCCCTTAAGTGAATACAGTGTAAACGTTATTATACTCGTATGAGTCCTTAAACTAGGACACGCTATTGACTTGCAATTTATATTGCTTATCTTGAAAGATGTCATATACTTATATGAGGACGATATAAGTATGTATTTATGTAGGTTTGTATATGTACAGTACATTATATTTCTTTTCATGATGGCAATGTTCTGAGTTGTGAAGCGAACAAGAGAAGCAAATTTTACATAAAATAAAAATTTTTCATTATACACTCCGTGACATTGGATTATATCAGATTTCTAATGAAAGTTTATTGTTATAAGAATCGTTACATTATTTCGTTAGTATAAGTCTCCCTTTTTCGTCTCCCACACTGAACCAATTTTAACAAATAAAGTGCAAAAAAGAAAGAGAATTTTCTATAGATTTTTATAATTTGTTGACAAACATAGCTTTTGATTACGATAAGAAATTAGCATTAGAAATGGTTTCTGTATTTGAACGGACTAATGGAATGCCCAAACCATCCTTTCGACAAGTTAGGTTCTTATTATTTCATATTCTTTTAGATGATTCTTTTTTACGTTTATTAAAGGTTTCAGGGTGAGCTTAGCCAGGGAATGAACCGTTGCTTAAGGACACCTCATACCAAAAACAAAGACTCATCACCGAGAATATGTAACATTGGTTACCGAAGATTAAAGTTTGAATCCTTTCTTTTCCAGTTTTAGTTAGGTTTTAATTCAAATTATTTTTGTATGATTTGTCAACATGGATAAAGGTGTATCAGATATTTTTTGAAAGTTCTGTTAGGGTATGTTTTATATTAGTGTTTAAAAGTAAACTGGATTCAAAACCAACCAGGATAAGAAAACAACCTGGAACCTGTGTAACAAATTAACCTGGTTTAAAAATTAACCTGGGTTGGAAAATAGCCTACACTACAATGGTCATAAAATATTCAGGGTAAACCTGAGCTGCAAAAAAAAAGAGGGTACAAAAATTACCTGAGTCACAATTTAACCTTTGTTAAAAAAAAAACAACCTAGGTTTAAAAATAACATTGGTCATAAAATATCCACGGCTAGCGTGGGTTAAAAATAACCTGGGCTATATAAAACGACCTGAGTTATTAAAAAATAAGCTGGATTGTTAAATAGCCTAGACTACACAATCACTTTGGTTAAAAAAAAAATCTAGGTTAGCAATAGCCAGATTTAAAAAATAACCAGAATTGTAAAATTACCTGGGCCAAAAATTAAAATGGGTTATAATATAACCTGGGTTAAAAAATTACCAGGGTTTACAAATAACCTGGGTTAAAAAATAAATTGGGTTACAAATTAACATGGGTTATAAAATAACCAATGCTAAAAAATAACCTGGGTTGCAAAATAACATAGACTTCAAAATCACCTTGGTCATAAAATATCCATTGTTAACCTTGGTTAAAAAATAACAGGTTTTAAAAATAACCAGAGTAAGAAAAAAACCTGTGTTAAAAACAAACCTTCGTTATAAAATTACCTAGGTTGAAAAGCTACTAGAGCTAAAAAAAACAACTTGTGTTATAAAACAACCAATCTAAAAAGTAAACCTTGGTGAGAAATAACCTGGGTTTCAAAATATCACGGGTTTAAAATAAACCTTGGTTAGAAAATAACCCGGGTTAAAAATTTGCTAGGCTGCAAAATAACCTTGGTCATAAAATAGACAGGGTAAACCTTGTTGAAAAATAACCTGGATTTAAAAATAATCTGAGTTAAGAAATTACAAGATTTAAAAAAAACCTTGTTCATAAAAGAATGAAAAAAAAGAAAGAAAACCTAATATTTTCCATATAACGTTAGAATTAAATTTACATGAAAGAATTCCTAAGTGTTAAGTGTGAACATTGGGAAATTGAGGAAGGATTTAAAAGGAGGTGTCGTTGAACATTTTTTTATTTCTTGAATTTTGAAATGACAGGGAAGGACAGAGTGTTATTAAATAATCCACATTCACGTAGTGCGGCTAAATAAAAAATCTCTCTTCACGACAGCAATACGATCGGAATAGGACTCTAAGAGTATACCGCTGAAATTACGGAGGTTTTCAAGTGATGGAAATGAAACAACGATATTGCCCTCACCAATCACTTTGTTTGAACGCTCTCGTGTGTACACTTTCCAAGAGAATTACTGGGAGTTACGCTCAAGCTTAAGAAGTATGTACATAAATATGTTTCAGAGATAGAAATTCCTTGCATCGCCTCAGAAAATCCAAAGATCTTACGATATTTTTGGCGACACCGCGTAAATAATCGTTTCAAATAAGGTGATTGGTGATACACATACGAAGAATTTCGATACGAAGAATTTTGTGTAGTGACAAAAGTGGTAAATTACGTTTTAACAAAAACAGACAGCATTGAGTTTCGACCCATTAAACTCACACACCTATTGGTAATGCTGTGAAGTTCCGAATTTAAGGTCCACATCCTATAATGGCAGGTTTGTGAATCTAAAAATAAATATGAAAAACTGAGGGTACAGTCGTCAGCGAAGCATGTTAATTTATTAGAAGTTTAAGAAAGGAGATTATGAATAAAAATGAGAAAGAGTAACGAAGATTACACAGAGTTTTGCGGTACCCTAGTGTATACATATTTTTAACTTATCCCATACCACTTTAATTGAAAAGTTCGAAAAGAAATTTCTTTTTCTAGAAAGTTTGAATTGACATAATTCAATTTTTAAAATCGACTTTGAAATTTCTTCTAATTAGTATTTGGTATTTCCAAACATTCATACGATAATCAAGAGACATGGAGTGTAGTAATATATTATGTTAAGGTTAGATATTTTCTTTGTATATCAAACATCCATCAAATATAAAAATGTGAAAAAAAAATATCTATACATGCAGATTTTTATTCTTCAAATTGTATGTCAAAAGAGTCAAAAACAAAACTCTCTGCATGAATCTTTTATACGTGAGCTACTTACATAAAAGTATTCCAATGTCCCAATGTCAAGTACTCGAATTGATATAATGGTAATTTGAAGTTCTTCAAAAAAATCACTGTTGGAGAATTTATTTTGAATGGAAATTGTTTATTTGTATGCTTATTTTTATATTATTAAAAAGAAACTCAATATATTTACACACCCTTATTTTTATACAACATGCATGTCTTCATGGTGAAGAAATTTATTCATGTTTCAAAAACATTTTCAGAAGAACTGATTAAATTTAAAATCTTTGTGATTTAAGGAATCAAAAAACAAAACGGTTTTTGTGATTATTAAATTTTGTAAAATATTAGATTTGTTTTTAAAATGCTTGTGTCTGCTGTCCTTTTAGTTCTTTTGTTTTTTGAATTGCCGGTCAATATTATGTATACAAAAAACAACTACAATCAATGTCAAAACTTCTAAGACCCAGACAAATTTGTACGCATTACTCTTCTCACTGAGCGATTTTTGACCTTCTATAATTGAAGAACGCTTTATACATACATATGTCAGAGTTTTAAACTTTCAACTAAAGATAACAAACCGGTGAACTATGACTACTCTTTGAAATTCTTAATGATTTCGAATAACTCTGGTAGACTTTATCGACATTCCCCTTAATTTTCAAAAAAACGAACAAAATAACTGATATTTTTTTGGCTGAGTTTTCCCTATTCTGCTCCAAAAATTTTACACCAGTTCAGCAAACCTACATATATTCAAGTTCTGATATCAAGATTTAAATTGTTATCTGACTAAATGATAAAATTGTTTATAGTATTTTTGAGTCTTAATTTTTCGGGAATGTCTTGGTATCGTTTCGTTTTATTAAAGAGTTTTATCGAATGTTGACTTCTTCTTGGAAGTCGGCCCCAAAGGCTGAACGAGATTAATTAATTATATAGCTTATTTTCTTTTTTCTATTCGTATTAAGAAAACACCGACACTGTGAACAAATTTAAAATAGTTTTTCAAAAGAATTATTTATTAGTTAAATAACTGTAAACGGTTAAACTAAAATTTATAAACGTGTTTAAAAATTTTAGTCGAAAATTGTATGTTCGCCGTATTGAAGTTGAAAACAAATTTCAAAGCAACGAAATTATTTTAGTAAAAAATCTTTTACTTTTGACCGATATACCATAAATTTACATACATACATAACTAAAAGAATTATTTAGTTAAAAATAAATAAAACAATTTTTCTCCCTCATACCAAAAACAAACATTTCATCCAAAATCACATCGAATCAAATAGAAAGTTAAAATTAAATGAAGACTTTCGCTTAAATTCATTTTCGGAGGGTCATACGCTGATCACGACTTAAGGGCAATCAAGGACGGTATCAACGTAAGTATTTTCAGCCAAAATTTCGTCAAGTTGAAAAGGCACTTGGTATAGGGTCATTAGAAAAATGGCATGCTTACTTTTACGCTTTCCAAGAGAGCGCTGCGACGAAATGCCCAAACCGTCAATACGGCTTCAAACTTAAGTCTTCATATTTCTTCAACTTTCTTCCAACTCTTAAGCCAGCAGTTTTGGCTGAAATGTCGATTTGATAAATTGTTTTATATTAATTTATAAATAAAGGATTTAGCACAATGGCCCAAACGATTTTTTTAACGGGTTTAGATAGACCGAGTTTTTTGATAATTCCAAAACAAAACTCTTAACGAGTTTTACAACTTTGCTGCTGAAGTCTGAACGACTTTTTCCCAATTTTTAAACTGATGTTACTTTCAGTTGACCATGAGTCTAAATACAAAGTTTCGCGATTTTAAAATAAATTGGTAAAAATGTCTTTAAAATTAAAAATAACTTTAAACGGAATTTCACTTAAAGTATGATTTTTTACTACGATTTTATTTAATAAAACTCGAATCGAAAAGAAATTGAATTTTAAATAAAAGTGTTCACAGTTTCAGAGTATTTATATTGATTAAAAAACCGAGAATTATGAGTTTGGCCGAATTTTCAAAAAATTGTAATGATTTTTAGAAACTGTTTAACAAACTGAATCGTTTGGAAAAAAAGTGTATAGACTCGGAACAAGTTTTTTGTCATAATTCCAAATTATTATTATATTGTGGAGCAAGTCAAAATATTGAATTATTTATTTTCTGGTTAGGAAAACAATTAGTGGGTCTTTCAACCGAAATGGGTCCTTAAAAATCTGTTTAATGAACCAGCCATTTTCCTTCGAAAATCTTTTCCGAGAAAGTTTATTGCCTCCAAAACTTTTTAACCAAGATTTGAGATCTTAACTTATTTCGTGATCATAACGCCTCTTTCACACGAGACGGTTTCGTCCGAACGGTTAAAATCCGTACGGTTTTTATTCGTGAGCCATTGAAAGTAAACTAATAAAATTAACTAAAGCTTTCACACTGGACGGAGACGGGTTTTTTCCGTACGGACGATTTAAAACAGCTGTTTCAACGACTGCCGTCCGTTTTTGTGGTCACTTGTACTAAAGAAAAATACAGTTAAAATACGTTATGTGTGAAAACAAAGCCCGTACGGAAAAAAATCGTACGGATTTTAACCGTACGGACGAAACCGTCTGGTGTGAAAGAGGCCTAAGAGAAAGTCCGCATAATTTAATAAACAATAAAAATATATTAGAATAGGTGGATATTATTTAACCAAATTCTTAATCATTTTAAGAAAGTCTGGTCAGGCAAGGTATCTTCATAATCTGAAGATCTTTTTGAAGCTTCAATGGCGTGGTTGGTTTCTTCCAAGAGAAAGACTCACTCGGAAAATTTCTCAAAACTATTTTTTGTTGTCAATCAATGCAAAAAAAATCATAAAATTGCGACCAAGTTTCTAGTTTCCAAAAAAATATTAAAAATGGGGGCTAGGCATCATTTAGATGGTACAAAAACGAGTTATTGATTTAAAATATTGGACATTTCCAAAGAAATTTAAAAACTATTGAAGTTGGCGTGGTTGAGGGCAATTGAATGTTCTTACTATTTTCTGCTTTATTCTGAAAGATTATGAGACATTTCTTAATTTTGTTGAGTTTTTTTTTTTAAACCAAAAAACTGTGAAAAAAGTGTAGAGACGGATTTGAGTATAGGTCCCAGATATTAAGTTTTTTTCGCTTTAGTCGAAATCGGTTTTGTAATTTCCAAGAAATAATCAAAGAAATCAAAATCCTTAGAACCGTTTCCAAGACATTGTAACCAAGAAATAAATGTGTTTTTGGTATTTATCAATTTCTTCTTCGTGGTAATGGTAACTACCTTTCTAACGGTTTAATGAAAGTTACATGAAATGGTTACTAGTCTAAAATTCACAAATTTACATGGCTCCGTTATGTCTCCGACTCTTTTCATTATATTAATAAACGATCTGTTATCTGCTTTAATCTTTAATCTATTAAATTATTTTGCTGAAGATAATGCTCTTAATTGAGACTATACTTCCACTTATTACGATAATGCTCTTAGTGATTTTTATATTCGTTCCTAGATTCAAACCCTTATCCTTTGGATGTGGAACTTTTTATCTGGCTGTAATTTACAAAGCCTTTCATTCGTTCAAAACTTAAGTGCAAATCTCATATTTGGGCAAGTTATAAAAAGCTTAAATCTTTTGAACAGAATCCTAAAAAGAGTTTTGAAAATTTTAGGCGATATAACTGTAACCGAAAATCTTTCTTTCGTCTTTCGTTATTTGTAAAGCAATGTTAGATTGAAATAGCCAGTTGCCTTAATAAGCGAACTTTTGGAACTGCCAATCAGTTTACCTTTCAATTTCAATTTCGGAAGAACTGTCAAGCGTAGACATTCTATTTTCAGCCGTACATCTAGAATGGATTGCCTTACCTAACTCTGTTTTCCCCTCCCATTTTGATATTTAAAACTTTCCTATTTTCCTAAAATTCGCAATGTGTTTTAAAATTCTATGGGTATAAATAATGATGCCTTTAGTCGGTGTGAACTATAAAACAACTTAAAGTATAAGTGGAGTAGTAGTAGGCTGGATAAAATTGAATCCAAGAAACAAATCAACAAATAGCAAAAGTTGCGATGCATCAAAGGATTTTTCTCCATCAGATTCAATTTCTTAAATATGCCTCAAAAATGTTAAAATAAAATCCTAAATACCATACATTTTTAGATACAGATTAATTATTTTTTTTAATACTGAGCCTTCATTGGGTGATTTATGAAGCTTTGAGAAACTTCCTATCAAATATACAATATACAAAATATACAAAATTTCAAGACATCTGATGGATTGCTGTATTTAATTTTAAAATATATTTTTTTGTCTAGATTAATCTGACCACTGTTTTCTCGCTGCTATTCCTCTATTTTTGATTTGGCTGTTTCGATCTTCAGTATTTTATGCTTCGTTTAAATAAAAAGAATATTAAAATTGCTTACCATTTTTGGGAAAACGTATTTTTAAAAATAATCCTTTGGCCAATCTGCAAATGGCTTACTTATATAGGCATTTCCACAGAATCTTTCATTTTCAACAATTGAATTTTTTTTTTTTTTATTTTGAGGCACATCTATAAACAAACATTTTCTTGATTGCTTATCATCTAAATAACAAGAAAATACTTGCGTGATTCATTTTGAAACATCGTTAACATCCGTCACGTAATATCCGGTACGTTAGATCAATGAAAAGCATTGGGGAGAGTACGATAACTTTGGCGACAAAGTTTAATGACGGATTTGTATAAAACAGTTAAAAACAATCATTTTTTACTATGGGAGGGGGGGTCTATCTCCCCCCGTTTAGGCGGTAGGGGCAGTTTAAAAAAATATGTACAATAAATGAAAAAAAATAATTAAAAAATAACGGTAATACCCTCAATTAAGTATTATACCTTTTTTTAAAGCCAACACTTTTGTCTATTAGCTTGTTTTTAAATCAAGTCAAAACTATGCATAGTTTTTTAAAAAAAATTGTTTTAAAGTCAAAATTTGTGCAAAAAAAAGTTAAAAAAAAGGTTTAAAGTGTAATTTTTCAAAACTTTCAGATTATCTACTATTTTTTTTCTTTAGAATTCATTGCTTTTATTTGTTTTTGATCAAAAACTGAAAACTAGATGACTTTATGTCTTCTAGTTCTTGAGAAAATTGAAAATTATCAAAAAACATATTTTAATTAAATTACTTTTTCATTGAAGTATTAACGTAGTCTTATTTTGATTGTAATAATCGAATATGGATTAAGATATACCTAGGGTAAATTAATTTTTCTTAAATCCAGCTTATTTAAATGCAAAAGAAACTTTGCATGCACCCCATCTTGCACCCTCCCCACCGTGCACACACTCCAACTTGCACCCACCCCAAATCCTATAGTGTGCCCAAGCAGGGGGGTTGCGGGGGGGAGCATGCCCCCCTTTACAGATGCCACTGTTGCATTCACCCAAACTCGCGCACACCTTACTGTTGCATACACCCAAACAGTCATTACGCATACGCAAATACCATTATTACTATCAAAATAAGACCACTCAAGCAAAAAAAAAAGAATTAAATTAAAATAGTAGTTATGGTTATTTTCAATTTTCTCAAAAACTAAAAGACATAAAATCATCTAGTTTTCAGTTTTTGATCAAAAACAAATAAGAGCAATAAATTCTGAAATAAAAACAATGGTAGATAATCTTGAAGTATTAAAAAAGTTACAATTTAAACCTTTTTTTAACTTTTTTTACTCAAATTTTGAGTTTAAAATTAAATTTTTCAAAAACTACGCACAGTTTTGACTTGATTTAAAAACTGGCTAATAGAACAGAATGTTGGCTTTAAAAAAAGGTATGATACTTAATTGTAAGTATTACCGTTATTTTTTAATTAATTTTTTTCATTTTAAATAACAATTTTTTTAAATTGCCCCTACCGCCTAAACGGGGGGAGATAGACCCCCCCTCCCATAGTAAAAAATGCTTGTATTAAGCCCCTCTACCAAAAACCGTTATTATATCTTGTCGCCAAAGTTATCGTACTCGTGCCATGCATTCAATGAAAAACTATCATTTCATAATAAATTTTGGTTTTTTACTGTCGTACAAACTTTGGAATTTAGATCAACAGCTTTTTTTTACTATTGATTATTCGTAATATTATCATTCACAATCATTTATTTAGCTGTTAGATCTTATCGATAGGTGTGCCGCTAAAAAAATCACATATTTTATACCAATCACGTTTTCAATTTTAAACTTTAAAATGGCATTATTTATTTTGAAATAGAGGCACATGATCCAATTAAATTTTAATTGATTTATTGATTGATAGAGAATAATTTAAGCCCATAAAATACTACCAGAATCGATCGTTGAAAAAGTTACATAGAGAAAAAGATCAGATTTTAATATTTGTAAAAACGGAGGTACGCTAATTTAATTGCTTTGTACTATTTTTTAAATGGTAGCACACCTTTCTTTCGAGGTTTTTCTATCAGTGTATATTATAAATAATTATATATTAATGATGTTAAGTTGTTTCAAAGGTTGTTGAAATGTTTTTTTTTATAAAACTTAATAAATTTGCATCTGGTACGCTTGAAATTTGCAATATTTAAGCCTATTTTTTATTAATTTTAATTAAAAATTTTAATCCAATCAAGTCAAAAGTAGGTTATATAGTTGAAATAAGTTATGATACGAAAATCTATCCACTTAGAAAGTGCCAATTTCATTTCTAAGGCTTAATATACTGTGGTAACATGAAAGTTAAAAATACTGTGGAAATGCCCATATATTCACTCGTTTCGTACTGCGATTTTCTTGAATCAAATTTTGTTACATTCACTGAAATAAATTAATTTTTATTTAACTTGAATTTAATAGATTGATTTGTTTAATTTTTTGTATAAGCCGATCGCGAAACAATCTATTAATAGAAACGCACTTTGTTAAACTAATTACTTTTATGAAATTTGATCTGTTTCGGCGACGACGTTGCATTGACAAAGGCAAGTAATTGACTGCTGCACTTGCGCTCTTCTCAGTTTCTTTTCAATATTCTATTTTCTATTAATCTAAGGAAGCTTACTTTCCTTTGCTCTCGCTCAGAGCTAAAATTCATAGGACAGAGCTTAACACATACTCGACACTCGTATGCATGTGTTGATGTGGGTGCGAGAGGAAATGGGTTGGTTTGGACTTTGGTTGCATTTTGCATTGCAAATTAGTGCAACTCTTCTGTTTTTGAGAGAAAGTGTGCCAATCCCAATTCCCAACGTTCTAAAATGAGAGAATATAAATGGGTAGCGTAGCGTGGAAGGCAAGGTGATAAAGGGAGATAGAGTTTTTTGTACAGTTCATAACATAAGTCATAACTCAGTTTCGAAGCTTGAAATTGTAACATGAACAAACTTGCACAAACTTGTACACACTTACACAAACTTGCACGAGCTTGCTCGAACTTCCACGAACTCGATCCAAAAACCTTTATTTATATAATCTATTTTTTTTTTTCGAAAATCGTTAGTTAGAGCCATTTTTGTTTAACAAATTTGAATTTTGTTAAACAACATTTTGAGACGTTGAATTTTGAAGAACAAAAATGTAACATTCTTTTTACTCTTTCGGTACGCGAGGTACAGAACAAAGAATATTTATATGTAAACGTACCACTCGCGTACCGAATGGGTAATATAAAAATAATAAAAACAAAATCTTACATTTTCGATCACCAAATATATGTACAATTAACAATATGAGGGTTTGCTCAGACAGACGGGAAGTCATTTAAAAAAATGAGGAAGAGGTTTTGGGAACAAAACGCAGCCCTGGGGCATACCACCATTTACATATGTATATTGTGGGTTCCATCAGACTTAAATCCATCCAAAACAATTTGTGTTGACCGGTTTGAAAGAAAATTAAAATTCAATGAAGAAGAAGGGATTAGTCGACATCGAGAAGGACCTTTCGTTACTCAAGATATGTTTTAAGCTGATGATTAATAAAGTGCTTACATAACCTTGGAAAGAAGGGACGTTAGTGGTGCAATCGGTGGATAATTTGAGGGATGAGAAGATTGTTTTTTTTTTGGCATTGGTTGAACAAATGTTTTTTTTAACTACTTCGAACACGGAACAAACTAAGAAGAATAGAATAGTTGGAAAAGTTTACGCAGGAGTTTTCCAGCGTTGAAGAAGGCGCAGAGACATAGGGCCAAGGGACATAACGCCCAACTTTTTTTTTGGGGCTTATGTCTCACTTCGGTGGGACATAAAACCGAAATCTAATTTGGGCCCTAAGTCCCAACCAAGTAAGACCGAAGCCCCAAATAAAAATGTTGGGGCTAATGTCCCACTTAATAAGAATCACCAAATGACAAAACTTGGACCACTTCAATACCACAAGACCTTGTTTTGTGGAGTTTAAATCCTGAGATCCCGCAAAGCGGGCCACCCACAGGTGCTTTTATTGAAAGAGGTTGTTGATATTTTTGTATTATCACCGTATCAAAAAATTATTGTTCATTGTATTGAAATACAAAAACTTTTTATTCTTTTTTGGCTTTGGGGACAATGTCCCATTTTTAACAAACAAATTTGGGACTTAGGTCATATCTGAGTAGGACTTAAGGCCCAAATTCAATTTCGGTTTTATGTCCCACCGAAGTGAGACATGAGCTCCAAAAAGAAAAAGTTGGGCGTTATGTTCCAGGGCCCAATGTCTCTGCGTCAATTTATACTGCCCTTGGGACATTCCAGTTAATTTAAGTCAATTTTTTTTATCATACATACATTTTATCATTTAATAATGGCGTTGCAGCCCTTCCTGGCTTGTTTATTCCTTTTCCTTGACTATTTTGTGACTATTTAAAGATCCTGAAAAACAGTTCGCTTAGCTCTTTCTCCAACTAGATTTGTTCGTACGTCCGTATGTCCGTACGTCCGTACGTTCGTGACGTTTTTTTCGCCCTCCATAGCTCAAGAACCAGAAGAGATATCGACTTCAAAAAAAATTTGTTATATAGATAATAATGCAGAAAGATGCAAAAAGGGCTCCCAAGAAAATTGCGTGGGTGTTTTTTTACCGTAGCAGTTTAAAAAAAAGATTAAAATTTTGGTTAACCCTAAATATCTCATGAACCATTGAAGCTAGGTACTTGAATTAAATTTTATATTATATATTGTAACGTGATGCAAAACAAATATTTTTTTGGAAAAAAATCCAATTAACCGTTTTTTTATAAATCAAAAAAACTGAAAAAAAAAATTGTCACCTCGAAAATTTTACGACTAAAATATGATTTCATCTCCAAAACAATTTTGTGCAACGAAGAACAATGTTTTTTACATCTGATAAAATTTTGAGACAGTTTTTTTTACAAAAAATAAAAATCTAAAAAAAAACAATACTAAAACTTGGTAAAAATTTACTTTCGGCTCAAATAGCTTTTCAAAAATTAAAAATATTGGCTTCAAACTTATTTTATTTCACAGAAAATATTGTTTTCGATATTCAGTAATTTTTTGTAATAAAATCCAACAGTCCGTTTTTTCATAAAAAAAATAAAATCTACAAAAAATAGTAATCAAATTTGGTAAAAATTGGTACATACCTATAGCCAAACTTTTAAGCGAGACAAATCGACATACGGGATGGAAAGTTATCAGTGTGGGTCGCATCCCAGCCTCTTTTTTAAATTTTATTTTGGCGCCCCGTGGCTGCCATTTTTTGTGTTACATCTGTCGAATCTTGGACTTGGGTCTACACCTGACAAGATCCAACTGACTCAGGAGCTCAAAGTTCATGACCATAGACAACGCCGTTTGTTCGCTGACTGGGCTTCGAATCGTTTGGAAGAGGACCGAAATTTTGACCGAAAAATCATCTTTAGTGACGAGGCGCATTTTTGGATGAATGGTAGTGTTAACAAGCAAAATTGGCGTATATGGGACGACACCAACCTATACGCGAGGTTCACCAGGTGATAATGCATCCTCAAAAAATTTGCGTTTGGTGTGGATTTTGGGCCGGCGGCGTAATTGGTCCGTAATTTTTTGAAAACGACGTAAGTGAGGCGGTCACCGTCAACAGCGAGCACTACATAACGATGATAACTAATTTCTTAGGGCCCAAATTAAACAATATGGACCTAGACGACATGTGGTTCCAGCAGGACGGCATTCAATACGTGCCACACAGCAAACGCCACGATATATAAACACAACATCTACCCGCCCTTATTGAAAAACCATACATATATTTTTATTAATGTTTTTGAAAGGATTTTGATATTAAAACTAGTTCTCCAAAACCACACAAATGTGTCCATTTTTCGATTTCACAATAAAGTTCAGCCAAACTTTTAATTTTAAACTAGAAGATGCACTAAGTCAACATACCTCAAATAGGTACAGTTTTTTTTTTAAGAAACCTTACAATTTCAATACTTCTTCTTATACCTATACCACTCTCGTTCATATACTCGTATACTGTGGCGCAGAAGTTTCCTATCTTTGAACTATTTTTGTCCCGATCTCTGCCACTTCTGCGAACTTTATGGATCCTTGTTTTAGGTTACATTTTTCTCCTTTTCTAATGATATGATAGTAGAAACTTGCGATAAAGTTTCTCTCTCTTCCTTCAATATCAAAAAGGTCTCCACTCTCTAAAGACAACACAAAAAAAGGTCGCTTGCTATGTTTAAATTTCACACCAAAATCGGATAAGAAATCGGAACCGGAAGCCATAGTATCTAAGTTATTATTTAAATTACACCAAATAAGTACAAATTCCGTTGTCGTCTATCGTCTTCGTCATCGTTGAGTCCTTCCTGTTCTGTAAATTTACTCTTTTTGTACAAAATACTTTCCATCGCACATCCCTTCCGTCATGACGTCGTTCGACCGACTTTAAACAGAAAAAAACCTTTTTGAAGGTTGAATTTTCTAGGACAACTTTTTTTTGTTTTTTTTTTTTAAGGAATATTAAAATTGATCAAAATCCTTTTCATGCAAGAAAAGATGTCTAATAGTTTGAAATAAATTTACTCAAGTGAAAATATATACACGAGTACTATATTTATATACAACATCCTTAAAAAAAAAAGAGTGTAGGTACCTAATGAATTCACTCATTTGGAAAATTTATTTGAATTTCATTTTGACTTTCTCTGGAAATGATGATGGTGGTGTCGGTGGCGGGTGTCCTCGAAGGACATAAAACACCATTTCATCATTGGCAGAGCAGAACAGTGAGTGACAGCTAGACGATGCTAGACGTAAGGCAAAACGAGATGAAACAGAAGAGGCCAGTTGTGAGAATATACGAATATTACTTTTAAAGCTCTCCATCTGACTAATGGCTCCCATAAAGACAACCAAACTAAGAAGGATGGTTATGGGTAAGGGGGGTGGCAAACTAGACAGAGACATGCTCTTAACCAAAATTAATAATAAAAACTAATTTTACTGTCTGTGGTCGTTTGTCGTTGGTATACTGGGGGGAGTAGGATGAGGAGAAATGGGGCTAAAGATTGAGGATGGAGGAAGGATAGTGGTCGGAATGGTTTAATTCAACAATCATGGTTTTGTGGCCATAATATTACAAAAAAGCATACAAACATAATTTTCCATGGGAATACTCAGAATTTGAATATTCCAAAGAGAAATTATTGCTATATTTAATATTTAGATCGTTTGGTTAAGTCTAGGGGGATAATTATGCAACTCAGAAAGAGGAACTAATTCTAACATTTTTCCCCAATATCCTACTATGAATGCGCTAACGCAGCCATTGGAATTAAAGCCTCGTCACAGTGGATCAGTAATAATATTGGCCACTCCATTATTCTGAACTTATTCGGATCTTTACCTAGTAATGTTCGGCTACATAACCCCTCATCATCAAAATTCAATAAAAACTTCTAAGGTCTGACGATACATGCATCTTCTCAGGTAGTTAAGCGGCCATAAAATCATTGGATTTTGTCTGAATAAACTCAATAACAGCCCGAAACTGTTGATCACCTCTTGTAGAGATGGTTTAAAAGTTCAACATTCACCTTATTTGGGTGCCGGGTCATAGAGACATTCCAGGAAACTGCAAAGCTGACAAACTTGCAAAAAATTGAACAACTTTGCCTTTTTTAGGTAATAAATACATCATCGGTATACCCCTACCTAATTGTAGGATTTTTTAAGTGCTCAAGAGTTAAAGGTTTATCTACATAAAAACGGTCTTTCGCGTAGCCCCACAAGCAAAAGTCCAGCGGTGTCAAATCGCATGATATTAGTGGCCAGTTGATATCGCGACGACGAGAAATTACGCGGCCAATTTTGTTTGTTCGCCGTCCACCGCCTGTTGTTCAAGCACCCATTCAACGTATCTAATACGTTATGAAAATGCACCGTAATATGATGTAAGACAGTCCTAATTCCTGAGAAAGAGGAGGAATCGACACATTCGGGTCTTCGGCAACACCTTCACTTACAGCAGCCATATTTTCAGTGGTACGAGACCTTACAATATCTGTAACCAATCCAGTCTCTTCAAATTTCTTCACAATTTTGCCAATTTCTTGCGTAGTTGGACGATTATGTAAACCATAATCTCCTCTTATGGCACGATATGTGGCTGTGGCAGAATCACCGTGTTTGTGGAAGGTTTTAACAATTACTATGCGTTAAGCGATCCATTTTCGTAAATTTCAGACTTTGAACTGAAAAACAAAATTGGTTTAACAATTAATTTTGACCGACGTCAAATTTCATCCCTATACTTTTGAAACTGCAAAATGAATAACCCGTTAAATTTAAACAACTCATCTCATTGGTAGATTGCACATTATCTCCAATATAGAAGTCCTTGCAGGACACTGCTTAATGGGTGGGCATGCTTTTCGATTTTGAACTCTTACAAACAATTTTTGCAGAAGCTGCATTGATGAAGATGAATAGGAGATAGTGTCTAACTTCCTATTTTCATGTCCTGCCCTGTCACTGTCATAAAGAAAAAGACTCCATTTTGGAGCCTCTTACTACAGTATTCCTAGTGATCTAAAAAATTACGACATCTTTTATCTCAAACGTTTCATAGATTGCTCTAACTGCTTGAAAGAGCATGGTAGATCTTTAGATATGGTAATATGGTATGGTTGGCTTTTCAGTCAGCAACCACCTTAAACAGAAGAGGCACCGATATGGGACTTGCCCGTGACCACCACTTAATGATAGCTTCCCTAAGATTGCGTACAGCTACAGTTCGAAGATCCAACGGAACAACACGAGCCCCCAAATTCAACATCGCCAGACTAAAGGATCCCACGACCCGTCAACAATTTAGGGACCACCTGTCACACGAAATGAGAACAATCAGCAGCACAGTACATGACGACATCGAACACCATTGGAATGCTGTGAAAAATGTTTTCATTTCAGGTGCTGACAGAATAGTCGGTCGAAAAAAAGGAAGCAACAAAATTTGGCTTTCAGAAGAATCTTGGGCAAGGATCAACGAACGCAAACAGTTAAGGGCTCGAATAACTGCTGCACAAGAGGTAGAAAGAAACGAGCTAGAATCCTCGTATCGCATGAAAAAAAGAGAAATTCACCGCAGTGTGCGCCGCGACAAGCGTAACTACATCAACGCATTGGCGCAAGAAGCAGAAGATGCTGCAAACAGGTGCGACAGCAGGACCGTTTACAGAATAACCAAAGAGCTGACCGGTACACACACCTGAAAGAAGTAGACGGTACTGTGATAAGTTCGGTGTATGAGCAAGTCAGAAGGTGGAAAGAACACTTTCCCTCGGTTTTAAACCGAGTGTTTGCAAACAACGTGCAACCAATACCTGCTGAAGCGCCTGAAGAAACTGATCCCCGAATCAGTTGCCGCAATTAAAGCACTTAAGAACAACAAAGCGGTAGGACTTGATGGAATTCCCGCAGAGCTTTTACAAGCAGCGCCAACGTCATCAAGCGAACTTCTTCATCCACTCATAAAAGAAGCTTGGACCACTGAAAGCTTCCCCCATGAGTGGAAGAAGGGAATTATCGTCAAGCTCCCAAAAAAAGGAGATCTTACAAAGTGAGAAAACTTGATAGGAATTTGCGTTTTACCAGCCGTTGCCAAAATAGTAGCAAAAGTTATACTGGAACGCATCAGAGAACACCTTGAAGCCACACTAGATGCCGAACAAGCAGGATTCCGCGCTGGATCCTCCTGTATTGATCATATTAACACCCTGCGGATCATTATTGAACAGTGCGTTGAATATCGATCACCACTATACCTGCTGTTCATCGACTTCGAGAAGGTCTTTGATAGCGTTAACAGGGAGTATATCTGGTTAGCTTTGCGGAGGAGAGGCATCCCAGAAAAACTAATACCTATTACATTACATTACATTACATACTATACTACTCACCACATAGATGTACAGAGTAGAGAACACAGCACCTTGAGCGACTAGACTATGTAAGTTGATAACAACACAAGACATTAATACAAGACAGAAGGACAGAAGAGAAAGAATAACAGACAGAAAGAACACATGACAACAGCACGTGGTAGGTTTCGAGACGGTCCCCCATCTGTCTACTAACCACGCTCACTGATGCTTGATTTCGGTGATCGGTGGGAACCGAAGCTTTATCAGTGACTAGGCCGTTGCCTAATACCTATTATTAAAGCAGCATATGATGGATCCAAGTTTCACGTTCTGCACGATGGTAGGTTGTCAGATGACTTTGAAATCCGAAGCGGAGTCAGACAGGGCTGTATTCTGTCGCCAATATTGTTTTTGTTGGTGATTAGCGATGTACTGCGCTCAGCTCTGACAGGTAGCGGAGGGATCCAATGGACTTTGACATCCTATTTAAAGCACTTGGATTACGTGGACGATGTTTGCTTACTCTCTCATAGGACCATGGATCTCCACCAAATGACAACAAGTGTGGAGAGAGAAGCAGAAGTTGTGGGGCTGAAAATTAATTCCGGCAGAACAAAAATGATCAACCCGAACCCGACCATCCTCTCAAATAAATATTTTCTCGCAACCGGTGGAAAAAGTGGAGAGCTTTCAATACCTTGGTAGCATCGTTTCCATCGAAGTCGGAACCGAACAAGACGTCATCTGCCGCATCGGCAAAGCAAATGCGGCGTTCGGTATGCTGTCGAAAATTTGGAGGAATAACTCTATCAGCTTAAGAAAAAAGCTACGACTGTTTGGCACAAATGTCGAAGCTGTGCTCCTTTATGGGTGCAGCACTTGGAAGGTTACTTCAGCCATAGCAAGAAAGCTGCAAACCTTCGTGAATAGATGTCTTCGTAACATCCTAAGGATTTTCTGGCCAAACCGTTTGTCAAAGGAGGTCCTTTATAGAAGGACAGGTCAGTAACCTACAGACTCTATAATTCGAAGGCGTAAGTGGCAATGGATTGGACATATGCTTCAAGAAGGTAACGACTGCATTGCAGGCCAAGCAATGGAGTGAAATCCTCTCACACAAGAAGGAAGAAGAGCTGGACGACCGAGAAGCACATGGTGCAGGACAGTCGAGGCGGAATCAGCGTCACTAGGCAAGATTTGGAGGGAGCTGAAACACATCTCCGGAAACCGTACACGATGGCGCGTAGGCGTAGTAGATGCCCTATGCCCCTTAAGGGGTTTCCAACGGACTTAACAGGTCTGAATACCTAAGTATGTAAGTAAGTAACCACCTTAACCTAACCTAACCAAACCTACTAAGGCATATTAAAGCTTCTCTTATACAAGTATTTTTATTTGAACAAATAGTTTTTAACCAAAAGGCAAAACCAAAGTTCTTTTAGAAGTTCGAATATGTTGTTGTTTTTGGTTGAAAACCTAATCAACCAAACTTCTTTTTAAGCTAATTCAATAGAACAAATTATTCTCAAAAGAACCTTAAGTGAATTAATTCCACTTCAATTATTTACACCTCCTGCTCTTAATTGATCAAGTAAAAACATTCTTATGGATAACTTAGAACAAATTTTCCAACTTTTAACTTTAAAATCCATCCTCAAAAACATAAAATCAAGTAAATTATGTTATTAGCCCTCAAAGAAAAAGTTTGTGTCTATGTTAAAGTTCGAAAAGAAAAGAAAGCCAAAGCAAAAAAAACAACGATACAAAAACCATATCGAAATAAAAGACTTGACTTCGATGGTAACCTCTCTGCGTGGTGCTTTTTTCAAGAAAGGAAATATTTAAAAAAAACAACATTCAGTTTGATAAAAGAACATCAAGTTTTGAAAAAAAAAAAAATGTCACCATGAAAATCCATGTTTTTGAGAAGCACAAATGCTTCATTAAAAGTTTACTATGGAAACTTTTAAAAGGACCTTACGTCTCCTCAGAAGCAAGTTATGGACGGTTTTTTTGTTTTTATTTTTGAGATTGAACAATTTTGTATTGAAGTTATAAGAGTTGTGAGATAATTGCATTTGCATCGTTTTTTTTTTAATTTCTTAGATTCTGATAAAAAGTTTGTATGATTTATTAACTTGTTTTCTTTTTTTATTATTCTAATTGCTGTTTGAATTTTATTCTAGATTAACCCAACAGACACTCTATAATGTTCATTGAATTTTAAATATAATATGTATTATATTGTGAAGTGATTAATGTGATAGTTGTTGGAAAAAATATGACATAAAATTAATGATACTTTCACAACTCTATGTATAAAGCTTAATGCACAAGTAGGTACATTATATTATGGAGAGAGATAAAGTTTATCTCTATGAAAAAGGATAACATATGCAAACATATTTTTAGTGAATAATGGCGGTATGTAGTTAGGACTCTATTTTTGGAAATAAAATACATTTTAAACATGAATGGGTAGCGAAAAGTTTTTTTTTAAATAAATTTCTAGAGTTCAAAATGAAGAGAAAGTTTTGAATAATTAAAAAGCGAACAAGTTAACTTTATCTAACGTTTTAAATAGAAGTTGCTCTTTTGGTGTTTTTATTGAATCTTACTGCAAAGGATGGATGTTTGTGTTTGCACTTAAAAAAATAGCGCCCATATAGTTGAAGCTATATCATCGATAAAACAGAAGATCTGTCGAAAATTAACTGTTTTTCGTGAGAGTTCGCTGACCACAACTTGGCAACTTTTGCGTTACAACTCAGGCTAGGAGCTGAAGGTAAATGCCTATATAATAGGACAAGTATTCAATGAATATGTTTTGAGGCAGTTGGAAATATTGCCCTCATTTTCATCGAAAAATGATCTTTAGACCACTAAGGCCCAGCAACAAACAAAATTATTGAACAATTTTGGACAATACTAACCTATCTAAATTATATTCAAGAACATCCCATATATCTCGAAAAAGTCACTGCTTGATGTGAATTTTGGCTGATAGCTTTATCATTCCGTAGAATAACGTTTGTCAAGCCACTACCATCACCTATACATTCAACAGTCGAGCAAATATTCAAATTACGACAAATTCTGAAAAAAAAACCATTACAGCATCTGATGCGCTCTCATGTGATTTCTCTAACATCATCCTTGAAAGAATAGTACATAGCTCCCTCTTCGACCCTAGAGGCACTATCTTTCAAAATTCTGTCAGTAAGAAGAATTCAGAGCGATGTTAAAGGGGCTTTTGTGAGTATTGAGGCAGAAGCGGCAAAAATGGGCTTAGTGGTTAATGAGGGCAACACAAAATACATGCTGTCATCAAGAAAGGACCTACAACACCGACGACGTCTCAGTCAAAATGTCAACAACGACAGACGTAACATTTAAGTGCCTTGCACATGAGCAACGAACTGCGAACTGCGAATGGACGAACAAACGTGATTTTACATATTTCAAAAAGTCAATTCCAAACAAAAACACATTTAAATTATAAGAAACCAATTGACAATAATGTTAGGATAATAAAATTTGCATTTTGTTCTCTAAAACAAGACAATTTTGTAAAAACAATTTGTTAGTAACGAATTGCAGTGTGGTTGCTACGAATTGTCAAACTCTATTCGCGTTCCACATACCATCCACACTGCAACGAATAAATTGTTCGCGCTCAACTTAACCTCAAAATTATACCACTCTTGTTTTGTTTTTGTGTGAAAGATCATGGCTGAGGAAAGTATGGAGAAAAGGGTTGACAATTCGTCGCTGTCTGCGAATAGAAATAAAGCTCATGTGAAAGAAAAGTCAAAATATGCGAACATCCACAGTTCGCAGTTCGCAGTTCGTAGCTCATGTGCAAGATGCTTAAGTCCTCTCTCGAGCAACTAAAGTGTCAATTTATCAATTGGGTCTTTTCAAAAAAAAGTTCTTCGCGTGATTTACGGTCCCGTGTGGATAGAATGTGAGTGGAGGAAAATATGGAACGACGAGATGTACGGGCTGTCAAGTGACTTAAACTTAGCTAGATGGATAAAAGTCCAACGCCTGAGATGGCTGGGTCACGTAGAGGGCATGGAAACCAATGCTTCAGCCCGAAAAGTCTTAGAATCTATAAGAAAACACAGTAGAGGAAGGCACGTACAAGTGGAAAGTGATCTCATCCAACTTGGAGTATTGGAGTAAAATGGAAATGGTTGTAATCGGCCCGAGTAAATGAGTTGATAAATTTTATAATTCTCAACGGTTCAAGTTTAATACAATTTGAGTTCACTGTTTTAATGAAGACTACTGTGTTTAAACGAACAAGGATACAAAATGAAGAAATCCCCAACAATACCCGAATAATTGACGTAATAGATAAAACGAAAATACTTAAATGGAGTTGGGCAGGCCATATTTAAAGACTTCAGGATCAAAGATCAAACTACAAATTGGAGACCGGAAAGTAAAAAACAAAGAGGATGACCGAACAAGAGATGAAGTGACGATCTTAATCAAATAAACGAAAATTGGTACAATGAAACATCCACGATATCGGCTTTAAAAAGTAAAAAACATAAAAACATAAGAGATGTTAAGAAAAGACTTTCAAAAACTTTATTGGAATTGATTTGTTTTTTTGCTTACAGTTTTTTTTTTTAAATAAAAATCCTTGAAAAATACTATTAACACTTTATTTGGACTGGAATATTTCGACAGTTAAATTGACTGTGGGTGGATTAGGGAAAATTAAAAAAATCAAAAATCACAGATTTTTTCCAAGAAATTGAAGGCTGACTTCAAAACCTGTTTGGATACTTTTTGAAGTTCCTTTAATGACACTTGTCTTTTTTTTTATTCAAATGTAAAGATATAAACGTAAGACATATTTTCAATTTAGGGGCCACAACAATGTAAAAACTTAAATATTGTGTGATTTTCAGAAATTTTTTAGAAGACATTTTTTGGAAAATTAACAATATATTTTGCTTCATGAAATTGTTTATCACATAATTTCTTGACTTAAAAATAACGTTATAAGAGCATTAGGGATTTATGAGCTGCCTTAAGAGAGCCAAGAAAAATATTGTCCACTTCTGTCATAATTCCGGATAGTGAAGAAGATGAAATTAAAATTCATTCTACTTACAAACATTTTCGGACTATCTACACTAATATTATAAAGAGGAAAGATTTATATTTTTGTATTTTTGTACGTAACGAATAAACTCAAAAAGTACAGGACCGATTTTAATAATTCTTTTTTCATTAGAAAGCTACATTATCACTGAGTAACATAGGCTATATTTCGTACTAGATTACTATAGATATCTTAAGAAATTCCTATTAAAACCAACCGAAGGTGTAAAAAAATGTGCCATAAAATGTCTTTCATCGCATACGTTGCGAAGAGTATTAATGATAGGACAAAAAAATGTTTTCTAATTTAGTGATTCATGGTCGTTTTAATTAGCATGCTTATAACTTAAATATCTGTATCTATTTATGTCTACCCGTGCGAAGCCGGGACGAGCCGCTAGTTATTTATAATTTTGGAAAAAATATCAATATCTTAAATAATGGTATACTTATGAAAGAAAGCCCGTCTTGTCCTATCCCCTATTAAATGTTCTTACTTTTAATGCCAAGTTGTCAATTTTCTTACATCATTTAATTTCAACTATCCTACTTCTGGTTACGGTGAATAAATACGTATTTTAAAAAGTATTCAATCCAAATTTCAAGTATACATTTCAAAATAAAAAAGAGGCTGGGATGCGACCCACACTGATAACTTCCCATCCCGTCTGTCGATTTGTCTTTCTTAAAAGTTTGTCTATATGTATCAATTTTTACCAAATTTGAGAACTATTTTTTTTAGATTTTATTTTTTATGAAAAAAACGGACAGTTGGATTTTTACAAAAAAAATACTGAATATCGAAAACAATATTTTCTGTGAAATAAAATAAGTTTGAAGCCAATATTTTTAATTTTTGAAAAGCTATTTGAGTCGAAAGTAAATTTTTACCAAGTTTTAGTATTGTTTTTTTTAGGTTTTTATTTTTTGTAAAAAAAATGTCAATTCGATTTTTCTCAAAATTTTATCGAATGTTGAAAACAATATTTCTTATAAGATAAAATTAGTTTGTAGCCAATGTCTCAAAGTTTTGAAAAGATATTTACGTCGAAAAACAATTTTTACCAACTTTTGTTAAATTTTTTTTTAGGTTTTTAATTTTTTGTTAAAAAACTGTCAATTCGATTCTTTTCAAAATTTTACTCAATATTAACAACAATATTTTTTGAAAGATAAAAGTAAATTAAAGCCAATATCTCAATGTTTTGAAAAGATATTTGAGTCAAAAATCAATTTTTACCAACTTTTATTAATTTTTTTTTTAGGTTTTTATTTTTTGTAAAAAAACTGTCAATTAGATTTTTTTCAAAATTTTATCAGGTGTCAAAAACATTATTCTTCGTTGCACAAAATTGTTTTAGAGATGAAATCATAATTTGGTCGTAAAATTTTCGAAGTGACAAATTTTTTTTTTCAGTGTTTTTGATTTATAAAAAAAACCGTTAGTTGGATTTTTTTCCAAAAATATAATTGTTTTGTATCACGTTGCAATATATAATATAAAATTTAATTCAAGTCTCTAGCATCATTGGTTCAAGAGATATTTAGGGTTAACCAAAATTTTCACCTTTTTTTTAAACTGCTATAGTAAAAAAACCACCCACGCAATTTTCTTGAGAGCCCTTTCTGCATCTTTCTGCCTTATTATCTGTATAACAAAATTTATTTGAAGTCGATATCTCTTCTGGTTCTTGAGCTATGGACGACGAAAAAAACGTCGCGAACGTACGGACGTACGGACGTACGTACACACGCACGCACAGACATCTTTCTAAAAATCTTTTATTTCGACTCTAGGGACCTTGAAACGTCGAGAAATGTCAAAATTTTCAATTTGACAAATCGGACCCATTACAATAACTTCCTATGGGAAGTTAATAATTTCGAGAGAGAAACGCGTTCAAAAATGTTGTTAAGACAGATGAACCATTTTACACCAGCGAGTGGTATAAAATGCATTTACTACTAGAGATAAAAACTTTAGGGGTCTTCATGGAACATTTTAAAATAAAGGGTGATTTTTTAAAAGCCATATTAAAGTTTTTCAAAAAAAAAACAAATAAAATTCAAAATCGAATAAGAATATTTGAATCGATAGTACGGTCCACATAATTTAATGTTTGAAGATTATTTCATACAAAAGTTGACCTTGACTGCGCCTCAAATGGTCCATCCGCTTAGTCCAATTTTGGCATACGCTTTCCAACAGTTCGGCCGGTATCTCACGAATAAATGCTTCAATGTTGTCTTCCAATGCGTCAATTGAAGCAGGCTTGTCTGTATAAACATGAGCTTTAACATAGCCCCACAAAAAATAGTCTAAAGGCGTTAAATCGCACGATCTAGGCCGCCCATTGACCGGTCCCGAACGTGAAATAAAATGTTCACCGAACTCGCCTCTCAATAAGTCCATTTTTGCGCGTGCTGTTTGGCATGTGGCACTGTCTTGTTGAAACCACATGTCATGCAAGTCAAGCTCGTGCCTTTTGGGCAAAAAAAGTTGGGTTTCATCTCACGGTAGCGCTCACCATTCAAGTTACGTTACGATTCGCATTGTCTTTGAAGAATGACGGTCCAATGATGCCACCAGCCCATAAACCGCACCAAACTGTGACTTTTTCTCGATGAATTGGTAGCTCTTGCAATGCTTCTGTCTGATATTCACTCCAAAATCGACAATTCTGCTTATTTACATACCCATTGAGCCAAAAATGAGCTTCGTCTCTCGCTGGAAGAAGTGCGCGATGAACTTTCTTAACAAAACACGCATTTTTATAATAAAATTCAATAATTTGCAAGCGTTGTTCGTTTGTAAGACTATTCATGGTTAAATTATAGACCAAACTGAAGATGTTTGACAGTGAAACGTGCGTCAGCTGTTTAAACCAGTGTCGCCAAAAAGATAATAGCTAAAAGTCACCCTTTATAAACTGTCTAAAAATTCAAAACAAATTACTTTTCGAAAATCTCACACTCTTGCTAAACGAGAGCTCTCAAAAATTTTTTGGCTAGCAACCAATGACCATTAGTTTATTTGCTGATTTAATTTAATGTTAGTTTAGAAAATTTGAATATTTACTTTGAAAACAAATTGCAAAAATTTAAAAGTTCACTTTATTTAGTTGTTAACGTGTGTTGAGAGTTTTGAGATAGAGAGGAAATGCCGCCATCTTAATAAAATTGTCTTGTTTCATTTTATGTAATAACTCCCGAGAAGTTTATATTTTAACAAAATCCTCAAAAAACATATCTTGTACACACTAAATTTATCTGCAAAATGTGACTTAAAAAAATTTTCTCAATTATTAGCGGTTCAAAGTAATTTTTTCCCAAAAAAAAAGGGCAACACCTTTTTCTGTAGTATCTCAAATACTGTTGTTTTTTTGTGTTGATTATTATCAATATCATGACTTAAATAACCTTTAAAATAAGCCTTACGGAATGATTGTCTTACAAAGAATTATACTATTTATAAGAAGGTTTGAGAAGGCTCTCAATCTACTCCAGTCTTCAGTTATGTCGGAAATTTGTCGAATTAAGAACATTTTTTCACCAATTTTCCTGGACTATTTCTATTAAATTCAACAAATAACACATGACATAACCTCCTCGTGTGGAGTCAGCTTTGAAAGCAATCTAACTAAACTAATTCACGAAGTACACTCATAAAAGGCAATCATAGAAAAACACACAACTTTGCAAAACTTCTAAGTGCAAAATCGATACAAAGAAGTCCAAGGAATAACCAATATCAAAAAACATGAACTTTTGAAAGAGAGTTTATATTTCATAGTATATTGTGAAGTGATTGAATGAAATTCAATTTAAAGTTAAATGTGATCTTTCTCTAAAAGTCAAAAACCTCAAGTAGTTAGGAATAAGTAGAACACAACAACGTCTAACTTCTAAAACTATACACTACACTACTCTCCCCAAACATGAAGGATATGATGCACTCTGGTTGAAAGTCCTTAAAAAACTTTCATTTAATTTTTAAATTGTTTTCTAAAGTTCTTTAAGCAAAAATAATATACCATACAAAATATATAAATATTTAAATTTAAACAAAAGCATTTTTGTGCACGATTTTAAAATCGTTTATTTTGTTTTTTACTTTCTAGGGGTTTCGGCAAACAAGGATTCCAGTGTCAAGGTAATCATCAATATATTTTAAATGTTTTATGGTTAAACAATATAAAATATAAATGTCTCTTTATTGCAGTTTGTTCTTTTGTTGTGCACAAACGCTGTCATGAATATGTTACATTCGTATGTCCTGGCAAAGATAAAGGAATCGATTCCGTAAGTTTAACTATAGTTATGCGAATATTTATCTACTAGTTCATAAATCATTTAAAACAAAAAAAAGGACACTCATACAATACAATATAATTGGTCCGTTCTACTTTTTCATAACTTTCACATTATCAACCTACATTAAATTTAAAATATTATTCAGACCACAACATTTTCATCATTTCCATAACTATAATCATACGTATAGTAAAAATAATAATCCTCATCCTCGTGGTGTCCTTTGAAGAAGTTTTCTCATTGGTTTTATGCTTTCATTCACTTTACAAAACGTGTTTTGTCCAAGCCACATGCACGCATATTATGAAAAAAAGGAAAGTAGAAATATTAAAAAAATAAAAAAGGATAAATGAAAACCTCTAAGCAAACTTTACACTCGATTTAGCAGCAAAGTACTCCTTTCTGCATACCTTTCCACCGAAACCAACATAACCACAAACATATACCAACATCATATAGATATGTATATGCCTTTATTTGTATAATTACACCTACATTTACCATACATGTAATTTATCCTTTTTGCCTTTCATATACAATAAACAAAATAATTAGTTTATCAAATTGAAAATTTTATTATTTTTCTCATAATGTGCTTTATAATTATAAATTCACTTAATTTTTTTGTTTTATTATTTATTTTCTTTTTTTTGTTTTTTCTTTATTTTTTTTTTTTGTTTTGTAAAATATTATCCCCTACAGGATTCACCAAAAACTCTACACCATTTCGAACCATTCACTTATGCAGGACCCACATTTTGTGACCACTGTGGCTCACTGCTGTATGGTATTTATCATCAGGGGCTTAAATGTTCAGGTAAATCGAAATAATCTTCAAAACCAAACAAAAAGAAAAACTAAGTTTTTTTTCTGTTGTTTAAAATGATCCACCCTTTACAAATCCTATGTAATATATATTCGCTATTTTCTTCAAATCCTTTCCTCTACAAAACTTTTCGTTCTTATTGCTCTCTTAACTTATGTAAAACCGCTATGCTTTTTTCTCTTTTTCTCTTATCCATTTGTTTCCTATATTTTTATAAATATTGTGTGTATGGTATAAGAGTGTAAATAATTAACAGCAACAAACTACAGGGTGATGTTTCAGTTCAATTTAAAATATTTTTAAAATTTAAAATTTTAAGGTTCCTTTAATTTTCTTTTATCCAATACCCAATTTTACAAAATAAAGCCGCTTTTAAGTGACTGCTTCTATTTTTAAGTCAATGAAGTATTAATTCAGTTTTGTCAAAAACAGGGGAGATTTTTAATCCCAACTTAACTTGGAAGTCAAAACCAGGTCAAAATATCGACCCCTTTCTGTCATTCTATCGTAAACGGCATTTTCAAAGAAACCATCGAACATTGTTATTTATAATATCCAATGCTGGCTTTTGACATACTCGTACAATTTTTCGTAATCTAACAGTAAGCTTCGGATTGTTGATTCTGGTACATTTTTAAGGTCGCTTCCACGATAATTTTGCCAAATTGGAGGTCGATATGAAATGAAATAACTGTGGATTACTTTTGGAAATATTTTTGACTAATGTGTTACAGATTTATTTTTGGAAATTAATTTTGTCGGTTATTAATTTATGAGATTGTTTTGCTTTTCTCACAACCTTATAGATAAAACAGAAGCAACATTTCGTCAAATATGCTGGACCGATTTTGATGCAATTTTTAATCGATTTTATAGGGTAATTTTTTTTGAAAAGCTTATAGGAAAGCTTTAAAAAAAAACATACAATTCAAAAAAATGCATGAAGTCTTTATTTGAATCCATAGTACGGTCCATATAATTTAATGTTTGATAATTATTTCATGGAAATGTTGACCTTGACTACGCCTCAAAAGGTCCATCCGCTTAGTCAAATTTTGGCATACTCTTTCCAACCTTTCGGCAGGTATCTCACGAATAAATGTTTCAATGTTGTCTTCCAATGCGTCAATTGAAGCGGGCTTGTCTGTATAGACATGAGCTTTAACATAGCCCCACAAAAAATAGTCTAAAGGCGTTAAATCGCACGATCTAGGCGGCCAATTGACCGGTCCCGAACGTGAAATAAAATGTTCATCGAACTCGCCTCTCAATAAGTCCATTGTTGCGCGTGCTGTGTGGCATGTGGCACCGTTTTGTTGAAACTACATGTCATGCAAGTTAAGCTCTTGCATTTTGGGCAAAATAAAGTTGGATATCATCTCACGGTATTCACAGTTACGTTACGATTCGCATCATCTTTGAAGAAGTACAATTCAATGATGCCACCAGCCCATAAACCGCACCAAACCGTGACTTTTTCTCGATGCATTGGTAGCTCTTGCAATGCTTCTGGATGATATTCACTCCAAAATCGACAATTCTGCATATTAACGTACCCATTGAGACAAAAATGAGCTTCGTCGCTGAACACAATTTTTCGGTAAAAAAGTGGATCTTCGGCAAACTTTCCAAGAGCCCATTCACCAAAAATTTTACGTTGCAGTAGGTCGTTCGGCTTCAATTCTTGCACCAGCTTTATTTTGAAAGGCATCACACCTAAATCCTTCCGCAAAGTTTTCCACGTTGTTGAGTAACAAAGGTCCAATTGCTGCGAACGGCGACGAATCGATAATTGATGGTCATCATTAACACTGGCCGATACAGCTGCGATATTTCCTTCAGTTCGCACTCTACGTAAGCGTGTTGATGGTTTAATGTCCAAAAATGTAAATTTTGTGCCCGAATAGCCGCTTCAGTGGGTCGATTAAACTGACCATAAAATAGAAGAAGAAGCGCGTGATGAACTTTCTTAACAGAGCACGCATTTTGATAATAAAATTCAATAATTTGCAAGCGTTGTTCGTTTGTAAGATGATTTATGATTAAATTATAGACTAAACTAAAGATGTTTGACAGTAAAACAAAACACGAAACGTGCGTCAGCTGTTTAAACCAGTGTTGCCAAAAAGATAATAGCTAAAAATTCACTATTTATGATTTACCCAAAGAACAATTTTGTGAAATTTGGTAGCTACCGAATCAATAAACATTTATTGAATGAGTAGCTTCATAAACCATTTTTTTTATTTATTTATTTATTTTTATTTATTTATTTATCTACAAGCTTAAAGCTAACAGATTTGATCTTAAAAATTTAAGTATTACAATATTATATTAAAAAGTAAACAATAAGAATAAATTGGCCTTAAACAAATCCCTAGAATTACTTAATTCAATAAATTGACAAACTTCATTGAATTGTCTTATAGATCTACAAATCGGCTCATTATTACCGTAGCTTGTTCTGTGAAAAGATTCAAACAAAAATTTTCTACCACGCTGTTTAAACCGAAGTTAAACCTCGCATAGAAATGCGGAAAACCTATCTCGACGTTGAACCGATGCTTATTTTTATAAATAAAGAAAACAAACAATTTTGTTTGGGAAAAAGCATTAGCAAAAAACCCAATGTATTTAAACACTAGCGTGAACACTTTTCTACTTGCCAACTGGCCATTTACAGAGCTGAATGAAGACTAACTATGTATATTTTCTCTAAGAACGAAGAATGCATGTTCTTTTGTATGCTCTTTCGTATAATACATAATAAGAATATAGAATGTTGAAGTGTAGGTTTAGCTGGCGGTTGCTGGCTGTAGTGGTGTTGAAACTCGTACGCTCGCGTTCGATACACACGCAAAGCTCTTGACGGAACATAAATTGGTACAATTAAAAGCAAAGATGGACAACGTACGTGATAACATAAAATATCCCTCACAAGCATTATACCATGAATTTTTCTTCTTGATTCAAGAGCCTTAATACCTAGAAAAAGAGATCTTGCTTTATAATCTGGGATAGAATTCCACTTCATGTTATAAAATATGAATCTAGTAAACCGCCTCTGAACCTTTTCTAAACGATCAGAGCAGGTCTTAAAACCCGGATTCCAAATGACATCTGCATATTCCAATATAGATCTCACAAGAGATATATATAATATATGCATAGTAATGCGTAAGGATCACTGAAGCTCTTCCAATTACATAATCCATGTGACTTTTAAAGGAATAATGTTTGTCCAATATACCACCTAAATCTTTTATGTTTTCTACACAAGATAATACATTAGAATCGATCGTGTAGTCAAAGCTAATGTGGATATAGGACCTATAGAAGGAGATAGCATTGCATTTTTTTATATTTAATTTTAGACAATTTAATTTACACCATTCGGAGACATGGTTAAGGTGTTCCTGTAGCAGCTTGCAATCATGGAGGCAATTGATTTTTAAAAAGAGTTCTAAATCATCAGCGTAAAGGAGGTATTGAGAATGTTTTATCACTGTAGTTATATCATTTAAAAAATATTAAAGAGGAGCGGACCCAAATGACTTCCTTGAGGAACACCTGAGCTGCATTGAATAGATCTCGAAAAAGTGTTATTTATTATGACTTTTTGAGATCTTCCCATTAGATTAGATGACAGCCAATCAAGAAGAGTAGAATGTAAACCATAAAGTTATAATTTGTATATTTAAGTGGAATGATCCACCGAATCAAAAACTTTATTGAAATCGGTATATATATCGCATCTACTTGATTCTTACTTTCAAACGAATTTAACACATAATTTGAGAAAAGAGCTAAATTAGTTGTTGTAGAACGACCGGAAACAAAGCCATGTTGTCGGTCAGAAATATGCTCTCGGGTTATGAATTCTAATTTATTTTTTACCAGGCTCTCAAACAATTTGGGGATGCCAGACAACTTGGAAATACCACAATAGTTCTCAATTTTATTTTTAGGTCCAGATTTATGAATTGGCACGAAATAAGATATTTTCCATTCACTTAGAAATATACCCTGAGATAGAGATTGATTAAATATGCAATACAAAGGAAAGCATAGGGACTTAGCACAATTTTTTAAGAAAAAAGGGGGTATACTATCAGCTCCAGGTATAGTTTTGGGCTTTATAGACTGGAGTCCTGAATATATTTCCTCTAAACTGAGTTGTAATCCTCCGATATCAACGCTACAGGTTGAATTATCCAAAAGTGTACTATAACTGTTATTTCTAGCAGGTGAATAAATGGATTGAAAAAAGTATTGATGATGTGTCTGATGCTTCAGTGTACCCAAATGTCATTTGCTTTGGGTAGCCTGACGTATTTCTTTTCACATTTATATATGTCCAAAACGAAGAAGTATTTGTCTTAATGTTAGTCTCAATATTCATTATATAACACTTGTGAAGGAATTTATTAAGACTAAAAAAATCTTTGCGCAGTTTGCTAAAATTAGAGTAGTCTAAATTATCATTAGTTCGCTTAAATTTGTTAAAAGCTTTACGTTTTTCAGATTAATTATTTGCTTGTTGTACCACGGGAGCTTTTGTTCAATATGTTTGGATCTTCTCGAAAACGGAACGAATCTACTAAAACTGTCGAAAATAATAGACACGAAACGCGAATACTTTTGTTCAAGATTCAGATTGAAACAAGAAAAATTTCAGCCTTGTGTTGGGCTCGTGTCCCAAAAGAGATGAGACCAAAACAAATGTGTATGTTTCAAAACATAATTAATAAATAAATACATATATATTTATTGATGTATTTAAAACCATTTGAAATCCAAGTTTTGCGAATTAAAATTTTTACCGTTGACATTTCAAGTCTCTTGTGGCTAACTTCAGTACGATATCATACTTACATACATATGTATTAAAAGGTATGTAAGTAGGTAGAGATGACAGTCACAAGCAGCCCTTGGTTTAATTAGCGCTGGAAAGTACAGTTTTGGTACCATAAACTCGTTTGACCTATGTAATGAAAAAAAATATTATGGCGGATTTATATTGACAAGATTATCGATCCCAAAGCCATTTCGTCGCATTCAGAAAGGAAATCAGGTCTTTCATTTTTATCTCGGAAAGTTCATCAAGATCTTTAAGGAATGCCCTTCCAAAGCTTAACATTCTAGAACCAGTCAGGGTAGGACATTTACAGAGAAAGTGAATCACAGTTAGTCTCCGCAGCTACGACTTTGAGTATTGTAAAGGATACCCAGCTTTGCTGCATGCTCTCTTATCGGTTCGATAGAACGGTATTTGTTATAAATAATTAGGCCATATCTTCCTGGTATAGTACAGTCCGTTAGGCTGTTCCACCTGGGTTTGGCTTCTGTCAGAAAAATTGAGAAAATGTTTGCCCTTCATAGCTCCAAGAGAAATATTTACCCTTCTCGCAAATGAGCTATGGAGGACCGATCTTTCCCGGGCCAACTAATCAGCCCGTTCATTTCCATCAATGACCTGGGACCCAAATAAGAGTGACACGGAGTTCATCCCGACATTGTAGGACTAGTACTCGTATAGAGGATGTTGTAGCCGAATTGATAGCCTTTTTAGCCGTGTTTCTATTATATTTTGAGTTTGATTTGAGTATTTTGCATGCTTCTCTGATTTCTATTAATTCCGCTTGAAATGCACTGACACAATCAGGTAACTGAAAAGACTTAGAGACATTTAAGGATACAGAGAAAATTCCCGACCCAACTCTACACTTCATCTTTGACCCGTTAGTAAAGATAGTGGCATCGAAGTCTTTCGTAACTATGCCATCCTCCTAATAAAGATGACTTTAAAATCTTTACTGAGGTTCAAGGCAGGGGTACAAAAGTCCGTGTCCGTCGCAAAAATGCATACAAAACTTTTCACATATGTATGTATGTACATATATATTTCGATTTCAATGAAATTGATTAAATTAAATATGTCTTTAACATTTAAAGCTTTGATTGTTTATATGTAGATGCAAACATTCCTTTTTCCAAATTTGATTTTGAAATATTCTGGCAACTCTGTTGCTGCTTTCAAACGATGACAACTTCAGTGCAGCTGTCAAATAAATATAATTCCTTTTCTCCGCCTTTTTTGCGATCGATTTCACTTCTGTTCCGCCTTCAGCGTTGACCACATCTAACACGCATTAAAATATACATCATTAAATAAATTTAAGTTAAACCATTTTCAGTCGTCTTTTATTTCGGGTACTAAATTTATCAGATTTCTTATCAGTTTTTTTTTTGTTAACTTTTCTGAAAATAATATTTTACTAAACAATAAAAAATAAACAAATAAAAACTTGACCCACTCAAAATTTAAATACACACAAAAAATCAAAATAAATTTTGAAAAAATAACAAGGAAATTTTAGCAATTCAAAATAATTTAAAATGAGATTTAAGGCTGCCAGATGGAAAATTTAAAAACAATAAATAATATGAAAAATTAAAAAAAAACTATTTTCTAAAATACTGCACTTTCAAAAACGAACAAGTTAGTTTCTAAAAATCGTTTCTATAGAATCATAAAATATTTGATCTTAACCAAATTAGCAAACTCATTTCTTTGTTTATTTAAATTAAAAGTTTAATAAAAACCTCCTCCTCGACTTGAATCCAATTACATATTCCTAAATTTTGTATTCCAAATAAAATACAAAGTTTAAAAATAATAATGATTGCATTCTTTAAAACAATGTGAATGTATAACATTTACTTATTTTGCACTTTTTTTTACTAAACTACAAAAGTATCCATTTTAATAATATTGTAAGGCTGAATAATATGTATGTTTGCTTGTTTGTTTGTTTGTTTGAACGAGGTTATCTCAGGAACTACTGGTCTGATTTGAAATTTTTTTTCAGTATTAGAAACCTGTTTATTAAGAATGGCTATAGGTTATATAACATCACGCTTAGAATAATACGAGCGGAGTACCAAAAGAATGTTTAAAAATCGGGAATGTTTTTCCCCTTTTGAGAGCTTACACTATGTGTGCTACGAAAACGGTTAAACTTTTTGTAAAATAATGTATGACAGGATTCTTTCTCTTTTTAGAAGTTAAAAAAAAACAGTGAGCGGCAGTATATGTCTATTTTTTAATGTTAGCTTACTATAACCTTCTTTATGCTAACCAAATTTCTTCTTAAATGAAGCATGCGAGTAACACCGTGTATCACAGCTAGCCTTTAATATTTTTCTAAAAATAATTAAAAAAATAGAAAACGAAAAGTAACTTGAAACACCCTAGAAAATTTTTCAAAATAAATAGGACGACAAACTGTCAAAAGTGTTCATTTTATATATAAGTATTTTTGTTCCTAAATTTCTACAATTTATTTCAAGAACTATTGAAGAAGAAGAACAACAAATTCAACAAAACCATAGACAAAACTGAAAATGATAAAGTTTTTGTACCTTCTTCTTGTAAACTTAATTTATCCTCATCACATGTACAATATTACATATAGATATAATGCATTGTATATCATAATATATATCTATGTATATGACAACTTACGACTAAAAACAAAAGACCTTTTAGCTTTCAACTTTCTTCAAAAAGTTATTAAAACATCGTTTATCATAGTTTTGTATTTATATCTATCTATCTATCTATACGTAGGTGTACAATGATGACATATAGAAGTTTTGTGCCGTAACATCTGTGATAAACTTTGGCCCTGTATAATCTTTTTTCCTCTATATGTTTTTTTATATAAGACTCTCGAAAACTTATTCTCTATTTATTATTATTAATAATTCCATTCACGTTGGAAATTATTTCAAGCCTAAAGGACATGCACCCATATGAAGAAGATATGAGTAAAATATTTTTTCTTTTGTTGGTGATAATCTCGAAGTTTTATTTCTGCTTTTTTTCGTTTTCTTTGGAGGAATTAAAGAACAAATTTGTATGTAGTGACCCGGATCTTAAATTGAGATGGAATTAAATAAGGATCATTATATACACTGCAAGGTAAATGGGGGTTTAATTTTGTATTCAGTCTAAAAAGATTCAAGTCTCTTAAGTGATGATATATTATTATCTTGGAAAAAATAGTACGTATACGCCTAAGTGACCAAACTGAATTAAAAACGTTTTAAGAGTCTGTGTAGGTTGTTTTATTTGATTTTGTTGTTGCTAAAGGACAGAAACTAAATACAGTCTAAAAACGAAGCTATTGATGGAACCAAAAAGTAGAAATCTATATGATTTAAAGTGTCTCAATCATGCCAGAAGAATACATGGAAAAATGGAAATTGTATTTTTGTTTTGAATACTTTACAATAGAAGAGAATGAAGTCTTAGAATATTCTTCTCAGTCCATAACTTATTCTTCTGGCACAAGGAGTACAAAATGTAACAGATTGCATGAAAGGAAATATACATATGTACGTATATTTATTTTAAGACAGTCGTTGGATTATTTTGTTTTGCACGAACTTTTGTGGCTTGTGTCAAGTTTAAAGTTTATGAAATAGCAAAAAAGTAAATCTGCCGCCAAATGGAGTTTAAATATTTGGATATAAATATTTTAAAAGAAAGTTTTGTGGATTGTGCAGTGCTTGACAAAAGTTTGGACTTTTTCTGAAAGGCCAGACAATTTTTTTCCTTAAAGAGTTTTTCATAATTTACACCGCCACAAGATAATATTAACTTGCCTCCTATTTTGTCAACAAAAATGTTTTCCTTTCATTCTTTATTTGTTAATATCCTTAAAACTAATGTTGTTTAACAGGTGTTAAGGCTTAAAGAATTAATTTTAGACTTAATAAAAAAAAAACTAAAAATAAAAAATTGTATTAAAATTGATTTCTAGTTCAGAATATTTACTATCACAATATAAGTCTTGGCATAACTTTAAATAGAGCTAAAAGTTAAGGTTTTTAAAACAAAATTAAAAGTTTGACTGTCAAACCTAAAAGGCGGCTGAGATTTAAATCTTATGTTGAATATATGACATGCTTAAAGAAAAAATATAATGCTGAAAAGATCAGAAATAAGCTTTATTTCCTGAATTCATATTAAGTTTCAAAGGTTTCCACTTTGGTGGGAACAAATGGTTTAGTATTTCAGTCCGATCAGCAAGTTATATTCGTCACTATTGTACAACAATTTCAATTCGTCGCATAATCACTGCAGTTTTTCGCTTTAATTGAATTGACCTTTACCAATCAATTACATATAATGATTACAAGACTTTCAAATGAATGCACCGAAGGCAAACAAAATGCAAAAACCTTAAATGCATTCGTGAAGTCTAAAAAATGATTACAATCCATTGAATGCATTTTTTTTTCGTTGCATATGATTCGTGATTATAAAATTTGAAATCCCGGTCTCAGAATGGAATTGATGAATTCAATCTTTAATATTGAAATTATTTATGAACGCATTCATAAAAGATCATTTTATAAGTCTAGTAATAAAATTTAGCTCAATTGATCTAACAACAAAAAATATAGATTAAGATCAGGGCTTTTTAACACTGCATCGTATCAGTGCATTACTATTTTACTAGTAAAACTTTAACAAGAAGTCTACGATCAATAGCATTTTATTATTAACATTATTTATTTTCTCAAAATATTAGAAAAGACACCAGTAACTTGGAAAAAAAGGCGGGGATGCAACCCACACTGATAACTACACATCCCGTCTACCGATTTTTCTTTCTTTAAAGGTTTGTAGGTTTCCGTGTTTTGTTAAAAAAGTTGTCAGTTGAATTGTACTAAGAAAATTAAAACTAACCAACAATATTTTGCATATGATAAAAAGTTTGATTTCAAAATCTATTTTTGTTAACGAGATTTTCTAGTAGAAATCCAATTTTTGAAAAATAATGGTAGCATTTGCTTACTGTTTTTTGTAGATTTTATTTTTTTTTATTAAAAAACTGAGTCTTCAATATTTATAAAAAATTAGCGAATGCAAAAACAATATTTTCTGTGTGATAAAATTAGTTTGAAGCCCATATTTTTAAATTTTTACCAAGTTTTAACGTTGTTTTTTTTAGGTTTTTATTTTTTGTAAAAAACTGTCAATTCGATTTTTCTCAAAATTTTGCCAACTCATCCCTTGGTTTCATCAAACGTTGGCCTATAGAATTATGAAACTCCTATGTCACTAAATCCCTATTTTTATTTTTTTTTTTGTAATTAGCGAATACTAAAAGGGGTTTGTATACCTTTAATATGCCAAAGACACAATGTAAGCATTAGGAAAAGAGGGAAGGGTTGGATAGGAGGTGTCGGTGTACATTGGTTTTGAATTTCTGAACATTGAAATGACAGGGAAAGATAGATCGTGGCAAGGCGTTCCACATTCGCGTAGTATGGCTAAAAAATGAATCTCTGTACTTCATAGTACGGCCGAAGTTGGGCTCAAGGTAAACTGATGGGCATTCCTAGAAGCGCGGGTATTACGGTTAAATTGTTTAAGGGGAGCAATGCAACTGGCTATTTCACTAGAGCATAATCCGTTAAAATAACGGTAAAAAAGGGTGAGATAAAAAACCGCAGATTTCTTCTATTTTCATCCTTGGTTTGATAATCCTTATGAAGATCGTTTAAAACTTATTAATCTGCAAATCCTCCAAAAACACCGTGAAGTAGATGATTTTCTCTTTCTATCTCCATATTAGTCTTTCCTCCCTTAGAAAATATCTCTACAACTCGATCTATGTGTGTCCGTCTTATTAATCTAAATTTAATAATACTTGCTGGTAAAAATTGATTCATTTTAATAATTAAACAATTTGCAGGAAAAGTTCTTTTTCGCCAATTGTAATTTAATTAAGAAGATTTTTCTTTAATACTCCTTAAAAAGTTTGGTTTAAAGATGTCCATTAAACCGTTGGGAAAAATTAAAATCCTTATTTCGGATGTAAGATTCTCTTAATTTCCTCGGTAACAAACTTCACGAATCCCTATTTTTCCTTGCCTATCCTATAAAAGCCGATTTTATACTTCCTCCAAACTTTCTTTTCGTTAAAACAAAAAAAAAGGCCTTACCTTCCAAGGCAACAAACAGATTTCCTTTTTCTTTTGACAATTCTTTAATTTAAAGCTTTATCAATAATTCACAAGAAAAGTCAACTTCCCTTCAAAAGATATATCTCTTATAATATTGATGTTTTGTTTGGAGCTTTTAAAAAATTAAAAAAAAAAGAAGTAGGGACCTTCATTCAATATGCAATTTTCAGCGTCATTGTTTTAATCTTCCCTTCAAGTTAATATCAAGTGAAGCATTCTTAAAACTCTTAAAGGTAGCTACATTATATACCTTGGAACAATCTGTTCCTAATGAAGTATTCACTTTATAGTGCCCTTGTAAAATGGTCTCTAGTGCCATTATATGGTAGGTAACAAGCTGTGCTGCTGTAGGAACTCTGATGAGGTGATGTTCATCAGGGAATATTCCCACGAATCGCAAATTAATAATTCAATAGAAAATGTTCATATTTATTTGTCTCTTTTGTTTCGACTTGCATCGAGCTTTTTTGTTAAATTTTTGTTGGGTTATGTTGAATAATTAATTGCACACCGAGGACTAAATATAAACGAACAACCCAAAAAAAAAACAAAAAAGGATACACACTCCCTCTCAATAGGTTTTATCTGCCTTTCACCATCTTAAAAAAAAAAAAAAAAATTTTACCTTTAAAATAAATTCCGAAAATGGGAACAAAATTAAAATACGCCAACAAAAATAAAAAAAAGTCCTTGGGAACGAAAAGCTGCTCCCACACCGCGCCACGCCTGTGCCGCCATTCCGCTGCTATTACCTGAATTAAAATTACATCATGCAAAATGTAACCAACCAGAGCACTACTATGAACGGATTTACCGTAATTCAAAATAAGTATCCGCTTTCTGAATGAGTTCCCGTGACCGAGCTAAAACTCAGAACTGTGATGTTTTTTGATAGGGACCAAGGACGACGATGACGATGCCGATGACGACGTGCGACGACGTATCCTTGGCATCCATTTTCCATATGTACATACATAAGTAAATTAATTCATACACTCATTGACTCCCAAAAGAGCACATTCTCGCGATAATGAAAGAGCCAAAATTCAGAACCTACCACCGAGCCCACCACATTCTGTGAACGCCCTAAATTACATGCAAATATTTGCAAATTGAAATTGCTGTCAGAATATATGTATGTATGTATAGGTAGGTCGTGCGTCGCTTCTATCCTTTCAGGATCCTTTCCTTTCTAACTGATGTTGGTGCTGATTCTCATGTTGATGTTGATGTTGATGTTGATGCTTATGCTGATGCTTACATGGGCCTCAATATTTATCCTATAACAACAACCTATTTGGGCTGTCTCCTTTAGGGCTAACCGCACCTGGCTTATAATATACAAAAAACAACTCTAAAGGTCGATGATGGCGGGTGGTAAATGGCGAATGGCGATGGTTTGGCGGGCGTACCGTAGCACAGTTGTGACAAGACGGGTGGTATACTGGTATTGGTAATGGTGCAGATGCTGATGGTGGTGGTGGTATATAGTGTCATTAAAAGGATCTTTGGTTTGGAAATTTGTGTACAATACGCACGTTCTTCGAAATTTATATTCTCGTCTTTTTCCATCAGATTAACCCTGGAAAATATTTAGCTGATATAGATCTTATTTTCAAGGCTATTATACTCTTTCACGTATGTATGTATATTGTCTATGCTTTGCAAGGAGGCCACTTCTTTCGGGTGATGTATATTTTATTGCTTGTTAATTTTTGCGTGGGTCTATATTTCTATCCCTAAATGTAGGTAAATTCTATCTATTTGTAGAATTTATATTTATTTATATACCAATCAATCATAATCACTTAATTGGCCTAATGTGCGTGTTTTCTTAGGGCAAAATATACTCGTATTTTTGTTGTTGTTTTTCTTTAGTATTGCCTTAACTCGCACTAAATAGATAATTGATGTTATGAATCTAATTCATTAGAAAATGAAGTGGACACACTTCTAATTATGCGAGTAATCTATGACATTAACAAGTCAATTATTACAGTTTTTCTCTATATACAAATATAATATGTATGTCAGGTACTAGTATTAGTTGTACGAACTTTATCAATGATAATTTTGTCAAATTTTTGCAGTTAAGTTGGTTATATACTTTTTACCCTTTGGCGTAATGAACTTCGAAGAGAAAATAATATTGATTGATAGGCAGAAAATTTGAAAACACACATAATTTGACTTCCAGTTAAACTGATTTTTACTTATTTTTGTATTTTATCAAAACGTTGAAACTTTTGAAGGAAGGATGGTAAAAGTTGGTAGAAATTGTGACCAGCTAAATTTTCCTGTGACCCAATTAGTGTTGGGGTTTTTCAGTTCTGATAACAAGCCCCATAGTAACGTTTGATTGGTGCAAAATAGTTAGAAACAGTAATACGTATTTATTTTTAATTGGAATCTGTTCAACCAATTTAAGGGATGAGTTAATATATTAGAATATTACGATGCTGATAGTTTTGAATATTATTTTGAACGTTTTAGTATTTCTTATTCTAGGAAAATCAATTTTCGGAAAAAGTTAATCGTTAATTACGGAAATTCGGATGAATAACTATAAAAGAGTGTGAAAATCGGATTAGCCATGGTCTTCATCAGAAACGACATCAATTTTCATTTTTAGAACTTCACACTTGTGGCAAGTGTCTAATTTAGGTTTTTTAAATTCAATGTTAAGGGTGTTGAAAATTTTTGAGAACTTTGAAAGTAAAACTGGATCATATTTTTCTGAATAGAGCCGAAATAATTCAGTGATTGATACATCCGTTGACAAATATGTTTTAAAATTTGTCTCGTCTAGTGTAGTGGGACTCATAAGATGGGAAACTGTTCACAAATGTAATTATTTCTTTTTGTTTTTCAGGTGAAAGTTTTTTAGGGCTAGGATGTCTTCCACGCATATCACCATTTATAAATGGCCTTCCAGCTTTTTTTTTGACAACTGTTTTTATAAATTGCTGTGATTTACGAAAAGGGTGTATCCACCACATTTTTGACACACTGAAATCTTACGTTGTCAGAAGCAACAGGAACAAAACTAGGATCACAAATAGAATCATCATCATCGAAATGAAAAAATGAAAAATGCCTTCTTCCATTTCAGTTGAGAAAACAGCGTTTTCTTCACAGGCAATATCTTTAATTTTTGTTCTGATAAGTTCCGTTTTGGTTTACTGAAATTTCTGGCGCTTCACTTGCATCTTAAAAGTCAATTTTATGAAGGTTGTTAACAGTTCCCAATCTAAGATAAACTTGCTAAAAGAACTTACCAGATAAGAAACTTGTATTCTCTTCGTATTCTGTAAATGGTGTTATCTGATTCTGTTTTTTAATGCCAAATTTTACATTTTTCTCGCGCGTTCCATTTTATTTTTTTTTAATATGAAAAAAACTTTGTATTTGTATAAACAATTTTTTTGACACGAAACACGTCTGATCACTTCAACACTTTTGAACACCAAAACGCAACGTTCCCACTTAAGTCAACTAAACCAACTGAAATGCAGCAAACAAAACTATCTTACTTTGACATATGCAACGGTTATTTGAAAAGTTAAATTGAATAGAAAATCTTATGTAGAAATAAGTGCTTCTGTCAAACGAAAAGAACTTGAAAAAGAAATATTTGACTGTTAAAAGTCAAATAGTTTTTTCCTGAACACTGTTTATTTTTAATTTCTTTTTCAAAAAAGCCATAGCACGGCAATAAATTATAGCTACAATTTATCTTCTCTGAAGACTTGTAGCAACCATATAATTCACAGTTGCTCTAAGTAGCTCGGATTATATGGTTTCTCGATTAATTCGGGAAAATATGCGTCAAGACAATGTGTAATGGTCATCATCTGATGAGCCCAACCATTGCACCGGGGCGAAACGCATATATGAACACTTGCTGGATCATATTTATTTTATTTTCATGATTTTCATGATTTTAAATCATTTTATTAAAAAAGAACTTACGTGGAGATAAGTGTCAATAAAATATAGCAAAGTATCTTAAGTCCACATACATTTTTACAAAAAACAAAAATGGAACCGAATTAAGAAAATATGACATTTTTGTTAAATCATAAAATTTGAGTTTGGAGGACATGAGAAAATTCAATAACATAAGCTTTTCTGTCAAATGCATTGTAATTACAACCGTTCAAACATAAGTACGAATTCTACGATATTTTTGTAACGGACAAATTTTTTTAAATGGGAGTAAGACAGAAATATGGATTTCTATTGAAAAACAGAGAAATCACTTATGTCGACATAAGCTATTATGTCTTATTTCCACATATGTAATTGAAGCCATGTGGTACTGCAGTCAAATATTTCTAAGGAAATCGTATTAAGAATCATGAATTGATCCTCAACAGTAATGAGCTTGTCCCGAATATAGCTCTTTATTACATACCCTGATGTCTGGAAAAAAGTATGTTTTTGTATCGGCTATTCTGGAATAGAAATGAAAAGAGTTGTTTATTTAGAATAATTTGGAAATAATGAATATTACAATGATAGACAGAACACAGTGTATAGTAAAGTATTCTACATTCGCGTAGTTCAGCTAAAGAACGAATCTGTATGTTTGACAGAACGACGAAGTTGGGTTCGAGGGTATTCTAGCGTATATTCGTGATGGCTCAACTATTACGGTTGAATTTCTTGAGGGTAGAAATGCAACTGCCTATTTCACTAGAGCACAATCCGTTGAAATGACGGTAAAAATTATATTTTTGGTATTCAAGCGTAAATGATTAAATATATCATTTCACTTACCATTTTGAACTAAATGAACTTAATGAGCTTTTCATAAAATCTTTTGGAGAACCAAATCCGAAGGCGTTGTGAATCTAAAAGAGAATTTGAAAAGCTAAGGGTACTGACACAAGCTACTAGCGATGCACATAAGTGGATTAGAAGTTTAAAAAAGGAGATTATTCATACAAAAAAAGAAAGGGTGTCGGAGACATGACAAAGCTCCGGGGTACACCATTGTTTATTTTGTGGAATTGAAATTAGGTGAGGCAACAGTCCGTAGAGAACCGGGGAACCTACAGTTTGTATCCCGATTTTTCAATTCCTATCAAGAGCCAATACCCGGGACAGAAGAAAAACGTTTAGGTCCCTCTTTTTTTTAGTTATAAGCTGTTTTTTATCTTTTTGACACGAGACCTTAAGAGTGTAACAGATGAAAAAGATAACTCAGTCAGTAGTTTCACTAACGTCGAAGAGAACCTCTTCACAACAATAGAAGAGATATCCGGACCAGCGGATTTTTTTGTGTTAAGGTTCCTAAGGACTATATCTGCATAGTACAAAAGTGAAAGAAGATTGTTCCGATGATATCATTAACATTCTCACGAACAGGTGGAGTCATAACACTCTCAAAGTAGCGTTGAATTGGCAGTCAGTTCCCTAGAAAAAACGATACTTTTTTCCAGATAAGTACAACAAATGAAGTATCATTTACAATAAGTAGCTTTGATATAAAAATCGTTCCAACATGATTTTGTAGGTTTTTATTTTTTGAAAGTTTTTAACTAACGAGTTTTTCCAAAAATACAATACTACAAATATACCTAAATTAATTTCAAAAAATGTATTTGTTTGAGAAATTCTTCGTTTTTTCTTTTTACTGAATATTTTGACATTGACAGTTTGGTCATTAGTTTATAAGTGGACTCACATTAAAATTAAATGGTTTTAAATATTATGTCAAATTCAAATTGGTAAAACAGGTTATAATAAAAAAAAAATACGAAACATTGTAAAGGCTCTTAAAAAAGTTAATTTTTAATTTCAACGTTGATAAATTCTTAAAGATCCCTATTGTGACATTTGTCTCAAAGTCTTCTTAAAATCTGTTAAATCAACTGAAATTTAATTCCTCATTACATTATCGTAGCCAAGAACTTCTATCTCTGAAAAACTGACCCAGTTTTTATTGACCATAATCAGAGTTATAGCCCCCGAATGACGTCAAACATACTCGACTTTAAGCTAAAGTAACAAATTTTGTAGCTATCCTATAAACATCAAGGAAAGAGTTTTTGTTAATTTGTATCTTAAAAGTAAAAGTATAAAAGTAGGTGTTTATCCATCAAGCAAGGGTTTTTGATATGCCTATTAATTTTAATACATGCCTGCCTTTTAGTATAGAACACATACTTGCAGTATGAGAATTCTTGCTTTGTAAGCTGGCTTCAATAATTGCTTAGCTTATATGTATGTAGAGAATATAATGTTTTGTTGGAACATCCTTTCCTTTCCTTCTTTTTAATGTCAGAAAGCTATTTCATCTTGAAATTTTGTCCATGACCATGGAAAATGTATACAACTGCTGATGGCCATTAAATGTCACCCCTTAGTTATCTTAACTATCCATTTTTATGTAGGTTTTTTTTTTCTTATCCTTCTAATAGCCTCACACCCTCTGAATTCCTTACCAAAAAAAGAAGAAACCCCATAATGGTGAAAGTGTTTCCCACGTATGTACAATGTACATACGACTTTTATGTAAAATTGCCAAAGAAGAAAAAGATGAACAATTTGCATGTCCTTTCTGCCTTAAAATATACATATGTGCTAACAAAGCCTTCGGATGGATGTTCTATACTATATAAGAACATGTACCTAACTAAACGTATGTACATATAATTTATATAGCCTTCTTACCCACGCGTGCTATATATGGCCACCACATGTTCATGTAATCTGTCATCAACATCCATTCTAGTTGCCATTATCTTTGCTCCTTTTTGTATCTATGTACATACAATATACATATACATATGTATGTATGTATCTAACATGCTGTTAAAGGAAAGAGACTCTTTTTTTTCCAAAAGCTAAATGATTTTGACCTTGCTGAGGCTTTTGTATTTAAGTTGAACAACATAAGTGTGAGGAGTTCACTCACTTGAGAAGGCATATTGTCTATGCCTGGTTTCAAGGATACACCGAAGTCAAAAACATAATCCTATCAAGCATCAGCCACTTTTATATTCCTAGATCCTATTTGAGCGAGTTAAAGAAATTCAAATCGTCATCATCGTCGTCGTCGTCGTCGACAGGACGAACGAACGAAAAAAAAAAGGAAGAAAAAATATTTTACGACTTCTTGTTCCTTAACCGAAACGAATTTTCTTCCATAAATAGATATTCCAATTCCAACTTCCGAGTTATACAAATCAAGTTCGACCCACCGCAACGCCCGCCATCCTCCACGCGAAACACACACACACACACCACACCACACCTAAAATAGATTTGTCAAGAGACATTAATTCAGGACATACGCTCGAATGCGCGTATCATTATTTTTTGATTCTGAGTTTTGAGGAAGAGAAAAAAAAATCAATCACTATCCCTGCTGTCGCTGTCGTTCTGACGTATCTGAATTGGCACACATTATGGAAGAAGATACTCATCATTTCAAGCCATGAATCAGATGAAGACGACGACACGACGAGCAGAAGTAAAGCGAAACGAACCAAAAATGCCAAGTAGTCTATGGTACTCGTATTACGGTTTTCTGGTTGTATCTCTATGTGCCACTGTGTCATGTGTGCGGTATGGCATATGATGGCGAATGGCGTATGGATGCTTATTTCTTGTGCTTTAAAGACAATTACCTCAGATGATTGTATGTTATTTGTGGCTGGCATGTGTGTCATGGCGTATTTCTGCTATCCATATGTCGGTAAGCCCCTTTAAACATTTGTTACTTTAAGACATTTATTCAAAAATATCTATGTGTATGCAGATAGGAGCATGTGTGTCTATGGAAGGAGATTCAGGATTTTTCTAAAAATATGTGTCATTGACAAACATGATTGACGTGGAATTGATAGATAATAATTTATGCAATCTTAATAATGAATGTTGGAATTGAAGTGACCTTCTAGACGTCTTTCATTTTTCATTTACAAGCCGTAGGGATACTAGAGAAACGTACTTAACTCAATCCACCTGAGACAGTATATGTTTTTCGCTTTTTTCAATAAAAATATGGACTGCAAGTGATGCATGGCTGTGAAAGAAGTTTAAGTGTGTGCAACTATGGATGCTTCTTTAGCTTACTATCTCGATTAGTATGAAATACAATACCGTAGATACAAAGGGTTATCCAATAAGAGGTTTCATTTTGAATAGCGTACTATTTACAAGCTGTTATCTCTATAATATACGTCATTATTAAAAATGGAACGAGACGCTCTTTAACAAAGAATTGGAATTATCAAAATTCACTACAAAACTGGTCAAAAACTTGCAACCACAGTATGACCACTAAACCACTTTTGGGTCTTCGTGAATTACCTTCTTGGCCCGACAAGATAATGATGTGAAGAACAACTTAGAGCAGAGTTTACCAACGTGGGGCCCACGCCCCACAGAGGGGGGCAATTTGATTGTATAGGAGGCCAATTGAAAATTATGCTGCATTAGACTTCTCTCCGAAAAATCTATGGTTCTTGTGTTACCACCCTTGAAAATATATTTCTGAACGCACCCATGATCTGTAATTCATTAATTCTGTCAACTGTAACCAACTTTACTTCAATCAATGAAACTTTCCGTCAAATATGAATCAGTTGTTTCTGTCACTTTGATTTATCAGTCTTGTTATTCCCCACAGATATATGTAGGTACAAACATCAACGTTTTTATTTTAATCATATATTATTTTATTTTTTTTCCTCGATCCATAGATCATATTGAAATGAGTGGTTCAAGCAAGAAAAAAATTTGGCAGTATTTGGAGAATGTTTGGCCAACGAATCAATGAAACCAGGTCGTCTTGAGGCACATTTGAAGGCGAACCATAAAGCCCATATAAATTCAAATTTGAATTACTTCCAAACTATAAAGACAAATTTTGAAAAAAGGAGAACAGTTAAGTCCCTACTCAACATGGAAATATCAATCGTACTCGAGTTGAGGCAAGTTACCAAATTTCTTTACTCATCACTAAATCTGGAAATAGTCATACCATAGAAGAGAATTTAATCAAACCATCAATATCAACAATTCTTAAGACAGTTCTGGAAAAAGATGACAAAGATGTTCAAAATATGCCACTAAGTAACAATACTGTTTGCAGAAGAATTGACGAAATGAGTGAGGATATTGAAATGCAACTCGTTGAAAAACTAAAAACAAGAAATTTTTCGTTGCAAATAGATAAATCCACTTTAAGACAGAGTGAGGCCGTACTTTTTACTTATTTAAGATATATTGACAAATGTGATTTTCATGAAGAAATGAGAACCCAAAAATCCTTCTTGTCCATTGTGTTATTCACAGGGAAAACTTGGTAGCCAAAAACATTTCGCCTGTTCTGAATGAAGTTATAAATTCTGTAATAAAGTATCAATTCTATTAAAGCTAGTGCCAAATTTGAACGTCTTTTTAAGCTTTTTTGTGAAGAACGAAATGAGTAAGACTTATGCTTCACACTGAAGTAAGATGGCTCTCGAAAGGGAACTGCTTGAAAAGATTTATTGAACTTTTTGATACTCTTAGTGATTTTTTAAATGACAAACCAAAAATGAAAAATCTGATGACGATTGATGGTAAAGCATTTGTGAGTAATTTAGCTGATATCTTCGAAAAACTAAATACATTAAATAAGCAATTTCAAGGAAAAAATAAAACTCTCTTTATTGAATTATGTCAGACATATATTTACAACAAAAATTTTGAAAAGTTTCCTTGGCTCCAAAAATGTGAAGTATCCGATACCGCTAAAAATGTAATTGTCGATCATCTGAAAAATGTAGATTTTTGATTTGAAAGAAATTGATTTCCCAACTTTGACGATGAAACCAATGCTAGTGAATCTTTCTGATATTTCAAATGTACAATATCAAGAAGAACTCGCTGAAATACAAAATGATGAGTCAATTAAACCTTTAATCGACATAAAAGGAGCCATGGCATGGCTTACTAAATGAAACCGAAATCAAATACCCCAATACAAATTTGAACGTCTTTTTAAGCTTTTTTGTGAAGAACGAAATGAGTAAGACTTATGCTTCACACTGAAGTAAGATGGCTCTCGAAAGGGAACTGCTTGAAAAGATTTATTGAACTTTTTGATACTCTTAGTGATTTTTTAAATGACAAACCAAAAATGAAAAATCTGATGACGATTGATGGTAAAGCATTTGTGAGTAATTTAGCTGATATCTTCGAAAAACTAAATACATTAAATAAGCAATTTCAAGGAAAAAATAAAACTCTCTTTATTGAATTATGTCAGACATATATTTACAACAAAAATTTTGAAAAGTTTCCTTGGCTCCAAAAATGTGAAGTATCCGATACCGCTAAAAATGTAATTGTCGATCATCTGAAAAATGTAGATTTTTGATTTGAAAGAAATTGATTTCCCAACTTTGACGATGAAACCAATGCTAGTGAATCTTTCTGATATTTCAAATGTACAATATCAAGAAGAACTCGCTGAAATACAAAATGATGAGTCAATTAAACCTTTAATCGACATAAAAGGAGCCATGGCATGGCTTACTAAATGAAACCGAAATCAAATACCCCAATACAACCAAAAATGCAAGAGAACTGTTATTACCTTTTCCATCTCCATGTTTAACGGAATGCGGATTTAGTGCCATAAATGACTTGCTGATAAAAAAAAGAAATTGTCTTGATATAACAAAACGAGGAGACTTGAGACTGAAGGTGTCTAAACTGGAACCTGATATACATTTTCTATGGATTTCTTTATTCAACATTTCAGATGTATGCATGTTCAAAATTGTTGAGGTCTACATTTATAATGTAAGGGGGACATGAAGATTTTGGAAAGGTTCCGGTGGGACATAACAGAAAAAAAGTTGGGCAACACTGACTTGAGTAATACTGATTTGGACCGTCGGTTTGAAAAAACTCAGGTTTGTCAGTCTTGGAAATTAGGCGTTCCAGAAACGACATAGCAAGATGTTTTGCACTAAGGCTATTAAAATTCAGTTATAACAACAGCTCAAGCCAACCGATCAACAGCAATGTTGTATTTTCTCTGAATGGGCCCTTGCAATGATCCGGATTTTTACAGAAAAATAATTTTTAGTGATGAGGGCTATTTTCACTTCGGAGGCTACGTTAGTGAGGCTGAAGCAACTGTTACGATCAATAGATTCGCCATCGAGCAATGACTAATGACTTTTTGTAGTTGGAAATTAAAACATCGCTACGATAAGGACAAATAACATAGTCACAGTCACATGTGAGTTGAATATATTTTTGAAGCGTTCGAGTCGGACATTAAAAAAAAAATAGATTCTGACTTCTCCTGCATTTGGTTTTCAAATTGTTTTTGTTTTTTTTTTATTTTTTACGTTTTGCTGTTTATTTAAGATTCAAATCGGTGCTGGTGCTGTTTTTAAATTAAAGAATTGTCTAGTTATTTTGAAATTTAGAAATAACACCAAAATGCACTATTTGAATTTCGGCCCCGATTTTCATATTTTTGTATGACGCAAATTTCAACGTTGCTGAATTATTTTATGCACCTTTAAATTTTTCTATCAAGTAAGGTTTTTTAAAATATGCACCTTTGGAAATGCTAAAAAGGACCAAAAACGGGTTTTAAGGCTAAGTTAAGTGACCCCCCCCCCTGGGAGATTATTTTGTTATAATTTAACCTTGCAATCGTATTGCGTTAATGGATATGACTTTAAACTTTGTTGCTAAAAATACTACTTTTAACTGGGGACTGGACCAAGAATCGGAAATCCAGCACTATTCCAATCGCTCAATAACAAATTCATCAATTTTTGACCAATAAACGATTCAGGGGGGGGAGGTCAAATGAGCCATAAAGCTTATACAGTTTAGTTGTATTTCATCTTAAGATTTGTTAGTAATTTAACAATATTCACCAAAAAGCAGTTTGCTGTCAAAAATAACTAAAATCTTTATTTTCACACAATTTAGAATTGGACAAATCTTTAGTAATGCTTCAAATTATTTTCATAAGATCTTTTCTGAGAGAAAGGGCAAATATTCAGGTTTTTAAGAAGTAACCTTGAATAAAAGATAGCCAATTTGATAGTAAATTGCCGTTAAATTCCTGAAAATCGTCTTTAATTCCTTCTAATTTTATTTTGACACACAGAAATAATGTAAGGCTTTCTTAAAATGTTTAAAGAACATTTTTAAGCGATGTTTAAAAACTCATCTTTATGCTTAGTGTATTTTTTTTTTTATAATTAGCGAACACTAAAAGGGTTTTGTATACCTTTAATATGCCAAAGACACAGTGTGAGCATTAGGAAAAGAGGGAAGGGTTGGATAGGAGGTGTCGGTGTACATTGATTTTAAATTTCTGAGCATTGCAATGACAGGGAAAGATAGAGCGTGGCAAGGCGTTCCACATTCGCGTAGTACGGCTAAAAAAAGAATCTCTGTACTTCATAGTACGGCCGAAGTTGGGCTCAAGGGTAAACTGATGAGCGTTCCTAGAAGAACGGGTATTACGGTTAAATTGTTTAAGGGGAGGAATGCAACTGGCTATTTCACTAGAGCATAGTCCGTTAAAATAACGGTAAAAAAGGGTGAGGCAAGAAACCTTGCGTCGATGTTCGAGGTGTGACCCCCCCTCCCCTCTGATTGAAAGTCTGGATCCACCCTTGATTACTCATATATAAAAGAATATAAATATTTGCAGTGAATGTTGAAGAAAATGATTTATAGATTTGGATGGATACTTCATAAATTTAGATAGACTCTTAAATCCTTATACACATGTTTTTCGAATTAAAAAAAGTAATACCATAGAAACCCCAAGTGATTCATTAATTTTGAAGTCAGATTTAAATTAAATCCATCAAAACTCAAAGGAAAAGTGCAATAGCTTGTTGACCAGTTCAAATTGAAAGTCGACATTTTTTTCTTAAGTTTTTGAAATATTCTGGCATTATATCCACAAAGTGGGTTTGTAATCTTTTTAATTTTTTTTATTAAGCTGACTTAAGAAAAGAATCGATTTTTCTGTCAGTTTTTAGACTAACTAAATATTTTTGGAAGAAAACAGTTTTGTTATTATTTTTTTTTTAATTTAGAAGAATAAATTTAATTAATTTTTTCTAACTAAAACATGAAAATTTGAAAAACTTTTCTAACTACAAACTTACATTCTTATTAATGAAATAGTTTTAAAACGGTTTCAGGATTTAAATTAATATTATTCAAAATTTGTATGATTTTTTTATATGTAAGTAGAATTTTTAATAAACCTAGAACTTGAAACCCCTTTTAATCAACTTCTGCCTCAATAATTATTTTTTTAAAAAACCCAAAAATATAAACGAAAAGGTTTTAAAATGGTAAAAACATCAATTTCTGTAAGAAAAATTTTGTAAATTTAATTTTTATTTCAACTGTTGTGTCGCAGTTTAGTAATCATGAATTTGAAGTTGAAATTCAAATTAAAGAGCGAATAGAGTTCGGTTACCAAAATTATGTTTTTTTTATTAAGATTAAGTAATACATTCTTTTTTATAATATCTGCTGTATTTTTACCACTTTATACTTTTCTTTTTAACAAAAAAGCGTCATCTCTTAAATTGAGGGACGTTGGTATTTTTGGTCAGCTTAAATAAGACAAATCTTATAAAATGAATTATTTACAACATCTCCTACATATTTCATCAAAATCTATATCTAATATAAATCTTAAATAGATTTCTAATATAAACAATAAAGAAAAACACCTGTTTTAAAAATTAAAAAAATACAAATTTTAACAAAACCAATCTTTGAAAGTGTTTTTACAATCCAACTACCGAAATCTATCGTCTTTATATTCCATTACGTCAATTCATGGTTAAGAAGAGCTTCCAAAGTTGATGAAATCAAACATTAATGCCGCACGTTTTGTGCGATGTGGTTGAAATAATATCGAACTATTTCTATTGAATATAATCTTCCAAATCCTTCCCTTCCAACCATGTCTCTTATATTCCTCTTTGCTTCTTCTACACAAATCAATTCAATTTATTTTCCTTCAATTTACTTAAAGGCATAATAAAAAAAAAAAAAAAGTATATCTTTGGTGTAATGTTGAGGAAAAATGACATTCATCTGCAGAAAGAGCCCCCAAGCAATCTTCCGCTATAACAGATTTATGTTCGACTTTCTATATTCTACTACCCTACCCCCCTTCCATTACTCGTACCGCATCGTACCGTACCGTACCGTACCGTACCATACCATACCATACCAACTTGCTGTATGATGATGAAAATCAAATTGAAAGCTCACAATATCTCCTTTTCTGTGTAGGCAGACAGGATTAAAATCGCCGAAGGATAATCCATGTTCTGTTGTGGATTTTCTTATCCACCATCAACATCGTCATCATCTCAAACCCCAAACCCCAAACCTCAAACCAAACGTCAGACCCAGGAAATACAATACATTACAACAACAACAATAAAGAAGAAAATGCAAGATGATGAATTAACAACAGCTATAACATTATCCTTTTTTTGTTTTGATTTATTTAACTTCAGACCAGGACCTTTGTTGGGGATATTTTATTTTATTCCTTTTTTCCATATACAATTTTTTATTTATTGTTAGTTATTTTTTCATCCTTTATTACAAACATTATTATTATATATGTATGTACTATATATGTATATGTCAAAAATTTGCATCGCACTCCTATTGAGGTACAACAACAAATCGCTGAAAATTTATTAGATACAATATATCACAACAAAAGCGCACCCATATTCATAAAATATCAACAACAACAAAATTAGTCCTTTATACCAAAAAACAAAAACAATTTTTGAATTATATTAGAATTAACAAGATTTGAAAAAAAAAAAGAAAACAAAAAATCGCATTTAGTTTATGTTTTGTTTTTGAAACATCAAAAAAAATATATATAAAAATAAATCTGTTGCATTGGAACTTGAGGAGACGACAAATCGGATCCTGGTTAATTTTCCATCAGTTTTTCATTAGGCTCACCAGATTCCGCACAAATGGCAACCCAGTACGTTTCTATCGCCGATATTTTGTGACCATTGCGGATCCCTTCTCCATGGTATTACACATAAAGGTCTTAAATGCAAAGGTAATACCCTTATTCAAACAATAAAAAAATCTATACAAATTACCTTAGTGAAGTTAGATTTATAGAGTTTCACAAAAAAAAAACTGTTACTGTTGTCGTTCAAAAACTTATAAGTTTAAAAAAAAATGTTTGTCCATGCTTTTGAAAATTGATTTGACTTTTCTGTTTTGTTTGTTTGTTTGTTTTTTGTTAGAAAACACTTTTAGATAAAGTCTTCGTTTTATGGTTTGTTTGTCTGGTAAGTTTGTTTTTAAATGTTTTAGCTTAACAAATCAAAAAGTATCACAAACAAATTTATTGCATTTTTAAAGAAATTGTACCGAAAAACGCAATTTTTTGAATTTTTTTTTGGCCAAAAATTAGTATTAAATAAAGTAACTAACTATGCAAAGGATTATGTCTTTTGAAACTAACTATAGGTAAGTTTTAGTTATTTAGTCTTATTACATATTTTTTTTCCTTATAAATTCTTAATCCAAATAGAAAAGGGATAAATGATGAATCTAACATATTTTAATTGCAAAAGGCAATGAGGCCCAATATATTCCACGCAAAATCACATAAAGTAATTTTGGAAATTGCGAATCAGTTTTGTTTTCATTAATTTTCAATTTTTGCTTTTTTCGATTACTTTTATGTTGTTTTAGTAAAATAAATTTACAAGTTTTTGATTTTCATAAAATTTCCTAAAATTTGGACAACATTCTAGTACTTTAAGAAATTAGTTCTCAGTTTACTATTTTATATCTTGACATTGAAGTTGTCTAATAAATGTGTCAAATCAGAATATTTTGAGTTTTTTGTAATAATTATGGTTTTGGAATTTTAGACTTTCATTCTTATCAGTGGTTACCTTTCAAATTTAATTTGTTTACAAACATGCCTCTCACAAATCTATCATCACATCACTAAAAGTGACAGTCAATATTACGGTAAACTCTGAACTGACAGATGTAATTATTTTATCTCAACTCAAGCTTAACTGTGGAATGTATTCGGTAAACCATTTAGTAATTATTCAAAATGCAATTGCTTAAACTGTGTTTATTGAATTAAAGTTTATAATGTGCAATATAGTGGTAGTCTTAAATAAATTTTCCAATAAGCGGTTACGTTTTGATACTTAAAAAAAAGTTTTTTTAGAGGACATAAATGGATATTTTATTTCATAATTCCGTTACGTCTACAATTGCAGTTTAATATTCTTTCTTTTCCAAGATTTAAAAATGTCTCAACACTGAAGATGATTTTCAATGAAAATCCGGATCATTTTTATGCAATAACCTCATTTTGCACCAATTTCACTTTTGACGTTAGATAAGTTGCCTCACGAGATCCAAAAGTTCTTTAATTTTGCGAATTGTTATTAAAAAATATCGACAATTTTTCAGTGAATTGGGCAAATTGTTTTCCTAAAAATTCTAATCTCAGTGAAATCGACAGAGCAAGGCAGTGTTCACAATCCATTTTTTCCTAGGAATCAAATTAACTTTTAACAATATCATTGCCTTGTTGAAGAGTGTATTGTTCAAATTTCAGTAATAACGTATTTTTACTTGTGAAATGTCAAAATATGACATCTTCCAAAATGACAGCTGCTCAAATAGCTATATACAATTGGAAAGCATGATACAACTAAAACAGAAAGCGCATTCGCGTTTCTATTTTTGTTTCGTTCTGCGCATCTACGTCACGGACACTCAACGAGTTTGACGTTTATTATTCAGTATGTGAAATCAAAACAAATCAATGGCACTAATTTGTTTAGATATTTTGTTATTATAATAAAATGTTAATATTTCTAATATTTTTCATTTAGGTAAATGGTTTTAAATGGTTAATATTTGTGTTTATTCGTAAGTTAAAGAAAATTTGTGTGTTTGAGTGAAAGAAATTAAGTAAATGAAGAGTATGGTGTATTTTTTTTTCATTTTCATTTGGATGCAATTTTCTCTGGAAGATTGTTTAATTAGTGATAAATGGTTAAATAAAAGATATGATGGTCTTTTTAAATCATTGGTTTTTCAACCTTTAATTTAATAAATAATTTGTTTGTATTTTCTTTTCCTTGATAGTTTGTTTTCCGTGATTTGTCTGTTCAGTTTTCGCATTCGGAAGTACATACGACAACGAAAGAAAAAGTTCATAACCTTCTCATCGCATTCGATCGTTGCTTTCTCGGCAACTTCAAGTAAATGCTGTAGTTAGGACAGATGTAAATGACTTCAGCTTCTCCATTTACTGCATTAAAAACATTTTGTGGGATTTGCTTAAGACAAGCCTCCTTCATCCAAATGATTTACCCAAGAGCTTTCGTCTGGTTCAATTTGTTCCAGTTTTAGTATGGTGTTTTTAACATGATGGCAAATGTAGCCAAGCAAGTTTTCCAAACCATCGTAATTAAATGGGAGATTTTCTTCTGGCTCAGAAGCAATAGGCATGCTATTGTCGACTTTGTCAACGACAAAAATCCTTCCTAAAAAAGCGAATATTGTTAAGATGAATCGATTATTAGATTGTGAGATTAAACCTGGTCTTAGTCCTTAACTCTGTTTTGAGTTGCTTATTTTCTTCGCGTAAAGTTTTTCTAATAAGTTTATAAAAACAAATTAGTTTATACAATTTCAGAATGCATTTATAGTACGATTAAGATTTTGTTCCTATCATAAATGCCTACAAATATTATTAGATATGTAGGTATGTACTTACAATTGTTCAATTAGCACATCAAATTGAGCTTGTTTTAATTGTGGATGTGAAATATTTTCCGTCAAGTTATCATTTTTGCATTGCTGTTCAGGCACGTTTTCATGCTCGAGCTCAATGGGAACCAGCAACCCACTCACTACATATTTTTGCTCTTACAGCTCCATTCTTTTCGAGCGCTTTGTTGTGTCAGGCTCAGACGCTACAGGCAGTTGCTTTGCGTAAACCGTAGGAACTGCATCTGGTTTCAAAATCCGATACCTTGTGAATCCTATTGATATAAATCTATTTCAGATTCTTATTCTGAACTACTTTTTTTATTATATTACCCATTTCATACTTTGTATTTTTTATATAAACTTCTCGCAAAAAGTGGAGACTACAAATTCTTGCAGTTAGAACCTTAATTTTTTCCTTGCGTTTGGTGAACAAGGTCCACTGCTTCGAGAGATTTAAATTTCCTTTTGGAAATTTATGAAAGCTGGAATCTCTCGTTATCTTATTTCTTTTCTTTCGTTGCAGTCAAAACAAACACCCATGTTTATTAATAAATGTTTTTTTATTTAGTATAAATTATAAACAATACCACTTTAAATAACTTTATTGATTTAAAAATTTTAAAATTCACTTCCGTTAACATTTACAACAAAAAATAGAGTGAAATTGCACCAACAATTCTAACTCTCTTCAATTGATTGAGTGTCCGTGACGTCACGATAGTTTGACAACCAAAACCTAACATGCGCAATGCGCTATCTTTATTAGTTGTATCATGATTGGAAAGGGAGCGTATCGGAATCCCGCTTTTTAAAATCCCGTTTTTAAAAATCCCGAAAAAAAGTTTTAAAATCCCGTCTTCTAAAATCCTGCTTATTCAAAATCCCGATCAATTACAATCCCGCTTTTTAAAATCACGTGAAATCCCGACAATCTCGTTTTTTTTTACAAAATACGTGCATTAAACAATATGAATCCTACAGCAAATCTACCTCTCCATAACAGTTTTACCGCTTTCGTTGACTTTGTTAATTGATTTGAGTTTATGTTTTTATTTTTTGATATGTTATATTTGATAAAGGTTACAATAAAATGGATTTAGACAAATATCTCATTTTTTAATTTGTTTCAATTTTTTTCTAATTTCGATTTTGCAATCAAAACTAGTTGTTTAATTTTAAAAAATTGCGTGATTTTTAAAAATTAAACAACTAGTTTTGATTGAAAAATCGGGATAATAAAAAACGGGATTATAAGAAACGGGATTACAAACAGCGGGATTATAAAAAGCAGGATTATAAAAAATGGAATTTTGAAATCGAGATTATAAGAAACGGGAATATAAAAACCAGGATATCGAACCCAACCTTATTGAAAACCCCATAATATTCACTTAAAATAAAAGGTGATTTTTAAAAGCTATAGAAAAGTTAAAAAAAAACACATACAATTCAGAAAAATGCATGAAATCTTTATTTGAATCGATAGTACGGTCCATATAATTTATTTAATTTATTTCATGCAAATGTTGACCTTGACTGCGCCTCAAGTGGTCTATCCGCTTAGTCCAATTTTGGCATACTCTTTCCAACATTTCGGCCGGTATCTCACGAATAAATACTTCAATGTTGTCTTCCAATGCGTCAATTGAAGCAAGCTTGTCTGTATAGACATGAGTTTTAACATAGCCCTACAAAAAATAGTCTAAAGGCGTTAAATCGCACGATCTAGGCGGCCAATAGACCGGTCCCAAACGTGAAATAAAATGTTCACCGAACTCGCCTCTCAATAAGTCCATTTTGGCACCGTCCTATTGAAATCACATGTCACGCAAGTCAAGCTCTTGCATTTTGGGTAAAAAAAAATGTGGATATCATCTCACGGTAGCGCTCACCATTCACAGTTACGTTACGATTCGCATCGTCTTTGAAGAAGTCCGTTTGAGTGAGGCCACCAACCCATAAACCGCACCAAACTGTGACTTTTTCTGGGTGCAATGGTAGCTCTTGCAATGCTTCTGGCTGATATTCACTCCAAAATCGACAATTCTGCTTATTTACGTACCCATCGCTGAGCACAAGAAGCGCGCGATAAACTTTCTTAACAGAGCACGCATTTTGATAATAAAATTCAATAATTTGCAAGAGTTTTTCGTATGTAAAACGATTCATGGTTAAACTATAGACCAAACTGAAGATGTTTGACAGTGAAATAAAACACGAAACGTGCGTCAGCTGTTCAAACCAGTGTTGCCAAAAAGATATTAGCTAAAAAATCACCCTTTATAAAAAATGACTTCACTTAACTTCATCACCAACTTCCTTATAAAGTTTTGCAAAATTGTCAAAAAAAAACATTTGTACATGTTTATTTGTAAAAATTTACAAGTTACCAAACGGACTAATTTATGTTTGTTTTTTAAAAGGTTTTTAAATTTTAAGAAAATTCTAATGACAAATAATGGAAAAAAACATATTTTCCAAATTTCATATTTTCGTATAACAAAAGTAGTATGGTGGTCACTGACAAGCAACTGTATGTATGTATGTTGCCTTGAATTTATTTATATATAGAAACTGGAACAACTAAAAGTTGCAAGAATAAGCAACTTAAAGTTATTTAATTTACTTCAGCCACAGATTTCTTCACTATTTTTGCAATAAGAAGGCAAAAGTCCAGAGAAGTTTGGTAAAACACGTCATAGTTGCACAAAGTGTTAAAACATTTCTTATCACAATTGTTAGAAACACAAAAGGACTGTTACAATGGAAATAATTTCAAAAGATACGAAATGAGACAAGAGAAAAATTAGTTTTGAGTCTCGCTTTGAACATTTGTGATTTCAAGTTCTGAGTTCTGTCGATTTTATTTTGTTGTATGAACATAAAATTGACAAGACTTTGGACTAGCATAGGACGTCATAGAAAGCGCGAAACAGATTAAAACAGCGACGACCATTTTTTTTAAGAACCAATGTATTGCTTTTTCCCTACAATATGCAGGGGTTGATTATAAGTTGTCGATGCTGTTTTCAATAGCCGTATTTTTTTGGTATTCCATATATAGTACAGTGAGAAATTGCCAAAAAACTATCCGCAGCAGTCCGTTTTTATATTTGAAAGTTGATACAATTGAATATTTGCCAGAATAATTTATCAAAAAATTCAAAAAAAAAAAAATAGCGAAATTTAGCCCAGGGGTGAAATCGTGTAAGCTGATTTTTGATAGTCGACTATCAAATCCAAGAAAATACGTCTGTGTAAGGTGATAGTCGATTTCAAATTTGTATCCAAACAATTTGACATAAAATAAAAACTTCAAGAAGAGGGTTTGTTCGTAGACTACTATATTAACATGTGGTATTGAAGCTCGCCTAAATTCTTTATATACCTAAATCGAGTTGAAATGAGCTTAATTCGCCTCGATTCCGGTCGGGGATCGGAGTCGAGTCAAAAATTGTGAAGAAAAACCTGTGTGGAGGAGTTGGTTTTACAGATAATGTGTTATGATCTGTTTATTTGCATATTTGTGTACAAAAAATATAGCTCTCTTTTAATCAAATCAAATAAAAAAAAAATGCACATGGATTAGGTAGCATATTCTTATATGGTGCTGAACTATTCAGTTTTTCATTGTTTAACACGAATCAAACTATCTCACTTGCACTTCATAAGAAACATCGAAACACCATTTGCATTTTAGAAAGTGCTGTCAAACTTATTAATTTTTAAATCTTCTTGTTCGGTGGAAACACCAAAAAGATTTATTTAATCTAAACTGAGATAAGCCTTTGGTGGAAACATAGCAAAACATAAATATCTTTTCTATTGTTTTCTCTTGCAAAATAAGCCCAGTTAGTCCATTTTAACTAACAAAACTAAATAATATCAACAGTAATAGATTGATTTTTTTCCCCAATGGAAAACACACATGATTCCAAATGCTCAACTACTCAACGAACACAGCCATCGAGATACAGATGCAATATCAACCGTACCAACATTTGAGAACGAAATCACATAAGATCCATTCGAGACTCGTATAAATGCCAAAACCCATCCGTAGTAAGATTCTACTTTAACTTTTATCGGTAGTATTCATACTACGGATATCGTTTTTGTTGTTCGTGTAAAATCCTACTATACTCTTGATAGATTTTCCAACAAAACACGGATAATGTGTTTAAAAAATATTTGCTGGAAAGCTCGCTGTTCCACGTCAAGGAATAAATCATCTTTCCAATTAATAAGTTCAGTGCTATATGAAGCAAATATTTTTTTTTGTTGATGGATGTGTTCAGTGCTAGTTTTATTTTCCAAACTTTTAATTATTTAAGTATTCAACAAAATTTATTGAAAATCAAAATGATTTATCAAAATAATAAATATTACTTTATTTAAATAAGATACATTCCAGGCATTAAATTAATGAATTGGAAGTAAGCCAAAGTTTTAATTGAAATAAATGATTAGTTTTGCCTTATATCGATGGAAATTTGAGTTTGTTTAAGTTTATGCACTACTGACTCTTTTAAAATTAGGGATAATTCGCATTTAATGCCACTTAAATGGTCAGTAAAAATAAAGTGAAAACGAAATAAATTTACATAATATTCTAATAAATCTATGGGATTTGACGAAGGATTTATATTATTTTCATTATGTGAAACCATACACTGTGTTAACTTAAGCTGCTAAAGCACAAAGCAGATGCGACACATGACCGAGACGTTTTGGATAGCTGTTATATTAAAATCTAACATTATACAGATAATGTTGCCTAATATAATATATTTCATAGACTTTAAAACTATAAATATAAAATTATCACAGAATCCAAAAGTAAAGATTTTATCAAAGAATTTAAACTTTTTAGTAGTATGTTTAGTTGCTATTGCAATCATAAGCCTAGTACAATCCATTACTTTTAATTACTAAAATCAATTTCCAGTGAAAGCATCCCATTATTTTTGTTTTTTGACGTTTATTTGAACGTTGAATTTTTTCAAAAGGTTTGTTTGTTTAAAAAATCCTCCATTCCATGTTCGATTTCTAATTACAATTATCAAGAGAATTTTTGGTGTTGATGCAATATGCAAATAGTTTCTTTTTAAAACATTTATTTTTTTAAGAACTTCATCAATCATGAAAGAATACGTTAAAAGTAAATTAACTTAAAACATGTGTATTTTTCGTTCTGTTCGAATGTTAACACTGAACAAACGATTGAACTCTAAATTACTTGATGTCAAAAAGTTAAGTCTATTAATTTTTGATTGAACATTATTATTTTTTCTTTCTTTCTCTTTGAAAAACACAAACCATCTATGTAAGAGTATGTATGTAAGTACTTTTTCTGATAAATGGTCATTTAAAGTTGAATTCCAAAATTGATTACTTTCAAACAAACACCAACAAAAAAAAATTACAACCATAAATTTCCCTTAATCGATATTAAATTTTTGATAAAGTGCGAGAGAGGACTCTTTTACAAATAATGTAGTATACATTTATAACTATTTTTCCGCTCCATATATTTTATGTTTTAAATTAAATGTGAGTTTTAAAAGAAAATTACTTTGAAGGTACAGCTTGGAATAGAATAAATAGGCTTTTATGTTTTGTTAAAGTTTTTGTTAATAAATTATGTCAATTTAAGGAAGCGATAGAACTGTCTTATTTTTTTTTTTGTAATGTCCTAAATTTAAATCTGATAATAGACTGGTTTATTTATGCCAGTTTTATGGGTGGTTCTCCACTAACTCCAAATAAGTGTACAAAATGAGGTGTTTGGACTAGGTCCTTAACGTGACGGTAAAATACGTAACAAATGGTTAAGAAGGCCATAAAGACCGCACAACATTCTTCTTTGATAATGAAGATAATTTACTAAACATTAAAAGCAGAAATCATATCCGACCAAAAATTTTCCATAATTCTCTTAAAGTTTTTGTCATTCTAAACAATTTTGGCGCCAAATTTACCACGAAGAAAAAGTTATAAATGTTTAAACATTGACAGTTGGGGCCTATTTCATAAATCATACACGTTTTACAATTCCTACAACATACAACATTTGTGTCCATCATAAAAATCATACAAATTTCTGTTTCATAGATTTCATTGAAAGTGTTGTATGACATTTGATTAATTGTATGATGTGTATGATTTTGACTTTTCATTGTATTTGAGTATAAGGTTAATAAAACCTAAATTCTTTATGCTTTCAAAAATACAAAATAAATTTGGTGGCCCAACAGTCCGTTGGGAACTATGGCCTAGTGTCTTACGACTCTCAACTATTCCTGTGTGCTAGTAATGTTGTCAGGAATGGAGGGACCTACAGTTTTAAGCCGAATCCGAACGGATAATTTGAGAAAGCACTTTTCATGACAAGAACTACTTTTGGAGGATTTGCTAATTCCTCACAAGAGGCAAAAACTTAAGGTGGCACAGACAGGGACGAACACAAAACCTCTCGCATGACAGTCCTACGCACTAACCATCATGCCACGGGCACTAGAAAAAAATACAAAATATCTGTTGGATAATTGAAAGAAAAAGTGAGTCGCCTAAAAGCTCCGCACTCGAAACAAACATGAGCCCACCAGGAACAGCACCTTTGTCTAAGCATTCGCTATTTTTTCTTTGGTGATCGGGGTGTTGTCAAATTTCCAAAATAGACTGACTACTCTTAAGTCTGTCTGGAACATTTTTAAATTAAAATAAAATAGGGTCTCTCATTATGTTTTTTAAACATTTCTATGCAGAAGGATAATACATTCCAATATTTCCAGTGTAAATGTTGGCCTCATCAACTGTTGTATGACAGCAGATGATACAACAAATTTCTTAAAACAGAAATCATACAACAGAACTGTCAAAAGCAGGCAATATATGATGTACATAATCTTTGAAATAGGCCCTTGGCCAATTTTTTAAGACCTTATTCACACTGCACACTGTTTACAGTGAAAATCCAAAGCTGTCAAATTCAAATTAGAAAAACCCTAAATTAATCTTTTTAGATCCATAAAACACTATCTACGAAATTGAAAAATGTCTTTGTTAATTGAAACATGAATTTATCAAATTATCACTTTCTACTTATCAATTTTCTAAACATAAATTGATGTTGGAAACATTCAATAATACTAATGGGTAAGGTAATTTTCAATCTAAACTAAAATGCCCGCCTGCAAAATTCAATAAAATCTAAAAAAATATTTCCATTACATTTTACATCGCACTTTGCTCTCACTTCAAAATATATATGATGGACAATATTCCTATTGAAAGAAATTTCAAAAATAAACCTTTTTATATATAATCACACACACACACACAAATGTATATTTTACTTATATACATGCAGAGGTTATTCTCACATATGTGACATCTTTCAATCGATTTTCATAATTTCCGTTTAATATAATCGAAAAAGATTGAATTGCCAGCTTCTGAATAGAACTTAAATTAGCCTCCAGGAAGCATCTCTATAGCTACTATCGTTTTATAATATCTACATACTCAGAACTCCTATTTGAAAAATCAACGATACAACAAAATATAGAAATGAAAGAAAAAAAATAAATAAACAACTCACGTATGGGAAATTTGCATCAATTCATATAACGTTCAATCATAAGGATGCAACAGGATATTAAAAGATTTAACTGTAAAGTACAATTTATCGACACTTATGTCAGGAACAGCAGAGCGATAATCCCATTATTGTTGTTGTTGGGTCATTACAATGTGATTTAAGTATTGCAAAAATGTTCAATTAAACATAATGAGTAGGTAGGTTTTTTTAAACAGAAACATAGAAAATTTGTAATTTGAATACCACCACTATACAAAAAATATCTAGAGAGATGTTTTATTATTTCAATTTTTTCTGATACATACAAAAAATAGTCTAATACCAAAACTTAATTTCTGGAAGTATTTCTATTTACCGTGCGTGGTTCCTTAACCTTTCATCTCACATTGATTTAACGTATAAGAAATATTTGCAGTTGTGATTTTTGAAGCTGTCATCTTTTGACATTTGACAAATAAAAACTACATCATTACTAAAAATGGAACGATACACGTTTCAAAAACGGGAGCGTGTCGAAATGCTGTATGATACTGTACGATACTGTATGGCCATAATACTGTATGGTTAATATTCTGTATTGCAAAATATTGTACATTTAAAAAACTCTGTATCAAAATGCTGTATTGTCAAAATACTGTATCTCATAATACTGTATAAAACTGGAAGTTTTGACAGATCAATTAGTTTCGTGCTGCAATTGTTGATTATGATAGGAACAATTCATGTAAAAATGTGAGAGATATACAAATAACTAAGAAAAAGAGAATTAGCAAGAGAAAATAAGAAGAAGATATCATTTATGTTTTTATGTTGTTTTTATTTTTATTATTTCAAAAACTTATGAATTATCATAGCTGCATATGTTATTGTTCAAGGGAAGTATATTAGAACATTATGCTAATGAATATAATTATTATGATGTTTTCTTAAAAAAATATTATTCTGTTTTCAAAGTGCGACTTTTTTACATTGTCAAAACGATTTTTATTTTTCAGCCTTATTTACAGCATTTTGAAAAACAGAATTTTGATATCCAGAATTTTGAGATGCAGTATTTTGATCATACAGTATTTTGAGATACAGTATTTAAAATACAGTATTTAAAATACAGTATTTAAAATACAGTATTTTGATCCATAGAGTATTTCGACCCCAACTCTTCAAAAACTCCTTGATAAGGTAAAATTCACTAAAAAAAAGGTGAACAAAATTACAGTCATAATTGGAAGTTTACAATTTTGCAAGTTAAGTTTCCCGACCGTTATATTTTTGGAAGAGGTTATAACAATTATTGGCCACCGATATCTTGTGATTTAACACCTTTAAAAAGGTTTTCTTTGGGAATACCTTTAAAGATCTAAAGACATTCAAGACCTTAAACATACAATTCGTTTTCATTGTTGTGCGGAAGGTATGCCCTTCACGATAAAACCTAAATACATTGATTTCTATTAAAAAATACTCCTTATCTTTATCAAATTTGAACCTCTTATTCAGAAATTTGATATGTAAAAAAAAATCTGAAACTATATACAGCGTTCGGCAGCGGGGCATAAACGATTTGAAAAATTGTTACACAAATTTATTTTTCTCACCAAAACTTAAATTGTATTTATGAATATAATTTTTAGATAATGCTATTACAAAACCAGTTGTGTTAATTACGTACGAAAAATCACATAAGTCAAGTGCTGTTCATTTCTGTCAAACACTCCTGCAGATGTGGAACTCGAATATCTTGGGTTATTGTCATACTAAGGGCGTCGAATGGACGAAGTTTGTTTATGTATACTCGTGCTTTGTGATAGCCCCATACAAAGTAATCACATGGAGACAAATCTGTAGATCAAAATGGATATTCATCTCCTAGAAATAAAATCAGAAGTGCAGGGAATGTTTCTTTTATAAAAGCCCATTGCTGCTCTTGAGGAAGTTGAAACCATACAGTATTCAAGTTGAAACGTCGTCTTCTCAGGTCCGGCAAAAACCACACAGAATCTGTAAGTAACGATCTGTTTTGACAGTGACAGTCCGACCATTTTCACCGAAAAAAAATTCGGCCAATTATTGAAGATTCTACTTACTTACTTACTTAAGGTGGCGCTATAGTCCTGTGTGAATTAGGGCCTATCCCAACAAACTTCTTCATCTAGCTCGGTCCCCAGCTAGATATCTCCAGTTTCGAGCTTCAAGTTGGGTGAGGTCACTTTCCACTTGTGCGCACCACTTGATCCGCGGTCTTCCTCTACTGCGCTGTCCTGTGGGTGTAGATTCGAAGACTTTCCGGGCCGGAGCATTGGTTTCCATGCACTCTACGTGACCCAGCCATCTCAGTCGTTGGACTTTTACCCTTCTGGCCAAGTCTACGTCGCTCTACAGCCCATACAGCTCGTCGTTCTATCTTCTTCACCACTCCCCTTCTATGCATACGGGACCGTAGATCACACGAAGAACTTTTTTCTCGAAACGACCCAAGGTGCTTTCATCCGCTTTTATCATAGTCCATGCTTCTGCACCGAATAGCAGGACGGGGATGTAAGGGTTTTATATAGCGACACTTTGGTCCCTCGACAGAGGGCTTTCATAGCCCAAAGAAACAGCGCCAGTGGTTAGCAAGATTTATTCTTTGTTTGATCTCAGCGCTGGTGTTGTTTTCTGTGTTCATAGCGGAGCCTAGGTAGACGAAGTCCTTGACTACCTCAAAGTTACGTCTGTCGATGGTTACGTTTTGACCGAGACGTCGCACACACGGCAAAATGACTACTTTAGGAGGCCAAAAATCATAGACATGGGAAATTGTTTTTATTTCTGATTTTTATAAAGTTAATGACCGATACATTATCAAAAATAATGAATTGACACACGGTACACTTAAAACAAATAGAACCGTTAACTTAATAAAGAAAATATATGAATTTAGAAAAAGGCACAAGTACGATAACTTTGGCGCCAAGATATAATAACGGTTTTTGGTAGAGGGGCTTAATACAAACATTTTTTACTACGGGAGGGGGGTCTATCTCCCCCCGTTTAGGCGGTAGGGGCAATTTAAAAAAAAATATTATTTAAAATGGAAAAAAACAATTAAAAAATAACGGTGATACTTACAATTAAGTTTTATACATTTTTTTAAAGCCAGCATTCTGTTTTATAAGCCAGTTTTTAATTAAAGTCAAAACTATGCGTAGTTTTTGAAAAATGTAATTTTAAACTCAAAATTTGAGTAAAAAAAGTTAAAAAAAAGGTTTAAAGTGTAATTTTTCAATGCTTCAAGATTATCTACCATTGTTTTTATTTCAGAATTTATTTTTTCTTATTTGTTTTTGATCAAAAACCAAAAACTAGATGATTTTATGTCTTTTAGTTTTTGAGAAAATTGAAAATAACCACAACTACTATTTTAATTTAATTCTTTTTTTTTGCTTGAGTGGTCTTATTTTGATAGTAACAATGGTAGGTGCGAGTTTGGGTGTATGCAACAGTAAGGTGTGTGCGAGTTTGGGTGTATGCAACAGTGGGATCTGTAAGGTGGGCATGCTGCCCCCCTGCAACCCCCCTGCTTGGGAACACTATAGGATTTGGGGTGGGTGCAAGTTGGAGTGCGTGCATGGTCTGGAGGGTGCAAGGTGCGGTGGGTGCAAGATGGGGTGCATCCAAAGTTTCTTTTGCATTTAAATAAGCTGGATTTAAGAAAAATTAATTTACCCTAGGTGTATCTTAATCCATATTCGATTATTACTATCAAAATAAGACTACGTAAATACTCAAGCAAGGAAAAAGTAATTTAATTAAAATATTTTTTTTGGTAATTTTCAATTTTCTCAAGAACTAGAAGACATAAAGTCATCTAGTTTTCAGTTTTTGATCATCGTTCCACACACTTAGATGATGATAATTTATACAAAATTTTTCGCACTGAAATCTGATCCATTTTCCTTATATGCAATTTCGAGTGACTTCGATCACTCCGACTACCTATCAATAAAAGAAGATAGTATCACAATGAGTTGATTTGAGTTCTCAAAATTCACAATAATAACGGCCAACAAACGACTTAATGAAAATATCAAAGACAGAAAGCGGAACCTACCGGAACTTTTTTTGTAAGCCTGAGTAAACATGAATTTTAAAGAAAAATGTGTCTAGGACCGCAATATAATATTTTAATATTTACCATCACATTTTTTTTTATTTAACAGTCTTTATTAAATGTTCATACCTGTAGATTCAATATTCTTGATCACTTTGTATATTTTACCACGAGACTGAAAAAAAATGAGTTATGTTTCATTGACGTTTAAGTGAGCAATCAACCGTACCATCACTTCGCTCATTTGCCGGACTCTCGTAGTCTTTTATTTTAAACATAACAGAGGCGACTTATGCTCTTTGTGATTCACAGACCATCTGACTAAAAAAATACAAGCTTATTTAGACTCTACCTTTATTTTGATAAACAGCTTTTTGGCCTCCTAAAGTAGTCATTTTGCCGTGTGTGCGTCGCGTTGTCGGTGTTGTAAGTCCTTTCTTGACGACAGCATGTACTTTGTTTTGCCCTCATTAACCGTTAAACCCATTTTTGCCGCCTCTACCTCAATACTCACAAAAGCCCCATTGACATCACGGTGATGAGTTCTTCCGATTATATCGATGTCATCAGCATATGCTAGTAATTGGACAGACTTTTGAAAGATAATGCCTCTAATGTTGATGTCTGAGCTCTGCACTATTCTTTCAAGTACGATGTTAAAAAAATCGCATGACAACCCATCACCTTGTCTAAAACCTTTTTTGACATCGAAAGGTTCTGTTAAGTTGTTTCCGAATTCTCCATGGTCATCCTGCACAAACGGACGAGTTAAGCAGGGATGCCAAAACTAGACATGGCTCTATACAGCTCGTCCCTGTAGATGCTCTTATATGCGGCCTTGAAATCGGTGAAAATATGGTGGGTGTCGATTTGATGTTCTTGGGGTTTTTTCCAGGATCTGCCGTAATGTGAATATTTGATCGACTGTGGACTTTCTTGATCTAAAACCACACTGATAAGGACCTATCAGGTTGTTGACGATCGGCTTTAGACGTTCACATATTACGGCAGAAAAGATTTTGTAAGCGATGTTAAGTAGACTGATGCCTCTATAGTTGGTGCAGTTTAGAGGGTCTTCTTTTTTCAGAATCGGGCAAACAATACTGAGGTTCCATTCATCGTTCATGCTTTCTTCCGACCATATCTTACAGAAAAGTTGGTGCATGCTCCAAACCAAACTATCTCCAGCTGCTTTAAAGAGCTCCGCATTCAAGCCATCCGCTCCAGCAGTTTTGTTAGACTTCAGCTTAGATATGGCAATCCTTACTTCGTCTAAGTCGGGAGGACGGGATTGTTGGCTTTCGTCGTCTATGTTAAATGGATAATCTTACTTGACAGCGGAATTCGGTTCGTCGTCGCCGTTATACAGTCTGCAGAAGTGGTCCTTCCATATTCTAAGCATTTACTGCGGTTCCACTATTGTGTTTCCACTTTCGTCTTTGCAGCCTTAGGTTCTAGGTTTATGTAATGTGAATTTCGTTTCACCTGTTCATACAACTTTTGAACTTCATTCCTGCTTTTAAACCTCCCAACATCTTCGACCGCACGCTTCTCATGCTCTCTCTTTTTCCTTCTGAGAAGTCGGTGTTCCTCTCGCCTCTTCTGCTCATAGAGCTCGTGAGCAACTCTCGTCCTTCTAAGCTTCTACTAATTCCACAAAAAAACAGTGACCTAGGAACTGTGAAGAGGTCTTTCATGGAACGGAAATTTTGTATATTAACCACTCCTGTTTGTCATCCTTCAAGATTTCCAACACTGCTTCTGCAAACATTATCTGCCTGCCGTAGTCGTTTTCCTGCCTACTTCAAGAATTTAACCTTTTCTTAAACTTTAAACTTTGAGTGAATATACATTGAATACAACTCATTTTAATAATTGTATTTAGAGACTATTCTAAAGGCTAACAGAATAACCTCAAAAATAGTGTTACAAAATTACCAGTGTGTTTTAAAACCTATCTTGATGCTTAAATAAAATGCTTCGTAAAAAATTTATCAAGCCGAATCCAAGAGTTTCTTCATGAATTAAAACTGAAAATGTGTTCAAAATCTAATCATCTTTTTTAATTGTATTAATCCTCAGAGATATGATCTTCATCTTCAAAGTAAGGAACTCACTTTGTTCAATATTAAGGACAGATTACCATCAAGGCCATGCTATGACCTTAATTTCTATAACATCCTATTTGTATAGGTATATTGGTCGCAACTATGTATGTATCTGTTTATCTAGTTTTTGGTGAAAATTTCTGACACACCGTTTTTATGCAACACAAACTAAAGCACGATGTTAAAATTAAAAGGTTTTGATGGCCGTGAAAATGTTTTCCAGCTGCATAAACAGTTTATTCATGTGAGAAATTGCTTTCCTCAGTAAACCAACCCATATGGCTTAAAATCTATACGTTATACATACATGATATTACATTTGTGTATAGTTTTGATATACATATGTATATACACATGTATAATAAAACCTTTATCCCTGTAGGCTAAATATACAGCCATGGCCAAAATAATAGAAGCACAACATGTTTCTAAATAAAAAATAAATAAATTAGGTGGCGCCACAGTCCATGAAGAACCAGGGCCTAGTGACTTACAACTCTCAACCATTCCTGTGTGCGAGTAATGTTGTCAAAGATGGAAGTGACCTACAGTTTATATGCCGAATCCTAACGGATAATTTTGAGAAAGCACTTTTTCATGACAAGAATTACTCTTGGAGGATTTGTCAATTCCTCGCAAGTGGCAGTACCCGTAAACTTTTTTTTTTTTAATTAAGGTGGCACAGGCAGGGATTGAACCCAAGACCCCTTGCATGACAGTCCAACGCACTAACCATCACGCTACGGGCACTACAACTTGTTTCTAAAGTTGTAAAATTTACTCTCAAGATTTTCAAGTAAAGTAAATTTGTCACAAGTTTCTTAAAAAGCTGTCCAATAAAAATATGAATAATTGACTTAAGCTTAAGAGATCAATGGATTTCGATGAAAAATGTAAATGAATGTAATTTTTTGATAAATAATATTTGATTTTTAGTTGAAAAATCCTCAATTAAATCAATTCTATATCTCATAAAGCCAATTTGGTATTGACATCTTTCTTAAGGAGTTAAGTACCACATTTTAGTGACAGTTCTCCAGAGATTCGCCTCTTTAAAAAAGCTAATAAATATCCAGTTATAGTTTTGTGCTCAATGGAAGGGTTATCAATGAGATTAAAGTCCACTCAAAAAAATACAAAACTTATGTATACATTTTTAAGTGTTTCCAATATTTTGACCAGCTAAATTGTTGTATTAGAGGATGTTTTTTTAGGGGTATAGAACTTTGAAATGGAATAAAACAAGGATGATTTTTTTAAATTGACATGAACTTTACTCTATTCAAAAGACAATCTTCCGGCACAATAATTTAATCAAGGTCGACTCAGCTGGTTTATACTACAATTATATACAATTTTTGATGACTTTTTTCGACATTTGTGACCGTATATAGGCAATAACACGTTTCGGGCTTATCGGCGTAAGCAAAAACGACTTTATATATCCCCACAGAAAATAGTCAAAATGATCTTGGATTCCAATTTACTGGTCCTTAACGTGAAACTATTGCGGCACGTGTGATACGTTACGCCACCAGCCGGTTGTTTAATTGATGAACAAAAAAGTCAGTAATCATGGCTCTTTAGTGGTCCTCATTGACTGTAAAGTTCTGGCTATCATTGCTTTTAAGAAATTAGTGAGGAGTTATTCCAACTACTCAGTAAACCAAACAGTTTAAACAGTGTTGCCAACGTAAAGTTTTATACCCCTAAACAAATAAATACCTTTTATAAGTTTTTCAACATGTGTTACCTTTCTTTAAATGACATAAAACACTTAAGCTTAAAATTAAGAAATGTGTTTATTATTTTGCCAATAGCTGTTGAAATGTTTATATGAATGTGTCTCAAATAACTGCACCATGATGATAAAGGCTTAATGGTATACTATGTGTGCGTTGTGTTTGTTTAAAGAATACCACAAGGCAAGAATGCTTCTGGTCAAACCATTGCCATAGCAAAAGGATATTCATATCACATATTAAATTTGTTATCACACCGCATTTATACAAAAAGGAATTTTTCATTTCACTATCTAAAAAGTTCTGTGTGGTCATGTTATGGATGCATGAAAGGCCATAAAGGAAGGGAAATTATTTCCAAAAAAAAAAAAAAAAAACTATACGGCCCTGAATGCACTCGTGAGAAATATACATATACATACATACTATAAACCTTATCATACCTACCTACATATATTTTTCTAGACTAGCCTCTTCAACAGCCTCATAGCCTCATTGGCCACTTGTAGTGCAATTACGACGACGAACGGGATGAGCTGAGCGTGAGCGTGATCCTGAGCATGCTATAAGCTCTGAGCAAGCTCTTGTTGTCGTTATCCTCATAGGTATTCATTTTCTTGTCGAGTGGATATTTAATAATTATAAAACAGAAAAAAAAATAATATCAAAAGGACCAAAGGACCCTCTTGTGTTAGTTGGTGTGAATGTTCATATTATGCATAAGAGCCGGGTGTGGTGTTAGGTTAGTCTTTTATTTTTATTTTTTATTTTATTTTTTCATCATAAACTTATTTTTTCTTTTCTTCAGAATGACGTGAATGACAGCAGCAAAAAAGACTGTACATTTTAATCTATTAAATTATTTTACATGTATATATATTGAAATATGAATGGAAAAGAAGTGAGTGCGCGGTGCCATTGACAAGAAGAAATAAGGCATACAACAAATAAGAGGGTGTGAGACCATTCACTTTTGCTGTGTAATTCTTTGAATGCTTTAGTATAGAGTTCGAGTACTGTATATTCTGTACAATTTCTTGACTTTTGTAATTTTATTTAAAGTTTCAAAGAACTTTAAATTAAATTATGATATAACTTACATTTTACTTTGAATAAAGAAGAAGAAATATTTTGTATTTGTAATTTATAAAGAGAAATGCACCAATTAGTTAGAATCTTTGCTGTTTTGATATTTTGATGAGAATTCTCAATTTTTTAAATTCACTTGAGATTCAATCAATTTTTTTTCTTTACTTTATTATAATTATTATAATAAAAAAAATAGGTGAAGACTGATTTGGTTGTAAATAAAGAATCAATATTGTTGTAATAACGCCTGGAGTCAAAATTTTATTAATTGCATTTGTTTCAAACTTCGGAAAAAAATCCGAAATTATGGGTAACCTTACTCGGTTCACCTGGTGATAAATAGTTTCTTCTTTAAAAAAAAAAAACTATCCGAAACTTTAAAAGTGACATTTACAGTACATAACTATTTTAACATCTCATTAAAATTGCCAATTGAATTTTTCTCACTTTACTAAAATTTTACAATTATATTATTTATAATTTGACAGTCACAATTATCTGTTAGTTCCAAATGATTTTAACAGATGGCGACATCTGTTGACTGAATTGAGTAAGTATTCAATAGATGAATAGATGGCGCTATGTCAAACTTCCAAACGTTTCATATAAGCTACAATTTAATAGCATAACCACCACATGTTGCTGAGGCTAAAGTATAGGTAACATTTTTTTGTAGTTAACGAAATACCGTGAATTTGACTTCTTAAATTTTTGGTGTTAGCGTAGTCGGCCACGTGTTACTTAGATTAAAGCTTATTATAGTGAATATAATACAACAACTGCCAGACCCATTTCTGCACTTTTCTTCAGAAATAAAATGAATTGATTCAGAGTATTTTCCCGGATATGCAGAGTAATTCCTTGAATCGTAACTGGCTCAGTCATCGGGTTATTTTGTCAGCCAAAAATGTTGATGTTGACGAAATTAACTTGCAGATACAACAATAATTGTTAAAAGGCGAATTGATGTTTTTTAAATCAATCGCTAATGTTGTTAGTGAAAATGATTCCAATTGAATTTTAAAATTCACTAGATATACCTGGAATACCACCACAATACCACATAATCTTCGATTAAAGAATGGTTCACCTGTTATTCTCCTGCGTAATTTGAATTTTGAAACGGTAAACGTTTGGTTACCAAAAACATCACCGGCAATATTCTTGAAGCAACCATTTTAACTAGCAAGTTCATAAGCTTCAAAAGGTTACAGTTTTCAATTCGTTTAGCTTTCGCCATGTCTATAAATAAGACTCAAGGCCAAAAAAAAATGTGCATTTGTGGTTAAGGTTCGGAAGATCCGTGTTTTCCCATGGGCAGCTAACGTTCGCCTTACATAGTTTAGAACAATGTTATATGACAAAAAACGTTAGCCACAGCAATGCGAGGCCGGGTCAGCTAGTAATAATACAAGTTTGTGTTCGATGTACACTTCGCTGCAACTTCAAATATTTTCGGAAATGCTTTTTACATTTCTTTCAAAATATTGACGGTTTTTATTGTAAATAATATTTTTGTTTTTGTTTTTTAGATGTTTCATACGTAAAGTAGTAGAACTGATTTCATCGTTGTTAATGTTTTCAAGTATTAGTTAAAATCAACACTTTCAGTATTTTTATTGAAATTGAATTTCTGATCTCAAATTTTAAGACCATTATGTAGATCTACATGCCCTAGCAGTGTTTCAAAACACTAAGACCTAACCGGACTTGCAGCAGCTGATAAAATTGATTAAGTTGTGCATCAGGTTCTTCTAATTCTAGGGTGAAAATAAAACAAAAAATTGGTCGCTCAAAAGTTTTAAAAGTTATTAAAACTCGAGTCATCTTAAACTATTTAAACTTAAGAAAAACAACCGCTACTTGACGAACAACGAAAATTTTTGCGATTAGACTTTTTCAAAACTCAAATAAACTGGCAAAATAGTAGTATCAAGGGTTTTTTTTCAGAAGAAAAAGTATTTAATTTCGATGGCCTAGATGGGTCAACCTTTTACGAATATTTAAACGATTTGAGGAAATAAAATTGTTTTTAAGGCTTCATCATAGCCGTGGAGGATGTGTTGTGATTTAAAAAGCTGTCAGTTATTATGAAACAGTTGACATTGAGGTCGTTACATCAAAAATTACTGCAGCTGGATATAAAAGAATCTTGAAAAAAAATTTTAATAAAAATTCTAACATTTTTTGATCCATAATTTTAGCCTACCAATATGATAACGTGCCTTTATTCACTCGGTGCGTATAATAAAAGCTTTGAAAGAGGAGCACTTTGTTCAATGGCTGCATGCCGTACGCATCGGGTCTAAACATTTTTAAATACACTTAAGAACTATATTAAAAGGTTGTAAAATCAATACTGGAACTAATTTCCGAAATAATTTATGAAATTAAAGGTGGAAGTAACCATTACAAAATTAATAAAAACTGGTTTAAGTCAAATCCATTAACAATTTTAATATTAAATTTTTCTGGTGGCTGTTTTTGTATAATTCTTTTGAAAATCTTTTTTTAACATCTTAAGTGAATAGTTAGCACCAAAAGATGCAACAAAAACACTCTGAACGATCATGTGGACCGCCAACCCGGGAGCTCTAATTTTGTTCCTTTCAAACTTCAAGGAATAGAACGCTCCTGGTTGATAATTTGGAATATTTCTAGCGAAATTTTTCTTCTAGGAAGAACTATTTTATTCTTATAGTTTAACGAATATTTTAAACTTATAAGAACCGACAAATAGCAAAATTGAGCGAAGGCGACGAGTAAAAGACCTTAATTTCCCCTTAGAGTTTTAATACAAGAATTATTTGGAAAAAAAGTATTTTGAAAAATGTGAAAACCAATTTTTACCAATGTTAATAACATATTTTGAAAGTTTGTATTTTTTGTCAATTAAGCAAAAAAATGTTACCAAATATTAATAATAATACTTTGTAGAAGCAAAATTTAATTTGAAGCCAAAATTTTTAATAGTTCAAAAGACATTTAAGTCAAAAATCAATTCTTTCCAACGTTAAGTAGTTTTATTTGGCCGACAAAAAAAAACACGAACTTACACACACACGCACACACCGACGTCTCTCTAAAAACCTTCGATTTAAATTCTAGGAAACTTGAAACGTCAAGATATGTCAAAATTTTCAATTCGGCAAATTCCTATGGGAAGTTAAAAATCCTAAACTAATAATATTTGAATTTGTTCTACACAAAAAAACATCAAATTTTATAACTGCTTTTCAAAAGGTTATTCAAAGTCAGGACAACAAAAACTTTTTTTATAAATATATTTTTTTGCGGAAAGAAAAAGTATCTAACTACTCAAGTGGGTTTCGGTTTCAATGTGCCTGAGCGACAGAGAGTCTAAAAATTCAAAAAAAAAAAAACAACACATGGAAAACCCTCTTGTGTTTTTATTTTTACAAATTTCATAGAAAGACTTTAAAAAACTCTTTCAAATAAAACCTTCAATATTTATTTCACTTGAAAATATGATTCAAATATTAATCTCTCATCAAAATTTCTTTACCAAGTATTTTCTCGTTCTGTATGAAACTTTGAAGTTGTTATTCTCTTTTAATTAAAAAATATTTCACTTTAAATGCCAAAAGCATTTAAAAGTCCTTTCAAAACCAATCAGTTTTAACTTCTCTTTTATGTTTGTATGTATTTACACCATCAGCCGCATGTGTCTGATACAAATTATATTGTATTTCTTTATGTGTGTACTCGTATCTATTGAATATCCTTCAGTATGACATGAAAAATCCATCTTAATCCTGTTGTGTTAATTTTCTTTAAGGTACATCATTAATAACATAAAACCTCAGCTGGCAAGTGAAAATACAAGTGCCAATTACTTTGTATAACACCACACAAACCACATTAATTATGACAATCGACCCAACTTGAACATAAAGCGCAGTCAGACTTTCCGCACGGAACATAAGCTTCATAAAAATTAAAATTGCTAATTCCGTTTCGAAAATACCCACAAATGTGTAGTGTATGTATATTTATGTATGTGCAAGTTTGTATATCAAGGATAGTCTTCTGCATATGAAGATATATTTATAAGTACGGTTGCATAATTGAAGACCTCATATACTATATACTTTATACATATAGATACATTTGTATGTACATCAGTATGTTTTGTTGAAAACGACAATGTAACGTTCTATACCCTGTATCGAAATAACGCCAGAGGCCGGTGGCAGCGGCAGTGGCAGCGGTAGAGTTGGAGGTGGCATACACCTCCACATCATGTCTCCCAAGTTCATTGATGGCTAACTGTGTGCACACATAATCCTGCCAGTCAAACACAAATTATTATGCTAATCAAATGCAGTTTTTATATGAATTTTATGTCCTTTTGGTTGGTTGTTAAAATGTCAGATGCTCGGTCAGACACACACTTATCATTCTTCAAGCTACATACATGTACATACATACAAATGCCAGAATAAAGCACAAATGTGTATTGTATTGTTTTTCTTTTTTCTTGTTTAACAGCTGACGCGAAGGTTGTTCTATATTTTCTTTGAGCTTCGAAATAAATATTGAAACGAACAAATAATAAATTTTCAAATTTTATTGTTCTACGTGAGAGGGAAAGGAATGAGGAAATAAATTGAATAAAAGGAATCATAAAAATCCTATTAGCAAGGAGAAGAATATAATATAGAATATAAAAAGTTATTATTTTTGTATAAATACAATACAATCAACATAATGTGAAATTTTGAAAAATAAAAATTGTTTTAATCAAAAAAAAAAAATTACTCATACGCCACAGTCAACAGAAAATAGTTTGAGATAATATAAGTTAAACACTTTTGTATTTCTTATGAGAACTTTTTATCAAGTACTACTCTTACGGAAGGTGCCCAATATGGCTTGAAATTACTCCAGAATTTTAGAAAATAGAGTTTTGTCGAAGGGAACTACTAGTTTTTACTTGCGACACATAGGAACTATATGGCAAGTTTTGCATTCGTGCAAAATTTCGAACTCGAGATTTTAATCAAACATGATATTACGATGGTAGAAGTCGAAAAAGTGGGTCCCGCGATTCCGTCCGTCTGTCCTGTCTGTCTGTCCACACTCCTACAGCCTAAACCATTGGGTCGATTGAGTTCAAACATGGAAGTTAAGGTTTTGAGCAGATTCGCGTTAGGCGTTTTTTTCATTTTTTTTTTTTAAGATCAAAACTAACAGTGGCCCCCATACAATTTTGTTGGTCAAAAAACGATAATTCGAATTTTGTCAAAAACAAAATTTTATTTTTAAACTTGGCTTCTTTTAATAAGAAAAAAATTTTTTTGTATTGCTCAGGAAAGGTACCGCTCATAGAACCGTTATTTTGTGTTTGAATTTTCTCAGCAACGTTTAACACCGAATTATTGCGTTCACTTAAAATTATTTGTTGAAGATTGTACATTAGGACGCGTTCCCGAAATGATTTTCTATGCGAATTTATTGATTTCATTTAAAATTTACTTTATTAATAAATTATATTGTTTGATGGACACATAAAACAGGTTAGTTTTAGTATTTTATTGATTTTTTTTTCTCAATAAAGTCAAGATTTAAGACATTAAATTGCTAGCAAAACCAATTCTGCACCTTAGTGATTATAGGCCATATACAAAATTAATTTAAAAAAAAAAACCGCTCTAACGATTTTCAAAAAAAAAATATGAAATTCAAGGGGTTTTTGATTAATAAAATGGCATTTAAGTTTTTGAAGACAAACTTATTTTTCAGATAAAATTTTGAATCTTAAAATAGTTTTTTTTTAAATTATTTGAACTGTATTAAATGTAAATTATTTGGACAAAATTTTAATTACATTAATATTTTTTTTCCAAATTAATACATTTGGTATATTTATGCATTTTCATAACTATAACTATTGTAAATACCAACGAGAGGGCCGTGTAGCGCCACTGCATCGGATTAACGAATATGATATATTTAATCAACAATCTATTTTAAAGTGTCTATCAAGAAGTATTATCTTGGTACCTTTGTATATATGATTTAAAAATATTATTCTTTAAAAATAAGGTTGTTTCACACATATTTTACTTGCCTTCGCCTATATAAAAGAATAAATACTAAGTACAAGTTGAAGAAACGGGCCAGAAAGAGAATATGTATTTTCTATTAGAATCACAACACATGAATAGCAATTTCTTGTACCTGTTCGCATGCTTGCTTTTTTAAACTTTAACGAAAAAATAAACTGAACGTAATAACTCCATGTTTGCTTTGAAAACTTTTAGGAAAGAAGGAATGTGATTGGATTGTAGTAAGTACCTTCTACCTACCAATAACATTCCTTCATTATCATCATAAACATGTCTTTATCTATCTATCTGCATAAAACTGAGCACGCAAATGAACTATTCTTTATTCGTTTTAGACACCTACCTAACTCCACAACCAATAGGAGATCGCTTTATAATTTAAACATACATGTTCTTCCTTTTTTTTATCTTCAGATAATTTGTTTTCCATCCTGGTTCTTCTAATATGAAATTAAAATAAAGCTACCCAAAGGAAAAAAGCTTTGAACGAACGAATTGAATACACAAACAATTGTTTTCGTTAAGTATGCTTACAAGTATTTTTCATTTCCGGGATGAGTTGTTCTAGGATGAGTTGTGTCTTGGGATGAATCGCGCGTTTTTTTTGACAAATCAAATGGCATTTATATCTTTCAAGAAAAATTTATTTTACAGGTATATTTAAATCTTATATAGGTAATTTTTCAAACAGACTCTTTGCATACAGGAGCAAGTTCGTACGACCCAGTCGTGCATTTTATTTTATTGTTAAATCATATGAAACTATATGTTTCACCAAACAATAAATTTTGCAAATTATATTAATAATTTTAAAGAACTTTTCAGTAATAGTTTTAGTTTTATTGACTTCAAAATTTTAATACTGTTCACAATTTTGTTTGTAAGTTTATATTAAAAGGTCTTTAAATGGTTTGACCGATGGCCGTCTACCAGACTGACGTTTACATTTCATAACGTTTTCAAAAAAATAAATTTAACAATTTTGCAAATAATGTTGTAAACATTAAAAACTTTCATTGATTATACATGTTCTGTATCGTAAAGCACTCAAACAATATTGGTATAAGACTTCTCACCCTTGATTTCCATTCATCAATTTTATAGTTTCCTCTAAACTGAGTTCATCAATTGCTAAGTATCTCTTGCGGAATTCTTTCACAATTGGACAAACTCCCAAAAAATGGAACACGTCTTCACGTTCTCTTCGATTGCATAGATCACACCATAGAGGAATATCAAGCTGAGGAGTTCACCTCTGACTATAAAGATTGTACTAATTTTGCGTATGGTGTGATCGGCCAAGAAGTAGGTCTTTTTTTCCAAAAACTGGTTAACTTTACTGTAGTAAGCTCTATATAATGATGATTCCGCTTCCTCAGTTAACTGATCGTACATTCTGTTTCCGATTTTCATAAAAAAATCATCAAATTTCGAATTAAGCGAAGAAAGGTTATCTTCAGTTGATATTGAAAAAGTTGTTGAGCAATCGTTCGCCATTTTATACCACTCGCCTACGCATGCTCCTCTAGAATTAATAATGTGACTTAGCACAAGTCTCGGGATCCTGTTTTCTTCCAGCAGGTGCAGCATATAGTTGGGTGTCGTACTCTGTAGCCTTAAGGTGCTTTTGATGAAAAAACGGAGGAACTCTTCCACTGCATCGAATAACATGTATCCCCACACTTGCGTTCCGTAAAAAAAGAATTGCTGTTGCAATTGCTCGAAAAACCTTTGTACGAGGTGTGTTCAAAAAGTACCCGGAATTTTTAAATTCCACGGGTCTGGAGAGTCCGAAGGTCAAAATTATTTTTGTATTGTGTTGGTATACATGCCCCTAAAGTATGATGCAATTTCAGCTATATTCACTGTTTACTTTGTCTGTGGTAGTTGCTAAGGTTTGACGTGTTTTTATGAGCTCGGCGATTTTTGCTGAAACTGCTGAATTTTGACCAAAAAAACAATCGCATGAACATAGCTCAAGAGCTGTTAAATGACGTCAACGACGATCCAAGTTTGCTTGAAAGGGTCATAACTGGTTATGAAAAATGGGTGTACGGTTATGATGTCGAAACCAAAGCACTATCGTCCACCTGGAAGCATCTAACGTCAAGAACGAAAAAAGCACGTCAAGTTCGATCAAATGTGAAGTTTTATCTTACTGTTTTCTTCGATTATAATGGCATAGTGCATCAAGAGTTCTTACCACAAGGTCGTACGGTTAATAAGGAGTATTACCTTGAAGTTATGCGACGTTTGCGTGAAGCAATACGAAAAAACACTCAGATTTATGAACAAACAGTTCATGGCTTTTGCACCACGATAACGCACCTGCTCACTCGTCGTTGCTTGTTCGTAATTTTTTGGCCAAAAACAATACCGTAGTCATGCCCCAACCTCCATATTCACCAGATATGGCTCCGTGTGACTTTTTCCTGTTTCCAAAGTTGAAGAGACCCATGAAAGGACGGCGGCGTTTTTCCTCGATTGAAGAAATAAAGGCAAAATCGCTGAGAAAGCTCAAGGACATATCAAAAAGTGAATATCAAGAGTCCTTCCAAGATTGGAAAAAATGCTGACATAAGTGCATTATATCTGGGAGGGACTACTTTGATGTAAACGAATAAATAAATATTTTTTTGAAAAAACGAAAATTCCGGGTACTTTTTGAACACACCTCGTATTTCGCAATATGTGAAACGTCATTTCTCAAATAAAAGTTTCTCCACACGTTACACATTGCATGCTTAGCTTCCGCTGCTTTTGCTTGGAAATGTCTATTGAGATTCAGGTTGGAGGTAATTTATACACCCAGATACTTGTACTCCTTAACTATTTCTACGACTTCTTCTTGAAAAGTCCATTTTTCCATTCTAGAGTACCTCCCTCCACCGACCACTTCTAAATATCATTGTTTCGGACTTTGGTAAATCAACTGATAGGTTCCAGACTTTGCAATAGCATTGAAGTCTGCATTCCGTCTATAGATTCCGCCAGGAAAACTATATCGTCAGCATACATGAGACTTTTCAGTAATATGCAGAGAGAAATTTTCATTTGCAAATAAGAGTTTGTTTTGAAAGGTTGTCAAAAACTAATAAAAAAGTGAATGAACCGTTTTGAAAATGAAGAAGTAAATAATACATAGGTAGTTTTTTTTACCAGAGAACATGAATTTCAAATTTCAAGCTTAACGCGTTGATTCATTTCAATTTCAAAAATATCTGATTTTGTAGAGGTTTTCTAATCTATCGACATCGTAGACATCCTTCAATGGAATTTGACAGTTTATAGCAAAGAATAATCGTTTCTTTTGAAAAGCTGTTGTAAAATAATTTATAAAAAAAATTAATCGTTTTGAAGAATATTTGGAAAACAAATATGTTAATAATTGTGACCAAAGACTAGCGAAACTAAGAATTAACTTCGATGTTTGGAAATGAGTTTTCCACAAAAGAAGGTTGTTGACTAAGAAAGAGTACCATCCAATTTTTGTTATCTAAAATTGGAAATAAACTACAATTCAATAACCAAAGGAACATATGTTTTTGTGTACACTATATGGGTTGGGAAAGGAGTACAATATCACGGTACACTCAAAGCAACGCTCTACAACTTTTCAAAATACGAATTAATTAAAAAGTTGTATTTAAAATTGGTGAAACACTTACTTTTACTTTTACTTTTCACTTTTCAAATAAAGTCTGATAAATTGAAATGTGAAAAGTCTTTCCACTTTGCAAATTTTGTGAAACACTTTGCATTTTTACTATGCAGGATATTTATTTTGTTTTAAGTTGCAAAGTGAAAAGTGTTTTAGTGAAATAAGGCACAGGTGTCAATTTTATAGTTCTAATTTTTTCAATTAACTACAAACCAGATTTGGAGTAACTGATTTCAGAAGGTACTTATTGCCTGTTTTCAATATTTTGACCACTTTAAAGTCAAATCGAAATCGTAGTCCACTCAAAAATATTGTAAGTGATTTGACAGCATATTTATAACTTAAATCATTTTTGGTTTTCACCAATTGACTTCAATATAGGGTTTTTAAACAAAAGGTTTTATTTTAATATTACAAAAATGAGAAGTTTTTTAAAGAAAAGAGGAAGGTATGCCATAAGAACGGACAACGATATCAACTAGATGGCCATAACAGCTACAGTACCATATCCCTTTTATGAAATTTTCTATGACCAATTCACAAAATTGCGGCTTCATGTACTCGATAACTTTACAAATTTAACCCTTTAGGCCTTCTATTTACTGTGTATCGTTGGCATAAAGTTTATTTTTTACGTGACCTCAGAGAGAAAGGTCTAAAAATGTGAAACCACGAGATTTCGCTGTCCAGTTATGATCACCTCCTCGTCAGTAATTTTTGTTTGCCAAATTGCGATTGTTTTGTTGCTTGTGTAATATCTTTGTAATTTTTGTAGTGAATTAAAGAATTTCGGTGTAATGTTAAAGTGTGTATAGTTTTACTTGTGAAACGTTATAAAATGACGAATAAAAGTGACAGATGTCCAGCGAGAGGGCTATTCAAAATTAAACCTCCTATTGGAAAACCTTGTTTTGAAACTCAGCTTTAAACCAATTGTAGATGATACTCTCTCTTTCAGTTTGTTAACATCTGTTATTTTATTAATTTCTCATAGGAAGCTATTGTAATCGATCCGATTTGTCGAATTAAACATTTTGACTTTTCTCGACGTTTCAAGGCCACTAGAATCTAAATCAAAGAATTTTAGAAAGATGTCTGTGTGTGCGTGTGTATTCACGTTTGTACATTTCAAGGATTTTGATTAAACTTGCCAGCAAAAAAAGCTATTACTCAGATTCCCTATAATTACTTTAAAATGGAACGAACTAGTTGCTACAAGTACCTGGGCATTCGCTTTTGGGCAAGGAAATTCGAGTTCTTGGTGCATTGCTGTATGTTGTTCAGATGTGCTTCTATACTGCTGTAGCAGTTCTGGCTCCAGCAATAGCTCTTTCCAAGGCCACAGAACTGAATACAAGAATTGCTGTCATATTGATCTCCCAAGGAGGAATTAAAGCTGTGGTTATTGCTGATACATTCCAAGCAGCAGTTCTTATTATTATTCTTGGATGTTTTTATTCAGGAAGTTCAGAATTGATTTTCAATACTGCAGCTGAAGAAAATCGTTTGGAATTTTTCAACTTCTCACCAAATCCAACTGATCTTCATACAGTTTTCTCAGTTGTGATAGGAGGATTCTTCTATTGGACTTCGTTGTTTTGCAAGAATCAGGCTTCTGTGCAGAAGTGCATATCCTTAAAATCTCCAAAGCTAACAAATCTTGCTTTGGGATTTTCAATTCTTGGACTAGTTATGATATTTTTGGTGAATTTCTACACAGGGCTCATTATTCAGGATGTGATCCTCTAAAATCAGGACAGATTTCTTCTACTGATCAATTGTTGTCATATTATATTGCGCATGTCTATAAACATATTTATTCAGTTGTTGGAATTTGTGTATCAGCTGTAACATGTGAGAATCTTTTCATAAATGGACTAAGTACTAAAACTTCACCCAGATAGGGAGCTCTATATGCAAAATGGATGTCATTGGCATATGAAAAAAAACATTGGCTGTTTCGTTTGTGATAGTATTTATTGTTGAAAGATTGGGAGGAGTGCTGCACGCCAAACTAACTTTGAATGGACTCATTGGGAGTGTTACCCTAGGGTTGTACCTTTTAGGAATCTAAGGCTGCATTTCATGGTGGAATAATTTCACTGATCATTGTTGTATTCATTGGCGTTGTTGCACAAATTGTCGATATTGAAGAAACTCAACTTCCACTTACCACTGAAGCATGTGGCTGTTTTGTGAATACGACAACTTTAGAACCACCAATTCTTTACACTGAAAACAACAGTTTTACATCATTCCCACTTTTCTAAGTGAGCTTCATGCATGTATTCGTTGCTAGAAGTTCTTTCGACAATCATCCTGGGACTGCTTATTTCAGTCATCATAAGTGCAGTTCAAGAAAATCGTGTCATGAATATTACACCAAAACCATAACACGCAGGGATAGAATTAGTACAATTAGCAATAAGAATACCAAAAGTATAACAACTAAGTCCTTTAATAGTGACATCTGGCCAATGAGAGTTGATGATGAATACAAAAATTGTTTTTTTATTAATGAATCAAAACTAAACATCGTTACCTATTAGATATTTATTTTTAGATTTAGACAAAGACAAAGACAGATTTAAAGTCATATTACAGACAAACAAAAAATACAAAATTTATATTCACCTACTTATACTACTTATATATTCACCTATTTATACATACTTATAGTATGAAAAAAATAATGAATTTACATTCGTCTGTTTATATCAATTTTGTTAAATATTTGACCATAAGTAAATCTTAAGACTTCTCATATCAAACCCCAAAATTAAAATGTCAAAAATAATTTTACTGAAGTCAAAAGTCACAGAAAAATTGAAATATTGATATATTTTCTAGTATAAAGATGAATTTGTTTGTTTTGCGTTTTCTCTTACGAGAGCTTCTCGGGTAGAGAAGCATCTGATAATCATTCAAAATAAATCCGATTCAACACTTAACACATCACAAGAATAAGTTTATTCAGTCCTCTTGTACATTTAATTTATTTTGGTATTAATAAATTGATGGTATTTATATTTTAAATTGGATTTGAGAACCTCGAGTAAAAGTAATTGAAAACCACAGCTTTTGTGATCAATTAAAAAAAAATGCATTTCTGTGGATGAAGTATGCATTTATTTTCAAAAAATTAACCTTCATTAGCTTCATTCTCGTGAAGTTGATAACTGTGTTGCATCGATTCAATAAAGAATTATTTCCTTAAATCAATTTTATGAGATTTGTTTCTGAGTCCTTTTTGAATGTCCACCCAGAGTGCAATGTCCAAAAGTGGATGAACCCATTATTTAAAACTTAACTTAAACTTGTATTGTTTATTTATGTTATTTTAACTAGTTTTGGATTTTTTTCTTGAAAAATGGTTCTATTCCATACATTTTGTTTGTGTTCTAAGTTTGTTGAATTTTTACCACAATCCCGAAAATGGAAAGAAATGTCCTTCGTATTTTTGCAAATAATTAAACTAAATTAAAACTAAGGTAAGTTCGAGTAGGTTGATATTAATTTACTTATGTTTTTGTTTTAATTTTCATCTGCAACTGAAAACAAATTAGCTTATAAGAATGAAATATAATTTCTTCTGATCTTATTCAAAGAAAATCCACAAAATAAATACATATATTTCACCATTTTTAACCTAAATTCATCTTGCTCTCATTTTGGATTTTCGTCCTATTTATAAAAACTTAAAAAAAAATACCTCCAATTTTATACCAAGCATTTCACGTCTTCTTCGCCGCACTATTATAAATTATATTTTAATGGAGTCTTCTATTAATACCACCTGCCTCACTATGCGACTTGACAAGAATCACGAAAATCCATTTTTACACATTAACAGCATCATTATCGGGTTTGCTTCATCTGCATCCGTTCCAAAAAAGAATTCTGCCTCTGTTGAGGGCCTTTCCAATCCCCAAGGAAACATCATTATCATTAATTACAAAATTAATCCATAATCCACAAAAAAAAAGAATACAGAATCTAAGAAAATTAAATGCAAGGACTTTAAAGAGAGGTAGGACATTCTTATAATTTTTATCCATATAGAGAGCAGACTATTACATGGGATGCCAAAGAAATAAAATTTTTCGCAGCGTGTATTTGTCATTTTTATTTTTTTTTTTGTTCTTCACTTCTTTTTTGTTTAAACAATCAACGCTTCTGTTTGTTGCTGATTTATTATATATGAATGAATGTATATTTATCAAGTGCGTGATATAAATTAAAAATACATATATGAATGCATTTTAAGCTTCCTGTTTCCTGTTCCTTGTTGCTTATTTTAATTGCTTGGTTATAAATTTTATACTCAAATTTATACAATTTAAGTAATAATTTATTCTTGTTTTTCCTTTTTTTTTATTTTCCTGAAAATGTTGGATAAATTATATAGCATGTGACATGAACGTCCATGCAAGATGTAAGGAAAACGTACCAAGTTTATGTGGATGTGATCACACAGAACGACGAGGGAGAATTTTTCTACAGCTACACGTTAAAGGAAACACATTAACAGTTGAGAGTAAGTATATATGTATATATAATTAATTTGTATGTCATAAAAATCTTAAGTTTATATTTAAGGTGTATAGGTAGACTATATCCAGTACTCGTATGTAGTATTAGAGCAAAAGAAAAAGTCAAATATTAAAAAAAAAAAAGTACGTATACGCCTGAGTCTACTTTCGGGATGTTCTGTTTTGCAAAAAGGAAACCACTTTGAAATGTTCAAGTTATAACTTTGAATTGCATTAGTAGTGATCAGTTAAACCGTTTTCATGGATGATATTCTTCATATATCACGTAAGGAGGAACCATCCAACAAAGTATTGAAAAATCCTTATCGGGAGGGAACACTAAATACAAATTTTTTTTATAACTGGTTGATGATTTCGTATTTGCGTTTTGTATTTATTGAACGGAAAATCGATTACAAAGTAGGACATGAGTCTTATAAAGTTTTGCAGCCTTTAAATGAACTAAGATTTTTATTTCTATTTTAACCAAATGAAAAAATTAAATTTCATTTAAATTTAAGAAGACAAATTTTAAAAATAAATAAAATAATGAAGGCCTACCTATTCAACGATTTGCCAACAAATAACAACTCAATTCCTAAATCTTGTTCTGCTTCTTATACTTTTCATTGCTATGGGTAGGGAGTTCTAAAGGCATGTTACATGAACAAAAAATTGATGCTCAGTAATAAGGTAGTTGAAACGAGGTTGTATGAACATTAAGGTCCTTGTTAAACTAGGGAAGTTTAGCACGCGGTTAGGTAATCCGGTAGTCGGGTTTGAATGATTTCATGCAAATAACTTGCCGATCTGAAGTTAAGTAAATTGTCTAGACTACAGCCAAAAGTACGTGCCAAAAAATTGTTAACGTGGTCATACCGTTATAGACTGAAAACATAGTAGGTAATATTGTTATATTCAACATTTAGTTTGCGGCTAGTAGCGGAGTCCAAATTACACATAACTTTACATGAATATAGTAAAGGGTGATTTTTTTTCAAAAAAAAAAAACACATACAATTCATAAAAATGCATAAAATCTTTATTTGAATAGAAAGTACGGTCCATATAATTTAATTTTTGAAGATTATTTCATGCAAATTTTGAAAAAAGTTAGATATCATCTCACGGTAGCGGTCACCATTCACAGTTATGTTACGATTCGCATCATCTACGATCCAATGATGCCACCAGCCCATAAACGGCACCAAACTGTGACTTTTTCTGGATGCATTGGTAGCTCTTGCAATGCTTCTGGCTGATATTCACTCCAAAATCGAAAATTCTGCTTATTTTTGTACGTACACGGAAAAAAATACATTGCGAATATTACAACGTCAGTACGGGTGTGAACGCAATACTGTTTGGCTTAGAAGATTTCCATTGGATAAAAAGTTGTAAGCATAGTTAATTTGGCCATAATGAGAATAGTAACGTTGACAATAGTTATAGCCGATACGCCAATGCCAGTATGGGAGTCAGGCCCATACTGACTGGCGACATGTACAACGCTCCTAGCAGAAAAGTCTATCCATTATTGTTATGTCCCTCATGCTTAAATTGGAGTAATAACTATTGACAGTAATCCAATAAGGTTATCGATTATCACGCCATAAATTATCGCGGGAAAAACTAGTAGCATTGCGACATCTCCGGTACAGTATGAGGCTGAAGGCAATGCTGTCTCGTCAAACGTACTATGCGCCCATGTGTTACAAGCAAAGATTGTGGTACCATACAGTATAGTACATAATCCCATACTTATAGGAGTTGTTGCAAGACAATATAGGAATATCATAGATACTTTTTTAGTATGGGTTTCCAGGCCATACTAGCATTGTCATAAATGCTCTACACTTCTTTCCGTGTACCCACTGAGACAAAAATAGCTTCATCAATGAACACAATTTTTCTGTAAAAAAAGTGGATCTTCGAATAGCCGATTCAGTGGGTCGATTAAATTGGCCATAAAATGGAAGAAACGCGCGATGAACTTTCTTAACAGAGCACGCATTTTGATTATAAAATTCAATAATTTGCAAGCGTTGTTCGTTTGTAAGACGCTTCATGGTTAAATAATAGACCAAATTGAAGATGTTTGATAGTGAAACAAAACACGAAACTTGCGTCAGCTGTTTAAACCACTGTTGCCAAAAAGATAATAGATACAAAATCACCCTTTATAAGTTGGTGGTAAGAGGGTTTTGGCAAGTAGCAAATTAGTCATCGTTAGGTTCAAACTTCTAGTTACCTGAAGAGAGCGAAAACTACCATAGACTTTTCAAATAATACTGGGGCCCTACTATGTAACTCGATTCTACTTTTGATTCTATTCGAAACTCATTTCCGATTCTACTTTCAAATCGTACTACGTATGAAAGTAGAATCGAATGCCGGTTATACCAACTTTTTTTCAAAAAAAAATCCTACTTTCGAACGAATATCGAGTTGTTTGACAGTTTTAAAAACAAAACAAAAATAAAACATCAAATTTATGAACAAGAATAATTATAACAAAAATGGACACCGTTGGAATTTGGTTTAATTTGAAAGGAAATGAAGAACGGTACGAGCAAATTGAACGCAAAATTGAGATAATTCCAAAATAATGGAGCTGAGTGAGAAAAGGTTTGCACATATAGGGTCCGCCATCGAACGTTTTTTTTCAACTAATGCTTATTTCGTGAATGGTTACACTTAGCTCATGTCTGATTTCACAGATAATTAGTTATATCTTTCCACTGAACGAATATGGGTGTGTATACGCTTCATCATATTTTCAGATGAGGCTCATTTTGATCTTGGCGGGTATGTAAACAAGCAAAATTGTCGCCTTTGGGCATAGATAGCCCGTACGCATACATTGAATAGCCGATACACCGAAAACGAGTCACTGTTTGGTGCGGATTTTGGTCCAGATTCATAATTGAGCCATTTTTCTTTGAAAATGAGCAAGAAGTGGCCGTTACAGTCAATGGCGATTGTTATCGGGCCATGTTGAACGAATTTTTATTCACAAAAATTGAAGAAGAGGATATTGGCAACATTTGGTTTCAACAGGACGGCGCTACGTGCCAGACAGCTGACGCTACATTCGATGTTTTTATAGCATTTTCAAAAAAAAAAAAAAGCAGAAGACAAAACGCTGTTCCGATTATCATTAAGTTATCAGCAGCATTGAAGTTTTTGGCAACAAGAGGTTACCAAAACCAAATCGGCGGTGACAAGAACGCTGGACGTGCACAGTAAACCATGTCAAAAATACTTGCCGAAATTTTGACTTCAATCGAAAGAGTCATGTGCCCGCTGATGATAATTTTCAAATTCAAATTGCATATTAATAATTTATAACATTTTACTCACACTTTGACAAAAAAAAAATTCGTTCGCAAACACATTTGATGTAGAGTGATTATTTTCGATTTTGCCTTGTTTTGAATTCTACTTTCGAGTTACGTAGTTCCTCGTTTATTCGGAAGTTCATAAGAATATAGTTGGCACTACTAGAACTATTCGATTCTCGTTTGTTCGAAAGTAGTCAAATAGATACATAGTACCAATTTTTCGAATTCGAGCAATTTCATTGTAGAATCGAGTTACATAGTAGGGCCCCTGTTAAGGTGTATAAGGGTGCGGTTGCAAATAAGTCCTAGATTCCTAGCTGTGTTTATATATCAATTATTTCGTCTGCCAACTTTAAGCGGCTTAGAATCGAAGGATCAAAGATTTTACGATTAAATAGAAGTGATGTTGATTTAAGTGCATTTAAGCAAAGACGTTTGCTTTTTGACCATTTTAGGATGAGGTGTAAATAATCCTTATCCATAAAAGCTATATCATCACTTTTTGCAGCATAGGGTCGACTTATAATGAGCTGCACACCATTGGCATATAAATTATTTATACAGTTTTTAACAATATGTGGCAGCTCATTCACATGTAGTGAAAAAAGAATGGGTCCGATGATATATTCCTGATGCACTCCAGCAGGGACATTCAGAAAGATGGAAGAGCGTTTATATGCCACTAAACATTGTTGTCTACCATAAAAGTACGAATGAACTAGTTTACAAGACTCTACGGAGAAGCCAAAATTATGTCTGAGCTTATTCCAGAGTATTGGATGACTTACAGTGTCAAAAGCCTCAGAAAAGTCAAATAATGTTTACAGTGCCATTTTATCATTATCTGTTGGAATTCTTATTTCATCAGTCACTAGAAGTAAAGCTGATTTACAGATGCGGTTTGCTTAAAAACCAGATTGAGAGGGACTTAAGAGGTTGTTGATCGATTAGTAATTATGTAACTGCTTTAAAATAGTTTTTTTCAAACACTCTGTAGCATTTTTTGGGACAGGAACTACTTTGGCCTTTTTCCAATCGTAAGAAAACTTCTATGTGGGTAATATGCTGTTAAATATGCGAAGTAAATATGGTAGCAACAGTTTAACATACTTAGGTTCCATTAAATCTAAGCCTGTAGCATTTGACTAATATTAAACATTTAATAAGTAAAATACTTTTTTTTAAGAAATAGTTTTATACGAAAATATTGCAGCAAATATAAATATTGGTTGAAAGCTTCTTTGTGGCATGATGGTTAGTGCATTGGAGTGTCATGCCAGAGGTCTTGGGTTCGACCCCTACCTCTGCTACCTAAAGTTTTTTTCACGGATACTGACTCTTGCGAAGACAAATCATCCAAGAGTAATTCTTGTCATGATAAAGTGCTTTCTCAAATGAGTAATTCGTATTCGGCTTAAAACTGTAGGTCCCTTCCATCCCTCATAAAATTACCTGCACACAGGAATGGTTGAGAGTTGTAAGTCACTAGACCCTAGTTCTCAACGGACTGTTGCGCCACCTAATTTTAAATATTTGCAAGTTTCTTTTTTTATTTCATAACCTCCCAAAAAGTAACCAACAATTAGGACAAATATAATATGTTAGGGTAGGGTAGGAATTTCTTTTATATTTTTTAAACAAAATCTGTTTGGTCTCAACAAAGGAGGGTAATATATTCAAGCAACTTAAAGTTGATTCGCATTGCCTAAAATGTAGTTCCAGGTGGCTAAGTTGCCTAGTAGGCATTTTAAAAGAGGTTTCACTTTTAATACGCTGCTATTTGGGCACCTGTCACATTTTAATGTGTCATTTTTTGACATTCACAAGTTAAAACTACACAGTAACTTAAAATTTAATTATACTTGTTTCGGTAATGCATTTAAATTGGTAAAATTCACTTTTAAAATTATGAACATCATGCAGTGACAGTTCACAAAACTGAAGCACTGTCAGATCGTCATTAAGCGCGCCATAGAGTGCCGACTTAAACCCAACTTCATTATTTACTTATTGATTGATTCTTCTACAAACAAAATTAGATGATATTTTCTATAATAACTTGGACCTTGAGGCTTTTAAAGTTCAGTTAAAACAATAACTCAAGTTGGTCGATCATCAATGCAACTTTTTCGCTGATTGGGTTCTTGAAACGCAACAATATGATCTAAATCTTGATCGAAAAATCATCTTGAGTAATGAAGCATATCACTTTTCAAACTATGTAATAAGTAGAATTTTCACATTTGGGGCTGAGAAAAATCAAATGGAAGGTTTTGATGAGGATTACGGGCATTTATTTTCAACAAGATGACGCTATGTGTCACCCAACCAACGAAACAATTGCAATTTTGCAATGAAAGTTTCCTGACCGTGTTATTTCCCGAAGATGTGTTCATAATTTACAAAGATCTTATTTTAACAGCTTTAGAATTTATTCTTTAGGGCCAAGTGAAAGATCTATGCCAGTGCTACACAATCAATTCAGAACCTTAATGAAATGGATTTCGTGAAATCATTAAGGACAAATTTTATGGAAATGATAACAGTGATATAACCGCCCTTTGGCTGATACTGCTTTCATTGTTAATGGCAAACAAAAACATCCATTGATTTTCAATACAAAAATAGTACTTTTTGGAAAACCCTGCATAAGTTCCTACTGCTTTGTTATGAAAAGCCATTTCGAAAGGACTACAGTTTAGGTCTGCTTTTCCAAACTGAAAAAAGAGGCTGGGATGCGACCCACACTGATAACTTCCCATCCTGTCTGTCGATTTGTCTTGCTTAAAAGGTTTGTAGGTTATTGAATTTTGTTAAAAAGTCATAAGTTGAATTGTTCTAAGAAAAATTAAAAATTACCAACAATATTTTGCATATGATAAAAGCGTTTGATTTCAAAATCTATTTTGGTTAACGAGATTTTTATTCGAAAACAAATTTTTACCAATTTCAGTAGCATTTCTTAAAATTTTGTATTTCTTCTATAAGCAAATACAAATTGGATCAATGAAATTAATTTGAAGTCAATAATCTTCTCTCATTCACGAGATATCGAGAACCGTACTATTTTTTGTAGATTTTAATTTTGTATAAAAAACTGTTGGATTTTTATAAAAAAAAATTGCAGAAAGAATATTTTCTGTGAGATAAAATTAGTATGAAGCCAATTTTTTTTGATTTTTGAATAGATATTTTAGTCGAAAATCAATTTTCACCAACTCATAGTATTGTTTTTTTTTAGGTTTTCATTTTTTTTGCAAAAAAACTGTCTATTCGATTTTTTTAAAAATTTAACTAAATATTGACAACAAAATATTTTACAATATAAAATTAGTTTGAACACAATATCTTAGGTTTTTGAAAAGATATTTGAGTCGAAAGTCAATTTTTACCTACTTGTAGTAATGTTTTTTTTTAAGGTTTTTATTTTTTTTAAGAATACGGTCAATTCGATTTTTCTCAAAGTTTTACCAGATATTAAAAACGTTATTCTTCGTTGCACACAATTATATTGGAGATAAAATCAGTTTTTGTTCGTAAAATATTCGAGGTGACGAATATTTTTTGTTTTCAGTTTTTTTGATTTATAAAAAAAACCGTTAATTGGATTTTTTTCCATAATATACAATTAAATTCAATTCACTAGCATTATTTGTTCGTAAGATATTTTGGGTAAACCAAAATTTGCACCTGTTTTATTTAATTGATATGGTAAAAAAAAACACCCACGCAATTTTTTTGAGAGTCCTTTCTGCAACTTTCTGCATTATTGTCTGTATAACAAAATTTATTTAAAGTCGATATCTCTACTGGTTCTTGAAAAAACACACTCAACACGTACTTGAAACGGAAGTTGTTATCTAATTAGATAGTAGAAAATTACTGATAATAACAATTTAACCTCATTCCCTAAGCCTTATAATTTTCATTACAAGTGAGTGTTGACTATTAATTACAAATTAGATCCTTTTTACTATCACCCTATTTTCTTTATGTTATAGAAATGTGCAATTCCTATGCATTAAAATGGAAAAGCACTCTTTATAGTTTCTCATTCGTGACAATGTGATGACTTGCCTTTTATTTTATTTTTTTTGTTCGCTATCATTGAAGTACTTTTCACTCAGACATTCCCCTCCCCCTCTCTCCATAATAAGTAGAACTTTATTGTATGACATTTCTAAAAGCATCAAGCCTCCTATTTTTTGAACGTGACATCATTAAAGAGACAGAGACGCTCAATGTCAAATCATTCTCAAGTATCTCATTATCTCCTCGCTTTCATAACAACTCTGGTGTTTGGCTTCGCAGATTAATTAACCATAACACCCTTATCCAAATCATTCACCCGCTAACACAATTCCCCATTCTTTACGCTGGCTGTACTCTCCAAGCCTCACACCCGGGTCTACAACCCCTCTTACCAACATCACGACTCACGAGTCCCTGACTGAAGAGAAGACCCGATTCTCATTTTGTGTGAAGCACGCAGTTTGCCACTTAATTAAACACAGAAATGTCGTTTTATTCTCAACATTCATTTCATATCTAACGTACATTGTAGGTACATCCAAAAAAGCAACAACGAGTAGCAACAACAAAAACACAAACAAGTTGCACAATCGCAGGATTATTAGGCACTTTGTAGAATAGTGAGGAATGAGAAGTCCTTAATCCATGCATCTTTTATCCAACAACTCCATACCACATCCTTTTCGGCTAACCCCCTCATATTCAAAGTGTCGGTGCTGCTTTGTCTCATTATATACATTATATACATAGATATGTAGATACAGCTATGGCCAATATAATAGGGACATTTGTTGCTTTTCAGTTTAACTCTTCACTTAAGTAAGTTAACACGTCAAAGCTATATAATACAAATGGTTAATTATGTTGTCAAATTGTTGTGACATATCCACAATGGTGGATCCAGGGGGAGGGGGTCGTATAGGTCATGAACCATCCGTACGTCCGTACGTTCGCGACGTTTTTTTCGTCGCCCATAGCTCAAGAACCAGAAGAGACATCGACTTCAAATAAATTTTGTTATACAGATAATAAGGCAGAAAGATGCAGAAAGGGCTCTCAAGAAAATTGCGTGGGTGGTTTTTTTACCATAGCATTTAAAAAAAAAGGTGAAAATTTTGGTTAACCCTAAATATCTCATGAACCAATGACGCTAGAGACTTGAATTAAATTTTATATTATATATTGTAACGTGATACATAACAAATATATTTTTGGAAAAAAATCCAATTAACGGTTTTTTTATAAATCAAAAAAAAACTGAAAAAAAAAATTTGTCACCACGAAAATTTTACGACTAAAATATGATTACATCTCCAAAAACAGAGGCTGGGATGCGACCCACACTGATAACTTCCCATCCCGTCTGTCGATTTGTCTTGCTTAAAAGTTTGTGTATATGTATCAATTTTTTCCAAATTTGCGTACTATTTTGTGTAGATTTTATTTTATTAAATATCGAAAACAATATTTTCTGTGAAATAAAATAATTTTGAAGCCATTATTTTTAATTTTTGAAAAGCTATTTGAGTCGAAAGTAAATTTTTACCAAGTTATATTAGTTTTTTAATTTTTTGTACAAACGCTGTCAATTCGGTTTTTTTTTCAAAATTTTACTGAATGTTGAAAACAATATATTTTGAAAGATTAAAATAGTTTAAAGCCAATATCTCAAAGTTTTGAAAAGATATTTGAGTCGAAAATCAATTGTTACCAACTTTTATACATTTTTTTTAGGTTTTTATTTTTTGTAAAAAAACCGTCAATTTGATTTTTCTCAAAATTTTTCAGAATGTTTAAAACAATATTTCTTATAAGTTAAAACTAGTTGGAAGCCATAATCTTTAATTTTTGAAGAGATATTTGAGTCGAAAATCAATTTTTACCAACTTTTGTTAAATTTTCTTTTAAGTTTTAATTTTTTGCAAAAAAAACTGTCAATTCGATTTTTCTCAAAATTTTACTGAATATTGACAACAATATTTTTTAAAAGATAAAAGTAGTTTAAAGCCAATATCTCAGAGTTTTGGAAAGATATTTGAGTCGAAAATCAATTTTTACCAACTTTTATTAGTTTTTTACTTGCGACATATAGGAACTATATGGCAAGTTTTGCATTCGTGCAAAATTTCGAACTCGAGATTTTAATCAAACATGATATTACGATGGTAGAGAAGTCGAAAAAAGTGGGTCCCGCGATTCCGTCCGGTCAATTTTGTCTGTCTGTCCACGCTCCTACAGCCTAAACCATTGGGTCGATTGAGTTCAAACTTGGAAGTTAAGGTTTTGAGCAGATTTGCGTTAGGCGTTTTTTTCATTTTTTTAAAAGATCAAAACTAACAGTGGCCCCCATACAATTTTTTTGGTCAAAAAACGAAAATTCGAATTTTCTCAAAAACAAACCGATAGATTTTTTTTAATTTTCTCTAAAATTTTATTTTTTAACTTGGCTTTTTTTAATAAGGAAAACATATTTTTATATTGCTCAGGAAAGGTACCGCTCATAGAACCGTTTTTTTGTTTTTTAATTTTCTCAGCAACTTTTGAACCGATTTCAATAATTTTTTTTTCTGAACGAGCTCTTATATTGCCTTACAATATTTGATTATCAAAAGTGCAATTTTGTATTGTTTGGATTTTTAAAAAAATATTGAAATTTTTTTTTTTCAAAATTCTATATCTCAAAAACGGGTGAACATTTTTTTACGAAATTGAAATATAGAGCGTATATTTACAATCACTAAACAACTGCATACCAAAAATATTTTTAGAACAAAATTGAAAAAATTTATATATAAAAAATTAATTTAAAAAAAAACCGCTCTAACGATTTTCAAAAAAAAAATTTGAAAAATCAAGGGTTTTTTGATTTATAAAATGGCATTTAAATTTTTGAAGACAAACTTATTTTTCAGGTAAAATTTTAAATCTTAAATTATTATTTTTTAATTATTTTAACTGTATTAAATGTAACCCCTTCCCAAAAAATTGAAAAATGGAGGTTTTTTCGACAAATCAAATGGCATATATATCTTTGAAGACAAACTTATTTTACAGGTATATTTTAAATATTATAAAGATACTTTTTTAAACAGACTCTTTGCATACAGGAGCAAGTTCGTGCGACCCAGTCGTGCACTTTATTTGTTTAGATTTTTATTTTTTCTAAGAAAACTATCAATTCGATTTTTCTCAAAATTTTTCGGAATGTTGAAAACAATATTTCTTATAAGTTAAAATTAGTTGGAAGCCATAATCTTTAATTTTTGAAAAGATATTTGAGTCGAAAATAAATTTTTACCAACTTTTGTTAAATTTTCTTTTAAGTTTTTATTTTGTGTAAAAAAAACTGTCAATTCGATTTTTCTCAAAATTTTACCAGATGTTAAAAACTTTATTTTTCGTGGCTCAAAATTGTTTAGGAGATAAAATCATTTTGTGTTCGTAAAATTTTCGAGGTGAAACATTTTTTTTTTCAGTTTTTTTGATTTATTTTTCAAAAAATATTCTTGTTTGGTATCACGTTACAATATAGATATTACATACAATTTAATTCAAGTCTCTAGCGTTTTTGGTTCGTAAGATATTAAGGGTTAACCAAAATGTTCACCTTTTTTTTAAACTGCTATGGTAAAAAACCGCCTACGAAATTTTCTTGAGAGCCCTTTCTGCATCTTTCTGCCTTATTATCTGTAAATGCAAAATGTCCATAGAAGGGAGTAAATGAAAATAAAAGACATACCCGTAAGCGGATTCATTTTTCAGAAGTACACTACATAATGTACTTTAAAATATTGAATACAAAATTAATTTATTTGGAATGGATTTAAAAATGTTTGCTAATCACCCAATAAGAGAGAAGCTTTAAGAACATTAACTATATATTACTTAAATCGAAATTGTCAATAACGAGTTTAGTGCAAAAACTTCAGTCTATACATACTCGTTGCATAATGTTGTCCTGTCAGTGAGACAACAGGTTGGTCCAAAAAATATTGCTGCCGTTCATGCGTCCGTAACAAACGATATAAATCAGTCAATTCTCAAGAATTGGGCGACATCTGACCATAGTATTGCGAGTTTAGTGTAAGGACCTTGGTTTATATCCATACAATAGAAAGTTGACTGAAGAACTGAAGCCGATGAACGATTTGAGAAGAAGTATGTACGTTCTCCGATTGAGCGAGTTGTCAAGTCATTATTGGAAAACCTTAAACCTTACTTAAAGATTACTTCTTTCAGGTTACCGTGTTTCCAATTGTTCGTGTTTACAAGATGGCACGATTAATTGACATTTTTTCGAAATGTAATGTTTTTTTCTGAAGTTTAAATCTAGTGTTCTTATTTTCTTGGCAAGTCTTTTATAAAGCGTGCAACAAAAGGACACCAATGTCTTGACCACTAATATATGTATATTATGTACTTTATTGTTAGAATTGTATCCTCACACAAGTATTGAAGACATAATCAGTAAAAATTAAATGTTGTCCCTATTATTTCGGCCATAGCTGTATGTACAGAATAGAGCAACTAAACTTTTCTGCCGAAGGATATTCATATAATCTAAGAGTAGATAGATACATACATAGATATGTACACTACATTATGTGAATTTATAGATTTATATATGTATGGCAAATGCACAGTGCACACACAATGTACTGTACATCTGGTGCTTAGTTTAGAAGATACAATTTTCATTCATTCTGAGACAATTCATTCATTGTGAAAATATTGAACAATAGAAAATAAAAGACAATAGACCCAGACTTCTCTTTATCTTTTGTATATTTGATGATGATGAGTGAATGAATTTGAAGAAAAATATCAAAATCAAGCTTTTACATTTATTATGTATGTACAATATACATATTGTACTTAAGATAAGGAAATTATATCGTATGTACATACATATGTTTATGTTTTTGACAGGCGGCACATGTGTGCATATTTGTTTTGCATAAAATCACACAAAACAACAAAATCGATATTGATTTAATTTTCTTAGTAGCTTTATTTGTTTCAATATTTTGTGGAGTGCATGAAAATATAGTGAATTTAATTAAATTATTTCAAACATCTATGTAAACTTGAGGTTTGTTGAATAATGGTTAAATCTTAAAAGGGTATAATTTTATTTCTTTGCACCTTTCTCTATAAAGTGTTTATATTTTAAAACAAGGAACATCAAAAAATAATATTTTCTCTCTCTAATGTTGTTAAACTATATGATTTGTTTCTTAAGTCGATAATATAGTGCAATACAATACATAGTTGTTTTTTGTAAGTCTATGAGTTTTAGGGAAAGTAAGCTATGTCTGAGAGTATTATGGTGGATACTATATTTTACATATAGATTGGTAGCATGAGTTTTCATGAATATAAGACTAAGAAAGTTAAAAGGCATTTTTGGATACGAGTACCTGATGTGTCTTGGGTTATCAAAGGTTTTCCAATATGTTATTTAAACTTTTTGAACTTTCATGTTGAGAACATCCTTCAATGTGAAAATATTCAGAAAAATTACATTTTGAATGTGTTAAAAGTGGTTTAATAAAATCCACTATTTTTATAGAGATGGCTGTGAGAAGGGCATATGTACAGGATACCTTCAGATAATAACATTGAAACTAAACAAATTTGTTTAAGTTTAATTTAAAAAATTTAAAAATATTTATCAAAATTTACAAATAATAAAAACCTACAAAAAATACAAATTTTTTTGATTTGAATATGTTGAGAACAAATAAAAATGTTGGGCCTTGTGAATGAAAAAAAAAGTATTATGACCCAAGATAATGCCAGCTAGCAATAGCTATTACAAGGAGTTAAGCTAGGCAGTTTTAGCTTAAGCTTTGTTTTATGTGAATACAAATAAGAAAACCAATTGGAATTTTGGATTTTAATACATGGTTTTTCAACAGGGACGCTACAAAAGTAGAGCGACAGGGACAGCAAACGACGCCATAGTTCTTGCCGCTCTTTTGACCTTTCTCTTCAGAAAGCTTTGTCATTTCATGATGGAAAGATATTAGAGCCAACAACGAATCGAAATTATTAAAATTTACTACCGAAAATCGGAGTCAGTGGCCTCAACGTTACTCAACGCGCTACGTCCAATTTATGGTCGTCGTTTTCGGAGCGTCTAGTGGACAAATTTGAATCCACAGGCACGTTAGAAAATGTTTCCGTACCAGTGAGACAAAGAAAAGAAGTGCCCATAGTGTCGAGAATATTGCTGCCGCTGAGGCTTCAGTTGCAGAAAACCCAAATGTGTCTCTCACACATCGTCGTTCTCAAGCGTTCAGCATCTCTGTGACGTCTTTGTGGTGAATTATGCGAAAAGATCTTGGCTTACATCCTTACAAAATTAAATTTAAGCAAGAACTGAAGCCGCTTGACCACCAGAATGAATTTATTGTTGATCTTTTTAAGGCTAAAGAAACTCTTCCGGTTGATGTATTCATCAGGAAGTATTAAAGGTTTGGAGATAGCAAATGGCTACAATCGATAGCTCAAAAAGCTCCAGTAAACCTGTATCCTTACGATTCGACGGAAATCTTATGTGAATATAAACGTTTTCCATAATTTTGTTGGCCACTCGCTTAATGATTTGGCACACTGTAGTGCGTTCAACTCCAACATCTTGTCCTACATCGAACTGAAATCCAAGTTCACTCACATATCTCAAAAATATCTCCATACTCTGCTAATAGGTCAGTGCTCCTCCTGGAAACTATGAAAGTCATTATCATCAATTTCCGACCGTTTTCTATAAAATTTTAACTATCGCACGCGTGTAAACTAGGGCATATTCGCTCACTGAAGATAAATTCTTAAATATGAACCAGTAAAAGCTTTTCAAGGGGTCCAAGAATCTTGATATTTTATAGCTTTAGCTATAATATTCTTGCTTAGGCTATTATTAATCACAATTTGGAGCTTAAGCTGTAAAAACAAGCTATATCACTAGAAGACAATTTTTAGAGTCTAGCTAAAGCAATTTTTAATCACACAAAAACTAGCTCTGACTTAAAAATTTAAGTTTTAGCTTTGTTAACTTCCCATAGGAAGTTATTGTAATCGGTCCGATTTGTCAAATTGAACATTTTGACATTTCTCGACTTTTCAATGTCCCTAGAGTCGAAATAAAAGATTTATAGAGAGATGTCTGTGCGTGCGTGCGTCCGTACGTTCGCGACGTTTTTTTCGTCGTCCAGTAGAGATATCGACTTCATATACATTTTGTTATACAGAAAATAATGCAGAAAGATGCAGAAAGGTCTCTCAACAAAATTGCGTGGGTGGTTTTTTACCTATGGTAAAAAAAGATGAACATTTTGGTTAACCCTAAATATCTCACGAATCAATAACGCTAGAGACTTGAATTAAATTTTAAATTATATATTGTAACGTGACACCAAATAAACATATTTTTGGAAAAAATCCAATTAACGTTTTTTTTATAAATCAAAAAAACTGAAAAAAAAAATTGTCATCTCGAAAATTTTACCAACAAAAAATTATTTTATCTCCAAAACCAATTTTGTGCAATAACGAATAACGTTTTTAACATCTGGTACAATTTTAAGGAAAATCTAACTGACAGTTTTTTTATAGAAAATAAAAACCCAAAAAAATGCATAACTCAAAGTTGGTAAAACTTGAATTTCGACTTAAATATCTTTTCGAAAATTTGAGATTATGACTTCTAACTTATTTCATCTTATAAGAAATATGTATTGTTTTCAACATTCGGTACAATTTTGAGAAAAATCGAATTGACAGTTTTTTACAAAAAAAAATTTATATAAGTTCGTAAAAATTGATTTTCGACTCAAATATCAAATAAATTAAAAATATTGGCTTCAAACTAATTTTACTCACAGAGAATATAACTTTTGACATTCAGTAAATTTTTTATTAAGTTTTTTAGTTTTTTTTTTTTTAGTTCAGTATGTTTATTTCTCAAGATTCATGTTTAAGATACAATATCGATTATACATTATTTTTTGAGAAACATTATTGACATTTTATATTTTAAAATAAAATAGTGTTAAATGCCCGATACATATGCATATAAATAGTTTAAGAAAAAGAAATTATGGGTGGGGTGACCCTTTAAAAAAAATTTCAAATTATATAAAGCAATACAAAATAAAATAAAAATTATAATTATTTTATACAGACCATAAAAGAAAATTTAAAAAAGAATTTATTAAAAAGTAAAATATTAAAAAGAAGTAATTTTGAAGTTTGAGAGAATGCTAACAAAAATTTTAAATATAATAATGTAAAGATTTACTCTTGGACACTTAAAAAATTTTCTATACTATTAAACTCCAAACTAAACAACCAGGTTTTAAGTTGTTTCAAAAATCTACTAGCTGATCGAAGAATTCTTATGGAAAGAGGAAGTTTATTAAATAATCGACAAGATAAAATAGAGTAAACATTTCTAAAAGCCGTAGTGCGAAAGATGGGTACAGTAACTAGATTTAAGAAATTACCACGAAGGTTATGATTGTCCAGAACCCTAAAGTTAAGATTACCGGATCTAGCAAAAAAAACCTTTAGCACTTTAAAACAATAAAGATGACGAAATGGAAGAATGTTCAAATCTCGAAACAAAGGAAAACTGTGATTCAGACGATGTTTATTACAGATTTTTCTTACAATGTATTTTTGGAGTATCAAAAGTGATTGAATCTTGTTAAAGTAAGTACCTCCCCAGCAACAGATACCATACTGCAATTTAGAATGAAAAACTCCGTAATATATTGTAGTTAGTAGTTTAGAAGAGCACACTTTTTTTCAAATAAAAAAAATGCCTCAATGCACATCGAAAATATTTTCTTAAAGCATCAGAGTGTTTTGAAAAGGATAAATTAGGATCAAAAATTAATCCCAAGTACTTAAACTCACTAACTTGTTCAATTAAAAAGCAATTTTCGGAACAATCAACACTTTCCCAAAAAGTTTTCAAAGAGTTACAAGCACAGTTTGTTAATTTGAATCTTTCACATTCTGGTGCATGGTAGCATATATCTAAGGGTGAGGTGTTTTGGCAAGACAAACTAAAAAACATTATTTTTGACTTTGAACTAATAACCAGTTTATGGTCAGAAAACCATAGTCTTAGTAAATTTAGATCCCAATTGATATCCGAAACTAGCTCCAAGAGAAAACCCAATAGTCAAATTATAATAAAATTATAATAAAATCAAAAAATAGTACGCAAATTTGGTAAAAATGATATTCGGTTTTCGATACCTCGTGAAAAATAGAAGGTATTGACTTCAAATTCATTTCATTCATCCAATTTGTATTTGTTTATTTAAAAAATAAAAACTTTTAAGAAATGCTACTAAAATTGGTAAAAATTGGTTTTCGACTAAAAATCTCGTTAACAAAAATAGATTTTGAAATGAAACTATTTCATTATATGCAAAATATTGTTGGTAATTTTGAAATTTTTAAGAATAATTCAACTGATAACTTTTTTAACAAAACACGAAAACCTGCAAACCTTTTAAGCAAGACAAATCGACAGAGGGGATGGGAAGTTATCAGTGTGGATCGCATCCCAGCCTATTATTTTTTATATAATTCAGATTTAGTCCCCTCTATCCCACGCGTATCCCTGAACTATTCATCAGTAAAATGACATTTTCAGTTTCATGTCAGCCGTTATAGTGAGTTGTTGTGTCGTTTGTTGCAGAAAAAGTTTTTATCGGAAAATGTCGGACTACACTGAAACGAAGAAAAGTTTTATTTTCGACACTTTTTTATTTGTGGCACTTATCTTAAAAAAATATTATTGAAGTATGATAATTAATTTTTAGGAAAAGTGACACTTTGTTATTTGTGACACTTATCTAAAAAAATATTATTGAAGTATGAAAATTAAGTTTTAGGAAAAGTGACACTTTTCATTATACGTCATTTCTCACACCAAAACCGTAATTATTTTTAATCCAAACGTCATAAGTCTTGCAATTTTTTGTTTTTTTTAAAGATTTAAAAAAATTTAATTATACCATTTGACAGAGGACAAAAAATTAAATTTTTTTTGTTCTACCACTTTAAGCTCCTAAGATAAAATCCAGATAAAAAATCATTTTTTAAGATTCAAAATTATTCAAATCGCTTTTCTGGAAAACTAAGAATTTTGAGTTACGACAGTTTGCTTCTGAGGGGACGTTTTATAAAACACTTGGCTTTATTTCACGGCACCAAATGTTTTGTGTTTGGCGGTTTATTTCAACTATCTCAAAACAAGTTATTGTCCATCGATAATTCACTTTATAGAACTTATATACAGAGTATGTATTTTCAAGTACTAGTATTAACGGAAGTACTAATTGCTGGTAGTATACTGGTAGTCCCTAGTACTTGTACAAGTGCCAGGGCCTTGGTACAAGTACAAATCACCAATACCAGTACTTTTTCAAGAACTTCCTTCAAGTACTTATACTGGGTGCTTTCATATTGCCAAGTACATTTTCAAGTATTTTGAAAGTACTTAAGAAAAATAGCTGCAAGTACTTGAAGATTTGATATTGCACTTGTCTTTATTTGGAAAAAAATCAAAAAAATTTGCGAGGGTAAAAGGTGGTGAAGTAAATAGTTGTATACAGTTTACATTTAAGGTCAATTAAATTCTACACAAAAAGGACTATAATATCACTTTCATAAAGTGGATTTGGAAAAGATTGGACTTGTAAAAAAACTGTCAAAAACGTTTTAAATTCGTACCATTAATTTTACTTAATAATAATACTGATAGTACAATTACTTCCCAATCAAATTTTGTGGCTTTATTTTTACGCCCCGGTTTGAACTTTACAAAATTTATAATTCTACCGTAAAATATAAACACCTTTGTAAGTTAAGTGTGAGAAGTGAGTTTTTCGTAACTTTGAGTGCAGCATTGACTTTTTCAAAATTCAATTCGGTGGCAACTGTTTCCGTCAAATTGTGTTGCCCAATCATCTAAAAATAGGTTTAAGGAATCAACTTCTGCAAACGTGTAAGTGGTGGTTATATGACTTCGAATGGGTTTTTGTGATTTTTTTATTTAAATCTTTATTTTAGATCCAATATCAAGTCACATGTTTTATTCAAAGGATTATTCAATTTAAACGATGATCTCCTCAGAACCCATTTTCTGAATCTTCCTTATTTTTTTTCTGATTATCAATTATTTAAAAATTCGAATACCCTACGTTAGATGTTTTGACATGAACAATTCAATATTCAAGTCTTTAATAAGATACTAAGTTACCGCCCATCATCGTGAAAATATAGATTTTTTTAAGATCACATCTCTTGTTGTCCTGAAAAAAAAAAAACATTTTTCTTTTTACGTTTCGTCCTTGCCCTATTTAATAATAATCTAAGTTCATTAGAAATCCATCCATCTTGAAAAGTGTCCGACCATTATATCCTGGTGAAGATTCATCTGATTTAGACTTTTTCAAAAGAAAAACGAGGACATGCGATGGTTATGAGTACGAGAATACATACCTACATTTCCTTTCACTCGCATTGAATGGAAACGGAGAAGTGGAATCATCAAACCCATCATTTGTCGAGTTCCTTATGTTTCCCTTACTTTCCCTATACATCGTCGTCGTTGATTTGTTAGTTGGTTGGACATAATGTCCGAAGTTTCAGATACATGATTGCATTGAATTTTTGCGAGAAAATATGATATAAAATGGGAAAAAGGACGACAGCAGCGAAGCCAGCATGGTAGGGTATCTATCAAGACAGTCGTAATGATAAAATGTAATCAAAGCCTCAGAGTGGTAGGTAGGTACCTATATTTATGTTCCTCCTCTTTAGAAGAAGGAAAATGATAGGAAGAAAATTTTCAATTGTTGTGACAGAGAGATTGCTTGTAATGGACTTTCTTAGAAATTGTTCTTCAGATATGGGCAAGGCATACATAGACATGTACCTACATCTCTATATTATATTTGCAATGAATTTCCAATTATATTTTCATGGCAAGTTTGAAGATTTGAATGAATATACGAAGCTACGCGACGGGATGATGTGAAGACCAACGACAGTGCGAGTAAGAAGACTGGTTTCATTACACAAAGTGCTCAATTTTTGTTTTTATTTTATAAGAAGCATGTGGTGTACCTAACCTACAGAGTTAAAGGTTCACAATTCTTAGAAAACCATTCAGACAATATCAAGAATTTATTCATTTGTTTGTATTTTTGAATGATATATTTTTTGTTTATTTTGAAACCCGATGAAAGAATAAGTTTTTCTATGGAAATTCATCTTCTTTGTATGGAAATCATTTTGAAAATATCTCCAGGGAAATTTATGAAACCAATGAAATGAACTTCAGTTGAAAATGCAAACAAATTAACCCCAAAACAATTCAACCCAGAAATCATTTCCTAAACAACGAGAACAACAAAAACATAAAGATTTTATCTTATTTTGACAAGGCCAATGTTTTTGCCTCAAACTAAAAGGTATCTGCGTTATAGAAGAGAATGTTTAAGGTTCCTGGAATAACTGTTGACATAATGCACGAGAACAAACATTTCAAAATTAAAAAAAAAATCATGTCAGGATATATTTATGTACATATCCTAGATTATAAAAACTTTAGTTTATGTCGATTTCAATATTACATCAAAGACTGAACTCTGAAAAATAAAAAAGAAAAACTTAATCTTTGCTGCCAATTACAGTATTCTGTTTAGCCTAATTTGTCAAATTTCGACATTTCCAGGTCAATAGACATATTGACTTCAAATACATTTTATTTTACAGATAATGACATCAAAAGATTTTGAAAGGAGTTAAGTAATTTAAAAAAAAAAAGTGAAGAATTTGATTAAGCCCAAATATCTCTCCAACCAAATTGGTATAAATTCCTGGTCTCAATAACCAACAGATGTCATATGGATTAAGCAAATACCGTGATTCTAACTTTAGCTTTAAATTTAAATTAGGTAAATCAACTTCTAAGTTTAGTAATTTTTAACTTCCCATAGGAAGTAATTGTAATGTTTCCGAAATGTCAAATTAAAAATGTTGACATTTCTCGACGTTTCAGGGTCCCTAGAGTCGAAATAAAAGATTTTTAGAAAGATGTCTGTGCGTGTGTGTGTATGTACGTTCGTACGTCCGTACGTTCGCGAAGTTTTTTTCGTCGTCCATAGCTCAAGAACCAGTAGATATATCGATTTCAAATAAATTTTGTTATACAGATAATAATGCAGAAAGGGCTCTCAGGAAAATTACGTGGGTCGTTTTTTTTACCATAGCAGTTTAAAAAAAAAGGTGAAAATTTTGGTTAACCCTAAATATCTCATGAACCAAAACTGCTAGAGAATTGAATTAAATTTTATATAATACTAGCTTTTTACCCGCGGCTTCGCCCGCAGTGGAGAAATTAAATAAGTATGAGAGATAAAGGGTAAGGGTATAATAATAGAAATGAGTCAATATAATAACTAAATTTTATTGCTTGGCTGAGATCAACAATTTTTAAAAATTACTACAGACAATGAAGTTTCAACACCTTAATATATGCTTATTGAAATACAACAACAAATGTTAAAATATATTTCACCGTAACAAAAATAAATAATTCTGAATTCAACAATTTAAAAAAATAAAATACAAAGTATTAATTTAAGATATTTTTATAGACAATGTTATAAGTTTTCCCGTCGGGTGCAAATATGTGTAAATTCCGGGCATTAGATACACGTGAAGAGGCTACATAAAGTTGACCATGAGAGAAGCATGGGTTTTCTAAATGCACTCCTGCTACCTGTAATGTTTGTCCTTGTGCCTTGTTTATAGTAACAGCAAAGCTAAGCTTGACGGGAAACTGAACCCTTTTAAATTGGAATGGAAGGTCAGTGGGAATAATTGGTATCCGAGGTATTATAACACTATTTCCCTTATCGACACCTGTTAAAATAGTAGCACCAAGTATGTTCTGTCCCAATTTTGTTATCCGAAGCTTTGTTCCATTACAAAGCCGAGGAGCATCTAGATTTCGCATAAGCATTACTGGTACATTTAGTTTCAATTGAAGTTTATGTGACGGTACACCCGATAGTTCAAGTGAATTTAAAAACTCCACAGGATATGAAGTACTTAGTTCCGTATCCATAATTGTATCCATTGACAAATATTCCTTCATTTCTCCTTGAACCTCGTTTAAAATGTCAGTGTTGATCCTATTTACAATTTAATTTCTTGGTGCTAATATTGCTCTTGCACACAACCGCTGATCACTACACAAATTTTGTTGCAACTCCGGAAAAACATTAGCAATGAGATCCACATCACTTTCTACTAAATTACAAAATTCTCTTGACAGTGATATGTAGCCTTCAGCGTCAACGTCTAAACAACCATCACCAATTTTCAACAACATTTCTGCGTAAAGTCCTGAATCCACGTCATTATGAAGATGCACTCTCATATTCGTTTTCAGGCGGAGTTTTTCAACTGTCGGCCATAAGCTTGATGATTTAATGCACGCTTGAATTTCATCTGCTGGTGCCCCCTTTGAATCACTGGGAGGGTTTGACGGAAATCACCAGCCAATAAAACTACCATGCCTCCCATTATATCTGTACTATCTCGCAAGTCCTGGAGGGTCCGGTTTAAAGCTTCTATAGCCTTCTTGTGAGACATTGTACTTTCATCCCACACTAAAAGCTTGCATTCTCGCAGCATCCTACCTCGTGAACTATTTTTACTAAAATTATAGATGGGCGAATCTTCCTGTGTCAAATTCAATGGTAATTTTAAAACGGAATGTGCCGTACGACCGCCCTTTAATAGCGTCGCGGCAATACCTGACGAAGCTACAGCAACTGCTATTTTTTGGTCTTTTCTGACGGACATTAATAATAAGTTAAGCAAAAACGTTTACTTTGCACATACACTCTTGAAGGTATTAGAAGTAACATAGGATACTTTTTATTAAAAAAAAAATTACGAAAAATAAGAAAATTGTTTGTCAAAATATCGTCAAATTTAGCTACAAACAATTTTCTTATTTTTCGTAAATTTTTTTTATTTTTTTTAATAAAAAGTATCCTATGTTACTTCTAATACCATCAAGAGTGTATGTGCAAAGTTTCATGATGATCGGTTAAGTAGTTTTTGCGTGAAAGCGTAACAAACAAACTTACATTCGCATTTATAATATTATATAAGTATAGATATTGTAACTAGCCGACCCGTGCTTGCGTTGCTTCGCAAATTGTAACCAACACATCATTTTTGTGCTTATGGATTTTCTTCCGATGTTAGCCTTTCTTTTACCTATTTTATATTTCTATGCGATAAAAGAAAAACAACGAATTTAAGCTTGTTATGTTCTCGTATTTAATAAAAAATTCAATAAAACACTTTAGAAAAAAAACTTAAGTAAAATATTACGTAGTAAAGGCCAAGCCGCACGTGAAAACAAACAAAACCATTTCAATTTTTTAGTTGAAAACAGAACGAAATTTTTGTCTATTTTCTTCTTTTATTTCTTTTATTCATACCTATAAACGTTTTTTTGCAACCGAAAAATATAGTTTGCGGTAAAAAAAACAAATTTGTGTTTTTAATGTTCTCATACATCTATAGGTATGCGTGTGTAAATATCCATAGACACATTTGTTTATTCATCTGCTCATGTTCAGACTTAACCTACCACATTTGTGTGCTCTTTTTATCGACGTCATTGTACCTAAGTACCTTCTTCGACTTATTTGTAAAGAAAATTTTAACTTAATTTCAGTTTTATTGTTCGAGGAAGTGATACAAAATTGGTAATTCAAGCTATTATAATAGAACTTTTTTTATTTTTAAATTAGAAGAATTAGAATCTATTCACTTCCTCGAACCAGAAAAATACAAAAGATCTAATTTTTCTTTAGATAAATCGGCATTTCATGTGCACGGCACTGTAGTTAAGTAAATGTCCATACTTCATAGTAACTTAAAAAAAAGAGCCCACACTGCTCGCTCAGCGATGTGACGATAGAATTAGAGAAACAAAAAAATAATGTGTGTGTGTAGGTTAGTTGATGAACTATACAATATACAGACAAATTGAATATGTAGAATGTAGGTACACAGGTAGGTGAGAGAAAAAACGTAACTATTAAATGGAACACATATTAAGAGAGAAAGAGCATGGGAAGAAAAGAAAATTAAAAATGTTGGAATAATAATGAAATGAAACAAAGCAGCGACCTCGCGATTGTGATGGAATCTTATTTCCTGAATAAAATAAATTCAAAAAGTTTATAATTTTATAATTTGTTTTTATTTATTTCTCAGGTTGTATGTTTAACTTAGAAGTGATTTTAGGCAATGCTAATCTTTGTCGATTGTTGTATAGGTTTTAAGATATGAGTGGTTGTATAAGTCAACTAATGAAAAAAATGGACAAAAAATGTAAAATTAATAATATTTAGGTTTGACAAATAATTAATGAAAAAAAATTAAAGCCATAAACACTCTCATAACAATATAGAAAATAATAAAATATATTTCAAATAAATCGGTTGACTACTTTCTGAGATCATGCGTTACAAACTTTAAAATGGTTTCGCTTTTATATAATAGTATAGATGTGATACCAAACAAGTATGTTTTTTTGAAAAAAAAAAACAATTAACGGTTTTTTTTATAAATCAAAAAAACTGAAAAAAAAATTCGTCACCTCGAAAATTTTACGAATACAAAATTATTTTATCTCCAAAACAATTTTGTGCAGCGAAAAATAACGCTTTTACCATCTGTTAAAATTTTGAGAAAAATCGCATTGACAGTTTTTTATATAAAAAATAAAAACCTAAAAAATAATTAACAAAAGTAGGTAAAAATTGATTTTCGACTAAATATCTTTTCAAAATTTTGAGATTTTGGCTTAAATCTAATTTTATCTTATGAGAAATATTTATTTGAACATTTGGTAAATTTTTTTGAAAAATCAAATTAAAAGTTTTTTAGCAAAAAAAAAACCTAAAAAAAGCATTTCTAAAAGTTCGTAAAAATGTATTTTTGACTCAAATGTCTTTTCAAAAATTAAAACTATTGGTTTCAAACTTATTTTATCTCACAGAAAATATTGTTTTCGATATTCAGTAATTTTTTTATAAAAATCCAACAGTCCGTTGTTTCATAAAAAAATATATAGACAAACTTTTAAGCAAGACAAATCGACAGACGGGATGGGAAGTTATCAGTGTGGGTCGCATCCCAGCCTCTCTTTTCTTATAAGATTAAATTAGTTAGAAGCCATAATATTAATATTTTGAAAAGATATTTGAGTCGAAAATTAATTTTTACGAACTTTTAGTAATGTTTTTTTAGGTTTTTATTTTTTATAAAAAAAAATGTCAATTCGATTTTTCCCAAAATTTTTCCAGATGTCAAAAACTGTATTCTTCGTTGCACAAAATTATTTTGGAGATAAAATCATTTTTTGTTCGTAAAATATTCAAGTAGACAAATATTTTTTTTTCAGTTTTTTTGATTTATAAAAAAATAAAAACGTTAATTGGAATTTTTTCCAAAAATATGTATATTTGTTTGGTATCACGTTACAGTATATAATATAAAATTTAATTCAAGTCTCTGGCGTCATTGGTTCGTGAGATATTTAGGGTTTACCAAAATTTTGACAAAAATTTAATAGGAAGTTATTGTAATCGCACACTTAAAATAAATAGATTTTGAAATCAAACTATTTCATTATATGTAACATATTGTTTGTAATTTTGAAATTTTTAAGAATAATTCAACTGGCAACTTTTTTTAACACAACACAACACGAAAACCTACAAACTTTTAAACAAGACAAATCGACAGACGGGATGCGAAGCTATTAGTGTTGGTCGCATCCCAGCCTCTTTTTTTAATGGTTTTGTAGAGAGTTTTTAATTCGATGGAGTTTTAAAAATGTTAAAAAAATGTGCATTTTTTTGCTCACGCTACTTCCTGAGATCGCAAGAAGTATAAAAATCTGAAAATTTTCTTCTCAAAATATCTCAAAATTAGAAAAAAAGGGACGCAAAACTTTTTCTTGTCTCTTAATTTGTTTTTTTTTGGGGGGGAGGGTCAATAAAGGAACATAATAAATACTCGAGATAGAACAAGGAAAGTAAAGAATTTTCTCAAAAATGTGTACGCTTTTTTTACAAATTTTCTTACATTATTTTTTAGAATTTTAAAGCTTAATAAAAAAAATACAAATATTTATTTATAAAGTCTATTTTTAATTATGGAAGATGATATTATTTAAAACTAAATTTATATTTATCTAATTTTACTCGAGATTTGAAATATAAATTGGCAACTAATCTTTTTCCCAATGTCATTATGAAGTTCCTTCAAAAAGCAAAAACGATAACGACTTCAAAGACGCATTAATTTGCTTAAAAATCTCTATTTTTTTTAAACCAATTTATTTTCATATAAGATTTCTCAAAGTTATATCTCAATAATAAATCCTTGCTTTTTCCATTTTCCATTTGTTTTTGTCTAGTTAACGAAGGTGCTAACCTCATTCCCATGGATCCAAATGGCTTAAGTGACCCATATGTCAAAGTCAAACTTATTCCGGATGAACATGAGAAATCAAAGAAAAAAACACGGACCATTAAAGCCTGTTTAAATCCCGTGTGGCATGAAACTATCACCTAGTGAGTTCTAGACCCTTTTCTTTTTTGTTTTTTTTTTTTTTTAAATTGGAAATTCAAAGCAATTTTCCTTCTCCTACATATATATATTCTTTATTTTGATTGTTTTTCTTTCCTTTTTCTTACAGTGAACTTAAACCAGAAGACAAAGATCGTCGTGTTCTTATTGAGGTTTGGGATTGGGATAGAACATCTAGGAATGATTTTATGGGCTCGTTATCCTTTGGCATATCAGAAGTTATAAAGGTAAAATGAAAATTCAGTTTTACGTAATAGAATTCGTAAACGAGTATACGAGCGAGTATTTTTGTAAAACGATAGTATCAAGACAAAAATATATATATATTTACGTGTATGTGTATTTTAAAATTACCTTAGAATCCCGCAAATGGATGGTTTAAATTGCTCACACAGGAAGAAGGTGAATTCTATAATGTTCCTTGTGCCGATGCCACACAAGACTTGATCAAACTCAAGAGCCAAATGAGGGTAATTATTTTAACAAAACCCAAGACGACAAATCCTTGATTTTATTTTTTCAATATTTGCTTGTATTATACTCGTATGCCTATTTTTGTATCTTTTATTGAAGAGAGCATCACAAAAGAAACCTCTTGTCATGCGAAGTGATACAAATCCCACACATATTGCATCTAAACGTGACATGATTCGAGCCTCGGATTTCAATTTTATCAAAGTTTTGGGCAAAGGATCTTTTGGAAAGGTAATCATTGCCTTTAAAGAAAAAAAAATTAAATAAATTCAAACCAATTCAAGCCCTTGAATGTTTTTTCTTGTAACTTACTTTTGAATTCCCTTTTTTTTATCAATTGTAGGTTATGCTTGCTGAACGAAAAGGAACAGAAGAATTATATGCGATTAAGATTTTGAAAAAAGATGTTATAATTCAGGACGATGATGTTGAATGTACGATGATTGAAAAGCGAGTCTTGGCATTGGGTGAGAAGCCGCCATTCCTTGTACAGCTGCATTCGTGCTTCCAAACTATGGTGAGTTTTGAGTCTTTTTCGTTTTTTTGTTTAATCAACGAAAAATTTCTTATTTATGTAATCATTTTTTTCTTTTATAACTTTTGACAATCAATAGGATCGGCTATTTTTTGTTATGGAATATGTGAATGGAGGTGATTTGATGTTTCAGATTCAACAATTTGGAAAATTCAAGGAACCAGTTGCTGTGTAAGTAAAAACGGACTTGGGAACTTTCAATTATTTATTTAATTGATATTTTATTATGAGAAGTAAAGTTCAGACTAAGTAGATATTATTCATGCAAAGTGTTTGTTTTCCGTTTCAGTTTCAATCCCTTGCTTCTATATATTTCACAACTTAACTAAGACAGAATTTTTCAAAGACATTTACCCTCGATCAAACAATTGCAACTTGGGGATTTTTAATTTCATAGATTTGCTATTCTTTTTTGTCGTTTCTTGCAAAGTTTACACGAATTTTTGAAATGTTGTTCTTTTAAAGAATTTGGTTTAATAATTGCCGTTGTTGACTTCCTTAACTAATTCCTTCACTTGGGAAAGTACTTATCAATGTTTTCGAATAATTTCTGAAGTTATTTAAATGTCTTTTAACAGTATTGAATTATTTGTCCAGTTTTTGTTATTATTCTAGAGAGCCTTCTTTGAGTATCTTTGTGCTGAAAAGCATTTCTTATAGCTGATAGTTAAAAACGACTTCCATGGATTTCAAAAGTTTCAAGGATTGTATAAAAAGTGTGTGTTTTTTTTTAAGGCATAGAACTTTGAAATGGAATAAAACATTATTTTATGTTTTTAAATTGACTTGAAATTTACTTTACTCAAAAGCCAATAAGGTGGTGAATGTTGTACTTCAAGTGGTCAATATTTTCGGGCATATTGGAGTAGACAAGCGATTTTTCATAGTTATGCTCTTGGTGGCCAATTCACAGTTCCGTAACAAGAAACTATGCGGTTACGATAAGTTTCCTTCAGCAAAACAATTATGGCCCGAGCTGTGTGACATGATGTGCTGTCTTGATGAAATCACAGCTCCAGTATGTCATGTTAAGATCCCAAACCAAACTAAAAATAAATCACTTAACACTTGACAAAATGGGCATCAGTCAATTAAGTGTTGCAAACTTTAAGTTGTATAGCTTAAAAAAAAAAACACCAGTTACTGTTCTTAGATGTTACATTTTATAAAAACTCTTTCGGGTGTAATGTAAACTTATCTAAATCAGCATGGATGAAGTTACTTTTTGAAAGTGGAATATTTTAAAAGTGAGTGTAGAAAATTGTTAGCCTCCAATAAACTATGCTAGCTAAATGATACACCAGAATCTTATATGCCTTCTTAAGTTCTCATACCTTAGATTAACCTAATTTGACATTTCAATTTTACTCTTTTAAAAGTTACTTTTCGGCATAATAAAATGGAATAATCAGTGATTTCAAAAAATCGACTATTTTACTTCTTAAAAGTAGCAATATTTGTAACAGATCAATCATCAGGAAAAAAAAATCTTCTCAGTATGTTCAAAAAATTGACTAAAACTTCAATCAATGTTAGTTAGCTTGAAGATTATTCCAAAAAGTTAAAAAAATAAATATTAAAAAATAAATAATTTAAGAGTAGAATAAACTGATTTTGGAAAAGTTGAAATTTTCGTGAAGTGGTAGAAGTGAAAATTCTTTAGAACATTCATATTGTTTTATATTCAACTTAATAATAATGATAATTTTGTAGTTTGGAGTGTACCGTTTCTTTCTTGCTACATACAGTGGATCAAAAAAGTTTTTTTGCAATCGCATTTTTTCAAGGTTGAAGTTTTTTATATAAAAACTTATATGTATTTTAAGAACTTAACAAAACTGCACCTTATAATGCAGGTAAAATAAGTATTGGCAATACCTGTTGATCTTTTAACTTTTAAGATTTTATAAGATCAAATTTAGTGTTTTAAAAGGCCTTGACTTTATAACTTTCAGGCAATGAGTTAAATGAATATGTTTAAAATAAAGCTGTTATTATGAGCCAAAACGGCTTAACGTATAATAAAATTGGTAAAGAGCTAAAAATAAGTGTATTCACGACTCGAAGTGTTATTAAACAAACAACAGGTCGACCTTTTATTATTTCTGATAAGAAATAACACGAAATTCTGAAAAAAGTGCGAAAAACGCCAAAATACGTATTCCAAACTTGACTGAAGAAGTGGCAAATACTATTGGTAACAAACCTTAGTGATTAGACTCTTCGTAATGCTTTGTACTATTCAAAGTATTACCGATAAAGTGCGAAAAAGCCATTCATTTTGGAAGCGAATAGAAAAATAAGCTTGGAATTTACAAAAAAGCATTCAAACAAACCAAGAGAGTTTTGGGAATCGGTTGTTTTTTCTGATGAGTCTAAATACAACATTTTTTTGAGCGATTTATGTGTGGCAAAAACCAAATACAGAGCTGAAGAGTACAAATATTTTTTCTATTGTCAAACATAGTAGAGGGAGCTTTTTGTTTTAGGTGTTCACTTTTATTGATAGTCATATGACGGCCAAACATGTACATTGACATTTTGCGTAGTAATTTAGATGAAAGTGTTGAAAAACTTGGTCTTAGCAATTCATTTGTCTTTCAACAAGAAAATTATCCTAACATACCTTTAAAACTCGTGAGTGGTTGCTCTATAATGCCCCAAAGCAATTTCCTCTATTTTTTTGTTTTTTTTTTCCAATTTTCTTGTTACAATTGCAAATGAAATAACTTTGAATACCCTCATAAAGTTAACTATTTAGTACTAGTTTCTAGAAAAATGTAACTGGAAAACATAGGTTAGGTTAGGTTGGAGTGGCTGTCTAGATGTCATTGACTCACTTAGACCTCAAGGGTCCATTGTGATACCACTAATAAGGTTACTCATGGGAGAGTAATGAAAATTAAACAAACCATTTTGTGCTTTTAATAAAGCTAGAGAGACACTTTGTGTCTGTCATTGCCAGTTCACTGGTATTGTCGAAGAAGGGATTACCGAGGAAGTTATTCCTTCTAATGGAGAGTGCTGGACATGTACATAGCAGGTGTTGGACTGTTTCCTCTTCCTCCTCGTCCATGCAGCTTCTACAGAAGTCATTTGTGTAGACCCCTAGCCTCAGAGCATGTCTTCCTATGAGGCAGTGTCCTGTTATTACTCCAATTGTAGAGCTTATATTTTGTCTGCTCAAGGATATCAAGCCTTTTGACCGATTTAAGTCTATGCTTGGCCATATTTGCTTGGTTGTTAGGCAGGTGGTGCTCTGTGACCATCTAGCATTTGTTGCTTCTAGAGCATATTGTTTGAGAAGATATTTGCATGTAGCAAGTGGTGTTCCTATGTTATGTTTTTGTCTAACATTAGGCAGAAGTGTTCCGTTTTTGGCGAGCTCATCGGCTTTGCAATTTCCCGGAATGTCTCTGTGGCCCGGCACCCAAATGAGGTGAATATTAAACTGTTCTGTCATCTCATTCAGAGATGATCGACAGTCGTGGACTAATTGAGAGTTTGTAGAGACAGACGCGAGAGATTTAAGAGCGGCTTGGCTGTCCGAGAAAATTCGTATATCCTTGCAAGATATAACGTTTTCTTTGAGCCAGGATAGTGCCTCTTTAATCGCCATTACTTCTGCCTGGAATACACTACATTGATTGGGAAGCCTGTATGATAGACTGAGATTAAGTTGTTCTGAATAGATACCACTTCCAACTCCGTAATCGGTCTTTGAACCGTCTGTATAGAAGTGTACCGCATTGTCTTCCAGGGGTCCCTCTTCTTCCCAGGAGGATCTTGAAGGGATGGACACATGGAAGCTTTTACCGAATACCATTTTAGGGGTGGTATAGTCTAGGCGATCTGGGATAGATCTGAAATTGTCTAGGATAGTAGTATGTCCAGTATTGTTACTGTTCCATTGAGAGGTGGCTCTAAGCCTCACACATGAGTTGGCTGCCACCATTTTGGAGAAGATGTCAAGAGGTGTTAGGTTTAAAAGCACATCCAGGGCTGCAGTTGGTGTTGAGCGAAGTGCTCCTGTGATGCACATACCTGCTGACCGCTGGACCTTGATGAACTTATTTAGATTTACCATCTTGTCCAGTGCGGTCCACCATACGACAACTCCATAAGTGAGTATCGGTCTAATTACCGAAGTGTATAGCCAGTGAGTTATTTTTGGGGAAAAGCCCCATTTTGATCCTATGGCCTTTTTGCAAGTAAAAAGCGCTACAGTGGCCTTTTTTACTCTTTCATCGATATTTGCCTTCCAATTTAGTTTTTTGTCTAAAATGAGGCCTAAATATTTAGCTTGGTCGGAAAACCTTAATGGTATTCCTTTAATCTTGGGTGGGCTGAGCTGAGGAATTTTGTACCTTCTTGAAAAGAGTACTAGTTCTGTTTTATGTGGATTGACGTCCAGGCCACATTGCTTAGCCCATTTTGTTAGCTTATTCAAGGCATTTTGTAGGAGTTCCGAGAGAACTTGGGAGTGTTTTCCAGATACTGATATTGCAACATCGTCAGCATAGGCAATCACCCTGAAACCCTCTGCTTCCAATGATGTTAGAAGGTCGTTTACTACCATGTTCCATAAGAGAGGCGAAAGGACCCCTCCTTGGGGGGTACCTCGATTCACCGATCTGGTGGTAGTAAAACTTCTCATGCTTGAAGTTATTGTCCTGCTTTTGAGCATGAGACTAATAAAATCTATGAGTGGTTTCTTTAATTGCAGCTTTTCCATTGCTGTCGTGATCGCCTGGTAACTGACGTTGTTGAAAGCTCCTTCAATATCTAGGAAAGCTACTAGGTTATATTCTTTGTATTCGAGGGAATATTCAATACTGCGTACCAGCGAATGAAGTGCTGTTTCTACTGATTTTCCCTTAGAGTAAGCATGTTGAGCTGTAGAAATGAGACATGGTTTTATGTTATGTCTGATGTAAATTTCAATCAATCTTTCCAAGGTTTTAAGAAGGAAGGATGATAGGCTGATTGGTCGTAGATCTTTAGGGTTAACGTGGGAGGGTTTCCCTGCTTTAGGAATGAAGACTACTTTTGCCATTCTCCAGGCTTTGGGAATATATCTCAGCCTTAAACAGCTTGTCAGAATGATTTCCAATGGTGGAATGATCATGTCTGAGCATTTTTGTAGTTCGGCCGGAATGATTCCGTCTGGTCCTGGAGATTTATATGGATCAAAGCTGTCTATGGCCCATTGCAGTTTTTCCCGCGTTATTAGAAGGGGCTTCTGTGGGGGGCGTGCTAAGCGAATCTTCGTCTTTTTTATAGATACGGATCACGATTTCATCGAAACCATACCTAATCACGCCTTTGGTCGCGGCCAGTGGAGCCAGTGATTCCCTATTGATCAACACGAGAGCTGATCTATAGTGACCCACCGTCTCCTTCTCAACCTTTGGGACTTTCCAGTCGTGCGTAGGCAGGTTCGGATTAATTGTTTTGATCAATTTCATGATCATATCCGGGCAGTTGTGTAGAGCCGGGACCATTATGCGTGCTCTTGGCCGGCAAGGAATATTCTCCCTTGTAACAACCTCGAGCTTGGCACCCGGCCAGACTTCTGGCAAGCCATTGACAGCAGCCCTGTATAGATCGAAAGATCTCTGATCTCCACAGGCGATGAGTTTGATACGATTTTGGTACCATCCTGCATCGGCTGTGTCTGGGAGAGGTCCCGGATTCTCCTCGATGACAGATAAAAATCTGAAACCGAGGTGAGCCTTGACGTCTGCCCATTGATCATGAGAGATGTTACCATCCACATGACCCCTGTCAATGACCGCTGCTATGATCTTACCTTTTAGCGCGTCGCTAAAGGAAAGATCCTTATTGAGGGCTGATGTGCTGTTCGTATGCACCTTCTGCCTTTTTGGTTCGGGCTTGTCGCCCTCGAAGGACCTATTGCGCTTTGACGTTGAGTCGCTGCAGGTCGGTTTGGTGTTGTTGCTAAGAAAGCCACTGGCCCACTCAAGTTTTCGCGTTTGCTCCGGGGTTCTCTCCGCCGCCGGTATGACACCGACTGCGGCTAGAATCCTCTCAGCATTGCGTTGGTCTCGTTTGGCCAGTGACTTCTTGGACTTCTTGCTGGCGGGCCCAGAGCTATGTCCGTGTGACACAGGTGTGGGTCCACCATCAGAATTCGTCGCCACCGATACCAATCGGGGTGCGCCCTCACCTTCGAGTCAATTCCACATGTCGCAGATTTTGTCTCTCCGGATGGGGTGTCCCTTCTTGGGGTCGCTTGCGACGTCCTAGCAGGAGCGGGGAGGGGTTGGGGTGTGGAATTGCCGCCCTTGGAACAGCCGAGCGTCACAGCTGTTCCACTGACGGGTGGTTCCTTTAAGTATAGGTTGCGGCTAGTAGAGGGAGAAGGACTCCCGCTACTAGTGGCAACCACAGGGTTGACAGCACGTTCACACCTCTGAGTAGGCTCGACAGCCTTTTCAGTAGATGTGACCGCATTGGCAGCCATGATTCGATTTTTGTTTTTGTTTTTTATAATTTTTTTGTTTGACATTTTCATTTTGTTCCCACGAGTAATGCGGAAAAACGGTCAGCCCCGGCAGAGCCGCTTGCCGGGGTAAGGCAGAAATATGACGGACCTTGCCACAGCATCCGAACTGGAAAACATAATTGCCAATACTTTTGTTATCCACTGTATTTATTTTAAAATTCTGCTTTGAATGTATATAACTTTAAGGCGTCCACAAAAAAATCACTCTAAATGTTAATTCTTAAGTTTAATTTGATTTTAAGACTCTGATATTTTATCAATCTTGAAAATAAACTACTCAAAATAAGTCCCAAATGTTTAATGTGCACCAAAAAACTATAAACTTGAGTTTTCTAGTTAGGAAAATAAAAAATGGTCAATTTTAATGGCCCTAGTATGATTCTCACACCTAACCCCTTCATTTGCCGTTGTTGAAATAAATTAAGATTTTCAGATTTTCTTTCATTCAACTTTTCCCTCTAATATTTCGAAATCTACAAAACAATTTTGAATATATTTGTGAGTTTTTATTAAAGACGGTCTTAGCTTTCATTTCATATACATTTCTTAGATGTACGCTTTGGACCCACAATTGTAGCATTTCCTTTGCTTAAGAGATTTCTGTGTAGCCATGATTTCGTCAAAGCTTTTTTTAACTTTCATTAAAGTTTACAGAAAATAAATTAGATACAAAAAAATTAAGTTTACAGTCTCTTCCTTAAGATTTGTTGGCAAGAATTCGAAGACGCAAGAAAACTTGTTTCGAAAGGTCAATTCTAAAATATTTCAATAAGTTCTATTTGACCAAGCCACTTCAGGCATAACACTTTAATTTTATAAGTTTTGTTAAAAAATTACAAAATTTTTGTTATCCTTCTTCTTAATATATATAAATTACGTATCATGATGTTTGTCCGCGATGAACTTCTAAACTACTTAACCGATTTTAATCAAATTTGTACACCATGTGCAGTCTGATCCAACTTAAAAGATAGGATAGCTTACATATCAATTTATGATCGCTATATTATTTCATTGCAAATTGCAAATTGACTGAATTAAGTAAGTATGCAATAGATGGCGCTATGTTAAACTTCCAAACGCTTCATATAATATATATAAGCTACAATTTAATAGCATAACCACCACATGTTGCTGAGGCTAAATTATAGGTTAAATTTATTTGAATTTTACTTTTACAATTTTCCGAACAATTATTAGGTACGATTAAAAAGCACTGCAACCAAAAAGGAAACGCACTAAACTGCCAGATAATTTCTGCACTGTTCTTCAGGAAAAAAATGAATTGATTCAGAGTAATTTTCCGGATATAAAGAGTAATTACTTGAATCATAACTGAAAAGTGGTCATGTTGCCACGTATGCCAATGATACCGTCAAAAATATAAATAATAAATATTATTGTTAGAAGATCTTAAACTATACGCCCTACCTACCTCATTTATACTTTATAGGTTTAACTGTCGCATGTTATTTCTGCTTTACATCAACTGTACGAAAATTTGGATCAATTGTTTTCAAAGTCCTTCCCCTTCGAATCCCAAAGGAGTACATTTTTATACCAGCTTTAACGTTTCCGTCTACGTTCGTAAATAATAATTTCATTGTAATAAGGGGTAACAGTAGTAGAAAATCGGTCATGGTGGTCGCCATATTTTTTTAACTTCCCATAGGAAATTCTTGTAATCGGTCCGATTTGTAAAATTTTGACATTTCTCGACGTTTAAAGGTCCCTAGAATCGAAATAAAAGATTTTTAGAGAGATATCTGTGCGTGAGTGTGTACGTACGTTCGTATATATTTTTGGAAACAAATCCAATTAACGGTATTTTTTATAAATCAAAAAAACTGAAAAAAAAATATTTGTCACCTTGGATATTTTACGAACAAAAAATGATTTTAACTCCATATAATTGTATGTATCGAGAAATAACGTTTTTGACATCTGGTAAAATTTTGAGAAAAATGGAATTCACAGTTTTTTTCCAAAAAATTAAAAAGCTAACAAAAATTAATAAAAGTTGGTAAAAATTGATTTTCGACTCAAATATCTTTTTAAAAATTTGAGATTTTGGCTTCAAACTAATTTTGTCTTATAAAAAATATTGTTCAACATTCAGTAAAATTTTGAGAAAAAATGGAATTGACAGTTTTTTTACAAAAAATAAAAACCTAAAAAAAACAATACTAAAACTTAGTACAAATTTACTTTCGACTCTAATATCTTTTCAAAAGTTAAAAATATTGGCTTCAAACTAATTTTAACCCACAGAAAATATTGTTTTCAACATTTAGTAATTTTTTATAAAAATTCAACGGTCCGTTTTATTCATAAAAAATTAAAATCTACAAAAAATAGTACGCAAATTTCGTAAAAATTTATGTTCGGTTCTCGATATCTCGTAAACAATGGAAGATATTGACTTCAAATTGATTTCAATCATCCAATTTGTGTTTATTTATACAAGAAATAAAAACTTTTAAGAAATGCTACTAAAACTGGTAAAAATTGTTATTCGATTAAAAATCTCGTTTACAAAAACAGACTTCGAAATCAAACTATTTCATCAAATGCAAAATTTTGTTGGTAATTTTTAAATCTTTTAGAATAATTCAAATGGCAACTTTTTTAACAAAACACGAAAACTTACAAACCTTTTAAGCAAGAAAAATCGACAGACGGGATGGGAAGTTATCAGTGTGGGTTGCATCCCAACCTCTCTTTTTTACGAATGGCATCAATGTAAAAAAGCATGGTGGTGCCCATGCCTGATGTTCTCCTACCGTTCCCCTTAAATAATTTACAACAATTTAATATGAAAAAAAACCTTAGCCACAGCAAAACGTGGCCGGGTCAGCTAGTTAACTATAAAAATTAAATCATAAGTTCAAAAGTTCCATAATTGTTCCACTTTTATTATAAAGCCTTCCCCCTCCCGTTGGACTTCTATATGAATATTTTTAATTGAAACTGCTCAAATTTAATAACAAGAAATTGCTCGTCTTACTTTACAACAATAATTCCGAAACCACACATCACTCTCACTCTTACATTACTTGATGTTCACTTCAGTATCATGCTGGTTTTAATTTAATATTTTATAAAATGATAATAATTTTTTGTTGTTGGTTCTTTTAAACACTCTTCATGGGAAGATAAAATATGAGTAGACAAACCACCCGCCCCCATAAACTCCTCCTACTTAACACCCACTTGTTTTCTCTGATGTACATATAAATATAAACATATTATATATTTTTTAACAAAATATAAACCTTGTAGATTCTATGCTGCAGAAATCGCCGCAGGATTGTTCTTTTTACACACAAAAGGGATTTTGTATCGTGATTTAAAGTTGGACAATGTCCTTTTGGACGCAGATGGACATGTCAAAATCGCTGACTTCGGTATGTGCAAAGAGGGTATTGCTGGAGATAAAACAACAAAGACGTTTTGTGGTACACCGGACTATATTGCCCCTGAGGTATGTATGAACATATAACATACAAATCTATATAAACTCCCAATGAACAAAACATGGACATTCGAAAACAATAACATGTATTCCTTGTATACGAGTATTCTATACTCGAATATAAGGATAAGGATTTCGTGTATCTTCTTCTTTGTTATAAAAATCTTAAGTTTTTAATTTTCAATTTATATTTTTTACTCATTTTTATTTTGTGCATCCTTTCTTTGTGGTTTCTTATGTATGCTGTATGCTGTACATATAGATAATCCTTTATCAGCCCTATGGCAAGTCAGTGGATTGGTGGGCTTATGGTGTATTACTGTACGAGATGCTTGTGGGGCAACCTCCATTCGATGGTGAAGACGAAGAGGAATTGTTTGCTGCAATTACAGACCATAATGTTTCGTATCCTAAAAGCTTGAGCAAAGAAGCAAAAGAAGCTTGCAAAGGGGTGAGTTTGAAATGCTCCCTAATAGGGATTGGGATGGGAATGGGGAAGAATTAATTAATGTATACGATGTTGTACGTGAAGCGAACGAGAGGCAGGGTTGGAGAAGGTAATTTATGAAATTTCATTAAAAAGTATGGTAGGCGTGTGATGAAAGAGTGTATGTAATGCCCTTTAAGGTGACTTATGTAGATATATGTATATTCTTTCAGAGATTGCTTTAATTTAGCACCAATTTGGTTCAAGTTAGGGGGTGTATGATTTTGGTGTTGCATACTTTGTAATTTTTCGTGGAAATATTTTCTTGTGCGTGTCGAGTGACGACGACACGACACGACGACGACGCACACTTAGTGTTGTTAAAGAAGATTCAATTTTCCCATCATATCGCACGACAACAACAACAACCTACATAGTACATACCTACTAAGTGTTGACGTGCTTGAGCATTTTATGAAATTCATTTTAATCTAAGACTTTATTATAGTTATGTACATGTTCAACACGAAAAGTTATTAAAACTCATGTTGTTAAATGAACACTTGGTTGTTTGGGACAGTTTTGGAGACTTGATGGCCGTATAACTAAGTTGACAAAAGAAAATTGGAAAATATGTATAGGTCTGAGAACGGAGTTAGAAAAACAAGAAGGAGTTTTTCTAATTGGTACTTTGTTCTAGCATCCACTTTTTTTGCAAATAATTTTTATTTATTTAATACATTATAGCTACATGATGATGCTGTCAAATTGATATTTGTTTAGAAAATTGGGTATCAATCATAGGATAATATACAGGCACTGATAAAATGGTGGTTGATTTTTTTTTGTAATATTTAGCAACTTAGAAGTATTATATATAAATTAATTCGAATTACGAGGTTTTGGATATTTCGATTTCTTGAAAGTGTGGTGATTTAAATAGAATTTTTGAGAAGACGACTAATATTTCATGTCAATTGCTTAAAAAGAACTAAACCAGCACAGCTGAATTGAAATGTTACCTTGTAATTGCTCTAACAAAACACTTTTTTGAAAAAATCCTTTCCGAAAATGCACAAAAATACATAATACGCTGTTTGATTGATGATTTTACACAATAAAAATCTTTATCTTCTAGATAAATTTAGCATCATTTTAGTATCTCACTTATTTTTTTTTAAATTCTCATTAGTTATGAGATGACTTATTTTCTTTATTCTTTATTTGACTCAACCTAAAGTTAAGAAAAACCTTTAATGTAATTCCTTTAAGTTTTTGAATATTTCGTTTAAGAGCTAATTTATGATGTTGATTCCGAATTCGAACTCAAATTTTAGCTTTATATGATCCATTTTAGTCAAAATGTTGCAGTGTTCTTTGAAGGTTTATGCAGGATTTTTTAAAAAAATAAATTAGATACTGAAAATATTGAAACGGGATATTGAGTAACCGATTGCAGGTTTTTAATTTTATTGAAAAATCATGAACTTACCTAAGCTTAAACAGACACAATATGAGTTTTTTTTTTATTTATTTATTTTAAAAGAATAAAGTGTCAAATACGTGACGTGATAGATTCATTTCGAAAAATATTTCAAACATTTTAATATATTCTGTGATTCAAATGTGTTCAAATTCACTGTAAGTGAAAATGAACGAATGTAAGCAATAACCTCTTTCTTCTAAACGAGGTGAGCTAGACCCCCTCCCCAACAAAAAAAAAATAAAGAGCACGACTAAATCGCACAAATTTTCACGAACTGTTAAAAAATATTTCCTGTATTTTAAAATTTTAAAATGTACCTGACAAAAAAAGTTTGTTTTCAAAAATGTGAATGCCATTTGATTCATCAAAAACACCTTAATTTTTCAAATTTTTGTTATTTGAAAATCTGTAGAATGGTTTTTGTTCAAATTAATTTTGTATGTATAATATGTTTTAGTTTCAGTTTACAAATAATTTTCGTATTAAGTTAATTAGAGCTTATTTATATACATACGTCTAACATTTCAATTTCGTAAACAGAGAACGACTCATTTCGAGACATTGAATTTCAAAAAAAAAAGGTTAATTATTTAAAAAAAAAAATCGAAAAAGTAAAATTTTACGCTTTTGATCATCAAACATTATTAAGACAATATTATTGAAATCGGTTAATGAATTCTTGAGAAAACTTAAATAACGGTTCTGTGGGGAATACTCTTCTTTAGCAATATACAAATATTTTATTTTTATTGAAAGAAGCCAAATTAAAAACAAACATTCTTGAGAAAGCTTTAAGAAAATCTATCGGTTCGTTCTTGAGAAAATCGAATTTGCGATTTTTGGCTAAAAAAAAATGTATGGGGACTACTGTTATTATTAGTCTAAAAAAAATTAGAAAAACTCCTTAAGCTAATCGGCTTAAAACCTTAATTATCAAATATGCAGTCAATCACGGCAGACAGACGGACGGAATCGGAAGACCCACTTTTTCTCTACCATCGTAATTTAAGGCTTGAATACAATCTGGTGTCCGATTTTTTTACGAATGCAATACTTGAACTTTTTTAAAACATAAAGGAGATCTGGGAGGATATACCACCATCAAAATACCGAGCCTTGGTAGAAAGTATGCAGGCAAAATTAGCCGCAGTGACAAAAATTAAGGGAATCCCTACAAAATATAAATTTTTTATCGAATATGTTTAAAAAAAATATAAATTTGCTCTTTGTGTTTCTAAATGTATATCCAGGTGCGATTTAGGTTTAATAAATGATAATAAATTTTCTTAAGCTTAATCTTAATATATATAATTCTTCTGTGAGTGTGTATGTCACTGAACTTCTCTTAAACGACTGGACCGATTATGATGAAATTTTTTGTGTGTGTTCAAGGGGATCTGAGAATGGTTTAGATTCACAATTTTGTCCGCTAGGTACACCTGTTATGCTTTTAAGAAATTTAAGCCCTCCCAATATGTGTAATGGTACAAGACTATTGATCAAAGAATTAAGAGATAATGTGATTGTAGCAACTATCATTACAGGTCCCGTGGCTGGTCAGCTCGCACATGTTCTGCGGATTCCAATGATACCAACTGATTTGCCCATATCTTTTAAAAGGTTACAGATCACTTTAAAAATATCCTTTGCCCTAACAATAAATAAATCCCAGGGACAAAACTTTTTCCATAGTTGGTATCGACTTCAGGAAAGAGTGCTTTTCCTACGGGAAATTGTATGTGGCACTTTCTCGAGTAGGATCTCCTGAAAATTAATACATTTTGTTGCCACCTAGAAATACCACAGCCAACGTAGGGTACAGGGAGGCTTTAAGATAAGCATACAATTTTTTCTAATTTAGTGATTCGTGGTCGTTTTAATTAGCATGCTTATAACTTAAATATCTATCCGTGCGAAGCCGGGACGGGCCGCTAGTTTTTTATAAAATATTCAAAAGTGAACCATATGTCATGGGTTATTAAAAGAACCACTATCCAACCTAAACAGATTTCCTAAAACTAAGTTATGCAATATAATACCCTTGTTTTATTGGAAAATCTATCAATAGTATAGTAGGATTTCACACGAACAACAAAAACAATATCCGCAGTAAGAATACTACCAATAAAAGTTAAAGTAGAATCTTACTACGGATGGGTTTTTGACATTTATACGAGTCTCGAATGGATCTTATGTGATTGCCTTCTTAAATGTTGGTACGATTGATATTGCATTTGTATCTCGATGGCTGTGTTCGTTGAGTAGTTGTGCATTTGGAATCATGTGTTTTCCATTGGTGAAAATAAAAACAATCTGTTACTGTTGATATCATTTAGTTTTGTTAATGAAAATGGACTAACTGAGCTTATTTTGCAAGAGAAAACAATAGAAAAGATAATTAAGTTTTGCTATGTTTCCACCAAAGGTTAATCTCAGTTTAAATTAAATAAATCTTTTTGGTGTTTCCACCGTACAAGAAGATTTAAAAATGATTAAGTTTGACAACACTTTCTAAAATGCAAATGGTGTTTCGATGTTTCTTATGAAGTGCAAGTGAGATAGTTTGATTCGTGTTAAACAATGAAAAACTGAATAGTTCAGCACCATATAAGAATATGCTACTCCATGTGCAATTTTGTTTTAAATTTGATTAAAACAAAACTATATTTTTTGTACACAAACATGCAAATAAACAGACCATAATGCATTATCTGTCAAACCAACTCCTCCACACAGGTTTTTCTTCACAAATTTTGACTCGGCTCCGATCCCCGACCGGAATCAAGCTCATTTCAACTCGATTCAGGTATATAAAGAGTTGAGGCTTGCTTCAAGCTCGCTTCAAAACTACATGTTAATGTAGTAGTCTACAAACGAACCCCCTTCTTGAAGTTTTTATTTTATGGCAAATTGTTTGGTTAAAACTTTGAAATCGACTATCACCTTACATAGACGTATTTTCTTGATTTTGATAGTCAACTATCAAAAATCAGCTTACACGATTTCACTCCTGATCTGAATTTCGCTATTTTTTTTTGGAATTTTTTGATAAATTATTCTGGCAAATATTCAATTGTATCAACTTTCAAATATAAAAACCGGACCACTGCGGATCGTTTTTTTTGGCAATTTCTCACTGTACTATATATGGAATACCAAAAAAACACGGCTAATATTGTTACAAAATTGTCGTTTATAATTCTATGCCACCACTGTAGTTTCTATATGCCACAAGTAAAAATACTTGTTTTTGACCCCTCTAAACCATTATCAATTTTTGCCGCCTAAGTTATGGTAGTTCAGCAATTTTTACTTGCGACATATAGGAACTATATATGGCAAGTTTTGCATTCGTGCAGAATTTTGTCTGTCTGTCCACGCTCCTACAGCCTATACCATTGGGTCGATTGAGTTCAAACTTGGAAGTTAAGCTTTTGAGCAGATTCGTGTTAGGCGTTTTTTTCATTTTTTTTTTAAGATCAAAACTAACAGTGACCCCCATACAATTTTTTTGGTCAAAAAACGAAAATTCGAATTTTCTCAAAAACAAACCGATAGATTTTTTTTAAATTTTCTCTAAAATTTTATTTTTTAACTTGGCTTCTTTTAATAAGAAAAACATATTTTTGTATTGCTCAGGAAAGGTACCGCTCATAGAACCGTTTTTTTGTTTTTTAATTTTCTCAGCAACTTTTGAACCGATTTCAATAATTTTTTTTCTGAACGAGCTCTTATATTGCCTTAACAATATTTGATTATCAAAAGTGCAATTTTTTATTTTTTGGATTTTTAAAAAAATATTGAAATTTTTTTTTTCAAAATTCCATATCTCAAAAACGGGTGAACATTTTTTTACGAAATTGTAATATAGAGTGTATATTTACAATCACTAAACAACTGCATACCAAAAATATTTTTAGAACAAAATTGAAAAATTTTATATATAAAAAATTAATTTAAAAAAAAACCGCTCTAACGATTTTCAAAAAAAAAATTTTTAAAATCAAGGGTTTTTTGTTTTATAAAATGGCATTTAAATTTTTGAAGACAAACTTATTTTTCAGGTAAAATTTTGAACCTTAAATTAGTTTTTTTTAAATTATTTTAACTGTATTAAATGTAACCCCCTTCCAAAAAATTGAAAAATGGAGGTTTTTTCGACAAATCAAATTGCATATATATCTTTGAAGACAAACTTATTTTACAGGTATATTTTTAAATATTATATAGATACTTTTTTAAACAGACTCTTTGCATTCAGGAGCAAGTTCGTGCGACCCAGTCGTGCACTTTATTTATAATGGCGTAGGTATAGTCTGATGTCAAAGGATAGCATCTTCAAAAATAACATCTACGCAAATGTAGTCCAATGCGTTCTTTGAATCCTTATTAAGACAAATGCAAATTTTAAAATACTTTCAAAAAAATTTTACTTTAAGTTCATCATATTCAATAAAGAGACTAGAAACTTGCATTAAATTTAATTCTCCTATAATACTGGAACCCGCCAAAAAAACTATTTTTCAACTAATAGAGATTTTTGGCCCTAACAATTATTAAATGAAAAATTCTGTAAAAAAAAAAACAAAACACAAACAATCGTATTAAAATTCGAGTATTTGGATGCCGTTCCTTAAAAAGCAGAAAATACTCTTTATTAAATGTTGAAATTTATGTTCTAGATGCCTAGGTGACAACTAAACAAAAACAGGGCCCAGGAACGATATATGTATGTAGTTATAAAACGCTTATGCGATGGAATTTGTTAGTTTTTTGAGTTATACGTGAAATAAATCGTTCGCACAATCAACAAATTTTTTTCCTTACAGAATGTTACCTAAGAATATAATATATGCGTTAATAGATCCGCCATTTTTGTTTAAAACAGATGTTCAGTGATCCTCTAATGCTGCCAAACGTCAAAGTAACAGTTTGCTTTTATTTGTATTCAATTTTGTTTTGAGCTTTGCTGCTGTTTTTTTCCCCAAAATTCTTTAGATTCCTAGTTGTGGAAAGAAATAATTAGTAGAGAAAAATATTTTACATAAAACATACATTTTCTTTTCTTTAATATGAAAAATTAAAAATTAAAAAAAATCCAAATAAAATTCAGTAACCAAGTTAGATTTCTCTCAAGATCCTTAGCTTCAAATTTAATGTTTCAAATATTGAAGAAGAAAGAAAACCACTGAAAAATTTGCAAATTTATTTGTCCTTATCGAATTCGTATACGAAAAAGGAAGTTCCTTTTCCAATTAAAATGATCTCGTTTTTGAGGCAAACATTTAAATATGTTGATTTGTGCCGTTGACCTGTTTCATTAATCATAATACTAGTTCTCATTTCAGTTACAGGGATGCTTCACGTACAAGTACGGTTTATTTAAAATTATGCACTGATAACAACTTATAAATAAAAGTTTACAATATTTTTACCAATAAAACATAATTTTACTCCTTATTATAGTTCCTAACAAAACAGCCATCAAAACGACTTGGTTGTGGCTCAACTGGTGAAGAAGATGTTCGTTTACATCCGTTTTTCCGACGCATAGATTGGGAGAAAATTGAAAATCGTGAAGTACAACCACCGTTTAAACCAAAGATCGTAAGAGCTAATCAAAAATGTACAAAATATTATTTCATACAAACTTCGTTTTTCTTTTTGTAGAAACATCGCAAAGATGTATCAAATTTCGATAAGCAATTTACATCAGAGAAGACAGACTTAACACCAACTGACAAAGTATTTATGATGAATTTGGATCAAACTGAATTTGTTGGTTTCTCATATCTAAATCCTGAATATGTGGCAACAGTGTAAGAAAAACAAAAACTTCAACAATTACAACAAAAAATTCGTTTTCTTTTCTACAAAATTTCCACACTGAAACAAAACTTTCGTTTTTAATTTACTCTTAAGTTAAAATTATATACATTTTGTTATTTTCAATATACAGAATTTTTGTTAAAAATTTAATTTTATTAATATATTTTAATATTTTTTTTTTTGTTAAAATACAAAATTCAAAAATATAAGTAAAACATAACACTTACCACAGCATTGTTAATTTTAATTTAATATGTGTTATAAATTTTATATTTGTTATATATTTCTTTTTTTTAATTTAAAGCAAATATAATAATTATTGTTATTTATTTATATATATATTTTATATTATAAGATCACATTTTCTTTTATATCTATTAGAGCACGAGAATGCAATTAAGATGACCATATAACGGATTAGTTTACGTACGGTCAATATTAAGTACGTTTATTCACGAAAACAAAAATCATTCCTTTATTATTAAAAAAAAAACAAAAAATACTATTATCAAGAAAAAATAAAATTTTATTATAATTATTAAATGTTATTTATTTAAGTTTAAAAAGTGTTTAATGAATTATTAAATTTTTTTTCTAAACTGTTAAAATTTATTGAAATACATTTAGTATTAAAAAAAAAAAGATTATATGAAAGTTTATGGGAAAACAAAACACTTAATGAAGCATGATATTAACAATTAAACAAAAAATTAATAAAAAGGATATTAAACTTTATCGTTTTCATAATAATAAAAAAACGTCCTTGGTATAATTCGAAAAAAAAGTGAATAGCTATAAAAAATATTATTTACATAAATATATAAAAATGCATTTAAATAAAAAAAAATATAGAACAATTTTAAACAAATACCTACAAACAAACAAAAAAAAAAGAATTTTAAGAAAAAAAGTTGATGAATTGTAATTTTTTTAGAATAAAAACAAAACAAAAAAAAAGATAACGTGGAACGCATGAGATAAAATAATGTATTTATATAATCCTTATTACTTTATAGCACAATAAACATAACTTAAATCGATACAGAAGCATCTACAAAAATGGTAAAATTCAATAGATCACATTTAATCATACATATAATAAGAAACTTACTTTGCAAAGAAAGAAAATTAATGCAAGTATTTCAACATAACCGATTTTAATGAAACAAATTCACAAACTCAATTATTAAAAATATTGAAAAATTGTCTTTGGCAAAAACTATGGAACATACTTATAGTTCAAGTAGGAAACGCTATATCTTAATGGATTCTTAAAATGAATATACATATGTACATATGTATGTATTAGCAAATCACGTAATTTAAAAATGTGCTGAACTGTAAAATCGAAGATAATTTTTTAAATAATTTATATCTTTCTTTTTAATAATGAAAAAATGATCTTTTTTCTTTAATCTACGCTCTGACAAAGTGTTAATTTTTTGAAGATGTAATGCTTTCAAAAATGACGAAACCTTAAAAAATACAGTTCTTAAAAGTTTCGAAGTTTTTCAAAAGAAACGATGTTCACATTTAGACTTTATTGAGACGACTCAAATATGAATAGCTATCGCAGGGGTTTAAAACCTGCACTTTTTTGTTATTTCCAATTGTTTTTCTGGAACAGTAATTCCACAACATGTTTATTATGCTCATTTGGATTTCTGAAATCTGATTCGGATTAATAACTTTTTCGGAAAAATTGTTGTTTTTTCAAATACTCTATGTGATTTTGGTCCATTAACAATCAAACACCTCTTATTTTTAGGGGATTTTTAATGTGATTCAAAATTTGACAGATCTAAAACTGTAGTAAATTATCTAAACTGTCACATATCTATCAGAAGAAACTGACAGAGAACATAGACAGTTTGAAGTTGCATTTTTATTTTAAAGTTCGGAAGCCTTCGGGACTGATTCTGAAAATCAGAATCTAAATCAGAAATCAAACTTGACACTTTTCATATTTGTATCCGATAACTGGTGCGAATTGATTTTTTTTTGTTTCAACTTTATTTTCTATTTTGAAATGTATACCATGAAATGTTAGTTTCAAAGCTAGAGAATACAAAAAAAAAAACATCAGAGAGAGATTTCGAGTTGTCAAATAAACGACATAAACAGGCAATTTTTTGACAGCTGGCCAATCAGAGACTAGAAACTTGCCTTATTTTCAAGTCCCTTAAGTCGTCTCAAAATCGCATAACGGTAAAATATTTCTTTTTCTCTTGGTAGATCTATTTAAATAAAATAAAAATCTTTTCAACACGAAAATTTCACAAATACACAACAAATTCCAGAAATTTAGAGTAAGGAAACGTCTTTGTTAACTTTTGAAGACAATTTTAGAGGTTTTTTAAAGGCCAGAAATTATAATTTCTTTTGAAGACAATTTTAGAGGTTTTTTAAAGGCCAGAAATTATAATTTCTATTTCGTTTGAATTATTTTCAATGTAAAAAAAAATGACATAATTTTAATGTTACCATCTTAAAGATCCAACACAAGGAATAACATTTCTAGATCGTTAAAATTAAGATACAAAATTGAGAGTCGATAAACGATGGCAATTGAAAATTGTTCAATTGGACTATTTTGTATGAATTTCCTTAAATTTTAAGAGGCATATTTTAATCCTCTTTAGCCTAATTTCACCCCTGGTTTTGATGCCAAAACCATTGAAATTCATATCGTGTTTACTTATTTGTTTACTTTCTTAATGTTTCATATCTTTTGAACTTAAATGAAAAGAACTATTTGATTTTTAGCTAGAAATTTTATCTTTTATTACTCTCAAATTATACCCTATATTTTATGTTTTGTAACTTCATGTTTACACAGTCTCCATACGACTTTCCAGCTAATTTTTGTCCACATAATCATTTGTCTGTTATTTAAATCTACTATGTGATACTTTAAACAATATAAAAATCTTTTTTAAGCTTATAATATTTGCAAATTAAAAAAGATTTTTGCTAACAAAAAAAAAATAACAACAAATTAAAACTTATCTTGAAACAAAAATTCTTGTAAATAAAAACAACAAAAGAACATAATTTTATCTATTAAAAAATTAAAACAAACAAAATATTTAAAGTTCAACATTTTATATTATTCTTAATAATTAAATTATAAATATAAATAAAAAAATATAAAAATAAAAAGAAAAAATTAATTTAAAACGTTTAAATTAGTAATGACAGCCCCGACATTACAAAATAAAACGTTATTATAAAAACCATTATTTATGAAATTTTATAAAAAAAAATTAAAACTATAAGAAAAAGAAAGAAATATTTAATAAAATGAAAAAGAGAAAATGAAAATTTTTAACATAAAATAACTTTATTTAATTTAAAAAAAGAAAAAAAAAACAAAAGCAATTTTATTTAATAGATTTAGTATAATATTGAATTTGAAAGAAAGAGTCTCAATGTACCGTATATAATATACCATTTAATTCAAAGTGGCAACAAATTCACAAAAATGAATTTTGTCACTTTTGCTTAAATTAATTAAAAACAAAATATACAAAAACTTAAAAAAAAAAATATATACATATAATATTAACTTAACATTCGAATCCCGACTAAATATATAGCTACTTCGATGATTATAGGCTTTATAATAATAATAATAATGACCAGAAAATTAACATATATATATAAAGACAAAACCAAATTAACCAAAGAATAAATTTAAGTTTTTTGAAGACAATCTATCCTAAGGACATAATATCTACATTATGTAGATAACAGATATATGTATAGATGTTAAAATGTGTAGTTAAATTATAAGCATAAAAACATTACCAGAAATATCATTTTCGGGTAAAAATATTTGACGATTTGAAAAAAAAAAAAAACTATACATCTCAAATTCTCGATCTCAAACCATATTACAATTCGAATTCTGTCAAAAATGTTTGACCCATTTTTTAATCACATAAAACATGTATATTTTCAAAGCACTGTATCATGCTCCAATTTCACAATTTCCTTAAAGAGACAAAACAAAAATTGATGTTATAACTTGTATCTATAAATCAAAAATGGTTCATAATATAACATGGACATTGAACACGGGACAGCCAATATTGAAATAAATTCACAGAAATTTTTTTAAATCTTAACTATTTCTGGAGCACCTGAAGAACGAAATGAAGAAAATATCAATAAAAAATCAACTAAGAATGTTCGTAAAACTCATGAAATGACACTTGATTTTTTTTAACGAATGTATCAGCAAATTAACTATAAAATACAAAACTATCTACATAATACATGTAAGTTAAACAGATGCCTCATCCTTAAAATCTTTAAAACAACTTGTACTATATTAAAATAAATCTATAAACAAAAACAAAACAACAACACAATTATCTAAACAAAAAAAAATTAGATTTTAATGCAAACTAGTATAAAATTAAACATATAAAAACTTAATTTCATAATTAAAAAACCAAGAACTTAAACTAATACTTAGCATTTAAAAAATAATAATACAAAACCATATTTACACAAATCTATTTTAATACACTATAGTTATTTTTGTTTGTTTTTTCTTGCTCGTGAACGTTAAGCGAAATTTTCGGTTTTGTTTGTCTCATAAACGTTACTCAACTACATAATAAAATAATGCTGACTTAGAATTAATTAAATATTTAAAAAAAAGTAAAAACAAAAACACAACACTAAATAATTAAACTCAAAAATCATCACTCTTATAATATCGCATTGTATATTGCCAAAAATCAAATTCGATTTATAAACCAAAAAATAAAGATCAATATCATTCAAAACGTGAAACGTATAAAAACCTATATTTTTTTCCTTAAGAATAGAAAAACAAACGTCTCTTTATTTCTGTATCTAAAAAAAAAATAAAAACAAAAATATTGAAATATTGTAAAATTTAAAATGAAAATATATAAAAACAACTCAAACTTGTAAGAATGATAGAAAAACATGGTTGAAACTAAACTTGGAAAAGCAAAAAACAAAAACAAAAAATAATATTTATATACTCTATAAAAAGTAAACAAATATATATATATATATATATAAACTATATACATTATTTATAAACAAAAGAAAAAGTCTAATTTTTTTTCGATTATATTAACTCTTTGAATTAATCGATGTAGTCTTAACAGAAATAATACAAACAAACATAAAAAACATTTAAGTGATTTAATATTTTATTAAATAAAATTATAAATTTAATGATGCGAGAGTAAACAAAAAAAAATTAAAATTTTAAAAGCCAGAACAAGTACTCTTAATAAAAAACATCATTTAATCTTTAGCAAAAACAACAACAACAACAAAAATGAAAAAATATTTAATATTTACTTTTTAAGTCAAAGCAAAACAAAAACAAAACATTGTTAACATTTATTTAGTTTTGTTATTTTTAAAACGACACCGTACTATATATTAGGAAATCTATTTAATTATATATAATATATTATATATCTATTATATATATAAATTGGAAAATATAAACTCTATTTCTCTTTTAAAAAAATGTGCATTTTTCATTTTCTCTCTATTTTGAAATCATCTCTGAAGTTTTTAAACTTCATCTAAAATTAAAAAAGAAGATCATACAATAAATGTGCAATTTTAAGGTTCTTTATTTCAAATCAAATCGTTAAAACAAAAACAGGCACGAGTACGATAACTTTGGCGCCGAGATATAATAACGGTTTTTGGTAGAGGGGCTTAATACAAGCATTTTTTACTATGGGAGGGGGGGGTCTATCTCCCCCCGTTTAGGCGGTAGGGGCAATTTAAAAAAATTGTTATTTAAAATGAAAAAAATTAATTAAAAAATAACGGTGATACTAACAATTAAGTATCATACCTTTTTTTAAAGCCAACATTCTGTTTTATTAGCCAGTTTTAAATTCAAGTCAAAACTATGTGTAGTTTTTGAAAAATTTAATTTTAAACTCAAAATTTGAGTAAAAAAAAGTTAAAAAAAGGTTTAAAGTGTAACTTTTTCAATACTTCAAGATTATCTACCATTGTTTTTATTTCAGAATTTATTGCTGTTATTTGTTTTTGATCAAAAACTGAAAACTAGATGATTTTATGTCTTTTAGTTTTTGAGAAAATTGAAAATAAAAATTTAATTTTAAACTCAAAATTTGAGTAAAAAAAGTTAAAAAAAGGTTTAAAGTGTAACTTTTTCAATACTTCAAGATTATCTACCATTGTTTTTATTTCAAAATTTATTGCTCTTATTTGTTTTTGATCGAAAACTGAAAACTAGATGATTTTATGTCTTTTAGTTTTTGAGAAAATTGAAAATAAAAATTTAATTTTAAACTCAAAATTTGAGTAAGAAAAGTTAAAAAAAGGTTTAAAGTGTAACTTTTTCAATACTTCAAGCTTATCTACCATTGTTTTTATTTCAAAATTTATTGCTCTTATTTGTTTTTGATCAAAAACTGAAAACTAGATGATTTTATGTCTTTTAGTTTTTGAGAAAATTGAAAATAACTACAACTACTATTTTAATTTAATTCTTTTTTTTTGCTTGAGTGGTCTTATTTTGATAGTAATAATGGTATTTGCGTATGCGTAATGCGTGTTTGGGTGTATGCAACAGTAAGGTGTGCGCGAGTTTGGGTGTATGCAACAGTGGCATCTGTAAGGGGGGGCATGCTGCCCCCCTGCAACCCCCCTGCTTGGGCACACTATAGGATTTGGGGTGGGTGCGAGGTGGAGTGGGTGCAAGGTGGGGAGGGTGAAAGGTGCGGTTGGGTGCAAGATGGGGTGCATGCAAAGTTTCTTTTGCATTTAAATAAGCTGGATTTAAGAAAAATTAATTTATCCTTGGTATATCTTAATCCATATTCGATTATTACTATCAAAATAAGACTATACGTTAATACTTAAGCAAGGAAAAAGTAATTTAATTCAAATATTTTGTTTTCGTAATTTTCAATTTTCTCAAGAACTAGAAGACATAAAATCATCTAGTTTTCAGTTTTTGATCAAAAACAAATAAGAGCAATGAATTCTAAAAAAAAAAATAGTAGATAATCTAAAAGTTTTGAAAAATTACACTTTAAACCATATTTTTAACTTTTTTTTTTACCAAATTTTGAGTTTAAAACAATTTTTTTCAAAAACTATGCATAGTTTTGACTTGATTTAAAAACAAGCTAATAGACAAAAGTGTTGGCTTTAAAAAAAGGTATAATACTTAACTGTAAGTATTACCGTTATTTTTTAATTATTTTTTTTCCATTTAAAGTACATGTTTTTTTAAATTGCCCCTACCGCCTAAACGGGGGGAGATAGACCCCCCCCTCCCATAGTAAAAAATGCTTGTATTAAGCCCCTCTACCAAAAACCGTTATTATATCTCGGCGCCAAAGTTATCGTACTCTCCCCCAAAAACAAACTCAATAAGACATCGAATGCCTTTGAAGAATCCTTCCACATCCGAACCACTCTTCTGGTTGAGATCGAAGTCCAAGTAATCTCAAATCAAAGCACGATGATGTTGTTTTATTGATCCTTTTCGTATCCATTATTTCCATTTTCAATCTTTTCGAATTATTATTACGCTCATCTTCAATTGTGAATATTTCATTACAATACAAATTATAATCCGAATTTCTGATGAAATTTTCATCAATCTGACATAGGTTTTCTTTATTTTTACCACGACAGTTTCGAAAAGCGGTGCATCCGAATATCGAACAAAAGGCATTTGAAACTTGTTGTAGAAAAATGAAAAATTCTTCCATAAATGATGGATTAATCACAGCATAAACTATGATATTAAAACTTAATTGAATCACATTTAATGTTAGGAAGAAACTTTCGAATTTTTCAACTTTTTCGAAATTAATTTTCGACACATCACCACCGAATATCAAATTCACAGCATTTCGTCTTGATGTTATATGGCTTGGTAGTTCACCGAATATATATAGGAAAACGACAATTATGATGGTTATTGTGAGCTTCAGTTGATACTGTAAAATAGATTTAGAAAGATTTAATTTTTTTTTAAATTACTTTATTGTTTTAAAAAAAGGTATTTAATGTTCATATAACTCCACAATTAGTCCCTAATTATTATTATTTTATACTCTCAAATAAACCAAAACTAATATCACCTAAATTCTTCGTAATTTAGCTATTTAAGTCCACAAGTTCCATTTTAAACCAACAATCTAAAAAAAAAAAACATTTACTCTTTATCTCAAAAATCAACAAGCTTAAGAAATCAGTTCTGGCTCATAATATTTAGGTAAACGGCTCATTTACCCATCGGAATTTGGAATTTTCTATGTTTCGAAAGGTAGTTTTTTAGAGACGCTTCAATCATGAAACTATAAAAAAGCTACCTCGAAATAGATATTATGTATACAAAATTAATCTCTATAGCTTTGTGTTATGCAAGCGGATGGCGTTTGTTCTAGATCGTGGTAGGTAGAGAAACTTGTTGAAGCGGGCCAGGATCAGACGAAATCATAAATTTAGCACGAACTGAATTTTACATTTAATCCTTCCGAAAAAAATATGCATTTGAAATAAAACAAACAATTTGGATAGTTTAAGTTTCCCAAAATATTTCTTTCCCTCAATTATACAACTTTCGAAATAAATTTCCCTCGAACAATTATCCAATATTACCAATTCTGACATGTGAAACTTTAGATTCACATTGGGCAGGTTCAGCCGACATAAGGGACTTGAAAGTAAGGCAAGTTTCTTGCATCTGATTGGCCAGCTGCCAAAAAATTGCCTTCCAATTAAGGCAACTTTATTGGAAAGTTGACTGGAAAGTTAGGCAAGAAAAATCTCCCTTACTATCAAGTCAAGTCAACTTATGTCAAAATGACAATTGATCATGTTTTTTAATTCAACTAAAAGCTGAACTTTATTACTCAATGATGTATGTATTTATTTTCTGCACAACTTCATTTAATGCTTTCTGTAAAAAAGTTCCTTGTGAATTTGGAAAAGAATTAAGTAATATTTCTTTAAAACACAAAATACAAATCATGATGGACTTGTAGCTTGCCTGAGGTGTGTTTTGTAGAAAATAATGATTTTGGTAATTTTTGTACTATGAACTTGAAGTAGAGGTTTGTGAAGTAAAGTTCTGAATTTTAATTTCATGACACTTGAAAAACTAACTAGTTGCCTTGGTCAAAATTTACGTTCAAAGAATGAAGTTGACTGCAAATGAAGTCCCTTATGTCGTCTGAACCTGCCCATTCTAAATGTTCGAAGGATGGAAACATTCCCAAAGAAAATTGCATTTGCTTTAAGTTCTTAAATATAACTTTTAAAAACAAAATGAGACAGCCGAAAATGTCTTCTTTTTGTGTAAGCAAATTGTGTATGACTTTAGCCTTTGACTATTCTTTTAGTAAATTAATAAATAAAAGAGGATGGGATGCGACCCACACTAATAACTTCCCATCCCGCCTGTCGATTTCACTTGCTTAAAAGTTTGTCTATATGTATCAATTTTTACCAAATTTGCGTATTATTTTTCGTAGATTTTATTTTTTTATGAAAAAACGGACTGTTGGATTTTTATAAAAAAATTACTGAATATCGAAAACAATATTTTCTGTGAAATAAAATAAGTTTGAAGCCAATATTTGTAATTTTTGAAAAGCTACTTCAGCAATACATTTAATTGGGATACATCTGTTATCCGAAGACTTGTTAAAAAAAAAACACGAAATTAGTCGAGTCTGTCAGGAGAATGCGGCCACCTACATGTCTGTCATATACGTATTTAAACTCAGGAAATCGAAGTATTTTAAATGGACCAATCTTAAGTGGTTTCCCAAAAGTCCAAAAATGCCAAACAAAAAAAGCGGATTTTCGTCGATCTCTGCCGGGAAAATGCAGCCACCTACACGTTTGTCGAAACCATATTAATTTGTAATCAGCGAGTCTTGTGCGTCAAGATGCAATTTATTTGAAGTGGTTTCCCTGCCTATTTCAATGTTAGGAAAAGTTGTATTTTTAATTAATTTTTTCTCTGAAACGCGGCCTCGAACTTTTCTGTTGTCACCATTACTAAGACTAACTACAACTTTAATACCAACTGGTTTACTTTCACACCAAAAACCAGCCCACAGCTCTTAGACAATTATGATAAAATCCTTTTAAATATTATTATTGATTGTATTGACACTTTATTTCTTTCATTTTAAATTCCTTTGAGAAAGTCTTTTAGGCCACACTGTCCAATATGGCAATAAAACTGCTGTATTTTATCTAAGCCCGAAATCCTAGCACATCATTTTGTTTAGACGTTTTCACCATTTTTTTTTCGCAAAAATGGGGCTATGCCACCCTCTAGTGAGAGGCTATCTACCAAACAATAACTAAGCGAGGTTCTATACACCTTGAATTCTTGGAACAACAGTTTTCGGTTTGATATAATATATAACATTTAGGAGAAAAAAAAATCATTAAAAGAAAACAGAATTTTTGTATGGTATTTTCTGACTTCCCATAATAAACTAACGGGTGATTTTTTAAGAGCTTGAGAACTTTTTAAAAAAAAAAACGCATAAAATTTGCAAAATCTCATCGATTCTTTATTTGAAACGTTAGATTGGTCCATGACATTTACTTTTTGAAGATAATTTCATTTAAATGTTGACCGCGGCTGCGTCTTAGGTGGTCCATTCGGAAAGTCCAATTTTGGGTAACTTTTTCGGGCATTTCGGCCGGAATAGCCCGAATTTCTTCGGAAATGTTGTCTTCCAAAGCTGGAATAGTTGCTGGCTTATTTGTGTAGACTTTAGACTTGACGTAGCCCCACAAAAAATAGTCTAAAGGCGTCAAATCGCATGATCTTGGTGGCCAACTTACCGGTCCATTCCTTGAGATGAATTGTTCTCCGAAGTTTTCCCTCAAAATGGCCATAGAATCGCGAGCTGTGTGGCATGTAGCGCCATCTTGTTGAAACCACATGTCAACCAAGTTCAGTTCTTCCATTTTTGGCAACAAAAAGTTTGTTAGCATTGAACGATAGCGATCGCCATTCACCGTAACGTTGCGTCCAACAGCATCTTTGAAAAAAATACGGTCCAATGATTCCACCAGCGTACAAACCACACCAAACAGTGCATTTTTCGGGATGCATGGGCAGTTCTTGAACGGCTTCTGGTTGCTCTTCACTCCAAATGCGGCAATTTTGCTTATTTACGTAGCCATTCAACCAGAAATGAGCCTCATCGCTGAACAAAATTTGTCGATAAAAAAGCGCGAAACACATTTCGAACCGAACACTGATTTTGGTAATAAAATTCAATGATTTGCAAGCGTTGCTCGTTAGTAAGTCTATTCATGATGAAATGTCAAAGCATACTGAGCATCTTTCTCTTTGACACCATGTCTGAAATCCCGCGTGATCTGTCAAATACTAATGCATGAAAATCCTAACCTCAAAAAAATCACCCATTATAATTTCCTTAAATCGAGGTTTTTACAAATAATTTATGGACTGGAACGTCTATCTATAATCCCTTGTGTGTAGATAGATACTCACTGATCAATAAAGAAATTTATTTGTTGGCTGAATCAAATTTTACGAAGAGTTCTTAGTCAATTTTATCCCGCGCTGTTTTTATTTATGTACGTATACAAGTCTTAGTTATCTTGGCTATCATGTATTGAAAAAATTCTTGCTGTTTCGAGCGGTTTTAAAAACAAACAAATTTCTACAGGACTTATTTCCGTATCTCTATTATTAAACGAACTAAACCTGAAACCAATTCGACATTTTTCTTATTTAACGACTATACGTTTTTAGAGCAATAAGATGAGGGAAGTTTATACATACATATTTAAAATCTTTTAAACAAAAAGGTCCTGAAGTTTTTTTTAAAAAAAACTTAGTTCCAAAAATATACTCAAAATCATTACAATTTGAACAGTTTTGGTTATTTTTTAATACAACTTTAATTTCATCTTTTTAAGAAAACGACGAGTGTAACGATCAAGAACATTGAATACCCTTTTAATAATTATTTACATACCTCCTGTCGATTGCGTCTTTTTGGATTATCATTTTTGTCTCGACTTGACATAGATTTGCATTTTTTCACCCATCTTCGAAATATTACGATAACAGCAATATTTCCAATTAAAAGAAATACTCCAGGAATGATGCAAAGCACAGTAAACGAAAACCAATTGTGAATTTTGTAAAATCTTTTATGTAAATAGATAAAAAAAAGGTTTATTATTTAAATTAAAATTTCTGTACAAAGCCACTTACTTTGATTTATAAAAATTTGTTGCATAAAAACTTCCATCATTTTGAATTTTAAACATAAAATAATACGGCCCATTCAAGAGTGTTGATATCAAAATTATACCACAAACATTTCGCCTTGCCACCGAACGAGTACAGAATTTCGGTTGAGTTTGTGGCAATCGATGACACAAATAAACAATACGATCAATTGTTACCGCAGCTAAAATCAAATTTGCAGCACCACTTAAAGTGCCAAATAATGGAGATTGCAATTGTAAATCAAAATATATCCAACAAAATGAATTCAAACCAATTGTTCTAGATATGCAGGTACACAAAATTATAATGCAACACAAACTATCAACCCAGGACAATATCGAAAGATAGGTGAACACCGAGGCAGTCATCTTTGGTCGCATGAAAACAATTGCATTTAAAGCATTTGCCATGCAACCGAATACTGCAAACAGTGGAATTACAATTCCGTACATTGCAAGAACACTAAAACTCGGGATGGTTCGTATCCAATCACATTCGTATTCAGATATATTTGTATTCTCTACACATTTCATGTTGTTTTTGATTTTTTTTTAAATTGCACAAGAATAAAGAAATAAATATGCGAAGTTATTCCGATTACGTCCTCAAATTTACTAAATCTTATCAGATTTTCGAGGATATCCAGCCAAATGCCAAAGGTTTTATCTAGGAAAAGACAAAAACAAACTAAATCTAGTGCTAATGTTGTAGATTACATTTATCGACTTCAACTTGATAATATGAATGTTATTAGTATTTGGATTTGATAGGTAAACACAAAAATGATTATGTGGGGTTTCATTCGAAATGGGTAGGAGTCTCCTTTGGTAAAATAGTCATAGGAGATATTTCTGTATTATCGCAAATAACAGAAAGCTGTTGTAAATTTACTACTGAAAGTTGATGGAATGATTAATTGGAAAAAATTAATAGATTATTAATTATGGAATTCGTTTCAACTCCATTTAGTTTGTTGACTGAAGTGACGTTGATTTATTCAGTTTAATCAGTTTAAGCAATGTTTTATAGAAATAAAGTGAACCGAGGTATGAAAAAATTACTAAATAAGTTTTAATTTATTATATAACAAAATTTTATTTATTTATTTATCAAAACAGAGACTTTGAAGCTTTTTACTTAATCTGTACCTTCCAGAAGCACAGCTTTCGATCGTAAGCTGCCGCAACATATGGTAATCGATGGTGCCAAGACATTCCACCAAAAAGTTTAAGAGACGCTTCAATTAGTGGAACTGTAGATTTGGCAGTGTAGACTTTCAGAGTTATGTCGGGTCGTCCAATACTGGCATAAACAACTTCACTGTTTGGTGAAAATTTCACTGTACGGCCTCCGTCTTCGTGGATTTGTTTAACATCCGCTGGTCCACTGAAAATAATTTAGATATATAAGTTTCATAATCCTTGGAAAATATAAAAATGTGAACTTACCATGTTCTTCGAAGATCCCACGTAATTACATCTCCCCCAGCCAGTGCTGTGACAAACAGACGATTGTGTAGCGACCAGTCGGCACTCATGAGAGGAACTTTTGGCGATTCTAAGGACATAATAGCCTGTTGTGATCGAACATTGTACAAATGGATGATTCCCTTCTTTTCGGCCACCAGCACTTTGCCGGGTTCGTCGGGATGCCAGCGCACTGACATACCCGCCGAAGAGAGGCAGAAAGTTGTAACAGTTTCAAAACTATGGGCAGAACTCCAAATCTTACACGAATGGTCGTCACTCACAGAGGCAAGGAATTCTTCTTCAGGCTCCCAAGCCACATCGTTGACGTAATTTGTGTGACCTATATGAAGAGATTTGGGTTAGAAACATAAAGCTTTTAATTTAATTTAATAACCTTTTAATATCTGTACGGTATCATTTTGATCCAGATCTGTTCGGAATATCCGTAGATTAAAATCTGCTCCGGCGGCACACAAAGTAACAACCTTGGGCACAACGGCCAATGAAGTTTTTGGAGCGAAAGCTATGGCATGGCATCGTGATTCATGATAGATGTCTTTTAAACGCTCCCAGCCAAATGTTTCTGTTTCAGTTTCTTCCTGTATTCATGTCATACAAACAAATATTATATCATTAATTTTGAATATCAATTGAAATTATATGTTTTTTCTTTGAACTCACTGGAAACCTCAAAAGGCCAAGAATGATTTTCTTTGCAACAGCAACACAAACTAAATTAAATGCAAAATCATTGCCACATATTTCGAAGCCATAAATTTGTTCGGAAAAATTCACCACATGAGATGGATCAGTTTTAGTACGCATTTTTTTATTTAAGTTTTTCAAGTTATGTTTTCAAAATGTTTAGAATTGGAAAAGTAAAGTTTTTGTTTAGCCGGGAGATGGATATGTGTTTGTTTGGTTAGGGTGAAAAATTGACATTTCAAAAGTTCGATACTCGAAATTTCAGATTTTGTGTGATTATCGAAATCTAAGCTGAAGCTATAAACACAAGATATAGTTCCTCTTACGTCGTTTTCAATTGGCAATCTGGAATTGTTCTTCGATTCGGAATCCCAATTGAACAGTTTTTTTTTATTCCGAAGAATCTGAAGTTTGGTGAGAATGTATTGGTTGAGTATGACATGTGTCACATATATGTGTATTCGCCCTAAATTTCATTTTGTTTTTGTGCTGCAAACATGGAGGAAGTGACATTTAAAATTTATGAATGTGTGAGTAATTCTGCTTCTGATTCTGTTTTTAAAACCAGAAGGGAAATTCTCTTCTTTTCAGAATCAGAACTGTCACTTTTGCCCAATTGAAAGCATTCAGAATGCTTTTTTTCACTTCCAGATTGCCAATTGAAAACGACGTTAATACTTAAAATGCATTTTTTCACATATGCAAATTTTGAATTATACTAAACTTAATTAACTTACCAAAATCGGAGATATAAAATTACTTAAACCACTGTTGAACTTTTGTTTTTGGAAGCAGCAGAAAAATATACATTATAAATAAAATGATGATTTTTGTCAGAAGTAATATAAAAAAAAACCATTTTTAATAGCCTCCTATTTAGACAACCATCAATCTTAAAGCTATCATTTTCTGACTTTTGAAAAATAAGAACTGCATCACAAAGGACTGCCGCAAATATGCAAATTGGTCAAGGAAAATTGTATAAAAAGGATCTGGTGCTACAATACTTTTATTAGTTTATATTGTTGATGTTGTTAAAATACAAATTTACTGATTTTTCTAAAAAAAAAAAAACATGGAAATTCATATGTGTCCAGTGCATTTACCGAATTGTTTGCTTCTATTGTGTTCAGAAACTAATTCACTACGCACTTATCATATTGTGTATGCACCTTCCACAAACATTTCAAGATCTTCAGAACTCTTCCCAAAACGAAACACACACACCTCGAATTTAGTTCTCTCGTTCTCTCATTGACACCTCCTTTCCTTTTGAATTGTCAAAAAAAGCGACGTGTGCTGGTCAATCTTTTTGCAAATAATTTTTTAAACAATTAACAAGAAAAAAACATGAATTCTGTCCCGGTTTTTATAGATTTATCTCTGGACGAACAGGTAAATCATTTAAAAGAAATAATTCTACCAAGAACGCGGAAATATGCCCAGTAAATTGTAATGAAAACAATTTTCTAGGTTATGTTTGTGCATCTCCAATAGAATTTATATTTGTATACTCCAAAAATTAATTGAACTTTTATCCAAATCCAATTAGGTCCAAGAATTGCGAAAATATTTCAAGAAGCTCGGAGCTGAAATCTCTTCGGAAAAGTCATCCAAAGGCATCGAAGATGATTTGCATAAAATTATCGGAGTTTGCGATGTTTGCTTCAAGGATGGCGAACCATCCCAAATCGATGGTATTCTCAACAGTATTGTCTCCATTATGATTACCGTAAGTCCTTAATTCTTTTACCTGATATATCAATAGTTTACTTTTTACATAAAAACAATTCATAGATTTCGTTGGATCGAGGAGAAAACATCGTGTTGGCTTATTGCGAAAAGATGACCAAAGCCCCTGACGTACCATTGGCTAAAGTATGCCTTCAGTCGCTGTGGCGTTTGTTTAACAACCTAGACACAAGCTCACCACTCCGTTACCATGTCTATTACCATCTTGTGCAAGTAGCAAAGCAGTGCGACCAAGTTCTCGAGGTGTTCACCGGAGTCGATCAATTGAAGAGTCAATTTGCCAATTGCCCACCATCAAGTGAGCAGATGCAAAAGCTCTATCGACTCCTCCACGATGTCCTCAAGGACACCAACATTGAACTTTCGGCCAAGGTAATGATTGAACTCCTGGGAACCTACACCGCCGACAATGCTTGTGTTGCCCGTGAAGACGCCATGAAGTGCATCGTCACTGCTCTGGCCGATCCAAACACTTTCCTTTTGGACCCATTACTCTCACTGAAACCAGTTCGTTTCCTCGAGGGTGATCTTATCCACGATCTTCTGTCCATCTTCGTTGTGGACAAACTTCCTTCATACATTCAATTCTACGAGAACCACAAGGAGTTCGTCACCTCCCAGGGCCTCAATCACGAACGAAACATGAAGAAGATGCGTCTGTTGACCTTCATGCAACTGGCTGAAAGCAACTCAGAAATGACCTTCGAACAATTGACCAAGGAACTGCAAATTCCCGTCGAAGAAGTCGAACCCTTCATCATTGAGGTTTTGAAGACAAAGTTGGTGCGTGCTCGTTTGGATCAGGCCAACAAAAAAGTTCACATTTCCAGCACAATGCACAGGACATTCGGATTCTCACAGTGGGAACAATTGCGTGATTTGTTGCAAGCGTGGAAAGAAAATTTGAATGTTGTCAAGGATGGTCTACAAAATGTTTCAGCTGCTCAACTCGAATTGGCCAAATCACAAAAACTTATCCATTAAACAAAATTTTACTTGTGAATAGAAGATCAAACAAAAAACAATCAACTACAAAACATAGCAAAAAAAAGGGTGTCATTTTATAAGAAAAAAAGAATTTTTGTTTTGTATTTCAAGAAAATAACAATCTCTGTAACTTGGAAGAGAAAATAAAATTCTACATTTGAAGGAACATTTTGTTTTTCATTTGCAAACTCAGCTTGTAAAGTTCTTAAAATACAGTGAACTCTCTCACAACCGGACACTGATGGGAGAATGTTTTATATGAAAATATTAATTTCTGCATTTCAAGAAGGATCAAGTTAAGAGGTAAACGATTCTGAGATACGTAAGCAAGACGAGAGTACAGTGTATCATCCCAGTATTGAAATGTTTGATCTTTTTTTTGAGGAAGGAAGAAAATTCTAGTCCTCTCAGAACTATGTACATATTTTTTGTGTACATAAAAGACATCTGGCTTTGAAAAAATCGCAAATACAATAATTCCTTTCTTGTGGGCTCATAATTTTTGAATTGTTGAGATTTGGGCGTTGTAGTCACTGATTAATTTGAATCAAAATTGTGTGTTCCTATTTTTCTTGTAAAAAGAAGACAAAAATTAATTTTTAAATCAAGTTTTTGTTGGAAAGAAATATTATTTTAAGATTGAAAATGGCTTTATAAACACAGGCAGGCATAAATGATATTACAGAATCCAATGAATGAGTTACGGATGGGTTCTGATTGATATTATGGCAGAAATATTAAAATTAACATTTGATACCTTCCACCGCTTACTTTTCGGGCAGATTATTATAAAGGCTTCAAAAGCGTTTTGCCAACCGAAACGGTTTTTAAAAACCATCCCGATACAAAAATATGGGTTTCCCAATTAGAAGTGTCATTTAGTTATTTAAAAAATCGATGATTTTCAAGAGAAATAATTGGTATTCGTTTCGTTGTAAGGAGGAAGGTTGTCGTTAACAATGAATAAATCAAGATATCAGTCAAATGACCTTCACGATATCGGTTACAGCACCATATCCTTTTAATGAAATGTACACGACCATTTTGCTCATTTGCGGTCGTATGTCCCCAACAGCCTCACGAATTCCATCTTTAGCTCTTGAATCGATTTTGAAGCATTGGCTCAGAACTTAGAAATATATTATCTAGAGTCCCGAACGGTACTCGGCACAGTTTACACTGAAAAGTAACCCCACAAATAATTTTTCTTAAATTATTGCATTTAATTTTTGAATTTAACGCATCACTTTTTTGAACGGCTGAGTTCACCTCCTAGTTTTTTCCCCGCGATTGATCAAGATGGGCACAAATTCCATAACAACTACATTCATAATGGCTTGGTCCCATAAGAAATGCACGGGACAACTAACACAATGCTTAGCCTTATGGACAAAATCCTCTCAATTTAGCTTGTAGGCCGAAAGAGAACAAACCCATGAAGTCGGGACTCTAGATAATTTAATATCCTCTATGGAAAAAAGTCTTACGGTGTTAAATCACACAATGTGATCACCTCTTCGAAAAATAACACCGTGATAGTGATGCATCAAATAAAAAATGGCGCTTTAATCGCGAGATCAAAATAGTTGGTACCGAGAACGGCAAGATTGTCAAATTAATTTTAATTTATTTAATGATGTTGTGAAGCTGAATATATTGCTGAAGCGTCTAATTCCTTGAACAGAACAACTTACAGCAGATTAAATCATAACCCTGCAGAAAATAAATATTTTAAGGATTCCAATAATGTCCATGTGATTTTTTTGATAGTCAGACTACGTAGTGAACTAATAGATTTAAATTAAATTGCATTCAACACAGGCCTGATTTACCCTTAGAGTGTAATTAATATGTGCAACCTATCAGAAAGAGAAGATACTGTCCACTTCTTCCCCATTCTCAGAGAAATCAGACAAAATTTATTGAGAAAAAGACTTTTTATCGTAAGATCAAGTGATAAGTTTATTGAATAAAATGTTTGTTGTCAAACTTTACGAATTTTGCTAAATTTGGCTTGGATATAGAACTGTTATATTGAACGAAGATTTTAGATTGTTTCTATTCATTTTTTTAGAACTATTTCTAATTTATCGTGAACTTTATATTGTTAAAAAATTACAAAACCCTTTTTTAATATTGAAAAGTAATTAGCTATATCGAGGGCTTTTTAGATTCATTGTGTTTTATTGTCAATCTGGCGGATTACAATCGCTTTAATGATTTTTGTAAACATTTTTGTTGTATAATGCAAATTTTAGTGTAATTCAATATAATCTGTTTCTATCTATCTATCTATCTATGTACATACATCTTAAAGCTAATTGGAAATCTAAAGTTATTTTTGAAAGCGATACAAAGAATTAGATCCTCAATGTAAATGAATAAATCCTCAATTTTGGAATGATCTTAGGGTGGACTTACATTGTTCTGCACTTTCCAATTCACAGAAAAATGGGTGCAAAATATCGAAATCATTGGATAGAGACCGTTAAACAAAAATTCAGATTATAGGACGGACAATAGCTCAGATGTGGAGACGAATATGTTCACCTTTTTGAATTTACTCTTCCACATACAGTGAGTGTCATTAATATTCGGTTTTTTTGTTTCTTTCTTAAAAACACTTTACTTTTCACTTTAAACTTAAAAAAAAGTTAAGAACTAGTTTCTCTTTAACATATTTTTTATTTCATAATTTCAATATATAAACATTTTTTAATTAAAATAGCCAATTAACATAATAAAATAAATAAATAATACAATAACTCAAAAAATAACACTTCATTAATATTCGGTTTTTTTTACATACTTCTATTAATTTTTTAATTAATCTTTCTTACCATTGATTTTAATATTTCGTTGGATACCCTTGATTGGATAAAACTCTGTCCAGTCGCTTGGGCATGTTTTATATATTTTTTTGCACGTATTCAATGCCTATTTTGCTCCATTCTTCTTGAAGCCGTGTCTTGAGTGAACTTTTTGACGAGACAGGGCTTTCGCGAACTCCACGGTCCAATTCATCCCACAAATTCTCGATTGGGTTAAGGTCTGGAGATTGAGGAGGTGTTTGGATAACTTTTGGACAGTTATACAGAAACCTTTCTCTTACAACATGCGCCTTGTGCTTCGGGTCGTTGTCCTGGTAAATTTTGAAATTCCTTAAAATGCCCATTTTCTCAGCACATTGCCTTAAATTTTCTTTAAGGATCCTCAAATAGTATTTCTTATTCAATATACCGTCGATAAATACTAAATTTCCCATGCCTCTTGCCGAAATGCACCCCCAAAACATAATGTACCCACATCCATGCTTCACGGTTGACTTTGTGTTCCTGCTTTTAAGCTCTTAATTTGGTTTGCGCCACACCATAACTCTTCCATCCGATCCAAAGAGGTTATACTTACTCTCGTCTGCAAATATTTCATCATCCCACCAAGTTGCATCCTTATGTTTGTGTTCCCTCGCAAATTTGATCCGAATTTGCCTGTTGCGCATATTGATAAATAGCTTTTTTCGGGCAACTGGACCATTGTAGCCATTTGTCTTTATGGTTCGGCGTACCGTTGATGCAAATACTTTCTTTTTGCATTCCATTAACACTTCTTGCACAATTTTTGATGCACTCAAACGAGGATTAGCTTTAATTTTTCTTACTATAAGCCGTTCTTCTTTCGTTGTTAACTTTTTTGGTTGACCCATCTGCTTCTTTGAGTCGATCCTTCCATCTCTTTTATTCCTCCGAACAATATCACCGTGTTTGGCTTCAAATAACAAGGTTTCCTTTTTCAAGGCTTGCATTTTTTCCTTTGCGCCCCATGATTAACTTTTTAAATAAAACCAAACGATCTTACACTTAATTGTTTTTAAAATGTATGCAAACGTCTAGTCAACACTTTATTACCGCGTTTACAAGGAGAATTGAATCCGAATTGAATCAGGATTTAGCGCCGTATAGACCTGGATCGGATCGAAATAGGATTACTCGATCCAATCCCACTGAAAGAGGTGAATCGAATCGAAAATTTGTTTGTAAACCTGAATCGGGGAATCGATTTATTGGTGTGTGAGGTTTTGGTTGTGTGCGTGCGATAAGTTTTTTCCCTCTTGTTTGTTCTAAACTGAATTTAATTTGGCGCGCGTCTTTGTGTTGAGAGCATTGTTACAAAATGTGAAATTTATTTGAAAGTTATTCACGTAGCAGTACGCACACAAATAAAACCCAAATGTCATTTCGATTCCATTTGAATTCGATTCCTCGATTCAGTGCCACCATATACCTGGATCGAAATCTCAATTCGATTCGATTCGATTCCTCGATTACCTCTTGTAACCAGGGTATATTTTAACGGTACTCTTGAATAGACAAACTGTTAATCGGGGCAAATGTCAAAATCAGCAAAGAAAACAAAAAACCGAATATTAATGAAGCGCTTACATGTGTCGTTTTTGCGTTGTTCATCGTATACCTTAATGCAGTTAAGTTATTGTACCATTTTTTTTAATGAAATATTTAGGGAATAATATACTAATTTATAAAATAACCAAATAATTAACCTAAATTCAAGTTTACTACGAGAAAAACACCAAACGTATTTTTAAGAATAAAACCGAATATTAATGACACTCACTCTATGTATAGAATTTCAATTGAATGATAGACCTGAAATTTCACAAATTGGTTCAGCTATTTCCAGCAGCACCACATCACACACGACAAAGTTGCACCGTTCAAAAGCAATTAAAACAAATCCAAATATTTAATATTTCTCAACACATTCTTCGTTCCAACTTGGCATCACTTTTACTTAACGTCACATTTAATTTCGCGCTCAATTTGATTTTTAAATAAATTTGATATAAAATTAAAATAAAATAAACAAAAATCTAATCAACTTACTCAAAGTTACTACAAACATTTTAAATTTAGGTTTTTCTCAGACATAATCATGACTGGAATGATAGAACAACTTGTACAAAAAATGGGTCTCATTGATGAGCCCAAAATTATTGGGTAAGTTGTATTTTATACTCATTTGTTCACTTCTATAGCAAACCTTGAACCCAAAATATAGGAAAACCACAGAACTCCTTCGTTTGTTGGAACTACGCTCCACCAACATTAATGCCTCGATTAATGAATATGGGAAAATTATCCTCTGCGTGGATTTGGCTGCTACATTCCATGGTATTCCCATCGATCAGGTAACTATTTGATAATAATTGTCTTGCCATGCAAAAAGTTCATTATTCCTTTATGTATGTTTAGGAAAATGCCCTCAAACTCTCCGGACTGCGAAAAACCCACTATGCCAATAATAAGAGAATGTTTGAAAAACTCCTCGATCTCAATAAACAAATAGGAGTCAATGAAATCTGCACTAAATTGGGCATAAATGAATTGGCCAAAAAAGCCACTGAATTGTTAGAATTTTATAAGAATATCGTTGAGAATGAAGCAAACGACATTGATATCACACATCCTCAATATCCAGCCATGGCCGTATATCAGGCTAGTAAACTAAATCAAAAACGCATTTCAAAAACGAAAATTATGGCCATTAGTCATTTGCGTCCATCTCAGTGGTCACAATTAGAACAGAGATGGGATAAAATAATTGCTACACATTATACAGAGAAGAAAGATAAAAAAGTCAAGAGTCCAACGGCAGATACTGAGATCGAAGGAAAGGCACAGAAGTCAGTAATTGATATAAAACGTCCAAAGATGACTGAAGTTGAAGATTATGAAATATGGAAAAATCGAATGCTGGCTATGTCACGTTTGGAATTAGCGCACAGAGAAGATAAAACTATCGATGATAAGGAAAACTTAAAAAGCGATTTATCTACATAAATAGTTTGTTAGTTATAGCTTTAGTTTTTAGTTGTAAGATTTATTTATTATTTAACCAATAAAAATTATATTTTTTAAAAAACTATTTTTTTGAATTCAAAGGCAACTTTGTCCTTGTAGTACTTTGTCTTATTTGAAACTAGTTCTTCCTCGCACCATACAACGATTTCCAAATAAGTACATTTAGTTGCGGGAGAGTGTTCCGTTTTCGGATGGGTCCAAAACTTAAAAAATAAACTTGGGAGGGGTACAAAATCTCTCCAAAAAATGACTATACGACAAAAAAGATCCAGCGGGAGAGTGTTCAGTTTTCGGATGAGTCCAAAACTTTAAAAAACTTGGGAGGGGTACGAAATCTCCCCAACAAATGACCATACGATAAAAAAGATCCAGCTTGCCATTATCTTCCCAAAGAAATTAAATCTCCAAAGAAAACACTTTTTGTGTCAGGTTTTTGAGATAACTGAATATTTGTGAACTAGTTTTTTCAATGAAATTTAAGAGTGCATACATTTTTAAAGAACCTTAAGACTTAAGGTAGCATATTTTTGACATGGGCTTTTGTCTTTGGAGGTTTTGCATCTGTAGATTTTAGTTTAATGAATTTTTATTTGGCGTTTTTTTCTTCAATAAAAGTTCATTATTTTAAAAATTTCACTTTAAAGAGTGGATCATCATCATCTAAAACTTCGAAATTTTTAAGGGCATATTAATATAGGCTCTGTTATAAAGGCAGACCGATGAAATACATTTTAAGTCAACTGGCTCTTACCTCGAAAAAAAAATCTTTATGTGATATTTTGCGCTGTTTGATTAATAAACAATTAAGAAGATACAGTTTTTGGCACGGCTTGCAGATGGATTTGATAAGACTCATAACTTCCCTTTTAAGAGTCGACGATATTTTAGTTTGGAATCATTTTAAATAGGGGGATGTTAAATTTGTTAAGCTTTTAGGCTCTTTAACAGGATGTTATTTATGTGCAAACCTATATTTCATATGTGGTTAATGTAAAATCGAATTCTTTATTATATGTTGCTTTCCAGAAGATTGCAAATGTGTCTTAGGATCGATTCAAATGGACTTAAAAGTTTCGTTTCTGTGTCAGAAAGTTACAAAAAACAAATTTGTCCATAGGATTTAATTAAACGAAAAGGTGAATTTGAAAATATTTCACTATGTCTTCTTGTTTAAAAGTTATTACAGATTAAAGTTGAATTCCCGAAAATTTTACCATTTTAAATGTACTGCAGCTTACAGTTTCATATTTTTATCAAAAATATCTTTTCAACAATAGGGTATAAAACTTAATTTTTGTAAAACTTTAAATGGTTCACAAAAACATGTATTCAAGGGAATGTGAAATCGTATTCTTGCAATAATAGAAGGACTTAAACCGAACACATCCAGAACTTTCATGGATTTTCTGCAACTGGAGGGGGGGGGGGGTGAATTATCATCCATAAAGATGACTATAGAGTAATCAATACGGGCTCCTGATTTGACTTTCTTCTTTTTTTTTTGCTCAGGCTTAGTCGTTAATGCCCAGTTTAGGAGTGCAAGAAAACTGAAAATAAAACCTTAAACTATATTTGAAGTGTGGGAGTAGCCGTTTGCCAATTGTTTAACAATTGAATTCGCCTTTGAATTTTCAAAATATAATGTTCAAATTTTTACGTCCGGAAGACAGAAAATTTAAACAATTTCAAGCATTTTTTGAAATAATCAGATAGAAAAAATATCATTTTTTTCTCATACTAATAATTTTATTGAAATCTACCTAACCAAATCTGCTCAACACTTTATTAAAGTTTATTAAACGAGCTTTATGATAAATATACCATATAAAACGTACGAATTGAAATAATTGTGTAATTGAGTAAATGCAAACTATCGGGTGATTTTTTAAGAGCTTGAGAACTTTTTAAAAAAAAAAAACGCATAAAATTTGCAAAATCTCATCGATTCTTTATTTGAAACGTTAGATTGGTCCATGACATTTACTTTTTGAAGATAATTTCATTTAAATGTTGACCGCGGCTGCGTCTTAGGTGGTCCATTCGGAAAGTCCAATTTTGGGTAACTTTTTCGAGCATTTCGGCCGGAATAGCCCGAATTTCTTCGGAAATGTTGTCTTCCAAAGCTGGAATAGTTGCTGGCTTATTTGTGTAGACTTTAGACTTGACGTAGCCCCACAAAAAATAGTCTAAAGGCGTCAAATCGCATGATCTTGGTGGCCAACTTACCGGTCCATTCCTTGAAATGAATTGTTCTCCGAAGTTTTCCCTCAAAATGGCCATAGAATCGCGAGCTGTGTGGCATGTAGCGCCATCTTGTTGAAACCACATGTCAACCAAGTTCAGTTCTTCCATTTTTGGCAACAAAAAGTTTGTTAGCATTGAACGATAGCGATCGCCATTCACCGTAACGTTGCGTCCAACAGCATCTTTGAAAAAATACGGTCCAATAATTCCACCAGCGTACAAACCACACCAAACAGTGCATTTTTCGGGATGCATGGGCAGTTCTTGAACGGCTTGTGAGAAATCTGGCTTCTTTACACCATCTTCTCAAACTCATGAATTTTTGTTATAGTGTTGGTTTTAAAATCACTTTATGCTTTGCTAGGTTTTTATAACATCGCTGCCTGCTAGATTTTTAGCAATTTTCTATGTGTATATGATAATGAGTGAAAATAGTTTGGGAGCTCTGTTAAACTAATGTTAATAACATAAATAGCACAAAAATTAATTAAGCGTTGCATATGCATAGGAGCAAAGAATAAATTAAGCTTTAATTGTTATTGGGTAGAATTATTAAAATCTATACAAAATCTTAAGGATACTCTACACTTTCTCCAAGACTGTAGATCGTTTTTTTTAGTTGCGATTTTGATAAAGTTAATAAAAAAAAAATATATATATAAGGTTAAAAATTTCGAAAAAAAAAAAATATTTAAAAAATGAGAAAATACAAAAAAAAGAGATTAGTGATCACACCAGGAGTCGAACCAGTATGGGTCGGAGATGGGTTCAGTGTCTTTACCCTTTCCACCACGAGACACCTTGAAAAGCCAGTAGAGAAAATAAAAGTTATGGTTAATATGTGTAAGGGAATTTCGTAAAACAAACAAAATAATCAAAATAATTTTCAAGGACAAATCTATCTGAGAGAGTGTTCGAAGTTAGAAATTTTGTAACTTCGAAAAACTTACACTTACATTCAAAATAAATATTAAAAATATGTCAAAATAATTGGATTTTAACTAGATACATTTTTAAATAAAACACCTATTTTTCAAAAATTCTGAAATTGAATTTAACATATAATTTGTATTTTTGTGGTCAAAATCCATTGAAATATCGATAATCGGAAATGCAAAATTTTCGTCCATGATGGTTTTTTTTTGGGTGTATGTGTGAGAAAATCTCTGATCATCGCAAGGGTATAAATACTTGAGCAAAACCAAAATCTTTCTTTTTGGTGTTTTTTCCCTTGGTTCTCTAAGACGATATAGTGACGATCGAAATCATTGAAATGAAAAGTTATTTTTTTCAAGTTTTTGTTTCCAAGTTTTTTTAAGTGAAAAAGGTTTAATTAAAAGTTTAAATACCTATACACGTTTTGAAGTAATTAAGGTGAGATTTTCAATGAATTCGTTCAAGAACCTCTGTCCTTATACCTAATTATCTACCTGCCAGGTGCTCAAGGTGAAGAAGCATATAAAAGTCTTAGAGATATGTTCCCAGATCCCTATGTTAGATGTTATTAATTTCTGAGCATTAGAACAAAAATTACTAGGTGAGTTTTTTTTTTATGATACGTGCTCCTATATGTGCTTGAAATTAAGCCCTTGTGATCTTTTTTTTTAAAAAGGTGCTCCAGGGTCAAAATCGATTGATTCTCCAATCCAATCCATCAAACCTATCACACTTTTTAAAGTCTACAAAAGCCGCTGATCTGTTGGAACAAAGGTGTGAGCTTCATTTGCCCTTACAAAGCCTAAGGTTCCAAGTACTACAAAAAAACACCATCGATTAACCACACTATCGTCAAAATTTTCATCTTGACACCTTTATCACAAATCATAATTTATCACCTTTATCAAAAAAAAAAAAAAAATCTTCATCATCACACAAATCATAATTTATCACCTTTAACAAAAAAACAAATCTTCATTATCACACAAATATCACAAAACACACAAATATCACAAAAATCACAAATATCACACAAAAATCATAATTTTCATGATTCTTAATTTTTTGTACGACCAATGTGATCTACATAAAAGAGTAAAGATCTACAAAAAAACGTCACACTTACAAACAAAAAAACAGCATCCAGAACCATCTATACAATCAAAATCATTCATACAATTAAAAATATCCATACACCAAGAATACATCCTAGAAGAATCCAGGAAAATATTTAAAAAAAAAAAAAAACCTACGATCCAGAACAAATATACATCATAAATAATTATCATCATACAATTTATAAAAAAAAAAGCTAAGTACATACATACATATCTTTCTTTCTTTTCAATAACTAAACTATTATTTTTCATTATAAAATATTATTACAATTTGACCTTGTAAATTCAATTCGTTCAAATTTCTATTTGTTTTTTTTTTTATCAAGTTTTAGTTTAGTGAAAAAAATTTACAAAGCAACGAAATTCAATCCTGCGATGCTGTGCACACCATCAGGAGGAATTGAGCAACTATAAATTGAAACAGCGAACAATAAAAATACAACAAGTTAAAAGTCAAGTATTCAATACTGCAATTGTGTGGTAAGTCATTTTTTTTTGAATATTACATTATATTAATAATTTGAACGAACGAATATTTGATTAAATTTAATTATGTGTTACCTAAACTATATTAATTAAATAATTGAATTTTGATGAAAAGAAAACAAGAAAGAAAAAGCTTAAACCTAGAATAGAAATAAAAAGTGAACCTACTTAGCTCAGATTTAGATAATTTTCGTTGGTGATAATAATTGCTTTCACGCACATAAATTTAAAATTCTGAATAAAATTTGTTTTATTCCGTCTTAAAACTTAAATTTTTTTTATAATATTTGATTTTTTGTGTTCCTAAAGAAAACAATTATTCTATTTTAATTTTTGATTTAAAGATATACCCACTTGTTAAGGTGAATTCATTGTAGTCTTAATTATTTTATTTTGAATAAAATTTTGTTTTTTATTATATTTATCAACAACAATATCTTTTCAATTGATTGGGAATTATGAGTTTAATTTCAATCGTCTCGGTTAAAGATACGTTAATATTTCTTTTTCGGAAGTTTGAATATTTGAGTTCAGTGTAATGAAAGTTTTAATTTTCGATCTTTTAAAGTTAAGTTACGAACCATGGTAATGGTTTAGGTTTTTAGTTTCTGGTGGATGTAGCCCTGACGAGAATGAGCTATAGCTATGAAGACGAAGACGATGCAATGAAAACTTAAATTTGGTTTTCTGGTTTCTTTTGGGGTTACTATAAAAATAGAGGACGTAGTAACCAGGATGTGTCGCATGGTTCTGCTCATAGAACATAGCGTGTGATACTGGGGTGGGATATCCTCGGAGGGTAACATCATCTTAACTCTCCTCACTCTATTAAGGATAACAAATAGTGTCATCACTACACCAAGACAATTTATCAGCTTCGCGAATATTTTTCGTACATTTTTTAACGGCATGAAAAACGTAACGGCCGTCCAATTTCCAAACCACAAGAACCCCGACAAACCGACGAGCTAACCTTTGGCCATGCAAGCATGCCGCGGTAAGGAAATTGGGCACCCATACGCTTTACTGCCAGGACAGTTTTGGAGTCCCTGTAAGCTCCAAGGCTTACTGGTAGTGTACGGAGTGTATGGTTATAGGGGTTTGAAGTTTTTGTTCTCACCCCTTACTCGACAACATCTCGAGGTACGTTACAGGCTTCTGGTTGCTCTTCACTCCAAATGCGGCAATTTTGCTTATTTACGTAGCCATTCAACCAGAAATGAGCCTCATCGCTCATCGGACGTAAAGCGCGAAACACATTTCGAACCGAACACTGATTTTGGTAATAAAATTCAATGATTTGCAAGCGTTGCTCGTTAGTAAGTCTATTCCCGCGTGATCTGTCAAATACTAATGCATGAAAATCCTAACCTCAAAAAAATCACCCATTATAAATGTAATTAACTAAATATAAATAAACAACTTGGCATACGAAGGAGGAGACAGCTAGGAAGGAAGAAAGCTGGGTCCTGGTGTGTATTTCGTTCCAAAAATGCCAATTTCCAAAAGGCTGAGGTTCTGCCTTACTTTGAACTCTTAGAGCAGTTTTATAATACATTTACTTATACTTAAAATAATAATTAAAATAAACACAAAATATTTTTCTTTAAAAAAATGTATTGAGAATTTTATCACAAGTGGCACAATTTACAAATATAATAATTGTTATCATTACTTAATTCTTCAAATTAAAGCCAATATTCGCAACTCTTTTTGTATGACTATTTTAAAATATTCATTTTTAAACTAAATTTTATAGTGATATAAAAATATGCCTGCGGTCATGTTTAATTAATTAGCACAGTTAATTAACAAAATTATTTAAAAATAGTAAATATAGTAAGTTGATAAAGAAAACTACATAAATATAAGTCATGAAAAAAATTAAATACAAATATTTTATATAGCATCTTTTTGTGTTTATAAAATAGCTTTGATGAGTTCAGTTTAAAAGGACTGTAAGTGTAAGATTGTTATTTCTTCCTGCTCGTAGCCCACATATTTTTAATATGTAAGCAAAGAACCTCCCCAACATCTTGTGGCCGTCCATCGGCTGTATAATCTGTGTTATAGACAAAATAAATGTATAATAATAGAGACGACACAAATAAAAATGTGTTTACCATTATAAAACACCAGTTCACATTGTTCCTGAGTAGCTGGCCATTTTTCTAGGATATTCTTTAAATATCTATAGAATTTTATCATGATTTCCTTCTGCATAGCTTTCATTTGCCAAGTGCTCGTCAAATAGAAGTTCAATGCATCGAAATAGCTTAGCAGGGGTGTTGCACCTTCTACTGTAATATAAAAGGGCTTCCCGTCGATTTCAATTCTATAAACATCGTTTGTAAATGGACGGGATACCCCAGCACGATCTCTTCTAACGCCTTCAAGTGGTCTCTTAGAAAGATATAAACAGGAATAATGCAAAAAATAATTTAAGCTCTATTTGTTTATAGCCTCACTCTTTCTTGTCGTTCCATTAAAGGGCTTTCAATAACGGGTCTAGTGTGCAATGAATTCGGAATGAGGATCATTAGGCGTTTAACTGCGAACTCAACGTCGTGTATGGTTTCATAGTTTTCAATTCGCTTGATAATTCCTAGAATAAAATTTAAATAATTAAACTGGCTCTAAATAACACAATATACAGTTTATTGTTCTTATCAGAAAAAATAACTATTTTATAGTCGACTGTGTGAATCATTTATTACCATTTTGTTCGCCATGTTTTGGTAGGGTAAGATTTAGATAGCCATGGAAGTAGTTTGATGCCATTCCGGTAGCATAATCTAATCCACTATCGGATCTTATAAAGTCCGAATAGTCAAAAGCGGACTTAGTAATTTGAACAAATCGGAATATCCACCAAATGGGCAGGAGATGAGACTGTTGTAGAAAGCCATCAAAAACTATCAAAGCACTTGGGTATTGCGTAGTCACTATCGCAACAACAATTGCCATCAAGCATAGAAATGATTGTTCGAATGTAAATCCATGATTGAAAATTGTTCGGATTTTTCTATTGAATGGATAGTGTTTGGCATATTTTAGGGTATTCATGCAGAATCCTACCAAGCCTCCAAATAATCTCGGCCAGAATGAGGTTAACTGCGGCAAAGACTGCATTTTTGCCTGTACAAATATAGATTTCAATAGATTAGAGACCGCATCTCCACTCTTGTTTACTTCATTATTTGAATACCCCAGGTCATGGTTGGATTTATCATTGAAAAAAAAATTAAAAAAAAAGGAACTAATAACAACGAAAGAATTCAAGTTCAAGGAAACAATAAAATATACACATGATTTTTTACAAAAAAAGGTAATAGATAAACTGAACTTAAAAAAAAAGCAGAACAAAAAGAATCGCATTGACGCATTGGGAACTGGCAACATATTGCACTGGAATACAGAAAAATGTTTAGCCATGTTCGATACTCTTTCGAACAAGGGCTTGGCTTTTCCAATTGGTGGTCTAGGAGCTTCCTAAAACCCACAGAATGACAGTAGTTAGAAGGGGAAAATATTTTGGATATGAACAAATATTTACACATATGTGTAAAATATCAATTGAAACAAGAAATTTGGTTCCTCTAATATAGAGTTTCCAATAAGAGTTATCATTTTGAATTTAGACAGCTTTGACTTATTAAGGTTTCATATTTCGACAAGTAAAAACTACGACATTAATAAACATGGAACTTTTAAAAACTTTCATAAAGCAGTGACTTTGTTAAGATTCACTTAAAAAAGAAAAATGTTTGCATCCCGAATGATTTTCCTAGTTTCAATCGTTTTTCCCTACATACAGTGCCAAAAAAATGTATGTGATACCTTTCTTTCAGTCGCTAGTAGAGGTCAGAGTGCCATTTGGTTTTAAATGGGTAAAATAAATACATTTTTTTTATTCAGATCTGTCAAAACGCAAATTTTCCCTGTTTTTGCTTTCCATGAGACAAAATTAATTCATTTATTTTTTATTTGCGATTAAATCTGCAGCTCTGGATTTTTTGGCAGATTTACCCCTCCTTGCAATGATACTAATACAATTTAAAAAAAGTTGATGCGGAATATTTGTACACGTTTATACGTACACGAAGTTACACAAATACATTGAACAAAAATTCCAATCGTAATCCATGCGGCACGAAACAAAATCAATTTTTGACGGGAATCTGAATTTAACTATAGAAAAGCTCTTAACATCGTATCTTAACGTACCTCTGTTTTTTCAATTTATGACACAGATGACTGCTGGGGCAATAGAAATTAAATTGTTTATATTTTTAAGTAATTGAGATTACCAAACGAACACATTTCAAAAAATATCATTCCAATAACTTGAACACATCTCTGGAAAATATAACCTTTCCATTCTTATCACAACACTTTCCAATAATCTAGCTAAAAATGTCAAAATCAGCTGTTGCAGTTTCGTTCCAGTGTCGTTATTTCATATCAAATTATCCAATTGTGGGTGAGGTCGTCCATTCGAAACAAAAATAATTATATTACCCTAAAATATTTCTTTTTCTTTTTAAGAACAAAAACTAGCCAAAGCTTAGTTGAAAAAAAAGTCCAACGATGTACACTGTACCAGTAATTCCACCTGATTTACGCCACGAAGAAACAATTATCCAAGCAGCCAATGCCTTAAATTGTTTACAATCGACAATAACAAACATTTTCGATCGCATTGACAAACGTATTTCGAAAAACAATGACAAAATCAACGAATTGAGTTCGCGTGTTAATATTGCATCGCAGAAAATTCAAAACCTCTCCGGCACAAATAAGGCCATTAAAATATTCTCGCCAGCAAAATTTCCGTCGTCGCATGTTTTCAGAGACATCGAGTTGACCTTCAATGGTGCAGAAGCAGCAGATTTAACATCTAATATCCTAAATGACCATGAAATAACAAGCCGCGTTGATCTTGGCCCTGGCAACATTCAAGAAAAGCTGGTGTTCTTTCATTTTCGCAGTGCGAAAAACAAATCAACTGCCGCTGGAGTGTCCAGCCATCGTGGTCTTGGTGACATCCCCACCAACTGCAAGTCTATCAATTCGGTTTTGCTGTTTAGTACGGCAGAAAACGTTTACGGTGCTCGAAAGGTGGCCGACGATATGAGTCGCCTTCAACGAAATCGATCTAAAGGCGCGAAGAAAGCGGAAGTTGGCACTGGTCGTGGTCTAATTATAGAGCCGGCCCCGCTCTCGCTGAGTAATCGCCAGAAGGGTGCCGATAAAAGACAGCAAGGTCTTTTCTACACACCGACATTGAATGAGGCACCAACTATTGACTTGCCTGCCGATTTGCCCGACTTACCTGGCATAGCTGGTGATATTCAATTTGATCATGCCGAAACCAATCAAATCGCTCCCTCGTTGTTTTTCGAAACTTTCATAGATATGCCTAAAGTGCCTGGAGTTGTGGAAAAGCACGAAGCTAAGAAAGTAACAAGTCCGGAGTTCAAAGCAGCTGAACCAACTAAAACGGTGATAACTTCTACATCTCCAATACCACCACCACCTCCGCCGCCACCGGCGGCTATGCCTGAAACTGAAGCCGTTAAGTCAGTTGTGCCGCCACCTCCACCTCCTGCTCCACCTATGAATGTCCATCCTACAGATCAATCGAAACATACTTTACCGTCACCAAAAGCAGCTCCTGAAGTTGACATTCGTTCAAATCTAATGGATGCCATCCGGAAAGCCGGTGGAGCTCGCGGAGGTCGTTTGCGGGCAGCTGCTGATGTCGCCCGACAAACGTCCACAGAACAGCTCAATACAATTCCAGACAAACCTAAAGTCGTCTCTGGGGGAGATCTAATGGCTGATTTACACAATAAGCTGCTTATGCGTAGAAAAGGAATCTCGGGAGCTAAGGACGGCCTAGGAAATCCCACAGACGGTGGAGGTGTAATGAGTCGATTGTCTTCTTTAATTCCGCCGCCACCTGTTAAGAATCAAAACTCTTCATCAGATGATGATGATGCTGGCGATGATGCAGATTGGGCCGATTAAAAAATAACCTACCTTTACTCGTATGTTTTTATTTGACCACAAAATCATAATATAAAGTTCAATTTGTATTTTTTAAGTCGCTCAAAATTAAAAAAAAAATATTGTGCCTTTGTTTTTCAACAACTACAACAGCAAAAAAGAAGAAGAAATATGATATTAAAATCGAATAATGAATTTTTGAGTATGGATGAGTTTGCTTAAATAGATATTTGGTTTAGATTGATTGAAAAACTAGATAAAATGTATACGTAATAAGATTAACAGAATTAAAAACAATTATCATAGAACTATACGTACATTACTAAATAAACATAATATACAAATTATTTTCTATAAAACCTAATTTAAATGAAGTTTGATTTATATTATTTACACGGTGTCCCTGAAGGACCTATAATCAATGTTGATATCATTGATTGGATATTTAAGATAAGTCTTACTTTCGTGTAGCCTTTGACCAAACTCTGTAATTTGATTCTTAAGTTAAATATTTCGAATTACTCTATTCTATTCTACTTCGAATTACTCTGTTACTTAAAAATCGGAAATTGAAATACGAATTTTAATTACATATGCACATATGTACATACATACATATCTCGATACGCTAGGTCGCTTGTTCAAGCCCAGCTCGGGCAAAAGTTCTTCAAAAATTAAATTGAACATAAAAAGCGATTAAGCACCACTAAAGGAGTCTGATGATCGGGTTGGTCCCCGTGAAATAGCTATAACTCCAGCCTATGAACTTGGTGGTAGCACACACAAGTTGTTGTTGTTTCATTCTAAATTTTCAATTGATATCTCGATACAGTTCCTTGACATTCGGACATTTTTACTTGAAAACTATATATTCGTTGCAAATAAAATTGTATCATTCTTTTGTTGTATTAATTTTATTATAATAACTATAAACAAAATTGTTATCATTATTTATTAGATATGTACCTTAACTTATCTTCTTCCCAATGTTAAAGCTGTTTAGGCCGCTTGTTCCTGGGTCAAAGCAACATTGTTTGCATTTAATTCTTTCTTTTCTTTCATTAAACAATGATTCAATTGAATTTTCCATGATATTTCGATATGGTTATATATCCATGGCTCGGGTTAATACCCGGAATTTCTTATGAAATTTTACCCTATTATATTTTTCTAAATGTTTATACATATATAAATATGGTATTTAAGAATTCATGTCGATAGGTCCCCGTTTTTGAAGTTGTTCCTGTTTATATACCCATGGTCACATTTTTAACAAAAATACATTTAATGGGGTATTCCATGGGCAAAATAAATCAATTTATTTTTGATCTTGATCTGTCAAAACAGAAATTTCCCATTTTTGCATTCCATGGGGCAAAGTAAATTGATTTATTCTTGATTTAAGATCAAGATTTGGATTTTTCGACAGATTAAGCCCGTTCTTTGCACTAACTAATACAAATATAAAATAATTTTTAGCTGGATATTTGACAGCTCTACCGACCTCGTAAACACGAACACGAAGGTGCACTTACACAAGGACAAACAAAGAACAGTTCCAATCATGTTCGATGCGCCACAAAAAAAAATCAATTTTCGATGGAATCTGAATTTACCCAAGGAAAACCCACAAATAATCAACAAAAACTAAACATTTGACGTACTGTTGAATTTGGAACGCTATGTTTTATTAAAACGGTACATTTATTCGAAAATTACAAACGTTTCTTTGTAAACATTTCCTTTCGGTTCGAAGAGAGCGAACAATTAAATTTAGATCGGATATAACGTTTGAAAGGTTTTACTATTAAATTGAATAACAAAGTTAAGCCCTTGACTACGTTGTCTTTTTTTTTTAAGAAATGCCAACTTGTTGCGCTTTTTACATTTTTATACAAAAAAGTACAATTAAACTCATAATTGCTAGTTAGTTTCTAATCAGAGATTATGGTCTAATGGCACTTATAAATCGAAATTATCCTAATCTATGCAAAACGTGTAATAAAATGGTTAACTGTGGAAAGAAAAGGGTCAATAATAGATTAAGTTTGAGAAATGAAGACGTCAATGAACTTCGGGCGTCTTGTTCCATGTTAATTTTGTTTAAAAATGCTCGTCCACAGTGTCGGATAGAATAAAATGTGCTACAAATGACTTTTAGCCCCTATCCTTCTTCTAGTAGGTGATCCCATGATGATAAATGTGGATTTACTCTAGCGTCGTGGAGACCTATTAGATTGGGAAGCTTTTATGATAAAAAGAAGAATATGTGATATGATGATGGTCATCAGCACATCTTAGGCATTACGATGAACCATATACAATACATATATCTTAATGTGACGCGCTCGAAAACGTCGAGATTAAGTTTTTTTTACAATTTTGTATCTCTTCCATTTCTTTGCGTCACCTTAAAATCGTCAGATGTATTTTTTAGGATGTAACTAACCCACCATATCTAAATCTGACGCGCTCGAGAATTTCTGCTGATCAAATTTGTTTTACTAATCTGATCCGTTATCTCAGCTACTCAACAACAGAGTGTATGGTAGTGTATGGCCACGCTTCTGTAAATCCCCAAATCCGCATGAACTCCCCAATATTCAGTTATGATCATGACCTCCGAACAGAGTATGCCAAGCTCAAATTTGTTCGCAACAAATGCTATTTTTTTAACGACTACTTATTTGGATCTCAAATAAAATGCAAGGTTTCGAACTACACGCATTCACAATTTTACACTAAGAATATTTTGCTGATACAAAACTTTAATATTTAATAGAAATCCAAAAATGTAGATATGTTCTATATTTTCCAGTTTCTTTGAGTTTTTTTTGTTCTTCTGAGTGAAATTTTACTTTTTAAAAAAAGACAAAGTAAATTTGCAAAAAAAATTCATACTTTTATTTATGTAAGTAACTTCGTCTCATAAATCGCATAAACAATATTTTTATTTTGTAAACTATGCTCTGCTTGTATAATTCATATTAATATAATTTTATATATAAAAAATCTTACTTCAACTTTTCTTTTTCTCTTAGTACAATGTTTTGTAGTTTTTTTTTGTTTTTAATAATATTTCAAAAATTATCCTGCATTTCTGTGTTGTTTTTATTTTATTTTATTTTTCTTCGTTAATAGTGGATATTAAATCAGGATATTTCATATGTATGTATGTATGTATGTCTTATTGGTGTTATCTTAATACATTTTTCTTAGTTTGTGTAACATTAATGCACACAAATTGTTTTTTTTCTTCTTTATTTTATAAGAAGGTAAATGTTTAATATACTATTTTGTGTTCTTATTATTAAATCTAAGCATTTTAAGTTTGATTATATATTTCTGTTCATATTGCAATCTGTAGGGTAATTTAAAACAATTAAAAGCAAATTAAATTTTCATTCGCATTTACTTCTTATCCTATTTTCGTTCTATGTAATGTATTTGAAATAACTATGAGGTAAAATAAAACCTTTTAACAATCAACAACAAGACTTAAATAAATCTTTGTGTTTTTTATTTTGATTTGTTTACATATGTAAGTATTTACCTTTTTTTCTTTATAAATCAAAAGAATTTCATTATTTTCACCCCATTTTGTTAAAAACCTTCTATACTCATTAGAAAAGCTAAAGAGTCGTTAATTGACTTTTTACAAATTTAAGCAGAATTATTTTTTGCAGTGTTTCAAAAGTCATTTGTTTAAATCAATTATGCACACATAGAAATTAAATTATGTATGCATGTTTGATCATCAACAAACATCAATAAAAATTTATATTTATGAACTTTTTATGGCCGAATAATATTACATCATATTATAAGAATTTTCTTCGTCAAGAAGATTATGTTATTGGACAAAAGACATTAACTGGCTTTTAATATGTATTAGCTTGTTGAAGTTTAACAATATTTTGTATTACTAACTTACCATCAAGAACAACGAATATAAGCAAAGTTTATATTCAAAACGTCCCATCAAAATATGTGTTCAATTTATAATCATAAAACTTCTCTCTTAAAAAATACCAACTTCAAGCTTATTTCCAAATCCTTTTTTTTGTATCTTGTTTGCATTATAAAAAAATACACTTCTGTATAAAATGTCCATATATAGTAAACAAATTCCATACAAGAAGAAAAACAACAAATTAGTACAATGATATATATAATATATGTATGTAGTATGTATTTTTACTTATGAATAGCTTAGTTTTTAACATGATTTAATGTTTATTTGCTTATAATCATTTTCAAAATTTAATAAATTTGTGCAAAAAAAGAAAGACATACGAATGCAAAATTCAAAACAACAAATATTGAAGCCATTAATGCTTTTTATATTTAATTTTAGCAATTGATTTTATTAAAAGGTTTGTCTTGTATTTTTTTTAACGCGCTGAGTTCGAGGGAGTTTTCAGAAATTACATTTTTCCTACTTAGTTTTTGTTTTCAATTAGCTTTAACGGCTATCACAATGTCTGAGTTAAGCTTAGAATACCTTTTTGGACATAGTTATACGTTCACCGACCTATTTAATGTGAATTCACTATCCACCAGTTGGTCAGGTTTTAGGTAACTAATCCGATATTAATAAAAAGTACTCTGAAATAAGCCTTAATATTTTTTTTCAAAGCTGCATGCACTCGTTATTCTTTTGATTTTTAATTTCTCAGCGCGTTATAATTTTTATTTTTAAATTTAGATGAAAAAAAAAAAGAATAAAAGTTTAACAGTTCTTTATATAATTCCTTAGTTTGCACATACAGTCAAAATTTAGTAAAATAAAAAAAATATAAAATTAAAGTGGTACATCTCTTTAGCAAAAAAAAAATGGTTGTCAAAAAATATATAATTCAATTTTATATTTGTGACTTCAATCGTGGTCGGGGTAGATCACCAAAAACTGCATCTCCATGAACGCTTTTAGCAAGAGCTTTGATGCTAGCTGCGATGTCAACATTATCTTCGAGAATCTGCAAAAAACAAAAATGATTTGTTTAAGCTCAAAAAATATCAAACGTAACATAAAAAAAAAAGAGTTGAAATTGAAATCCATTAAGGATAAACTAGTGAGCGTGAAGAATAATCTTAAGAGAACTTTGATAAGCCATTTTTAATACATGGTTTAAGACACTCTACTTTTCAGTTTCAGTTCAGTTTAATTTTTATTTTTTCATCTTCAATTGTTAACATAAATCATATTAAAACTAACAATAAGAAATTGAGTTTAGTATAAATTATTTAAAAAACATAGTATTATCTATTGCAAGTGTTTTTCCAAAAAAAAAAAAAAGAGTTTGAAGAAGAAAAGATACACTCTGTTGTCCTGTGACAAGTGTCGAGTGCATCTTTGTATATAATATAAACATTTTTTTTTTTTTTTTTTTAATTTTTTTTTTTATTTTTTTTAACCGTTAAGGAACTAAATTATTTTCCTCAGTTAAAGAAACCCGTGTTGGGTGCCCTTGTCTACGCGTGCTATTTCTGAATTTACTAAACGTAAAAGTTGTTTGATGCATTGCAATTAAAAGCTTCACATTTGGAGGTATGAATTTATTTACAAATCTTGTTGGTGGTATTTACAGAAATATGTTTGTTAATAGCGAAGAAGTTAACTAAAAGATTCACGCAATAGAGGGAAACTTGAAGTAAAATTTAATGTATTTTATTTCTAGTTACTAATGCATTTCAAAAATAAAGATATATATTTAAAAGATGTATCAATAAGCAATTTATAAGAAACAAAACATTTTGATTTATACTTACATCGTCGTCTGAATCAGCAATAAGAGTTCCTTCGTTTACAGAATTTGCTATGGCTATGGGAAGACTTCTAGCAAAGTCCCTCATATTTTGCTTTTTAGCGTGACTTCCTGGTATCGGAATGGCAGCTTCTAATTCAGCCAACGCATCTAAAACATCAAAAATACATTTATTAAAATTGTCTTAAAAAATATATTCAATTAAAAATACCTTCAGCATCTTCCGCACTCTCTTCGACATCTGACATATTTTGAGTAATGGAAGATCTTGGTGCCATCGAATAGCTCTCTACTCCTTCCAATTCAAACAAACAATCACCATCTGCATCCATACCAGCAGCACCGCTGGCAATCGAGCTTGATGAATTTATATAAAACATTCCATTTCCAATGGAAGAACGATGACCACCAACAATACTGTTTAGACCAATGGAAGTTTGTTGTTGCCTGTTGAATGTTGGACTATTTCCGACACTCATCGGGGTGCTTTCGGGTGTCGCTGGTGGTGTATCGAAGCTTGTAACCTTTTTATTATTGAACGAAAAAACACTCTGTGCAGACGATGCCTGAGTATTGCTGTCCATGGCACTTAACGAAGAATTATTATTATTATTATTATTAGATGTTGCTACCCCGCTTCTTGCGATTTCGATTTTAGTGGGGGTGGTAATGGTGGGCGTGGTTGGGACACTGTTTGCACCAGTTCCCATGGCATCGATCAATTGTTCAGGTACTTGGTTAACTAGACTAACTAATATTTGATATTCTTGTTCAGACTTTTCACGAAAGCTCTTTAAAAGAGCAAATTGCTGTTCCGTATATCGATGTATACGTTCGTCCGTATCGGCGATTTCCTTTTGTAGCCTCGATTGTAAATTCTGTGTAAGAGATCTTAGTCGATTATTGGCCTTATTGCTTCTTATGTGAAAGGGATTATCGTCGACGTGTTGTTGAATTTGTTGGTGATTCATTATAAGAATACCAAAGGTTTCAGAAAATGACTTATCTAACTTGCGCTGTACCAGCTCGTCGTGGCACATCAATAGATTGGAATTGAGCAGATAAATTGCGTCTGAGTTATGCTTAGCACATATAGCTGTATTGCAATTAATGCAAATATTAAGAATCCACGAGTTGCACGGTAACATGCAAATTAGGTCACGTTGATGGATGGTTACTGAGAGTTCCGAAACCGGTCCTATGGCCTAAAAAAGAAACACAAAATAAATAAAATAAAAATAACTTTCTTTTAACATACATTATTGATTGGTTTTATGTTTATTACACTAAATAATGATAAGATTAGACAGTGTTTGAAAGTTCAAGCAAGCACATTTTGTATACAAGTGTAAGCACTTGATTTTAAATCATCACACCGGCAATATGGTGTTTTTAGGCCTTGGAAACAATACCACCAGACATTATGGACTTTGATAAGCGAAATAGGGTTGTTTTGTTCAAGTAGCTTTCTAAAGGCTGCTTGCAAATAAAATCATATCAGACTATCAATCATATATTGATATATGTACGTCAATAAATATTGTATGTAAATTGATATAAACGTCGACTAAATATTAATGATAAGATGATGATGATAAGAAACCCCTTTCAGTTGGCCGCTATGGGTCCAAGATACTTTCCATAAAGTCACGCCTCAGCCGTGAAATTATAAGAAAAAAGCCAACTCTCATCAAAATATGGTAATGATATGAAATGTCTAAATCTATAACAAACAAAGAATATCTTCAAAAATTATAATTGCACAATGACAAACATAGTAAAGTAAAACTATTGAATTTGCAGTGGTATCACTCAAAATTAAAGTAGGTTAAGCATTGTAGTTCAAAATAATAAGGTTTTTTTGTTTGTCTGTTTAAATAGGTCTTCCGAATGCTAATATAACTTCTGAAGATTAAATTTATATAATCAAAAATTCAACAAAACTTAATACAAACACTACCTACTTAGCTAAAGAATAAACATCATTTCAGACGACTGGGCGCGACGGCCTTGCAATCGGCAGAGTCTTTCAATTGAAAATATGAAACAATTTGATTTAGAAAATATTCGATCATACATATATTTGATTTGAGGAAATAATCAGTGACCGATTTAAATGCATTATGACCTAATTAACGGTCGTTAATATTTAAAGGAAATAATATCAGAAAGCTAATAGAAAACATGCTGTTTTTAAAAAAATACCAAGCAGCTATCCGTCCTCTTAAGACTTAATTGGAATACTAATCTAAGAATTTAAAAAAAAGAAAAAAAACAAAATCTTTAAAACACCTACATATACAATAAATTGAAAAACCAGTAAATTAAGTCTGTATTAAGAAAATAAACAAAACAAAAAAAAAACATTTCAATAAATAATCTAAAAATAAATCTTCTATCTAAATTAAAATGGTTTGCGTTCTCATTTGCTGAATACAAAATACAAATTTGATCATGTCTACTACTTAAGAATTCAAGACGTGTTTTTAAAGTCGATTTACTGATCAACGATATCAACAATTTAGTAAATCAAGTCATATAATTTACCCATCAAGAGCAAGGTAAAAATCATTAAATTATACAATTAACTTAAATTGTTTATATAGAGACATTAGACAACTCCCTGAGACTGTGGGATGTTGTTTATTTATTTTCTAGGGACTTTTTAATAGTTGGTTCGTTTATTAGAAGTAGTGTTTTTCTATGATTGGTACATATTTTGGATATATTTGAAGGTTACATGTTTTTTTTTTTTAAGGAGGATACTTATGTATGTATATATGTATGACAGCACCCGTCGGTGCAAGACTTCGGGTACCCAAAGAATTTGTTGGTTTTCAAATTTTGGCTGCCTTGCTGGTGGACATTTAAAAAATGTTTTTAAACTATTGAGTATCTTGGAGTCTTTTTCTAAACTGGTATAATTTGAAATCATAATACATAAATTGACGCAATTTTTGTAAGAACATTCAAGTAAATTGTATTTAAAATCTATAGAACTGTCATGGAACAAGGAATGTTAGTACATTGACGGGTGTGCTGGTGGCGCTTATGATTTTCCACAATCACAATCCCAAATCTGTCAGAGTAAGTTCCTTGACGGTTTGCTCAGTCGTTCCTCTCCTTTAAAGTACTTTCTATAGATTTGTTATACAATGCTATGTTCTGCTTAGAGGTATGTACATACATTATTTATTATTCTTTTATTTATTGATGATTCCAAATGAGGAATACAAGACTTCTAATACTAAAAAAATAATGTAGGTGGTCTAATATAATAACTCAATGGGACGCAATCAACTTATTATTAAATTGTTCCATCTTGTCATTTAATCTTATGTACAACACGTTGTACTTGAATTTTTATTTTTGATTTAGCCTACATTGAGTCAGTTTAAATACTTATGTATATTTTTTCTTTTAATAAAAAACAACAAAAGAACCAACAACAACAAAAAGAAGCTCATTAATATTTATCAACAACAGTTTTCTCAGCGAGAATATTTTAAAAAAAAATTGACATTCTGTTATTGTTCTCATCGCCTTTTTTGTTGTCTATCGTTTACCCTAAGCTTCGTTTAATTTTTTTCTTTCATTATTATTTTGTCCCATTTGCTGTGTTGATAATTTTAATCATTGCAAATTAATTGTTTAACTTTATTTAAAAAAAAAAGATCAGTAGCGGATTGATAGACAGAAAGACTTGTAAATTAGACATGATTAGACTTTTCGTTTGGTAATTTTGCTTTAAAAAACTCAATTTATTTATTTATGCTTATAGATATGTTAAATTTAGATTTAAACAAATATTTGTTTCAGGCGATTTAACGGTATTGTTGTATTTTTATCTGTTAATATCAAACATTGACTCTGTCAAACTGATAGCTGTCAATTATTCGTATGTATGTAAATTGGGCTTATGTAGTGACTACGTAGTGAATTTATTGTGATTGGCGTCGTGTCGCCGCGCCGAAGTCTGTTCTTTTTTGAACAATTTTTAACTATTGTTGTTATGTAAAAAAAAATTGTTCAAGAGCCGAATTGTTATAATTTGTTAGAATCGTTTAGGAACGACAGTTGTTAAAATTTGTTGATCTGTTAAACTACTAATATTAAAATTTAAAAAAAAACTGTTATTGTGACCCTTAAATCGCAAAAATTGAAGAAGCTTTCAAATTGCTTGGGAAATTTAATAAAAATAGATGATATAAATAATATAATATAAATAAATATATCCTAAATCAAATATTATTTTTTTCTTTCAACAAAAGGATGAAACGCAACGAAAAACATTGGACAAGTTTAGGCGACATAAGGGACTTGAAAGTAAGGCAAGTTTCTAGTATCTGATTGGCCAGCTGCCAAAAAATTGCCTTCCATTTAAGGCAACTTTATCCCTAACTATCAATTCAAGTCTACTTCTGTCGAAATGACAGTTGATCATGTTTTTTTTTTCATTTAACTGAATGCTGAACTTTATTTTATAACAATTCTAGTTAAAAATAAATAAATAAATTGGGTGGCGCAACAGTCCGTTGAGAACTAGGGCCTAGTGACTTACAACTCTCAACCATTCCTGTGTGCGAGTACTGTTGTCAGGGATGGAGAGGACCTACAATTTTACGCCGAATCCGAACGGCTAATTTGAGAAAGCACTTTTCATGACAAGAATTACTCTTGGAGAATTTGTCAATTCCTCGCAAGAGGCAGTAGCCGTGAAAAAAAAACTTTAGATGACATAGGCAGGGATCGAACCCAAGACCTCTGGCATGACAGTCCAACGCACTAACCACCATGCCACGGGTACCACATTCTAGTTGCCTTGGTTAAAATGTACGTTCAAAGAATGAAGTTGGCTGCAAATGAAGTCAATTATGTTTTCTGAACCTGCTTATTGGCTTATTGTATAACGAAAATTCTTGGTCCAATTTATATTATTTTTATTTTAAGTTCATTGTTTTCTTCCAAGCCACAATAGTTGTATATAAAAAAATCTTTTACTTTGACAATTCAGCACTTTCAAATCGTTACTATTTGACACTTCAACAATAAGTTTATGAGCGATGTAGTGCCATCATATCAATCGTAACAATGGTCGCATTCACAAAGCTAGTGGCTACGTAGTCAAAATTCAACTAGCTTTGTGAATGCAAAATTGCACTATAAAGCTAGTCAAGCCGGAACTGTCATATTAATGACAAATGCAAATATATAAAATAAGAAACATTGGTGTTTTCAGAAGGGGAAATTTCAACTACTTTTGTAGTTAGATTTAGCCAATCAGAATCCCTTGACTACGTAGCCACTAGCTTTATGAATGCGACCACTATTAACGTTTAGGAACGACAATACTTAACAATTGTTCACAATAGTTATAAAAAGAACAGACATCTGTTCTATGAAAATAAAAGTTTAATTTTTGGTTGAAAATATTTTCAAAATAAAATTAATAGTTCAATCTGAACATATGTACATATAAACAAATTTTTTTTAAATTTTAAAATACAAGTACATGTTTCTTATCTCCTATGTTTATCTGTCATTAATATGGCATTTTAGGATATCAAGCTTCTGAAAGTGTTAATTTGAGAAAAAATAACAGTTCTGAATAATTTGTTTATGGATTTGAAATCAGAGGGACTCAAACATTTATGTTTTTTAGGTGACATCAAATTCACTAGCTGTCATTGTAATTCTGCTAAATGATTTTTTTTTCCAACAAACAACATTTTTTGACTCTAAATTGGATAATATTATAAACCCATAAAATTCTATTTGCGCTATGACACCAAACTTTATATAATCAAGAAAAGTGTTAAGTTGGGATCCTCATAGGTTATTTTATTTCTGACAGTGTTCACAACAGATTCTTTTGAAGTTTCATCATGCCACTCATATTATTGGCTGCGTTCAATCTCTGACAGATATGGTATCCGGATATCTTTTTACTATTGTTTTACGTTAAAAAAAATACCTGAGACGTCAAAAAAGGAATCCATAGGTATCCAAGAACTTCTGGTATATATGGGTATAGAACAACTGATTCAACATGAAGTTGAATGTGAAGGAACTTAAAAATTGATTTCAAACTTGTATTATTTTTGGTAAAAATGCGGTGAACTATGTATTAAGATCATCCATTGAAAATAGTATTCTATAATAATTTTGGACGTAGAAATCTAAATGTTTGTCTGCAACACGAGATTAAATGCAGCCATTTATTGCAATTTCTGCCATGTCTTCTTTTTTATTTTATTAAATAAGAGCGAGGTAAAATCATGAGATTGAGATGTCAAAAAGAATAACCTCAAAACTGTTCAATGTGAAAATTGTCTTTGGTGAGTCAGTTATTGTTGTATTATCGGCGTTTTGACAGATATGATTTTAGTTTTCTATAATCTGACTTGCACTTTCACCTACCACAGGGGCCCATTAAGCATCGACTATCGCATGCTTACAAAGAAGAAGCCCTTTAAATTAAATCCGACACTGCTTCCAGCAATTGAAGCTGAATGTAAGATTATTTATTGTATGGCAAAACGCGCAAGAAAAATAAAAAACAAACAATCTTACAATAAAAGGAAGGAGTGCCAGTTGTCTTAGCTTTAGTTTTTTTTGCCTCGATAAATAACTTTTATCTATTATTGTTTTTGTTTTAATAAGATTCACTGAATCTTATGAAACATCCCAATCCACCCGGCTTTATTTTTTTGTGTTGTTCGTAGAATAATTTAATTTAATTTTTATTGTACGGATTTTCTTATTGTTATATGTATTTCTTTTTGCTGCTTGCTTCATTTTGTAGGTAGAGACAATCTTTAGGCACGTTTATCTATAAAGAAGTTAAAAGAAGAGCTGCATATTGTTGTGGCGGGGTTGATACTTCCTTTGTTGCGTCTACGTATAAACAAATTATTTACTTTTTATTTTGTAAAATTTCTTCAACCAGAGGAACGCGCAGCTTTACTCGTGTTGTTTGTTTTGTTTATGTAGATTTTATTTTACTTTTAGAGTAGAATTCTTTTTCGGTGTACATATATTTTATTTTTATAAAAGTGATGTCAATGGTTAACTGTTATAAAGAGCATCGAACGATAAAGTTAAATAGATTCGTACTATTTCTAATATAAATTCAATGAAATAATACAAAAATAAATAAGAAGAAGAGAACAAAACCTTAGCCTCCTTAAGAGAGGGTCAAGACTGTTTAGATAAGAAGGATTTTTTTTGCTTTTTTGAAACTATTCGATGTTATTTTGTCAAAGAATTTATTGGTGCAACAGAACTGAGAAATAATTAACAAAAAATCATTTACGCTTTTGTTATGTTTATAAATAAATGTGAGTCATTATCATACCTTTGCATTTGAATGTCTGAATTTATATATGTATGTATAAATATACTTAATTTTAAAATGTTTGTGACAAAAATCTGGCAGTCACGGAAACGTGTCTTTTTTTTCGATGATAAACATTTTTAATTTTTTTAAAATTTGAATACAAAAGCTATCAAGTCTGTTCCAGACATTTTCCGCACTAAAAGTTGGTCAAATGTCAAATTTGAAGAGTGGGGATGAAATGCTCTCAGAGAGAAAGCAAACTGTCAAAATGTCTGGTACGGTTTTCGCAAGAATTTGCACGAGTTTGGACTTATTTTTTAACGACAAAAAAATATACTCGAGCAAAGTTACCGAAGGTTATTAATAAATTTTAATCAACTTAATCATAACAACCCAATAAAATAAATATCAACAAAAGTAAACTTATATTTATTTTAAGTAAAAATAAAATTATTCCTTAAATTATGAAACTTAAATGAGTTTTTTTTTTTCCAAAAAATCACTACAATTTTCAATAAATATTGACAATTATATATATTTTTTGTACTACAAATTTCTTCTTCAGTAACAGTTTTATAAAAACACTAGCGGCCCGTCCCGGCTTCGAACGGGTAGACACAAATAGGTACAATTAGTATATTAGTGTAGATTGTCGAACATTTTTTTGTCCTATCATTAATACTCTTGGCAGCGTATGCGGTGAAAGACATTTTATGGCTAATTTTTTTTACACCTTCGGTTGGTTTTAATAGGAATTTTTAAAGATTTCTATAGTAATCTAGTACTAAATACTAAAATTTTTAAGTTTATTCGTTACATACAAAAATACAAAAACACAAATCTTTCCTCTTTATAATATTATGTCGGATCCAATGTAAAACATTCCAAAATCAACAACTACTAATAAATTAAAAATGAATTAAAAAAACATTGTCCAGCGGAAAAAATTGTGAATCTAAACCATTCTCAGATCCCCTTGAACACCCACAAAAAATTTCATCAAAATCGGTCCAGTCGTTTAAGAGAAGTTCAGTGACATACACACTCACAGAAGAACTATATATATTAAGATATAAATTTTATAAAAATTATTTGATTAATTAGAGGAAATAGAAAGTATGAACAATATTCACATTTACTAAAACTAAAATGAAAATAAAAGAATTACTTGTGCAACCCTTAGCCAATAGTTTTTTTTTCTTCTGTCATTAATTGCTGTGAAAGTCAAATAGAATTTGACAGCCAGTCGAGAAATGGCAAGAAGAAATTCCTCGGTCTAAATCTGGCAAAAAGGGGAAATGTTTTACTCTCTCGCGCGCGCTCTCTTTTGTAAGAATTAGCACAACTTTTGAAGTGTTGAACGACTTCGGACTAAAAATAACTAAAACTTTCAGTCTGAAACTGTTTGAAACTAGGTCTGGAACACAGCTATTATCTCCTTTGATCTCGCATGTGAAACAGTAATAGTAAAGGATTTTTAAGTTGATATTTGACAGCTGTCAGTGTCAAAAAATTCAGACAACATTGGCCAAGCTCTGCAAACATAAGGGATATAAAAGTAAGACAAGTTTTTAGTATCCCCAACATTCGCGGTCGATGACATTTACTTTTAGATCGAAGTGATGTATATCGCACAGAATAAGGGTTATTGTTAACGTGCTTCAAGAAACACCATCTCATCCAGAATAATAGAATGTTAAGAGTCAAGCTGAAGACTATAGTTCTACTATTTGCATAACAAATACAATACTTAAACAACAAAGCCTTTTGTAGACTCTTATAGAAATAGAGATCACTGCACTAAACCAATAAGGAGTATTCGCCCTTGCAAATCCCGCATCGCCAGGTGCTCTCGAGAATTATTATCTTTCGAACGTGACTATTTTTTGAATTCTTAATTACTTGATAAGATATAACTTATAGTCTTATTTCGATGACTAAGGAATCTCACACCACACCGGCTTCAAAGTATCTATGAACGTAAAAATAATAAATAATTTGAATTTAGATAACATCTCTTTTTTAAATCCCTATCAAATAAATAGAGTTGAATTCATGAGACCTCGCCTTATCTTTTAAAAATAAAAAAAGACAACAAAATGAACATGATTGAAATGTGACAGTTCCCTTAAATATTAAACATAAACAAAATCATCCAAAACCAACCCGGTTCAAATTAATAAAAATGTAAAAATAGGTACAAAATAACAACAAAATATGTTTTGTTGAATCGTTGTGTCAAAATAAATTTATTATTTTATTTCTTTGCACTAACAAGGTTAAAATAAGCCGTATAGTTAAACTCATACTTAAAATATTTGCCATTAAATTCGAACATAAAAAAAATAAATAAATTAAACAACAAGTTTTTGATTCCCCATTTTTATATACAGATATGGCCAAAATAATAGGAACAGAATTATTATGTATAAATAGGTTTGTATTTTCGTGAAGCAGAAAATTAAATCATTTCATTTCAATGGTAAATATTTGTAATGTTTCTTAATTTTTTTATTTTTAAGCAATAATATTGGTTGTAAAGATTTTGGAGTCCATTTGCTGCAAATAGGAATTATTATTTAAATTTAAAAAAGCAATACATGTCAATTATGTCTTCTCTTTTCAAACTTAAACTTTGACATTTTGTGATTTGTAAATTTCAATAAACTAAATGCACTGAATGGCACTTATCAAAGTTAGATAAAATTATTCAAAAAAAATGTAATTCCAATTATGTACTTGTAATTGAAATCTCCACTTTTTAATTACATTAAATTTGAAGAATTTCAATTACTAATGACACAATTTAATCAAAACCATCAATTACTTGCAATTTAATTAAAAAATGTAATGGAAAAGAAAATTAATGATTTAAAAAGCAGTAATCACTTATTTTTATAATAATCATTGCAGACACAATTTCTTAGGACCAATTGTCGTCAATTATGTTTTACTTGATATTACAAAATAATTTTCAGAAATACTCTGTCATGTATTTTGGTTTGAATTTTAGCTGTAATTTAAAAGTGCTTTCACTCAAGAACTTAAATAAACCAAGTACAATTTTCAATTACTTGTAATGCGTTTTATAAATAACAATTTCAAGTTATTGAAATGTACAATTTTTCAACTACAATTAAATCCATAATAATCAATGAAAAAAAAAACGTCAAAGTAATCATTATTTTCCAACTCTGGCAATATCATGAAATTAATTATAAAATATTCTAACAACATAGATTTTAAACTTTAACATAATATAGCCTTTTCATTACGTCATAGCCTTACTTAAGTTAAAACAAGAAACACAGTTGAACCCAAAATTTAAAAGTGTTCCTATTATTTTGGCCATAGCTGTTTGTACATATTTCTTTGTGTATCTTCTATTTCGCGCTATTTTTGTATTTGTTTACAATTTGACACAATGACAAGCCTATTTCACACCTAATGCTAGTTTTAGATACGAGTATTATTTTCGCATGACTGCTCGCCTTTATTCTGAAGCTGATGAAGGAGTAGGTATACATATATAATAATAGCCGCGTTTTATTATCACCATGATCTGATCCGGATCTTGAATTTACATGCATTACAACAACAACACAAGATCCTGCTTTGTGTATGGATCTCAATTTGAGATCCAAAATTTAATTCTTTTTTTCACAACAAGGAGCGCTTTATCATTGTGATTTCACATGTAAATGTTGGTATCATTGCAAACAAATTAAATAAACCTGTATTGCCATATAAACATTTCCATTTGACTGAAATGAAATATTTTTTAAATAGAAAGCGAGAAGCTTTATATTTATTTATTTGGTATATAATCCATGAAATAATTAGATATTTTAACAAAACTAGATATTAATTGGTGAAATTAAAATAATTAAGTCCAAAAAAATGTATATTTGACATAATTTATGGGTATTATTTTCCCCAAAAAAAAGGAAGAAAAAAAAAATCATTGAGCAAAATGTTCTTTGGGCAACCCTGCTTTAAATGTCAAAAAATATATATAAAATCGAGAAAGCTGCAGCACAAATGGGAGAAAAGATGTTTAAATAAATTGTAAGTAATCTCTAAATTAAATTATTTAAGTGTCACATTTATTAAAAGGTCAAAAAGAATCTGGACTACATGTGAGACCAAAGCGTTCCTGGATGCTTTGAGTTTGAGAGTGCAATGGTGATTTGCATAAACATTTTCAAAAGTTGTGGAGCTTCCATTTTTGGTATGTGTTTGTTTTTTTTTGCTTCGAAATGTCACTTTTGAAAGAACGAATTTGACACTGCTACCAAACTTTAAATAATAAAAAATATGATGATCCAATGCTGTTTTATTATCATGATCTGATCCGGATCAGATCATGGTGATAATAAAACGCGGCTAATATTATGTACATATTATATTATACTCTTATTCTATGTACTTGTTGTTAATGTACAGTACACTGACAATAAAATAAATACAAAAATTGTTTGCTTAATTTCAACACAATAACAATAGATAATTTTTGTGCTAATCAAATAGAATACAAAAATATAATATTATATTAAAAGTCTGTTTAATAACATCATGATTGAACAATAATTCTGTTTTGGTCTATTTCAGACAGCGCGGCGGATCGAAACGAATCGAAAGTGATATCTCGCAATTTAGATTGCTTTGGCTATACAAGAATGTGTGAGTTACCGCATTGCACTTTAGAAGAACATGTATGACAGCTATCAGTTTAGTTTAGATTTTAGATTGAACAGCGTCAACATGACAACACTTGACAAATTGAAGGCTGTCAATTATTCTGCTTCATAGTGGTGTTCGAAAAATGGAAGTAGACCAGCCAAAAAATCCAGATCTGCAAAAATCGGCTCGATTGGTATTAAAAATCCTGATATCGACGAGCATAGAGAATAATGCTTCGCATGCCAATCGACATTAAGAGTATAATAATGGGTGATTTTTTTGAGGTTAGGATTTTCATGCATTAGTATTTGACAGATCACGCGGGATTTCAGACATGGTGTCAAAGCGAAAGATGCTCAGTATGCTTTGACATTTCATCATGAATAGACTTACTAACGAGCAACGCTTGCAAATCATTGAATTTTATTACCAAAATCAGTGTTCGGTTCGAAATGTGTTTCGCGCTTTTTTATCGACAAATTTTGTTCAGCGATGAGGCTCATTTCTGGTTGAATGGCTACGTAAATAAGCAAAATTGCCGCATTTGGAGTGAAGAGCAACCAGAAGCCGTTCAAGAACTACCCATGCATCCCGAAAAATGCACTGTTTGGTGTGGTTTGTACGCTGGTGGAATCATTGGACCGTATTTTTTCAAAGATGCTGTTGGACGCAACGTTACGGTGAATGGCGATCGCTATCGTTCAATGCTAACAAACTTTTTGTTGCCAAAAATGGAAGAACTGAACTTGGTTGACATGTGGTTTCAACAAGATGGCGCTACATGCCACACAGCTCGCGATTCTATGGCCATTTTGAGGGAAAACTTCGGAGAACAATTCATCTCAAGGAATGGACCGGTAAGTTGGCCACCAAGATCATGCGATTTGACGCCTTTAGACTATTTTTTGTGGGGCTACGTCAAGTCTAAAGTCTACACAAATAAGCCAGCAACTATTCCAGCTTTGGAAGACAACATTTCCGAAGAAATTCGGGCTATTCCGGTCGAAATGCTCGAAAAAGTTACCCAAAATTGGACTTTCCGAATGGACCACCTAAGACGCAGCCGCGGTCAACATTTAAATGAAATTATCTTCAAAAAGTAAATGTCATGGACCAATCTAACGTTTCAAATAAAGAATCGATGAGATTTTGCAAATTTTATGCGTTTTTTTTTTTTAAAGTTCTCAAGCTCTTAAAAAATCACCCGTTATAAACACTGTTGGTAGGTCTGTTGTGCACGTTGTTTTATGGATTGGAGATTTGACAGCTTGGAAAATAAGCAATTGATCGAGTAGAACATCGGACCAAAACGCTGAGTAAAACCAAGTTAACTTATTTGTTTAGTTATTTACAGATTAAAGTTTCACGTCTAATTTAGGTAAACAAAAATTTAGTATTATGTCATTTCAATTTGGCAATCCGGAATGTCGCTCTGAGATCCCAAACCTATCTGACATTTTATTGAGTGTGATCAAAAATAATGTTTGTTCAAAGAAAACCACTTCGCAAAATTAGGATACAAATATGTGAATCAGAACTACAATTGTTTCCTTTTCAGAAAAATTCAAAAGGTTTCTGGATTGCCGTTAAAACAAAATAATATCTAATAATGATTATTCAGTAATCAAATTTGATTAATAAATTTGATTTTCTAAATTCAAACTAAGTTGCGAATTTTTACGGGATGTAAAATATTGCAAAAAGAATAAATGTTGTCCTAGTAAATCCTTCGTTGCTTAGTTCCTATGTTACTAGAGGTTTTATGACGAAAACTTAATCCATTTGTGCAAAACATAATTGACACCGTCAGAAACAAAGGGTTAAACTCAACCTTCAGTTCAGCAAATGATATAAACAAACTATGTATGAACTAAACTTTTTAAAGCTCAGAATTTCAATTGATTCTAAAGAGCAGATCCAAAAAAATCAGTACGATTTTATGAACTTTTGTTATTATTGAAAACTCTTATTTTGTTTTTATAATAAATTCATATATTTCTCATATCAGTCATAATACTTTTTCTTTTGAACTTAATTTGAGATAGTCTGCACAAAAACTTACACTAAAGTTAATGGCGCAAAATTTGAATGAACATATTATTCTTAAAATATTGGGCTTAACATTTTAATAAGTAGCAATTTTCTAAATAATTAGCAATTTATTAAGCGACTCCAAAATGTTAAACTTTTCTTTTTTCTTCTCTTATGAACGTAGTTAATGTCTGATTCACTTGTATTAAGAAACTAGCGTCCGAACATGTCTAAATAGTGACAGTTTGTGAAAATAAACAAAGCAAACACGCTTAAACAGACCTATTACTTGGAGTTCCCAACTGCAGATTGGACTCTGGAATTCACTGCTCCTATAAGGTTAATTGTGTAAATGTCATATGGATTTAGCAAATTGCTTAAAGCAGCCATTCCGCGACTTTAACTTAAGCAAATTGTTAAGAGAGAAATTAGGTAAATCATCTTTTAAGTTTGGTAAATTGTTAAAAATGGCTTTAAATGCGTTTATATTGTTAAAGTTTTAATTTAGTTCAGTTTTGCGAATCTACCAAAATTGTTTATAATCGAGCTCCTTTAAATGACATATTTATAAATACGTATTTTCAATTTATTGAGCTCTAAACTTGGAGTTGATTTTGAATATCTGAAACTTTTTTTGAATAAATTTCATTCGAATACAAAAAAAGTTTAATGAAATATCTAAAATTTTTGGAAAATATTGAAAACATACGTTTCAAACCCTGATATCTGTTATGGATTGAAATGTTACAAATTTTGCATCATATTAATGACATAAAGTCGTAAATGTTTTCGTAAAGTGTAGTTTAACAGAGCATAGTAAGCTTTCTAACAAAACACGGCGCATATATCAGAATCACACCACCCTAGAGTAACAAACAAGATAAAATATTATTTTATTTGCATATTTTTTTTTTTTACTGCGCACGTTTTCTTTTTGTATACATATTTTTGTTTATTTTGTTTTTGCGCGTATATAATATGTATTTTTTATTTATTTGTCATGCAAATAGAAATTCATTAAAAGCCTGAGATTGTTCGTCGTCGGCCGGCAGAATTAATACACGGGTTGTTGTAATGAATGACATTATGCGAGGAATGTAGTAGAATTTAAATATCGGATCACACTTCACACAGTTTCTCTCTAAGGGGTGTTGTTTAGAAAATAACAAAAATAAAAAATATTAAGTCCCTGATGACCGCATACAAATAAAATGTAGGTTAAGTCAACATATTGTTTACGCGTTTTTGTATACAAAAAAAATGATTTGCAATTTTGTGCTATTTTCCAATTTGAAGGTAGATACCAGGCTTAAATTGTATTATTTCTGTTCTCATGGTTGAGACATTCATAAAGAATTTTTTAAATTTAACTTTTAATGATTTGACGAATAATAAATAAAAACAAACATTGACAAAATAAACCTATGCAAACTAAAAACACACTCCCACTCACTCATTCTTTTTCTTTTTTTTGTATTTGATATATGTACATATATATGTATGTATGTATGTTTTTAATTTTTATCAATTTAATGTCTGAGTTCAACGGCATTATTATTCAACATTTTGTTTTAAAGTCATTTATTTCTAAGAAAAAAATATACCTATTAAACATACACAAAAGGCACATCCCAAGGCGCCAACACTGACTTTGTCTGAATAGAAGTTTGACGCATTGATTGTTATGAAGCTAAACTTACTTATACGTTGAGTTGACATTAATCAACTTGGAGTTTATGTTTCATAATGTGTTAAGAAAAAAAAGAAAACAAAAACGACTAATGGGTGCCTAATTGGAACTTATTTGAATATTCAAATAAACCATGCAAAGGTAAATTATTTTCTTCGGGTGTTTTACAAGAAGGAGTTTGAGATTATTTTTGTAAATTATGAGAGTGATTGATGGAATGGGTGTTGTTATAATGTTACGAGCATAAAGTGACAGCTTTTAAAATTATAATTAAGTGCATTGGTTAACTTGAACGTTGAACGGTGGTGGTAGCGAATCAAATATTGACCTCTATGAATGATTTTCAAGTGATTCAAAAGAGGAAAATAAAATATACGCAACTCTATATAATATGATTGAAATCTGTTCAATGCAAAGTAGATTCTCATATATAAGAACTACTTCCAATAAAATAAAACATTGATTATATTGCGATTTTTGTGACACAAGTCCATATTTGACAGATTTAAAAATCAAAGACACCTACTGCACATTAAAGATTGACTGCGTTCAATCTTGTGTCGGCTAGTTGGATTTTGCGATACCTTATTGAACGACTTGAATTACTGAATTGAGGTAGCTGAAAAAAAAATCAAGTTTCAGCTGTTCACAAAAAGCAGACAAACATTTAGATTTCGAGGTTCAAAACTATGTACATATGTTAAAACGAAATTTGCAACGCATAATTTTAATAATTCACCGAACTTTTAACAAAAAAGATACAAATTTAAAACCAGTTGTCTGATTCCTTCAATTTAAATAAATTCGTTGAATCAGCTGTTTTGTCAGATACCAACATATAGCAGAAATTCTCTGTCAAAAACACTCTATGGGCGTTTTTCTTTTTTAGTTCAGAGCAGAGCTCGAACTGTCAAAAAAATAATTGTGTTTCTTTTTGAGCTCTGAACGTCCAGAGCTTCAAATTCGTGTTTCTTTTTTAGTTCTGAACATGTTCAGAGCGCGCTCTGTGAGCTCAGAATAAAATAACAGAGTAAACGGAGTAAAATGCTGAGCACAAACAATTTGATATCTGAAAGCCGGGAAATTAAAAAAAATCATCATCAAAACAATGAAAATGGCGGAAGAGGCTGGTTGCTCTGGTGCAGAAGAAAAGATAATTTAGAAAAAACTAATTGCAGATAGCATTTTTATGAATCAAATTTATTTCAGGCTTCAAATGGACCAACGCTATGACTGTTTTTTTTAATTCATTTGATTAAAGAAAATTTTGAACGCCTTCAAACAGACGACATTTCAAATCATGACAGTTTAGTGCTCAAGTTGTTTCATAATTAAATCAGAGAGCTCTGAACATACTCTGCTCAGAACTCTACTCTACTCTACTCTGTTCGCTCAGAGTCTGCTCAGAGCTCAGCTCTGAACTAAAAAAGAAAAACGCCCTATATGAAGATATAAATCCTCAGTAGACATCTTGGTTTGCCTACAAGCTAAACCGGAAATCAGCCTCATAAACTTATTCTTAGTGTGCGTGTCATTTCTCCTCTAATTTATGAAATTTCCCCAAAAAACTTAGTAGTTGATTCTATGTATGCGTGAAAAAACGTCAATTTTTCTCGTTGAATTCGTCCACATTACAAATACAACAATGTAAACAAATGGGTTTTGGAGGGTGATACGTACGAAGGATTTATATCTTCATTACAGTGTTTTTGTTCTCGGTTGCCTTTGGATTCCTCTTTTGACAACTCTGCTGTGTTGGATCAGCTGTTCTTTTACACATTAAACACTAACAAAAAGGTAACCGGATAACCTATCGGTCTGAGATTGAACGCAGCCATTGAATACGTTCAGAAGACATAAGGGACGTCATTTGCAATCAACTGTATTATTTGAACTTAAATTTATATGTAATCAATTTCAAACTTAGAATTTTATTTCACAAACCTTTACCTTCAGTTTTTGAACAGACAATTCCAACATATTATTTTCTACAAAATAAAAAAAAAAACTAATCTCACAAGCTACAAATTCATTATGAGTTGTATTTTGTATGGCAGGAAAATACTACTTTTTCAAAATTAAAAGGAAATCTTTCTTTTAACAACTTTATATGAAAGTATTGAAAAAAGTGAATAAAAAGAGTAATGAAGTTGAGCTTTTACTTAAATAAAACAAAATAAAAAAACAACTGAAATTTGGTCAAAAGTACACCTGACTTGATAGTACTGTTTGACATAAAAATATGCCTTTATTGATAGTTGTTTGACAGTTGTTTGACAGTTGGAGAAACAGAGACTACAAACTTTCATTGCTTTCAAAATCCTTATATCGTTTAATTTCTTCAATTTTCATACGCATAGTAGATGACACCCTAGGGTTATATTTTATCGATACCATTGGAAGTAAAGCATATTACTAAATGCCACTAACGCAAAGATTGCATATAATTTTATAATTATCAACATTTTCCAAATATAGATCTGGTGACATATTGTATAAATCAGACTTTATACACATCTACGATATTATCAGCCAGTCATTTGCAATAAACTGATTAAATTTTTATCATTTTGTTGCTTAAGATATTGTGTTAATATAATAAAACAAATGTTTATATTTTTTTATAAATGTTATCTTACATAAACAAATCCTTGAGTTGAGTTGAGACAACCTCCCCCACCCCTTTGTTAGCACAAGTAACTCTTATTTTTAATTTTATAATCATTGTTTTTAACAGCAATTCAATTACGATAAAAATAAACCAAATATCAGATTTTTGTTGTTGTCATAGTTAAAACAATAAGTCAGACAAGGTAAAAATAAAATTAAGTGGTTTTTAATTATTAAAATTCAATACCGTTATTCACTTAAGAAGAAATTAAAAACAATTAATCCTACAAACAAATTTTTTTTTTTTTCTGTCAGATGTGCAAATTCCAGTATCTAATGTCAATATGTAAATTTTAGTTATGTTTTAAAGAAGAAACTCAAAGAAGTGAACAACTGGGATTTATTTTTATAAATTCCTTAAAGATTACTTCAATGTCAAAAGTGACGGATAACACTGGTAGGCTGATATAATGAATCAATTGAATTAAAAAAAATTAGAGTTCACTTTATTAAGTCTTCACTGTATCATGCATTTCAGTTTGTTAAGTTCAAACCAGTAGTATTTTTATTGGTTTTAAATTTTTTTTTATTGCACAGTGTAAAACGACGACCTTTAAATTAACATTTAATAAATCAATAAAATTAAAGAATTTAAAAATGGTAATATTTATATTTTTTAAAGAGAGATTTCATCAGCTGACAAACATCCAACACTGTAATCAATTGAAGCTCAAAAAAGACCTTAATAGCAGGGATACAAGCTCACATTTAACCTTAACATACTTTTGGTCTAACTCTTTTTGTGAGCAAGCTCAAATTTGAGCTGTAATTGACTGAGCATTACATGAGCTGTGTTGTAGGTGAACAGTTTTTTTTATTTAAAAAACATTGAAATCAATGGAGAATTTTTCTAACTTGTAGTGATGTACATATGTACAAATATTATGTGCATTTTGATATTGATCTAAAAAATCTAAAATATTCAAAGTTAATAAAGGTTGTCTCTGGAATAAGGCGCACGTTCAAAGTATTTTTGTAACCCTTGTTAAGGCATAGACATAATGTAGTAGAAAAGGGAGAGATGGTTAAGAAGGAGATAGACATTGCAATAGCTTGAAAAAAACAGTGTGACTTAGTGACTTACAACTCTCAACCACTCCTGTGTGCGAGTAATATTAGAGATGGAGGAAAAGGTATGAAAGGGAGAATGCACTTTTTACTACAAGAAATACTCTTGGAGGGTTTGCATGTTACTTGCAAGAGGCAGTACCCGTAAAAAAAACTTCAGGTGTCACAGGCAAGGTTTGAACCCAAGACCTCTGCCATGACATTGCAAGGCACTGACCATCACGCAACGGGTACTATCACACACGCATACGGCGTGATGAGAGTTCCTGGAAGCGCCAGAACTACGGTTGAATTGTTTAATCGGTGGAATGCAAGGGTTAGACAAGAGGCACGGTGTTCAAACGACGTAAAAAATGATATAATCACTTTATTTTGAGTGTTCTTTGTTGAATACTGTCCAGATTACTCACTTGAGCTCAGATTTGAAATAGCCCATTAAGCGTGCAACCGCTTAAAAAATCATTTTCCTCTAAAACTAAACAAAGCCTATAAGCTAACTAAACAATTCTATTTGAGAACTTATTAAAAAAATTGAACTTGAATCTGTTATAACTGTTATACATAAAGGAAGAGAAGGTGGTTTTTTTTTTGCATTTTTATTTCATGTGTACATAAAATAACAGATCAACTTTCAAAAACTTTCTTTTCTCAATTTTTGTCACTCATTTTTAAACCTAGTTATGGTTATCAAAACTATAAAACTACCAAATATCGTGAACTTGGTTTCCAAATATCTAAACTATAAAATAACGGATGGTATGATAAAAATTAGTTTTTTTTATTCACTTCTCCATTTTCGAAGTGTAAGGTTTCCTAGTTTTTTTTTAACACGAAACCAGTACACGCCCTAAAAAGATCTAATCAAAATTGAATTAATCAATACATAAAATATAAAATAAATTTAACTTGCAAATTAATATGCCTAGCTTAATGACAATATGCCAGGCCAGGGATATAAACTCAAGTGGAAAGTATAAGCACGTAGTTATAATAAAACAAAATCACCCACCAATGCATAAATTTACCTACAGAGTACATTATACTATCATAAAAGCATACTAATGAGGTGAATTTAAACATATCTTTTTTAGACTATATACAGCGTCAAATTTATTTAAAAAAAAAAAAATTTTATCCAAATACAGCTATGGCCAAAATAATAGGAACAATTTTTAGTTTTGTGTTGAAGAGCTTTTTTTCACTAAATACTAACGGTTAATATGTTGTCATACAATTCAACTCAACCTCAGTGCACTTAGTTTATAAAGATACAAAATTAAACTGATCAAAATAATAGGAACACTAGGAGAAATACCTTATACATACATATGTCCTTTGGTTTGGTTAAAAATTGTTTGGAAGGACTTTAAATCTGGGATTGATTTCGAAATTTCGTTTGACTTTTCTATAAATATGCCACATAGCAATAGGTTCAGCAAAATACTGCACTAAAACATATCTCAAAATCAACTTAGCACTAAAATAAAAGGGACATATTATCTATAAATGAGATTGAATGAGATTAAATATCAAATATTACCAGTGTTTTGTTGGAAAATCTATCAATAATAGCTATAGTAGGATTTTACACGAATAACAAAAACAATATCCGTAGTATGAATACTACCGATCAAAGTTAAAGTAGAATCTTACTACGGATGGGTTTTTGACATTTATACGAGTCTCGAATGGATCTTATGTGATTTCGTTCTCAAATTTTGCTACGATTGATATTCCATTTGTATCTCGATGGCTGTGTTCGTTGAGTAGTTGTGCATTTGGAATCATCTGTTTTCCATTGGGGAAAAAATCATTCTACATATGTATTACTGTTGATATTATTTAGTTTTTTTTAGTGAAAATGGACTAATTGGGCTTATTTTGCAAGAGAAAACAATAGAAAAGATATTTGTGTTTTGCTATGTTTCGACCAAAGGTTTATCTCAGTTAAGATTAAATAAATCTTTTTGGTGTTTCCACCGTACAAGATGTTTCGATGTTTCTTATGAAGTGAAAGTGACATAGTTTGATTTGTGTTAAACAATGAAAAACTGAATAGTTCAGCACCATATAAGAATATGCTACCTACTCCATGTGCAATTTTTTTTTTTTTAATTTGATTAAAACAAAACTATATTTTTTGTACACAAACATGCAAATAAACAGACCATAACGCATTATCTGTAAAACCAACTCCTCCACACAGGTTTTTCTTCACAAATTTTGACTCGACTCCGATCTCCGACCGGAATCGAGGCGAATCAAGTTCATTTCAACTCGATTCAGGTATATAAAGAATTTAGGCGAGCTTCAAGCTCGCTTCGACACCACATGTTAATGTAGTAGTCAACGAACAAATCCCCTTCTTGAAGTTTTTATTTTATGTCAAATTGTTTGGATAAAACTTTGAAATCGACTATCACTTTACACAGACGTATTTTCTTGATTTTAATAGTCAACTATAAAAAATCAGCTTACACGATTTCACCCCAGGTCTGAATTTCACTATTTTTTTTTGGACCGGGCTACTGCGGATCGTTTTTTTGTCCATTTCTCACTGTACTATATATGGAATACCAAAAAAACACGGCTATTATCTATTAACAAAAAAAATTAATTTACATTATTTATGTTGAAATGTATTTTTTTGAAATTTAAATCTTGAAATTTTAAATTTTCTTCTTTTTCCATCAGCTTTTATAAAGCCTAAAGCAAATGTAGGGCAAAATCTTGACAGCCAATATTACTTTTTAAGAGTGAACAATTAAAATAATAATTTACCATTCCAATTAAATGATTAAATCTTAGATTTGTTACCTTATAGAAGTGTTTACAACAGAATTACCAAAAATTAAGTTTTGTTCCTATTATTTTGGCCATAGCTGTACGTACATACAAACATTATTATATTGTCAGATATACAAATTTTGAAGCTTATTGCTGACAGCTGATGTCTTGTTTTGCATTAATTTGTTGTTTATCAAAAAATTTTAGAGAAGCAAACATAATTATTATGGTTTGATATTTGATTTTATATGATTGTATGCACGACCGAAGACGACGAAGAGCAAAGACGCGACGGACGTTTCCTCATCTAGATTTTGATTGTGATCTTTCGAGGTTCATAATGTGTAGTATCTATGTAGATGAAAAAGGTTATGGAGTGTAATAAAAAAATATATTAAGTCTTTTATATTTTATAACTTATGGCATATAAATAAAGATTAGTTTTAATTAAACAAAATTAATTCATTTATGTGATAGACAAAATACAGAGGAAATGAGAGAGATGGGAAAAACATCTTTGTTTAAAAAAATTTTAAATAACAAAATTTATCTAATTTTATTGTTATTTACTTTTTTTTTGTATCCATATAGAGGACAAACAAAATGACATGAAATATAAAACGTTTACACTAATAAAATAGGATTTAAAAAAATTGTCTAGACAATTATTATTTCCTAAACAACAAATAATATTAATTGTTGAGTAGAAAAGATAAGTGATTAAACAAAACTATAACTTCTCTAGCTTTCAATTTAAATTTAAACAGAAACCAAGTCAACGGTCACGTGCAGGAGAGACATAAGGGACTTTATATGATTTGAAAGCAGATTCAAACCTGTAGCTTTACTTCACTAACCCTTACCTTCAGTTACTCACACAGAAAATAAAAAAAAAACAAATAAGTTATTACCTTTTAAGAAACTCCACCCACGTGGTACAAATCCATTATGAGTTGTATTTTATTTAAAGTAATACTTATTTCTTTCTGTAATTATATAAAAGGGAACCATTTTACAATAAACTTTTGCAGAATATAAATAAATCTAAAAATAACTAAGTTCATCTTTCAGGTGAATGGTGCAAGTGTTGCGAATGATTCAAATTTATATTATTCCTGGCTTTCGCACCAATTAAACGTTTTATCAATTTTTTGATCATAACTTGCACGATATGTGGTTCCAACAAGACCGGTCAATAAAAAAACAATTATTGCTTTATTGTATACAAAAATTTCCGTAATTTTAAATTTGGCGATGTCAATTGGAGACCAGAATCATTCGATTTGACACTGTTAGATTTTTTCTATGGGACCATGCAAAAGACATCTGGGACCCAAAAAGTGCGAAAATAAGCAAACCCCTTGAATAAACAAGCCCAATTCTTATCCTACAGGGTGCTAACTGAATATATATATTGCACAAGTTGGCCATCAAGAACTATGTATAAGGAAAATCAATACAAAAACAATAAGTTTCAAACATTTGTTGGCTTCTTTAAGTAATCTAGTTTCGAACTCATTTTTTAAATAAGTTAAAAATATTTAAAAACTAAAAATAACTTAATCTGACAGTAAATTATTTATTATAAGGTGTGTATGAATTTCTAAATTTGTATTTCCGTATATCCGTACTATATTTGTATTCTATATATTCTATTTTTCTCTAAAAGAAATTTAAATGATAAAATCAAAAATAGTTTTGGGTTAGATGTCTTCATTTTATATGTGACACAAAAAATGTATAATTTTATTTATTTTTTTTTTTTTGATAAAATAATCAAAAACCAGATGGATGACGCTTCTAATTTCTGGTTATTTAAATAACCTTGAACGACATACTATTCCAACATACAATTTATCATTTGTTTAATTACTTCTACAAAAAAAAAAAATAACAAGAAGGAAAACCGGAATTTATTAAAATAGTAATTTTTACCAAATTATTTAATCATTTTATTCTGAAAACAAATTAATAAAGAAAAAGCTGCACATATCTACATATGTATGTAGATATAGACTTTTCAATAATAACACGTGCCATGAGTTCTATAAAAAATGATTCCTTCAAAAATTCTTTTATAAACAAAAAAATAAACAAATCACAATAAATCACATAGAAGAGTGTGTATTAACAATTGGCACAAATTCAAAAAAAGTAAAATTAAATAACATAACAAGTTCCTTTACATCTCATCCAAATGAAACGAAAAAGAAGAAGAAAAAAATGTAAACAAAGAAAAATGTAAAAATATATTACACACTCATTAGAAAGAGGAAAAAACAAATTCAAGCCGTCACAAAACGATTTAGACGACTACTTGGACACTATACAACAATAAAGATGACATAACACTGGCTTGCACGATGGGCAACACACTCTGGTGCAAAATATCAACAAATCTGGAAATAAATCCACCAACGACGTCATTGGCCCTGAGCTTTTAAAAGAGGCTATAACTTACCACATTATTGTGTGCAACAATTCCCAGTTTGTTGATCCTCAATATCACATAGTAGTGTCCATGACGTTATGGTTATCGAATATTCCTTGAAAAAAGTGCTTTTCAAATTTTGCCGTTCGGATTCGGATAAAAATTGTAGGTCGCCTCTATTTCTGACATCAGTCGCACATAGGAATGGTTGAGGCTTGTAAGTCACTAGCTCTTGGGCATCCACGAGGTGTAAAACCACAAAATTTATTTAATATACATAACACAATTAGTTTAAAAGTGCGTACGTGATTAAACATACAAATTTGGAGCAACTAAAAGTTAACATCCCCGAAGTTATAAAAACTAACGATCAAGTTAATCGAAAGCTACTTAATTTCTGTAGAAGGTCAAGAGGCATTAATTTAATTCCAAGTAATAGTTTAAATACCAAATTAATTACTTCAGTCGATAGAATCTACGTCTTTTTATTTGTATCTCAAATTATCCCAATTCTAAACATTAATTTAGCCCACTATACCTAAAACAGCTAAAGCTTCAAAAACATATCTAACAAACATAAAGTGTACCAAGTTTACAAATTATTATTATTACTCTATATAAGATGGCAAAGATAATGGTCATCCAAGAAAATATAAATACAAAAACAAAACTGGTGGTAGTTTAGTCAAAACAAAACTTTTTTTTTTTAATTTTGTTGTTTTGATTTTGTTTTCAAAGAAATAGAAATGGAAATAAAACACTTTATTTACGAATTTAACTATTGCTGACAAAAACAGAGATACAAAAAGAAGACACAGACAAAAACAAAACCCGTTTGCCCAAATTTAAACCAGCAATTTTTGGATTTTGTGTATCTTTTTATTTTGTTTGCCGCCACCATCATAAGCCAGAAGAACCAGAACCAGTATCTTTAGCTAAAAGTGGTCTTAGGGTTTATATAGGTATATATACGAGTATAGAACCTGACTAAAACCAGCTTTATTCTTTTGTCGTGCACGGATGCACATTACTTGCTAGTTAAACTTTATACATAATATTATGTACATATGTAGGCTTTTTGTTAGGTAGGTACCTACATATGTATATAATTTGTATTAAGTTTATCTATAGATAAAAATAAGCACAAGGGAAAATAATATTTTTGTTTAACTATTTCAATAGAGAAAGAGAGAAAAACAGAAAAGATAACAAAGAAATTAAGTTTTATTTTATTTTTTTTAATTCTGTTTGAACCAATCAAGGCTATTGCTCTACTTATAGAAACTTTTGTTTTCTTATCGTTTGATTTGTTTACTATAGAAAAAAAAAATAAGAAAAAGAAAAAAAAATAAGATATGAAGAAATAAAAACAACATACACAAAAAAAAATATAGTAAATAATAACACAAAAAAAGTAACCCTTTGGTGATAAAAAAAATAAAACAATTATTCGTGTTGTCCATATGGCGTGAGGTTAAGCCAGTAAAAGAGGTCTGAAGTGTATAACCCACTATATTTGAACTGCTTTTTTCTCTCCTAGAAATTATTCTAACATAAGCCATTCGAATATGGCATGCAATTGTAAATTCCTTCTGTGCCTGCCAAAACTTAATCACATGAATCCTAGCCAAGGTGTCAGAGTCTCCAAATCTGTCAGGAAGTAAATTCAATGAACATTTCATTAATTTTAACATTAAGATTGTCTTACCTTTGCTTACATTTTGTTTGGAAGCTTAATTTTTAACAGCAACTATATCGATAAACTGGCCGATTCATTATTGATCAAAATACGTGCATGATAAGATATAATGGCTAAAAAAAAACGTGAAGCAACAGCTTCATCGGGTCGACAACCGTGGACCGGTCTTGGCTTTCTTTCACAAGTCTTTCGACATATTTCGATTGAAAAAATCTTCTAAGCCATTTGGCAAACGTAAAAATGGTGCAAAGGTATTTTTAAGCCGATTCTTTTTTGATCATCCGAAGGACTTCCAGTTTATATGCTTTGAGGTAGATTGCTTTCAGCAATCGTCCTTCCTTACACATAGGGGTTCATAAGCGACCAACCTCTCAAATAAATATATCCTCGCAACCGGTGGAAAAAGTGGAGACCTTTCAATAACTTGGAAGTATCGTCTCCATCGAAGACATTCGGAACCGAACAAGACGTCATCTGCCGCATCGGCAAAGCAAAAGCGGCGTTCGGTATGCTGTCGAAAATTTGGAGGAATAACTCTATCAGCTTAAGAACAAAGCTACGACTGTTTCGCACAAATGTCGAATCTGTGCTCCTTTATGGGTGCAGCACTTGGAAGGTTACTTCAGCCATAACAAGAAAGCTGCAAACCTTCGTGAATTGATGTCTTCGTAACATTCTAAGGATTTTCTGGCCAAACCGTTTGTCAAATGAGGTCCTTCATAGAAGGACAGGTCAGTAACCTATAGACTCTATAATACGAAGGCGTAAGTGGCAATGGATTGGACATACGATTCCAAAAAGGTAACGACTGCATTGCAGGCCAAGCAATGGAGTGGAATCCGCTCACACAAGAAGGAAGAAGAGCTGGACGACCGAGAAGCACATGGTGCAGGACAGTCGAGGCGGAATCAGCGTCACTAGGCAAGAGTTGGAGGGAGCTGAAACACATCTCCGGAAACCGTACACGATGGCGCGTATGTAGGCGTAGTAGAGGCCCTATACCCCTTAGGGGGTTCCCAACGGACTTAACAGGTCTGAGGACCTAAGTAAGTAAGTATAGTATAAAGCAAAATATGTATACATAAAATATATACATATACTATTGACAACTTTGTCAATATAATCATAGTCTTAGAAATATTTCTATGATTTCTTTCATTAATGAACCAAAGTTTAAAAAACCCATAAATCGTCCAAATTCCAGCTTATTGTTTTTTTCTTTTAAAGGATAAGTTTTTCAAAACATCCTTGATCTACCTGCCAAAATACATTCACATATTGTTGCAAGACGTTGTGATGTAGCATCATAAGGTGTCATGTTAAAAACCTTATTTATAACAAATCCCTTCGAAATTCATTTTACACCATTCAACGCAGTGTATAAACAAATGTCAAAAAAGTGTGAACGAAATCTGGTATAGCATTTGATAGCTCATCTCATCCAATTTGACAGTTCATCTTACGCATTTTGACACTATGTTAACATTTTTAAAACGCATCTAAAACCATAACAAATTCAATCACATTTGAGTGATTTCAGGTTAAGGTGATATTGATCTTTATTTGTTTAGTTCCAAGAAGTGCGGACAAAAATGTGTGGTGTGTAATTTCAACACTTAAAAATTTTTAAGATAGTTTGGAATTATTTTAAATTTTCTTATTTTCTGCAATATTTTTTTTTTAAATATAAATGAAATTTTGAAGCAACTATTAAGTAGTCCACTAGAATATAATTTCATAGACACACAGGCGACTATATTAATTTCAATTTACTCAATCGTCACAAAATCAAAAATAGTGGACAATTGCCAAAGAGATGAGAATTCAGTTTACTTATACAACAACTACATAATTCTTGGGTGGTCAACATGCAAATAAAAGACATTTTTTCTCGGAAATTATTTAGTTTTGTTTTACTACCGTGACATTTTCTCGGAATTTTCTTCTTTTTTTTGTTCAAAGAGCTATAATTTTTTCTTTTAATAAAAAATAATAAAATAAAAAAACCCGAACACGCAATTTGCCTACTTTTATAAGATTTGATAGATGAGTTTGAAGTTCAAAAATAGAAGTAGACTATTTATCTTTTCCGGTATTTAAAAAAAAGTTAATTAATAAAACAAAGAGTATTTTTTGTATTATTAATGGATAGGCACAACACTTAATTGTGATTTAAACAATATTTCAAACAATTGTTGGGATGTTAGTCGCTACCAGGAAACGGTACTAAACTTGCACATAAATATTTATACTCTAGTTTTTTTTTAACATAAACTTTAAATGTTAAATTTTAGTATCTATTTGTGAAGTAGTAAGTTTACTACGAGACGTTAACGGCTTTTAATTGATACTACCTACTTGTGCTCCTAGAATCTATTACTATTCTACTCTACTTATTTTTCTCAAATATTTCCGGGTCTAAATTTTCTTCTTAATAATTTAAGCGATTCCATAACACATTTCTACATAAACAAACACCCGTATCTACAAACCTTAAGTGAAAATTGAATTTTTCTTCCGCAATAAATGAAAATTTATTAAAGTAATATCCAAAGAAATTAAGTTTTTCAAGAAAATCATAAAAATCTCTAGTATAATGCTTATATTTTCTCCTAAATACATTTTTATTGGAAATATACCACATGCACTTGGTTTTTACACTTTAGTACTAATAATTCGTATAGCTAAGTATATTATAAACATTTAAGTTTATTGCAAAACAATGATGCTCGCATCAAAGAAACAAACAAACCAACAAGGAATGCAATTATGAGGATTTTTGAAAAATCTTTCTTTTGAAAAAAAAAAAAAGAAATTATATTTAAGCATGTAATTTCTATTTTAATTGAATTTATTATCTCATTTTTGTATTTGCTTCCGATTTTACTCGTATTTTATTTAATTTTACGAATTTTTTGTTTTTATTTTTGTATTTTTACAAAGATAAAATAAACACCTGATGCATGTTTTTCGGGTTTTTGAATTTCATTAAATTAACACAAATCTAAAAGTAAGAACGTTGTTTTTATTTTAATTTTTTTTGTGTTGTTTCTTTGATTTTGTGGATTGTTTTGACGTCAATTGATTTCGCAAACAAATAACTAAAATTGTGTTCGTGCTAAGTGTTCTATTATGTGTGTTGAAAAAGAAATAAATTTACAAAGTAAACAACAAATGTGAGAAATGCGTTAAAGATTCTAAAAAAAATATATATATAAAATTGCTGTGGAAATCTTAAGGCTAAAGAGGCATTATTTTGTAAAAATGGTATTTGTATAGATAAATAAATTCTGTACACACTGTTGGCGAATATCATTTTATGTTTGGTAAGCAGCTGACCACATATTGTTTATTTGTTTAAAATATATATTGTTTTTTAAAGTGATCTCATATTCGCCGGTAAGGTGCATCAATTTCTCTGGTCTTTAAATTGTCTTAAACAAAAGTGGTTAAAACATTAGAAGCTCAGGAATGGGACTAGTTGCCCTTAGATGAATTGCTAAATAGCTTATGAGCATTTTAAACCTGTGTTTCTGCATACATAGCGTGAACTTCATCCATTCTTACAATTACACACTAATCACAAAATGTTTGTAATTGGGTCTAGAAACCTGGTTACTGGTTCTTAATCTTTTCATAACCATTGTTTTATTTGATAATATACAATATACATGGTTTAGATTAATTAACCAGTTGAGCTTTAATTTTATCTCACACAATTTCTGAGAGGTATTCACTTTCCATCCTTATCTCTAAAATGTTCGAGCGTATACAAAAATGTTCAAACAAAATTTTTAGCAAAATTGTGTGCTTTATAATTTTGGAACATAAGATATAGAAACAAAAGCATTTAAGAAAAAGGGTTTTTGCAACCTTTCGCGGTCCAGATTCTATCTTCGGGGATATAACTATTATGATTAAAAATCTATTGTTTCCAAGTGGATATGTTTCTAAAGGTTTCGTGACGAAAGACAAATCTATTTGTGCAAAATGTAACTGACACCTTCGAAAACAAAGCATTAAAGTATCGCTGCCTTTTACCTGTAGTACCTTCTAGTCAACTATAATTTATTCCAAAGATCTTCATTTTACCTCTACCTTGTTTTTTTGTATGCGATTTCAGAGACAAGGCAATTGTATAATATACTATTTGTACTTAATAGGCTTTTTTCTAACTACTAGTAACCATTTTAATCTGATTTGTATCTATCGGCTGTCCCTATCAATGTTAAAAATAATCTTTTTGAATGAAAGTCAAGTTATTCTTTATCAATCGAAAACTATTATTGAATCTTTAAAACATTAATCATAACACGTGTGTATAAGATTTGAAAAGAAAATCATTATAAATCTTAAAATTAAATCTTTTTTTTTATATAAACATCGATAAACCGGCTTTATTTAATATAAACTTTTTTAAAATACGTTCCGGAACAATGAATGTCTGGCTAAAGCAAAATAAATTGTACGAAGTGTCAAAGATCAAAACTGATATTGCTTTGTCTACTTCAATGAGTAGGTATAGTCATACCTACTTAAGTCTAATACAAGACAATGACGACTACACTAATATTTAATAATTCGAAATATATGTATATTTTATTTACAAAGCAAACCATTTGTCAGTTTTTTTTTTTGTATGCATTTGAAATAAGGCGAACCGTTTGGAATTTAAAAATCCAACTTATGTTGAATGATTATTTCAAGTGCTTTGTTATTTTTCGCTCGCTCGTGATATTTCTATTTCACAAGATTATCTAAAAATTGCATTTTTCAGACACTATCTTCATAATCTCTACAGTTTCAAAACCATTGGACTTAAGGTCACAAGGTTTTATTATGTGTCCTTTTTCTCACACGCTATCATATGCAATAATGCATGTTTTTACGAAAGCTCATATCTTAACTCTTAAATAAGTAGGAGTAGTTACCAAAAATTGAATAATCCTTTAATTTCCTTAAGTAGTCCAGAAGCAATGAACCTAGAACCCTTTTGACGACTTGCAATCCACATACTACAAACTGTTGTAGAATTTTTCGTAATAAATGTTGTAATATTTATGTAATTCTTTTTCGATACGATCCATTAAAAACAAAACAACCAACAATGTCATCGAAATAAAAACGCCTTGAAAGCAGAAAAATATGCATAAATATATAGTATAAATGTAAACTGCTAACTAAAGCAATTAATCGCAGTCAAAATAGAATTTAATTTGTAAACAATATTTAATCAACTCAATATCAGCTGAAAGGTACGTGCTTCGAGTGGGGCCTCCTGCTGGTCGTTGCCAATCAACTCAATTACAATTAATTATTTAATTAAGAAAACGTAAGCGAATCAGCACAAATAAAACTATATAATAAACTGTTAAAATAGCTCAGGGGTTCATAAATACAATATATGTATGAACCTACTCGTCTTTGCTGTTGTTCATTTGAACAAATTACCTACGTCCGAATGTGCACGATGATGATGACGCTTGTCACCAAAAAAATAAAAGAAGAAAACAATAGGAATAATATCGTTTATTATTTTTATAGTCTTGGTCTGAATATTATTTTTATTATACCTAAATACCTACCTACCTACATAGCTACAAACATATGTACGTATGTATATAATTTTGTTTTGTTTTGCTTTCAAAATTCAAAGCTGACATAGGAACATACGAACATACATATGTACATACAATATTATATTTTTTTAACTAACTCATGCGAACAAAAATAAAATGGTTGTTTACCTCTTCACGGCGGCAGTCAAGTGATAGGTGTCTTGCCCAGGTGAAGAGGGAGGGAGTATTGGTCACTGTCTTGGCGTGTGACAGACAAAAATAAGCTTACACACCCAAAGAGTTCAGACCATTTGGAGATGATTATATAAGATGAAGGCGCACAATATAGAGAAGACTAAACAAATCAAGTAGCGTTGGTCGTTTGACATTCTTTTGGATGGAGGCAGAAAGGAAAGACTATTGAAATTAATTTTATGATGGATGCAATTTAAATTGATCGACGATGATGGTTGATTTTAAAGTTGTTAAGGGCTAAGCCATTTAGGATTTCAAATCTATGTACATAATATACTTGGTATATGCTTTTGCAAACATATAAACATTTCTTCTTTGCGCAATTTTGTCCATCTTTTTTTTATAGATTGTGATGTAGGATAAAGATTTTATAAATGTACCTATTTGATTATTTGATTTTCTGAAGCTTTTACTCATAGGTACTTCATACAAGGTGACGAATAAGGGACAATTTTTCTTTGTAAGTAATTGCTTAATTTAAGTTTTTACTCTCTTTTGTGGGTTAAAATTACAATCTAAGTTAATACTCAAAAACATTTGTTGGGATAACGAAAAGGATTAACGTGGTACAGCGGTACCCAGTGAATGGGTCATTATAACGATGGTAAATATGCTTGCACAATCTGTGGAAACATCAAAACTAGTTACCAGCAGTGATGGTACATGAAAAAAAAATAAATCCCTACGATATCCACAAAAAATCCCTACTTTATGAACTTTATCCCTACACCTATAAAATCCAAAAAATAACACACTTAAGGAAAGAAAAATAAGATATTGGTTTATGATTTTATTTAACTTTTTTAATGATTATAGCATTTTATAATAATAAATAAAATAAATAAAGGAAAACTTATTATTAATTATCACCACCCTAAAAATCACACAAATAATTACTTCACGGTAGAGTTCAACAACAAAAAAGAATGTTTTGCAAAATAAATAAATCTTTGACACTTTAATGATAATACAATAATTATTTTTTCAAACAAAATCGTAGTTTCAAAACTTTAAAGGTTGTGCTTTATTCTGGAAAATGTACATGAACGTGTGTCTACGCGATTATTTTGAACCGTATTTCCTTGCTTGCTTTGTTTTGATTTTTTTTCTCACAGTTTCTTTTATGTATAAGCTCCCGATAGGAAGAGACATTTATATTAAGTCTGTTCAGTGACGCTGTGCTGGACTGTTCTAGACAGAAAAGTACAGCTTTTTGCTGTTCATTGAGGTTTTTTCTGTGCTGAACTGTTCTACTTTCCTGTTCATTGACAAACCTAGAACAGTTTAGAACAGGATTTTCTGTTCTTGCTTTTGAGTCAGATCAGGTTAGAACAGATTCGTGAGAAATGTCAAAATCGAAGTTGTCATGTTTTTTGTTTACGTTTTGATTTGGTTGTGCTTTGTGTTTTTTTTCTCGTGATTTAAAAAATTAAAATAAAGTTATTTTGCCAATTTGTTTAATTTGTTTAATAAAATAATTATAAAATACATTTTTTTACATTTTACATAAATAAATCTTTTACATTTCATCAAAGAAAAGGTAATAACATTCGTCACACTTTCATTCCAATCATCTGAAGAGGAATCCGACGAAAAATCACTATCGGTGTCTGAACCGCTAACATTTTCATTTAGTATTATCTTAGCAATCACTTGATTTTCCATTTCAATAATTTTTAATATTTTTCACAGCAAAAACACAAAAAATGAAAAAAATAAGCGAGAAACGAAAAATTCACACAATTTGCAATTTGTTTTGTTTTTTTTTTTTGACAATTGACGTTTAACTGACTGTTCTAACTTGATCTGACGTTTCTCACGAAACTGTGCTGTCCTGTGCTGTTCTGATCTAGAAAAATCCTCACTGAACAGACTTATTATCGAAACTTATTGACAGCAAATTTGACACAAGCGACCAGAAACATAAAGGTGGAAGCACATCAGTTATACTTCATTAAAAATAAAGGTGTGTGGTAAGATGTTTAGAAGGAAAAATATTTGGAAAAATATTTTTGGAAATATATTTTAGAAGAAAAAATATTTTGTGTGGTAAGCTTTTAAGATTGAAAAAGAAAAAAAATGGTTTATAGTAAAATTGTAAAAATCCCTACGCTTTCATAGAAAATTATGATATATCAAAAATCTGTCCTTTTTCCCCTACGGTGTCTTTTTCAAGACAAAAATCCCTACGTTTAGGGATTTTTCCCTACGTGTACCATCACTGGTTACGAGATCCCTATGCTGTAGCCTCTTCATTATAGCCAATTCTAAGAGTTTTGCCTCACTAGTTTCTATGGGAATTAGCAGACGATGGTTACATTAGACAATTCAATATATTGGTTTTGTTCAAAAACCGAAACGTGGGAATTAGCAGACGATGGTTATAACAGACAATTTAATATGATCTTAAATTGTTTTTGTACAAAAACCGAAACGACGAGCAAGTCGTATTGAAATGGCCAAAACGACGAAAGCTTGGTACGATGATTTGTGCGATACCTTTCTAATGGTTCCTTTTAAAATTATACATGTTATTTTGACACCTAGTCAGTATAACATTTCTGAGGTAGGAAATGAGTCACGTTGGGAAATATTGAAAGCTTATTGGATGAAAATTTTTTTTCTTTTCTTTTTCTTTTCTGATGAGACGAATTTTCCTCTCGGCGCTAAGAAGCTGCGGATATAATAAACCGAACATTTATTGGGTAGGTCCAGACGACATAATGGACTTGAAAGTAAGCTAAAAAATTACCTTTTAATTAAGGCAATTTTTTTGGAAAATTAGACAAGAAATATCTTTTTAACTATGGAGTAAACCTACTTATGTCAAAATGACAGTTGATCATGTTTTTTCATTCAACTTGAAGCTGAACTTTATTACTCTGTAATTTATATATTTTCTGTACAATTCCAATTAATGTTTTGTGTAAAAGTTTCCTTGTAAAACTGGAAATGAAATACCTATAAGTAATATTACTTAACAATACAAAATACAAATCGTGATGGACTTGTAGCTTGCTTGAGGAGTTTTTGTAGATAATAATGTTTGTGGTAGTTTTTGTACGATGAACTGAAGGTAGAGGTCAGTGAAGTAAAAGTCTGAGTTTAAAATGCATGACATTTGAAAAACTAACTAGTTGGGTTGGAAGGAAGGAGGAGTCGAGTTACGTCAAAATGTCAGATGATCTTTTTTTTTTCATTTAACTAAAAGCAGAAAAAAAACATCTAAAAAGTTTCCTTGGTTTTATTTTGAATTCAAAAAATGCAGCTGGCTGCAAATTAAGTCCCTTACGTTGTCTGAACCTGCCCGATGTAACCTTTTGGGAAAGCAATTTTGTATGACCTCAATACAAAGATTACATTTATTTATTTGTTCTAGAGATTATGACTTTAAATTTTCACCAATCATTTGCATACTTCAAATGCATGCAAAGGCTGTAAGTGAATGCAAAGAAAGCATGAAGTTTCAAATGATTTCAAAAAGCATTATTTTTAAAGTCGAATGATTAGTGATTTCAAAATTTATAATGATTGCATGGGTGCATTTCCAAAAGATTGCATTTTTTTTACCAACCAAATCAGTCGCTTGAACGACGTGTGTCTCATAATTAATAGGAATGTTTTTATTATTACTGCTTACTAATCTTCATTGGTATGTGTTTGTAGTTCCATAATGCATAAGTAAATGTAGAACTGAGTACTTAAAAGCTAAAAGCTTCCAGGGCTTCTAAATAATGACAATGTTTGCTTTTACTAAATAAGCCGCAATACCTTTGTACGACGTACGTCCTACATGAAGAACACTTAAATTTGTTCATGTCATTAATAAGTAAATTATTTGGCGCAACAGTCCGTTGAGAACTAGGGCCTAGTGACTTACAACTTTCAACCATTCCTGTGTGCGGGTAATGTTGTCATGGATGGGGGGCACCTACAGTTTTAAGCCGAACCCGAACAGCTAAGGGGCCGGTTATAGCTATCAGTAAAATCCATCAGTAAAATTTTTGTTTTTAGTTTTTAAACATGTTACAGATTTATTTCTAGCAAAAGATTGATGCAATAAGAAGAATCCTATATCAAGTATTTTTTTTCAAAAAGAAACAATACATTTAAAGTTTTATTTAATTTATAAATCCATTTTAATTTTTTTAATGATGAAATTTCATTTTACTGAACAGCTGACTGCCAAAAGCCAAACAAAATTCCATTTCGTTTTACTGTTGGTGTTCCAATTTTTTACTGTTCCGATCACTTCATTAAAAAATTTACTGATGAAAGCAACAGCAAACAAAATTGTCTGAGGGCGAAGCCTCAAAGTGACATTTAATTTAATGACGTAAATTTAGTGATTGCTATAAACGCTCATCAGTAAAACAATTCAGATTCCTCCTGTTTCAAATTTTACTGATGGATTTTACTGATAGCTATAACCGGCCCCTAATTTAGGGGCGAGTTATAGCTATCATTGAAATCGATTCGGAAATATTTTTGAATCGATTTTTGACGGTGCTTCTCTTTGATTAGAAATGAAAATTATATAGTTTGGAAATCACAAAATAGAATTTATTTTTCTATTTTCCGGACGGAAAATCATTTTCCTGACCATCTGATACTATTATGAATAATGACAGAAATTTTTAATAATCAGCCCTATCATGAATTCTATCGTAATCGGAAATTTTTACGAATCCCGAAAAACTGTATCATGAAATCCGTTCGTAATGCAAAGTTGTATGAGATTTTCCACTACCAACGGATTTCATGATACAGTTTTTCTGGATTCGTAAAAATTTCCGATTACGATGGAATTCATGATAGGGCTGAATAATAATTCTAATGTTTGTTTTCAATGATGAAAGCCAATTCAAGCTATAACTGGCGTCTTAAGAAAGCACTTTTCATGAAAAGAATTACTCTTGGAGGATTTGTCGATTTCTTGCAAGGGAAAAAAACTTAGATGGCACAGACAGGTTTTGAACCCAAATCCTCTGGCATGACAGTCCAACGCACTAAACTGAATTGTCGACACATGCGAGATTTAAAAATTAGGTAACTCGTACTTTTCTCACCCTTTATATAAGTAAAATAAATTGACAGAAATTGGAAAGTAATTTTTAGTAAATTTTTTTTTAGGAAATTTTAAGTAAAACTATTGACTCATTGGTCTTTTATGGCAATTACAACCTTTGCAGTGATATTTATTAAAATTCTATAAAACATTTCTTAGAGGTTGCGTTTATTTAAGGATATATAGAATGTACCAAAAATCCATATTTATTAAAACATTTTGCAATCCGTTAAACGTAGGTACAATTTAGGGTCTACACTAAACGCAATAAGCTTAAAATGTCTCTACATAGGTATTCAACTTTATAATTAACTTTTTGGTGTTTAGATTAATTATAACTATACACAGTCTTTTTGCAGCGTTTATAAGTAAGACTGCTTGCTTACTTATAGCTATAATTACAGGGTGCGTATGTTCTATGTTTATCTACTAAATAACAAATTTTAAGCACACTTACATAGGGGTACAAAAGTTTCTCAAGTAAGTTAGGTACCTAGTAATTTCGATATGTGAACTTTTCTTGTAAATTATTATTCTCAGTTAATTAAACAATAGTCATGTAAATAACTATCCAGCTTTTATTTTACGTCGAAGTTAAATTTGGAATGGGCAAAATTTATGGTTTGGCTTGGTGTACCTGTTGAGGACTATTTCCACATCGCAATAACACCCAAAAATCGAAATAAGGGTGGTATTTTTCCGCTTTGAACTTTCATATACTTAGCGTGGGTTTCAAATATAAGCTATAAGCATTCTAAAACACGCAATTCCATGGGTATACAAACCCAAAACTATTAACAACTCACCTGCTTTAACAATTCCATACATTGGGAATAAAAGACGCAATTCCTAGGATATCTTTGTAGGAAAGCATTAACCAATTCGGCGGTCAACGCGTCATTACACCGATTCTCGTCACTAGCAGGCCTGCCGCTACCGCTGCTGGCATTGCCGGTATTGCTGCTGCCGTTGCTGTCCCTGTCAGCATGAGCAGCAGCTGAAGCCGCAGCATCCCGATCCCGCTGCCTATTGTTAATCAAATTCAATTGATTGTTCTTATCCAATTGATGAACGCTATTACTTCTGCTCGCAGAAGTGTTAGCAACAAAGTTTAAACATTTACATGAGATCAACATGATTTTTAAAAATTCCAAAGACACACTATACTTAGTGTAGTAACTTTTATTAACACTTCAATTTAATTAACAATGAATCAAGTTTAACAAATTAATTCTTAAACAAAAAAATTTAGATAGATACGAGAAGAGTACAATGAAATAAAATTAAAGGAAAATTTTGAAAGAAATTTCGACTCTCGCAATTAATAAACTTTATTTCTTATTATTTTCTTATAGCCTTAACTGTACTCTATCTCTTTCTTACACACGCACTTTCAGATTGGATTTTTACCCTTTGCGTTTTCTTCTTCTTCGTTCTTAGATTCAATAGAAGGTTTTTTGAATATGATGGGAGGAAGAAAATATAAATTTATATTTTTCACTGCAAAATCAAAAATTCACTGGGTCATTTGAGAGATTGATATTTGAATGCCGGTTTGGGTTTCACGTTGAATTATATTTATGGTTTAATCGAGATATTATAAACACGATGTAAATTAAATATTATATAGAAAAATAATAAAGAGACAATCAAAAGGCTAATTCCATTCCACTGTTATAATTCCTGCATGCACCGTCACGTCAAAAAAAATCTAAACCAACTGAATTGAATGAAAAATTGAATACTGAACTGAACCGAATCCGAATAACGAATTGCCGAACGAACAAGAACAAACGATTAAAAACGAAAACGAAAAAGATGAATACGAATTGAGTGACAAAACGAAAATGAAAATGTAGAAAAATTGTGTGTTTGTGTTTCTTTTTGGGATTTTGATTTTGTTGTTGTTTTGTATTGTTTTTTTTTCGTTTTTTTTTCTTTCAATTTTCATTGGCCTCCTTTTTGTATTCAAGTTCTGTCTTTGTTCGGCAACTCAATTCAAGGAAAGATGTTCATTTGTGAAATTCACCATGGACGAAAGGGAACAAGAAAAGATTGGATGAGTTCAGTGAGTGTCATGTCAGTCAGTTGAAATGGGCGTATTCAGAAGAAAACTTTGTTAAGTTTTTTCATAAACTGATTTTATACGAAACAAATTTTGATGTGTAGATTTTTAATTCACTGAAAAGTGATTTAGAGTGTAACTGGAAAGCGCTTACTGTTTTAAACAAAACCATTAAGGTGTTAATGGGAAGAAAACAGTAACTGAATACTGAATGCATCTTATTATAATAAAACAAAGTTATGATTAAAAGTGAGAAGAAAATTAGGTTTATAGGGTGGAAAAAGAGATAAGTTTTTACTTCTGTGAAATTAAACTATTAAAATGTGTACTAGATTTTTTGTTTTTCGAAAATATGTCAAGTTGCATAGTAAAAAAAGAGTTGTGTACAAATATAAGGTTGAAGTTAAATGTACTTTTCTAGAATTAGCCCACCTGAAAGGCTTAAATAAATCCAATTTTTATTTGCAAAAAGTACTGAATTGAAGAATAAATAAAATAAATTAGGTTGTGCAACAGTCCAAAGAGAACCAGTTCCTAGGGACTAACAACTCTCAACCATTCCTGTGTTCCAGGCATGTCAGGGATGGAACAAACCTACAGTTTATATGCCACATTCAAATAGCTAATTTGAGAAAGCATTTTTTCATGACAAGAGCTACTTTTGAAGGATTTGTAAATTCCTTGCAAGAGGCATCGTAAGTGCAACAGGCAGGGATTTAACCCAAGACCTCTGGCATGACATCCCTACGCACTAACGATCACACGACTGGCACTACTTAAAAAGCAAGTACTGCCGACTAAAAGTAACTTAATGTTGCTTTCCAGAACAATTCTAAGTTTTCCCCGTAATAACTATGTACATTGGTTTATAAATTATTTAGGAAATTATTATCATTTCTTTTTATTATGATAAAATTGTTCCATAAATAGTTGCACTATATTTATGGAACAAAATATCGACCAAATGGCTGCTGCGACATCGGTGGCACACTTCCATCCAATGGTCCAAATTTTCGATGACGTTGAGGCATAATTGAAGTTCTATGCCGTTAATGTGCTAAATTATCTCATCCTTTAGCTCTTGAATTGTTGCGACTTACACATTTTCCAACGTTGTTAAATCACATTTGGCAATTGACATTCCACCATGTGAGATAACACATCCATTGAATTTGTTCCGCAATTGCTTAGTTAGCTGTGTGGCAAGTGCCACCGTCTTGTTGAAATCACATATCGTCCACATCCATATCTTTCCATTTGGACCATACAAAAATCGTTATCATCTCACGATAGCAAACATCTTGGGTTATAATTCCCCCATATGTGGTAAATACGGTTATTGACGAATCCTTAGGTGAAAATGTGCCTCATCACTCAAGATGTTTTTCTTCAAAAATTGATCATACACTATTGCCATTTCTTGACGACAGCGAAATTGAATATCCTCTGTTGCCATTTCTTGCCACCCCATTCTGACCATTGACGACCGCGCTTGAAATGGTCAAGAGTCTTTAGTTCATGAGTCAATTATTGTAGGGTGTAAATCAAGTCTTTATATATGATGTTCATCAACGGCAAGCGTGAGAGGTGTAATTGTTGGGCATAAAAGCTAGTTGAGTTGGACGGAACTTCAGTCGTCTGTCGCGAACAACAGCAATATTTTCTACAGTACGAGCATGCAATATTGTTTTCACATCTCCTACAAACCCGGTTTGCTCAACTTTTGCACAAGCATTTTGTTTTGAACGCCCATTTTCATAATAAGCCTGAATTACTTCAAAGAGTTGACCGATTGAGTAGCTTTCCATGATTCAAATTGAGTTAGTCTGAAATTAAAAAATTGTGGCTTACATTCAACATCGACCCTTAAAGTTTACCACCCACTAAAGGTATCTTGTGGTTGCTGGAAACTACAATGATTATTACACAAAAGTTGCTCAAATGTGTTCGATATCTTTCAAACGATATCTTTTAAAGCATTTTTTCCTAAAATAAGTACTTATTAAAAAAAAATAGTCAAGTGTACTAAAACCCGGTAGAGATACTAGTTGCAATCAAAAAATTAATGGAACAAAATTTCTTAATTTTGTAAAAACAAAGCGGTTGCGCAATATAAATAAATGACATCATCTATGAACTAGTCTGTGAATTTGTGAGTGTGATCGCATATAAATGACGTTTGTTATCATGGCCAATTTTTTGTTTTCTTATAAATTAGTTTCTGAACGTGCAACATGTTTCTAGAAACTTGAAGTTACCTAAAACCGGCATCCAAAACTGGGTTCTCAGTTCTAATTTTAGGCCGTGTGTGAATTGCGTTAAAATGTGTGTTAAAATTTAACCAGCGTTAAAACTTGACACTAATGAGGTGAATAAAATGGGTTAAAATTTATTGAGCTGTGGAGCAGGTTAAAGTGTGTTAAAATTTGACGTTTCTATTGATAGAGAAATTTGCTCTTGCTTTTGCATTCAATTTTTCAGTGTTACCACACCGAATAAATCAATTAATCAAAATGGGAATTTTGTTTAAATATTTTTGACTGTTGTTTTAAAATATGACATTAGAATCGAGAACAATGAATAAAAAAGATTTTTTTTAGTTTCAGAGACTTTTTATTAACCCTGTTTTCTTAAAAATATGTTTTGTAAGAGAAATTATTTTTCCGCGAAAAAGAAAACCAATTTTTGTTCAGGAAAATTTCTTAAATTATCGAGGGAAATTTTTTTAACCTGCGCAGAAATTTTGGTTAAAATAATTGTTTTAACGCAATTCACACAGCAAATGGCTAAATTTGATCCCACCTGAAAGAAGACGTCAAATTTTAATCGTGGTAGAAGTCTTAACGCAAATTTTAACGCAATTCACACACGGCCTTAGAAACTGAAACACTGAAAAACGTCAAAGAGAAAAATAAATCAAATACCATCTTGGTAGTTGTCCGCGTTCATTTTGAATTTGATCTTCAAACTCAACCACTTTCGAGACTCGCGATGTTTTACAGTGCCCAATTCTCATCGAAAAATGGCATGATACAACTAAAACAGATAGCGCATTCCGGTTTCTATTTTTGTTTCGTTCTGCGCATCTACGTCACAAGAACTCAACGAGTTTGACGTTTATTATTCAGTATGTGAAATCAAAACAAAACAATGGCATTAATTTGTTTGGATATTTTGTTTTTATAATAAAATGTTAATATTTCTAATATTTTTCATTTAGATAAATGGTTTTAAATAGTTAATATTTGTGTTTATTCGTTAGTTAAAGAAAATTTGTGTGTTTGAGTGAAAGAAATTAATAAAAAATCGAAGTAAATGAAGAGTATGGTGTATTTTTTTTCATTTTCATTCGGATGCATTTTTCTCCATAGAATTACCTGGGAAGATTGTTTAAATTGTGATAAATGGTTAAATAAAAGATATGATGGTCTTTTTTAGTCAGTGGTTTTTCAACCTTTTATTTAATTAATAATTTTTTTGTATTTTCTTTTTCTGGACAGTTTGCTTTCAGTGATTTGTCTGTTTAGTTTTCGCATTCGGAAGTACATGCGACAACGAAAGAAAAGCTTCATAATATTCTCATCGCATTTGATCTTTGCTTTCTTGGCAACTTCAAGTAAATGCTGGATGTAGTTTGGACAGATGTAAATGCCTTCACCTTCTCCATTTACGGCATTAAAAACATTTTGTAATGCAGCAAAGTGAGCCATCATTGTGGGATTTGCTTTAGACAAGCCTCCTTCGTCCAAGTGATTTACCCAAGGGCTTTCGTCTGGTTCAATTTGTTCCAGGTTTGGTATGGTGTTTTTAAAACGATGGCAAATGTAGCCAGCCAAGTTGTCCAAACCATCGTAAGCAAATGGGAGATTTTCTTCTGGCTCAGAAGCAATAGGCTTACTATTGTCGACTTTGACAACGACAAAAATCCTTCCTGAAAAAGCGAATATTGTTAAGATGAATCGATTATTAGATTGTGAGATTATTTATCCTCCTGGTCTTAGTCCTTAACTCTGTTTTGAGTTGCTCATTTTCTTCGCGTAAGGTTCTTCTAATAAGTTTATGAAAACAAATTATTTTATACAATTTCAGAATGCATGGATAGTACGATTAAGATTTTGTTCCTATCATAAATGCTTACAAATATTATAAGGTACTTACAATTGTTCATATAACGCATCAATTTTAGCTTGTTCTAATTGTGGATGTGAATGTGAAATATTTCCCATCAAGCTATCGTTTTTGCATTGCTGTTCAGGCACATTTTCATGCTCGAGCTCAATGGGAACTTCCAGCAACCCACTTACTACTTCTTTTTGTTTTTTCATCTCCATTATTTTCGAACGCTTTGATGTGTCAGGCTCAGACGCTACAGACAGTTGATTTGGGTAAACCGTAGGAACTGCATCTGGTTTCAAAATCCGATACCGTGTGAATCCTGTTGATATAAATATATTTCTGATTCTTATTCTGAACTACTTTTTTTGTATTAACTTACCCATTTCATACTTTGTATTGTTTATAAAATCTTCTTTGAAAAAGTGGAGACTACAAATTCTTGCAGTCTGAACATTAATTTTATCCTTGCGTTTAGTGAACAAGACCCACTGCTTCGAGAGATTTAAATTTCCTTTTGGAAATGTATGAAAACTGGAATCTTTCGTTATCTTATTTCTTTCGTTATTGTTGCAGTCAAAAACAGAACAAACACCCATGTTTATTAGTAAATGTTTTTTTTTTTGTATAAATTATGAACAATATCACTTTAAATAACTTTATTGATTTAAAAATATTTTAAATTCACTTCCGTTAACATTCACAACAAAAAATAGATTGAAATTGCGCCAAATATACTAGCTCTCTTCAATTAATTGCGTGCTGGTGACGTCACGATAGTTTGACAGCCAAAACCTTACATGCGCAATGCGCTATCTTATTAGTTGTATCATGGAAAAATGGCATGTCGTCTCGTCTGGAAATCTGTCATTTAAAGAAAGTGTGCAAAGCGAAATGCAAGATTAGAATTAATTTTTTGTGATATTTCTCCAAAAAAAAGGATACATTTTATCTTAAATTAATAAAATAAAAAAACAACTTACAAAATAATTATACTTAACATTTTCATAAAGTGTTTGTTTACCTTAGTCAAATAAAATTTACAAAAATTTATACAAAATGATATAATTGAAGAAAAAAAAAAAAGATTGAACTGAATAAAAAGAAAAAAATCAATCATCAAATGGGGATTTTTGCAAAATTAAAATCCAATTCTGAAAATAATCATTCAACATCGCCAAAAACCTCAACACAAGATTCTAAAATAATTGAAAAAATAAATATGAGCACAAAGGAAGCAACAAGGCCTGCTGATGAACGCGAAGAAGGTGAAATTATCGACGAATTCGAGGACATAATTTCATCAGATGAAGAATTTTCTATGCGAAAACGCATCGAGGAATTGGAAGCCAAAAATGCTGAATTGGAAAAAATAGCTAATATATCTGTATCGGCAGTCTATGCAAGTGGTGGATATAATGGTGAGGGGCTTAATGGGCAAATAGATGAAACAAATAATTTGTTTGCTCTTAGATGATATTGTATAATTTATTTTAAAAATGTTTGTAATTGATTGTTGGGTGTGGGATGGGTAGGTACTTTTTATTTGACTCAAAAACAAAAATCTTAGATGTAAATCAGTCTTTTTGCACTTAAAATATGCTTGATGTCTACGAGTGTCGGGAATCTTCTTTGTTTCAAATTTAAATCCCCATTGACCTTGATCAATATGCTGCACTTCATATAATAGATATGTAAGCACATACCTACAACTTTTATAGTTGCATATAGGAAAATGCCTTTAATCTTTATCTGTTTGTTCTAATATATGGGTAGGTATTTAATACCAAACCAATAAGGGATAAAATTCTCACATTTCTAACCTTTGTCGGAGAAATTTCTTTACTATGTTTCAGTCGATTGTTTGCTTCACATTCCTTTATATCTACTATTTGCAACCCCCTCTGACAATCTAAAAAAAAAACTAACAAACAATGGAATTATGGATTAGTGTTGCTCATTGTCCACGAATGGTTTGAAAAAAATGGACATACAAAAATAGAAAAACAATAGGCTAAAAATAATTTTCATGAACAAACAAAATTTTATACTTAGGTTCCCTGATGTTTATTTTTTTAGTTACTAATAATAATAACATGAGAAATATTTCAGCATTCATCAGCGTTGAGTATTGATTTAATTAACTTATAAGGTTAGGCATTTTAATGTTATTCAATGCATAGAACTATCTAAAAGATACAAATTGTAGATGGATTGTTAGTCCAATTCATATCTCAAGATTAGTTCATAAAATTAATTGAATTGAAAGATGAATTTATACTGAAAGTACTAACAAAAATAAAGCTGCTATCTTTTAAAACTATGCTTCCTTGATAGTGACGTTGACGCCAGCGCTGATATGATCACAAGTTTGATTCTCCTGGGAATGAGAACTTTTATCCCGAATAGGGTTAAAAGCATCAGACCTAAGGAAAACGCATGGTTCGATGTGAGCTGTAGAGAGGTTATTAGGGTCAAGAAGGTAAATTTCCGTTGTTTTAAAGCCAATCCAACTGAGGAAAACCGGAATAAGTTCAAGCAAGCCAGGAAGGCCTGCAACGCCCATATTCGACGGACCAAATTTTTACATGACCAAAAATTACGGCAAAAAATACTGCAATGTCCCAAAGGCAGTACAAATTTTTGATCATTTGTAAAAAATATGAGGAATTCTTCCTCTTCCTCGGTTCCTACGCTCGTTGTGAATGACACTCCATTTGTTAGCTCTTTAGAGAAAGCTAATTCAACGCTGCCAGTGAGTGTTATGACTCCGCCTGTACTTGAGAGAGTTAGTGATTCTATGGGGCAAATATTTTTTCGCACTCGTACTGTAGCGAGAGTCCTAAAAGATCTGAACACACATAAATCCGCTGGTCCGGATGGCATCCCCGCTATTGTTCTGAAGAGGTGTTCTTCAACGCTGGCAAAACCACTGCGTAAGCTTTTTCATCTGTCCTACTCCTCAGGTCTCGTTCCCAGCGGATGGAAAACCGCATTTGTCCAGCCTGTTCCCAAAAAAGGCGAATCTTCCTCACCGTCTAATTACCGACCGATTGCACTTACGTCCCTTCTTTCCAAGGTCATGGAAACGCTGATTAATTATCAGCTCAAGAAATATCTCGAAGATCGAAAGCTTCTTAATGACCGACAATACCGCTTTCGTAGCAATAGGTCCACTGGTGATCTCATGGTTCATCTCACCGAACAGTGGAACAAATCATTACATCGTTTTGGAGAAAGTAAGATTATTGCACTTGATATTTCAAAAGCATTTGATAGGGTTTGGCATCAGGCTCTCTTATCGAAAATGCGTGCTTTCGGTTTTCATGAATCCCTGCTTCATTGGATTAGTAATTACCTTTCGAATCGTTCAATACAAGTTGTATTGGATGGATTCAAGTCTGAAAACCACAAAATAAATGCTGGTGTGCCCCAGGGCTCTGTTCTATCTCCAACACTCTTTCTCAATTTTATTAATGATGTCCTGACTGCAACTTCTAATCCAATACATTGTTTCGCTGACGATAGTACTCTTAGCTTCTCATATTCGTTTTCAGATTCACATCCCTCTTCTTCGGATGTGGAACTGCAACGAGAAAATATGATAAGCTCATTAAATTCCGACCTAAACAGCATTGTAGAATGGGGAATAAGAAATAGCGTGGAATTTAATGCTTCGAAAACCCAATGCTGTCTTGTATCGTTAAAGCGAGATATACCCACCTTGCCATTATCCATAGATGGCACTTGCATCGAGGAGACTGAACATCTCGATATTCTCGGTATGTGTATCACCAACCACCTTTTGTGGAACGATCACATACGCGATGTCGCCAAAAATGCCGCAAGATGTTTGGGTTTTCTAAGGCGATGCAAGAAGTTTTTCTCCCTCTCTGATCTGGCTGTTATCTACAAGACTTATATACATCCAAAGCTTGAGTATAACTCCCATATCTGTGCTGGTGCTCCTGCAACTTACTTAAGCCTCTTGGACAGTATATTAACGTAGAGCATTTAGATTGATTGGTGATATTATCATCATAAGTTCATTTACGTCGCTTGAACATCGTCGAAATGTTTCTTGTCTCACCCTCTTTTACCGTTATTTTAATGGTTTATGCTCTAGAGAAATAGCCAGTTGCATTCCTCCCCTTAAACAGTTCAACCGTAATACTCACGCTTCTAGAAATGCTCATCAATATACCCCCGAGCCCAACTTCGGTCGTACTGTCAAGTACAGAGATTCGTTCTTTAGCCGTACTATGCGAATGTGTAATGCCTTGCCACACTCTGTCTTTCCCAGCCATTGCAATATTCAGGAATTCAAAACTAATGTGTACCGACACCTCCTTTCATCTTGAGTGTGCGCTTATTGTAAAAAAAAAACGTCGCATGTGCTTGAAAACTCCAGTTGAATAGTAGAAAAAAAAATACTAACAGGTCAAAGGTAAAATAATCGTGATACATTAAGAAGTCATCATCATTCCCACATACGCGACGGAACGCAACAGATAAGAACGATTGTTAGGACCAGTGATGGAAATCTACTCTTTTCGATCTTACTGAAAGAAAAATAGTTCTGAAAAAGATTAAAAAGTACTGAGATCTTTTAAAACACACAAATTCCAAAAATAAAATGTATTTCTTAAGGGTGTACATCGAGTCAGAATTTTTTAAAGAAATATTTTTCTTTTTCGATGAATTCTCAAATTATATTACATTTCAAATAAACTTAATTGTGCTTTTCTCAAATCAGCCTTTTTAAAATCGGTGACAACAATATATAAATTTTGAAAAATTTCATACTTCTTTACATCAAAACACAATCTTTGATCGAATGAATTTTGTTCCATACATATAGTTGCTGCCAAAATTGGGCGTACACTCAATTGAGAGTTAGTTATTTGTTACTTTTCATATTTAAGATGCAATGTTTTTGGAAAATTCTTTTTAATTTCTTTTCTTTTTATTATGTTTTTCTTACGAATACATAAAAAGACATTACTTAAACAATAAACAAAAAGTAATATTAAAATAAAACTTCATTATCTCAACGTTTCATTGCACAAAATTAAGCGTACACTTTGTATTTATGGCTTCTTAATTCAAGTTTTCAAAAAATGCACTGCTATATTTAATTGTTTTTTAAATTGAACTTGAAACCAATGTTCGTCGCAAAAAAAATTTTCGTTTCAATATTCACTTCCTCATTTTTTGTGGAAATGGCAGAGAAAAGAAAAGAAACCGACATTGCTACAAGACAATTAATTTTAAAACTACATTTAACAATAAATCTTTACGTGAAATTGGCAAAATCGTCGGCCGAACACATTCAACGGTCCAAAAAATACTTAACAAATATCGGTGTGAAGGTACGACTCTAAACAAATCTGGAAGAGGACGAAATAAAATCTTTTCTCAGCAAGACGAACGGATAAATTTAAGAAAATTCGATGTAAATCTCAAAACAAGTGTACCAAACTTGGCGGCCGAAATGGAGACACTTATTGAAAGACCAGTTTTTTTTTTTTTTAATTGTTTTTATTAGTTTTGAAAACTCTTAATTCTATTTGTACAATTGCTCACAAAATATTAGTTTTTAATAAGAAGCTGATTTTTGATTTAAATAAATTTAAGCTAACCAAATTTTTCACGTCATTCGGAAGACGGTTGAATAACTGAAGCCCTTTATAAAGAAGATGGTTTTGTGTCTGAGCTCTCCTATATAAAGGTAACCGAAAGTCTCCAGCATTTCTTAGTGCATATCTCTCATTGGTTATGTACTCTACGTTGTTCTGCAAGTAAACAGGATATAAATTATGTTTTATTTTAAAAATCATGATTAGTGCATTATATTTTAAACGTTGTATCACATTTAACCACCCTAGCGAGCGTAACATATCAGCTATTGGAGTATACCGGCTGCATTTTAATATAATTCTCATCGCTCTATTTTGTAGGACTTGCAGCTTAGTTTGGTTTTCAAGGGTACACATATAAATAATGGAAGAGCAATAATTAAAATGAGGAAATACAGTTGTATTATAAATTGTCAGAGCACAACTCATGGAAATGCAATCTCGGATTCTTCTTAGAAAACCCAACTTTTTTGATATTTTATCACAGAGTTTGTTTAAATGGAAGTTAAATTTTAATTTATTGTCAATGTAAACACCTAGATATTTTATTTCCGAAACACACTCAATGAAATCACCATTTATTAAAATATTTACATTTGAATCGTTACTATTTACGCACATACATTTCGTTTTTGTTGTATTTAGTTTCAATTTGTTTTTGCACAACCATAGGTATATTGAATTCAAATCTCTTTGAAGTAGTGTTTCCAGAGTAGGAACGTCCTTGCCACTGACATATACATATAAGCGTATTATACGCAAACAGACAGATCTTGCAAGTAGATAAAGCTTCACCGCAATCGTTAATATAAAGCAGGAAAAGCAAAACTCCTAATACTAATCCTTGGGGAACGCCAATATCAATGTCTAAGGAGCTTGAGAACGTTTCATTTATTTTAACTCCTTGGGTCCTGTTTGAAAGGTAGCTTGTAAACCACTCAAGTTCTTTTTTCCTGATTCCATATCTGTACAGTTTATCCACTAAAATTGTTCTGTCTATAGTCTCGAATGCCCGTTGAAGAACCAAAATAATTGCCAAAATACTGTTTCCTTTATCCACATCTTTTTTCCATTCGTTAATGACCCAACTCATTGAAGTCTCACAAGAGTGACCATGCCTAAATCCAGATTGTTCGACGCAAAGCAGTTTTTCATCCTCTACAAAACACGAAAGTTGATTGCAAACTACCACTTCCAATATTTTTTCATATGTAGGCAGCATATTTATCGGCCTCCACTGTTGTGGGTTCTTTGCATTCTTTACTTTTTCTACAGGTATAACATCCGAATTTGTCCAACTTTCGGGGAATACACCTGTAGTTAGAGATAAGTTTATAATTTTTAACAAAGGGGGTAGAACCACCTCTCTACAGTCAAACAATATTTTACAATTCAACCCATAGCAGTCGTTCTTTTTATTCATCGATTTGATGGTTTCTTCTAAAAATGATATATCGATCACTTGAAACTTAAACTCTCTTTCCTTTATGCGTATGCTATTGGAGTATGGAACCACTGGAATGTTACTATTTATTACCTTCACACTTTCAATACAAAATTTATTAAATGCGTTTGCAATTTCTAAGTCTGATTTAACTTCAACCGAAACTGTTCGTCGCGTTCTTCGGAAGAATGATTTTTACGGCAGAGTTGCTCGGAAAAAAACCTCTTATTTCCGAAATTAATAAGCGAGTTCACCAAAAAGCACCTCAACAAATCGCAAAGTTTTTGGAACGATGTTTTGTTCTCGGACGAGACCAAAATTAACTTATTTGGGTCTGACGGAAAGCAAATTGTTTGGAGAAAGCCCAATACTCAGTTCAAGACAGAGAATTTGCTTGCCACTGTTAAGCATGAGAGAGGAAATGTTATGTTATGGGGTCAATGTTGGCAAATGGGACTGGGAACTTTGAATGTATTGACACAATCATGGACAAGTGGAAATTTTTGGACGTTCTTAAAAGAAATATGCTTCAGTCTGCAGAAAAACTGAATTTATCAGCAACCTTTTACTTCCAACAATATAACGATCCAAAACACACATCGTTTTTTGTGAAGGAATGGTTGCTGTATAATGCCAGAAACCAGCACAAGACCCCACCTCAGTCATCGGACCTCAATCCCATCGATCATTTGTGGGAAAAAATAAAGCGAAAGTTGCAGAATTGCAACCCAACCAACAAAAGTCAATTGAAAGCGACGATCACGGAATTTTGGGAAAATATACCCCCGTCTTTTACTACAATATTGTGATTATGGCTAAAGGTGGCCCTACAAAATATTAAAATTTTATTTTGATCACTCATTAACATTTTTGTATGCTTTGAATTCCAAGTGTACGCTTAATTTTGTGCCATGCATTTGATGAATTTTGTAATGCTCAGTTTCAATAATAATCAGGTATAAATGGGTAATGGCTAGAAAAGAAGAAGTTATTGATTTTTACTCTAAAAGTTCTTTTTTTTGAAGAGGATTGTTTTTTATTAACAACATACATATTTACATAATTTTTGGTTTTTATCAGAAATTAATAAGTCACATATAATAGATTTCTTAATTTACATATTCTTATTATATTTTTATATGAAAAATTTTGTGTAACATTTTCTTGGCCCCCTATCTAACTTAAAAAACCAGTCCTAAGAACTAATTTGACATTGAATCGGCATTTCAAATATTTTTAAAATCTTAAAACAAATTGTCGCCACGAAAATCTAATTTGATTTTTAACCCTTGCGGCCACACCTCATCCAGGCCACATAGCGGTCATACGGGGGAACTCATTAAACCACAATAAAAAAAGTTGAACAGTTTATCATGTTTGTTGGAGAGTTCTTCAACATTTGTTATGGTTTTGGTTGGTTAATTTAAAGATGGGATTCTAAGACTGGACGTACCAGCCAACATTCTGGAAAAATGGCTTTTTTTTAAATCATAACTTCACTATTTTTCAATACTGAAGGCTAGAGTTTCCAGACATTCTTCACAATGTTAACTACTACCATTCAAAAATAAAAATGTACACCGATTATTCAAAAAGTATAATTATTTTGCAAAATTACTGGAAGCAAAAATGAGAAAAAAAATACCAATTTTGTTTTTTTTTGTGTTTTATTTGCTTTTAAATTTATTAAATTTGTTTATGGTAAGAAAAGTGAAGAAATGATATCTCTATGATGGATTAACAAGAAATAATAGATAATAATACGCATTTATTGAGCAACACAGTCCATACATAAAGAGAAGCGACGTTCCTGCCAAACTGGTCGATAACGAGATTCATGGAGATAATTCGAAGCCACCAGGACGATTTTGTTCTTCTTCGGTTTAACCCATACACAGGATAGCGTGAATAAGGTACGACGTCAATGCATCGTTGAAAGTTAATAACTTTGGTCTATAATTGGATCGAATGAGTCAAATATTTCTGATAGGCGAAAATCGTTCATCTGAGGTCTATTCTCTTTTTTATCGAAACACAGACAAGACTGAAGGTACTCAAAAATAATCTAATTTCCATACAGGTCAATACAGGTTTTGCAAATATCATCTAAGAATGTATCAGCGTACTTTCTTTTATAGCAGTATTTTGTTATAAGTTCTATTTCGACGAATCTAAACTTTGACTCAAGGAGATTGGTCGTAAACTTTTTAAATCCATAGTTGACCAAATCTGTTATGTTGACTTAAGTGGTCAAGTTGTTCTATTTGGTGTTGCTTTCGTTTTAAGCATCCTTCTTCTATACCGTAGAGACATTCCAGGAAATTGCAAAGCTGACGAACTTGCAAAAAGCGGAACAACTTTACCTCTGCTGGCTCATAATGCTACCATAGGTATCCCTCTAGCTACATGTAAACTTATGCTAAAGCAAGATACCATAGAGAAAACAAACCTCAGGTGGAATAAAACCACCACCTGTTTAGCGACAAAACTAATTTGGCCTATTCTTAGCGCCAGGCGCTCAAAACAATTAATCTCTCTGAGTAGATTGCACATTAGCTACGTTATAGGTGTCCTGACTGGGCACTGCCTAATAGGAAGGCATGCTATTCGACTTGGAGCCCCTGCAAATGATTTTTGTAGGAGTTGCATGGACGAAGAAGAAGAGGAGACAATCTCTCATCCATGTGGTATCACAATGGACCATACTTTGGTCTAAGTGTGTTGGATGTCCCAACCGACAGCCACTTTAACCTAACCTAACCCTCCTCTATACCAATAGTTTACAGGTAGCGATTGACATACGAATGCTACACTTTCGGATAATGTTGTACCGTTTTTAGCGGATTCTTACCCTTTATAATTTAAGGGGATTTGAGTTGAAGTTTAGATTTTCTACAGTTTAGAAGCCTGAATAAGTCAACTACGTCATCTATGAAATTATACAAATTTAGTCTTAACAATTTATAGAAATAGAAATAAACTTTGATTTTTTTCTTATGTTTAGATTATCCAAAGAAGGACTCACATCATCTGGACCGTTATCCGCTTGTATCGATTGACATATCCGACGATGAAGAATATCCACCAGCACCTAAAATGCCTCGCATATCAAAGCGTCGAAAATCCATACAACATTCTTCATCTTCTTCTTCGCGCCATAAACTACTTCATTCAAGCAGCCATAAACTACTGCACAATAGCAGTAGTAATCACCGTCGGAGAAAACGTTCTTCTTCTCCCCCACCAGCCCCATCATATCGTCAAAGTGATAAAATCCTACTATCACTATTCCACGAAAGAGTTGTCACACATAATTCACATTCATCAAAACGCAAGCGAAAGACAAAAAAGACACATTCCACCAAAGCATCGAGAAGAAAATCACGTGAATATTATGTGAGTGACACCGAGGATGAGTACAATAACTTAGAAAGTTACAATGTTGATGATAATCATGAGCCTTTGAATAGTTCTGATTGTGATAAAAGTTACTCGCTTAATCGAGATGAATTGCGAGTGGCATTGGCCAGAAATACCCACCGAATTGAACAGCATGCCTCGTTAAAAGACCGTTTGACTCGGAAGAAAGAAAACACTGATATTTTTAATTTTGTTCCCCCTGTGGAGGTTGAAGCGGATTTGGAGGAGGATGTGGACGATTCAACTCCAAAGGAAGAAGCTGTAGTCGTAGAGCCGGGGGAAGAAGAACAGAAAGAAAAACCAAAATCACCTCCACTGCCTGTGGAGGAGGAAAAAGAAGAATCCGATGACAATTTGGAGGAACAAGAGTTGCGAATTCTTGCCCTTAAATCGGCGGTTTTGAAGAAACACATGGTTCGTAAGAAACGCAATGAGAATGTAGCCTATTCGCCTTCGGATTTCGATGAAATCTACAAGTGCATAAGTCAGTCGCCTACATTGAATAATATCGATGGAGAAGAAGCGTGTAATAGCATGGAAATCAGCCCAGTTCCTTCACCCAAGATGGTGCTAAGCGATGATGGAGGGATCGATACAAAACCGGTTGATATGGACATTGTAAACAGTGATAGTGAATGTGAGTTACCATCGTGTGACAGATGGATTCCCATTGAACAAATTCCATTACCAAATAGCATTGGAATCAACGAGGAGCTCTATAATCCAACTCCAATGCGATACAATAACAACAACTACATCGAAGAGGTGCATGTTATGCCTCCAGGTGATGTGAGATATGAAAGTTCCTCTATTTCACCCAAGAATTTCGATTCCGAAGTTGATGAAGAAGAAATTGCTTTGAGAGCACTCTTGCTTTCCAAAATGAACTCACCGAAGGTAAATAAAATAGTCAAAAATGAGCCCTCAAAAGTGGTCCAGGTGCAAACTCATGATCCAGATGTATCACTGGAAGAGGGGAAACTAAGAAATTTTCTTATAAATAATATGAAAGAGAAAGCCAAACCAAAAAATTCATCGGCAAGCGTTCTCAAAGAAGCTGTTCGACGACTAAAAGGTAAAAATACTCCTACAGAAGCTTCACTTCAAAGCAGGTATCCGATAAAAAGTGCCGACGAAACCGAGAGAGAACTTAGTCAGGCAATAACAGATATGGCTAATGTTAACATAGGAATTGATTCTGTATATAAAACTGAGAAATTTGAATCAAATTCAGGTGGAATTCGAGTCAGAAATTTTGAAACTCTTAATGCCCTACCAAAATTCGAAATAAATTTAGATGTTCAGAGAAGTGTCTATCCTGAAATAACCACATATCATCAGACACAAAAACATTCAAAAGAAAATCCCCAAGTTGTTCAGCATGTTAAAATTCAACCAACCAAGCCCAATACGTTAAACCTAATTAAAAAGGAACCTCTTCCAGTTGTACAAAAGACCCCAAATAAAGTTTTAAAAACAGTTTCCAGTCAAAAATATAATAAAGATAATGTTTCGAAACCTTTTAGTCGTCATTTAACTGTTAAAATTGAAAAGATGATACTTCCAAATATCGTAGTGAATAAAAATGTTGCTCTAAAACCTAGGTTAGGGGCAAATTTAGTTATCGATAAGGTTTCAGAGAAAGTGGATTGTATTGGAATTAAAGCTGAAACAAATTTACACACAAGTATAAATGAAAATTTAGAGATAGCCGTTGAGGTTGTGGATCCAAAGATTTGTGTGAAAATCGAAGAAGAAAGCAATAAATCGATTGCGGAAAAAGAACCTCCACCAAAGTCGGCTGTGAAACAGGAAAAGGACGATGAAGATGCAGATGAAGTCCAAGAGTTCACTGTCTTGGATAAAAATGCAGAAATCCCTAATGATGTGGATTCTAAAACGGTTATAGAAATCTCCTCAGAATCAAATGTTTCTGAGAGTGAAACTGTAGAAGATACGAATGAGAAGCAACATGATTCACTTGAGGAAATAGAAGAAAAAATAATTCTAAATAGTGAAGATGCACCACAAAATCCAAAAGGAATGCAAGAAACGATTTCTAATGAAACTATTGCCACCGATAATAAATTGGAAATTGTCTATTCCAATCACATGGAACCTAATGAGTTGAAAAATACGAACACAGAAAATGTTTCCAAAGAATCACCCATTATGCATTTAGCTACTAAAGACACTAATGAAGCGACAGAAACAGTTATCATTGAAACTACGTCATGTGAAAAAGAAGTAAAGCTCCAAAAAATGACTGAGAGTGAAGAAATTGCAAGTGTAGAAATGAATTCCACAGTCGATATTGTACAAGAAACTAATGAAGCAATAAAAGATGGAACTGTTATGATCAATTCAAATGTAGGACATAAATTAACTTCGATCGATGTAAAATCAATACCAACACCAAATGCAGAGGTAGCATCAATTGAAAATGAGAAAGAAACTTCTGCTGGTTCAGAAGTAAAAACCATTGAATCCCCATCAAAACCTGTTGAGCCTTCTAAAAAAATTCTCGGTGCACAAAATTCTCAACTTAAAACGGGAACAAAATCTATCCAAAGTCAAATCCAACAGAAGAAAACATTAAATGCGAAAAATCAGAAAGCACTCGTAACACAAAATGTATATACATTTAAAAATACTCAAAGAGTTTCCGAACCTTTGGCAGTAGCGGGATCTGCAAAACCCGAAACACCTGTGATAAAGAATTCATTGCCTACTCAACAGAACAAAATACTTCCATCTAAATCTACATCTAATGTTGTCGCACAAAAATCAAATCTTCCGAATCAGCAGCTAATAACAACACGAACAAAAATTGTTAAACCCAATAAAATTATCAACAATCAACAGGAAATAGATCTAAAGCGTAAGAATGTCGACAGTCTTCCTCAAGCTCAAGCAGCAGTTCCCCCAAAGAAACCAAAAACCGAAGATACTAGTCGCTTGATAACAACAGCTGAAATTCCAAAAGTTCCAGAACTAGTCATCCAACTGAGAGTTTCTGAAAGTGAAAGTGAATACTCTGAGCTATCGGCTCATGAAATGGACGAAGATGAGGAATCTCGTGTTCGGAATTTTTTCAACCGAAGTATCACCATAGGTAATGAATACTACGATATAGCGAGTCCAATAAGTCTGCCCATGGAATCACCGTGCGACACACCAACACGATCTGAGTCACCAATTGTCAGCAGTCGAACACAAACCCCACAGCCAACTGTAGAGAAGTCGATTGTGAATGATTACTTTGAGGCGAAGTTGGAACAGTTTTTGAAGAATGTTCGTTCGAAAGTCTCTGATAGCGTCCCAACAACGACGGCGAAGACAATTGAATTGAATAGAAAAGAAATTGTCCCAGCAGTTAATAGCACACCAGTGGTGAGTAAAGTAGAGTTTGAAAAGATTAAACGCATCTGTTGTTTTTTTCTCGTCTTTTCTTCCTTTTTAAGGCCGTGCGACATTTGCCGGAGGCCTCACAGCAGGAATATCGTCGTCTTATAAATCGTATGAAAATGCTAGAACGCCAAAAGCAAGCAAAGAACTTACAAGTTTTTGTTAAATCCGATGATTCGTTGGCTGTTTCGCCAGATTCGAGACCGGCTATAACCGGTGATGGTGATACTAAATTCCTTGTTCGTAAAGTTTTGGTTAAAAATGCTATAGCTAAGCCTTCTTCTGCGAGTGTGATACAAAAACCAAAAATACCTGAAAAGACTGAGGCAACTATTGAAAAACCTTCTACTTCTCCTTCCAAATCTATAAAGAGTCCAGAAAAACCTACTTCCTCGGATTCTTCAGACGCCAAAGCGGTCAAGTCTTCCAAAGAGAATCTTTTAGTTTTGTATGAAAGTTCCTATCGCAAAACAGGGTTAGTTTTTATCTCAGAAAATTTTTTATTTTTTTTTTCTTATAATTCTCATCGTGATCAAGAATCTTGAGACTCTTTTCAAAATGTTTTCTCTTTTAATTTTTTGTTTTTCAGTACGAGTATAATTTGCAATTTGGATAAGAGCATTGAAATGGTTGTGGTAGCGAAAAAAGCTAAAATGGCAAAATTAAAATGCGAACAACGTTTGCGAGAACTACGAAAAGAAATGGAAGATGTACAAAAGAATCTTAAAGAGCAGCAAGAGAAAATTACCAAAATTTATCCAGAAATTTGTAATTCTCATCGAGCGATTGAATCGCTTAAGACGAGAAGGTTAAAAATCAATAAAGCGGTGACTGCTCTGGGAAAGAGTGTAATTGGGCCGAATTACAGGTATGTGAATTAGGGCAATACATTTTTGTTTCGTTTTGTTTTTTTTCAACAAAAACTTTTAGGTTTAAATTTTGGCTTTGATTAAAGTTTGACATTTGGATTTAATTAAGTTAAAGGCAAACAGATTTAAAAACTTTTATTGCATAAGCTTACTTCAAAAATAAAAACTTTTTGCTTGTTTTTTTTTCTTTTTCTTTTTTTTTTTTTTGATTATGTAGCATGCAAAACGACCAAAAATCCATAATATCAGAAAAATCCAAGACGCTTGCAGCCGAAATTAAAATTGTAAATACTATGAAACTAAGTGATGTTGAGAAAATGGAAAATCAATATTGTTTAAATTTACCTGAAAAAGCCAAAACTATAATTGCACCTGTTAAAAATCCTAAAAGTTCAATAAATGTCGAAAAGCTTCCGATCAACAAAAGTTCATCAGTTGAGCATACTGAGAACCTTAAAACTTCAATAGAAACACAAATAACGGTAGCTAATGAACTACCAAAAGAAGAATTACCCGCCCATAAAAATGATATGCCAACAATGCCACCGTCTCTATCACCACCATCACCGCAACCGGCGTCGTCTTCGCTACCGCTACCGCCATCGCCACGATCAACAATAATTATTGAAAATGAAGTGCCTGCATGCCAAAGCCAAATCCAAAATCCTGAAATCTTGATAAACAAATCTGTGCCTGAAGATATTGAAAATCGTATAAATAATACAATTGTACCTGAATTGCTCCCCTCAAAGAAAGATGATGATCAAGCCTGCTCGCCTACAAATAATGGACACGAAGTGGGTGTAGTTCTTCAACCGTTTCAATTTCAACTTCTACCATTTTTTTTTATTATTGTTTTTAATTTTTCTTCCGCCATAATAAGGAATATGTTTTTTGATTTTTATTCTTAACTTGATTTTTTGTAATGAGTTTTTGCAGGAGGCATTCAAATTGGAACAACCAATTGTTGTTGCTGTTGATGTAGCTGGCGATGATAATATTAATAATAATGAACAATCCCCCGAACAAATAAAAATTATCAATGATGAGACTATTGAAGAAGAAGAAAATGGTGGCGAACAAGTGGGCAGTGCTAAATTACAAGATTACGTCTCTCCATTGAGTCATTTAAGAGATGAGAGGTGTGTAAAAGTTAAATTTATTATTCCTTCTATTTTTGAGTTGTTATTCTTGTTGTTATAATTCAGGATTGCTGTGTGTTGGTAAGAAATGTACAATTTAATTATTAATTTTATAGAATATATTAAGAAAAGTATAAACTATCAACCTGCCTTGTTCCGATTCTTTTTAACTTTCATTTTCAATGTGATTTGCATTTGTTTGTTTTCCAAACAAAGACAATCTTTTTAATGGCGCCTAATTAAGCATTAAACTTTGAACGTTGTCCATAAGTTGAATACACTTTGACAAGAGAAGGCGTTTTTATTGAATTTGGTACAGATTTTATGTGCTTGGCTTTGTTATTTTGAGCTAGAATCTAGAATCAGAAAAATCTAGAGTGGAAAAATTGCAATCTTACTTACTTACTTAAGGTGGCGCTACAGTCCTGTGTGAACTAGGGCCTCACCCAACAAACTTCTCCATCTAACTCGGTCCCTAGCTAGATGTCTCCAGTTTCGCGCTCCGAGTTGGGTGAGATCACCTTCCACTTGTGCGCGCCACCTGATTCGCGGTCTTCCTCTACTGCGCTGTCCTGTAGGTGTGGATTCGAAGACTTTCCGGGCCGGAGCATTGGTTTCCATGCGCTCTACGTGACCCAGCCATCTTAGTCGTTGGACTTTTACCCTTCTGGCTAAGTCTACGTCGCTGTACAGCCCGTAATGCAATCTAGCGATACCAAAATTCAACCAAACGTTGAATTTCCTTTAAAATGTAAATCCATTTGGTTTTCATAATGACATGTCGACTGATTTAATTTCTCATAGAAAGTTTTTGCAATCAATACAATTTATCGAATTGAAAGTTTTAGAATTTGTCAACATTTGTTTGTCATGTCTTGTATTTATGTCTTTTGTTGTATTTCCTTATATAGTCTTAGTCCCTCAAGGTGTTGTGTCTCTACTCCGTGCATTGATGTTCATAGTAGAGTACAATGTAATTTTTTTTTAAAGAGATGTACATACATATGTGCGTTAGTGTTTACGTTCTTTCGTTTGCAGGACCTTACGTCCGTTTTGTTCGAGATATTTTTTTTCGTCGACCATATTTCAAGAACCAACTTCGAAAATTTTATTTTAGATAATAACATCAAGGTATGTAAAAGGGAATTTAAAATTATTATAGTTGAACTCAAATATTAGACGAACCAGTCAGTATTGACTTCAATTAAAACTATACAAAATATTGTTGTCAACTTGTTGTAAAATTAAAAAAAAAAAATAGTTAAACTACCAGTTTTGTTTCTACAAAACAATTAAATCCTGCCAAAAATGCCTCACAAAATCGTTTTAGCGTACTGAATATCTTGTTTACATTCTTTCCGAAGTTGCTTAAATTGAAATTTGGTTTCTTTTAAAAATAGTAATTATTTTAAAGTTCACCCATCCCAGGCCCTTTTTCAATTTTTAACTCGGAGACTACATAGTTTGGAATCGAATATTGGCTTAATTTATCTCCCAATTAATTTAATTTTTTTTAATCTCACAAGATACATTTTTAGTCTTGTGTATTTAAAGAAATCTGAAAATTTGAACTACATGTATCTATACCGTAAATTAATAAACTTCGGAATAATTCGCATAACGGTAAAAATTTATAAAAAAAACTTCATTGCAAACAAACGACGACAAGTAGCATTAAAAAACGTCCCATTAATTGAGTGCTTATAAGCCTGTTAGGAGCTTAAACTTCTCATTTCAGACTTGTTTCGTCAAAAATTTCTTAGAACTCAATGTCACTAAATGGCAATTCATAACATTCACCCATGAGCGATTATATATTCCCTCGTGAATTTACAGTCTACACGATGTTAGCATTCATTCTGACTGTTTGATTTGCGACTTAGGAGTTATTTGCGGCGCCACTCAGTTAAATTTCCGGGCCCATTTCGATTATATTATTAATTAGGCCAACTCATCCATTGTTTTCATCAAATGTTGGTCTAAACTCTAAACAATTCTCAAACCCCTAAGTCACTAAATCTCTATACACCACTTTTTTTAGACCTCTCCTTGAATACGCTAATCAAGTCTGGTCTCCCTATCAGAACACTTTCTCTCAAGGAATTATATCTGTACAACGCGCAGATTTCTTCGATTTGTACTACGCGGTCTTCCTTGGTCGATTCAGCCCTATCAGGAGTTTCACCCGAACGTCATTCCACCAAAAAAAAAATTTCTTTTTTCTTTTACCTTATTTTGAGTTTCACCTGAAAATAAAATTCATGTTCGAAAGATATCCCTTATTATGAGCATTCTATTCAGGCGACCTTTTAACTCATTTAACAGCTTAAAATTTCACTTATTTTTTGGCAAAGAATAAGACAACAGCGTTAAAATTAAGTTTTTTGAGCAAATTGTTTACTATTAACATACAGTTACCCCCAGTTTCACAGTGGAAGTTTAAACTCCACTTTCGGTTTAAACTTCAGTTCAAGAATTTATTCGGTTTCACAGTTTCGTTTTACCCTTGAACTCAGTTCAATTTGCAATTCAAGTTAACCGAAAATGTTCTGCCGTTTAAACTTCAGTTCAGCGTTTGCAACCACTTGCCACGGTGACATTTCAATTTGACAGCTGCCATTTGATAAATTGCGTTTGTGAAGAAAGCGTTTTACAACTTCGCGAAATATTAGTTTTTTTTTCAGAAAATATTATTTATTAAATATTAATTGTGCTTTAAAAATGTTATCGTTATTAAATGTTATTTTTTGTTCATGCTTCTTCTTTCATTTGTTGGATTTGCAGAGCTTCCTTGTCCTGTTGCAGCCTCACTAACTTGCACTTTTTTGCAGTAAGCAAGCTCCTGCCACTTGTCGGCAGCCAAATTTCTTTTTCTTGTTGTTAGAACTCCAGACTTTATGCTTGAATACATATTTTGTATGGGTTCATTCAAACAACCTCCGGTTTTATTTTCTTTCTCCTCGAGCATAGAACTTCCTTCATCTGTTTCATCGACGATCGCATCTAGATTCAATGTAATTAAATTAATCAATACAACATTTACGTAAAAGATATTTCTAATGTCCATATAAATTACTTCTTGGTTTTATAATGTCGCAGTCGTAAACAGACAGAAGCCCTTGGGCCTGGTCCCCAAGAATTTCCAAAATAGCTTTGTCTACGGAATCCGTGATGATTTCTTGGGGACCACCACCAGTTTCATACAATTTTCTTTTTTCTAAACCTGAATTTGTTTTTGCTCTTTTTCTTAAGTTGTCTTATTTGGTTTTCAACGCATCCGACGTCCGGTAATGGGATGGACTCTTCGAATTGAATTCATTTGCAATGGAATCCCATGCCGCGGCTTTTTCTTTCCAATGTATTTTGTCAGTTTTTTTGTTTTCCAGAATATTTTTTCTTTTTAAAACTAACTCCATCAATAAATATACAATATAATATCTGCTGATGAAAAATTGCTCGTTCTTTTTTTTGGCACAGCCTTTTGTTTTAAATTTATTTCCATTTTAAAAATTATACAAAATAAAATAAACCTATCGAGTTCGTCAACAAAACAAAATATTTGTTGTTTTTCTTGAGTTCTTTACCTCAGAGGGAGAAAGAGAAGACAAGGAAAGACAGTTGAAAAATTTCATAAAAGTGACGATCTGAACACGTTACGTCACATTACGCAACAACAACGAACAATGCTACCAGCTACTTATCATAAAATCTTATTGAACGAAGTTCAACTGAACTGAAGTTCAAATTTCACTGTGAAAACGGACTAATTAAACTAAAAAAATTGAACTCAGTTTAAGGTTCAGCTGAACTGAAGTTTAAACCTTCACTGTGAAACTGGGGGTTATCATTTTTGCTTATTTTCAACTCAGTCAACTCTTAGCAAAGATATGATTTGCTAAAAATGCAAGGAATTGCTGACATTGCAGCAAGTTGTATTGCACTTTTATGGACAATGCAGTGGTTCAGACCTGAAGTTAATACTTTACGTAAAAGTTATACAGCTTTAGAAATGTGAAAATTATTTATAAATATACATTGAATAAAACTGAAATCGTAATTTCATTCTTACAATATTTTGTGTAACAACAGTCCAACGGATTGGAATGATCCCTTCTTTTTCCTCAAACAACAGGTAATCATGCATGATTAATCTTTGCATTTCAATATCGTTACTATGATTGCTTTTAGTTTATCATTTAAATTTTTATATAAAATACTTAATTTATATGATATCAACAAAAACAAGTTTTTTTGATTGTCGCTTGATTTAATCCTTGCTGTTTGTCAACAAAAAGAACAACTTTCAAAACAAAAATTCAGATAGTTAGGTTCGTTCATTTTTTGAACACAAATGGGCACCTTGCTTAAAAGCGAAGAGGAAAATTTGGAATATTTCCTAATTTAAAGTGTTTTTCCCCAAATAAATTGATTGGACAAGGATTAAAAGTCTTATCATGGTACTCAATGTCCATAATTTTAACAGAAAATTGCAACATTTTATTTATGTTGCACTTTCTCTATCTCTACAACTCATTCTAAGTTTTTTTTTTAAGTTTTTTGTTCGTTAAAAACATAGCATTTAAGATTTGTATTCAATAAAATTGATACACATGAACAAAAATGATTATGGTTGGTATCTTTTCGGTGTCCTTTCCTAAACCGAAGTTTCTTATTTTAGTCGCCCAAAGACCGTTTATCTTTAACTAGCTTCAATCCACATTCGACATCGTTCTAAACTTAAAAAAAAAAAAAAGACAGCCTTTAAATTTTTCCTTCGAAAACATGTTAATAAATTGTAATTGATTTGAACTTAGCTTCCATATAATCAAAACCCAAGGTTCTTGACATTTTCTGAGTTCACACAATAAATCCCAACAGACAAATCAGAATTGAAGCAGAAGAAAGGAAGATGATATACGGAAATGACTTTCTTTAGCCATCCAGCTCGACAAAGAAGTCTCTGTGCTCTGTATATTCATGTGTACTCGTACAATATAAAAATATATGTATATTTATGTAGAACCCCTTTCACTATCAGAAAAAAGAATTATTATTGATTGTTTTAAAAATATCTTCCCCGAATGACACTCAATCAAAATTGACTGTTGAAAGAAAAGTTCAATTTAATTTTATTATTATTGGTCTCATTTAGCACTTGCCAAGCTGCAACTCAACTCTTATCAATGCACAGCAACGAAGGATTGTCTGTTAAATATGAAATATTTATATGTACAGTACATACCTACAATCAATTATTTATTTTCTATTTATATAATGTAAGAGAAATTTAAGTTTTTAGTTTTATTAAATGACAGACAATCTAACAATTATATGAGTACATTAACAAAAAAAAAATTAAAATTATAATAAATCTATTATTAGATCCTTCTTTAAAATTAATATTATTACAAAATTGGAACATATTTCTCTCCTTGTGTTTCGTTCTTTTTTGCTATTTTTATTTCATGGTTTTCTCCTCTGGGTTCAACTTGTCACAGGCATATAAATCCGAACGGTGTTGTGTGTCCATATCAATTGATGGGTCAGTGCGATGATAAGGACTGTAAATATATGCATTTGGAAGACTAAGCCGCATGATAGATGGATGGATGATGATGATCATGATGATGCTTCTAAGTGAAAATAATGTCGATTCAAGGAAACAAAATTGCAAAAAAAAAAAAGAAATTAAGAAGCAAGAAATGCCTGCATCTGCATGATTGCTTCGTTTCCTTGCTGATCAAATTGTTTTAATTTGAGGTGATAATGAAGACTTAAATAACGGTTTGTGGTGCCATTTTTGATATTTCTATCTCTTTGAAAGAGAATACATATAAAACAAACAAACCAATACTCAGGGTAAGTTAACTGAACTAACATTTAGTAAATAAATTTAAAAAAAAAAAAAAAATAAAAATGAATGTCTATTACAGTGAACTATATTCATTGTAAAATAATTTCTTTTTCCATATAATTTAATTATTATTATTAATTTAACTTAAACTATACAATTCTGAATAAATAACTTTTTTTATTTAATTATTTTACTCTCTTTTTTGTTTTTCGTTTGGCTGGCAACAATACATTTAAACATACTTTTAAAGTAGATGGAATGTTTTTTTTTTTTTAAAACCCCAAATTAATTCTTTTGTTTTTACTTATTCCTTGTAACAATTTATTTTTCTTACTTTAAATTTAATTTAGTATAAAAAGGGTTGAAATTTCATTTGCACAAATAAAAACGCCTACACTCTTCCATATAAACATACATTTTATCTATATAATCTTACTTTAAACTAAATTTTATTTTATTTCCTATTTTATAAAAGTTTTTATTTTTTCCCCTCAGAAGAAAAAGAAAAGAAGTTTCATAATAAATTCGTTTCGATGAAAACAAATTTCTAAACAATTAAAAAAAAAGAAGAAAATTTTAAATTTTCTTTGCAGTTTTCTTTTTATTATTTAATTATTTTAAATTATGTTGTTTTGTGACGGATTTCTTTCTATCCATGGGAAAGGAATTATAATAACAATAAAATGAATGCACATTTGTTTCGCTTAGAAATGCACGAATTAATGGTGAGAAAGAAACGTTTAAAAAAAGTGATCGATCAGCGGTAAAAAATCAGACTTATACAAATGGATTAAAATTAATTATATTTACTTCGATATTATTTTATATGAAGTTTTTTCTTTACCAAATATATTTATTAAATATTCTTTTTTTTCCAAATATTAATAATTTGTATGTGGTTCGTATATATTCATTGATTTGTTTTAAAAAAAAAAGGATAGTACTTTAATATATTTTTATTCAAATAGTTTACTAGTGTATTTTTATATACATTTTTTTTTATTAAGAACTTGAGTGTACTATTGTTAATGTAAAATTTGAAAAAATATAATAAATAAATTGTAAATATAAAATTTGTTTGTTTTATTTTTTTGTTCTGTGGGACAAAGGAAAGGAATTGTGGAAATATTTGGTCACTGGATTTACTCGGAGATAATTCCATTCACTTGTATGTATGTCGAAATGTATTCTACTTAATTGTGAAGTTTGGTCGAAGAGAAAACATTTTCGCATTTAGACAAAATCATTTAGACTTATAATAAGGAATGCAATGAAGAATGTCCATACAAGCTACAAGTTGAAAGAGACATATGCATATGCATATAATGAGGATGTTTCCTAAATCGTTTACACTATACTTTAAGAAAGCCTTACGTCGTTTTCAATTGGCAATCTGGAATTGTTCTTCGATTCGGAATCCCAATTGAACAGTTTTTTTTTATTCCGAAGAATCTGAAATTTGGTGAGAATGTATTGGTTGAGTATGACATGTGTCACATATATGTATGTGTATTCGCGCTAAATTTCATTTTGTTTTTGTGCTGCAAACATGGTTAGTGACATTTAAAATGTATGAATGTGTGAGTGATTCTGCTTCTGATTCTGTTTTTAAAACCAGAATGGAAATTCTCTTGTATTCAGAATCAGAACTGTCACTTTTGCCCAATTGAACGCATTCAGAATGCTTTTTTTCACTTCCAGATTGCCAATTGAAAACGACGTTACAGTCTTTATGTGCGTCACAAAAAAATATGATGGAATTGAAGACGAGTTTCAGTAATTTAACGGCAACTTCAGTTTGTTTTAATAAAATAAAATATGCAGTTCTCTCAAAATATAATATCAAATTTGCGATCTTTTATTCAAGCTTTCTTTTTCAAATCCTAAATATTTGTTCTTTCCAAATTTTAAATTTTGTGAAAACTTTTAAGATTATTACAAAGATTTTAGTTGTTTTTGACAGACACACCACTTTTTTGGCAAATATCGTTAAATTACTAACAAATCTGTATAATGAAGCCTTTGGTTATACAACTAAACCGTATGAGTTTTATGGCATATATGAGCCTCCCTGGATCCTCCACTTTTTTTTATATTGTTCGCGCATTTAAGGAGATATTAATGAATACTCTTATAATGATTAAACACAGTGCGTGCAATTAGGATTAGAAAGGACTTCAAATATGTGCTCACTCAGTCACTGTTCAGTATTTTCGATGCAAGTACCACTCGTGGACAGTAGCGACAGCATTGAGTTTTTTGATTCCCAATTTGACAATGCTGACTAAGGGGCCGGTTATAGCTATCAGTAAAATCCATCAGTAAAATTTGAAAAAGGAGGAATCTGAAATGTTTTACTGATGAGTGTTCATAGCAATCAGTAAATTTACATCATTAAATGTTGTTTTCTTTCGATCATAACATCGAGCTTCGCGCCTCAGACAATTGTTTTACTGTTGCTTTCATCAGTAAAATTTTTAATGATGTGATCGGAACAGTACAAAATTAGAACACCAACAGTAAAACGAAATGGATTTTTTGGCTTTTGGCAGTCAGCTGTTCAGTAAAATTAAATTTCATTACTAAAACAATTAAAATGGATTCATAAATTAAATAAAACTTTAAATGCATTTTTTCTTTAAAAAAAAAAAAAATACTTGAATATAGGATTCATCTTATTGCATCAATCTTTTGCTAAAAATAAATCTGTAACATGTTCAAAAACTAAAAACAAAAATTTACTGATGGATTTTACTGATAGCTATAACCAGCCCCTAAGACTAGAATTTAATGAGCTTATCATACGATGCCATTGGCAGTTCTCATACGAAGGACAAGGATGAGAATCTAAAAACGAATATTAAAAGAATATTAGAAGTGTCAGGCGAAAGATCATTTATAAAAATAAGGAAGATCGTCTGAGGCGAAACGGAGCCCTGGGGCTCTAATAAAGTATTGGAAAAAAGAACTACTTATTTTTAGTACTTACTTATTCTTGAATGTGTGTTTTCAAGGGGCCTGGTTAGATTGATTTAAGAAAAGCCTGATATTGCTTAAAACTACACCAAAGGATGTGCGTATATGTATATAGTGAAGTGAAGTACATTTAAGAGTGCTAATTTTGATACACTGCTTTAATTCTTGTAGTAGTTTATTGCTAAATTTGTAACTTTACAAAAAGTAACTTTACAAAAGTATGATGAAAATATATTAGTTAATGTTCCTATTGATTTATTTTGTGTTTCCCTGAAGCAGGAAGGGAAATAAAATCTACAGCAACCTCTTCCTTTATTTATTTATTTATTTATTTATTCTTCTTTTCCTAAGGCCTACATCTAAAACTATTTTGAACCTCCGACGGAGTATGCGTTAAACAGGATTTTTATCTGTAGGCGATGGGTCTTTTGCTATTAAAGATTTGAGCAATGAATCAGTAGGATGTTTTTTTTTTTGATAATTTTGTTGCTATTATTCAAATTTTTTTTTGTTAATAATTAGAGCACACTCAAATGGTTTAGCTTGAATATCCATTCGAAATTCCTTTTCAACCGACTTTTGTAAAAATTGGATGGCCCAGACAAGATAGGAAATATGGCCTAAATATAAGAACCTATTGAAGAAAATCATTTTTAGATAGATAACACATAAGTACATCTTATTAAGGCACTCTGAAGGCTTATGTTGTAATCCATTACGCTAATTGACGGTATTTTCCTAACATGGACTTTCGTAGTAGGGTAGTAAAAAAAAGAGGTCAGTAATACCCAAGTTAATTTCTAAATTAAAAGAAAGTTAAGATAAAACGGGTTAAGTAAAAAACAAGATTATGATGTATAAAAGAGGTTGCTAGGGATCGGGTTTAAAGGGGCTCATCTAGAAGTGAAATATTTTTGCGCAGCTCCACCTGACGCTATATTTTGGTACCACGGGTCATGGTTCCATCAGCCATCTTGTGGGAGTATTGTGGTAGGCGTGGCCACCTTTAATCACGGCAAGAGATCCGTTTATCATCTAAAAGCCTTGTATGCAAGAGGTACATATTAGAAAGATCTAGCTCCTTAATCAGGGATGTAACGATGCATTTACAGATCCACAGAATTGTACCGGGGGCGCTGGTCAAAAGCTTTTCTTTGACCCCAACATTCCTTATATTAAAAATTAATCCAAAACCATGTGTTCGTCTAAGAGTTTTGATCGAAAAATAGAACGTTTTTTCAAATTTCGGGGATTTATTTACACTTACCCCGAATGTTGGTTTGTGAGATTTAAAAAAACATGCTTGGGTTTTAAAAAAGTATCCATAACTTTTGTGTTAAATATGGTTGTGAATTTTGTCTGTCATGCCAGAGACCTTGGGTTCAATCCCTGTCTGTTTAAATGAGTTAACTATAAAGAAAGAATCTCATAAGTTGTTACATTTCACTTTTCTTACAAAAATCTAAAAAAAAGCTAAACCATTTGAGCTTAAACTATTTTCAATAAAAAAGGCAAAACTTTCAAGAACATGTTCTTGTTCTTGTAACGAAGTCGTCCTCTAACAAATTCTAAAAAATAAAAATATATACAGGTACCTATACATAGTTAAAATCAAAGTTTGGATTTGCAATCAGCAATAAAAATTAACTCCAAAACTTATGTTTTAAAACTATGACAGCATTAAATTCAAGGTTTGCTCAAAACTTCATAGAGAATTACCAGAAATGAAGAAAAAGATTTGTACTTTGCAAAATCATCATTCAATTTATTGTTTAGAGATATTTTGTGTTTAAACTTAGCCTTAATATACCATTTTCGGTTGTCTATATCATTTGGCATTTATTTGATGAGATATGTAGAACTTAAAGGCGAGATTCGGATTCAGAACATTTTAGTCTTTCAAAAAAGTATTGTTTTGTTTGTGCAGCAGAAAATAAACGTAATTTTTTAGATCAGTGTAATCGATAAAACTCTGAAGAAATTTTAAGAGAATGGAATTCTTACTGATGTCGTAAAGGCCTGTGCAACATCGTAATGCATGCTTAATCGCGGCTTTTGGAGATCATATTCCTGATATTTGTTCGGCCAATGAAAATCATGAAATTTAATATAAAATGATTCCAAAAAAACACAATGATGGCTTTAGATTTTTATTGTTTAATGTTTTGGTGACGTCAAATGACCAATCGCTGTTATGTATATGTATGTTATAATATTAACGATCCGCTACTGTCAACTCATAGAAAACCTCCCCACGATATTTCAGGATTTGAAAATTTGCGTTTTCATACTTCTGACATGAGAGAGAGAGAGAGAAAATAGTGTGGTGCACTAAGGCGTATACCTATGTACTTTTTTGTATTTCGAATATTTATAAAAAATAATAAACTTTGGCTATTGAAAATTTAAGAACACATTATCAATGTAATATAGGGTCAAGTAAGAATTTAACAGAAAATCAATTTCACATATTGGAATTTTCAGATTTCGTAACAGTTTGGTTTCTTGTTCATTTTTATATTTATAGTGCATATCCATGATCTTATAGAAAGGAATAAGGAAGAGTCCTGCAAAGCCTATATATATACTAATGCGGCAGTTTGGAATAGTACAGAAAGGTCGGAACGGTTCAGAACGGAATCAGGCTTTAGACAAGGTTGTACGTTGAGCCCAAGCCTATTCGCTCTCTTTATCGAAGACTTAGTCGATTTCTTACCTGCTGGTATCGAACACGCTGGAGTATTAATTAAAGCACTGTTGTTCGCGGATGATATTGTGGTTCTTGCGTCATCTCCAGAATCACTATAGCTTATGATAAACCGAATTTTTTAACATGGAAAAGTCCAAGATCATGATTTTCAAGAACGGAGGAGGTAGAAACTGCCTTAATGAAAAATGGAACTACAATGGGGAGAATATAGAGATTGTCAAAGAGTTCAAATACCTTGGAGTGAACTTGACAAAAAATTTAAATATGGAAATGCACCTGAGAGAAAAGCTTACAAGTGCAAAAGCCGCCATTAGCGCATCTTAGAGTAGGTGTTTCTCAAACAAAAGTATAGCACACAGCAGTAAGTACACTGTTTTTAAGGCAGTAAAGTATGGGGAGCGAAGCAATATGAAGATGTGGAAAAATTGTTACGCTTCTATGTTAGAAGAGTCTTCCGACTACCACCAAATACGCCGAACTAAATAGTAATGTTGGAAACGGGACTGCAGCCACTTTTTGTACGAACAATTGGAATGCAGATTGATTATCTGCTTAAAATTATGAATATGGATAATTACCGATTACCGAAGATAGTGGCACTTCAAACTATTCGAGAGAGGTCAGGGTGGTATGCAGAATGGATGAAACTTGCTAGGGAGTGTGACATGGACCTTAAGATAGATACCTATGATTTTAACCATTGGAAAGAGTCACTATACCACCTTATTACAAAAGTGGATGATATGTTATGGAGAAAATGCCTTAATGAAGCAACTGGGTCCCTGCACAGAGCAATTTACAGGCAACTCAATCACAATTTGGAGGCGAAGAACTATTTTCGGGATGAATACAGCGTAGAGGAGATTTCGATGATGGTAAAGCTGCGTGGTGAACTCGTACCTCTTAACTTCATTCCACATACAAAGTATTTACCAATATTATGCTCCTTATGTTATCTGCAAGTGAGAGAAGATGTATTTCACTTCATGGGTAAATGTCTAATTCTTAAAGACATCAGAAGAAATGTTCTTGGAACGGGTTTTTTGAATGAAAATGAAATTGTATCATTGTTGAACGAAGTCGACGTTAAAAAACTTTATATGTACTGCAAACTGGCTCTAAATTATAGGGGAAGAATTGTTAATGAGAGTTTCTGAAGAAAATATTTAATCTTATTAGTAAACTATTCTAGAAAAAAAAAAAACAAAAAAAACTTTTTATATGATGTACCTAATTTGTTTAATTATAAATTATATTTCATAAAAAATAAGTATCGGAAAAAAAAATAAGACTGCAGAATGCCATGTTTTTATGATTTTTGTAAACAATGTAAAATATTCAAGACGAGCAATAAAAATCTATCCATCTATCTATCTAGTAAGGAATAAGGAGCAATTAATTAAAAACAATAACATTAAGACACTCATTTAAATGAATATTTCCATCTTCTTATAAGTCTAAATCTCTCGCTAAGGTCCTAAATCAAGGAAATTATATTTTGGTATAAGGATATATGTAGTTCTGATAAAATTTAAACACAAAATTAGAACCGCAATTGGCCCCATTCATACAGATTGCATTTTTGTCCCATTCTCACCTACCACCCAATAAATGCATCATACTTTTTTTTTTAAATTGACACTAACTCCTCAAAACACTAACATGTTGTCGTCTCTTCGTCATGCACAAATTACAATCTTTTTAAAAAGTGTTTACAATAACAATATATTACATTTATTGAGTTAAATATTTGACCTCTCGTCACTCCATACCCATTTAAATTACACACCGCATCAATTAAAACATCAAATACTGATTTTTTGATAACAATTAGTTTTACTATATTTTATTCAAATTACGAAGTTAAGTATATATTCATACTTATGAATATTTATTAATTATTTCAAAAACGTAGATTGAGAAAATAATAATTAAAAAAAAAAAAACTCAAGCTCGTGGGGATTTTAATCGAAAGTAAAACCTTAAATACGTATTTTAAAATTGACGGTTTTGCCCTGAATTATTGTTTTCTTCGAAAAATGCTGAGCAATCAAAACAACCCCTATACAATATACACTCCTATCCTGTGTAGCGAATATGGTCAGCCCAGCAGATAAATGAGGCGACCATTTACAGTTGATTCAACTCAATGTTATTGTTGGGTTTGGGTCTATACATTTAGGAGTTCATCTCTATGATTGAAATGGCTCATATTTTCTATTTAATGTTTTTTTTTTAAACCATACTGTTCTGATATTATGAATATTATATTAGGATCATAAATAGCTACACTACCACGTCACGTGGAAGTCAAAGTAAAAAATCGGAGTCAACACTCTATAGACAAGCTTTGAACCTTGCACCCAAAACAAACGATTTTTTGAAAACTTATCTTGACGAAAAAAAAAATTAAAATATTCCACGGCTCTTGTATGTGGAGGTAAAGCTTAAAGGTTAAGTGTAGGTATACAAATGCACTAGACACATTTAGACCAATAAATCTAAAAATAAAAGAAAACAAATATTCGTCAGACATGCAGACGAATTTGTGAATTAACCTTGAAAAAATAAAATAAAGAAAGTTGCAGAATTTCATCAGAGTCATAAAGTCAAAAAAGTAGATAAGATTGAGGTAGTTTTTTGAGTCATTATTAAAAAAAGAGAAACGAAAAAAAAAATTATTAGATGGTAGAATATGCTGAATTTTGACACTCACTTATCATCACGTATTTAATATTATAAAGCAATGTAATTGACCTCTATCAGAATAAGTTATGAATTTCAATGTGACTTTTAGTTCAGGAAAGGAAGATAAGAAATGGCCTTATTTCGAAAAAATTCCCATTTAAAACTTCATAAAAAGTATCCTAATTTGGAGTGTAGCGCTAAGATTTGTATTGGGGACAGAATCCCAAAAATCCAAAATCCTGAAAATCCAGAATCTTAATATTCCAAAATCCCGAAAAGTCAAAATCAAGCAAGTTTCTAGTACCTGATTGGCCAACTGCCAAAAATTCCCTTCCAATTAAGACAACTTTATTGGAAAGTAGACTGAAAGTTAGTCAAGAAAAATTTTAATAACTATCAAGTCAATTGTACGAGTACTTCTGCCAAAAAGACAGTTGATCATATTTTTTTCTTTCAACTGAAACCTGAACTTTATTACTCTATTATTTATTAATAATTAATAACTAATAAGTAATATTTCTTTACAATACAAAAAACAAATCGTGATGGACTTGTAGCTTGTCTGAGGAGTGTTTTGAAGACAATAATGTTTTAGGTAGTTTTTGTACTATTAACTTAAAGTAGAGGTTTGTGAAGTAAATTTTTGAATTTGAAATTCATGTCACTTGGAAAACTAACTAGCTGCCTAAATCAAAATTTCCGTTCAAAGAACGAAGTTGACTGCAAATGAAGTTGACTTCAAATGAAGTCCCTTATGTTGTCTGAACCTGCCCACTGCCTAATTTTTCTTGAGTTTCTCAAATAATAGACAACATTTATTTTTTTCTTATGGGATTTGTTAAATTAAGATAAAAAAAACAAGACTGAAAAGCAAACATTAATTATGTTCTTAAAGAAGTAATTTAACATACATACATACATAAATCAAAACATAATGGATATGGTTGCACTTTGGATGTATACTGAAAATAGTAGAGAGTGGATCGAGTAGAAAATAATACGTGATATCTATATCTATACTATTATATAAAAGCGAAACCATTTTAAAGTTTGTAACGCATGATCTCAGAAAGTAGTCAACCGATTTATTTGAAATATATTTTATTATTTTCTATATTGTTATGGGAGTGTTTATGGCTTTAATTTTTTTTCATTAATTATTTGTCAAACTTAAATATTATTAATTTTACATTTCTTGTACATTTTTTTTTCATTAGTTGACTTATACAACCACTCATACCTTAAAACCTATACAATAATCGACAAAGATTAGCATTGCTTCATAAAGTCAATATTGTTGCCCAAATTTGAAGCCTAAAATCACTTCTAAGTTAAACATACAACCTGAGAAATAAATAAAAACAAATTATAAAATTATAAACTTTTTGAATTTATTTTATTCAGGAAATTAGATTCCATCACAATCGCGAGGTCACTGCTTTGTTTCATTTCATTATCATTCCAACATTTTTAATTTTCTTTTCTTCCCATGCTCTTTCTCTCTTAATATGTGTTCCATTTAATAGTTACGTTTTTTCTCTTACCTACCTACCTTCAGAGATGAGTATTTACTTCATATGTAGCAGATCTACTTCATTAATTTATTTTTATGTATCTGCTACGTAGCAACTTATTTCTACTTCGTTTTAAAATTTTTTGTAACGCACAAAATTTCATTTAAGATGTGTTGTATTGATTCATTTTTTGTTAACTGAAAAAACTTCGTTTTGATTTAACTGACAAAAAGTTAGAATTGTTAGAACTTTTGGATCCAAAAGTAATACAAACTGAAATATATCCGACAATCCTTCCACTTTTGAATGAATTTCCTTATTTTGATAATAATGTAACAAACATAGAAACTCTGAACTCCGAATTAAGAACGCTTATGGTTACTAAAAGTATAAAAATGAACGTCGACGAAGATGTTGTTGAGTTTTGGACGCGTTTACACTCTCAGAAAAATATATTGAAAGAAGATATGTTTAGGGTGTTGCCCGACTATATGCTTACACTAGCTAGTTTACCGCATAGCAGTGCAGCAGCCGAAAAACGATTTTATTAATAAGAGAGTTTGTGGCTGGGCTGGAAGATTTTAAACCTTCCAAGAAGTTATTACGATATTTTTCAAAGTTTAAATATGTTCAGGAGGGCTACGTATTAAGAACCGATTAAAATCCTTATTATATGCATATACTTTATAATATTTTATGAATTTGTGTTATGTTTCCTTTAGAGGAAAATCTAATTTAATTTAAAACAGAATGTTCCTATTTATTTCAATGTAATAATTTACCTAAATAGTATGTACTATAATATATGAATTTGTGAAACTTGTTCTAGTCAATGTATGTTTTCGTTATATGGATGTTAAATAAAATGAAAATAAATTTGTTTTGTTTGTATTTTTTGTTTTTTTCATTATCTGCTACATATTTTACAAATCTACTTCGTTTTTTTGGGCAAAATGCTTCATTTTTCGGGCTTAGCATTCTCATCCCTGCCTACCTTACCTACATATTAAATTTTTCTGTATTGTATAGTTCATCAACTAACCTACAGTCTACACACACACATTATTTTTTTGTTTCTCTCATTCTATCGTCACATCGCTGAGCAGTGTGGGCTCTTTTTTTTGAGTTACTATGGACATTTAATTAACTACAGTGCCGTGCACATGAAATGCCGATTTATCTAAAGAAAAATTAGATCTTTTTTATTTTTCTGGTTCGAGGAAGTCAATAAATTATAATTCTTCCAATTTAAAAATAAATAAAGTTCTATTATAATAGCTTGAATTACCGATTTTGTATCACTTCCTCGAACAATAAAACTGAAATTAAGTTAAAATTTTCTTTACAAATAACTCGAAGAAGGTACTTACAATGACGTCGATAAAAAGAGCACACAAATGTGGGTAGGTTAAGTCAGTTGCACTGCACTGAACATGAGCAGATGAATAAAAAAATGTGTCTATGGATACTTACACACGCATACCTATAGATGTATGAGAACATTAAAAAAACAAATTTGTTTTTTTTTTACAGCAAATCTATACTATTATATAAAAGCGAGACCATGTATACATATAAACTAAAATTAATATTATTGTAGAAAATATGCTCAGTCCCATTGAGAAATTTTTTCATATGCTAATACTAATATTCAAAAAATGTTCGTGGTTACAATTTGCGAAGCAACGCAAGCACGGGTCGGCTAGTATCTAATAAAGGGTGATTTTGTAGCTATTATCTTTTTGGCAACACTGGTTTAAACAACTGACGCACGTTTCATGTTTTGTTTCATTGTCAAACATCTTCAGTTTGGTCTATAATGTAACCATGAATTGTCTTACAAACGAACAACGCTTGCAAATTATTGAGTTTTATTATCAAAATGCGTGCTCTGTTAAGAAAGGTCATCGCGCGCTTCTTCCAGCGAGCGACGAAGTTCAATTTTGGCTCAATGGATACGTAAATGTAGAATTGTCGATTTTGGAGTGAATATCAGCCAGAAACATCGCAAGAGCTACCAATGCATCCACAAAAAGTCACAGCTTGGTGCGGTTTATGGGCTGGTGGCATCATAATAGTACGTCTTCAAAGATGATGCGAATAGTAACGTAACTGTGAATGGTGAGCGCTACCGTGAGATCATATCCAACTTTTTTTTTGCAAAAAATGCAAGAGCTTGACTTGCATGAAATGTGGTTTCAACAAGACGGTGCCACATTCCACACAGCACCCGCAACAATGGACTTATTGAGAGACAAGTTCGGTGAACATTTTTTTTTCACGTTCGGGACCGGTCAATTGGCCACCTAGATCGTGCGATTTAACGCCTTTAGACAATTTTTTGTGATGCTTTGTTAAAGCTCATGTCTACACAGACAAGCCCGCTTCAATTGACGCATTGGAAGACAGCATTGAAGCATTTATTCTTGCGATACCGGCCGAAATGTTAGAAAGAGTATGCCAAAGTTGGACTAAGCGGATGGACTATTTAAGGCGCAGTCAAGGTCAACATTTGCATGAAATAATCTTCAAACATTAAATTATATGGACCGTACTATCGATTCAAATATAGATAGATTTGATGCATTTTTCTGAATTTAATGTATTTTTTTTTTGAAAAACTTTCCTATAGCTTTTAAAAAAATCACTTTTTATAATGAAAATGTGTGATAAAAGGCGGAATTCTGAAGCTGACAAAGACTAATTTCACTGTTTGAATAATTGTTTATTATTTTAGTTTCGTACAGAATATTCGCCTCTCGAAAAACGCTTTTATGAATGTTTGCATTGGTGGCCCTTCCGCATTCAATTCTGTTACAAATTGTTTGAAGTCACATGTTTTTAAATGTCCCTTGGCTTATTTATGATGCGCAATTGCGCACCCATGCATTCTATTAAAATTTCACATTGCTTTTGCTTCGTATGAATATTTTTTCTAACACATAGATTCTCTGTAAGTAAATTTCATTTGCGTAAATTATTATTATTACTGAAATTAACATTTTAAGACATTCTTCGCTCGTTCCGATATACGAATACGATATCACATTTGCTGTAGAAATAAATTTTCCGTATTGCGATGCTTTTGACATTTGGAAACGAGTTGCCAGGTAAAAAATTTAACTTTCGAAATTGTCAATCCGTTAGTACTAGATTTCCGTTTTAGAGTACATAATATTGGTATTTTGAAATTTTCACTTTCGGAACAAAATAAAGAGTAGGGCTCCTGCGTGCGAGTCATTTCAGGGATGAAGAGGACAGTTTTTAAGCTGAATCAGAACGAATAATTTGAGAAAGCACTTTTCATGACAAAAATTACTCTTGGAGGATTCTCTATCCTCACAAGAGGCAGTACCCGTGAAAAAAAAACTTTAGGAGGTACAGAAGTGGATTGAACTCAAGACCTCTAACACGACACTCATGACAGTCCACTAACCGTCACGCAACGGATATTATTTAAAAAAAGAGATTACCCTTTTTAATTTCGAAAATCGTTTGTGGTGTTTTCAAGATATTTTAATGTGAAAAGATCTGTCAAAGGAAAAAAGATAAAAGACATGATTGCGTACATTGAGTTGCAGAATTGGTTATGGATTAATCTCAATTTACTACTCATGGCTCTGAAACCATTTTCAAGTTGTAGGTATGCAATAACCAAAAATCAAGAAAATCATAATGTTTTCTTATTGTTTGCTTACAAATTTAAATTGATAGATGGATAAAAAGTGGAGTGGTTTCTTGGAAACTTCGGTGCCGAAATAATTACTTTTGTTAAATTTTTGTTTTTAGTTTCTTCGAGAAATACAAATTGGGATTTAACTCAAAATTTTGACATAACATAATTGCTGTTGAGAGAAGTGCACTTATTTGACACTTACTTGTCAGTTCAGAAAAAAATATATACATATGTCCATATGATAGCTCATCTAAACTCTCTGTTTTATTCATATTATCAACCTGTTCAAAATACAAATTCCTCCTTTCGAACTCTTCATTTGCTATACCACTTCACATGAAACTAAGATAATTTATGTCTAACAGAGGACGCTGCTTTTTGCTTCCATTAACCTAAAGGGCCAAAAGAAATGCATTTTACTGTATTCCAATTTACAATAAATAAAAGAATAAAGTATAATCAACAAATAAATAAACTTTTGGCCATTGGAAATTAAGGGAAAGTATATTCTTTGTAAAAGTTGTGGATACCGTGATATTGATATAGAATATAATTCTTTCACAACTTACATTTTACATCTCATTTTAAGTAACATTTCAAGAATAAAAGAATCAGACAAAACGATTGATACGCTCACTTTTGGTGTCGACTCCAAAATCTGGTTGGTTAAATCTCTTTGAAACTCGAAGATTACATTAGCTCGTAATTATAATTAACATCTGGTTGCTCTTCTTTGTTCTATAGAATGGGCTTAAAAAAGGGAGTGTGTAAGTCACTTAATTCTGTTTATTCGCCCATGTAGCCTCAGGGTAAGAAATACTAACAAACAAAAATCGTCTTAGATCAATTTTTTTTCTAAAATGATTGAAATTTTGTTAATCAACTTTTTGATGTACAAAATTGTATAAAACAAAAAAAAAACACTGTTTTAGAAAAACTTAGGATTTAAATATGCTACCAATTGTTATACCAATTTTGAACAAAAGCTACGTTTTTTATCCAGTCTTTTGAATTTCTCTGAATTTGTGTCATTTAATTGTGTGTAGAAACTTAGCATTAGAATAGAAAACATCTTTTTTTTAAGAATCCTGTAATTAACTAAAAGTAGTGTATGACTCCTAAGAATTATGTTTTACCTGAGGTCCTATGTACATACTTTTCCTTACCCTTTCTCTTCAATCTACTAAATTGTATGTACCTCCTTCTTACAGTGTTTTTTTTCCAAAGTAAATGTACCAAATCAGTATCAGAACATTGAACAAATAAAATTAAAAATACCTATGTGTTTTTTTGTTGATTTTGGGTTTTTTTATTGATTTTTTGTTTTTTATTAATTCTTCTTAAAACGAAATTTTTATTTAGAGCACTTTCAAGATCACAGATCAATATTATAGCATTTGGTAATAATTCTTAACTTAAGAAACATTAATTTATTATCGTTTTGTTTTTGTTGGTTTGTTGGTCTTATAAATAAATAAAGATGAAGAAAAAACAATAAGTTCAAAAATGATATTTACAAACTAAAGCCACAAAAATGATAAAAATAAAATTAAGAAAGTAATAAATATTCAAAATGGCACTTAGAAATAATTAATAATATAAGTACAAAATAATATTCAAAGTAAAATTAAATACAATTAAAAAAGTACTTCGTTTTTTTTTTACGACTTTTGTCCAAAAAACAAATATCTTTGACACCAATTTTGAACATCGTCCTCATCGTCACAGCACAAGGGATATACTATTTGGGATTTCGTTACTTTGGCACAACGCATACAAAGTTCCATAACATCCATGTCCATGTCACATTTTTGAAGTTTTCTTATTGTTTCAGCACTCAGGTGGCCATTATATTCGTAGGCATCTGTGTCCTCTGATGGCTCTGAAGGACGGCAAGTTACCAAAGTACAAATGCAAGCAATAATTACCAAAAGGTAAAGGGCTTGAGAATGCATTAACTATAAAGAAACAAGAAGAAGAAAATATGGTTATTAAGCTATAGTTTTGATGTTATGCACTTTAAATGCAATTATTCTATTTTGAGACTAAAGGGGTTATCAAGAAAAAGTTGTACAGATATTATAATGTAGGCTAGGCTAAAGTTTGAAGTAATATTATTTGTTTAATTTGATTTCTTTTGTCTTTTACAGAAAATTAATCTCTTTTGTGACGCCAGTGAAGCTTTAGTATGTACCACTATACCTATCTATAAATATCTTGAAATAGGATTATTTCTATAAATATTAAAAATTATATAATGCAGTATTTTTAGTGTGGTGATTACGAGGAAAACTTCTAAAACTGAAATCAAAGAAGAATATTCTCAAAAATATTTGAGACCAAGGATTAAACCTTTTTGAGAGTTGCTTACAATCGAACACTTTCAGAAGCATTTTAGAGCTTTTGGGAAGATTGAAGCTAAGTACAGACGATTATCAGATCAGTTTATGTTTCTAAAATATCCGTTTCCCAGAAATATCTATATTTAAATGTTCCAATACGTTCAAGTATTTGTTTTAGCTGCTGTAAAAATTCTAACATTCCCAAGTTAAATATAAAAAAGGATAAAACTGATTTGACTTCTAGGCAAGGCAGTATTTTTATACAAAGTTTTCCTGGGGGGTCATTCCGTAAAACGATTATCCTCAAACGATAGCGTTTTGACGATAGTCTCACTTCACGTAAGACGATAATCGTCAAAGTGATATCGCCAAAACGATAGCGTTTGCACGATAGCTAAATAGGTATCGTCTGTCACTGATTTCCGAATACTAACTATGTAAATTGAAATAAAGAGATAATTCAGAACCTCTATCTCTTCCAACCTATATGTAAGCATTTTTGTTTTTTCTTTCTCACTTGTAAAAAAAATCTAAACCATTATAGTTCTGTTCAAAGTTTTCAAAAGAGGGCTTTACAATTTCAATAATATCAGACTTGAATAACATCGTCGAAGGCAAAAATAAAAACAGTAACAATAACAATATACATCACAAAATAGTTTGTAAGTTTGGTAAAAAGCAATTTGTTGCAAATTTTCACAACTTATTATAGACAAAAACCAAGTTTAATAATATTTTCAAGTTATCGAACAAGCATTATCTTTCGTTGAGTTCATTTTGACATTTCAGTTATTTTATACTGAAAACGATAGACGAGACGATGGTGACAATGTTACGTGAAGCAAATTATTGACGATATCGTTAATGATGATGGTTTTGAAAATTACGGAATGACTCCCCTGTTCTGTAAACGTGTTTTAGAAAGTTTTAGAAACCTAAAATGCATACACACATGTCTTAAAATCGCATGAACTTAAAATTTTATGTTTTTATTTTATGACATAAAAAAGTCATCCTCAGCTCTTGTCAGATGACGATTTAAATTGTCATTTGTGTTGACGCAAAATAAAATCTGGTTCCTGTCTTAAAATTCAATTGTATTACTAAAATTTGCCAACCGTGTGAACAGACAGTTTTACAAGTTATTTACAGTCAGCTCATCAGTTCATTGAAAGATTTTGTCAGAGTCCTGTCAGATTTGACATTTCTGTAAGTTCTGACAAATAATGCGTACATACATAATTTAAAACGACATAAATTCTGTTGTAGACTCTTAACCAAACAAAATATTACCTAAACTTTATTTTATGTCAGTGAAATAAAAGTTATTCAGTTTATGTTTTTGAAATGTGAGAGCTTTCAGAATTACATATTTGGAGTTTGGAGTTATTGTTAAAATAATTTAAATTTTATTTAAATCTTTTAAACGTCAATTTATATTTACTTTTTTGCATTTCATTGGATTATTTGTATATTGTCAAATTTGGTTAAACTTTCTAATTAAATATTGTGTTGAAAATATTAAGAAATTTATGTATGCAAATATAGAAGTTGATAAGCAAGTTTATTTTCTCTGAAGTACTTTAAGCGAAAACAATAAAAAGTTGATAGCTCCACGGCTAGAAAAAAAATTTCAACATAATGAGTACGAAATTTATTATTATTAATATTGCTCCAATTTTTTGTTTTTGAAGTTCAAACTTTCTCATTTGCTAATGTGTTTGAGATTTATCAGAAATGTTTTACTTTTGGTGTTGAAAACTAAACTCATTATCGATCATGGCTTGTGACTATTGATTATTTGAACTTGTGCACGATTGTCGCTAATAACGTTATTGCTTACAGTTATCATAATGCATGAATTTCAGCAATCTTTTGCTGAACGAAATTTAGTTTACATCGTGTTATCCACTTCAATTGTTACAGGTGTTCAGGTGTTACAAGTTACAGGTGTTCACACCTGGAGTTGATTTTGTATAATCAATCAATAATTTTATTTCTTATCATTTTTTGTGTTATTAATAAAAGAGTGCGCATTATTTTAATTTATTAAAACGAAGTAGAGATTTTTTAAGATTGAATAGTGTACTTTTTAGGAAAACAGTATTTTGAGAAGATTTAAAGTTAAAGTATTCTAATGAAAAGTGTTTTGTTCATACAGCTTTTTTATATACAGTGTTCCAAATTTACACCATTTTTTACATTACATTACATTTCACACTACTCAGCACATAAATGTACAGAGTAGAGAACACAGCACCTTGAGCGACTAGACTATATAAGGTGATAACAACACAAGACATTAATACAAGACAGAAGGACAGAAGAGAAAGAACAACAGACAGAAAGAACACATGACAACAGCACGCGGTAGGTTTCGAGACGGCCGGCCCCCCATCTGACTACTAACCGCGTTCACTGATGCTTGATTTCGGTGACGGTAATAACTGAAATTTGACAAAATGTTTTTTCTAAAAAATGATTAACTAACGTTCTTTGTTATTGCGGTTGATCCGTTTTTTTTTTTCTCTATTTCACCCTTAGTCTAAGAAAATTAGATATTTGTTTCAAAAAAGTTCAGACATAGATGAACTTTTGTGGATAGCTTCTTTTGCACTTTATTTAACACCTTCTAGAATATTCGGACATAAGCAAACAATTTTAGGGGGTTGAGAATATTGAAGTGCAATTTCATCCAAAAGTTGCTAAATACTTATAAATTACTGATACGACGCAAAAAAGTTTGGTTGAGAGTGTGGTGATGTAGAACTTTGCGATACTTTGTCCGATGCAAGGAAAATTTAAACATTATTAAGAGCACTAAAGAAAAGGATTTAAATATTACGAACAAAAAATAAAAGGTGTTTGAGATGATTTTTTTTTTTTTCAAAAATTCATAAAGTTTTCAAGAAATTTCAATAGAATTCCAACTAACCCTTTCTCAACATCAACATCATTTACGAATCAATGATAAGACCATTTTTGTATCTAATTTTTTTGGACTTTTAAAATTTATCATTGATAAAATTCTAAAAAGTGGAATTGAAGTTTCAGTGAATAATCCTAAATTAAGGCAGAAAAACCATGGCTATAGTTTAAAAGTCCTTAAAAATAAATTAGGTGGTGCAACAGTCCGTTGAGAACTAGGGCCTAATGACTTACAACACTCAGCCATTCATGTGTACGAGTAATGTTGTCAGGGATGAAAGGAACCTACAGTTTTAGGCCGAAATCAAACGGCCTATTTGAGAAATCACTTTTCATGAGAAGAATTACTCTTGTAGGATTGGCGTGACAGCCTTACGCACTGACCATCACGCCAGACGTATTAATAGTCCTTAAATTTAGTTTATAAATATAAATACAATACAAAATTAAATTATTAGAAAACATAAATGCATTTTTATTTCTTCATAGGAAATATATTAATTAGTATGTAAATTGTAATTGTAATTAAAATAAGTTATAAGTATTTTTTTATTCAGTTCACAATTTTTTGTAATATAACATTGTTAATATATTTTTTCAATTATTCAGCCCAAGTTGTTACTTTGACAACGAAAATAAAGATACTTGTGTTTGAAATTACATTCAAACATAACTTATTACTGTTAAATAAAGACATAAGGTTCGAAAAGTAAGTCCGATTAAATTGAGAGAGGATTCCCCTTTATAAATTACGCACCTCGAATTGAATATTAACATGCTTCCAAATAATGTTCTATGGTACATTATAATAATTTAAACAAAAAATGATAAGAAATGTTTTGACTGTATTTTTGAACCTTGGACTAAAAATATATAAGATTTTGGCAAACAAAAAATAACGACCAAGAAAATCAAAGGTCCGCGGCTTTAGCTGCTTTGATATGCATCCGGCGTGGCGCTTGTTAAGAGAGATTAGCTATTATTCTATAGGAACTAAAATATACAATACTTTTTATGTCGGTAAATAAGATTTAAAAAATTGGAACTAATAAAGTTAATTTAAAAAAAAATGAGGATTTTTTTTTTATTAAAAAAGTATTTCTAAAGTAAAAGGTTTCGAATTTTATTTTTAATTAAAAAAATTAAACTCACTTTTAGTTGCATTTTGATTTTTGTTGAGTGAATTTTATTGCTCTTTGCAAATAAGGACGAAATCGATGAAAAATAGTTTTTATATTTACGCCAAAAATAAACAAATGGTTCGTTTTGAATTAAGCGTCTTTTGGCACACACACTATGAACTATATAAAAATCACTTTCCCACCGTTATGTGATATGCTAATTTTAATATCTATTAGAATTTTCGAAATTTTATGAACTTTCAAATAAAAAAATTAATGGATCTGTTCTCAAACACGGCTTCTTAATGAAACTGAAATGCCTTCAACATTCAGATCATTTTTATATAGCAAAATTTTGATATGATTTGAAAATATCCCCCCACCTTTAATGAGAGAAGACTTCTCTGTCAGCCAAGAATAAATGAGATAACTGTAGTTGTATTATAGCTTTTTCTTGTATATTAAAAAACACGTCTATATCTCTCTCTCGCGCAAAAAGCCTGATAGAGATTTAAAACAAAAACAATCTCAATTCATAAAATGGATCAAAAAACCATAAGTGCTCTGAGTATTGATTATTATCACCACCCACAAGAACCATTCTTATCAGGAGGGTATACCAAAGTATTTAAAATGTTTCAATTAAAATTTACTCAAATAGAAGTCTCTCAATTTTTTGTTTGACCGAAAAAACTCTCGCTATACTGATTTAATCTGTATCGAGCTTCACACTCCAATAAGCTATGAATGGCTCTGATCATGTTAGTACCTATTAGACCGATCAAGATTAGAGCTGGCATTATGCCAAATGAGGTAAGGAAGGCGTGAGACGTTGACTTCATAATAATAAAACAATAAAATATAAAGCACTTCATCTGTCGATTGTGATAAGAATAATATATACAATATAAAATGTTTAATCAGTTCAAAATGAAATTAAAAAGAACAAAACAGAGAAATTACCATTTTAATCTGAGGTAGGTGTCAAAAACTGGATCAGGCCTTTGACATTATCATCACGCATTGTAAACATCTTTCCCGTGGTGATGATAAAACTCGGCTAGCTATTATAGGTGCATAGATCCAAAAATAGAAACCTAAGTCCAAGTCCGGGAGCTCCGCATTATCTACATTATGTCTCGTGCTGTATTAATATGCTGCTCTTTTGCAATGACAATAAAATACAACAATATAATTAACATTATGGCCATTAAAAAGCATATTAATCGAATCGAAGTTTAATCTTAATTGCCTCGACCAAGACTGATAGTGTTACTGTTGATGAGTTGAGGTTCGGAAGCGTAGCGAAGCGAGCATATAATTTAAAAATGTTAAAATAAAAAGAAATACAATCAAAATGAACGCATGTTGCATTAAATTGTAATTTGTTTTTATTTAATTTCAAGATGATAAGAATTCTCAGGCCAGTCAAAGGTTTCGTGTTTTAACATCGGTTAACTACAACATTACGTATATATGCACAGTACATATAGTATTTATGGAATGTGTTTGCAGGGAGAAGGGGAAATTGATTGCGTTCATTATGCGACGACGTTTTACTTCCTATAACTAGGTACATATAATTATGTTTCCTTGAGTTTGGGGGGCATGTAATGTCAATGTTTGAATTGATAATGTCTTAATGGAAGCTGTATAGGAGCATCATCACTAGCATATTGATGGTCAAGTTTGTTTATTTTTAAATATGTGCGTTCTTAAGAAATTAAAACGTGCCACTTGGGACCTTGGAAATAAATATTCAATTAGAGAATCTAGCTTGTTAGTCCAGTCGCAATAGGCATACAATTCATCAAACCTAGGTATAATTCTCATATCTATGAAAATTGGTACAGGCACTGATAGCATCGTCATTAACAAGTCACAAAAAGTCCCTACAAATCCCATTAAAAGCATTGGAAGTTATTAAGGTTTTTTTGTCAAAAACTTCCGTTTTAAGGTTGTAGCTTTTGAATGGTAAATGCTTAAAAAAGTAATTATACATTTTTTTGACGACATAGCGATAAAAATTTGCCTTTTAGTGAGTTCATAAAACCTACAAACAAATATTTATTTGTCATAATTTTTTGATATCCCCTACAGAGATGAAAATAAAAAAAATGCATTTTTTGTATAACTTTAAGAATTAATATAAACATTAGGGTGATTCATTTCTGCAAACATTTTTTTTTTCTCGGTGCTTAAGCGAAATATTAATTTACTTATAGAAACAAAAATTCTCACCAAGGTAGAGCTCTTAATATCAATTTTTAGTACTTACAGTTTAAATTTGAAGTTTTCCCATTTAAAATGCATGTAAAAAAAATGATATTTTTCAAAGTTCTAATGCTCATTCATCTTTTACAATATTATCAACCGGTTTAATGGACCTTATAAGGAATTTCACGCTCTTTAAAATTGCTCTTGTGTTTTTTTGTGTAACTCGCACTGGTTCGCCAGTAGGAGTCATCAAAGTTCAATTTTTTTTATTGAATAGCTTTTTTTTCCAATTTTTTTGAGCAATTCGCAAAAAGTAGGGAGAAAAAAAGGGCTGATTGGTAAAAATAGTCCTTTGACAAGTATTTATTCAATTTACAGCCATTTTTATTCCTCATAACTTAAGAAATTGATAAATACCAATCAATCATGCTATTTAAATTGAACCTCTTTATTGATTACTTGAATTAATTGAATCTTTTTTCAAAGATGTCGACGTGTTAAATCGGTTCGAATACGACTCAGATCACAGGTTAGTAAGGGCCAAGCTACTGATCAATCATAAGACAAGGAAGTATTACAAGAAAAACCAGTATGTACTAGAAAAAGAATCCAGCCCGATTCAAATGCTGAACTACAACAAGGAATTAGAGCTCCGCCATCGCATTTTGAAGGAAACGAATGGTCATAGAACGGTTCAGGAAAAATACGACCAATTCGAAAAAACTTTGAAAATAATATCTTCGAAACATGTCTTTAAAACTCTCGAGAGTACAAACAAAAATAAAATATCAGTGGCTACACAAAACATGATACAGAGAAGGGAATTTTTAAGGAAAATTGAAAACATCTCACAAAATGAAAGAATAGAACTGAGAACATTAAGAAAAGAGATAAAGAAAAAAAGCAAACAAGAAATAAGAGAATTTCACGAAAGAAATATAAAAAATATCTTAGAAAGTACTAAATCGATAAAGAAAGTCAAACAAAGCTTGGAATTAGAGAAGGAATGGGTCTTAGGGGTTTCGAAAAACAACGAACAAGTCCGGAACAGAAGACAAATAAACGAAGTTGCAACAGAATTTTATAAGGACCTATACTCGAATAATCGTCAAAATACAAACATCGGTAGTATAGAACAGAGGCTGGAAGAAGAATCTGAAGAAATTTTACCGTTTCTTCAAGACGAAATAAAAAAGGCTATAATGGAACTTGGGAACGAAAAGAGTAAAGGCAGTGATGGAATCGAAGCCGAAATCCTAAAATATGGAATTGAAACGTCTTCAGCGTGGCTTAAAGATATTTTCAACGATGTTATGGCTACTGGAGAAGTTCCTATCCAATGGACAAAGTCGTACATCACTCTATTGCACAAGAAAGGGAAAACAGATGACATCAACAACTATCGTCCAATAAGTCTTATATCTAACATCTACAAAATCTTTGCAAAATGCATCTTCAAAAGGCTGGAAGTAGACCTCGGACAACATCAACCAGTGGAGCAGGCAGGTTTTCGATCAGGTTCCTCAACTACAGACCACCTGCAGGCAGTTAATCAAATCATCGAAAAAAGTGGAGAATATCGATTACCGGTTTATTTCATTTTTATTGATTTTAAAAAGGCTTTCGATACCATTAACCAAGACTTCATGTGGAATGCACTCCTTAACCAAGGTATAAATTGTCGTTGGGTTAGAGTTTTCAAAAAAATGCATGACTCTTCCACTGCTCAGATAAAAACTGAAATATTTGGAGAGCCATTCAAACTTCAAAGTGGAACTAAACAAGGAGATCCAATCTCACCGCCTTTCTTTGCGGCTACTCTAGAAGAATGTTTTAGAAAATTAGATTGGGAACACATTGGCATAAAAATCAATGGAAAATATCTTTCAAACTTAAGGTTTGCTGATGATATTATTTTGATGAATGATAATCCTGAAGATCTTCAAAAGATGATAAACGAACTCATTCTCGAATGCTCTAAGGCAGGGCTTCAAGCAAACGAAAACAAAACCAAAGTTATGACAAATGCGACCAAAACACCTATGCATATTAATGGAGAGCTGATCGAATATGTGGAGGACTTCATAATATTTAGGACAATTAGTTTCATTTAATAATAGAGAAGAGAAGGAGATCTCTCGAAGGATAACAAACGGATGGAGGCAATTCTGGGACGTGAAAACTATGTTGGACTCGAATATCTCAAACGTTACTAAGAAATACATTTTCGATTCCACAGTTTTACCAGTGCTAACATATGGCTCCCAAACATGGACGAACAACGTTGCAATAATAAGGAAGCTTTCAACAACTCAAAGGGCAATGGAAAGAGCAATGCTAAAAATAAGAAGATCTCAGCGAATCAGAAATGACAACATACGCTCATGGACAGGATTCGAAGATATTATTTTGAAGACAAGAAAGCTGAAATGGGACTGGGCAGGGCATTTTATGAGGAAGTCAGATGAAAGGTGGTCAAAAGAATGTACAGAGTGGACACCGTTTAGTGGTACCAGATCAGTTGGGCGTCAGCCAAAAAGATGGAAAAATTAGCTTCATGCTTTCGACAGACTTTGGTTTCAAAAAATTCACAACAGAAACGAATGGAAAACAATGGGGGAGACTTTTGCCCGTGCATAACTATATTTTTGTTAAAACAAATCAATTTGATTTATGTAAATATTAATATTATGAATTAATGAAAAAGAAAATGTAATATAGTATTAAGGCAGAATAGCTAATAAATAATAATTATAATTGATTACTAATGTATTTCTCTATAGCAACAACTTTTTTTAAATTATTATGATTTCTGGCTTATGATAAATATCGGAATTTTTCGACTGCAGCGAGGGAACCTCTCAACTGACGCAAGCGCCATCTGGCAGTCAACTCTTTCCCGCCCATAGGGTGGAAACACAATAGGAATTTGCTGTCGTCTGCCAAAACTCAAATCAGTTTCATAATATAAATATTTTATCATACAACATTACAGGTCTTAAAAGTAAACTTGCACAACCTGACTTTATTAACTTTATTCAGAACTTCGATGTTTTTATTTTATTAGAAACTTTTTTTGAAGAAAAAAATGAAAATTATTTTATTAAATATTTTAAGAATTTCAAAATTTTGTCTTCACCTGCTACGAGAACAAATGTTTATGGTAGAGCTAGTGGTGGAATTCTATGTGGAGTAAAAAAAACTATAAATCACGATTTTATAAAACTATTTCGTATTCAGAACAGAATTATTTTTCAAATTTCTATTCAAAATATTAAATATTCAATTATCCCCGTGTATTTAAATTGTAGTAACTGGCATAACGATTTCGATGATCTAACTGAGTTTTTGAATAATGAGAATCTAGAGAACATAAGGATTATTGGCGACCTAAACGGCAGGATTGGAAGATATCAGAATCAGTCACTCATCAACATTCAAGCAGAATCCCAACAAAATATCAAATCCTCAAGAAACTCCAAGGATGGAATTACAAACAGAAATGGTAGACTTCTCTGTGAACTCTTTGAAAACTTTAGTCTTTTTGTAATCAACGGTTCAACTAATGGTGATGTTTCTGGAGAGCTGACTTTTATCAGCAGTCAAGGTGTATCAGTAATTGACTATTGTGCAGTTTCAACAGATTGGCTAAGCTCATTGGTGGACTTCAGTGTGGGCTCGGTAAATTTTTCGGCGCATCTCCCAATAGAAGTGAAACTGAAGTTCTGTGTTCAATCGACGCAAACAAATACAAACAACTTCGTAAAATGGAAATGGAACGAAAATATGGCTCCCCTCTATAGAACACTTTTAAACAGGCAATGTGGTTCACTCCCTCAAATTCTACCAACAAATATCGGCCAAATAGGTGAAGAAATAATAAAAACGATTAAAGCGTCAGCTCCTTTCGCTAACAGTAACAACTCCAATTATACATTTAAACCTAAAAACGCATGGTTCGACAGTGAATGTAAGAGATGGCGAAATTTATCATTTGTCTACCTTAAACTATTCCGCTCAACAAATGCTTTATTTTTCAAAAACATATACCTACATGTAAACAAACAATATAAACTTGTTTGTATTGAGAAAAGGAAAAATCACTTAAATAGCATTGCAATAAAACTATCAATTTCAAAGAACTCGAAAGAATTCTGGGGCTATGTGCAAGAACTTGGAGGGCGAAACAGGAGCAACTTAAACTCTCCTGAAGCTGAGACACTAGCAGATCATTTTAACACTGGAGTACACGCGCCCTATTTTTGTACACCAATGCACGCGTGGCCTACTATGGTAGACCATTTAATAATGTTAATAATTTTTTATTTTGAAAACATATAAATGAAACAAATATTTTTACGTAATATTCATTTAGCCGTAAACATTTAATAATCATAATTTATGAATTTTAAGTTGTAGTGTAAAGAAAAAAAAATAATTATTTCAATACAAAAAAAAATAACAAAAATGGCAGTTCAGAAATCAATAGGTCAATTTTTTGTTGTTAATTGTTATAAATATATAAAAAATTAATTTTCGTAGCATCGAAAACACACTACAGCCTGGTGGTCGGGACAAATCCATTTGTGGCAAGTCTTCCACCATTTTTTGGTGGATCTATTTCGGGCCCTGAAACACTCAGCGCATCTGCCCACTCGCCCCATCTTCGGTGCCAGCTCGTGCTGTACCTGTTCAGATTTCCCTAAAAGCATCCCAATTCTAGTCCTTAGTTGACTAGGAACTGTTTCAATCGATATCCGGTTATTTAGTAACGGTTTTATCAGATTGTATGACAAGTCCTGCAAAAAGGTACGCCTCACAATTTTTTTATGGCTCACGTTCATTTGGTTGATAACAAGAGCGTTGATACCAAAAAATTTTCTTATTGGGACCAATTTATCAAATTCTCGGCGTTGAGCTCTGCCAGTGACGTCATCAAATCTTATAGTTCTCAAAAGAAAACGAAATCTATTTATTGACATCGCCGTGTATACTATTTCTAATGCCGTGCCTTGAGAGTTATTCCAAAAATCTTTTAGGTTCTGACACCCATTTCTGGATACTCCAATAACATACAACAACCCCAGAAAAGCTATTATTTCAATAGAATCGGTGGGTTTAGCATCCCGGTCTCTTTGAAAGTTGTCTTTTATCTTGCCAATATATATATTAGTGCAACTTACAAGAATATCCATAATGTCCTGTGTAAAAAATAATTCAAAACTCGACACCGTATCCTTGGCTTTCCTAGCTGCTTCTCCTTTTGGGCCTGATCGTATTACCTGAATATTATGGGCTCGAGTTCGAGTAGCTGGTGGTACATTTTTTGACCAAATTGTACCATTTGGACATTTGTACGCTGATGGTCTTCTACCAAACAATTCCGTGAGAGGTATATTATCTGATTCCGAAAAGTCGTCCAATCCACTTTCGAATTCTTGAATGTCCACCTCACGCTCACGAACCAGGTTTTCAAAATCCGGCAACGGTCCTAATTCCTCTTCTTCACTGTCAATTGGATCATCGAAGACGTCATCAGTCTCCATCTCCAAAAGATATCTATCTAGGTCTGAATTACTCATGATGAAAAACCTTTATTTTCTAAGAAAACAGATACAGAAATCAAAACAAATTGGTACACGAATACTCGCGCGGACTACTTAAGCTTACCTAAATTTTTACACGTATACTCGCGCGGACTACTATGGTAGACAAGTGACTTTGGCATTTAATTACATAACAATGCAATCGGAAACACTTGAAGTGAGATACTGACTTGTTGACAAATTTAGTTGATGAGGCTTATCTGAACTGACAATAATCTGACATAAAAAACTGTTAAGTTATGAAGAAAACTGTTACTGTGGTCTACTATAGTAGGCCACGCGTGCACTCCAGTGTTAAAACGCTTTTGTCGGCTGATGAGAACGCACTTACCTTTTCGTACGCACTTCCCAACGTTAGCGTAAATGAATTGGATACCCCAATTACCTTGATTGAGCTCATTTCAACCCTCCGAAGTATGAAAAACAACAAGTCACCGGGAGTAGATGGTGTTCCAATAGAATTTTTCAAAAACGCTACTGAACAATTAATGATGTATCTAGTGCAATATTTCAATCACCTGTACGACGAGTCTTATGCTCCAAAGAGCTTCAACAGTGCACTCATTATTGCAATCCTTAAGAAAGGCGATGCTAACTTGCCTTCTAACTATAGAGGAATCTCCATTCTAAATAGCTTGAGGAAGATTTTCGCTAATATTCTCTATATTAGGCTCACTAAATGGTTGGAAGATAAGAATCTTTTGAGTCCATTTCAAGCTGGCTTTCGTTCGGGTTATTCAACATTAGACCATATCTTTGCGCTCTCTGCTATTGTCAAAAATGCATTTGAAAAAAAGAAAAAAATATATGTTTGCTTCGTCGACTTTAAAGCGGCTTTTGATAAAGTTAACAGGCAGGCCTTGCTTTACAAGCTATCGATGTTAGGGCTATCGAGAAAATTTTTACAGATGTATCTGAACTTTCTTTTGGGATCAACTGCTTCCGTCTGGGATGGCTCGGACTTCTCTAACTGGTTTCCAACTACTACTGGTGTGCCTCAAGGGTGTATTTTAAGTCCAATCATCTTTGCCTTATTTATCGACGATATATGTGATGTGCTACCTGGTGGGATTCTGATTGCTGGAACTCAAGTGAAAGTCTTACTGTACGCTGACGACCTGGTTCTACTGGCCGACAACCCTTTCACCTTGCAACTGCAAATCAACAAACTCAATTCATTTTGTGAAAAATGGGGACTTATTGTCAACACTAGCAAAACCAAAGTGATGATTTTTGAGAAACGACATTCAAGGAGACGTCCAGAAGAAAAATGGTCTATTAACAATGAACCAATCGAGATAGTGCAAGATTTTAAGTACTTGGGAGTTCTATTTACCCACAATCTTAACTTCTCGAAACACGCAAACAAAAAAAGTATTGAAGCTAAATTGGCTCTGAATTTAATGTGGGCAAAGTTCTTTGCGAATCAACAAATCGACCATAAGTCAAAATACCGCGTCTTCAATTCAACAGTTAACACCTGCATGTGCTATGGAGCCCAGGTGTTTGGGTATCTTCGTTTTGATGACTTCGAAAAAGTTGAAAGATACTTTTTCAAGCGCTTGTTCAAACTGCCAAATTCAACCCCAAACTATGCCATATACATCGAATCTGGACTAACACCGTTATATATACAAAACCTCAAAGCCAACTCCGATTATTTGATTAGAGTGATGAAAAGAGACGATAGAAATCTTCACAAAACCATCTTACTTAGACAGTTGCAAGTGAACGCGAGCCCATTTAACGAGTGGAATATTTTAGCCCAAGCCCATGAAGTTAATCTGTCACTAACAGAATCTAACATTGAGGAATGGCCCTGTAAATTTGCAAAGGTTATTGCCAAAGTGGATGAAAGGATCTATTGTCAGCATCTATCATCAGCATCTTCTTCTACTGCAAGGAATACCTATCGGAATCTTAACCATCAGTTGTCATCGGAAACTAGCTACTTCAGGGATGGTTTTTCTACAGAATTCATAAGCTATATTTTTAGAGCACGTGTCGAACTCTTCATCTTGAACTCCATGCCACATCAAACTGAGCTAGCACAAATATGTAGTCTATGTAATACAAGAGAAGTTGAGGATACCTATCATTTTATCGCCAGATGCCCGATTCTTCAGGAAATACGACGTTTATATTTCAATGCAAGTACTCTATCTCAAAATCGCCTGTATGAGATATTGAATGGAGCTCAGGGATGGAGCAATCTCTATAAGTTCTGCAATCACGCCATATCCTTCCGCCAAAGCTATTTAGCTTGATTCTGTTTTCCATCAGTTACTACAATTTAATACAAGCTTTTAATTTGTTTTTTCTTTTTGTGTTTCAAATCTCTTCAAAATTGTTAATTTTTATGTTTCAAATCATTCAAAAATTGGAATTATTATGTATTTTATCTTATGTTCTAAATCACATTAAAATGTATACTCATATTCATCGTAAGCAAAAATTATAATCAACTACTAATCGAAATGAGCAATTGCTTTAACCTTTATACTTTCATCTTTATTATTGATTTCTATAATGAATTGTCATTTCAGGCAGACGGCAGATAAGCCATGTCCTTATTCTTAAGAATGAAATATTGTAATAACCTTTTTGCTGAAAATAAAGAACTAATAATAATAATAATATAATAAAATATAAAAAGAACACATTAATTTATAAAGAAACAACAAAACTTTAATCAAAACAAACAGAAGGTTACATTATTAGGTAATATATTGCAAAGTTAGTAAACATCTCAATAGTCATAAAAACAAGTTGATAAATATTAAATAATTACAATTTTTATATAAAGCAGATTAAGATTTTAGAGCTGAGTACAGCTTTTTGGCACACATTGGAAATTCTTTTTTGCACTGTTCAACTGTTAATAGTAGATATTGTTTCTGACTTTCATCATACGTACCAAACTCGGTTGATAATATTGTAAAAGATGAATGAGCATTAGAACTTTGAAAAATATCATTTTTTTTACATGCATTTTAAATGGGAAAACTTCAATTTTAAACTGTAAGTACTTTAAATTGATATTAAGAGCTGTACTTAAGGTTCAGACATGTGCCGAGACCATCTTTTATTTAAATCAGTGGAGGTCCTAGTGCTTTATAATTGGATCAATATAACTTTTACCATCGAAATTCAACACAGGCACTTAAAACGATTTTCCTCAAATTCGTGTCCAAATAACTACTCAGATTATGTTTTGCCACAGGGGCTTAAGTCTGTTTATATGTAAGAGGATTAAATTTTATGGTAAACTACATTGGACCATAGACTTTTATTATGTACGTGGCTAATATCAACCATTTTTCTTCAGGATCCGTTTTAGTAGCATACAGCCTTTGAATTCAATTAGCTGTTGTTAACCATCTAGCATGGTTAAGCCTAGTACATACTTGTGAACCATCTCGTGAACCCATACAAATTTCGGTTTTTGGTTCACCCGTGAACGTGCTCGTGAAGCTGAGTGGAGAACAAAGTGGAGAGTTTTCGTTCACGGGCAATTCACGTGCAAAATGTACGGGAACTGTTGGTGAAGCTTTGACATTTGGTTACAAAAAAAGGACAGTTTTCAATTTGTACTGAATACTGATACTGGTTCCTCATTTAAAGTTTGTGGCTGCTTTGCGTGTGGTTTTAAAAAAAAAAGTTAAAATGCATTTATATGAAATAGAATACAAATGTTCACAACGTGTATTCACAAGTGCGTACCAGTGAGCAATTTCAAAAGTTCACTTTCTCTACTGGCGAACGTTCACTTCACGAGGAAGTATGTACTAGGCTTTAAAGGGTCCATCTTTAATATTAGCTACATCGGAAGAAAAATCAATAGTCATTATATTGTAGAGATATTTTGGTCGGTATTCAAGTCGTTCTCTGTAATTTTGTAGGAATGACGGTGAATTGGACTATCAGCATAGACTCACATTGTTATAATTCAGATTTAATGGAAACTGAAAAGCATTAGGGTCCTGTAGTTTTCCCATTCAAATTTAGCAAAAGATATCGCAGTGGTAATTCATAAGAATGTAGCTGGCATATAAACCACTAAAATGGTGTAGGTATTCATTTTTTCTTCCAACAAACGAATAATACCACCTATAGAACCTGAATTCACTACTGTTCCATCGATTACTAAGAATCTTTAATAGGTTAAGCAGTTCCCAACTTACACGTGACATGCCCAAAATATTCACTTCCAGGCTCCGATAAAATCACTTAAAGTTCTTTTAGTACTATTTTTCTATAAAATTTACCATTCTTTTCTATTTTACCCAATATTTTGTTATTTCTGTTATCAAAATACTTACTACGCAGGATTTTCTTGCGATCTGCATCCTGTAAAGCTGATCTGACTTCAGTTCTTTTACGACGCAAGACACAACTTTGATCAACGATCAATGACACAACTTGACTTTTGGTGAAAAGATTAGAAGTTTCACGTAAGGAACGAAACACCACAGTTTGTCAAAATCAATTTTTCTTTTCTGTTACGCAACAAATTTTGTTCTTTTCTTTCTTGTTTTTTCTTATTTTTACAGTTGCAATCACATCTACATGGCCTATCTTCATTTGTTTTGTTTATCTTCTTTGGGAAAGCGACTGTCTTTTAAAAAGTTACAATTTGATATAAGTTGGCATTTGCAACTTATATTAAACAAACTTACTAATTTTTTCTTGATAGTTTTTGTTTTATTGACGAGCTTGATAAGCTTCATTAAGGTCCTGTATTTGTCGTGATAGGAACGAATAAGTTGAAATATTCTCTTGAGGCTAACAGTTGGGAGCGACAAATTTCCAAGACTTCCTGAGAAAATCTTTCGAATATTTCTTAAACTGTTGGCTCTCAGCAAACACTCAGAATGTCATTAGGGTAACAATTTTTGTGACTTTTTCACCGAATTCATGTATTTATTCAAACTGTATGTATGATGTTGCCTCACCTTTAAATATATCATGCGCCAACTAAAATTTTAGGCGTACATTTTTGAGTTAAGAGGACAATTTTGTACAGGTATTCCAACATAATATGATTATTAAAAACTATAAAAAGAATAATCAAGTTTTTTAAATTTATTTTATTATTTTAGTCTTTTGAATTTGATTTTAAAATGTTGATGCTCTAGAAACTATTTTTTCATTTGGATAGATTTATAATGATATTTTTTTTTCATATGTATCAATATAATGGCATACAAAAATAGCCATAGCATAGATAGCTTTTTGTAGCATTTACCGTTTAAAAGATACAGCCTAAAAACGGAAATTTTCGATGATAAACCTTCCAAAACTTAATGAGGAAATGTAAAATAAATTGATAAGCATTAAACCCCTTATTCAAAATATTAAATTAATTTGTTCCACGTTTTCCACTCATATGCTGAACTTTGAAACTGGACAGAGTTCTTGAAAATTTGTTAAAGTCAATGTCTATCAATTTTTAAAAAGAAATCTTTTCTAGTGTGTCTATGTTTAATCAACATTAAGATCGAATCAAAGATAATAATACATAATTTATAATAAACAAAATTAATTTAATTTAAACAAAAAAATATCGTTATCTTTTGGAATATGTGCTGGAATATATGCTGGAAAATTATCAGAAAGTCTAGTTTTTGTTATTGTTTGAAAATTAAATAAAATATTAAATATTTCTTATAATGAATTTGCAAATTTAAGTAAATTTAAACGATTTCCAAGATTACGGATTTTACATCTTATCAGGTGTTTTTTTTTTTTATTTTGATTTTGTAAGTACCAAGGTAAGTAATTAGACGCCACTGCCACCGCCGCCGCCGCGCCGGCTGCCGCGTCGATAAGTTCAATGTAGTTTAAGTGGGGTAGGGTAGAAGATTGGACATGAGCATAAGAAAATAAGATATTGGCTTCAATAAAAGTTGCAACAAAACTAAATTTTGGTGTACAGCTTCATTTAAACATTCTTAAAATTTTCTTAAATGAACCAACATTTTGAAGTAGAGCTAAAAATTTTAGGGAAGAATATGATGAAAACATTTTAACAGGTTTAATCAAACAAAATTAACCAACAGTAAAGTATATTATTATACTTTTGGTTGAGTAAATTTCATTGTTTGGGTTATGATAAATTTTAGGGTAGTAATATGGAAGAGTTTGACTTGTTCTCTAACATCTGAAATACCTATCTATGTTTTTTTGATATTGCTATTTTGTAGTTATCTAAATAATCTTTATCAGCACCCCGAACATCGGAAGTGTTATGGACGCATAAATTAGGCTTTTCATCAAAATTCAGCTTGGTCGACTCCAAATATCTCAAGAACCAATAACGCTAGTGACTCCAATCACATATTATATTAAAAATTGTTTTTCGACTAAAAAAACGAAAAAAGATATTAACCTCAAATTTATATTTCTCATACAAAAGTGCTAATAATATTTTGTTAAAGTCTTAAAAAAATCGACAGGCGGGCGAGGATGGGAAGTTATCAGTGTGGGCCGCATCCCAGTCTCTTTTTACTTGCGACATATAGGAACTATATGGCAAGTTTTGCATTCGTGTAAAATTTCGAACTCGAGATTTTAATCAAACATGATATTACGATGGTAGAGAAGTCGAAAAAAGTGGGTCCCGCGTGTCCGTCCGGTCAATTTTGTCTGTCTGTCCACGCTCCTACAGCCTAAACCATTGGGTCGATTGAGTTCAAACTTGGAAGTTAAGGTTTTAAGCAGATTTCCGTTAGGTGTTTTTTTCATTTTTTTTTTAAGATCAAAACTAACAGTGGCCCCCATACAATTTTTTTGGTCAAAAAACGAAAATTCGAATTTTCTCAAAAACAAACCGATAGATTTTTTTTAAATTTTCTCTAAAATTTTATTTTTTAACTTGGCTTCTTTTAATAAGAAAAACATATTTTTGTATTGCTCAGGAAAGGTACCGCTCATAGAACCGTTTTTTTGTTTTTTAATTTTCTCAGCAACTTTTGAATCGATTTCAATAATTTTTTTTTCTGAACGAGCTCTTATATTGCCTTAACAATATTTGATTATCAAAAGTGCAATTTTTTATTGTTTGCATTTTTAAAAAAATATTGAAATTTTTTTTTTCAAAATTCTATATCTCAAAAACGGGTGAACATTTTTTTACGAAATTCAAATATAGAGCGTATATTTACAATCACTAAACAACTGCATACCAAAAATATTTTTAGAACAAAATTGAAAAATTGTATATATAAAAAATTAATTTAAAAAAAAACCGCTCTAACGATTTTCGAAAAAAAAAATTGAAAAATCAAGGGTTTTTTCATTTATAAAATGGCATTTAAATTTTTGAAAACAAACTTATTTTTCAGGTAAAATTTTGAATATTAAATTAGTTTTTTTTTAATTATTTTAACTGTATTAAATGTAACCCCCTCCCAAAAAATTGAAAAATTGAGGTTTTTTCGACAAATCAAATGGCATATATATCTTTGAAGACAAACTTATTTTATTATTATAGATACTTTTTTAAACAGACTCTTTGCATACAGAAGCAAGTTCGTGCGACCCAGTCGTGCACTTTATTTTAAGTAGTAGTAGGGCTAGTTTGTTAACTAAAACGTAATCCTTATTAATATTATAAGATTTTAAGTAAAAACAAGTTAGTTAAATTTTTTAATTTATTTTGTTCGTATAGTGTCAGTCATTTCGTGATTTGGTTTTGTGCCAATTATTAGTTGAAGTTTGCCATTTACTATAGTGGATCGCTTAACAGTGGAAAGAAAACGTCTAAATTATTAAAAATTACAAAAAGAAATGGTAAATCAGAATTTGCCACTTTTGTCACATTACGCAATGAATATGGTCGTCATCGACCAACCGTTTCTAACAGTCAGTAAAATTGTCAAGAAATTTTAAGAGAATGGAATTTTCGTAAGTTCAGTTGAGAATATTACTGCTACTACAAAGTGTTGCTGATGATCCAAATTAATCGATGCTGTTTAGTTATGGCTTAATTGCGTGAGAAGTTTTTTCAGTGGCGTAATTTTATATTAAGCCGATGTCAATTGTCTACAAAGATCATGCAATTCAACATCGTAACATTTTTCAGAGAGCTACCTTAAACTTACTTACTTATTTAAGGTGGCGCTACAGTCCTGTGTGAACTAGGGCCTCACCCAACATACTTCTCAATCTAGCTCGGTCCCTAGCTAGATGTCTCCAGTTTCGCGCTCCAAGTTGGGTGAGGTCACTTTCTACTTGTGCGCGCCACCTGATTCGCGGTCTTCCTCTACTGCGCTGTCCTGTAGGTGTGGATTCGAAGACTTTCCGGGCCGGAGCATTGGTTTCCATGCGCTCTACGTGACCCAGCCATTTTAGTCGTTGGACTTTTACCCTTCTAGCTAAGTCTACGTCGCTGTACAGCCCGTACAGCTCGTCGTTCCATCTTCTCCTCCACTCCCCTTCTATGCATACGGGACCGTAGATCACACGAAGAACTTTTCTCTCGAAACGATCTGCACCGTATAGCAGGACGGGTATGATGATGGTCTTATATAGGGACACTTTGGACCCTCGAGAGAGGGCTTTGCTACTCAATTGCTTTCTTAGCCCAAAGAAACAGCGGTTAGCAAGAGTTATTCTTCGTTTGATCTCAGCGCGCTGGTGTTGTTTTCTGCTTTCATAACGGAGCCTAGGTAGACGAAGTAATTAACTACCTCAAAGCTACGTTTGTCGATGGTCCTTTATTGATGACAGCATGTACTTTGTTTTGCCCTCATTAACCGTTAAACCCATTCACAAAAGCCCCATTGACATCACGCTGAGTTCTTCTGATTATTTCAATGTCATTAGCATCTGCTAGTAATTGGACAGACTTTTGAAAGATAATGCCTCTGGTGTTGATGTTGGAGTTCTGAACTATTCTTTCAAGTACGATGTTAAAAAAATCGCATGACAGCGCATCACCTTGTCTTAAACCTTTTTTGACATCGAAAGGTTCTGTTAAGTTGTTTCCAAACTTTATGGAGCAGCGTGAATTCTCCATGGTCAGGCTTTAGACGATCACATATTACGGTAGAAAAGATTTCGTAAGCGATGTTAAGTTGACTGATGCGGTTCGTCGTCACCGTTATACAGTCTGCAGAAGTGGTCCTTCCATATCCTCAGTATTGACTGCGGTTCCACTATGATGTTTCCACTTTCGTCTTTGCAGCCTTCGGTTCGAGGTTAATGTACTTGTGAATTTCGTTTCCCCTGCTCATAAAACTTTCAAACTTCATTCCTGCTTTTGAACCTCTCAGCATCTTTGACCGCACGCTTCTCATGCTCCCTCCTTTTTTTTTCTTCTGAGAAGTCGGTGTTTCTCTCGCCTCTTCTACTCATAGAGCTCATGAGCATCTCTCGTCCTTCTATGCAGCACCGCTTTGCTTGCCTGTTGTTTGGCTGCATTTACCTGCCGACATTCCTCATCAAACCAGGGGTTCCTTGTTGGTGGCTGCTTGAAACCCAGCACGTCAGAGGTGGCTTCTCTCATTGTATCTTGGCAATGTTGCCACTGGTCTTCGATACATTGTATTGGCGGCAGAGAACGTCGAGAGAGGTTACTTATAACTCGGTCGGGGAAGGATTTGGCAATCTCTTGCGGTTGTAGTCGTTCGACGTTGTATTATCTGTTTTGCCTTGGGTCTTCATTGGCTACATCAAGGTAGTGCTCCAAATCGATGTTAGCTCCTCGGAAAGTTCGGACATCGATGATGCTGGAAGCGTGTCTAGCGTCGATCGCAATATGGTCAATCTGGTTGATTGATTTGGAGAACTAAAAGTTCCTTTGTGGATGTTGAGGTGTGGAAAACGCGTTCTGGCTACCATGACGTCTTGCCCCACATCAAAATCATGGGCCTGAATCCGTTGTCGGAAGTATTTTCGTGTAGGCTGTTTTTCTCGATTATTCCACCAAAGATGTCTTCCCTTCCTAGCTTGGTATTAAAATAGCCCAGGACAATTTTAATATCGTAGCTAGGAAACTGCTCATATGTTTTGTCTAAGAGCCTTGCATCAAAAGGTGGCAAGTTCAAACTTTACTTTTTGTCGAAAATAAAAATATGTATGTACATAACTCTTGAAAAAATGTAAATTTATAGGAATATATTAAAATGACATAGTATTAACCAAATAACAAGTTTACTAATTTTTTAAATCATGGCAGACTTGTCACCCTTTTGATGCAAGGTCCTCATTTTGTTTTCTTCCAGTTGAAATCTTTTCAGAATTAATTGCAATAAGTTTGTGTCAAGATATCATAATTCAGAAAAAGGAGCTCTTAGTTGCGACTAAAACATAAACTTTATTTAAACACAAAATAAAGCTTATAGTGCACAAAGAATACGTACTAAAAAATTCCGAGAAATTGCTTACTAATTTTTTTTCTAGGAAAAAAGGGGAACCCCTTATTGATTTCAATCAAGAGACCATAAGTGGTTATGAAAGTTTTTTTTTTTTTATAAAACTATAACATTTTAAAACAAATTAATTAAGATAAGAAACAAATCACGATCCTGTCATAAGACTAACTAATGCTATTTCCATATAATTTTGTTATGAGAACAGGCTATAAATTTTATGAAATAGCCTGACAACATACTTTTTTTAATTATATAAAGACAAAGTTCAAGAACTGATCTTTTGATAAGATTAGTTATGAATTTGCGTCGATAGAATTATAGATAACGCATCAATATTTAAATTCAATGGAAATTTTACTGTCTGGTTTGGTTATAAAGTTTTCTAATGAATGAAAACGTTTTTAATAAAAACCAAATAATGATTTTTTAAGCGATATTCAAACAGATATGATTTTCCAATAAGAGGTTTCATTTTATTATTTAAAAACACATGTTTTTTTGTTTCAAGAGAAATCAATAGAAGATAATTTAAACAGTAAGTGAGATTAAGGGAAGCCGCTAACAAACGGTATCATTTTTCTTGATATTCACAAACCTGCTGACCCGAATAGTATCCCCGCTACTGTTCTTCAACGCTGGCAAAAACGCAGTGGTTTTGCTTTTCCATCTGTCCTATTTTACAAATCTTTTTCCGAGTGGATGAAAAACAACATTTATCTAGCCTGTCCTTGAAAAAGGAGAATTCTCCTCTTTGGGTCATGGAAATGCTGATTAATTTTCAGGTTAAGAAATATCTTGAAGATCGAAAACTTCTTAATGACCGGCAGTATGGCTTTCGTATCAATAGATCCACTGGTGATTTCATGGTTTATCTCACCGAACAGTGGAACAAATCTTTACATCGTCTTGGAGAAAGTAAGATTATTGCACTCGATATTTCAAAGGCATTTGATAGAGTTTGGCACCAAGCTCTCTTATCAAAAATGCGTGCATTTGGTATTGATGACTCCCTTCTTCGTTGGGTTAAAAATTACCTTTCGGACCGTTCAATTCAAGTAGTATTGGACGGGTTTAAATCTGATATCCACAAAATAAACGCTGGTGTGCCCCAGGGCTCCGTTTTGTCGCCGACTCTCTTCCTTATTTTTATAAATGATCTTTTAACTGAAACTTCTAACCCACTAAATTGTTTCGCTAATGACAGTTAGATTCTCATCCTTGTTCTTCGGATGTGGACTACCAACGGCAGCGTATGATAAGCTCATTAAATTCTAATTCTGACAGTATTGTCCAATAGTGAACCAAAAACCGTTTAGAATTTAATGCTTCGAAAACTCAATGCTGTCTACTGTCGAAAAAGCGTAACCCTCCTCTAATACCAGTATCCATGAGTGGTACTTCCATCGAGGAAATTCAGTCCTAGGTATGTGCATTAGAAACCACTTGTTGTGGAGTGATCACATATTTGACATCGCCAAAAAAACTGCTAAGTGTTTAGGTTTTCTCAGACGATGCAACAAATGTTTTACCCTTTCTGATCTGGATATAATTTACAAAGCTTTTATTCGTCCAAAACTGGAGTATAATTCTCATATTTGGACTGGTGCCCAATAACGTACTTAAGTGTTCTGGAACGAATTGAAAAGAGAGCTCTCAAAATGATAGGAGATCATTCTCTTACCGAAACATTTGCTTCTTTAGAACACCTCCACAAGGTCTCATGCCTATCAATGTTATACCGTTATTTTTAAAAACAATGTTCTAGTAAATATCTTCACAATACTCGACAATTTTGAATGTTCCATTTTTTCGAAAAAAATTGTGGGCTAACCCCTTGTCTAAAAATAACAATTTTTTCATTATTGTTCTGGACCCCATCGAGATATACATCAAAAGAAAGGTCTTTTTAAGCTCTACCCAAGCCTTCAAACCAAAAGATTTTTCGAGCTCTATCTTCAGAAATATTTGTAGTATTGTAAAATTACGGAATTTCGACCCAGTTCATGACAAATTATGTGTCGGTGCCACTATTTCCTAAGCCAAGCCTTGAAAAAAGATGCGGTTTCCACTGCTTGATAGAAAATTAATATACCTTTCTAGTGATGTGAACATCTTCACATTACTCGACAATTTTTAATTTTTCATGTTTTCGAAAAAATCGTGGGCTCCCTTGTCTAAAAAAAACTATTTTTTTATTATTGTTCTGGGCCCCATCGAGATATATTTAAAAAGAAACGTCTTTTAACGCTCTATCCAAGCCTTGAAACCAAAAGATTTTTCGAGCTCTATCTGTCCATCTCTGATAACATTACTCGCACACAGGAATGGTTGAGAGTTGTAAGTCACTAGGCCCTGGTTCTCTACGGACTGTTGCGCCACTTAATTTTTTTTTTAATGTTCTAGTGAAATAGCCAGTTGCATTCCTCCCCTTAAAAAATACGACCATAATACCCATACTGCTAGAAATGTCCATCTGTTTACCATTGAGCCCAATTTCGGACGTACAGGACAGAGATTCTTTCTTAAGCCGCACTACACGAATGTAGAATGCTTTACCAGGCTCAATATTTCCCACGCATTATAATGTGCAGACATCCAAAACCAATGTGCATCGGTTTTTCCTTTTTAATGCTTCTGGCGTTGATGAGATTCATCCCATATTTTTAAAAGTTATTTTGCCGATTCTCTTACCATACATAACTCATATTTTTAATTACATTCTTACAACAAGTGAATATCCTCCTCAATGGAAACTTGAAAAAGTCATCCCTATCCCAAAAAATTCAAAAATGGATGATTTTAGGCCCATAGCCATTTTGCCTTACATCTCAAAAGTTTTTGAAAGATTGGTACAAAGACAAATGAATGCGTATTTAAGTCGTACGAATCTAGTAACGCCAAACCAATCTGGTTTCCGTAAGAGGCATAGCTGTATTACCTCGCTCATAAATGTGACAGAAGATTTGCGACAATCGATGGATGAAGACAAAATCTCGTTTCTAGTTTTACTAGACTTTTCCAAGGCATTCGGTTCCCTAGACTTCTCTGTTCTGTGCAACAAACTTCATTATGAGTTTAGTTTCTCATCCAATGCTGTAGATTTAATCAAATCTTACTTGAGTGGAAGAAAACAAGCAGTTTATATAAATAACAATTTATCTGAGTTTTTGTCAACTACTAGGGGAGTTCCACAAGGGTCAATTTTATTTATTTATTTATTTATTTATTATTATTTCATCTACGAGCTTTAAAGCTTAACAGATTACATTTCGGAAAAAAATAAATATTATAAATGTACTTAAAAATAAATAACAAATACTTAATATCTTAAGAATAAATAGTATAATACATTCTTAAATTTTTCTCTGGAGAGATATAAGTCAACATAATCATAATTTTTATTGAACTCTCTAATTGACCTTGAAATTGGTTCGTTACTTCCATAGTTCGTTCTATGTATGGACTCAAAAAGAAGAGATCTTTCCCTCAATGGCCTCGTTGGAGCATATATACATATAAAGGAGAGTAACTCTGGACATCTTATGTGGTAGCAAAGAATATCCCGCACACTCTTGTTTTCATTGTACATTAACGCACTTCCTAGTATTGTAAAGTACTGTAAAATCTGTATGTACGCTGACGATGTGCAGTTGTACCTAAGTTGCAGAGTCGGTCTCATCGAACATCATGTAGCTTGTAAAAACTAAGATTTGGAGAGCATTTCACTTTGGTCTCAATCTCACGGCCTCTTATTAAACCCTTTGAAATCAAACTGTTTCGTTATTTCACGGAAACCATTAGACTTATCCTACTTGCCATTAGTATTCCTTAACAATACTCCAATTATATACTCTGAGACAGCTGGAAATCTGGGTATTCTTTTTAATCGCTGCTTGACGTGGGATAATCATATAAATTCAGTCATAGGAAAAACGTATGGTGCTTTACGTTCACTTAAAGCCTCTCAATATTTTACCCCTATCAAAACTCGAATTATGCTGGTGAAAACATTAATAGTACCAATTCTTATTTATGGGTGTGAAATATATAGTTCGTGCAGTTTTGAAAGCAAGCGTAAATTAAATGTAGCTTTCAACAGCGCAGTTCGTTATATCTATGGTTTACAAAGATATGAGTATGTTTCAGCGTTTTAAGCTTTTCAACATGACATTTAACAGTTTCCTGGAGCTTCGTACTCTACTTTTGTTTTCTGACATTTTACTAACGCATGAACCTCGCTATTTGTTCGAAAGAATACGAACGCCTACTTCGAGTAGATCCGGACAACTCATTCATCCGCGGTACTCATCCTTAACATCGGAGCGCCAATTTTTTATAAATAGTATTCGTCTTTGGAATAGGCTTCCACGCGGTATTAGGAGTATTGAAGATCCGCGAAGGATGAAGATAGAAATTAGAAATCATCTATCGTCTTTAAATGTTTGAGCATTAATTATGATTAGAATTAATTTAATTAGTTTTCTTCTTATTTTTCTTTGTTTTTCTTTGTTATAGAATAAATTGTAAATACTTTGAATTATCTTTTATACTACTTTTATAAAAATACTAATTTGTAATAATAGCTTTTCACTAGCTTATAAGATATTGTATCTTACTGTGTTAAGCAAACGATAATAAATTGAATTTGTAATCCTACCCCCCTTTCCTAATTGCTCGCACTGTGTCTTATCATTATAAGGGTATTTATAACCCCTTTAGTGCGCGCACAGTATAAAAAAAACAAAAATCATTAGTTAAATTGCCGCCACGGCTACGGTTGCAGCACCTTTTTCATGAATAATTCGCTCATCGGAATTAAACGTCATCCAAATGAATTAAATTCAATAATGAAGAAGTTTTAACTTGCCTTGGATCAAAAATGACATTTTCAAAAGTTACAGCTTCCCAAACAAAGGGCTATTAAAAATGAAACCTCTTATTGGAAAACTGTATAAACTGAACAAATATTCAAGCTTGAGCTCTTAGACCAAGTGAAATGAATTAAGTTATCTTCTTTATAATGTATTGGTATGTATTTTGAAGATTCACAAACATTAAACTTCTTTTCTATAAGAGCCATGAAGAAGCTTCAATTAAGCCTCATTTGTCTCCTTCTTTATAGCAAATGAGAACATAACATATCTTGATTCTTGAATTCTGTTTTGACATTTATAATATATTTAATGTCATGTTAAATGTCACTTTGATCGCTACCACTCCAATAAAATAAAATCGCATACCTACGATTAAAAAAAAAAACAGCACTCCTTACAGTAAAATACCAATGACGTATGTATATTACATTTCATTCAATGCAAATGCGTTGTCTATATAATTTTATTTGTAACATGAAAATCATGTAACTATGCCAATAAAATTCCCATTTACACAAGTCCAACTTGATATTGCGTTTACCAAGTTTAAAATATAAAAGCGCCATATCATTGTATGCATCACTCCAATTTCAATATATAATGCATTGCATTTATTCACGAATTGCGTCTATTTTTAAGCGCCATATTATATATGTAAATTTCTATATAGTAATCGCTTATTTATCTTGTATTTATATTCACTCAACAAACATTCAAAATTCATCACTCTTGTCTTGTTATCATTTAATGAGGTATTTGTAAAACGTAAGTTAACTTGCTTTGAAATAAAATTAGAAATAAATTGCGCATACGCCCGAGTCACCCAGACAGAGTTTTTTTTTGTTTTATTATTGTTGTTGTTTGCATAAAGAGAATATTCATTCATGCGGAAAAAAGTGTCAGAACTTAGAAATTAAGTTGTAAACGATGTCGTTGCATACAATTAGTTATATCACTTCCTTTTTAATCAAACGTGTTTGACGATTTATTTTTAATTCAAAGCTAATATTTACTCGCGTAATTAGAAAACTCGTGCGATGAATTAGAGCCAGATCAATGATCTTTTATATTTACTTATTGGTTATTCGTTTATTCTGAAGGCCAACTTACTAAGTCACTAAGTCAAATAGTGTCTGTCTACTTTCTAAGTAATTTCTCATGCAATAAGTTCAATTATTACACATATGTAGTTGTGTGCTTAAGAGAGATGTTTCGAGTTTAGAGAATTTATAGGAAATAGCTTTATCACGTGCTTAGAATTTGATCAGCATTTTGAATGAATCTAATTATTTTATAGAATTGCATTCGAGTTTTTTTTGTTTTTTTTTTCATTAATGTTAACGTTAAGGTGCTTTACAGTGTCAAACTCAATAGAAATTATTTCTTTTTCTATTTAAATCCGGAAATACATGGTTTCGAAATTAAATTGGCATTATTGTTGAAGTTAAATTCCTTGATGTAAAAGAGGTCAAGTTCTAAATAAATGTAAAAGTCTGAACCTCATGCAGGTCAAGAGTTATCGCTGTTTATTTCTGAGAAAAATGGAAATTCATTGATTAGTTTCAGGAAGCAATTAATTAGAGATTGATTTAAAAATGAGTACCAAAAACCAAGTATTTTATAAAGTTGTGCATCTTGGTTATTGCGAAACTCATAATCCTAAAGTAAGGTAGTTCAAGAGTGTTCTTTTCCTTTAAATAATTATTTATTATATTAAATTATCCTTTAAACAGTTTTAGAGCAGGAAGCTTGCAGAGAATAATTCTGACGGAAATTTTAAGTACAATAGCCCTTCCACGAAATCAATAATATTCTTACTATTTTCCAAACAATAACAAATTCCCAAGAAACCGTTTAAATTTACATTTCATTTAAAATCGTTTTAAGACGCATTTTAAAAGTTTGTCTTATAAATTGAGGACTTTGCATCAAAAGGGGGGCATGACCATATATGTAAGCTTTGGAGGCACATCCAGACTAGGGATGTTGTGAACATTCGCATCCGCATCCGCAAATGCGGAACTTCCGCATAGATTTGGACATCTGCATCTGCATCTGCATCCGCATTGATCAGTGCAGATGTTCATGCGGATGTTAATATCATACAAGTAGCGACAAGAAAGAACTTGAAAAATTGGCCCGGCGTTTAGCACGTGGCGCGAGTTAAAATCTTTTAACTTTCAAGAAAATAAATAGACAATCTTTAGTACTTTATAACTTTTATTATTTAATGATTTGGTTACACGATCCAACAAAACAACAAGATCACAAGAGTTTGATCCGATTCGACAGGCTGCTACGACTTTGAAAATTGAACTTTCAACAAAGTTTTCCAGCTTGGGAGAAAACAATTTATATACCATCGCCACCTACTTAGATCCTCGCTATAAGCACAAATTTTTTACACCGGTGACTGAAGAAAAGATTAAAGATGACATTTTAAAGATGATAAACAATGAGAATGACGTTTTCGGATCTCTTCTTATTACCAAAAACAATACCGAAAGAGCTAAAAGAATAAAAATGTCTGATTGCACGGAAAATGATATCGAACAACTAGGACCAGGGACATCAGGTTTCAACCGAAAGCCATGTTTACAAAACGATCTTGCTGTGATGTTAGATTCGTCGAGTGAAGACGAGAATACAGAAATGCCAGAATTAGGTAGCATTGAAGCTGTACTTAAAAAGGAATTGCTTGCTTACCGCACTAAAAATAGAATAAATGTGGGTGAAAATCCTCTAAATTGGTGGAGTGTTCATCGAGAGGAATTTAAGATATTGTCGACGATAGTACGAAGATTTTTATCCTCTCCACCGGGCAGTGTTCCTAGCGAACAATTATTTAGTAGCGCGGGTTTAATTTACGAACCTCTGCGTAATCGTCTTGAATCAGAAAAGGCGGCAATACTACTGTTTATTAAGTATAATGCTCCTATTTTTAATTTTACTTACTAATATAAGAACCAGTAGGCGTTTAATACATAAATAAGTACTTATGTTTGATTTGATTACAATAAAAATGTTAATAATTAAGTTACCATTGTTTTAATTCTTCATTAATAGACTTTATTTACATAATATCTTAAACATCCGCGGATGTCAGCCTCTAAAACTCCGCATCCGCATTCGCATCCGCGGATGTGAAAAAATCAGCATCCACAACATCCCTAATCCAGACTCTCGAAAATCTCAATCATTAGTTTCATTGTTTACTTATTCTAAAAAATGATTTAAAAAGTTTTAAACTTGGTAATTATTTAAAATCATACTATTTTAATACATTCTTGGAACAATACATTTTTCCAAGAGTTTTATATTAATTTTCGACAAAAAGTTAAGTATGGACTTACTCCCCTTTTGATGCAAGGTTGAAATAGTGGTACAATTTTTCCAAATTTAGTTTTTTAGAAAATAAGATCAGTTTTTTAGTTGAAGAACACATTCCTCAACTAAACTATCACTCCTTGCTCAATAAAAGTGATACAGTATAAAATATTCATTCATGCAACAACAACAATCCAACAATTTTGAAAATATTTTTACCAAATAGACACTTGTTTTTTTAACTATGGGAACAATAAAAAAGTAAAGGGTGATTTTTTGAAAGCTATAGGAAAGTTTTTCAAAACAAAACACATACAATTCAAAAAAATCTTTTTTTGAATCGATAGTACGGTCCATATAATTTAATGTTTAAAGATTATTTCATGCAAATGTTGACCTTGACTGCGCCTCAAACGGCCCATCCGCTTAGTTCAATTTTGGCATACTCTTTCCAACATTTTCGCCTGTATCTCACGAATAATTGCTTCAATGTTGTCTTCCAATGCGTCAATTGAAGCGGGCTTGTCTGTATAGACATAAGGTTAAACATAGCCCCACAAAAAATAGTTTTAAGGCGTTAAATTGCACGATCTAGGCGGCCAATTGACCGGTCCCGAATGTGAAATAAAATGTTCACCGAACTCGCCTCTCAATAAGTCCATTGTTGCGCGTGCTGTGTGGCATGTGGCACCGTTTTGTTGAAACCACATGTCATGCAAGTCAAGCTCTTGCATTGTGGGCAAAATAAAGTTGGATATCATCTCACGGTAGCGCCACCATTCACAGTTACGTTACGATTCGCATCATATTTGAAGAAGTACGGTCCAATGATGCCACCAGCCCAAAAACCGCACCAAACTGTGAATTTTTCTGGATGCATTGGTAGCTCTTGCAATGCCTCTGGCTGATATTCACTCCAAAATCGACAATTCTGCTTATTTACGTACCCATTAAGACAAAAATGAGCTTCGTCGCTGAACACAAATTTGCGGTAAAAAAGTGGATCTTCGGCCAACTTTCCAAGAGCCCATTCACCAAAAATTTTACGTAGCAGTAGGTCGTTCGGCTTCAATTCTTGCACCAGCTGTATTTTGAAAGGCATCACACCTAAATCCTTCCGCAAAATTTTCCACGTTGTTGAGTAACAGAGGCTCAATTGCTGCGAACGGCGACGAATCGATAATTGACGGTGTTGAACGCACCCATTACGTTCAACTTTTGAAACCGTGAAACCTGCATGAAGAGACTTAAAGATGATGTTCTATATTAATCTATCTATATTAATTTTTTTTTATGATCGATCTCTGGCTATGTACTCTGTCTGTCAAGTCAATTATTGTTTCATCAACTGCAGATAAATAAAGTGTGTGCCAAAACAAAAGTGTGGTTTGTTATTTTTGTTTTTTTAAATTTAACACTTAAATATCAATCTTTATTTAAAAATACGCAATAAGGCCTTGCGCCAAACAGATGGTCATCATTAACACTGGCCGATACAGCTGCGATATTTTCTTCAGTTCGCGCTCTACGTAAGCGTGTTGGGTTGGGTTGGTGGTTTAATGTACAAAAATGTGAATTTGGTGCGAAATTTAGTCACAATAGCCCGAATAGCCGCTTCAGTGGGTCGATTAAACTGACCATAAAATGGATATTAAAATTCAATAATTTGCAAGCGTTGTTCGTTTGTAAGACGTTTCATGGTTAAATTATAGACCAAACTAAAGATGTTTGAAAGTGAAACAAACCACTAAACGTGCGTCAGCTGTTTAAACCAGTGTTGCCATAATAGCTATACAAAATCACCCTTTACTTGTTTCGCACAAAATTTATTTTTGAAATATGGGAACAAGAAAAAGTATTTGGGTGCCAAATCAGGGCTTTAGGGCAGATTGCAAATCTATTCAATTCAGGCATTTTAATGGCTTTGTGTTTTTTTTTTATGGAGACGAAAGTAAAGTATTCCGAACTGATCGGTCTATATTCTTAAGTGGTATTGTATTCACATGTCCGATAATGGCAAAGAAACAGGAGATTATTTGTTGGTAGCGCTGCGAGCACGAACACCTTTTGTTAGATTTGGGGTATCTTACCCATACTTCAAACTGCTGTTAAGTTTTATAATCATTGGCATAAATTCATAATTCAGAATTAGTATGATATATTTAATGCTATTGAGCTATCACCATTGAATTTCTTGAGGATAGGTTAGGTTAAGTTGTATGGGGTGATGTACATATCTGTAAAAGTAGAGAAAGCATCTCACTTGGATCTCATTCGATCTATTGTGTTCTCCAGAAAAGGCAAACGATTGGGTAGGGTGTGGGAAGGTTGGTGAGGATTTAGGCTGAGGGCGTCTTCACCATCTTTATTTCTGGGAAAATTTAAGAATGCCCCTAGGTGGCAAGGACGAGACGTCGCATACATAAGTCTTCGAAAAATAATTTCCTAATATTGTCATTATTCTTTTGGCTATTCTTGGGCATTCCCATAGAAAGTGGAAGGTATCTTCCAGCATTTCCTCTACATAAATCGGATGAGTTGACCATTCTGTTTGTGTGGGTGCTCAATGAGTTGTGACTCGTTAGGATACCTATGAGTAAGGACAGCTAAGGCCTACCTATTTGCAAAAGAAATTTTGTTTTACATTTGGAAATCTTCGGTCATAGATGCCTAGAAACTTTGCAAGTTTAAAGAGCTGGGGTGCCAGCACGTAACTTGATACAATCGAGGATTGTCGATTGTCGATCAACTCGAAACAAATTATTTTTGACAGCACTTAATTTGAGACGAGTTCCATTGTGACTTTTACTTAAAAAAGGCATTGTGAGCTATAAAATGAAATGTCAAATGAGTTTTCTTTGAAATTATTTCATTCTAGTTTCAATTTTAAGTTTTTTTCGAAATATTTTTCTTTGATTCGGAGAGTGAAAGTGAAGGCGAAGAAGTGTCCTGTGCTACATAAAACAAAAACAGAGGGAGTTATCTGTAAATATGTACATACATACATATATACATAATATTTAACATCAACCTACTTTTTTCCAATCTTTAAGATCTTTTTGTGGAGGACCCTCTGTGTTTAGGGATTCAATCAGTTTTCCCCACAGCATATTGCTATTTTTCCTCCCTTGGGCAGTTTTAAGAATTCCTTTCGCTAAATCAACGTGAGAACTCATAAAATTGGTCAAAATCTCAGTCTTTTTTTAATTTATTGACATATTATTTTGTTTTTCCATCTTTCTCATACAAAAATCACTGCCGACGACGATAACTAATTTCTGTCGTGTGAAAACTTTTGTTTCAAACGTCAATTTGAAGTTTGTGTGCTGCCGAATCTGGCGAAAAAATCGAGGACACTCGATTGAACCAAAATGTGAGCTGCCAATGCTCGATTGTATCGACTAAACTCGGTTGTATCAAGTTACGTGCTGGCACCCCTGCGGTTTCAATAAAACTTTGGTGGATTTGTTCATCTACCTGCTCTATTGGTCTGAATATCTTTGATACCATATGGCTCGAACTGAACATTGATCCGTTTTTGGCCAGTTTGTCTGCCTTTTTATTACCGTCAAACCAACGGAGTGTATTTAAGGTATTGCTCTACCAGTCTTGACTTTGTGATATGGCCTTGATTGCTGCTTGGCTGTCTATGTTTTTCTCTTCCAAATTGTGGGAAGAAAGATCCTTAGCGGCATCAGAAACCACCAGTACTTCTGCTCCAAAGACACTGCAGTGATCTCAAAGCTTTATTGATCTCTCTAGGGGAAGATTACATGAAAAGATACAAGACCTTACCCTCCCCGTTTTGGAACCATCTATAAAGACAGATACATGTTTATTTGATCCTATTTTCCATCCAGTCCTTCCTTGTGCAAATTTCTGTTTGTGGTACTGGGTTTAGATCTATGTACGACTTTAAATAGTCTGTCTGAGTGCTAATGTCTATGTTAATAGTGCTCTTTATGTTTCTGTGACCAAAGAATGACTTTTTCCAGTTATTACACTGTATTAGACGTAATGTGTTTTTGGCCTCCAGTTCCTTCACGAATACATGAAAAGGCCAGCGCAGCAAAAGCAATGTCTCTAGGGCTGCACTTGATGTAGTCCTCATGGCACTTGTATCACCTATACATGCAATCCTTTAAATTTTTGTCATATTTTTAAGATTGTTAACCCTTTCAAAGGCGGGCCACCATACCAAAAATGAGTATATTAATATTGGCCTTACAATCCAGTGTACATCCTTCACGAATTTAGTCATTAAATGAAAGTCGCCAGAATTAAATTCGTCATACCACGATATGGAGTTTCAAAACCAATATTAACTAATTAATTAAATAATTTAAAAGACCGGAAATGCCATTTCGTAATATTTTTAGGTGTGGCTTCTGCTCAGAAAGAAGGTTAAAGATTAAACACTCAAAATAACATTAATAGTTTAGTATAAACAACAAAATGAAACGTGCTATTGAAGGTGTACATTTTAAGATAAGATATGTATGTATGTAATGTACAATGTACATGCAAACTTAAAAAAGTACTATAATTATATTATTTTTCGTATTTAAATTAATCTTATCAAAGGCCAAAGGAATAACGTTTAAAGATCAACAATATAAATGGTAATAATTCAAAATTATAAACCATTTTAAACCAAATATGTAACACCCTCAACAAATTTAAAAATACTTCTAGTCTAGACTGTAAGGCCATAAAAATAAACAAATAAATCGATGATAAAATTTAAATTATTATTATCAAAATTATGTATCTTTTATTATTGTGAGCTTATTTCCAATTTAAATTTGTAGCTACACAAATTTTTGTCATTGGAATGTCCGATTGATATGATTTTTTGATTGGAATGTCAGATTAATAAAATTGATTAGGAGCAGAAAAATGTCTGGTAAATAAATGACAAAACACGAGCGAAAAATACAACTGATTGTGAAAAGAGAAAGGATATGTTTTTTTGAAAAAAAGAAAATAGATACAAAAATGACAAGTTTTTATTTCTCTTTCAAGAATTATTTCTTTTTTTCGCCTTTTTCCCTTTACAATGTTCAACTGTTTAATTGCTGCCGACCTTCGAGAAACAATTATTTGAAAGAAAATCAAATGAAGTGGTACCAATATTCGTCATTATTACTTCTACTTCAAGTGTCTAGTGAAAAAAAGGTTAGTCAAAAGTCAAAGTAGTCTCTAAATGTTCATTAATTTTAAAGAAAAATCGTCAACGGCCGCAGTGACTTTTTTTGATATACAAGACATTAATGAAGAAGAATTGAATTTTCTGCTGTTCTCCACATTTTGTGTCTTTTTCCAGATTTTAATTCTTTTTCCATGAAAATTCTTTTTCTCAATTAAAAGTTTAACTTTAACCACATTCAACTCCGTAGCTTCTTTTTCATCATCACCATCGCTTCGACAACAGGGATCTATTCCTGGCCTCATACAACAAGATTTTCTATTTATTCTATAAGCACCCTGGTCTATAAGCGTCCTGGTCTACGCCATTTCTCCAACGTAAGCTTGGATAGCCACGTTGGTTGTCGCCTACTATAAAATGTAATACAAAAGTGTTTCTAAGTTGGTTGCTCTTCGCTCAAACAAGCGTGTTGTCCAGCCCACCAGTGTCTACCGAAATTAATTTTTGTCACAATATCTGCTTCGAGGTAGATTGCATACAGTTCATGATAGCGTCCACGGATTTTTTTCCGCAAGAAAAGAAAAGGTTGGAGTGCCTTTTACTAAGTTGCCAGGCCTTGGACAATTTGTGAGTATGGGCAGAACTATCGCCCTGACAGACTGAAGTTGGCTCTGATAGCTTTGAGCAATTGCCCGCGTATTTCTTCTTCTATGTGGCTATCGGCTTTTGCTATTGACTGAAGGTATTTGAATGATTGTACTACAACTGCTTCTTGTTACTTTAACAAAAATAAATTGAGCTGCAATCAAGAAATTTATTAAAAAATTAGTTCGTTGAAAACTAGGCCTAGTGACTTACAACTCCGAACCATTCCTGTGTGCAATTATTGTTGTCAGGCATGGAGGGGACCCACAGTTTTAAGATGGATGCGAACGGCTAATTTGAGAAAGCACTTTCCATGACCAGAATTACTCTTGGAGGATTCCTCGCAAGAGGCAGTACCCGTGCAAAAATCTTAAGATGGCACAGGCAGGTCTTGAACCCAAGACCTCTGGCATGACAGTCCATCGCACTAACCTAATGCCCATGGTTTTTGCATTAAAAAAAGGAACATGAACCCAACGACGCTGATGTAATTTTTAACGTTTATGAACACATCTTCTACTATTTATCTGCGTTTGTTCGATTTCAATGATTATTTCATGACTCTTTGAACATGTCTAACGCAGGTCAAAGTCTAAAGAAAAGTTAAAAATACAAAGCTTGTCAAAAGTATCTGATTGTTCAATATTCAGGAATGAACAATGAAAACATTCCTGATTTTTTAATAAACAAAATAAGGAAAAGCCTGAATTCTGGACTCGTTCTTGAACTGCCCTTAACTTGTATCAGATGGTAATAAATACATAGGCACAAAACTTCCATATTTTATTGTTTGAAACTTTTATTTGAACAATTTATTTTTCTTTATACTTAAATCAAAAAAAAAACGAATACTGTGTACTTAATTCCCTCCAATTTACCTCTAATTTTCAGTGTGTATATGTACATACATGCATCAACACTATGTTTTTCAAAACCAATCAAAAACCGACTACATAAAAATCATAAAATAAAAACACTGATAAACCCCACCTTTTTTTCTTTTCATAAAACAAAAACATACCACTATATTGTTGAAAACATTTGTATAGGTTCTCAAGAAATATAAAATTCTAGAAAAGCTTTGAAATAATTCCAATTTCTCAAAAGCTGTTATATGACACTTTTAAAGTGTAAACACAAACCATCGATTATGCGGTATATAACACTGATCATTCGGAAAGCTTAACAAATATACCTATAAGGGGTGCGTATGAGTCGAGGGAATTTGTTTTTATACTTCTTAAGTTTTAAAAATTTTAGTCTAGTTTGTTTTTACAGTGATTTGTCGTTAATCAATGATTATTCCAGTTCATATGTTATAAAATGAGCTTTCCATAGTTTTGAGGCGTTAATAATTATGAATTAAGATAATCAGCCAATTTCACTCCATTGAACCAAAATGTATGAAAGTTTTCAAAAACTTCACCCATTGCGGACAAACTAGACCTTAACGTACAAAAACGTCTATGAACAAAAACTAATGAAATAGATTCGGAAATTTAACAAGTATTTGAATTGAAGAAAGTTAAAAAACAGCAACAACAGCAGCTTAAAGACGAACAGTTTTAAGGTGTGCATCGCCATTAGATTCTTTTGATTCTGTGGCAAAAATAAAACAGAAGAGAGGCTGGGATGCGACCCACACTGATAACTTCACATCCCGTCTGTCGATTTGTCTTGCTTAAAAGTTTTTGTATAAGTATGTATCAATTTTTACCAAATTTGCGTACTATTTTTTGTAGATTTTATTTTATTGAATATCGAAAATAATATTTTCTGTGAAATAAAATAAGTTTGAAGCCAATATTTTTAATTTTTGAAAAGTTTGAGTCGAAAATCAATTTTTACCAAGTTTTAGTATTGTTTTTTTTTTTTAGGTTTTTATTTTTTTGTAAAAAAACTGTCAATTCGATTTTTTTCAAAATTTTACTGAATGTTGAAAACAATATATTTTGAAAGATAAAAGTAGTTTAAAGCTAATATCTCAAAGTTTTGAAAAGGTATTTGAGTCGAAAATCAATTGTTACCAACTTTTATACATTTTTTTTAGGTTTTTATTTTTTGTGTAAAAACTGTCAATTAGATTTTTCTCAAAATTGTATCAGATGACTAAAACATCATTCTTCGTTGCACAAAATTGTTTTGGAGATGAAATCATATTTTAGTCGTAAAATTTTCGAGGTGAAAAATTTTTTTTTTCAGTTTTTTTGATTTATAAAAAAAACCGTTAATTGGATTTTTTCCAAAAATGTACTTAATTTTTATCACGTTACAATATATAATATAAAATTTAATTCAAGTCTCTAGCGTCATTGGTTCATGAGATATTTAGGGTTAACCAAAATGTTCACCTTTTTTTTAAACTGCTATGGTAAAAAAACCACCCACGCAATTTTCTTGAGAGCCCTTTCTGCATCTTTCTGCCTTATTATCTGTATAACAAAATTTATTTGAAGTCGATATCTCTTCTGGTTCTTGAGCTATGGACGACGAAAAAAACGTCGCGAACGTACGGACATACGGACATACGGACGTACGGACGTACGGACGTACGGACGTACGGACGTACGAACGTACGTACACACGCACGCACAGACACCTTGAAACGTCGAGAAATTTCAAAATTTTCAATTTCACAAATCGGACCCATTACAATAACTTCCTATGGGAAGTTAAAAATTGGCTTAAACGATAGTCGCTAAACAGTTTTAAGAGCAAATATAAGCCATCTTAAACTTTTTTCCCGTTTGAGAAAAGGTTTTTAAAGCTTCATCATAGCTGTGAAGGGTGTTTTGCGATAAGGAGAGCTCTCAGTTTTTATAGAACAGTTGACAGTGGGGTCGTTACATCAAAAATTACTACAGCTGAATATGGTTGGTAGCCACTATAAATGCGAGGTTAGTCGTCAGGTTGGGGAAAAGTAAATCCTTAATTTCTGCAATAAAGTTCAAATTCAAATTCTTTTCTTGACATCTTAACGAAGTAGTTAGTATCAACAGATGGTACAGGGACCATCAAAGATTGGACATAAATGTACAAAGTAAAGGGTTTTCCAATAAGGGCGGGTAGATCTTGAAATGGAATTAAACAAGTTGTGTATGTCATTAAGTGTGGAATATGACATTATTCAAATGCCAGTCTCGGCTTTTTACGGTGGCACGGATCCGAGTGGTCCAATTTTCAATGACTCTTCCGCATAGATCCGGCTGAATTTCAGCGATGGCCTGTGTTATGTTCACCTTTAGGGCACCTATTCTGCTATTCATTCGATGTGAATGTGTGTATGTCGGTAATACTGCGCGGTATTCTTCAATTCACGTGAACGCATTCATTCTATTCAATTCAGATCTGCATATGACATGTTGCGGATTTTCCATTTTATGTCTGGTTTGTTAATTATTGTTAGCAAAATGTAAGTAAAAACTAATTTATTGCTTAATTTAGAATATGTATTTGTTGTAAAAATAAAAGATTATTAAAATTTTTAGGGGAAGAACGACACACAAGTAACAATTTGCAACAATAATTTCTGTAATGAAATTAAATGCACAAGCACATATTGCAAAAAATAGTGCAAAACGACAACCCGAAGACCTCCGAGAATTTAGGAATAGCCTAAGAGACAGGCTCAACCTCCTATGACTACCAATGAAATGCGTGGAAAAAGGTAGATTTTAGGACAAGTTATATAAAAAATCTTTTGAGGATTCTCTTATTCATCTGCTTACAATTGGGATAAAAAGTTCAATACTGTCCATTTCCAAAAATTACACAAATTAGATAAACAATTAATTCTGTTTAGGTGGACTGATTAAACTGAATGTTTTTATGAATCAAAACAATTTATCCAACTTTCTCAAGATTCACATGAACAGCTGTCAATGTCAAATTGGTTTGGGATAATGTAGTTCACCCGAAAGCAGAATGCAAAGGCAGTGTGAAAGGGAATCAAATGGGTAAATCGAATATACAATCCACGTGAATAGCAGAATAGGGCTGTAATTTATTAACGTCGTTTTCAAAAAAGTAGGGACCAATTACGCCGCCGGCCCAAAATCCACGCAAAACGATAGCTTTTTTAGGATGCATTGACACCTGGTTGGTGTCGTCCCATACAATGCAATTTTGCTTGTTAACACACCCATTCATCTAAAAATGCGCCTCGGCACTAAACATGATTTTTCGGCCAAAATTGTGGTCCTCTTCCAAACGATTCGAAGCCCAGTCAGCGAACAAACGGCGGCGTTGTCTATGGTCATGAACTTTGAGCTGGGTCAGTTGGATCTTGTACGGATTTAGCCCCAAGTTCCAACGCAAAATTCGCCAAGTTGAAGTTGAAGTTGTTTACTGAACCGGTCGTCTGAAATTTGGCCACCAAACGTTGAAGAGTCGACTGTGAAGGGCCACCACGTCTACAGTAAAATGGGCGCTATGCGCGCAACGTTTGCGTTAACAAGCACTCATTTTGATAATAAATTTTTATCATTTGAACATGCTGTCACATTTGACAGATGTCACCAAAACAAAATGGCCGCCAGGATATAGGGCCATCGAGAGGAATTCCGGGCCCGGAACGGAAAAATCTCAGGCCCCCCTATATTTACCATTTTTTTTCAAAGTTAATGCTTACTAATATGGTACGTTCTAATTTCAATTACGAATAGCATGAAATTGGTTGGAATTACGGGAGTAATAATTTTTTCTTTGCAAAGTGAACCGAAAAAAGTGTTAATCATCAAATCAATCTCACGGGTATAGTCCAGTTTAGTTGAAATAGAAGATGGATAGAAAATAATTCTACATGCGAGTAGATCAGATTCCGAACAGAATCATACATTCAATTCGATATTGCCAACGACATGTTGGTTGATCGATTAACTATTTAAAAAAAAAAATTAGCATGAAGATCTTATTACCTACTATGAAAATAAAATAGAGCGAAGTAAAAGTATTTGAAATTTGTCTTTTTGTATGTATTTAAAAGGTTTACTTCTTTATTGTTTTTCTTTATATTAAAATACTATCACAATGTTTTCATTAGAATTAGTTTGCATTCAATGAAATATTTCTTTTTGCAAACGAGCTTTCCTAGCTTTTTGAGCAGCAAAACAACTTCTAATTACATCGAAATTCAATTTCATTGCCAAAGGTGCTTGGATACATAGTGTAGCAAGTCCAGAAACACGATTTTGTGATGAGCCACGAACGATGAAAATTCTTTTTGTAGCAAGGACGCTAAATGAACGTTTGGTACTAGCTACGGTTACAGGTACGGAGAGTAACACAAATGTTGGGGAAAATCGTCTCCAAGTTCTGGGAGTAAATAGTATTGAGCAAACACAATGCCGGAAGTTCTGCTTCAAAATTGTTTTTTCAGATGAATTATTTCTTCTTTCAACTCTTGAGACACATGCGAGTTATACTTTCGACTTTCGGATGAACCTTGTAGCGGAGTTTTTAATCTCAATTTCGTCCATTGTTGAAAACTGCCATAAAAATGAAAATGTAGCATTCAAATTCTTCATCGTATCGAACCGACGAGAAATTCCAGATATAATTGAATCAACTATGACGTAAAAGGTGTTTTTCTTGAAATTTATTTTTTCGTCTGTTTCAATTTGTTCTCCAGCTCCTCGATTTTCTCCAAAATGTCTCTTTAATTGCCTTTTTCGGTTCGATGGGAACGACTCTGGAAAATCCCCCAATCCAGTAGCAACTACTTTGCATTCAGATAAATTTGATCCCATTCGTTCAAATCGGAGATCAAGTTGTCAAGATTTCGAATTTAATCGTCAATAGTCATGTTTCTTACTTGAAGAATGATACTTCTTTCATTTATAGCGCTAAGAACCTTGCACCAAATCGAAGACATCAGGACGCATTCAAATTTGTGCATATATTTTAAAACGCCATTTACATCTTTTCGAGTTTCAGTTTCAGTTAAATTAATATCACTTAAGGCTTCTAATGATGTTCTAAGGTTTTTCAGATGGTTTCACTGCCTCAATTCTAGCTGACCATCTTGTATCGGAAAGTTTGTGAAGGGATCCGGGCACATTTTTCTTAAGAATTTCCCAACGTTGGGCACTGCTGCTAAACAATTTGAAACACTTTTGAACAACTCCAAAAAATGTTATTGTGGCAGTACAACATTTCGCTGAATCGACTCCACACAAGTTAAGGCTGTGAGCTGCACATGGTGAATACACGGCATTCGGATTTTTGTTTACTGTATATGCCTTTGTGCACCATTATACTGTTCTTTCATATTGCTTCCATTTTCATAGCCTTGTGCACAACAGTCTTCTAAAAGGATTTCGTTCTTTGCCAATGTTTCGCAGATCAAATCAGCTATTGCGGTGCCAGCTTTTTTTGTTGCAATCGACAAATTCCAAAAACCGTTCTTAGATGGTGAACACATTTTATTCCAATCGCAGATATCGCAAAATAAATGTGTTTTGTTCCACATGACTTGAATCGGGTGTTGCATCAACAATTATAGCGACGTATTTGGCGTTTTCAATCTCCTTCAAAATAGCTGAATTCACATGTTGGGCACAAATTTTGATGAACTAATTTTGAATCTCAACGGAAAGGTAGTGGACTTGCAAACGTTTGTGCTCTTGTTGTGAAATTCTTACTTTTTCCAAGTGCTCCTGAAGTAAGGGGTCATAATGACTAATTAATTCCAAAATGCCCAAAAAATTACCATTATTTGGCTCTCGTATTCCTAGTCCCCTGGTAGGATTTTCCGGTCCCCCGAAACCGAATCAAAAAATTCGTTTACAGCAGAAACAAAACTAGAAGAAAAGAAACTTTATAAAAACAGAAACCGAAATAAATATTTGTGTTTTGTTTTAATTTGCCGGGCCCCTTATTTTGACTTTAAAAATTTTCAAAATAAAATAAATTTGAAATTTACGTTAAATTAAATAAGAAAAGCGAAACAATTTATTATAACTTTCTTTCAATAGTTCAGAGTTGCCCAAAATCCATTAAATAATAATCAGGGGCCCAGATCGGCAAGCTGATAGATTGGCAGATAACATGCAAACATGGGCCCGATTGCGAAAGCATGAATGATTTTAAATTTTCGGGCCTCTAAAAGTAAGTGGAAATAGGTATGTTGATGATAAATAGAGTATATTCTCATTGCTTTCAATTTTACGGGCCCTAGAAAATCCCGGGCCCGGGGGGTTCCCCCCCTCTCGATGGGGCTGCCAGGATGTGCCAAAATCCCGTTCCAATTGAAAACCCTTTATTTTCGAAATGAAGTTTTCAGTTGAAGCGGAATATATTAATAAAATATAAAAATAATGTTAAAAACGGGCATTTTTAATTTAACCATAGGTTACCCGGTCTATGAAAAGGTAACTTATGACTCAAAGACAAACATTTCGATAAATCAGCTGTTAAGGAAAAACAATGAATTTCGCTAGTTTCTCGGTAGTTGTTATCCTCCCTTCCCAATACCCGGTGTCTAAGGAAGTTAGGACTTTCTGGTTTCTACATTGTGAAAGAGCGTCTTAAAAACTATCCTAGCATATGTGGCAATTTCGAATCAGAATCATAAAAATAAACTATAAAGTATATTTTTCAAAACCTTGAAAGCATAACATTGAAGATTTTTCAAAACAATGTAAGTCATCTCATAAATAATGAGAAAAAAAAGTGAGAAACTAAAATTATTTAAACTATATCTAGAAGATACAAGTTAGTACTTTGCAAATTGCTTATTACTTTTTTTTTAAGAACTATGTTGTGTTTTACCATAATGCTTGCCTTGAAAACACTGTATTATCTTTTTTGTTTGCATTTTAAAAGATTTATATTTCAAAAACCTGACCTTATAGTGAAATTATCAGTTGAATTCCAATTCAGGACAAAAAAATCGTTTCGGAAAGTATTGCTTTGGTTTGTGTGGCAAAAATAAACTCAATTTAGCTGACCTGTCTTAGTTTCACTTTCAAAATAACAGGATAGTTTTCAAAGAAAACATTTAAACTGAAATAATTTAGGCTCAGGACTGAATGAGCTCTTATTGGAAAATGCTTACAACACCTTAAAAATTTAATTTTGTTAGAATTTAATTTTGCCGATTACTATTTATTTACCAAATATTTCTTGTTTAAATAAAAACAAACCATCAATTTTGCAATATTTTCAAGTTCTAATATAATTTATTTCTTTGTTCGTTTTATTTATAATAATAATAATATCTTTCATTTTGTTTTTGCTCATTTGTTTTATAAGTAATGTTTTCTTTTTTTATTTTTAATATTACAATTATCATTTTAATAATTATTATGTTTATTGTTAAATATATTTATGTATGTATATATAAATAATGTTGAATATAATATATGTATTGTATGTATAATATAGCATCTAATATATTGTAATAAATATCTTGCAAATATTGTATATGTATATTTTTTAAAACATATATGAATTCAATATTCATATTTTTTAACATTGTAATATTAAAAATTAATATTAATAATAATAATTATAACATAATAATTTTTTTATGAAATAAAATAAAGAACATGGAAAATTAATTTTAGTTTAACATGAAAGAGCGATAGCTGGATTTTAAATTAATATATTTTTTTCAACAAATTTTCTTTTTTTTTTATATAATAATAATAATAATGTAAAGCATAGCTTATTGGTAATTTATAATTTTTGAATGTTTATAATCAAGAGATTCTTTCTAAATGCTAAATAAAATAGTTAAGTTTTTTGTCTGGTTAGTATATTTTTTTGTTTTGTTAAATTTTCTGTTTTTTTAAATTAATTTTTTAGTCTTTTATTGGTAAAATTCCATTATTTAAAATTTATTTTACTAATATTAATTTTAATTTTATTAATATTCGTATTTAAGACTAAAATCTACATATTTTCCGTATTTTAGTGGTTTTCGAGATTTAATTCTTATAATAAATTGTTTTTTAATGTTTGAATCTATTTTATGACTGGCTTGATATTAAAAATAATATTTAAAAAAAAATTAACCAGAAACACTATTTTATTGCGAATTTGATTTTTGTTTGTCTTATTTTTAAAAATTGTATAAGATCTTAATGCTATTTTCTTTTTTTTTCTTAGTTTTTAAACTTTATTTTGTTGTGGTTTTTACTTTTTGCTTTAAATTTTGTTTTAATTTTTTGTTTTGTGTTATAAAATGCCTGCGATTTAATCTTTTTTGTTTGATTAAGTTTATTTGTTTTTTTAATATTTTTATTTTGCGTAATAGCTATAAGTACTTTATGTTTCTTTTTGTTTTTAAGAAAATAATAAATATACTTTAACTTATCTATGGATTTTGCGTATTCAAATTCCATTGAGCAAATTGCTCTTGCCATTGACTATTCGCATTTGCCTGAAAAAAAAAAACAATTATATTAAAAAGTTTTATTTATGAAGTTTTTTAAAATGAAACAAAAAAGTGTGTTTTCGAAATTATAGGATCGGGGTAGCAACAAATTTGAAGTAGGGGGGAACGGGGTAAGAAGGTACACTTAGGATTAAATGTTGAAACTTAAAGAAATCGAGCTGATTCCATCTTTGAATCCACTAATGTAAATGAGTAAATTTCAAGGAGTTGTTACAATTCAATAAAAATACACAAAAATTCAATGGTAAATTTGAAACGATTTCAAAGATATTTTAAAAGATAACTGTGCCTTGGAGGAAAAATAACAAAATAGTAAAATGAATGCAAAAAAAACTAAAAAAGTGGAGATATTAACAAAAACTTGGATTTCATCATTTGGTAGTTTTCTCCATCACCATTTGAATTGGTTTTGACAGCTAAAAATAAAATATTTGTAACTGTCAATTTATGTTGATGTGAGAAAGGCTGACGTCATCTTACTGAGTTGACTTTTATCATTTGTTTAGAAAAGTCAACATTGTTACTATGGATAATTGACATAAAGGAGCCAGTTATAGCTATTAGCCCTATTGTGCTACTCATCGGGGGAATTTTTCTTGAATTTTCACTTATCACTTATTATTATTATTCTGCTATTCATTCGAAATGAATCTGTGAACGTCGGTAATGTCGGTAATACTGCGCGGTACTCGTATTCCTCTATTCACACGTGAACACATTCATTCTATACAATTCAGATCCGCATATGACATGTTGCATATTTTTCATTTGATGTTTGATTTGTTAATTATTGTTAGCAAAATGTGAGTAAAAACTAATTTATTGCTTAATTTAAAATATTTGTTTTATAAATAAAAGATTATTGTCAGTTTAAGGGGAAAAAACGACACACAAGAAACAATTTGCAACAATAATTTCTGTAATGAAATTAAATACACATATTGCACAAAATTTTGCTAAATGACAACCCGAAGACATCCGAGAATTTTGGAATAGCCTAAGAGACAGGCTTAACCTCCTAGGACTACCAATTAAATACGTGGCTGAATGGAAAAAGGTAGATTTAGGACAAGTTATATAGTTTTTTTTTTTGGCACGGTTAGATTTTGGCGCCCCGTGGAGGCCATTTTGTTTTGGTGACATCTGTCAAATATTTTGTTTATTATTCAGTTGTTTATGCTAAATAATCATGGCAAATTACACGATTGAACAGAACGTTCAAATGATAAAACTTTATTATAAAAATGAGTGTTCGTTAACGCAAACGTTGCGTGCATTGCGCCCATTTTACGGTAGACGTGGTGGCCCTTCACAGTCGATTCTTCAACGTTTGGTGGCCAAATTTGAGACGACCGGTTCAGTAAACAATCAGCCAACACCCGTACGTTCAAGGAACGCAAGATCGGCCGAGAACATAGCGGCGCGGCGGTCCGAGAAATTGTACAGCAGAACTCGATTCAGTCTATTCCTCGGAGTGCACAAGAAATCGTCCTTTCGCAGACTTCAACTTGACGAAGTTTACGTCGGGACTTGGGCCTACAGCCGTACAAGATCCAACTGACCCAAGAGATCAAAGTTCATAAACACAAACAACGCCTTTTGTTCGCTGACTGGGCTTGGAATCGTTTGGAAGAGGACCCCAATTTTGGCCGAAAAATCATTTTTAGTGACGAGGTGCATTTTTAGATGAATGGCTCTGTTAACAAGCAAAATTGCAGTATATGGGACGATTCCAACCCACGCGAGGTTCACCAGGTGATAATTTTGGGCCGGCCGGCGGCGTAATTGGTCCGAACTTTTTTGAAAACGACTTTAGTGAGGCGGTCACCGTCAACAGAAAGCGCTACATAACAATGATAACTAATTTCTTATGGCCCAAATTGAACCATTTGGACCTAGACGACATGTGGTTCCAGCAGGACGGCGCGCGCCGTGCTACGTGCTACACATTGAAAAAACCTATATAAAAAATCTTTTGAGGATTCTCTTATTCCTCTGCTTACAATTGGGATAAAAAGTCCAATAATGTCCTTTTCCAAAAATTACAAAAATCAAACAATTAATTCTATTTACAGGTGGACTGATTAAACTCAATGTTTTTATGAATCAAAACAATTTATCTAACATTCTAAAGATTGTCACATGAACAGCTGTTTACGTGAATGTCAAATTGGTTTGGGATAATGTAGTTCACCCGATGGAAAGCAGAATGCAAAGGCAGTGTGAAAGGGAATCGAATGGGTGAATCGAATATACAATCCACGTGAATAGCAGAATAGGGTTGTATCATTGGTTTTCATTATTGAAAACTTTGTTTCGAGGTTTTAAATCAAGTAAGGGAGTAAAATTTATTATGTTTGGTGTCAAAAAGAAGCTTATGAGTTGTAGATTTGTTTATACTAAAAAGAGTATATTATTTATCCCAGAACTTTTCTTTTAGTTTATTTTTAATTTTTAAACATTAAAATAGTTTTCAATGAACAGCTGATTGTTGATTTAACATTTCGGAACAGAACTGTTTCTTCGTATTCCTATTTGTCAGTTTTACTATCAATGATCTACTCTAACCTCAAATGCCTTATTCCAATCAGGAAATGCTTGAAGCTATATCCAACCTGTCAAAAAATAATTCAATGATTGGTTTGTATGACGAAAACCAATGATAGCTCTAGCTGGCCCCTTAGAAGTTTAGAATGATTCTTATAGAATCGGCTTTAAGCAAAAATAAATTTCGTTTAATAACAAAATAAATGCATTTAATCAAATAATTTCGAACTTCTGTTTCATTATGTCACGTCGTTTTCAATTGACAATCTGGAATTGTTCTTCGATTCGGAATCCCAATTGAACAGTTTTTTTTTATTCCGAAGAATAATATGAAGTTTGGTGAGAATGTATTGGTTGAGTATGACATGTGGGGCATTTCACGTGAAGCGGACAGGGAAAAAAAGTGACATCTTGGATTTCGCTCATATTTAGGTCAATTACAGTATTTGAGAATATAAAAAAGTAATTTCATTTTTTTTATTCTACGGCACTTAGTTTAGGAATTACGGACTACCAAAAAATTGACCCACTATGAAAAGCCATTATTTTAAATCAGTGCTGTAGGTATTAGATATAAAGTAAAAATATTTTGTAGGTATGTTTTAACAAGAAAAAATGTGTATTATTTTTGTGATAAAGTCGGTGCAAAAAAAAATTTTTTTTTTCTTGCTCAAAACCGGAAGTAAAGTTTTCAAAGTAAAATTTCAGTAACTTCGACCATTTTTTTTTAAATTTTTATTTCTGCAAAATAAAGATAAAACTATGTAGATATTACATAAAAAGTTTCAAAATGGAGACTTAAGTCGTTTTAGAGATATGGAACATTATGTCTCACAGAGCGTATTGTTACCGTTACCGTTAACCTATATGTATGCGCTAAGTACAATGCTATACTCTGTCCAACAAAAATAGTCAGTACAGAGAAGATAGGACGTTTACCTCTCACTCTGACTGAAGTGAAATCTCGTTAAGCTGTGAGAGAGAGCAAATATTACAGGGTTTCCGTAGTGCCCATTATAAATTTCGAAAAAGCTCTGATAAATATTAGCAGGGATACCAACTTTTGACTTTAAATTGAAAGTTAAAAATAAATTCCGTTTAAGAAAATTTATAAATTATGTACATAATCCCGAATTCAAAAACCCCTTTGTGAAAACTAAGAGTAACATAAATTCAATTATGAAAAAATAATGAAAATTTTCTATTCTGTATCACACAATATTCACAAATACACAATTTATAAACAACACAGCACAGATTTATAATAAAATAAAAGCAGTTCTTTTTTTGGCACTGATTATAAAACACCGTATTCTTTTTCAAAGAATATTTTTTTTATGAACAAAATCACTATTTTTCACCATCTATAATTACACCATGTATTATAAATAATTTTCGCTTAAACTCAACCCTTTGCTTCCTAGTGGTTTCGCAATTAAACCAAATACTCTATATTTTTTCTTTATATTCCTACTGGTTTTTTTTTAATTTTTAGTAAATATTATTTTTTTTTATTTAAATGCATTATTCATTATACACATTCTATATAAATTTTAAGTTTTTATACAAATTTTTGAAAAAGTTGACATCTCCGGGAACAAAGGGTTAATTTACGAAGAATAATAAATAAACTTCACTTACCGAAAAACAGCAAGCGACAACACTATTCGCATATTTGTTCTCAAAAGCTTTTAAAAAAGCACACATTCTGAAAGCTCCCAAACAAAATCCAAAGAAAAATCCACCATGATTTGCATTAAAGTGGAAATGGTAACTCTAATAACAATCTGCTTATTTTCAATACATACGAAGAGGGTTGTTTGTGAACACATTATTTATCAGTGTCAGTGTGGCTTTGGCTGCGCATGGTAAAGGTTGTGGGGATGTACGCTCGTCGAAGCGTAATTACAACAACAATTTATGTGTAAGTCAGTGGTTGAATTTTCTTTTTCAGTAGGTAAAAAGGGAATAAAACCACTGACTGGCACCATTTGTAAGAAAAAAGCTCTCCCATAAGACGTGTACTGACTATTTTTGTTGGACAGAGTATAGGCGCGTAATATTCTATTCAATGAACTCTATCTTAAAAACGACTTAAGTCTCCATTTTGAAACTTTTTATGTAATATCTACATAGTTTTATCTTTATTTTGCAGAAATAAAAATTAAAAAAAAAATGGTCGAAGTTACTGAAATTTTACTTTGAAAACTTTACTTCCGGTTTTGAGCAAGAAAAAAAAAATTTTTTTTTGCACCGACTTTATCACAAAAATAATACACATTTTTTCTTGTTAAAACATACCTACAATATATTTTTACTTTATATCTAATACCTACAGCACTGATTTAAAATAATGGCTTTTCATAGTGGGTCAATTTTTTGGTAGTCCGTAATTCCTAAACTAAGTGCCGTAGAATAAAAAAAATGAAATTACTTTTTTATATTCTCAAATACTGTAATTGACCTAAATATGAGCGAAATCCAAGATGTCACTTTTTTTTCCCTGTCCGCTTCACGTGAAATGCCCCATGTGTCACATATATGTGTATTCGCGCTAAATTTCATTTTGTTTTTGTGCTGCAAACATGGAGGAAGTGACATTTAAAATTTATGAATGTGTGAGTGATTCTGCTTCTGATTCTGTTTTTAAAACCAGAAGGGATATTCTCTTCTTTTCAGAATCAGAACTGTCACTTTTGCCCAATTGAACGCATTCAGAATGCTTTTTTTCACTTCCAGATTGCCAATTGAAAACGACGTCAAATTCTAACTTCAAGCTGATAGTTTGGAAAAGGGATTGTTTAACTTGAGTGACATCGAAAAATAAATGAATTTGTATTTAAAAGTTGTTTCTATATTGTGCATAATTTTAATGCTTTAAAATCGGAGTGATTAAATCGAGGAAGCTCATTTTAAATAGGGCACTTTATAGAAATGAATGTTTGGCTTAAGTGGTTTTATTTTTTAAATTATTCTGATTGCATCGGTTCTTGTTATGATTAATATTTTATATCGTAAGTATTAAAGAAAAAAATGAATGAACGAAAAGCAATTAAAAGTATCATTTGGTGTCAAACTCTTTTTTTTCATGCATTTTATATATTTTACCTTTTCATTCCAGTCTGGATTATACGATTGTGATTCATCAAAATCTGTAATAATATATTGATTTAATTTTGAGTTTTTTTTTTTGTTGATGGTAAGCACAAATTTATTTAAAATTCAAACCAAAAAAACATGTGTTTATATAATTTTTCTTTTCAATTCTAAATGAGATTCAATTAGTTTGATTTTGAAAAAGTCGAAGACACACTCTTCCTAATGTTATTGTTTTTCTTTTTCGTTTCTAATTGTTTTTATAAAACCCCAATTTAGATGTGTGTCTTCACATTTTTATTTGAATATAATGAAGACTAATTATCATAATTATAGATGAAAATATTAAAAAGGTAACTTTGAAACCTAATTATGGTTTTTATAGCTGTAAAACAAAGCTGTCAAACGCATACATATATGTAAAATGCAGCTTACAAAGGGACAATACAAAATTCAGCTTTTTGGACAAGTACAACTTTTTAATACCATTTTCTAATAGCTGCCAAAGCCAAAGCCTAACACACACCACACATGAATATTAAATCCAAATTGATAGACATTAAGAATCTATGAAGTTTAAGTCTCAATCAAAAACTGGGATTAACAAGCTAAGGTATGAAATTTAGGCAAAAACAAAACTTGGAAATCATTTTTTTTTTGAGAAATGAATTTCAAGCTAAAAACGGATTTCATTTGATTATTGTTTGCAATTTTTAGCAGAGACTTGGATAATGAATGAATATTTAATTATGAATTTATTTAAGGATTAAAGTTTTAGCTACTCCCAATATAAGGAACTACTAGTTCTTATAAAAGTGATTCAAAGGATGGGGGGTGTTAATTCTTCAATGGACCCTAAAAGAAGAATGCACACTATCAAATCAGGAATCGAAACAAAGATTACGTTAAGTCTATAATCGAACATTTCACAGTATTAGCAGCTTTATATCAACGAAAATTGTTACTTTCGTACTTATTACTCTAGGCTTTCATAAATTTATTTACAAGGGTAATTCAAATAATACGAACAGGATAACCCTATACATTATAGTTCCGAAAAATCATATAAAAGCCTGTTATTTAATATAAAATCGTACTGAAATATTCAAGGCAAGCAAAACATCCTATCAAGGCTTTTATTTTGAAATATAGTAAATTATATGGAAAAGGCTTTTGATATGGTCCTTAGGAAATTGAATTAAAATCAGATAATGCTTAAAGTTCTTTTTTTAAAGACTAATGAGGAAATGACATCTTAGTGTGTTTTAGAAGCTTCATTGCAAGCATTACAGAGGTATTAATTTAAATTTCAAAAATACATATGTAAGTACGTAGTTTAATATTTTTATTTTGTTTTTTAAGCTTGCTATATTCAAAAACTACGTACCCTCCGTTTATATAGAGGGTGGTTAAATTTTAAGGGCCGATGTTGAATGCGAACCACACTTTAACGTCTAGTTTTTTTAGCATTTCATTTGACATTTATCAATTTCAGACTAATTCAGCTTGGACCTTGGAAAGATACACAATCGAGCAACGCGTTAAAGTTATTCAGGCTTATTATGAAAATAGGCGTTCAAGTCAATGTAATGCACTTCGTGAATTTTTGGGTGAATTTTGTCGTCCAAATGTGCGTACAATCGGAAAAATCCTGCAAAAATTTGATCAAACCGGGTCTGTAGGAGATATGAAAACACCAGTGCATGCGCTTACAGCTGAAGAGCCGTCCACCTCAACTCGTCGTCGAACCCAACAATTGCACCTCTCACTCTCGTCATTGATGAACACTAAACATTAAGACTTGCATTTACACGCTTACAAGGTATAATCGACTCAAAAAGTAAAGCCTCTTGATCATTTGAAGCGTCACCAATGGTCAGAATGGTGACAAGAAATGGCAACAGTAGATGATCAATTTTCGAAGAAATTCATCTTCAATGATGAAGCACATTTTCACCTGAATCTCAATTCAATTTGTTAATAATCAGAATTGCCACAATTGGGCGAATGATAATCCAAGAGTGATGATGATGAGGGCTACATCGGGCCGTATTTTTTCCAAAATGAGGCCGGTCAGGCAGTTATTGTGAATGGTGTTCTCTATCGTAACATGATAACGAACTATTTGAGGCCCGAATTGGAAGATATGGATGTGGACGATATGTATGTTTCAACAGGACGATGTCTCTTGCCACACAGCTGACGAAACAATGGTTATTTTGTGTGACAAATTCAATTACGGTGTTATCTCACGTGGTGGCGATGTCAATTGGCTGAAAAGATTATGTTATTTGACACCGTTAGACTTCTTTCTTTGAAGTTATTTGGAAGAAAAGGTGTACGTCGATAAGCCAGCAACAAGAGCTAAAGGAAGAGATAATTGGGGACATTAACGGCATAGAACTTCAATTATGCCTCGGCGTCATCGAAAATTTGGACCTTCGGATGGAGGTGTGCCACCGACGTCGCGGTGGCCATTTGACCGATATTTTTTTTCACACACAATTGATCTATCCCTACTATATATTTTAATATTATAAATGCGAATGTAAGTTTGTTTGTTACGCTTTCACGCAAAAACTACTTAACCGATCATCATGAAACTTTGCACATACACTCTTGAAGGTATTAGAAGTAACATATGATACTTTTTATTAAAAAAAAAAATAAAAAAAATTTACGAAAAATAAGAAAATTGTTTGTCAAAATATCGTCAAATTTAGCTACTTCAACGCCATCTAGCATCATTTAGCATCATAGTAATGAAGTTTCAACCCTGAATACTGTAATACCAATCCACTGTATTAGCGACGGTGACGACAATATCTAATTCAATTGAATATAGTTTCAACTGTTTCTAATTTTTCTATATTTATTGTTATTTTCTTCTGTCGTTACATGCAGTATAATACTATTCACATTTTTGAGGTTATCCGTAATTTTTGTGGTTAGCTGTTACTTTATTATTTTAGATCTTACTCGCTGATGTTAATTCTTACTCTGCTTTTATTTGAAGAAATGCCTCGGAAGCGGAAATCTGGTCTATCCAAAAATTCATCGCGGGCCCGTGCCGCAAAAGTTGCACGAAATCAAGAAACTTCGGCTCATGCAGAGCTGAGGAGACAAGAACAATCTGAGCGACAAAGAGTTTTGAGAGCAGCTGAAACGCCTCTTCAGGCACGAGTTCGTTTAGAAAGACAAGCTGCACTGCAGACAACTAGAAGAGCGATAGAAACACCAGAACAATCGCAGGAGAGAAGAATTCATACTGCAGACATGCAGACCACGCGCTGCCGAAATTTCATGCGTAATTGGGCTGTGTTTAATGGTACTGGGTTTCAATATGATCCTTCAATTGAATATCATAATAATCCATTGATTGTTATTGGCTCAATGAATAAAAAATGTCAGTACTGCGATGCTTTTAAGTGGAAAGATAAAACTGCTGGAATGTGCTGTTCCGGTGGTAAAGTTTCACTTCCATTACTTGGTGAACCAGAAGAGCCTTTGAAAACTTTATTATTAAATGTTACAAATGAGTCAAAGCAATTTCTAAGCAAAATAAGAAAGTATAACCCTTGCTTTCAAATGACATCCTTTGGAGTTGATAAAGTGATAAGAATGCCCGGGTTTTCAGCAACTTTTACTGTACAAGGACAGATATATCATCAAATTGGATCAGAATTATTTATTTTTGTTACAGTGAAATATATTTTAACATTTGTTGTTGCATTTCAATAAGCATATATTAAGGTGTTGAAACTTCATTGTCTGTAGTAATTTTTAAAAATTGTTGATCTCAGCCAAGCAATAAAATTTAGTTATTATATTGACTCATTTCTATTATTTTACCCTTACCCTATATCTCTCATACTTATTTAATTTCTCCACTGCGGGCGAAGCCGCGGGTAAAAAGCTAGTACGTACATATATTATCATAATAAAAAGAGATGACAATAATTTCCTAAACATTTGTGTTTTATTCAAAATTAACATCGGCCCTTAAAATGTAACCACCCTTTATATGTAAATTTGCTTATTTCAAGATGTTCAATTTGTCCCTTCACCAAGTCGTTTGAAGTACTGAGGTTTTCAACACGGAAGTAGAGCGACAGGTACAGAAAACGACGCCATATTTCTTGCCGCTCTTTTGACATTTCTCTTCAGTAAGTTTGGCCATTTTATGATGGAAAGATAAACCAACAAAGAGTCGAAATTATTAAAATTTATTACCGAAATTCGGAGTCAGTGGCTTCAACGTTTAGAGCGCTACGTCCAATTTATGGTCGTCATAATCGTCCTTGCTGATCAACAATTGAGCGTCTAGTGGAAAAATTTGAATCCACAGGCACAGTTTAAAATGTTCCAATGCCAGTGAGACAAAGAAGTGGCCATACTGTAGAGAAAGCCCAAATCCGTCTCTCACACGTCGTTCTCAAGCGTTGGGCTTCTCTGTGACGTCGTTGCGCTGAATTTTGCGAAAAGATCTTGGTCTACATCCTACAAGATTAAATTGACGCAAGAACTGAAGCCGCTTCACCACCAGAAGCGTCGTATGTTCGTGAATTGGGCTGAGCAACAACTTGAAAATGATTCGGATTTTCATCGAAAAATCATCTTCAGCGATGAAGCTCATTTCTGGCTGAATGGCTTCGTCAATAAACAAAATATGCGGTATTGGTCAGGCACCAATCCACAAGTACTCTCTCTCTCCTCTTCCTAGTGCTCACACTGTGCCTCTGCATAATAAGGGTAGTAATATCCCCTTGAGTGTGTGCTTATTATAAAAAAAAAACTCCATGAGTCATCATTGCATCCCGAAAAAATTACGGTTTTGTGTGGTTTATGGGCCAGCGGCGTCATTGGGCCGTATTTCTCCCGTGATGATCAAGACCAGCACGTTACTGTGAATGGGGATCGCTACCGTTCAATGATAACTAAATATTTTTGGCCCCAATTTGATGATATTGGCGTTGGAGGACATGTATGGTTCCCTTCCAACAGGACGGCGTCATAAGCCACACAGCCAATGGTACAATCAATTTATTGGAAACCAAGTTTGGAGACCGTGTTATCTCACGAAATGGTCCAGTTGCTTGGATGCCTCGGTCGTGAGATTTGAGGCCGTTAGATTATTTCCTGTGGGGCTACGTCAAGTCTGTGGTCTATGCCAACAAGCCAGCGATCGACGATTGATGAACTTCGTATGAATATCGAACGTGAAATTGCAGCAGTATTGGCCGATTTATGCTTGAAAACCATCGAAAATTGGGTTCAGCATCTGGACTTCTGCAAGCGTGCCCGTGGTGGCCATGCAAAAGAAATTGAGTTCCATACATAATGGCATCAAACGTACTTTCACAGGAATGAAGAATTTCATTGATATCCAAAACCGTTTTTGTTTTGTAGCGCTCTTATTAAAAAACCCCGATATTACACTGCAGCATTCTTGGTAGGAATTAATTTCCAAGGAATTTCCAAGCTTGAATAGAATCTCAAAATCCTACAGAAAAATGGGACACCTGGATATGACTCCCTAGCCTGACTAGTTTCTGATTTATTTGAATGGAATCCACATGTAAAGATTCAAAAGTCAACAGTTTTAAAACAAAAGTTCTTTAAATGGAATGATTTTGAAAGTATGACATTTTGAAAAGGATTTTTTAATTCGTCGGCTAAATTATGTTTTAGAAAATAAACTTAAAAAACTCAATGCAGATTTTTAGGCAGTCGATTTACTAAAAGGTCTACAATCATACATTCTACAACCTTTTCTCCTATTCACATCCTAACAGATCCTAACTTTCGTGACATTGTTGCTGATACTTTGCCTTTGTAAAACAATTTCTTCGAACCTGAGTTCTTAAAAATTGTTTATGTTTGAATTTTATAGACAAAAATATACAACGTGTATCACAGAAATACAAACATATATATCACCTCTCAAGATTTTAGATTTTTTAAAAATTTCATCGGATCACCCTAATGACAACTTCTTTTTTAATCAATTCGTAATTTAATATTGTTTAATTTAAATTTTTATAAAATATTTCATTGTTTATAAAATAAAGAAATACATGTAAACTTTTGATCCCCATATTACAAAAAGATCTAAAATAAAACTTAAAAACAAATATTTCAAAATGAATTTATGAAAAAGATAGAACGACAGGTAGAGGAAACATATTATTATTTATTTTAAATATACAATATAATTGAATGTAATAAACTTTGAAATAGGGGTTGCTGGTGTTCAAAAAATAAAATAAAAATAAACTAATGCATTCTAACATACTCAAAAATGGGATTTGCATTTTTCATTTTTTTTTTTTTTATTTTCAAGTTTTTGAATTATGAAAATATAATTTAAATATACATGATAAACAAATAATGCTCGTCACAAAGTGTATAAGTATATGTGGTTTAGATGAAGAACATAGAACGTATATATATATAAGATTTAATGTCTATAAAAATTCATTAGATTTTTTTTTCATATTTTTAATGATAAATTTAAGTGCCGTTGAAACAACTACAATTTTGTTAGACTCATTTTCATATATAAAAGTGTGGTTTTTATTTATTTTAGCATACAGCGACATATATGTTTTTGAATTCAAAGATAATATATAAAATATGTCCACATAAAACATTTGTTTTTTGTTTTCAACAAAACAACTCTTAATATTTTGTAAGTGCTGCATTTAAAACACAAATTAAAATAAATTAAATAATATAAAAACATTTATTTAAATAAAATTTATATAAATTTACCTTTTAAGTTTTCTTAAAATTTATTTAGGTATTACTTTTTAAATCGTTTTCTTGTGGAGGATTCGAAGGGTTAGCAATTTACACAATACTTCAAAACGTGGGCATACATTATAAGATGCATGTCATCAATAGTTTCGCCAATCTCATGGATTTCGGGAAAATCATCAGCTTATTTTGTTCATAATTTTTTGGTATATGTGTTTGTTTATTAAATTTTTGAATAAGTAGAGGTAGAATGAAATTTTTGTTTTTGAGGGATATTTCATTATTTTTGGTTTGGTATTTATTTTTGTGGTTAGGACAAGATAGCCAAGAGAGCCAATTTATTTGTGTACATAAAAAATAAATTATAAACTTATTCTTTTTTGTTCTTTCTATTTGGATAATAATCTAAAAATGAAACAATAGATTTATAGAAAAAAGATTGAAAAATAAAACAACAACAAAAAAAAGAGGAAGAAAACAAAATAAATTAGAGGGACGAGCTAACCAGTTTTTCTTTGTTGTGCGTTTGTGACTTATTATAAAGTTTATTTTTGTTTTTGTTTTTGTTTCTTTTTTTTAATTTATTTTTAATTTTTATATTATTATTTATTTATTGATTTTTTCAATAATACTTTTTAACTTACCAAGAGGTTTTATAAATGTGGATTCCTTTTCCTTTTTAGTTGGACTTTCTGAACAATATTTCACTAAAATCATAATATTAATAATATAAATAAAAATAATTTGTGTGTTTTTGTTTTCTTGTTTTGATTTTTGATTTGTATTTAATGAAGTATAGAGAAGGTTGGTAGATACAGTGGATTGTTTTTTGCTAAAAAGGTTACAGAATTTCTTAAAGAGAAGTAATGTAGAAATAGACATTTAGAAATGGTTTTTTGTTTGATCTTTTGTTCATAAAATAAAATTTTGAGTCTACAGATCTGTTTGGAATTCAGCCGAAAACAAAAGAGTTAAGTTATTTTAAGTGATAGAATTAAAAAGATGACAACTTTAAATTAAAGAACATCGATATGAGATACAAAATTTCGTCGTGTATGTAATAGCACATCCTTAAAATATGACCAAGGATCAACGAATTTTGTAATCGGGACTATGAGACATAGACTGAAAAAAAAAATAATTTAATAGTGTCAAATCACACAATAGCAAAGGCAAAATGAGGAAATTTCACATAGTTGTAAAGGGTGATTTTTTTAGCTATTATCTTTTTGACAACCCTGGTTTAAACAGCTGACGTACGTTTTGTGTTTTGTTTCACTGTCAAACATCTTCAGTTTGGTCTATAATTTAACCATGAATCGTCTTACAAACGAACAACGCTTGCAAATTATTTAATTTTATTATCAAAATGCGTGCTCTGTTAAGAAAGTTCATAGCGCGCTTCTTCCATTTTATGGTCAGTTTAATCGACCCACTGAAGCGGCTATTCGGGCACAAAATTTACATTGTTGGACATTAAACCATCAACACGCTTACGTAGAGTCATAGAGTGCAAACTGAAGAAAATATCGCAGCTGTATCGGCCAGTGTTAATGATGATCATCAATTATCGATTCGTCGCCGTTCGCAGCAATTGGGCATCTGTTACTCAACAACGTGGAAAATTTTGCTGAAGGATTTAGGTGTGATGCCTTTCAAAATACAGCTGGTGCAAGAATTGAAACCGAACGACCTACTGCAACGTAAAATTTTTGGTGAATGGGCTCTTGGAAAGTTTGCCGAAGATCCACTTTTTTACCGAAAAATTGTGTTCAGCGACAAAGCTCATTTTTGTCTCAGTGGTACGTTAATAAGCAGAAGTGTTGATTTTGGAGTGAATATCAGCCAGAAGCATTGCAAGAGCTACCAATGCACCTAGAAAAAGTCACAGTTTGGGGCGGTTTATGGGTTGGTGGCATCATTGGACCGTACTTCTTCAAAGATGATGCGAATCGTAACGTAACCGTGAATGTTGAGCGCTACCGTGAGATGATATCCAACTTTTTTTTGCCCAAAATGCAAGAGCTTGACTTGCATGAGACGGTGCCACACAGCACGCCCAACAATGGACTTATTGAGAGGCGAGTTCGGTGAACATTTTATTTCACGTTCGGGACCGGTCAATTGGCTGCCTAGATCGTGCGATTGAACGCCTTTAGACTATTTTTTGTGGGGCTATGTTAAAAGTCATGTCTATACAGACAAGCGCACTTCAATTGACGCATTGAAAGACAACATTGAAGCATTTATTCGTGAGATACCGGCCGAAATATTGGAAAGAGTATGCCAAAATTGGACTAAGCGGATGGACCGTTTGAGGCGCAGTCAAGGTCAACATTTGCATGAAATAATCTTCAAACATTAAATTATATGGATCGTACTATTGATTCAAATAAAGATTTCATGCATTTTTTTGAATTTTATGTGTTTTTTTTTGTTTTAAAACTTTCCTATAGCTTTTAAAAAATCACCCTATATATTAATAACAAATTAAACACGGATAAAATACAATTTCATGCATGCCATAAAGTGACGTTTATTAATAAACACAGTTTGGATATATCGATGTTATTGATCTGTGTCAAAATTAAGTTTGATGACGTAAACGTGTCATGAACAGCATCATAGAGTCAATGTGGTTTAGACTGATGCTTTGAAACGTTTTGGAAAAATGCATGACAAAAGTAGATATTAGTTTAGATTAGGTTAAAGTGGCTGTCAGTTGTTGGTCCATTGTGATAGCACATGAATCTTGAGGCTTTCTTCTGAGCTCAATGAAACCACTTTTGAGTTCCTTATATAAAACGTGAAAGACTGATTATGTTAATGCGATAGAGATAGTTTAGATCGTTATAGAAGAATTCTTCTAGGGAAGTCTTGCGTTTCTGAGCTAGTTAGTGCCCGGTTATGATATCGATTTTCGAGCTGATTACCAATGTTTATAGCCAATGCATAGATGGGGGTTGTGAGCCCCATTTATTACCAATAGCTTTTTTTTTTTAGGGAGAAGAGACCTACAGTAGCTTTTATGACTCTTTCTTGTATTATTCCCAGATACTTAGCTTGGCTGAGAAATTTACGATACCTTTGATATAGATAGGATTAATAAATGAAATTTTGTATTTCCTCAAAAATAGGACTAAATCGGTTTTGTGCTGGTTGACACCCAGTCCACACTGGTCAGCCCAAAGTATAAGTTTATCTTAGGCGTTTTGTAAGAGTTTATTTAGGGTGTTAAGATATTTACTTGCAACCGCTATAGCAACGTCATCTGCATAGGCAATCATTCTAAAACCCTCCTCATCCAGACGAGAAAGGATTTTATTTACTATTAGGTTCCAGAGGAGAGAGGATAGAAAACCACCTTGCGGTGTTAAACGCACCTTCGATATCAAGAAAAGCAACCATAGTGTTCTCTTTATGGTCGAGGGAGTATTCCATGAATCGCACTGAGGTGTGTAATGCCGTTTCCACAGGTTTGCCCTTACAGTAGGCATGTTGAGACATGGACAGAAGTCTTGTATTGATACTTTCTCTTAAATGGATATAAATAAATCTTTCTAAGGTCTAGGAGAAGGAATGATGATAGACTTATAGGTCTTACATATTTAGGATTGACTTGTGAGCATTTTCTTATTTTGGGTATGAAAAGAACTTTCATTTCTTTCCATACCGAAGGAATATCAGATCTAGAAAGCTGTTTAACAATTCTTCAAGGATTGGTTTAATTATACCAGAGGATTTTTGGAGTTCAACTGGTATTATACAATCTGGTCCTGCAGATTTAAATGGTTCAAAGCTGTTGAGAGCCTATTTTAGCTTGTCCCTAGGAATCAGACCTTGTGGATATGTTACTGTAGTTCTTGAATATATTTGATTGATACAAGTTACGGTTTGAGAGCTACCAGGAAAGTGACTATCCGGTAGAAAGTTCAGCCATTTTTCACTTGAAACTGTACAGGAGCCATCTGCATTTTTCAGACAGCTTGGCATCGATGGACTGGTTGATAGAATTTCTCGTAGCCTAGAAGCTTCGAAAGTTTCTTCTATTGTACCGCAGAAGGGCCGCCAAGAAGATCCGTTAGATTTCCTTAGTTCCTTCTTGTTACTTCTAAGGGATTCTTTATAAAAATCCCAGTTATAAGCTTGTCTTGTTGGTTAAACTCAATTAAAGACCACTACATTCTCTTCTTCTACAAAATTCGAAAACCTTACTGAATATTTCTTAAAAATAAACTTAGCTTTTTGAAATTGTATAAAGAGACGTGTACCTTATTTTATTAGCTTAATGTACATTAACGAGTTCAAATAAATTCAGAAGCTCATCAGGAAATGCAGAATAATTTAATTATGTTTCTGCTGAATAAAATAATCTCTTCATCAGAGAAAACTTAAAAGTAAGTCTTTTTTATTAAATTACTAGCAAACCCGTCGAACTCCGTTTCGCCACCAGATGGCTTCGTTTTTTGTAACATTTCGTTTGGGGATTAAAAGATGAAGACAAATTATTTTTTTTGTTTTATATTTGAAAAGGAAAAATTTTATTTCATTTAACAACAGTAATTAATTCATTTCGATTACAAAAATTAAGTGTAATTTAGTTGAACTTTTCTAAGTAAAAATTGAAAGTGAATCCAAAGTAAATACTGAATCAAAGCGTTAATTGTCACTACATACGCAAGGCGAACCGGAAATTGCAATCGTTTGAAGTCAAGTGGAAGATCAGTCGGAATCAGTGTTCGAGGAATAAATACATTTTCACCTGCGTACTTTCCGTTAATAATGGTTGCCTCAATCAAATTCGGCATAAGTCTTTTCACCGCAAGTCGAGTACAGTTGCAAAATCCCGGTGGATTCAAATTATGCAATATCATAATAACTGAACCAACTTTGAGTTGGAAATTATGTGGTGGAAATCATGGTAACTCCAGAGAGTTCAAAAACTCCGTTGGATGTTGTTCCTTCGTCGAATATCCTTCAGTGTGAAGTTAAGTGCTTCAAGTGATTTCTTATGTGCCATTGTGCACCCATTCCTAACAATGAGCTTGCCAATTTTCCCATTGCACTGATTGATCGGGAAATATTGCATGTTGGAGTATCAATTGTGTTTAAATTGAGTGGCAACTTAAGCTCAGAATGTGCAGTACGACCGCCTTCTAGAAAAGTTGCCTCAATTCCAGATGATGCTAACGCCAAAGCTATGTCACATCTTGATCGAATAGTGGCCAAAATCAATGAAATGACAAATGTTTTCCCTATTCCTCCAGGTGCGTCCAGGAAGAATAGACCACCAATATTTTTGTCCACCGCTTGCATTAATGTTTCGAATACTTGTTTTTTCTGTTCATTCAGCAACGGCACATTATTTCGAACGAAAAAAAATGCAGCTCTCGATTTAGTTTTTGGTTCAAATTATCGTGCATCGATCGATTTGGTGCAATCATTCCTACTTCAATCAGTAGCTTCTCGATATATTTGGCATTGGTGGCCATTCACAGTTTTCAAATGCGCAAATGATTTTGGTCCTCGTACATTTACCAACAGCAGTCGAAAATAAAAACATTCATCATTTCTAGGATGAACAGTGTACTTGTACATGCGACCTAGCGCATCAGTGGAAAACACCTGTGGCCAATTTGGAATTTTCTCCTAATATATTTTGTCTTTCTTCGCTTAAGTTCTGTGAATACACTTGTTGCTGCCTTGCATGTCTTGTGCGGAGGCCGATGTTCGCACGTCGTACTCTAGGCAAATATTCTTATTATCTTTAAAACAAACGTTAATTGAAGTCGATATCTCTGACGTTTCTAGAGATATGGTTGACTAAAAAAGGTTCCCAAAAGTAAGCCCTAGGGCCCTTGAAACGTCAAAAAATTTAAAAATTTTCAATTCCACAAATCGGAATTTTTACAATAGCTTTCTATGGGAAGCTAAACGGAGTTCACCTCTTTTCTGTTGAAAATTTTCCTAAATTTTGTCTGCTATAAACCTCACGGAGCCCGAGACCATTCCAACGAATGCAAAACCGTGGAAATCGGTTCGTGCGTTTTGGAGTTATAACGTCAGAAAGGAAAACCCGACTTATTTTTATATTATAGATTTTTCATTTGCAACATATAGACCATTAGACCATTAATCGAAATATAAACTATCCTATATCTTAAGTTAGACCAAATTACACATAAAATGCCAACTTTCACCGAAATCGGTTGACTTGGTGAAGAGTTCACTGGGAACATACATATGACACTGGATTTTTATATATTAAGATTAATTTTAAAATCACAGTTCCTTGCAAATTATCGAAAAAAATTAACGAATTTTAATTCGAGATCCTCCATATTTTCACTGAATTCAAAAACATATTATAACAGTACAAGTGATTGCTATACTGCAACTTTTTTTAAGACACACTAGTCAGGGAAACCCTTTATTATCCACATCTTAACACTTAAACAAAAGAGCTGATAAACGAACTCGGAAATAATTAAGTGTATATTACTGGGTCTTAAAGGCATTGCAAACAACACAAATTCAAAACATTGAAAGCTTTATGATAAATAAAGCTATCGGATTCTTCCATATAACGATTTATTTCGTATGTACTCGTATTACTGTTTAAAATCCACCAACCCTCTTCACTCTGTAGCTACGAGTATGTGTTACTTAAAATTTGATTTTATCTGTGTTCATTTAAGAAATTATAAAAATTAAAATAATGTAAAATAAATACATAAATTCATGTAGTTTCATTGTGTAATTGTATTTGTGTATTGTTTTATAAACAAAAGTAAGAAAAAATAATATTTGAAAACATGTTTCTAGCGCAACAACGTAAAATATCAATTATAAACATCACCAACAAGTAACAATATATAAAAAAAAATAAATAAAATATCAAAACATCAATATTTGTGCGCATAAGAGGAGAACATTCAATTCTTAAGGCTTTGAAAGATGATTTAAAATAAACAAAAATAAAATAGAAAATATCTGCCCTTTTCAATAATAATATATTATAACGAGTTTTATGTAAAATTAACACCAAAATTTAAATAAAATATAATTTTTTCTCTTATAACACAAACTTAAAAACCAAAAAAAAACTCCATTCAAAAAACCCTATTTACCTGAATTCAGTTCACGAACTAATGAAGACATTGCCGATGAGACAGTATCTGCAGCATAGTATAAGTCTTTTGTTGGATCATCATCTGATATATGTATTTAGTATATGTTTACGAATATTGCAGATTTTGAGGATTTTATTATAAATTTTAAAGTTGATATTTGATATTATGTAGTAGAATACGTTATTTTCAAAAAACAAAAAAAAAAATAGAGGAATAAATTTAATTTCATAAAACTATACAAATTATTTAAAGATACATTTTATACTTTTTATTTTAATAATTTTTCAAAAATAAAAACTTAACAAAAAAAAAAAAAACACAAACGTTCTTAGGTTCAGATTATTTTAAGACACAAGTCACTTTGATACACACATAAAGGAATTTATTACGGATAGGTGGGGTTTTTATAAATAAGATGTTATTTAAAATATAATATTTGTATGTTACATATACAAAAAATTTGAAATTTTCCATTTTAAAACTCGAATTTTAACAAAAACTTTTCGATCACCTTAAACCAAACAAATTGGAGAAATATAATTTTAAAAGGAAAACGGAGTAAGGAGTAAAGTTCTACCATTCAGAGCGAAACCTAAGAACACCATTTTTATTTAAAACAATTGCTAAATTGTTAATTTGTCAAAGAAATGTATACTTAAGTCATGAAAGAATATGGTCTAATACTTTACATTTTTAAGAAGTCTTATAAAGGCCTAAAAGAAGAATCAAAATTAATGTAAGCCCGAAAAGCAAACTCACTTTATGTACACAAAATCTGCCAGTTTAAATATGAAATCTTTACAATATTTTCTAGAACTGCTAGAAGAAGAAGGCTGTTGCTTTAATTTAACGCATTTAAAACAGAGACATAAAATAAAACATCAAAAACTTAAGTTTTAGAACGCTCAACTGAAAAGTCTTAAGAATAAATTAATGGAAGTTAGATTCCAAAACCGATTTAAAACAAAATATACACGATTTACCTTAACGCAGTTTGATTGTCAGGAATAAAAATAAGTAGGCTGAAATGTCACTTGGGCTTTATAAGTTCCTGCCTATACATAGAAGTCTATGGTAGACTAGTATAGATTATGTAAGGAATTAAATACAGGATAAAAAAGCTGAAGTTTTTTGGCAGAGTGTGTCAATAATACTTTTCGAAAAGCATTCCATCTTCAACCCATGATTTTAAAGAGTATACTCGTAGTAACCAACCGACTTTTTATACGCAGGAGGGTTCTCTTTATTTAGGGGTTAAAGAATAATTTTGCTTAGACTATTTCTGAAATAAAAGCTAAAAAAATACCTTATTTAGAAAATTCCAAATTATGTTCTTAAACAAAAATCACAGTTATGGAATTTCATTCACAGGATATATAGTTTTTGGGAACATATCCTTGGAGGTTGGATAAAATTTAGAAAAACAAGGATTTAAAACATAAACAAATAAAAATTACAAACATAAAATCTTTTCTCTTTCTTTTTCCCGTCCCTCGTTATTCCCTTCTTAACTATCCAGCAACCCCATTCACATCCCACTTTTTTGTTTTTGTTGTCGTCCCATTTAACCAATTAATTTCAAAACCCTAGATACTAAAAAATAAAAAAGCCAAAACTTTAATACTCACTGGATGTTCCATTGGAATGGAAGGCGGCTCGTACTTCGTTCAATTGATTCAGGGTTTGTTGTTCCAATGAATTTGCATTATTGTGCATTGATTGGGCCTGACAATTGGGCGGAATCTGGTGATGTTGTTGTTGTTGTTGCTGAGATGCAGACGATCGCAGCAATTGTTGTTGCTGCTGTTGTTGTTGCTGTTGTTGAACGGAATTTTGCTGATTTCCGGGCATTGGTGGAGATTTACCCGATCGTGGACTAGAATTGGGTGTGGAACGTGGACTTGCAGTCTGTTGGTTCTTTAACATTCGCATTAGGCCCTCGAGTTGGTCCATGAGTTGGCGACGGGAATCTTGGAGGGCTCCCAAATGGCCCTCGAGTTCACCTTTGCGCTGTCTCAATGCTCGCAGTTCGTTTATGAGGGCCGGATTTTCGGGTGTCATTTGTTCGGCTTCTTGCTGTCGGCGCAGGCGGGCGATCTCACGCATAATCTCTTTGTTTTTCGATTCTAGCTGGGCGATCAGTTCACGTTGGGCACGGGAATTGTCCGTGGTGATGGTGGAATTTTCAGTCGGAATTCCGGAGGGCTAGAAAAACAAACAAAAAACCAGAATTAAAACGGTTTTCAGATAAAAAGATATTTAATATAAGTTACTGCTCTATTCTCTTGCGCAAGCCTGGCTGCATATCTGGCAATCAAACGATGTTCCTCGTCATTAGCTGACGCAGCTGCTACCCGCGATATCGACGTACCACCAGCACTATCCAAGCTCCTGCCGGTAGCTCTGGAATCTAATGTGCTACTTCTATCGTAGCCATGCAACAAGCTTGGATCGGAGAAGCCATTATGCGATGGCAATGGCGAGGGCGGTACTATATGCGATAAATTCAACGTCTTCTCCGGCTGTTCGGGGAATCGTGGCAACACTTGTGCAGTCTTTTCAGGCACACATCGAAAGCTCTTCCTTAACGAATGTCCGATCTGTTTGCTGGGAGACTTATAGCTCGAGTATTCCTTGACTTCGTGATCGTTTTGGTGATTCAGTGATGTCTTGCCATGCCAAAAGCACTCTTGACACAACTGGTAGGCGTGACATCGCTGACATCGATAACGAAATCCGGTAAAATTTTCCTTATGACAAACAGAACAGATAGTCGGATGGACGATTGTCTCGACCGTGGCCAAGCGATGCAGCAATGGCAACCAGACGAGACACGATGGTCCTGGTTCAGACATAAGTATTGCCATAAAATCATTCACTGTGACTTTCGCATCAGCCGGAAAAATTTCCTCTTCAAGACCTTCTTTATAATGGAATGTGGGTGATTCATAAACGGCTGCGGGTAGCGCTAATACTTCACGCAGAAATTCGCCAAGTTTCCAAGGGACTAGTTGACCGGCACCATCCGATATTTGAGAGAATATATCTAAAATATATTTAAAGAAAAAAAACAAAATTTAAATAACAATTTTTAAACAGAAAAAATATTACAAATTTACTTACATCGTAATTTATCGACAAGTTTGCCTGAACACATGGTGGCCAGTGCGACTTTTATGGAGAAGACTCGAATTTTACCTGAGTTATCACTGCAAATATGAACAAAAAGAAAACTCAATTAGTTATAAATTTATGGAAAACTAAAAGATATAAGACAGGTGTGTTTAAGGAAACATAATTTCCTATTTTGTCGAGTTGCAGTAAATCCTTATGTCTAACCCGGAGTAAAAAACGAAGTAAAGGGAAACTAAGTCTGAAATAAGAAAATAAGTGTAACTTAATTTCTATTTCTGTTTAAAGAGTAGTTTTTTAAAAAACTAAACTATTCTTATATTGGATGTGATTAAAATATTGCTGAAAACTGCTGCAAAAAGTGGAAGAAAATTGGTCCTCTTGGCTGGAATTTATTCGAGCCAGCCAAAGCTTCCACTTGCCCGAAAACATTTTTGCAAACCCTTAACCTTATCTAGAGATACATTTTTGGCCATAACATTAAATTATAGGCGTTATATTTATTCTTGAAAACCACACGTCTAAAAAAGCACGCTTTAAATTAATAGGAATTCCTTGGGCACTATTCAAAGTGGAGAAATTCTGTGAATATTTTTTCACGAAATCCACGATTAAGTTCTGAGCCAAGTTATGAAATTAAAAAGTCCAACATTCTGATGATAAAACTATGATCAAAAAGTTTAGTTGGCCAATACATTTTTCACTATACTTAACTTATGTTAAAAGTTTTGCAATAACAGCAAATTAAGATTGAACAGCACATACAGTGTTTATTAAGATTTTTACTTATGAATGGTAAAATTTTGGTAACAATTCAAATCACCTTTCTACCCTCCAAGACTTTATGCAGTCTGTCAGAATACTGCAATATTTTTTTAACAGAAGTTTGTGAAGTAACTTTATATATTCCCAAATTGAACTTGGGACACAAAAATATTGACATTTTCATTGGCATAGTCTTATAAGGTTATCAAAACCATCCGCAAGAAGCTCCGTTTACTCAGTGAAATATACACGGCAACCGGCAACCCTTCGTTGGATCTAAGGAAACAAAGTGAAATGGCAGAAAAATTTGCTAAAAAAAAGAATCACTATTTTCTACGAACGGAAACATTGATCCATAATATTTTGGTTAGACGATAATTTTTACATATTTTCATAGCCGTTTCGATATTTCGAACAGGATTGGATTTTTCATCCAAATTTCCCGAAACGTAGTGAACAATAGCATAGAACTCCTAGGTCATTTAAATCGTTAACATGTGTGAAGCTTATGTAATTAAGCAAAATTTATGAAGTTGAAATCGTGGAAAATAAAGCAGGAGTTAATTATCTCAGGCCTTCCTGCTCACTTTAAAGGACAGCGAAATTGTTGACGAATCTAACGTTTCTATGACGTTCAGGCGAAATAAACAAAGTCTAACGTAAAGTGGGCGCAAAGGTATCAGTAAACGGTATCAGCAAAATAAAAGTTTTTGTTCCACGTACGCCTTTAAGTTATCCTTGCCGTTGTGTACTTATTTGTCTATAAGTACAATATCTTTCTTAGACTTAAAAGTATGTCAACTTAAAAAACTAAATAATGTACATTGAAATTTTAAGTAATTTAAGATTTAGGCAAAAATTAAAATAAAATAATTAGTTTAGTAGTTAATTATTATTATTCAATCAAAATCACATTCTTTTTATTATTTTTATTAACAACGATTACATTGGCATATTTATTTAAAAATGTACAAGCTCGTGTCACAAATACGAGAAAAAATGTTAAGCCCTTGATCCTAAACAAGCAGCCGGAGTTTATAATTTAAAAAGCAATTGTAAAGGGGGACAATCACAATGACGAGTTACAACATCACGGGCAAAAGATATTGTAAAGTAAACTCTTCTAGATTCAAGACTTTTTAAGTCAATTAAGCTACATCGAACTTTATATGTTGAGAAGGGTACGCCTAATTTTAGTTGTCAAAGCAATCAAAACAAACAAAAATACATTTTTATTTTAAAGTCGTTAGAAGTTCTTATTAAAAAAATCCAAGAAAAGAGTTGCCTTCAGAGATAACGTACTCTGCATGGATTCTAAAATCTAAATTTGCATCAAATATAACTCCTAAATCTTTATGGTTATAAACGCTCTCAATTCCTTAAAATTTAATAATCATAAATATTAGGGAAAGATAATATTAAAAGTGGTAAAACACTACATTTTCCTATATTTAAAAATATGTCATTCAAGTTTCAAGATGAAAGTAATCAACAAGGGATTTTGTTGTTTTAAAGATTTAAGCATCATCCGCAAAGATTAAGCATGATGATGTTAAATCGTTAATAAAAAAGAGGCTGGGATGCGACCCACACTGATAACTCCCCATCCCGTCTGCCGATTTGTCTTGCTTTAAAGTTTGTAGGTTTTCGTGTTGGGTTAAAAAAGTTGTCAGTTGAATAATTTTTAAGAATTTAAAAATAACCAACAAAATTTTTTATATAAAGAAATAGTTTAGTTTCAAAATCTAGTTTTGTAAAATAGATTTTTAGTCGAAAACAAATTTTTACCAATTTTAGTAGCATTTCTTAAAACTTTTTATTTCTTATATAAACAAATACAAATTGGATGGAAGAGAAATTGTTTGAAGTCAATATCTTCTATTTTTCACGAGGTATCGAGAACCGAACTTCAATGTTTACCAAATTTGCGCACTATTTTTTGTAGATTTTATTTTTTTTATGAAAAACGGACTGTTGGATTTTTATAAAAAAATTACTGAATATCGAAAACAATATTTTCTGTAAAATAAAATAAGTTTGAAGCCAATGTTTTTAATTCTTAAAAAGCTATTTGAGTAGAAAGTAAATTTTTATTAAGTTTTAGTACTGTTTTTTTTTAGGTTTTTATTTTTTGTAAAAAAACTATCAACTCGATTTTTCTCAAAATTGTATCCAATGTTGAAAACAATATTTTTTACAAGATAAAATTAGTTGAAAGCCAAAATCTCAAATTTTTGAAAAGATATTTGAGTCGAGAATCTTTTTTTTAGGTTTTTAATTTTTGTAAAAAAAACTGTAAATTCGATTTTTCTCAAAATTTTTCCGAATGTTGAAAACAATATTTTTTATAAGATAAAATTAGTTGGAAGCCATAATCTATATTTTTTGAAAAGATATTTGAGCCCACAATCAATTTTTACCAACTTTGAGTAATCTATTTTTAGGTTCTTATTTTTTATAAAAAAAAACTGCTCATTCGATTTTTCTCAAAATTCTACCAGATGTCAAAAACGTTATTTTTCGTTGCACAAAATTGTTTTGGAGATAAAATCATGTTTTAGTCGTAAAATTTTAGAGGTGACAATTTTATTTATAGTTTTTTTGATAAAAAAAAACCGTTGATTGGATTTTTTTCCAAAAATATATTAATTTGGTATCACGTTACAATATATTCTATAAAATTTAATTCAAATCTCTAGCGTCATTGGTTCGTGTAATATTTAGGGTTAACCAAAATTGTCACCTTTTTTTTAAACTGCTATGGTAAAAAAACCACCCACGCAATTTTCTTGAGAGCCTTTTTTGCATCTTTCTGCATTATTATCTGTATACGAAATTTATTTGAAGTCGATATCTCTTCTGGTTCTGGAGCTATGGACGACGAAAAAAACGTACACACGCACGTACAGATATCTTTCTAAAAATCATTTATTTCGACTCTAGGGCACTTGAAACGTCGAGAAATGTCAAAATTTTCAATTTGACACATCGGACCCATTACAATAACTTCCTATGGGAAGTTAATAAAAAGAACAGAAGGGCCAAGAAGACTGTCTTGAGGAACTCCCTAATGGTTGGAAATTTGTTTCAGATTTTTCAGGACCGATTTTGACATAGTGAACACGATTAGTCAGATAGCTAAGTTGTGCAAGTTCAATAATTGATAATGTAACAGTATTTTGGTATTAACTATATCAAATGCCTTCGAACATACATACATCTACCTGATTTCCATTTCCAATAGTATTAACACAGAAGTTTGTAAATAAATTGAGATTAGTTGATATTGACATGCCACTTACACTTATAATCATTTTTCTTCAAGGTTCGTATATCCTTTTTACTTGCGACATATAGGAACTATATGGCAAGTTTTGCATTCGTGCAAAATTTTGTCTGTCTGTCCACGCTCCTACAACCTAAACCATTGGGTCGATTAAGTTCAAACTTCGAAGTTAACAACATTTTTTTACGAAATTCAAATGTAGAGTGTATATTTATAATCACTAAACAACTGCATATCAAAAATATTTTTAGAACAAAATTGAAAAATTTTATATATACAAAATTAATTTAAAAAAAAACCGCTCTAACGATTTTCAAAAAAAAAAATTTGAAAAATCAAGGGTTTTTTGATTTATAAAATGGCATTTAAATTTTTGAAGACAAACTTATTTTTCAGGTAAAATTTTGAATCTTAAATTAGTTTTTTTTTTAATTATTTTAACTGATTAAATGTAACCCCCTCCCAAAAAATTGAAAAATGGAGGTTTTTTCGACAAATCAAATGGCATATACATATATCTTTGAAGACAAACAGGTATATTTTTAAATATTATATAGATACTTTTTTAAACAGACTCTTTGCATACAGGAGCAAGTTCGTGCGACCCAGTCGTGCACTTTTTTTAACAAGGGATTTAAAAACTTTCAGAATAAACTGTAGTTTTGCAGTATGCTTATAGTTTTCAACATATTGTTTTGGTCTTGTTTTGTGAATCGAAGTTATGTATGAAATCTTCCAACAATCAAGAAAAACACCAGTTTTTAAAGACGTATTAAAAATATACGATGATGGTTTCGATAGATTTAATCTACAATTTTTTAAAAATATCGACGGAAGATAATCAGGAGGCATACTAAAACTGTTTTTTCAACTTCATAACTCTGAAAAAACCGCGTCTGTAGCTAAAATATCAGACTCTATTACATCAGGATTATTACTATACTTAATTTGTAATTTGATTAAAAAAATGATACAAAATAATCACATGCTGCTCATTATTAATAAAGTTCCAGAAAAATTTGTAATTCATTTTAATTTTTGATCTAATAGTCCAGACATATTGTCTATGCAAAAAATTGTGTAGATATTTACTTCAGACTAATTACAGAATTGTAAAAGGTTAAAGAAATCTATACAGACAACAATTGAAATTTGAGCTGTTTTGTAGACGTTTAAAAAGTTAACGGTGGCATTTTTGATAGGATTTAATTTTTTTTGTAAAACACTGACAATTGTTTTTTTTTCTAATTTTTAAAAAAGTTAACAATAGTAGTTTGTAAAGGATATGTACAATGTGCATATAATTAATTTGGAGTCAATAGCTTTATTAACCTCAAGATATTTAAGTCGAAAATAAATTTTCAGTAGGTTTTTAATTGTTGTAAGAAAAGTTTTCGATTGGATTTCAATAGATAAAACACCAGCAAAGAATTTCAGTAGCCATCGTGTATTTTGGAAGTATATCATTTTTTGTTTCCAAAATATTAGGTTAGGTTGGAGTGGCTGTCCAGATGTCATTGACTCACTTAGACCTCAAGGGTCCATTGTGATACCACTAATGAGGTTACTCATGGGAGAGTAATGAAAATTAAACAAACCATTTTGTGCTTTTAATAAAGTTAGAGAGACACTTTGTGTTGCCAGTTCACTGGTATTGTCGAAGAAGGGATTACCGAGAAAGTTATTCCTTCTAATGGAGAGTGCTGGACATGTACATAGAAGGTGTTGGACTGTTTCCTCTTCCTTTTCGTCCAAGCAGCTTCTACAGAAGTCATTTGTGTAGACCCCTAGCCTCAGAGCATGTCTTCCTATGAGGCAGTGTCCTGTTATTACTCCAATTGTAGGGCTTATATTTTGTCTGCTCAAGGATATCAAGCCTTTTGACCGAATTAAGTCTATGCTTGGTCATATTTGCTTGGTTGCTAGGCAGGTGGTACTCTGTGACCATCTAGCATTTGTTGCTTCTAGAGCATACTGTTTGAGAAGATATTTGCATGTAGCAAGTGGTGTTCCTATGTTATGTTTTTGTCTAACATTAGGCAGAAGTGTTCCGTTTTTGGCGAGCTCATCGGCTTTACAATTTCCCGGAATGTCTCTGTGGCCCGGCACTCAAATGAGGTGAATATTAAACTGTTCTGTCATCTCATTCAGAGATGATCGACAATCGTGGACTACTTGTGAGTTTGTGGAGACAGACGCGAGAGATTTAAGAGCGGCCTGGCTGTCCGAGAAGATTCGTATATCCTTGCAAGATATAACGTTTTCTTTGAGCCACGATAGTGCCTCTTTAATCGCCATTACTTCTGCCTGGAATACACTACATTGATTGGGAAGTCTGTATGATAGACTGAGCTTCAGTTGTTCCGAATAGATACCACTTCCAACTCCGTAATCGGTCTTTGAACCGTCTGTATAGAAGTGTATCACATTGTCTTCCAGGGGTCTCTCTTCTTCCCAGGAGGATCTTGAAGGGATAAACACATGGAAGCCTTTACCGAATACCGTTTTAGGGGTGGTATAGTCTAAGCGATCTGGGATAGATCTGAAATTGTCTAGAATGGTAGTATGTCCAGTATTGTTACTGTTCCATTGAGAGGTGGCTCTAAGCCTCACACAAGAGTTGGCTGCCACCATTTTAGAGAAGATGTCAAGAGGTGTCAGGTTTAAAAGCACATCCAGGGCTGCGGTTGGTGTTGAGCGAAGTGCTCCTGTGATGCACATACCTGCTGACCGCTGGACTTTGATGAACTTATTTAGATTTACCATCTTGTCCAGTGCGGTCCACCATACGACAACTCCATAAATGAGTATCGGTCTAATTACCGAAGTGTATAGCCAGTGGGTTATTTTTGGGGAGAAGCCCCATTTTGATCCTATGGCCGTCATAAAGTAAAGTTTAAAATTTAATTGAAGTCGATAGCATTATAAGTTCCTTATGGCATTTGGGGTGAAATAAACTTTTAAAAGTTTTGAAAAAATAACCTTTTACAAGATATGAACCATTTGTTTCGATTTTTGGCACCGTTGAAATGTCAAAATTTTAAATTTGACAAATCACTATGCCTGCAATAAATTTCTATGGAAAGTTTAAAAAATCCAAATATGCCACTAAAATCCATATACTGCTAATACATATTTAAAAAAAATATCGGAACAAAAAGTTCCAATCTTCTTTTTTGTTGTTTTATTTATTTAAAACGCCCAGCCCATCCTACGACTCATAATTAGGTAACTGTTAGCTAAATGTCTGTAAGTAGATATTTAAGTAAATTACAACTTAAGTGAAAAATTTAAGTCTCTGTGCTCTAAGACTGTTAATTAATTATTTTTCAGTGCAATCAATAAACAAAAATAAAAAAAAACACTGAATTAATACCCCCTATTTTCTCTTCTCTTCATCAAAGTAAAATCACATCACATTACAAAAAAAAAACATTTTTAAGCTCATTAACGAGAACGACCAACGAACGAACGAACGAACGACAATATCGAAGAAAAATTATTATTATTATCGACCCCCTTGTCAATGAAAAAAAGTTCAATTAAAATTTTTTTTAATCTTTCTACAAGAATAGCATCATCAATGCGGTGATGGAAGAAAAGATGAAAAACTATTTATCGTAAATCATTTTTATTACTCTTTTCCCTTCTACAACAAAAAAAAAGTTAAAATTTCCTGAAAATGTGTATAGATATTTTGAGTCTTCTGAACTTACCTAGTATATGCAGCCAAAAGCCAATTTAATAAAAGTCCAGCTTTTGAATCGACAGGAACTTGCTGTGCCGTTGGAAGACGCTTATTAAGATTATGATAGAGCGACGATACGAGTGTCTCTAGCCTTGCCACACTAACTTCACTTTGTGGTTCCAAGGTATTTAGGCCATTTTCACGAAAAGCCTCAATCACATTCCAAATATCGACCAAATGTAGATTTGTTGATTTCTGAATGTAACGAAGTTTCGATGCAGTTCGATAGGAGGCAAATCGTATCGAATCAAAAGTTTGTAATCGTAGATCTTGAAGTATAGCAACTCGCGGTTCTAGTTCCATCATGATTGTTGTCTATTTAATTTTGGAAATAGAATTAATAATATAGAGGTGGTATTGTGACTGCAGGAAGATTATATGTATGTGGGTGTATCTGGAAGAAAAAAATAAATCCATTGGTTAATTACGTAAATGTAAGATAACTGAGCACAAGGAATATAAATCATCATCATATAAATAAAATGGTACATTTAATTTCAGATATAATAATACTCGTAAAACCACCAAAACAAATCACAAAATAAAACTTCAACACGTCAATTTATGAGTATATACATATATATAAGGTATACTTTGTATGTACAGTTACAAGACGCAATCTTACTATCGACCATCACCACCGCCACCATATCGCCATCTTCAGGATACCAGGAGTTAAGTGTCTGCTTCTACACTAAGAGCACAACTCCTCTGGAGCACATCGCAATAAAACCCAACAATAACATTTATAATAACTTTCAGAATTAACCATTACAAGATAATGGGCGGAGACGACCGCCTGTCCGCCCGCTGTTGCCGCCTTCGTGCGTCAGTCGCTGCCAAAGCACCAGCAGCACGCAAAGGGAAAGGGAAAGAAAACTTATATATAAAAGAAAGTACCAATAAAATCAGCTCTTTTGCCGAAGGGAAATCCACAGAACAAGAAAACAATATTCGCACATTTCCTTTTCTTTTTTTGGCGATATTCGTGTGAAAATATTAAGTCCGTCTTCGTTGTCCTCGTCGTCGTCGTCCTCGTCATTGACCATTGGTTTAGGGAATCATGAAATTTAGGAGGATTATATATTTTTTTTTTATTATAAGTTAACATTTTGAGAATGGTTTAATATTATTTCAGCTTTTACTTCTATCTCGACGGTGATGACTTTTTTACAAGAAATATATGAACGTGAAGTGAGGTTGAGGTTGAGGTTTTTGCAATCTTGTTAAAAGCTAAAATATACATCAATTGTATTTGAGAAAAAGAACACAAATATTCTGCAAGTAAAAATGAAGAATTACAGACCTAAAGACATTACAAATATTTCATTGAATTAAATTGTAACACAAAAATAAAAAAAGAAGCTGAAATGCCCCACACTCGTAGCTTTCCATTTTGGAGTCCGCTAAAAAATTTAAAATAGTATTTTTTGCAAGAACTCAATTTTTATATTATTCTGTTGAGATCAAAATATGTACATATATTAAAAATTGGGACAGCAATATGATAACATATGGGATGAAACAACTTTGAAGTCAGAATCTTTCTTTGTTCTCAAGATACTTTCGTCTACAATCAGTTTTTACTATGGGAACTATATGGCAAGTATTGCATTCGTAAAAAGTTTCGAACGCAAGATTTTAATCAAATATGACAATTTTATGGTTGGGAAGTCAAAAAAAAGTGGATCCCCTGATTTCGTCCGTCTGTCTGTCCTCGTCCCTATGTCCCTATAACGCAAATCATTGAATCCATTGAATTCAAACCTGGAAAGGAAGCTTTTTAGCAGATTCGCTTTCAGTAATCTTCATACGCATTTTTTTTTGTCAAAAACCAACCGATAGATGTTTATTAAATTTTTCAATAGAAAACAATAGAAAACAAATATTTTTATATTGCTCCAAAAGGGTAAAATATTGGTCAAGATTTCTTTACTACAATTAAATATAAAATGTATATTAATAAATTCTTAATAACTGCTTACCAAAAATACCTTAAAACAAAAATTGGAAAATTTTATACATTAAAAATTAATTTAAAAAAACCGCTTAACAATTTTCATAAAAAAAATCTGAAAATTAAGGCTTTTCTGAAAAATGGCATTTAAATTTTTTTTAGGTACTAATTTTAAATAGACTCTTTTGGATAGAAGAGCAAGCTCATGCGATATAGTCGTGAATTTTATTCAAATTGCTTTAGTAAAAAATAAACACTCACTAAATTTTTTGAAGTAAATATCTCTGCCATGTTCTTAAAATACAACCGACAAAAAAAGTATCCTGAACATATAGACTTATGTACATACGCACATACTCATACACAGACATATCTCTAAAAAATTTGATTTATATTCTAGGGTCATTGAAACGTCAAGAAATGTCAAAATTTTCACTTCGACAAATTGGATCGAATTCAATAACTTACTATATTCTACAGGTTTTACTTTAAGCGAGGTACAAAAGCAACAAAAATTAAATATTCTGTTAGAATGGAAATCCTTGAATTCTTAAGTTCTATTATTTACGCGTTAGATATTTCAGAAATTGTGTACCTGGACCATTTTGTTTCGGTTAGTGAAAGTATACTGAAGATTCTTAAACAATCTATATGCTATTCAAAAAGGACTTGACAATATTTTATCCTTTTAAATAGAAACCAAACTATTTGAAATATCTCGGAAATATTTGTATTTCTTGAAGTTCATTCAGTCAACAATTTTTTTGTATGAAATTTAAATATAAAATAAGTCAACAACGGCCACCTTCGTTGCTATGGATTAATTGGAAAACTCTTATTTGTGTATGACTTCGTTTCTTCACATAATCTAGATCATTGATTTAACACATTTTTGTATTCAAGTCTAGAAGCATTAAATAAAACGGTTTGGGGAGACAGACATAATTGTCAAAATTTCTGTTTCCAGGAACCGAAAATCCAAAATATCCAAATATCAGAAAACTCAATATCTCTAAACAATATTTCAAATTTTTTTCTAATGCTTTACTCAAATTTATAAAAACCTTTTATGATTAGTTGAAAGGGTCTTTTGAATACAGTTAATCCATCAATTTCAAGAGGATTTGTAATATCGGAACTAAGAAGATTCCTACAAAAAGGTTTTTAAACTTAAAATCAAATTAATTTTCCATTTGATGGTTATTATGTACGTCAAATCTAAATCTAAAATAACTTTTTAACGGCTTTTTTAAAGGCTATTTAAATTCAAGAAGTAGTTTTTCTTCAGTAAAATTAAAACCAAACCGGTTTTTAACAGAAAATGTAATTTTTGTGCTTTTGTAACGAATCCATCGTAAAAACAAGTCTATGAATCAACTTTTGGAAATATATTGACAAAATATAAAAATAATGATTAAAACGGGTATTTTTTTTAAATTTGAGTACATATTTAGGATCGAAGTTCGGATTCGAAATCAGCACTAAAAATCAATTCTTAAGTTTATTTTTTCAAAAATTTATTTAGAGACAAATGAAAAATCATAACTTATCAGAATTTCTAACTAGAAGATACAGCTTTGTAGTTTGAAAAATCATCATACAATTTATTAATTGTTTAGAACTATATTGTGTTTTAGCTTAGCTTTAAAACGCACACTTTTTGTATTTTCCGCATTTTGGATCTTCTGGATTTTAGATTATCAGGATTTTGGGTTTTTTCGATTTTGAAATTCTGACTCCAACCTAACAGTTTAGGCTGTCTCCGTGAGTACAATCAAAATCGGTTATAAAAACATCGCCTGTAATGGCAGAGTTTCATAAAAATTGTACTAACCGAATATCGCTTTTAATAATGACTAACAGTTTTAAATGAAAATTTAAAAAAAGAGGCTGGGATGCGACCCACACTGATAACTTCCCATCCCGGCTGTCGATTTGTCTTGCTTAAAAGTTTGTAGGCTTTCGTATTGGGTTTAAAAAAGTTGTCAGTTAAATTATTCTTAAACATTTAAAAAGTACCAACAATATTTTGGATCTAATGAAATTGTTTTATTTCAAAATCTATTTTTGTTAACTAGATTTTTAGTCGAAAACCAATTTTTACCAATTTTAGTAGCATTGGATGGATGAGAAATTGTTTGAAGTCAATATCTTCTATTATTCACGAGGTATCGAGAACCGAACATCAATGTTTACGAAATTTGCGTACTATTTTTTGTAGATTTTATTTTTTTATGAAAAAAACAGACTGTTGGATTTTTTTAAAAAATTACTGAATATCGAAAACAACATTTTCTGTGAAATAAAATAAGTTTGAAGCAATATTTTTAATTTTTGAAAAGCTATTTGAGTCGAAAGTAAATTTTTATTAAGTTTTAGTACTGTTTTTTTAGGTTTTTATTTTTTTTTTTTGTAAAACTGTCAATTTGATTTTTCTCAAAATTTTATCTAATGTTGAAAACAATATTTCTTATAAGACCAAATTAGTTTGAAGTTACAGTCTGAAATTTTAGAAAAGATATTTGAGTCGAAAATCAATTTTTACCAACTTTTAGTAATGTTTTTTTTTAGGTTTTTATTTTTTATAAAAAAAACTGTCAATTCGATTTTTCTCAAAATTTTACCGAATGTTGAAAACAATATTTTTTATAAAATGAAATTGGTTTAAAGTCAATATCTCAAATTTTTGAAAAGATATTTGAGCCGAAAGTCAATTTTTGCCAACTTGTAATGTAATGTTTTTTTGTAGATTTTTATTTTTTTATGAAAAAAAATTCTACTGGTTCTTGAGCTATGGACGACGAAAAAACGTCGCGAACGTACATACGTACGAACGTATGTACGTAAACACGCACGCACAGACATCTCTCTAAAAACCTTCTATTTCGACTCTAGGGACATTGAAACGTCGAGAAATGTCAACATTTTCAATTCGACAAATCGGACCGATTACAATAACTTAATATGGGAAGTTAATAAAAATAGAATAAAGTCAACTAGATATTAGGGCCGAAAGGCATAAGTACTAAGTATTATAGTTTTACTTCGAGTGTGCGTATAGGGCGAGTAAGTTATTTGTGAGTTATGATTAATTAGGATAGCTTTACGACTTTTTTTGTCTAGTTTTAAGAAAGAATAAGTAAAAATGAACAAAAAAAAATAGTGTGTTTAAAAATTAAGTGCAAAACCTAGACTACTATTAAAGAAAAAGCTTTAATTATTGAAAGGCACAAATTACTTTCTACCTCAACAACAAATAAATACAAAATGTTGCTACAATAGAAAATGTTGTCTTTTTATTTTGTGTATAGAACACAAAGTTGAAAAAAACCGAATATAACGAACAAATTCTCCAAGCTAATGGAGTTCGTTTCGTTACGATGGTGATTATATCTCCATTGACTGTAACGTGACGGTAATTTTAGTCTCAGAAAAAATTTCAACTTAGAATGAAAACAGCACGACGACAACCACACTACATTCTCTAAATCCTGCTTCCAGACACAAGAAATTTAACTAAAAATTGACTTAAGACCAAACATAGAAGCATGAATTTATCTTTAAAATTGTTTGTTGAAGAAATCTTAGCTCTATCATGTTTAAAGCTTAATTTTAAGGGGCCATATTCATAGTTCTTTTATAAAATCTGATTTCGTCTTTGCTAAACTAAACTTCGGTTTATATTATTCATAGACAATTTAAACCCATGAGAGAAAATTACGTTGCGAGACAATTTATTTGAAAATTTAAAAACAAAAAATTAAAATGTCAAAAGACTTAAAAAACGAAAGCAGAAAACGAAAGGTCTTCTTAACCCCATTCGACCACTTTTAAACAGATGAGGATAATTTGTATGAATGGTATCATTTGAGAAAAAAAGTTTATGATTGACCTTCTAAATATTGAAGATCGAAATTCAATAAAAGGTTTCCCAATATCTGTGTGTTTCCAAGTCTTAACAGCACCAGTGCGACTTACATAAAATTTCTCAACTAACAACAAACAGAATAATTTAAAAGATTTCAAACATTTTGGCTCTCCAGCTAATGCATTTTATTTTGTTTCCCTCTCTACAAGCCATTTTGTATAAATTCAAGTGAAATTGTACTAGAATTGAAGTAGAATATACCTTAAACCTATTTCTAACTAAACAGAGCTGAAAAATTCTTTATGAATAGCAGCTTTGTCTAACCTAGATGTTAAATTTAGGCTCCAGTTCAAATAGACTCCGGTTTAAAATATGACTATGAATATGCCCCAATTTGTTTTGAGTTAAATCACCGATAGCAATATTTTCCCTTTCCAATGGCTGATTTAAAACTATGCTTTCTTTAGTTAATTTATTTTAAATAACATGTATAATTTATGTTGTTAGAGACTTACATATACTACATTTTCATTTAACCCTTAATATCCTTCTCAATTATTATGTATAGGTAACTAAACTAAGCGCTATTAACTATTAATAACAATTGAACTATGAAGTATAAAATTTCTATATTAACATCATTTCAAATTTATTTCCGCATCAACTCTAAAACATCCCTTCATTCTATATTTAGAGACCATCTCATCAAAAAACATCATCACATTATCATTAACCCAGATTTTGTCCTTACAAAAAGAGAACAGAAAATAAGGGACTTGATGATGCTTACTTCTCTAAGAGCGTGTGTGTGTGTAGTGTATATATCTATGGGTATGTAAAATCTATATGCAAATGACCTGTAATTTGAGGAAAAAAAAGAGGCCTTGATATTATTATATTCACTTGAGCTTCTAGCCGTATCGCAATAATTGTGAAATGGGCAAAACGCTCAAGGGGCAATATGATGAAAACGAGTTAATTTTGTGTTGATGAACATCAATGTTTTTGTTCATTTTTCTTTTTTTTTTTTTTCATATTTTACGATGTAATATTCAGGCGATTCACTTCCACTTGACCATGTCTTGGATGTTTGTATAAGATGAACCATAAATATTATGGACTGTAGTAGTCCTTTGAAGAAATGAAAATCCTGGAAAGAGTATAGGTATTGTATTGTACTGTATATAAAAAAGGAGTATTTTTCAACTTCCAAAAATGAGGTCATTCATCTGAATTGAGGGTGTTACCTCTTATGTGTAATGTACATAGTACAACAACAAGACAAAAATATACCCTTGTGTACATAAATAAGGCAGTACGAACTATACGAAATAGAGCTTAATTTTATGATTAATAAAGGCCTTAACAATTTGTAGAAAGAAATTTGTCTAGTTTATGTTTCAGAAGCCTAGAGATAATGAGTGAGTTTTGAGAATATAGATTGTTAAAGCCAGGTTAAATTTATTATATAATTGGTTTAAGGGGCGTATTATCACTCGCGAGTCGAAAATTCGCCTAAAGTCGAATGTTTTGGCGAATGAACAGTTTGGTGGTATTACCAATGGCGAACTCCGTAGTTCGTCTTTGAAAACAAAACTGCCAACATTAAAAACTGAAAGTGAAATGTCATTCATTTCATTGTCATAAATATTTATAGTCAGTTTGAAGAATATTGTTCTTTGTGAAAAAAAAGTAAATAAAAATAAAGATGATTAGCAGCGTTGAATTGTTTTTCGAGGATGAAAATGAAGAAGTAACAAATAAAGAAGAAAAAATCATGATCTGCAGATTGAGGAGAAGTTTAAGAGATGCTTTCAACCCACTGGAAGTACCAGATAACTTGTAATAAAATTAACAATTACTTTCATAAAATTTAACTACATAGATTTTTTCATAGATTTGTGTTATACTTTCGGCTTAGCAAACACGCATTTAAATATGTTTTAAGTGAGATAAGTTCATGATTTCAAACGACTCAAAGTTCTGCAATTCCACCAATTTTAAAACTTGCGTGCTCACTACGATTTCTCGGATGTGGAAGTTATCAAAATAGTGTAGGAAATGACTTTGAGCTAGGTTTCTCCCAACCTACAGTTTCAGTAGTTTTAAGCGATGTTCTTAATTTGCTTGAAGCAATAATCTGCCCAATTCAATGCAGATATGTCCACTAATGAAAAGCAAGAAGCGAGAAACTATTTTTTTCAAAGAGCAGGCTTACCAGGGATAGTTGGATGTGTAGACGGAACTCACATTGGTATCATAGCTCCTGCTCAGTTACAACACCAATATTTAAATAGAAAAGGTTTTTACAGCTTAAATGCGATGGTGGTAAAGTACTTCAAAATTGAATCTTGATGTTTAGGTAAAACTTTTTCTTTTTAAAGCTTGTGACAATAATGGAGTAATAAGATTTATTGATGCTAGATATCCTGGTTCTACGCATGACTCGTTTGTGTGGAATCATAGTGCGTTAAAGGATTTGTTGGAAAGGTGGTGGATAAATGGAGAGCGGTCAAGATATCTTGGTATGTGAATCATACTCTTATATTAGCATATGTTTAAACAATGTTTTGTTTTTAAAAATTCCTCTACTGCCGTATTTAATCGTTCCATTTAGAAATGCCTCCTCAGGGTCTAGAGAAGGGCTATTCAATAAAAAACATGCGAAGGCAAGAAACATTATTGAGAGAACATTTGGCATTTTAAAAAGTAGATTCAGGTCAGTTTTGAATGAGCGAAAACTGCACTACAGTCCACAGAAAGCCATCAAAATAGTTAACGCTTCTTGTGCACTGCATAATATTTGTAGAAAGTACAACATTCCAGATCCAGAGGCAGTGGAAGAAGAAACCTTGCAATCCAATGAGGTTGAAAATGAACCAACGGAATTGGACACTGCTAATTTACCATCAGAAGGTACCCGAATAAAAAATGAAATATTATTTTCTTTTTAGGAAATGTTTTTGTTTTTTATTTTTTTCTATTTATTTATACTTAAAGCTAATAATATAAGATACAGTAGAATAATGAAGTAAAGTTAAAAAAAAATCTATTAAAAAATTCATAATACATATATACACAGATTATAAATATTAATAAAATGAAAATAATGAAACTTATAAAATAAATAAAGAATTTAGTTTATTGAAAAAAAAAAAAACGATTTCATACATGTATATACATTTGTACTTAATTCTATTTTCTTATACTATTTTGGGTGGTAATTTACATGCCAGTTTTTTTATTTTCAAATCCAGAAGATCTTTATGTTGTTGCGCCTTCTGCATATTTTCTCTCTCCTTCCGTTTTTCCTTTGCTTTGAGTAACTCAACACGTTCCTTGTTAAGTTCATAATTCTTTCTTGAATATCTTGCCATTTCGGAAAGAGATTTTTGAATGGAATCCGACGCAACAAGAAGTTTGTCTTAAGTCTCCGTTTGTTTTTGGAGGAGTTTGACTCGTTCATCCACAAACTTTCCCCTGCTTCAACGACATTCGTTAATTTTTTTTGACTGGGCTGATGTCATTGCCATGGGAGCATCTTCAATTTCAATGTCTGCATCATTTGAGTCGGGTTGTTCCACTGTTGCAGTTGAATTTATTCCAAACAAATTACCCATTGGATTTACAGCCTGCTGTAAACTTAGCAAATTGTCAACTGCCTGTTCCAAAGGGGACAAAGACAACTGCCGAAAAGGTCCTCCACCTGTTGCGACTACATCCTTCTTATTTGTCGCGATTTTCTTTTTCAGTTTTAATTTATAGTCCAGCCAAACCTATACAATTTTATTTTCTAAAACCGTTTTGTAATATTCTTTGTTACGTACCTTATGCCACTCTTTACCCTCTCGTATAGGAGGTCCCAATGCGTTAAGCTCAAGGGCAAACGAATCCCAATATTGGGCTTGGTTTTTTTTGGATTTTTTTTTATGTCGCAACAAAAACTCTAGACAACTATGTATTTCGAATTCAAAAAAACTGTGATTTTTTCAAAGTCACCAAGAATTCCAGTTCGACCGATTATGACAGATAAAGGCGACCATTCGCCAATTGTAATAGAACGACATTTCAATTCGCCAAATTTTTAAAGTTTAAGGCGAACGTCAACTTGGCGAATCGCAAACAGTAATGCGAAAAAGTCGCATTCGCTTATTTTTTTAGGCGACTCGCGAGTGATAATACGGCCCTAAGATATCAATCCAAGTAATTCTGTGGGAAATAACTGATTTTGAACAAGAATTCAAGCAATTAATTCATCAACCCTGAAATTTATTTGAACCACAGTTTGTCCGTTGAGTTTAAATCTCATTCAAGTATGTATGTTAAATTCTAAAGTTAAATTTCAACTGATAACCGACCTAAAGTTACATTAATTTAAACTATTCTCAACCCTCAGAATTCATTAAATCCAAAGGAAATGCTTCGAATTTTTTTTTTCTATGAGTATTCTCTAAGCCCGATAGCAACTTCTGTAACAAAATATTGTGTTAAATTCATTTACATATAAGCATTTCAAAACAAATTTAAGATTATATGTATTTTGCAAATAATCTTATTTACGGTTGAAATATCAATGTAGACAAAATCCATTGGATCAATTATAAAGCTTTTACCAGGATTGGGACCTGAAAAAAGACATAGTTGCTCTAGTACAATTTTGAATTATGCATTAAATCGTTTGTACCGTTTGTAGTACCCGTGGCATGATGGTTTGTGCGTTGCACTGTCATGCCAGAGGTCTTGGGTTCGATCCCTGCCTGTGCCATCTAAAGTTAAATTCACAGGTACTGCCACTTGCGGGGAATTGACAAATTCTCCAAGAGTAATTCTTGTCGTGAAAAGTGCTTTCTTAAATTAGCCGATCGGATTTAAACTGTAGTTTTTTTTTTATTAAATCGCTTGATCAACTGTTTTCATAATTTTCATTAATTATTTTCAAAAACTAAATATAAAAATATATGGAAGAGATTTTAAGTATAGGGAAACAATGTTAAGCCCTTTGGTGTCAAAATATAACCATTTTAAAAAATAGCCACCAATTTCTATACTTTTTTAGGGCGGATTTATTAATACAAATAGTACGACAAAGCTGAATTTTGGCGGAGAATTTTATTTTTGTTAAGACTCCCTAAAAAGTAATTTATTTTTGTACCTGGTTGAAAGTAGACTTTTTTGCATAGCTATTAATCGAAAACTGTAGGACTTTTTGAAAAAAGTTGTATATACACTTTGTAACTCATCTAATTGCGCTTTAAGATTGGCTTGATGATACATTGTCCAATCTATTACATTTTTCAATAAACGCACTACATCCCAATATTTTACTACCGTTTTTCTCCAAATCTATCAATTCGAAAAAAAAACATGTCAAAATCTTTTTTGTGTAGAATTAGATAAAATGCAAAATGTACTAGCAACTTTTTTTCAAAAATCCTACAGTTTTCGAGTAATTTGCAAAAAATTTTATGCTCCGATCCAAAATGCGAGGATTTTTTTGTGAATTTTAAGGACGTATAAATGAAGCTCTCTACCAAAATTCTGCTTTGCCGAAATTTTTTCAAAGTTCTAATTTTCCTGGACTATAAAATCTTTCTGCAGAAATAAGTCAAAATATATTTATGCTCGCTAAATTTTGTAGCCAGCAATTTTGAGCAATTTCTATAGTTGCTTGCAATTTTTGTTGCCAGCAACTTTAAGTTTAAAAAAAAACGATACAAATATTGTAATGAAGGCGTCTTAACAGCTTTTCCATCTATTATTATAGGATTTTTCTTTTTCTGTTCAGAGCCCTAAACTCTCTTCTGAGAATGTTGAACACGCACTGAATAAATTCTGCTATAAAAGTTGTCTAAACATTCAGGATTTAGCTGTCAAAAATTGACATTTGTGATCTCTCACAGGCACAACTTCTTTTACTTTTGAAATCATAAATATAGTCCTCCATTTCAAAACATTTGAATTTCAGTATTCAGTTTTATTTTATAATAAACTAATTTCGTCACTTAATTTAACTTCTTTGGTAGCTTAACTTAACTTAACTTCACCCTCCACTTTTTTAGAAATGTGTTTATACAAATTGATTGTGTTCAGCATTTTTCTCAGAACGCTTGGTTTTTTTTCCAAACTCCTTCACAGCGCTCTAAACATTCGGAAACCATCCTATGAACGAAAAAAGTAAAAGTTCTCAACGCACTTAACAAAGTTATAACACAATTTTGAGTTTGGCAGTATAAACTCAGTTTAAAACTGAAAAATAAAAACGTCTTGTGTGACTTTTTTATTCAATTTAGTAAGCATTTCATTATAAAACCTATAAATTTGTTGACTAAAAATTTGAGGATATTTAATATTTATAGAGAAAAATTCAACTTAACATCTACAAAAAACACAAATTAAGAATTCCCGAAAATTGCTAAAATTTGCTTTTATGGAACTTTAAGTTGCCTGCAATCAAGTTACTCATTAGATTCCATGACATAATCTACATTTAAATTAAGTCTAGCTAAGGAGATAAATCCAGGTTAAGCCAAGAACCTACATATAACGATTCTTTGTTGAAAATGGATCTTGAAGAAAGATTGTATTTATTTCATTATATGTACATAATGTACTATAAATCTTTTAACCCATTGATCAATTCGATTTATTAAGATTTAAAGTGTCAACTAGGGTTAAATTGTTTTTAAAATTAAGTCGAAGTTGTCTTAAATCTTAATCATGATTTGAGTTAACAAAAAATAAACGGTGTCAGTGTTTAGGACTCTATTCAACAAATTGTATAACCTCCCCATTCATTTATAAAGGGAACCCTTTTTTAGTGGAATATTTGAAACTCATAAATTTCCCTCGTAACCTTTTAGTCTCAATACCTCCTATGAAGACCTTTTTCCTTTAATTTTGTCCACATCTAATACACATATATGTATGTATACCCCGCCGCCGTATTTGCATAATGTTCTTCTCTTCTTTCTCCATCTCTATTACTTTAAGTTGGCCGCCTCCTGCTTCATCGTATGGAGAGAACGTTGCTAAACTTAATTATTCTAACGTAAACCTTAACCATCACCATCAATACCTATAGATATACATAACTAACCATTTGAAAACCGCTGATGAATAACATTATAAGAAAATATGTATCCTTTCTTAAAGCTCCGCGAGGTATAGAAGATATATGTAGGTATGTAGGATATACCTACGCTACGTAGTCCTGGGGTTCCTATACGCTATACCTTGTAACTTATGAAAGAGTAATCAAAAGAGCTAGTCTTCTCAAATTACCCTTCTTCATAAATTTTAAGTAAAAGAAAAAAATAAAGTAACAATTCGCTAGTGTATAGTATAATACGCCATAAACTATGCAACTTATAGGAATATAACTCAGAGAACAGTGGAACACAGGAAGAGATTATGTTGAAATTTAAAATTGAATATCGTTATAAATCTGAATTTTTAGAAAACACACAAAACCATATCTAACGAAACTGTAAAACAATTACCAATTCCACTGAGGACTAAGTTTTAGAGATAGCTGCGTTATTTGGAAGGAAATCAGGACCTTTGAGATACTTGTAACTTTCAAAAAATATCTTAAACACTGTAAAAAGCAAAACTGTTTGCTGTGACAGTCGGTTTGACATTTACTGTTTTTTTTTTAAGTTTTTATTTGTTCATTTAAATAGTTATCGAGTTAGTGATGTTATGGGACCAATCTTTTTTCGCACTCGTACTGTGGCAAGAGATCTAAACACACATAAATCCGCTGGTCCAGATAGTATCCTCTCTATTGTTCTGAAGAGGTATTCTTAAACGCTGGCAAAACCAGTGCGTAAGCTTTTTCATCTGTCCTAGTCCTCAGGTCTTGTTCCAAGAGGATGGAAAACTGCATTTGTCCAGCCCATCCCCAAAAAAGGCCAATCTTTCTCACCCTTTAATTACTGGCCGATTGCACTTGCGTCCCTTCTTTCCAAGGTCATGGAAACGCTGATATCTTGGAGATCGAAAGCTTCTTAATGATTGTCATTACGGCTTTCGCAGCAATAGGTCCACGCACTGGTGATCTCATGGTTCATCTCACCGAACAGTGGAGCAAATCTTTACATCGCTTTGGAGAAAATAAGATTATTGCACTTGATATTTCAAAAGCATTTGATAGGGTTTGGCATCAGGCTCTCTTATCGAAAATGCGTACTTTCGGTTTTAAAGAAACCCTGCTTCATTGGATTAGTAATTACTAATTACCTTTCGGATCGTTCAATACAAGTAGTATTGGATGGATTCAAGTCTAAAAACCACAAAATAAATTTTGGTATGCCCCAGGGCTCTGTTCTATCTCCAACACTCTTTCTCATTTTTATTTATGATCTCCTGTCTGCAACTTCTAATACAATACACTGTTTCGCTGACGATAGTACTCTTAGCTTTCATATTCGTTTTCAAACTCACATCCCTCTTCTTCGGATGTGGAACTTCAACGACAAAATATGATAAAGTCATTAAATTCTGACCTAAACAGCATTGTACAATGGGGATTAAAAAAACGCGTGGAATTTAATACTTCGAAAACCCAATGCTGTCTTGTATCATTAAAGCGATATACCCCTTTGCCATCATCCACTAATGGCGCCGCAAGTTGTTTGGATTTCCTTAGGCGATGCAAGAAATGTTTCACCACGTCTGATCTGGCTGTTATTTACTTATATGCGTCCAAAGCTTGAGTATAACTCCCATCTCTGGTCTGGTGCTACTGCAACTTACTTAAGCCTCTTGGATAGTATTGAACGTAGAGCATTTAAATTGATAGATGATAATGTCATCATAAGCTCATTTACTTCGCTTGAACATTGTCGTAAAGTCTCTTGTCTGACCCTTTTTTACCGTTATTTTAACGGCTTATGCTCTAGTGAAATAACCAGTTGCATTCCTCCCCTTAAACAGTTCAACCGTAATACTCGCGCTTCTAGGAATGCTCATTAGTATACCCTCGAGTCCAACTTCGCTCGTATTGTCAAATACAGATATTTGTTCTTTAGCAGTACTACGCGAATGTGGAATGCCTTACCACACTCTATCTTTCCTAGTCATTGCAATTTTCAGGAATTCAAAACCAATCTCCTCTCAAACCCTCTCTCTTCTTTCTAGTGCTCACACTGTGTCTCTGCATAATAAGGGTATTAATATCCTCTTGAGTGTGTGCTTATTAAAATAAAAAAAAATTGTAATTCAAAGTTTTGTTTATTAATGTAGCAGAATTTTGATTAAGTATTTATATCAAAATTATCACTTTTTGAGTTAAGTGTCAATTAAATCATTACAAATAAGGAAACATTCACCTTTGCCCTCAATTGAACAACTTATACGAACTTTGTCTTAGTGCTATGTCGAAAAGGCAAAATACAGAAATCCGTAACAGCAACATAGAGTCAAATCTCATTTTCGGAATTATTACTAAAATACAAAAATTAATAAGCCTTTTCGATGAAAAATATGGTGAATTACCAATTTTGTAGAGACTAACACTCCCAACAAACATTTAAGATTTTTAATGACTGGGTAGAAGGGCTTAGGGGAGTCCCCAGGGCAGCCATTTGGGTCCAGTTCTTTTTTTTATTTATAAATGATCTTCCATCAGTTTTTAAAGTATTCAAACTGCCTTATCTGATGAGGTTAATATATTTAAAACCATTTCTATTAAGCTTGACTGTGAAAAGCTTCAAATTAATTTGAATGCTTTCTGCAATTGGTGTGAACGAAATTATTTGTTGTTAAATATCGACAAGTGTTAGATTACAATTTTAATTTTTCTTTTGTTTGTAGGGTATAGTTTAAATTGCGTTAATTTGTTAAATGTAAGTGAGTTATCTATTCTTGGTGTATTATTTGATACAAATCTTGAATTCACCCAACATTTCAACGTGACTTACAATAAGACCAATTAAATATTAGGCTGGACTAAAAAGAAATTCCGTCAGTTTTCTGACCCTTATGTTATCAAACAATTGTTTATCAAATTCGTCAGACCAATTATTGAGTTTGCTTGTCAAGTACAGTTGCCACAAAATAAGAATTGAACAAATTCAAAAAAGGATCTTTAAATTTGCCCTAAGAGGTGTAGACTGGCATAACCCATTAAATCTTTCTTGATAAAATAGCCGTCTAAGACTCATAGATCTACCTAGCCTGGAGAGAAGACATTTTTATTTATTTTGATTGTTTGTTTTTATCGTTAATCGAAGTTTTAAACGAATATTTTATAATTTATAAATAAGATGAAACTATTGTACGGTAGATTGATTGAAATAGGTAAATAAATAACTAGAACCCTTAGCGCAGATTGTACTCTGGAGATCAGTGGATAAAATTTAATCAAGACAAGAGTAATAAGATTTCCTTTGAATAAGATTTAGAAGGGTTAGCGCTTAATGAGAAGATTAATTGCAAAAATGAATCCCGTTCAAGTTTCATCCCTTGCATCGAGTCAAGTTAGCAAAAGCTGATCTTGGCTTTTTAGAGATTAAATAAGCTTGGTCATTAACATTGCTACAAAAATTACAAGCAAGGCAGCACTGGAACGGGGATGTTCAGCTGCCTCATTTTTTTAACGGTCATAACATAATATAAAGTAAGAAACTATAATTTTTCTTAATGGTGGCAAATATTAATTCTATTTTGTTTGTCAATGACAGGTTTCATTTTGATGTTAGAAAAAGGAGATTTTTTAAGAGAAATATTACAATTCACAAATTTGCCCCTGTATGTCCTCAATAACTTTTAGAATTCCATCTTCAAGGTGTGGAATTTAATGTGGAGCAATAGCACAGAAAGCACGATATTTTTTTACGTGGCCTTAAAGTAAAAAGCCAAAGGTGTTAAATCACAAGATTTCGGTAGCCGATTGTAATCACCAATTTAAGTAATAACGCAGTTGGTACACTTTTCGTCCAAATGTTTACCACTTTTGTACCGAATTTTAACAATTTCAATATTTTTTTGAAGAGAGCATTAATTAATTTTTAATAATGGCAACATTTTTACTTGTCGGTTATTCAAAGTAAAACTCCTTATTGTCAACATCTTACATTTGTAAAGTATAAAGATACAAAATACACATTACTAAAACGAGCATCACTATTATCTTTACTTTTGCGACAAATGAAAACTTTTGCCACCTTGTACTTTTATTCGGATTTGAATACCATCTTCATTTAAGGTTAGGGTTCATCAGTCAAAGAAACACTTGAACGTGGAATCACAAAGAATAGTGAAGACTTCAATTGAACGATTTTGTTCCAAAATATAAAATCAAAAATCATCTGTTCATTGAAATAGTAAACATTTTCTAAAAGGAAACATCTGGGTTAAATAAAGAATGTTTTAGTTAACAATTGTAAAGACGTTGGGATGCAACCCACACTGATAACTTCCCATCCCTTCTGTCGATTTGTCTTGCTTAAAACTTTGTCTATATGTATCAATTTTTACCAAATTTGCGTACTATTTTTTGTAGATTTTATTTTTTTATGAAAAAACGGACTGTTGGATTTTTATAAAAAATTACTGAATATCGAAAACAATATTTTCTGTGAAATAAAATAAGTTTGAAGCCAATATTTGTAATTTTTGAAAAGCTATTTGAGTCGAAAGTAAATTTTTACCAAGTTTTAGCATTGTGTTTTTATAGGTTTTTAATTTTTTGTACAAAAGCTGTCAATTCGATTTTTTTCAAAATTATACTGATTGTTGACAAAAATATTTTTAGAAAGATAAAAGTAGCTTTAAGCCAATATCTCAAAGTTTTGAAAAGATATTTGAGTCAAAAATCAATTTTTACCAACTTTTATACATTTTTTTTAGGTTTTTATTTGTTTTGTAAAAAACTATGAATTCGATTTTTTTTAAAATGTTACTGAATGTTGACAACAATATTTTTTGAAAGATAAAAGTAGCTTAAGGCCAATATCTCAGTTTTGAAAAGATATTTGAGTCAAAAATCAATTTTTACCAACTTTTATAATTTTTTTTTTAGGTTTTTATTTTTTTTTTTGTAAAAAAAAACTGTTAATTCGATTTTTCTCAAAATTTTTTTTAATGTTGAAAGCAATATTTCTTATGAGTTAAAATAAGTTGGAAGCCATAATCTTAAATTTTTGAAAAGATATTTGAGTCGAAAATCAATTTTTACCAACTTTTGTTAAATTTTTTTTTAGGTTTTAATTTTTTGTAAAAAAAACTGTCAATTCGATTTTTTTCAAAATTTTACTGAATGTTGACAACAATATTTTTTGAAAGAAAAAAGTAGCTCAAAGCCAATATCTCAAAGTTTTGAAAAGATATTTGAGTCGAAAATAAATTTTTATCAACTTTTATTAATTTTTTTTTTAGGTTTTTATTTATGGCATGTTGAAAAGAATATTTATTATAGGATAAAATAAGTTTGAAACCCTAATCTCAAGTTTTGGAAAAAAGATATTTGAGTCGAAATTCAATTTTTACCAACTTTGAGTAATATTTTTGTAGGTTTTATTTTTTATAAAAAAAACTGTCAATTATATTTTTCTCAAAATTTTATCAGATGTCAAAAACATTATTCTTCGTTGCGAACGTACAGTCGTACGGACGTACGAACGTACGTACACACGCACGCACAGACATCTTTCTAAAAATCTTTTATTTCGACTCTAGGGACCTTGAAACGTCGAGAAATGTCAAAATTTTCAATTTGACAAATCGGACCCATTACAATAACTTCCTATGGAAAGTTAAAAATTAAAATCTCAAAGAAAAATTTTCATTGATGAAAATCAATTTTATATAGTTTTGGTTCGTTTTTGTTGCATACGTTGTCCACTGTAAATAGCGGTGTTGGTCGGTCGCTAGCGCTAGCTCTACTCTACAAACACAAATGGCCGACTACTATCATGATAACGGTCTATATGGTGATGGTTGGCATACTTTATCCCCAAGTGCAGCGCAGCTTTTCTCCAAAGAGCATCCTGCATTATAGCCAAATTCTCTATACCAACAAGTAGTGCTACAGCGAATTAGGTTCTATAAATATTTGCAAGAAGATAAAATGCAAAGGATGGGAGATTCCTCTGTTCCTTCCGGCATGATTCTAGCTCTGGCACTGGTATGGTACGGTCGGCGCAGCACACATCATCACAAAAAACAGAACATCACAGAACACTCTCGATGTATAGTGCAAGTGGACCTGGTTTACATTTCTTGTGCTTCACGTTAAAAAAGGGATTGCACATTGCACACAATTCAGATACATTTATAGAAATAGCAACAACATCAGTTATTCCATATGTGGGTAACCGAACTATGAAGTGCGGAGTGTATTGCTGCTGTCGTTGATGCAGATATTTTGCAGAACATCAAACCAGCAGCAGCGGCAGCGGTAGGAGCTTCAGCAGCACCCAGCTCAGCCAGCATGGATAGGACCAAAAAATCAATTCCAGAATATGGGTTGCATTCGGATGGAGAGAGCATCTAGAAGAGGATGATGATGGGGCTGATGCTGATGCTCGTTTTCATTTAATATCATATGTGTCATCTTTTTATCATCGCACATCGTTCAACTGATTCCTTACCACCACCACCACCACCGTTACCGTAGACCGACCAACCGACCGAATACGGCAAGCGACAGCGTCTTTTGCTGCTGTGGCTGTGGCTGTGGCTGTCGTTGACAGTCAAAGTCGCAGTCTCTTCCTCTTTGGTCTACTTCAAAAAGGTAAGTGCACATCCTTAAAGGATAACTTGACTATATGGCTATTCCTCTTTACGGATGCCGTTGAATCCGTCTTCGTAAATCGTAAGATGAAAATCTTCAAGAAAAGAGAGAGAGAGTGAGTGTAAAACGAAGAAATTAAGATGACGGAAATGGAAAGAAAATTTCAATATTGAGAACATGTACTCAAGTGGTTGGTTATTCGTCTTCGTCGCTCGTCGCTCGTCGGCACCGTCTTTATGTTGTGACTTGTGAGTGATTCCGAAATGCCTCTGGTGTATAAGGAATGTCTGATGTGAAGATGGCGATGGGCTGGATTTGGATGCGCCCCAAGGATATGCTCTGCGACAGAAACGAAACAGGTACGAACTTTTTTTTTCCTTTCGTTATTATTAAATTTGTTTTATGTACATATTTTTGAAACTACATCAGTCTTGTTGTGAGGTTTTTGGTTTTCTCAAGTTGATATGTCTGATGGGAATGGAAATGGGAATTGAAATTGAAAGGAAAAAGCTCCGCAAAGGTATAAGTGCAGATAGACACTTGTACAAAACCCACCCATGTTGCTTTGGGTTACTAAACTGCTGTTGATTGAAAGCTGTAAGCTCTCAGATTATGCAAAGGCGTCAGTTTCTGGAAATCTTATTTCAGTTAAGTATTTTTGGGGGAAATTAAATTAGTGGGAAGAAGAGAGAACTTTTTCGGTTTTTCATCCATCAAAATAATTTATTAAAAGAAAAAAAAAACGCAAAGGAAATTCAAGTCGTTGACAAGAAATATATGTAAGTGACGATAATGGGGCTTAAAAATATATGATCTATTATTCAAAAAAGAAAATCACATTTATTATGTTTCTAAAATAGAAAAATTCTGAACATAAAAATATTTAATTGTATAGTCCATTCAGCTAACAGAGGAGTTAATCGTTTTAACTGAAAAGTACAAATACCATTTTTTAACGTTATGGAGGACACAGAAGGGGTAATGGATACCCTTTAATTTTAAACACACTGCTTGCGTAATTAAAAAAGAAGGATATGATAAGAAAGATGTTATCTATACAAATTGATTTCGAATATTTGCAAGTTGCAAAGAGTTTAAAGTATTGAGCAGGGGCAAGCATTCCACATTCGTGTAGTGCGGCTAAAAAAAGTATCTCTCAACAAGACAGTACATTCGAAAATGGGCTCCAGGGTAAATGGATGAGTATTTCTAAAAGTATGATACTACAGTTTTTATTAAGTTATTGAAATTGAGGAATGCAACTGCCTATTTCACAAAGGTAATGGCTATGCGAGAAATCGTTCAAAGATGCAAATGTTTCAGTTTGAAAACTGTCGTCTATCATTTTTAGATGTTACTTTTAAATCCCGTCCAAGAGACAACCTTGGGTTACTGTGGCGTGGAATGCATTGGAGTTTCGGACACATAAGACATTTATGAATTACAGCCGGATCAGAAGGGGTGAACAATTTCTCAAATCTTCGCCGGAAACCTAGACATTTAGCAACGTTTTTTGCCAATGCTAGCTGAGTTATGTTAAACTGAGATTGTACCAAAATTCTTGAAACGCAATATTAAGGAATATTAATCATTGTTTGCTTCGGTAGGGATGTGCGGGTGGGAGGAGGCTCGTAATTTGTTCAGGAAATCGAATAAACAACTAAACTCATGTTGAATAATGTTGCAGGAATGAAAAAGAATTACATATTCCTTGGAAGTCATTATTTTTACAAAGGAATTGACATTATTTGTAATTTTGTCGGTACTAATACTAGGACGGCTAAAAAAATAATACAGCAGCACACAAAACGTTTCGTTGGAAACAGAACCATCAAAAGAAACATTGATCAAAGGAAAACTGAAAAGTTAAATTCTTTACTATGATGCCCCTTGCGATAAAAGTCCACGTTGGTAGTAAATTTTGTAAATTCAAGTTGGTGGCGCTGACATTCCACAATGTACAGCTGTCAAAATTAAGTTGTCATTTGTAGTGTCATAACATTAGTAAAATGGCTGCGTTCTTGGATAGGTGGATTTTTAGATACCTTGTTGAACGAGTTGGATAGCTGTATTGAGATAGCTGTCAAAAAATAAAAACAACTTTCAGCTGTTCACAAAAAGCAGAGAAACATTTAAGCTTTGAAGTCAAAATTGTTGTAAGATGAAACATTTAATGAATAATTCAACTGATTCGTCGGACGATGATGAATTGATAGGTGCGTAACAATTTAATGAATAAGAGATAACCTTAATCTGATATCTATGTTAAATTTCCTCTTAGCTCAATTGGAATTCTATACGATTAATAATTTACTTGCGAAATCTCCGGTTTTAAAAGATTTAAGTTTAACAGAAAACTATCCTAAAAGAAACGAGGACTTTTATGGAGTGACAATACCTAGATATAGTCGTCTTTTATATACAGAACATCCTCAAATACAACTTCAACTAACATTTTGTATCTTTTTGTTTACCAACAAATACAAAAAGCTGAAATCAATTTTCAAGTTTCTTGAAATTCAACCATGTGTTGAATCAGCTGTTCTGTCAGATACCTACATACCCCAGAAATTCTTGGATACCTTTGGATTCCTTTTTTGACATCTCAGCTGTTTTTGATCAGCTGTTATTTTACACGTAAAACACTAACAAAAAGGTATCCGGGTACCCTATCTGTCTGAGATTGAACGCAGCCAATGTATCCATTTGAAAATACCAAAATGTGTAAGATTTTGTCAAGAGAAATCAATAGTTCGGGTTCCAGAAAATCCCGAAGTGTAGTTTGGCAGTAATCTTAAACAATAACAGTTCAAAAAAAAACTATCAGAAAAGTATCTATAAGATGTATAAATATCAACCGAACTGTAAATTGATTAAAGGTAGAATTACACGGTTAACGTAAACGGTCAACTTGTTGACTCTCTCAGGTCACTAAAAAATTAAATGTTTTTTCTGCCAACGTGCTGTCAACATTCAAAGTGTTTGTGTTAATGCCTAAAACGTTGATTATTACACGAATGACTCCCTCGGTCAATGCTGTCCCAAAATGCGTTGACCCGTATGTGAGTCAACGTGACGTATAGTTTTCTCTGTCAACGCATTGACTCACCAAATTTTGACGATCACACGCTTTCACAAAATAAAGTGTATGCGAGTCAACTTAATTTTTATAATTCATTTAAGGCTCCGAAAGAATACTGAATTTTGGTACAATATGAGCATTTGACACATTTTTTTTAATACTTAACGGCCATTCAAGGGGTTATTAATAACTTTAACGTATTTAAGGTTTAAACACTGTGCGAACTTTAGGAAAATAGGGAAGTATTAAAGAGAAGATACCGGTATTCATTGGTCTTAAAGTTTCGAATATTAAAATGATCGGGAAAAAAAGAGTTGGTAAAGCATTTCACATTCTCGATGTGCGGTTAAAAAAAGAATCTCTATGCTTAAGGGTACGAGCAAAATTGAGCTCAAGTGTAAACTGCTGAGCATTCTTGTAAGTGCGGCTGAATTCTTTGAGGGGAGAAATGCAACTGAACTGACTAATTCGACAGAGCATTTTTTGTAAAAATGTCGGTAAAACAACGAAAGACAAGAAATATCACGGCAGTGCTCAATCCATGTAAATGTTTCGCTTATAATCGCCTATCAAAGATTTGTTTGGATTCTATCCAAAAGCATCAAACTTGTTTTAGGGGCACCTGCCCAAATATGTTATATTCAAGTTTTTGACGTATGAATGCTTTGTAAATTACAGCCAGATCAGAAGGGGTGACAAATTTGTTTGCACCGTCAGAGAAATCATAAGCACCTAGGTGATTAGTTTCCCCGGTGCAAAGTACTGCTAATGGATAGCGCCATTAGGGATGGGTTACGCTTTAACAACATTATTAATTCCCTGTTGGAAAATGGTATCGAGATCGTAATTTAATAAGCTTATCATATGCTGCCGTTGAAGTTCCACGTCCGTAGGACAAGGATGAGAATCTAGAAACGAATATAAAAAGTTAAGGGTGCTGTCGTCAGCGAAACTGATTAATGGATTAGAAGTATCAGACAAGAGATTGTTTACGAATATAAGAAAGAGAGATAGAGACAAAACGGAACCTTGGGGAACACCAGCATTTATTGTATGAATTTCAGACTTGAAACCATCCAATCAAACTTCTATTGAACGGATAGAAAGGAAGTTTCTAATCCAACGAAGGAGATTCTTTAATACTAAAAGTACCCATTTTTGATAACAGACTCTATTAAATGCTTTTGAAATATCAAGTGCAATAATCTTACTTTCTTGAAAACGATGTAAAGATTTGTTCTACTGTTCGTTTATATATTTCTTATGCTGATATAATTAATCAGCGTTTCCATGAATTTCGAAAGAAGGAACGTGAGTGCAATTGGACGATAATAAGAGTTAAAAAGAGGCTGGGATGCGACCCACACTGATAACTTCCCATCCCTTCTGTCGATTTGTCTTGCTTAAAAATTTGTCTATATGTATCAATTTTTACCAAATTTGCGTACTATCTATAGTACATTTTATTTTTTTATGAAAAAACGGACTGTTGGATTTTTATAAAAAAAATTACTGAATTTCGAAAACAATATTTTCTGTGAAATAAAATAAGTTTGAAGCCAATATTTTTAATTTTTGAAAAGCTTTTTGAGTCGAAAGTAAATTTTAACCAAGTTTTAGTATTATTTTTTTTTAGGTTTTTATTTTTTGTAAAAAAAAACTGTTAATTCGATTTTTCTCATAATTTTTCCTAATGTTGAAAACAATATTTCTTATAAGTTAAAATTAGTAAGAGGCCATTATCTCAAATTTTTGAAAAGATATTTGAGTCGAAAATCAATTTTTACCACCTTTTATACATTTTTTTTTTAGGTTTTTATTTTTGGTAAAAAAAACTGTCAATTTGATTCTTCTCAAAATTTTTCCTGATGTTAAAAACAATATTTCTTATAAGTAAAAAATTAGTAAGAAGCCATTATCTCAAATTTTTGAAAAGATATTTGAGTCGAAAATCAATTTTTACAAACGTTTGTTAATTTTTTTTTTCGGTTTTTAATTTTTTGTAAAAAAACTGTCAATTCGATTTTTTTCAAAATTTTACTGAATGTTGAAAAAAATATTTCTTATAAGATAAAATAAGTTTGAAGCCTTAATCTCAAGTTTTTGAAAAGATATTTGAGTCGAAATTCAATTTTTACCAACTTAGAGTAATGTTTTTTTAGGTTTTTATTTTTTATAAAAAAAACTGTCAATTTGATTTTTCTCAAAATTTTATCAGATGTCAAAAACATTATTCTTCGTTGCACAAAATTGGTTTGGAGATAAAATCATATTTTGGTCGTAAAATTTTCGAGGTGACAAATTTTTTTTTTCAGTTTTTTTGATTTATAAGAAAAAACGTTAATTGGATTTTTTTCCAAAAATATACCTGTTTTGTATTACGTTACAATATATAATATAAAATTTAATTCAAGTCTCCAGCGTCATTGGTTCATGAGATATTTAGGGTTAACCAAAATTTGCACCTTTTTTTTAAACTGCTATGGTAAAAAACCACCCACGCAATTTTCTTGAGAGCCCTTTCTGCCTTATTATCTGTATAACAACATTTATTTGAAGTCGATATCTCTTCTGGTTCTTGAGCTATGGAAGACGAAAAAACGTCGCGAACGTACAGACGTACGGACGTACGAACGTACGTACAGTACACACGCACGCACAGACATCTTTCTAAAAATCTTTTATTTCGACTCTAGGTACCTTGAAACGTCGAGAAATGTCAAAATTTTCAATTTGACAAATCGGACCCATTACAAAAACTTCCTATGGGAAGTTAATAAGCTTATCATACGCTGCCGTTGAAGTTCCACTTCCGAAGGACAAGGATTAGAACCTAGAAACGAATATAAAAAGTTAAGGGTGCTGTCATCAGCGAAACAGATTAATGGATTAGAAGTATCAGACAAGAGATTGTTTACGAATATAAGAAAGAGAGACAGAGACAAAACGGAACCTTGGGGAACACCAGCATTTATTTTATGAATTTCAGACTTGAAACCATCCAATACAACTCAATACAACTTGTATTGAATAGATTCTTTAATACTAAAAGCACCCATTTTCGATATCAGACTCTTTTAAATGCTTTTGAAATATCAAGTGCAATAATCTTACTTTCTTCAAAACGATGTAAAGATTTGTTCTACTGTTTGTTTATACATACATACATATATTTCTTATGCTGATAATTAATCAGCGTTTCCATGAATTTCGAAAGAAGGAACGTGAGTGCAATTGGACGATAGTTAGAGTTTAAAATGAGTGTCAACGTAAGCTTCAATGTACTTGTCAAAGAGTTGACAGCATTTTTCTTTGACGATTACACGACGTGATATCCTTGGGACAGATTTTGACGTCATTTTTACGTCATTTATACGCCAGAGAGTCAAAGCGTTGACCGATCGCGTTGACCGTCTGAAAATAGCTTAAGACTTTAATTTTTAACTAAATTTCTAAACAATTCTCACCTTAAATTAAAATTTAAAGAAAAATTCTAAACCCTTTAAATTTGATTTTTATTATTATTATCCTCATTCAAAAAACTTAACCTCAGAACGATAACCGCACATTCAATTAATTTCCGGCCTCATTTATTTTCTACTCTTCTTTTGCTGCTGCTGTTCCATTATAATTAAAATACCTTCAAAGAGAAAAAATCACACTCAAGTTGTGTCTTCTGTCTGCTGCTGCTATTCGTAGGTACCTACGAGGATATCCTTTTCGATTTAAAACCAAATAATCACAATTTTCTATCTTCTATTCATTAATCTTCGTCGCGAATTTATCGATTTCATTTCGCAACCATGTGCTTTTCTGTCACACCACACCAACACCGATACAAACATAGTCCTTGCTATACCTACCATCATGTACTCGTATGTGACGACCGTTAGAGCTAGCGTTACCTTCACTCGGAAGACAAATGATAGACTGATTGCCTTGACGCATTCTAGAATAAACTATAAAGTTAGCTCATGACCTTTAAATCCAGGAGCGGATTAAAAGAGAGATAAAGTTTCATGGTCATGGTTCATTAGAGGTTCAAAGTTTCAAGCAATAATTCAGAAATGGAGATTTAAAAAATTAGAAAATTGAGACATTTTTATTATTTTATATCGCTTAATGTTCATCTAGCTAATTAGGGCCATGGCCACTTGTCTTCTGTGCCATGGGTATATACGTTACAAACCGTCAATGTTTATTTCCAAAGTCTCATTGTTTTTTAATTATCATTTATGTTTTTAAAATGAAAATAAAAACAAAGCAATTTCTTGGCACGTGATGGAATAAAAAAGCATAGCAAAAGAAGAAGACTGATGATGCGTGGTGATGTCCTTGCTGACAAACATCAGACATAGACAAGACATACCTATGTATGTCATTGTGACGCCAAGTCTTGCTCTTGTTAGACCTTATCTGGCGTCTTATTTTCTGTGTTGTGTATCTTATATTCAAGTCCAGTGTCCAGAGTCAAGTAAGAAAAAACAGACACTGGGTATCCTTATTTGCACTATGCAATTTAATTGGATCCTTTTGTTGGACATATGAAAACGATAACGGCCAACGCAACGACCGACGACGCGACAACCTACAGAACGACAAGGCGACAACTGAACTGGATATTTCGATGATGATGTTCTATTCCCAGAGTGCCAATAAGTATACTTGGGGAGGTTACATGTTTTCAGAATTTTATAATGAGACTATGAGCAATTCTTTGACGATGACAATAACAGTCTTTAGCAAATGGCGTCGTTTGGTACAATTTGAAAGAGAAAACAAAATAAAAGAAAATATAGTAAATAAAAACAAAAATAACAACTTTAAATGTACTAAACTTTGCTGAAGTAAGGACAATTATGGAGAAAATTAAAATGAAGACTTTTATCGTAGTACGTGGAGGAATTTTCAATAGAAAACTGTACAATGCTGATGCGTGGTTGTTAACTGATCAAGCATTGCCAGATGCTTCCAAAAAATTGTCTTGTTGTCTGTTTATTTTATTTTTCGAGAAAATAAGTGAAAATAAGGAGAACTTTTTGAAAAAAGGAAATTTAACTTCCTCATATTTATAAAAATTCCATTATTTTGCATTTGATTACGAACACATGATTATGGCAATCATTAAAATAGTGAACTAAGAGTTATTTTTACGAATAATTTTTACAGAATATTAAGATATTTTGCTATTTCTAAATGGAAAAAAAAGAAAATGTTTTTAAGAGGACTTCTCGCTTTGCTTCATTTTTAATATCTCAAAATTGGAACAAATTTTGGGAGACATTTCATAAAAAGATGGCAATGATATCAATGCCGAAATTCAAAAGCAGCTTGTTCTTCTCATTACGAATCAGAAACTGATATACATATTCTATTTAAACGACAGAAAACAGCTTGGAAGTATTGAATTTTACATGAATACCGCCTTCCTATTGAAATAAAGTGCACGACTGGGTCGCACGAACTTGCTCCTGTATGCAAAGAGTCTGTTTAAAAAGTATCTATATGATATTTAAAAATATACCTGTAAAATAAGTTTGTCTTCAAAGATATATATGCCATTTGATTTGTCGAAAAAACCTCCATTTTTCAATTTTTTGGGAGGGGGTTACATTTAATACAGTTAAAATAATTTAAAAAAAAACTAATTTAAGATTCAAAATTTTACCTGAAAAATAAGTTTGTCTTCATAAATTTAAATGCCATTTTATAAATCAAAAAACCCTTGATTTTTCAAATTTTTTTTTTGAAAATCGTTAGAGCGGTTTTTTTTAAAATTAATTTTTTATATATAAAATTTTTCAATTTTGTTCTAAAAATATTTTTGGTATGCAGTTGTTTAGTGATTGTAAATATACGCTCTATATTTCAATTTCGTAAAAAAATGTTCACCCGTTTTTGAGATATAGAATTTTGAAAAAAAAAATTCAATATTTTTTTAAAAATCCAAACAATAAAAAATTGCACTTTTGATAATCAAATATTTTTAAAGCAATATAAGAGCTCGTTTAGAAAAAAAATTATTGAAATCGTTTCAAAAGTTGCTGACGCAAATCTGCCTAACGCAAATCTGCTCAAAACCTTAACTTCCAAGTTTGAACTTAATCGGCCCAATGGTTTAGGCTGTAGGAGCGTGGACAGACAGACAAAATTGACCGGACGGAATCGCGGGACCCACTTTTTTCGACTTCTCTACCATCGTAATATCATGTTTGATTAAAATCTCGAGTTCGAAATTTTGCACGAATGCAAAACTTGCCATATAGTTCCTATATGTCGCAAGTAAAAAGATACAGTTTAGATTTGAGTTTAATTTTATGAGCTGAAGAAGAAGTGCTCAGGATAAGAGCACTTAACTAGCATAAAATGAGCCCTAAATTACCCCATCATTAGTTATTTAAAATTTTGTTTGGTTTAGAAAGTCTCCAAAAATTTCAACTTTTGGGGGTAAGGGCTTGAGATACCAAATTGGATTTCACTAACTTAGGAGCCCAAAAAGAGCCCTAAAATCACTCATCATCAGTTTTTGAAATTATAAATTTAAAGGTGTGGTGTTTACAGCTTGACGTCAAGCTGGGAACACCACAAGTTTGAGGGGGAAGGGATTTTTGAACCAAGTCGGGACTAGAGCACTTAATTAGCACAAAAAGAAGCCCTAAATCACCTCATCATTCGATTTTTAAAATTGTGTTTGGTTGAGAAAGTCTCCAAAAGTGTTATCTTTACGACTTAAGTTTGGAGATATGGGCTTAAAAAAACAATTTGGAGTTCCGAGAACTAAGGAGCCCAAAAATAGTACTTAATGACCCCGTCATTAGTTTTTTAAAATTTTGTTTGGTTTAGAAAGTCTCCAAAAATTTCAACTTTGCGACTCAATTTAGGGGGTAAGGGGTTGAGATACTAATTTGGAGTTTCGCTAAATTAGGAGCCCAAAAAGAGCCCTAAATTCCCTCATCATCAGTTTTTTTTAAATTATGAACCTAAAGGGGGAAGGGATTTTTGAACCAAGTCGGGATTAGAGCATTAAATTAGCACAAAAATAGCCCTAAATTTCTTCATTATTAGATTTTCGAAATTCGATTGTGGTATTTCCAGCTTTACGCACCTCTTAATTTGGCTTCTTTCAATAAAAAATAGTTTTGTATTGCTCCAGAACCATTTTTTTTTTATTTTTAAGTTTTCCCAAGAATTAATTTACTGATTTTAATAATTTTTTCTTGAAAAGGTCTTATACTATCTCAATAGTATTTGATGATCAAAAATGCAATTTTTCTAATTAAAAAAAAATATTAAATATTTTTATTTCGAAATTCGATAATAATTTTTTAAAAGACGGTCTAACGATTTTCAGATTAAAATTTTCGAAAACTTAAATGACATTTGATTTTAATTTAATTTAATTTCACTTTCTTGCAGGAACATTTTTAAATCTTAAAAAACAGAAATACATCTTTAAACACACTCTTTTGATATACATATGAGCAAGTTTGACTGGCTCGCAGTCGTGGGTTTTTTGTATCTAATATTATGCAACAGTGAGTATTTTTTCTATACGTTTTAAATCTTACGATTTGCGATAAGAACACGTGTCATTCCAAACACCTTTTTGAAGTGAACCGCACCTAACCACATAATAAAATATTGGACTTTCACATTTGAAAGAGTCCTTGTTTCCTTGTTTTCTTGTCCTTAAAAAATAAATTAGGTGACACAAAAGTCCATTGAGAACTAGGGCCTAGTGATTTACAACTCTCAACCATTAATGTGTGCGAGTAATGTTGTCAGGGATGGAAGGGACCAACAGCTTAAAGCCGAATCCAAACGGCTAATTTGAGAAAGCACTTTTCATGACAAGAACTACTCTTGGAGGAATTGTCAATTAGTCGCAAGAGGCAGTACCAGTGAAAAAACTTGGCACAGGCAGGGTTTGAACCCAAGACCTCTAGCATGACATTCCAACGCACTAACCATCATGCTATACGGATACTACTTTCTTGTCCTTGCTTTGTCTTATTTTAACGTTAACGGAAATAGAGGTTTTCTCAAAGTGGATGAATACGTTTGAAGATTGCTGATTAACAGCCGTCCACTCAAGTCTAATAGTGAGGTGGTTTAAAACTTTTGAATACCTTTGATTTAAAGAAGTAAGTTTTAGCAAAATCGACCAAAACAAAAAGTCGGTGTTTTCCTTTGGTCTTCAATTAAAAATCAGTTAAAGGTAGAAGTCATGTTTTTTAACCAAATAAAAAAAAAAACATTGGCAGAGTTTAAGTGTTTCGGGAGATGAATTTCTGGAATTTCCAATTTCAAAAATTCATTAGTTTAATTTAAAAGTTTGAATCAGTTAATTTAACAGTATGAGGTTTTTCAATAAAATTGAACACCAAAAGTTAACCAATACGAAAAATGTAAAAAGTTTAAACTCCAAGTGAACAAACAAAGCGAAATGATATTTTTATTAGAATACATAAAATGTAGACCAATAATGTTTTAGTTTAGACCTGAACATTCTTAACCTAAGTTTTAGTTTTAACACGAAGTAGCTTAGTAAAGCTTTAGTTTCCTTTTTGAACCCTTTCTTGAATACCGGAAATAACCACTGTAGTGCAAAAAGCATGACTCACAACACAATATGAAACTTACCTCAGTTAAATTAACCTAAATTCTTCCTGCAGCGTTATATGAACCCTAAACATAACGTAATATGTTTTATTCGTTAGCATTTTGATGATACCTTACTTCTTTTTTTTTGACTATATATTAATTTAAAGGATCTCTTGCAATTATGTATTTTATCTTTTAAACTATAGAAGAGCAATAATTGCTCTGGTAAAGTTATAGTGCTACTTCAGCCACATAATATACAAAACTATGTAGCTCAAGTCAGAGTCCTTATACGTTTAAAATGTGTCAGTTAGCAGAAGCTACACAGTTTTCAGTATAGTAGTTAGTAAAGCACTTAACCAAGAAAACAAAAAAACAACCCTTCATTTATTCTCATTTCCCCTCGAATAAGTTTTAATGAAAATCATCACACAAAATATAAAAATGACACATCATATGTTGACTATATGGATGCCATCAACTATTAAAATGATATTAAGGCCACATTTTGTTGAAGTGGCAACTTAATTACATCTCGATGCACGTGTTAAAAATTATTATTTATTTTTTTCTCTCTCTCTTTCAACATACTCGTATTTTGTTTATTAATTGAAATACAAAAATTTGAGTATGTCTCCATAAATGCGTTCACTCATTCAAAAATTCAAAAATAAAAGAAAAACTCAAAATTAAAAAAATATACGGAATGCTAATTAAATCACTGATTCACGTGGCTAACCAGGTGAGTAGTGCGGGCGGCACCAAATTCAGCCAACAATGATGGGATATCTCATCCAGAACCACACCACATGCCAAACATCAACATCACCGACCGGCAAAATATACACCCCCCATTCCACTTATTCTACCATTAGCTACCCTACACCCCCCCCCTCCCCCTTCACTTGCATTGCACGTTTTTTATGGGTTTATGAATGGTTAATCCACTGTTGCATTCGAAAAATTTAATTAAAAAGCCATAATTTTGCTGAATTTATTTTCAATGAGCAATTTAAAAACAATGCATTTTTCATTTTAAGTTTTTTATTCTTTTTTATTCAAACTTAAACAAGAGAAAAACAAAAAATATACATAGCTATGATGATTATACTACTTTTCAAAACTTTAATATTTTAACGATGAGCTACAACAGTGGGACAAATTATGCGACAAAGTTGAGCAAAAATCAACTAAGAAAAACAAAAAAAAAAAGAAATAATTTATTGGAATTTAAAACCCAAATTCCTCAGGGGTCTTACAAATTTTCTACCCCTCGTTTGTTTTTTTTTCATATTTGTTTTTTTTTTGTTAAATTTTCAACTAACTTTTTCCACTGTTAAATCGTGATGTTGACGATTTATAGAAGAGCAAACCATGACTTCCACTTGCTTCAAGAATAAAGAATATACATAAATTCATCTTTCGCATCCATTTCGACGGGCCAAATGGTGCTTAATTAAATTTTCCCTAGAAGTATGCAATAGCACAGCATAGTATAGCATAGCATAGAACAGCACATCTTGAGCTATGTAGTTCTCAAGAGAGAGAGAAGAATTTAAAAGTAAAATGCGTGTTCTTTTCAACTTTCATCATCATTTTTTTTACTTTGTTTTTTCTTTCTTTCTTATTTGTTCTTTTGATTTCCATTTTTCTTGTTTTTTTGTTCTTGTTATTTGCGTTTATATTTAAGTTTCATGATTTTTCACTTCTGATGTTCTGTCAGTTCCGTCCGTCGTTGATGCATAGGAAAGTACAAAACAAAAAATGGTAAAAAAGAAGAGCGGTCTTAGTTTTCCCATGCTGAAAACTATAACAAAAATCATAACGTTATTTGCGATGATGGAAGGTAGAAATTTATATTTACCTTTTTTTTTTTTTTAAATATGGTTCAAGGCTGTTTCATAACTTTAGATGATGCAGGAATGCATCAAAATATGATCATTTTAGAGTTCTTTTAGTTCTATTTATTATTATCAATTCTAAGGAACAAGATATTCATCAGAAAGGAACAATACGTAGAGGAAATTGAAGTATAAAAAAAGGCACTTCCTAGAAAAAGCAATGAAGTTTTTAGAAAACGCACGTTGCATTTATCTTTTGTTTTCTCAGTTCAAATACATCTACATATACTAATATTATAAATGGAAAAGTCAGTTTGCTTGTTTGTTTGTGTGTTTGTTCATCCTTCACGTCACAACGAAGCAATATTATGACATGATTTTTTGTGTGGATTTAGTTACAAAACAGGAGAGTGTTTTAAGTTACTTTTTATTGCGGTAAAATATCTCCTTATTAGCTAATTTGAGTAGATTTGCCGGTAACACTTATGTATTAAATATTCAATAAACTCTTTTTTTTAGAACACTAATTATAAGCATACCATTAGGTGCTGAATGCTTTTGGTTATATCATCGTTGCCTATCATTAGGAGTTTCTTATAATGACATTAACAGATTAACTATGCTAAAACACTTTAAAAAACAGAAGATGGGCGGTTAAAAACCGATGCCGAGGGCCATGTGGCACCAACGGAAGATTTTTGCAATTAAATACAAAATAATTCTGAACTAATTGCAAGTGTTTAACCTGATTTCCAAATTAACATACATAACGATCTATTTACTTGGCAAGTGGTGATTCTAGCACCAAGCAAAAAGATGTTGTTTTGAAAATAAATACAAATATATCGCAGAAGATATGAGGAAGTATTTGTCAACAGACACTGGCATGGACTCAGCAAAGCCGGGGGTAACATTTATATTTCAAGAATATTTCAACAAAAACATAGATTTTGTTGTATAAAAATGTAAAAAGGCAAAAATTATTATTATTATTATACTTTATTGGACAATAATATAATTACAAAATTCAATAAATATTTTTCAAAGCACTAGCTACCAGGGCCAGTTAAGGTTACCAGTTAAATTCCTTTAGATGAATAGCTGGTCTGCATAGATTAAGAGCTAGTTTATAAAATTGAAAAAGCTTCTCCTGTCCTGAACAGTAAATAATTGCTTAAAACTTCAATATTTTTAATCAGTTGAAACAAACAACGCAAAAGATTTTAAAGAAAAAAAAGTGGCATAAGATTTCCTACAGAAATATATAAATTTATACAAATAAAACGTTAATTAAAAATGGTGTATAAAATTTGTAGAGTATATATTTAAAAATTAAATTGTGCTCCCAAATGTTAAGAATAAATTGTTGAACATTGATACAAAAACAACAATGTTTACTTTTTTTTTACCGCACATCAAGAATGTGGAACGCAACTTTGTTTTTCCCACCAATTTTGATGTTCAAAATTTTCAGACTACTGTGCAGTCTAGGGTGTCCCGACAATTTTTTTTTGGATTTACCTCTCAAAACTTGCGTAATTGGATTTAGATTACAAAAATATATTAAAAAAAATATTAAAATTTGTCTAGGGGGTTGTACCGACCCTCAAAATTTTGACAAATTGATATTTTTATGCTTTTTTCCCTTCCTTAATTTCGGTTCCTGAGCTATTATTTATTACAAAATATTAACTTTTTGATCTTATTAGGTTAAGAACATATTTGACGTTTTGATTTGCATGCAACAATACGTTTCCAGCGGTTTCAAATTTATAAGGTTTTAAGCTAAAAATACCCCCAATATGTGACCAAAATTGATTTTTTTTTAATTTTTGGCGCATATTGCTATTATCATCATTTTCCTGGAACTTAAAGCCACTGCTCTATAAATCTGACACAACTTGAATTAAAGTTTCTATACTTATCCGATTTTGAAGAAAAATTTGTTTATAAATTTGAGGCCTACCTGCACAAATGACTTAATTTACGTAGTCGTGCCATAAATTCTGTTACAAAACTTAAAGACTTTGTTGGCCAAAACATTCATTTGATATAAATTGGTTATCTAATTTATTTAAATATTTACATTAGTAGGCAAAGAATAAATGTTAATTTGGTTTCAGTTTCGCTATTGTTACCATAAAGTAAGGCTCTAAAGAAAATAGAATCGTAGTTATTGCCTACCATAGGAAAGGATTGAGTTCTGGTGAAATTCTCTCGTTTTGAAAACCACTGGGAACAGCAATATTTAACGAGACTTGGGTTCTTCTCCAGTTTCCTATAACTTCAAAAAAAAGATGAATAGCCCAAAAAGTTCGAGACCGAATACCACTAAAACCACTTAGGAAGAGAAAGATAATGTCCACAGAATTGGATAAATTCACCAGATCCATTTCAATACCGATTAGAGATCATCTACACATAAAGAACTATCAACGCTCTACAAATCATATTTCAACACCTCGACTCCAAAAAGTTATCGAGGGAAGTGTAAAAGGGCTTTTACTGTGGCACGCGAGAAATGAGCATGACATAATTCTTTTTACGAATGAAAAGATTTTTAATGTTGAAGGAGTTTAAAACAAAGAAAACGGTATTATTTATGCGACATCATCATATAAAACTAAAACTATTATTCTAAGGGTCAAAATGAACCATCACCACCTTTCTGTAATGATTTGATTGAAAGTCTCACTAAAAAGTGTCACATAACGCAAGTTTTGGCAACAAATGTGAAAACGGTTAACAAGTTATGCTATATAGAACTGGTAGAGGGTTTGGTAATTTGTTTAACAAATACCCTTTTCAATGGGGATAGATGAATTCTTCTACAAGAATCTGGTGAGACAAACAAAGCTCCGGTAATAAAGTCGGATTTAAAGCGCAAGGATTTGAAAAGTGGGCGTTTTGTGGAAAAACCACATATGTGGTTTATTGAGGAAACGTAGAGGTTTTTCATTCACTATTTGTTAATGACTAAATGGGTTGTTGGTTGAACTCCATAATTTGTAGACCTGATCTTATACAAAAGCCACGCTTTGAAGTCCTTAGTATTCATTCGAGATCCTCAACGGGTTGTGTAAAGTGCGTTGTAGCAGTTTTAAAAGCAATTTTTGTGATTTTTTTAAAATAATGAGTTCAAGATGGAGTGGGACTACTTGTGCTATATTGGGATCATACAAAAAACTTGACGATCGGCAGCTACCAACTACAAGAGATGTCATTAAATTCATTTTGTTTGTAAGGAACGAACTAAAACTTAAATTCAACGGAAAGGATCCTTCCCATTCAGAAATATATGCGATTGTTTTTGAAGAAATCGACAATATTTGGGCTAAAGCTTCGATTCCAATCGTAACTAAGGAAAGAGTTATTCAATTACTTAAATCCTGTTTCGAAAGGTACAATATTGTGAAGAGATACCCCAAAAGCAAACAAAAAAAAAAGTGTTTTTAAGAGTCATCTGAGAAGCTTTTCGACGTTGCTGCTTATAAATGCACTTCATTTGAAACTTGTTCGTGTTTAAAACCAAAGAAAGTTCCCATCCATGAGAGAAGTTTTTTGTTGGATCAAAGAAATGAAAGGAAAATGGTTATAAGCGGGGTTGACAAGAAAGAAACAAATATCTTGAAGAATCGACAGCAGAGGCAAATTGAAGAGTCAAAGAGGGAAGCAAAAAATGGTCTACGCAGGAAACGGATATTGTCTCAGGAAACTGCAATGAAGAGTTGGTGCGTGAATCTTCCCCAGAAACACATTCGGTAACAGAGGCATCACCAACAAACCCTCCTTTGACAGAGGCACCATCGACTTCAAGAGCTTATCGCAATAGATTGATGTTGCCAGCAGTTGCCAAGGTATGTCATCGATACGGTTTATCGACGCGATCTGCTGCTGCTGTCGCTTCTGCTGTTTTGGCTGATGTCGGCTTGGTTTCTTCTAAAGATTCAACTCTTGTTATAAATAAAAATAAGATCCACCGAGCTGTATCGAAATCACTTAAAGAAGCTTTAGAAGATATTGGAGGTATTGCTATAAAAAGCATTTACTTTGATGGAAGAAAGGACAAGACCCTGATATATGAGAAAATAGGGGCGCGTTATCACCGTAAAGAAATTTTTGAAGAACACATCTCAATTTTGGCAGAACCTGGATCAATTTACTTGGGACACACAACACCAGGTCGTGGCACCGCAGAAGGGATTTTTACTTCCATCACAACCTTTTTAGAGAGTCAAGGTTGGAATTTAGATGACGTGCTTTGCATTGGATGTGACGGAACTGCAACTAACACTGGTTGGAAGAGAGGCGTCATTCAATATTTAGAGGAGTTCTTGAAGAGACCGCTGCAATGGTGTATTTGCATGCTTCACGCCAATGAGTTACCTCTTCGTCATTTATTCTTGACATTAGATGGTTGCACTTCGGGTCCTAGAGAATATTCTGGACCTATTGGGAAACAATTAGCTGATTGCGAAAGTAAAACCACCGTGAGCTTTTGTGCAGTGGCTGGTAATATGCCTGATCTGTATGCCTGATCTGTATGTTGTTTATACAGATTTTAAACAAGTTATAATGACCTATCCAGTATATTTCGAGCCATACTTTTTGGGATTTCGTGTGACTTAAATTTAGATTGTCCTGCGAAGGGCAATCAAAACTTTTATAAGACGAGTGAAGATATCTGAATATTGTTATAACTTTTGCGTTAGTAAGACCACTTTAAGAATAACCACCACTTGAAGACATCCTTAACAACATGTGCGTCATTTAAATCAATGATTGATGATGGTAAGATTGAAGGAATCAAAAAATTCTGAATAGATTTATTTTTTTAAATATTAAGATTGCCTTTAAAAAAATGTACCTACGCTTGTTTCCAAAAATAACATCTATCCATTGGGCTAACTTATTGCTGATGCAAAAACGAGCAAACGAGTTGGCTAAAACGTTGTCTTTCACGTCATTTATGGTATTCAGCTTGCTAGAATTTTAATTTTAAAAAATTGCCACAAAAAATATCCTGATATGAAATCAAATCTGTAGTGCTTGGTTTAAGGTGCAATACGGCAATGCTATTTTCGGCGATATGCAAGGGATAACACAACTGTTTAGAATACATACTACTTCAAGCGAATGGAAAGTCTTCAAAGAATGCAAAGACTCCAAGTGAATACAAAAAATGCATGAAATCTCAAAGAATTGCAATCAAATGATTGGAGACAAAATTATTGCAGTCTTTTCAAGGTCAAAAAATTGGTAAATGCAAAATTTTAAGTCCTAATCCTTAGGTGAATTCATCGAATGCAATCTTTATATTGAAGTCATAAGAGATAGTATTTCGAAAAGATTGCATTCTTTTACAATCCTGCACATAATGCAGCTTTCATTTTAATGTACACGCTTGAGATTTTAATTTTTTTTTTAGGAAGATCCTTTATTTTAAGTTGTTAAGGCTTATAGAAAGATTTAATCAGTGGGATGTTCTATTCTATATTACTTATAAGCTTTAAGTTAAGAACTACATATGTACATAATTACTTCTGAAAAAAATTGACAAGGCTATTAACTTATTTATAAAGTATATTAAATGATAGCTTCCCTAAGATTGCGTACAGCTACAGTTCGAAGATCCAACGGAACAACACGAGCCCCCAAATTCAACATCGCCAGACTAAAGGATCCCACGACCCGTCAACAATTAAGGGACCACCTGTAACACGAAATGAGAACAATCAGCAGCACAGTACATGACGACATCGAACACCATTAGAATGCTGTGAAAAATGTTTTCATTTCAGGTGCTGACAGAATAGTCGGTCGAAAAAAAGGAAGCAACAACATTTGGCTTTCAGAAGAATCTTGGGCAAGGATCAACGAACGCAAACAGTTAAGGGCTCGAATAACTGCTGCACAAGGAGTAGAAAGAAACGAGCTGGAGTCCTCGTATCGCATGAAAAAGAGAGAGGTTCACCGCAGTGTGCGCTGCGACAAGCGTAACTACATCAACGAATTGGCGCAAGAAGCAGAAGATGCTGCAAACAGGTGCTACAGCAGGACCGTTTACAGAATAACCAAAGAGCTGACCGGTACACACACCTCAAAGCAACACCTGGTGAAAGAAGTAGACGGTACTGTGATAAGTTCGGTGGATGACAAGTCAGAAGGTGGAAAGAACACTTTTCCTCGGTTTTAAACCGAGTGTTTGCAAACAACGTGCAGCCGATACCTTCTGAAGCGCCTGAAGAAACTAATCCATGAATCCGCACCGCACCTCCCAGTAAAGATGAGATTGTTGCCGCAATTAAAGCACTTAAGAACAACAAAGCGGTAGGACTTGATGGAATTCCCGCAGAGCTTTTACAAGCAGCATCAACGTCATCAAGCGAACTGCTTCATCCGCTCATAAAAGAAGCTTGGACCACCGAAAGCTTCCCCCATGAGTGGAAGAAGGGAATTATCGTCAAGCTCCCAAAAATAAGGAGATCTTACAAAGTGCGAAAACTGAAGAGGAATTTGCGCTTTACCAGCCGTTGCCAAAATAGTAGCAAAAGTTATACTGGAACGCATCAGAGAACACCTTGAGGCCACACTCGATGCCGAACAAGCAGGATTCCGCGCTGGATCCTCCTGTATTGATCATATTAACAACCTGCGGATCATTATTGAACAGTGCGTTGAATATCGATCACCACTATATCTGCTGTTCATCGACTTCGAGAAGGCCTTTGATAGCGTTAACAGGGAGTATATCTGGTTAGCTTTGCGGAGGAGAGGCATCCCAGAAAAACTAATTGCTATTATTAAAGCAGCATATGATGGATCCATGTGTCACGTTCTGCACGATGGTAGGTTGTCAGATGACTTTGAAATCCGAAGCGGAGTCAGCCAGGGCTGTATTCTGTCGCCAATATTGTTTTTTTTTTTGGTGATTAGCGATGTACTGCGCTCAGCTCTGTCAGGTAGCGGATTGATCCAATGGACTTTGACATCCTATTTAAAGCACTTGGATTACGTGGACAATGTTTGCTTACTCTCTCATAGGATCATGTATCTCCACCAAATGACAACAAGTGTGGAGAGAGAAGCAGAAGTTGTGGGGCTGAAAATTAATTCCGGCAAAACAAAAATGATCAACCTCGGAACCCGACCATCCTCTCAAATAAATATTTTATCGCAACCGGTGGAAAAAGTGGAGAGTTTTCAATACCTTGGAAGCGTCATTTCCATCGAAGGCGGAACCGAACAAGACGTCATCTGCCGCATCGGCAAAGCAAAAGCGGCGTTCGGTATGCTGTCAAAAATTTGAAGGAATAACTCTATCCGCTTAAGAACAAAGCTACAACTGTTTCGCACAAAAATGCCGAATCTGTGCTTCTTTATGGGTGCAGCACTTGGAAGGTTACTTCAACCATAACAAGAAAGCTGCAAACCTTCGTAAATAGATGTCTTCGTAACATCCTAAGGATTTTCTGGCCAAACCGTATTTCAAATGAGGTCCTTCATAGAAGGACAGGCCAGGAGCCTATAGAATCTATAATACGAAGACGTAAGTGGCAATGGATTGGACATACGCTTCGAAAAGGTAACGACTGCATTGCAAGCCAAGCAATGCAGTGGAATCCGCTCACACAAGAAGGAAGAAGAGCTGGACGACCGAGAAGCACATGGCGCAGGACAGTCGAGGCGGAATCAGCGTCACTAGGCAAGAGTTGGAGGGAGCTGAAACACATCTCCGGAAACCGTACACGATGGCGCGTAGGCGTAGTAGAGGCCCTTTGCCCCTTAAGGGGTTCCCAACGGACTTAACAGGTCTGAGGACCTAAGTAAGTAAGTAAGTAAGTATTAAATGTCTATATCAATCGTTGCTCACAACAAACACTTCAAAACACTGAAAGGACTGATAAAATATATCCTCATCTCAAATTATCTCTCGCACTTACTCAAAACTTTATCACCTTCGTAGGTTGTTACCTTGTTTGACTTTTAATGGCTATCCCTTTTCTATAATTTTCTGTAAATTGTTTTCCACTAAAAACATCGTTATTCAAAACAAATCTGGTGTTGTAAAAATCCCATCAACACAACACAATGGCAAACGAAGATAAAAGCTCAAAATATCCTGTTTGTATACATGAAAATTATATTAACTCTAAACTCCATCATTTAAATAAAGGTGTAAGCCTATCTAAAAACTAAAATCCCTTTAATTCCAAAAACACAATCATTACACACATTTTCACTGTCGTACAATGATAAATCGTACACCCATATTTAACTTAAATTACCACTCATTTGGATTTTCCATTGATCCGAAATTCAATCTTATACCACCATCATTGTTAAAACGACGACGACACGACGACGACGATACAACGAACGCCCTCAAAATAGGCATTTATTATAGATACTTTCTGGAATACGAGCCATTTAAAAGTTAACAAACAAGAAGAACAACAATAATAATAATAATAATAATAATAATAATGTAAGCTTATAGGTTTTCCAATATATAATCATTATAACCACACTCAACAACGACAACGGATGCGCATTTAAATTGAGTTTTAAATACATATACTTCTTTTCTTTTATTAGGCTTTGATTGAGATTGAATTTATTTTTGTTGTTGATAAGTTTTAAAACAACAACAACAAAACATTTCCATCAGAAATAATAGAATCTTCTGTTGTTGTATAGGTCTTATTATAGCATGTCATAAATAAGACATACTGATGAATTGGAATAGAAACCTAACCTACCCTTAGCGTCATATATGACAGGGATGGAGTTTTTATTATAAAGTTGTAAAAAGGAATCTAGAGAAAGTGGAATAATTTTTAGGAAAGGATTTTGAATTTTTTTTGAACTCATAATATTTTTTAATACAAATGTTTATATATGACATATTGTTAAATAACATCGATTTCATTAAATAAATAATAATTTTGATTTCATAAAAAAAGTGCGTATACGCCCGAGTGCACTACCGTCAAAAATGTTCAGGATCAGAATCAGAATTTTTTGGGACACGAGAACAAGATAATAATGTGAATATTCATCATTTTACTTTAGATTTTGTTTGGCCTTTGAACAAATTCAACTTAGTTCTGAGATTTTATTTAAAACAAACAATTTTATTTATTTAAGAAAATAAGTTGAAAGTGCCAAAATGAGTTTAATAAATGTTGAATATCAATTGTGTCAAAAATACAAGAAGTGGGCATAAAGAAAGACTGAAAAAGGTTTTCCTTTTACCAAGTCCATGCAAAGAATGCAACATCGAGTGTTGTATGCAACTCAAAAGATAATAAAAGTTGATTTTTTAGCTATTATCTTTTTGGCAACACTGGTTTAAACAGCTGAAGCACGTTTCGTGTTTTGTTTCACTGTCAAATATCTTCAGTTTGGTCTATAATTTAACCATGAATCGTCTTACAAACGAACAACGCTTGCAAATTATTGAATTTTATTATCAAAATGCGTGCTCTGTTAAGAAAGTTCATCGCACGCTTCTTCCATTTTATGATCAGTTTAATCGACCCACTGAAGCGGCTATTTGGGCACAAAATTTACATTGTTGGACATTAAACCATCAACACGCTTACGTAGAGTGAAAACTGAAGAAAATATCGCAGCTGTATCGGCCAGTGTTAATGATGACCATCAATTATTATCGATTCGTCGCCGTTTGCAGCAATTGGACCTGTGTTACTTAACAACGTGGAAACTTTTGCGGAAGGATTTAGGTGTCATGCCTTTCAAAATAAAGCTGGTGCAAGAATTGAAGCCGAACGACCTACTGCAACGTAAATTTTTTGGTGAATGGGCTCTTGGAAAGTTTGCCGAAGATCCACATTTTTACCGAAAAATTGTGTTCAGCGACGAAGCTCATTTTTGTCTCAATGGGTAAGTAAATAAGCAGAATTGTCGATTTTGGAGTGAATATCAGCCAGAAGCATTGCAAGAACTACCAATGCATCCACAAAAAGTCACAGTTTGGTGCGGTTTATGGGCTGGTGGCATCATTGGACCGTACTTTTTCAAAGATGATGCGATTCGTAACGTAACTGTGAATGGTGAGCGCTACTGTGCGATGATAACCATCTTTTGTTTGCCCAAAATGCAAGAGCTTGACTTGCCTAACATGTGGTTTCAACAAGACGGTGCCACATGCCACACAGCACCCGCAACAAAGGACTTATTGACAGGCGAGTTCGGTGAACATTTTATTTCACATTCGGGACCGGTCAATTGGCCACCTAGATCATGGGATTTAACGCTTTTAGACTATTTTTTGTGGGGCTATGTTAAAGCACATGTTGTCTATACAGACAAGCCCGCTTCAATTGACGCATTGGAAGGCAACATTGAAGCATATATTCGTGAGATATAGGTCGAAATGTTGGAAAGAGTATGCCAAAATTGGGCAAAGCGGATGGACCATTTGAGGCGCAGTCAAGGTCAACATTTGCATGAAATAATCTTCAAACATTAAATTATATGGACCGTACTATCGATTCAAATAAAGATTTCAGTTATTTTTCTAAATATTATCTATTTTTTTTGAAAAACTTTCCTATAGCTTTTAAAAAATCACCCTTTAGAAAAGAGCAGTAGAGTTAGTCAACGGAAGTTAGTTGAATTCACACAGGGCTGTAGTACCATCTTAAATAAGTACCCCTGATATCCACGTGAGAACTGTCAAACGTCCCAAGTTTCCATTTAGAGATGTGCAATAAAAATCGATTTCTCGATATTTCTATGAAAAAAAAAACAACATAAGTTGATTTTTGATATTTTACGTAGTCTTAGCATTTTTTCATCTAGTTCCTAAGACGGTCGCTTTGGAGGCGTTTTTTATCTTAAAATAAAGTGCACGACTGGGTCGCACGAACTTGCTCCTGTATGCAAAGAGTCTGTTTAAAAAAGTATCTATATAATATTTAAAAATATACCTGTAAAATAAGTTTGTCTTCAAAAATTTAAATGCCATTTTATAAATCAAAAAACCCTTGATTTTTCAAATTTTTTTTTTGAAAATCGTTAGAGCGGTTTTTTTTTAAATTAATTTTTTATATATAAAATTTTTCAATTTTGTTCTAGAAATATTTTTGGTATGCAGTTGTTTAGTGATTGTAAATATACGCTCTATATTTCAATTTCGTAAAAAAATGTTCACCCGTTTTTGAGATATAGAATTTTGAAAAAAAAAAATTTCAATATTTTTTTAAAAATCCAAACAATAAAAAATTGCACTTTTGATAATCAAATATTGTTAAGGCAATATAAGAGCTCGTTCAGAAAAAAAAATTATTGAAATCGGTTCAAAAGTTGCTGAGAAAATTAAAAAACAAAAAAACGGTTCTATGAGCGGTACCTTTCCTGAGCAATACAAAAATATGTTTTTCTTATTAAAAGAAACCAAGTTAAAAAATAAAATTTTAGAGAAAATTAAAAAAAAATCTATCGGTTTGTTTTTGAGAAAATTGGAATTTTCGTTTTTTGACCAAAAAAATTGTATGGGGGCCACTGTTAGTTTTGATCTTAAAAAAAAAATGAAAAAAACGCCTAACGCAAATCTGCTCAAAACCTTAACTTCCAAGTTTGAACTCAATCGACCCAATGGTTTAGGCTGTAGGAGCGTGGACAGACAGACAAAATTGACCGGACGGAATCGCGGGACCCACTTTTTTCGACTTCTCTACCATCGTAATATCATGTTTGATTAAAATCTCGAGTTCGAAATTTTGCACGAATGCAAAACTTGCCATATACATAGTTCCTATATGTCGCAAGTAAAAATCCCTCTTAAACAGTGGTACAACTTCTAGTACTATATTCAGTCTATATGATCTGCTTTTGAAAATAAATATGTAAAGATAAAATCAAACAACAACTCTATCCATTAAAATTAATCCAAAAGGAAGATGTCTGTTTAAGAAGAAGACATATAATCTTCTGTCACATATCCCATTACCTTTCTTAAGGGTTTAATTCCCTTGAGGAATCAAATTCATAATATCGTATGTGTTGTCTGTTTGGGTCAATGAACGGACTTCCTTAAGTCAGCCATTTTTATTTACCTATCTAAATGTCAAAATTGACATAGGTAACTGTCAGTTTAAGGAAAGAAAAAGTCATTCTTAATCTAGATTTTATTTGTTCTACTATAAAATGTACTTATTTTAATTTTTATTTTATTCTCTCTCTCTCTCTTTCTTTCTTTCTCATTTTCATATCCTTTGTTTTGTTTTTGTGTATATTATTGTATGCAATTCCCAAGTTCTACTTCTATTAAATTGAAATAACAGCAGTAAAAAAGAATCCATTACTATCTCAGAGCAATCTAGGACAAAAATCTAAGCCAAACGAAAATAAAATAAAAAATCTATCTAAAAAAAATCGCTTTGTTGCACTTTGCTTTTTCCCGCGCTTTTTTATTTATTACTTCTTTCTCGTTTTTCTTTTCTTTTTTTTTTTTTTAATTTGTGATGAAAAATCCTATGATTATTATGTGGGAAAATGAAAACGCGTTTTTGTTTTTTAAACTGCTGCTCCTATATTGCTGCTGTTGTGCTTCTGAAAGTTGTTCCATGGTTCTAACTCAATGGACGACCTGTGTGGTGCTCGCGCGCTCTCTGGTTAGGCTACAGAACGGAAACTCCGGATGTGAAATGGAAAGTGCACTTTAGTCTTTTGTACTGAATTTTTTTGCTGGTATTTGTTTTGCCTTTTTTTTTTGTGTGTGTTTTATTTTTAAGTCCTTTGAAGGAGAAAAAATGCAAATTCTGTTTGGAGGAGGAGATACGAGTAACGCAATTTTCATATGAAACGAGAAACGATATAGGACGAATATGTTCCTGTGCGAGGACGAGAACTCATGAAGCTAGCTTAGGAATCAGGAACATAGGATAGTAAAGGATATGCAAAAGGAGAAGGAGTAGGAGATGGGGTGGAAGGAGGAGAGGGGGGGGGGGCACTTACAAATAGGTTGATAGGATCGTGTGTCGTTTTCTTTTTTCTGTTGTTGTGTAGGTTGGATGATGGTATACCCTATACAAAACACATATAGTAAGTAATAGCCATCAGCAACGACCGATGACGACGTTGATTGGATGTAAACCTGACATTATTATTTTACAATTTTGTTTTCTTTTTTTTCCTTTAACTTAACTTACTTGTACATTCTTTCGGAAGCAATGCAGCAGCAGCAGGAGCAGTAGCAGTAAAAACATAGACCATAAGGAAAGAGGAAACCTCACTTACTCAGGATGTGGTGTTAAGTTAAAATCCATCGTTGACAAGGATATTGAATGGAATATTTTCCTATACAAAAAGGTGTAGTTCTCTTTTTAGGTACAGGAATATATTGTATGTACATAGGTCTCTATAGGTCTGTATAAGGGATTGTACTTTAGAGTCATTAAAAGCGGATGAACGGATGAGGTTGGGCTGATGCCATTAAGGTTTCAATGGGTCAGGATGTTTTATTTTTCATTTTGTTCGTTTTGTTTTTATTTTTATTTTGATCATCCACAAATCGAGGTAGAATGTAGGTTAAAGGAAAATTTCAATATAAATAAAGTCGATTGTGAATACCAAAAAAAAAAACACTAAATGTTTTGTTTGCCTACCTTACCTACCTACCTAAATATAAACGTTTTTTTTGTTGTTGAAATTAATAGCCGGGTCAACTCAATGAATTTTTCATTCCATACCAAACCATCAAGTCCTAAGTTAATAGTTTTCGTGAAAATGAAAACATTTCTATGCAAAATGTATGCATTCATTTTTTTTTTATTTTATGAAGACTTTATTTTGGTATTTTGAATACTAACCAACAAAGATCATTTTTATTCTTCAAAACTAAGAAAATCGATAATATGTAATTCAAAAAAAAAATGCCTAAAATTTTGTAAAAATTTAGCAAACGTCAGTTAAGATTGTGTACACATTAAATACATATATGTAATGCGACTTCTTTTGAATTGAAATTGTATCTATTTTCCACTTTATAGTTACAAAAGAAAGGAATATTAGGAAGAAATGTTTAAATATTAATGGCAGCCAAATGAAATGTCAAAGTGACAGTCCAATGTCAACATCGTCCGAGAGTTTTAATCTGGATGTCTTTTATGTTATGTTTTTTGAATTGGATTTTTTAAAAAGTTGAAAGGACTTAAGACAAACAATTGAACAAAAAATTGTAATTGATTTAGTTTAATTTTGTATGTAGAACTAAAGGGTGTTTTTTAGAGTTATAGAACTTTGAAATAGCATAAAAAAAGATGATTTTTGTTTTAAATTCAAATGAAATATACTTTTTTTGAAAGAAAGTCTCCTGAGCATTTCTGGAAGTGGGAGTATTACAGCTAAATTGTTTATGAGGTTAAATATTGCGGCGGTATTCTAGCTATTCAAATGTTTCGATTATAGTTCTATCGCCTATAAGTTTCAAAGCTTTATTTGGACTCTATCCGAGAGAATTAAACTTTGTTTGCGCAGCCCAGATATGCGAGATATATTCAGCTTTTGACAAAGGAAATTTTTGTACATTACAGCCAGATCAGAAACGATGAACAATTTCTTGCACCATCGGAAGAATCCTAAGCACCTGCCAGCGTTTTTGGCGATATCGAATATGTGATCATTCCATAAGAGGTGATCTGTAATCAGGGCCGTCGGGAGGAATTCCGGGCCCGGGAAGGAAAAATCTCGGGCCCCCCCATATTTACCATTTGTTTCAAAGGTCATGTCTACTAATATGGTACGTTCTAATTTCAATTATGAATAGCATGAAATTGCTTGGAATTAACGGAAATAATAATTTATTTTTTGCAAAGTGAACGGAAAAAAAAGTGTTAATCATCAAATCAATCTCACGGGTATAGTCCAGTTTAGTTGAAATAGAAGATGGATAGAAAATAATTCTACATGCGAGTAGATCAGATTCCGAACAGAATCATACATTCAATTCGATATTGCCAACGACATGTTGGTTGATCGATTAACTATTTAAAAAAAAAATTAGCATGAAGATCTTATTACCTACCATGAAAATAAAATAGAGCGAAGTAAAAGTATTTGAAATTTGTCTTTTTGTATGTATTTAAAAGGTTTACTTAATACTCTTTATTGTTTTTCTTTATATTAAAATATTATCACAATGTTGTCATTAGAATTAGTTTGCATTCAATGAAATATTTCTTTTTGCAAACGAGCTTTCCTAGCTTTCTGAGCAACAAAACAACTTATAATTACATCGAAATTCAATTTCACTGCCAAAGGTGCTTCGATACATAATGTAGCAAGTCCAGAAACACGATCTTGTGATGAGCCACGAACGATGAAAATTCTTTTTCTGGCAAGGATGCTAAATGAACGTTCGGTACTAGCTACGGTTACAGGTACGGAGAGCAACACAAATGTTGGGGAAAATCGTCTCCAAGTTCTGGGAATAAATGGTATTGAGCAAACACAATGGCGGAAGTTCTACTTCAAAATTGTTTTTTCAGATGAATTATTTCTTCTTTCAACTCTTGAGACACATGCGAGTTATACTTTTGGATGAACCTTGTAGCGGAGTTTTTAATCTCAATTTCGTCCATTGTTGAAACTGCCATAAAAATGAAAATGTACCGTTCAAATTCTTCATCGTATCGAACCGACGAGAAATTCCAGATATATAATTGAATCAACTATGACGTAAAAGGTGGTTTTCTTGAAATTTATTTCTTCGTCTGTTTCAATTTGTTCTCCAGCTCCTCGATTTTCACCAAAATGTCTCTTTAATTGCCTTTTTCGGTTGGATGGGAACGACTCTTTAAAATCCCCCAATCCAGTAGCAACTACTTTGCATTCAGATAAATTTGATGCCATTCGTTTCGAATAAAGTTCAAATCGGAGATCAAATTGTCAAGATTTCGAATTTCAAAGTCAATAGTCATGTTTCTGGCTTGAAGAATAATACTTCTTTCATTTATAGCGCTAAGAACCTTGCACCAAATCGAAGACATCAGGACGCATTCAAATTTGTGCATATATTTTAAAACGCCATTTACATCTCTTCGAGTTTCAGTTTCAGTTAAATTAATATCACTTAAGGCTTCTAATGATGTTCTAAGGTTTTTCAGATGGTTTCACTGCCTCAATTCTAGCTGACCATCTTGTATCGGAAAGTTTGTGAAGGGATCCGGGCACATTTTTCTTAAGAATTTCCCAACGTTGGGCACTGCTGCTAAACAATTTGAAACACTTTTGAACAACTCCAAAAAATGTTATTGCGGCAGTACAACATTTCGCTGAATCGACTCCACACAAGTTAAGGCTGTGAGCTGCGCATGGTGAATACACGGCATTCGGATTTTTGTTTACTATATATGCCTTTGTGCACCATTATACTGTTCTTTCATATTGCTTCCATTTTCATAGCCTTGTGCACAACAGTCTTCTAAAGGGATTTCGTTCTTTGCCAATGTTTCGCAGATCAAATCAGCTATTGCGGTGCTAGTTTTTTTTTGTTGCAATCGACAAATTCCAAAAACCGTTCTTAGATGGTGAACACATTTTATTCCAATCTCCTTCAAAATAGCTGAATTCACATGTTGGGCACACATTTTGATGAACTCATTTTGAATCTCAACGGAAAGGTAGTGGACTTGCAAACGTTTGTGCTCTTGTTGTGAAATTCTTACTTTTTCCAAGTGCTCCTGAAGTAAGGGGTCATAATGACTAATTAATTTCAAAATGCCCAAAAAATTACCATTATTTGGCTCTCCAATAAGATTGCCATCGCCTCGTATTCCTAGTCCCCTGGTGGGATTTTCCGGTCCCCCGAAACCGAATCAAAAATTTCGTTTACTGCAGAAACAAAAATAGAAGAAAAGACACTTTATAAAAACAGAAACCGAAATGAATATTTGTGTTTTGTTTTAATTTGCCGGGCCCCTTATTTTGACTTTAAAAATTTTCAAAATAAAATAAATATGAAATTTACTTTGAATTAAATAAGAAAAGCGAAACAATTTATTATAACTTTCTTTCAATAATTCAGAGTTGCCCAATTTACCATTAAATATCTAACAACTGACCAGACATTTTTACTACCTTTGGAACATTGAAGTATTTTTGCCGTTATTTCTATTCATGTAAAAACTCGGCTTATTTGAACTTATACCGGTTAACTCTATTGGGGTTGGCTTTATAACAAAGAGAAGTAAAATCTTTAATCCTAATAAACTCTTTACAGCTCGGATTAAACCAAGAATGTTTTTTGAGTTTGATAGATTTTACTCTACGCGGGATAAAATTTCTCATCCCACAAAGAATTAAATTTGTATCCACGTCACTATCGAGGAAGCATAGTTAACAGTTAAAGTTCCTGAAGAATTCGTTGAGACCGTCCCAGTTGGGGCTTTCTCGTATTGAATTGGTAAACAAAAAGTCAATAATCATTGCTCTATAGTGGTCACCATTGACTGTAACGTTGTGGACACCATTGTTTTTAGCAGGGACCAATAATTCCATCAAGCCATAAAGTAACGGCAGTTTTTGACGTATCTTTTATGAAATAATAAAAAGAACCATGATTTTTAAAACAAATTTGCACAATTTGGATTTGCGTTATTCAGGTGTAACTCTATTCATGTTGTCAAACCAAACTAAAAATAAATAACTTACCAGTTGACAAAATGGTTACCATTTAATATAGTGTTGTCAACTTAAAAAAAGCACCCTTTACAATATGCTCAAGTAAGCTACTTGAACAATACTTCTTAAAACTTTGTTATATTAATTTATCTTCTTTTAAATAGAGTTTCTTTGACGTTTCAACGAGCAAAATAGAGAAGATAGCTAACTGAGATAGTTGATCTAAGAATGACTAAATAAGAAATTAAATCTTTCACATTTCCGAAAAATAATTCATATTTCCAAATGTCGCTCCAAAGACCTTGTTGATGATTTTGGGCAGTAGTTCGCGGATTAGTTGAATGATGACATTGGCTTTAAGTGCTTGAATCGTTTTCGGATTGTTTTCAAAAACGCTGTTTTCACTAAATCAAACTTAATTTATTCACTTCGTATACCATCATAAACACTACTAGATATTTTTCCAGAAGTGTAAAGATGGTGTCAAAATAAAATTTAATGTTTTATTTATCGAAAGTAAGATGAAAAACAGACTTATGTAAGTAATTGCCTTAATTCCTGAGTAAAAATAAAGTTCAGATCATCAAAGAAGCCCCCTTGTGTATATAAGGTACAAAACGTACCTCCAACATTCCGTTGAATGCATAAATCTTCATTCAGCGCATTTAGAATTATTAATTGACAACAAATCTGTCAATTGTCAAAAGAGACAATAAAGCATCTTAATGCAATCAATGACTGCGATTTTGGGCAAATTACTAAGATCAAGTTCAAATTTGAAGATTTACAAATTCCACACTCAGTCGTCTACTAAAATCCTAACTTTTAAAATTCGGACACTCTTAAATGTGTCAGAAGTCTCTTAAAGCTTAAAGCCTTACACCGTCTCTGGTTTTAACATGATTTAAAGCAGCCTTGCCTTAATTGCGCAACAAGGACTCTCCAATGCAAACATAACTTTCATAGTTTATGAGGGATGTCAAAACTAGACATTGATATGTATCGTCTCTCTGTATAGTACGTGCTTCGGATTTTAAAATCGATACAAAAATATGATGGATATCGATTTGATGAACAGGAAAACACTTTAATCAAACCACAAAAGCACAAAATGTGGCGGGTATGGTTATTGGAAAACAAAAACTCATTAATCTACGATAGGTAGGTACTTTTCTTGATTGAATTTTTCCCCTCCGCCCGTCATCGATAAAAAATTTATCTTGAATTCTATAAAGTGTATCATAATGCTCTTTATACGCTGCCATGTCATGACCTCTAAACAACATTAAACAAGAAAAAAACTAAACTTAACTACGACCAGACAACTTTTAAGGCGAGAAATTTATCTGCTAGAGAAATCGCACCAGTCGAGTCGGCTCAAAAAGGTGCAGGATGAAGGTAGACATAAACACACTTCACTCTTAAAAACTATGGTATCTACGTTACATGCTACGTGCTGGTGCTAGTGTGGTCTCTAAACCTCAATCAATACCTATATAAAAGTGAAGACTTAAAGAAGCTTTAAGGCCTTTTCAACAATGTGATGGTGCATAGAATATTTGAAATTTCATTTGTAGGGTTGAAAGTTGTGTAAAACCTTTCAGTCTTGAGTATAGTTCCTTGCTCTGTCAAGACTTTCTCTGCATTTATATATGTATGTACATCTGGGAAAAAGTTTTGTTTTTTGTTGCTAAGAGACTATATAACTTTGTCAATCCTTAAGTAGTACAAAACATTAACTATAATAGAACAAATATAATAACTTATTATGTCAAGTCTTTTGTGTAGTTTTTGTGTCATGAATTAATCTTCAGCAGGCGCACATCACAAGGCCGTCGAGTTGTGTCGGTCGGTCGTTGGTACTGACGACGATGACGATGATGACTCCAACGACAACGATGGACTATGAGGATGACAACATGGGCGTGGGGTCCTTTAACATCCTCAAAGTCATCATCATCATCACAGTATACATATCTGCCATTCCAATTATTTTATCAACACAAGAAGATAAAGTTTCCCTATTTAAGTGCATTTGAGTATCTTTCAGATCATCATCATCATCATCATCGTCGGTCGTCGTCATCCAGAGCATCACCCGACATTCGTCTAGTTGTTGGTGGTGCTTCTGCTTTCTTTAGGGAGTGAAATACTATAATTAAATTTACTCCCTTCCTAACCATCAACAACCTAGAAATATTGTATATCTAAACCAACTTCTTTACGAGTACGTTCAGTTCATATATGTATATAGATATAGAGTCTTGAAGCGAGAGTATACCGATGCTGATGGTAGATGCCGAGTGCCCTAAACCCTGGTTCACTCCTGGATGCGATATGTGTGTTGTTTGTCAATTATTTGACCCAGTTCTCAATGCATTGTCAACTTTTTTAATTAAATTTCAAAGCGCTTGCCTTCGTTTGTGTTTCAATAAATTTTATAACTCTCAGGCTTGAATGATAAATATATGGTAGGATATGAATCTACCCATCCCCGTCACCTATGATGACGGGAACCAACCAAACCAACGCCAACACCAACACCATGATGGATATCTTTCGCATAAGACATATAAGCGAGCTAAGCCTTTATAGATATTGAAAATTATTCCAGCTTTGAGAGTTCTTCTCACGAAGGGTTTTGTTTTGTTGCTATTGCTGTCGGTGTCTTTCTGTCTGACATCATCATCTTCATCATCCTCATCATCGCTTATGCTACTTGCTTTTTAAGGATTTTATTTATAAACCTTCTCGTAACTCAAAAAAGAAAAGAATTGGAACAAAGATAACAAGGTACTAAGCTACTACGAATACGAGGTGCCAAAAATAAAGGTGTCCTTAGACTTATTCCTATTTTCCATAACAAACATACGGAGTACGGAGTATATGAATCACAAGTGAAAACAGTAGATTTGTATTCTACCTCCGAATCCTCTTTTTAAGGATCTTACTTCAGAGCCCTGCCGCCATACAATCGCGCCACAAATAGATAAAGTCTAAAGAAAACATTTAAATATTTTTTTTTTAGTTTTCTTTTTGAATCCTTTTTGGTATTTTCTTTCTTTCATGGTATATTTTGTTTGTGGTAAGGAATTCCGTTTGCCATAAGTAGAGAGTAGTTGTATACAGAAGACGTAGAAATGCGGTGAGAATAAGAATTATGGACTGAATAACAGTGGCGTGAAATAGCATTGTTAGGACTCGTATACACTTTTTTTACTTTACTTATGCATATTTCGTCTTCGTCCTTACAGCGTGTTTTGTAGATTTCTTTATGTTTACTTTGCCGTTCTGTTTTCTTTTTCTCATTTTTTTAAAAAATACACTAGCGAAATAAAAAACAAAAAATGGAAGTAGAAGAAAAAGTTATTCTTCATGAAGAAAAGAAAGAAAATATTCTTTGATGCAAGGTATTTTTCTTGAATATCCTGAATGTGCATCACATAACCACAAAACGTCAAGTAATGAAATTAGACTTTTGAAAAGACTTTAGTTAGCGACAAAAAAAAAAAACAGAGACAAAGAAATCAAAAGAGGATTTAGTTTGTTTGTTTTTTTTTCCATGCAATTCTAGGAAAAATGAAAGTAGAACGAAAATAATAATATGGAAACATTGAATCGATTGATAAACAGGTCGATAAGTTTTTTGAATTTTTTTCTGGAAAAAAACTCGGAAACTCGAAGAAATATAAGAAGAGATTTTTAGAATGTCTTTTAAATTATAAACACAATTTTAGAAAGAAGGGGTGATTTTTTAAAATCTATAAGAAAGTTTTTCAAAAAAAAAAAAACATAAAATTCAGAAAAATACATGAAATTTTTATTAAAATCGATAGTACGGTCCATATAATTTAATGTTTGAAGAATATTTTATGCAAATGTTGACCTTGACTGCGCCTCAAATGGTCCATCTGCTTAGTCCCATTTTGGCATAATCTTTCCAACATTTCGGCCGGTATCTCACGAATAAATGCTTCAATGTTGTCTTCCAATGTGTCAATTGAAGCGGGCTTGTCTGTATAGACATGAACGTCTTGTTGAAACCACATGTCATGCAAGTCAAGCTCTTGCATTTTGGGCGAAAAAAAGTTGGATATCATCTCACGGTAGCGCCATTATTCACAGTTACGTTACGATTCGCATCATATTTGAAGAAGTACGGTCCAATGATGCCACCAGCCCATAAACCGCACAAAACTGTGACTTTTTCTGGATGCATTGGTAGCTCTTGCAATGCTTCTGGCTGATATTCACTCCAAAATCAACAATTCTGCTTATTCACGTACCCATTGAGACAAAAATGAGCTTCGTCGCTGAATACAATTTTTCGGTAAAAAAGTGGATCTTCGGCAAACTTTCCAAGAGCCCATTCACCAAAAATTTTACGTTGCAGTAGGTCGTTTGGCTTCAATTCTTGCACCAGCTTTATTTTGAAATTCATCACACCTAAATCCTTCCGCAAAAGTTTCCACGTTGTTGAGTAACAAAGGTCCAATTGCTGCGAACGGCGACGAATCGATAATTGATGGTCATCATTAACACTGGCCGATACAGCTGCGATATTTTCTTCAGTTTGCACTCTACGTAAGCGTGTTGGTGGTTTAATGTCCAACAATGTAAATTTTGTGCCCGAATAGCCGCTTCAGTGTGGGTCGATTAAACTGACCATAAAATGGAAGAAGCGCGTGATGAACTTTCTTAACAGAGCACGCATTTTGATAATAAAATTCAATAATTTGCCAGCATTGTTCTGAAGATGTTTGACAGTGAAACAAAACACGAAACGTGCGTCAGCTGTTTAAACCAGTGTTGCCAAAAAGATAATATTTAAAAAATCACATTTTGTAAGCGTAGATTCGTAGACTTTCCAGGCCGGAGCATTGGTTTCTATGCTCTCTACGTGACCCAGCCATCTCAGGCGATGGAATTTAATCCTTTTGGCTACGGCCGACGCTGTGGACCACGCGAGGTAAGACCAAAGGTTCATTTTGTCATAGTCCTTGCTTCCGCACTGTATATAGCAGGACGGGATTATAAGGGTCTTATATAATGGTTGCTCGAGAAAGAGGTTTAACTACTCAATTGCTTTCTTAGCCCAAAGAAAGAGCAGCAGTTCGAAAGAGTATTTCTTCGTTTGATCTCAGGGCTGTTGTTGTTTTCTACATTCATAGCAGATCCTAGGTAGACAATGTCCTTATCTACTTCAAAGTTATGTCATGCCGAATTGTGACGTTTTGACCGAGACGTCGGTGTTGAAAGCCCTTTCTTGATGACAGCATTTACTTTGTTTTGTCCGCATTAATAGCTTAATTCATTTTTGCTGCCTCTGTTTCAATACTCACAAAAGACCCATCGATATCACGCTGAGTTCTTCAGTGGGAGCTCTGCACTATTCCTTCAAGGACGATCACATGAAATTATGGATTAATGCGAATTCTTCATGGTTATCCTGCACAAACGGACGAATTTGGCATGGATGACAAAACTATAGACATAACTTTATACAGTTCTATCTCCAGGTTCTTTGAAAAGTTTGGCGTTTAAGCCAAAAAGTCTAAGTTGTTAGACTTCAGTTAAGATATGGTAATCTTTATTTTGTGTATGTCGGGAAGACGGGATTGTTGGCTTTCGTCATCAATATTGAATGGATCCATTTCTCTGAAAGCGGAAATCGGTTCGTCGTTGCCATTATACAGTCTGCAGAGGTGGTCCTTTCATATCCTCAGCATTGACTACGATTCTACTATGATGTTTATCGTTGCAGCCTTAGGTTCGAGATTTATGCGCTTCAATTGCTCACAAAACTTTCGATATAAAAGTAGTCGAGTTTAAATAAGTGGAATCACCAAAAATAAAATATAAATCACCGAAAAATCGCCCAAAATAAACATTTTCCAAAGCAAAAATTACCAAAATAAAAAATGCAATAAAATCACAAAACTTTTAATTTTAACAACAATCAAATGTACTCTATTTAGATTTTTTATTTAAAAATTTTTTATTTTTTCCTTATCTAACTTAATTTTTTAGAGTTGGGTTCGATATCCCGGTTTTTATATTCCCGTTTTTTTAAAATCCCGATTTCAAAATCCCGTTTTCTATAATCCTGCTTTTTATAATCCCCCTTTTTGTAATCCCGTTTCTTATAATCCCGATTTTACAATCAAAACAAGTTGTTTATTTAAAAAAAATCGCGCGATTTTTTAAAATTAAACAACTAGTTTTATTGCAAAATCGAAATTATAAAACAAATTAAAAAATGAGACATGTTTCTAGATTCATTTTATTGCAACCTTTAACAAATATAACATATCAAAAAAATAAAAATAAAAAGTAAAACAAATCAAAGATTTGCTGTAGGATGCATATTGTTTCTGAAAGAGTTAATATTGTAAACAAAAATTAATGTTTATGTACAGTAAAAACCAAACAAATTACGATGTTGTTATATTTTAGTCAAGTAATTTAACATTCAAAACTTTGACTCCTATTGTTATTTAGTTTAATGCACGTTTTTTGTAAAAAAAAAACCGGGATTGTCGGAATTTTACGGAATATTAAAAAGCGGGATTGTAATTGATCGAAATTTTGAATAAGCTGGATTTTAAAAGACGGGATTTCAAAAAATCGGTATTTTAGAAGACGGGATTTTAAAACTTTTTTTTCGGGATTTTTTAAAAACGGGATTTTAAAAATCGGGATTCCGATACGCTCCAACTTTTTTAATGTCGTACGTCTTATTTAGAAATAGTCAGTATTTCGATAAGAAGAAACTCCAAACGTCATACTATAAAAATATGGATTTTTTCTTGATCCTTCGCCAATGACATGACATTCAGTTTGGTATATGGATATTGGTATTTAATTTTTACCTCTTGTATATTTGACGTAGGAACATAGGTTCAACAGTGATGTTAGATAATTCCACAAAATAAAGAACAACAAAATTACTTACATTTTCAGCAATGTCACTGTCATCTATACTTAAAATGAAAATAATATTTAGATGTTCATTTGAGCTTAAAGCTGAGCCAATAAAGAAATATTATTGTAGTAGAACCTAGCAAATAATGGTTTAACATACATAATACCTTATTGCTGAAAGTACTAGAATAGTAACTTATACTACTTTCGACAGCCTCGTTCACAAATGTCAAAAATAGTATTGAATGACAAGAACGACATTTAAACATTTCTTACGTATCTTTCACAATCTTCAACGAATTTTCAAATGCAGATGCGTTCCACAAACCGGCAATACACAAATTCGTTCAAATTATAAATTTATAAAGGAAACTTCCCTGCTCATGGTATTATAACATTTTGGAGTTGTTGACGAGCACTTATGTGATTGATATGTCAAAATTCAATACCAACAGCAGATTGTTATTCGTATGTCAATATGAAAAACATGAGTCTAATAAGCAATTTTCTTTTGATAACAATTTGTATCGAATAATATCAGAACCATTTAAGTGACGTGCCCTTTCTTCTTCAAATACAAACTTTAACGAATAATTAACAAAAACACACCAAAATCTTAGCTTTTAGGCTAAACATACAAATGTTCCATTTTATTTGCTTATTTGAGTCATATTACTTAAGTTCTACTTTTACATTTACAATTGCACTTTAAAATTCTACTGAAGATCGAAATTAAAATTGATTTTTTAGTTTTAGGCAGGGTGCATAAGGGTAAATGTGCGGTAAGCTCGAAGTTTAGTATCAAAATATAATATCTCAGGAATCACTTTAATCTTCAATTAGCTTATATGACAGAATGTGAATTATTAGGACACTTTGGGGTTATTTATTATTGGCTGTGTTTGTTCCCGGCAAGATGGAGATATGTCTAAGTAAATGGGTGCGTAAAATAGAGTCCTTTGTCTTTTGAACTGTCATGTCTGCGAGGACACATTAGCTTAACTTTAAACTCAAAGTTATTGTCACCAAAAACTAACAAATTGCTTTTTTACTTAAAGTTCAATAAGTAAAAATTTGTACGTGGAATTGATAGCTGTATCGTTTCCAATCATTCGAAAAAATATATTTACTTTTATTGAAAACTTAGTTGTTTTTTATTCATATTTTTAAAAGGACTTCACAATACAAAATGTTTGGACATATATTTTGAAAATAATATTTCTCAATATTAAATCAGGACCTAACTACCTCCATTTTGTGATAATTTTCCATTCCACGCCTTAATTTTGTTTTAAATTATTTAAATTGAATTGGCAACTAAATCTTATCAATTTGTATTTTCAATAAAATTCATTGCGTTACAGTTAATTTTATTCTTTTTTTTCTAATTTATTTTTTTTTGGTTTAACGACCACAAAAACTTTTAAAATCTCTTTTTGAAACCAAAAATTAATTTCAGAAGTCAAATCCACCAGCAGTGGAGAGCAAAATACCAGAATTGGATTTCGCACCAAACCAAACCCAAATCTAAATCCAGATTCAAATCCAAAAAGGATAGCTGATGCAGGATCCCACAAACTCAAACTACTCTCAAATCCTGTGCCCACCCCTTCGAAAATTTCGTAGGGAAAAATCTCCCAAATCAAAATAATAATTTTTATTCAAATGCAGTTGTTGGTGAGAATGTATAGTTGTTTGGAAAGGAGTCGCACAATGCCATCCTTGGGTTGGTTTTGTGCACAGTGCATTGTATTGTTTGCCTATATAGGAATCTGATGGGTGAAGCAAAAGCTTGTTTAGATTAATTTATGAATCCACAAAAACAGAGCCATATCTTTGCTCCAATGCACAACGAATCACCTGGCAAAATTTCCGAACACACAAATGCGGTTTCATTTAGATCAGCCACCCCCTTTTCCCTGATGGGAATTCCCGTTTCCGCAAAGTACTGAAAACGAACATGAAATTCCCCAAAAAGCTATTCCGATGCTGCATTCACTTTATTCCGGAGGGAAAAAGGAAAAAATAGAAAAAAGGGTTTGGGTTTTCTGATAAACGGAACACAAAAAAATACCACACGAAAATTTTACTATGTTTTGAACTACATAAGCTCTGAAATATTTCCGCCCTGTGCATTTTGTTGAATTTAAATTCACACCCCGACGAACGACGACGACGTACCACGTACTATCCCAAAGTACGAATATAGCCAAAGTTTATAACCAACATCCGTTTCAATTTTGTGCGAATTGAATTTTGAAAATACAACACTCAAAGCAAGCGACATACACACCGGTACATTACGATGCAAAACATATGCCCGATGTCCCTTCCTCCAACGTCCTTCTCTACTCCTCCTCCATAAACATCACCATACCCATTCTCAGTGACTCGGAGTGACTTCAGGGCCAAATCTGAAAATCTGCTAAATCTGTGAATTTGTTTTCATTTAATTATTCCATAAACTATACCAAGGTACCTACCTACCTATTTTGGGATGCAGAGTGCGAGCTGTAAAACTTCGTTCAGAGACAAATACAAAAACACATAGCTATACTATACACTGTTTCCAACACTCATAATTAAGGTTTAAATAACAAAATTTGTCCACCCCCACCCTTAACATATAAACATTAAAGACCTTCACACTCAGGTAGATAGAATTTGGGGTTTAATTGCAGTCAGAAAGTTGTGGAATTTATTATTAAATTTTCCAAGTACGCCATTGGATTATGGTATTGGAAGCTAAAGCTCTATAGCTAGAGTAGAGAGGAGGGGGAGGTAGGATGATGAGCAACAAAAAAGGTCAGGTTTTGTCGGGAATAATTTATTAAATATTGTATTCCCCCACCGAAACATTGTTCTACGTACCTTAATTTGTACCTGTAACTGAAATGTTTGTTTGTTATACATGTGCATATATATTTTGTTCTGTTTTTGAAAATTTATGAATTTCTATTCCATCAGGATTTCAAAAATAAAATAATAATGGCTAAAACAGTGAAGGGATGTACATTTTGTACAAATACCGCGTTACATTAAATTGGTTAATCTTTTTTCGCACTAATGGTTTGGTTTGGATTCTTTGAAAAAATCATCAAACATTAAGGGGTAAACGTAGAAAAAATATCTTTTAGATATTTTCCCATTTTCGAAAACTAAGAAAGTCACAATATAAAAGGTGTCCTACGAAAATGCATGACATTTGGAATTAATATTTGGTTTCAATAATCTAAATTCGATCTTACAAGAAACAGTGCAAAAGTATTGAATTATGTCGATGATAAGAACTCTGAGAGACATTTTTCTCATGAATATTAGATAAATGATAAAGACAAATTTTAGTAGGTATTTCAGCTTTTAATTTCAATACCTGGAGAAATTTTCTTAAAAATACGGATATTTTAGTTATAAGGCCATTCTCTAAAGAAGAAAAGTATTTCTCAATTAAAAAATATCGATTTTTTCGAATAAACTTCAATTAACATTAATTATAAATTTCAAAATCCAAAAACAATCTTCCCATGTTGTTTTTTGCCAAAGAGCATTGAAAATAAGCCTAGGTATTTCGAAATCTATACCTATTGAAAATTTTGTATCTCTAAGAAATCACACTATAATTGCCAAATTTGAAGAGAAGGAATATTTCTCGCACAGCAGCGAGTCGAAATACTGTTTTTCAGAATTTTGTTCCATCATAATTCTGTATGATACTGTGTGCTCATAATTCCGTATGTGTTCAAAACTGTATTTTAAAACACTGTAAACTTGATTTAATCCATTATTAATTTCCGATATGTAGTTATTGTAACCGGTACGATTTGTCGAATTGAAAATATTGACATTTCTCGACGTTTCAAGGTCCCTAGAGTCGAAAAAAAAGTTTTTTAGAGAGATGTCTGTGCGTGCGTGTGTAAGAACGTCCGTACGTTCACGAATTTTTTTTTTGTCGTCCATAGCTCAAGAACCAGTAGAGATATCGACTTCAAATAAATGTTGTTATACAGATAATAATGCAGAAATATGTAGAAAGGACTCTCAAAAAAATTGCGTGTGTGGTTTTTTTACCATACCAATTTAAAAAAACGGTGAACATTTTGGCTAACCTAAAATATTTCACGAACCAATATATATTATATATTATGACGTAATACCAAACTAGTATATTTTTGTAAAAAAAATCCAATTAACGGTTTTTTTTATAAATCAAAAAAACTGAAAAAAAAAAAATATTTATCTCCTCGACAATTTTACGAACAAAAAATGATTTTATCTTCAAAAGAAATTTTGTGCAACTAGAAATAACGTTTTTGATATCTGGTAAACCGAATTGACAGTTTTTTAACAAAAAATAAAAACCTAAAAAAATTACTAAAAGTTGGTAAAAATTTACTTTCGATTCAAATTTCTTTTCAAAAATGGAAAATATTAGCTTCAAACTAATTTTATCTCACAGAAAATATTGTTTTCGACATTCAGTAATTTTTTTATAAAAATCCAACAGTCCGTTTTTTCATAAAAAAATTAAATCTACAAAAAAAATTACGCAAAATTGTTAAAAATTGATGTTCAACTCTCCATATCTCGTGAATAACAGAAGATGTTGACTTTAAACAATTTTTCATTAATACAATTCATCTCGGTAACAAAAATAGATTTTGAAATCAAACTATTTCATTATATGCAAAATAAAGTTGGTAATTTTAAAAAACACGAAAACCTAAAAATTTTTGAGCAAAACAAATAGACAGACGTAATGGGAAGAGTTATTAGTGTGGGTCGCATCCCAGCCTCTTTTTACTTGCGACATATAGGAACTATATGACAAGTTTTGCATTCGTGCAAAATTTTGTCTGTCTGTCCACGCTCCTACAGCCTAAACCATTGGGTCGATTGATTTCAAACTTGGAAGTTAAGTTTTTGAGCAGATTCGCGTTAGGCGTTTTTTTCATTTTTTTTTTAAGATCAAAACTAACAGTGGCCACCATACAATTTTTTTGGTCACAAAACAAAAATTCGAATTTTCTCAAAAACAAACCGATAGATTTTTTTTTTAATTTTCTCCAAAATTTTATTTTTTAACTTGGCTTCTTTTAATAAGAAAAACATATTTTTGTATTGCTCAGGAAAGGTACCGCTCATAGAACCGTTATTTTGTTTTTTAATTTTCTCAGCAACTTATGAACTGATTTCAATAATTTTTTTTTTGAATAAGCTCTTATATTGCCTTAACAATATTTGATTATCAAAACTGCAATTTTTTATTGTTTAGATTTTTAAAAAAATATTGAATTCTTTTTTTTCAAAATTCTATATCTCAAAAACGGGTCAACACTTTTTTACGAAATTCAAATGTAGAGCGTATATTTACAATCACTAAACAACTGCATACCAAAAATATTTTTAGAATAAAATTGAAAAATTTTATATATAAAAAATTAATTTAAAAAAAAACCGCTCTAACGATTTTCGAAAAAAAAATTTGAAAAATCAAGGATTTTTTTGTTTATAAAATGGCATTTAAATTTTTGAAAACAAACTTATTTTTCAGGTAAAATTTTGAATCTTAATTTTTTTTAAATTATTTTATTTTATTTTTAATTATTTGAATTATTTTTTTTTTTTTATATAATTTTAAATATTTTTAACTAATTGTTTTCGTTAAGTTGCTTACAAGTATTTTTCATTTTCGGGATGAGTTGTCCTAGGATGAGTTGTGTCTTGGGATGAATCACAAGTTTTTTGACAAATCAAATGGCATTTTATATCTTTGAAGACGAACTTATTTTACAGTTATATTTTTAAACCTTTTATAGGTACATTTTTAAATAGACTCTTTGCATACAGGAGCAAGTTCGTGCGACCCAGTCGTGCATTTTATTTTGTATTAAACCAGAACAAATGTTGTATTAGAAATTCAGTACATTACAACTGACAGAAAGTTAAAATATTGATATGTTCATGAAAAAGGTCACTTAAGAATTTCAAAATTGTACTTCAAAATGCTTCAGTCTTTTAATTTTTCAGACTAGCTACATTTTGAAATACAATATTTTAACCAGACAGAGTTTTTAAATACAGAATTTAATCCTACAGAATTCTGGCCATACAGACATTTATTCATACAGAATTTCGACATACAGTAATTCAATTACAGTATTATGACCAAAACAATATTTAAAAAGAATTTATATTTACTAAATGCAGCACATTGAACACAATCTTATCACATCTTACCTTTAAAGTCACACATGTGAAGAACCAGGAACAAGGAGTGAATAATAGGGAAATACATTTTAAGAACTGACGAAACTATCGACAACAGTTTATAAGATAAAAGATTTCATTCAAGTTTTATTTTGAAAAAAAAGAAGAGAAGTGGAAACAAAATGGTGCCTTGTGGCACACCAGTATTTATTTTGTATTTTTGCATTGAGCGATCGTAAAAAATAAATGTATAATGCAATTCAGAGACTTATCAAAACCAAATGAGCGAATTTCCAATAAGAAAGATGATTCCTTTGACTGTTCTTCAATGTGATATTAATGCTACGAAAGTGATACCGGGTGTACTTAACAAATAAACTGTAGTTTTATCAGCATATCCATTATATTGGAGAGAAGAAACTGAAGTACATTTGGACCCCAGTCAAATTGTTTCAATTTTTAGGATTACAATAATAAATCTATATTTTCATTTTTACTAACAATCTATTTCTATACTAATATTATAAATGGGAAAGGCAGTTTGCTTGTTTGTTTGCTTGTTTGTTCGTCCTTCACTACGAAACGGAGCAATATAATGACATGATTTTTTGTGTGGAGGTAGTTACAAAGCTGTAGAGTGTTTTAAGCTACTTATCATCGGGGTAAAATATTTCATTCACAGCTCGTTCGAGCACATCTGCCGGTAACACTTATAATTAGATATTCAATATTATGTTCATATGTATATCTAGAATTGTAATTGGTAGCATATCATTAAGTACTCTCTGCATTCGGACCTATCAATGTTACCTTTTGTTAAACGTTTCTAATAGAGAGATTTAAGCACGATACTATATTGAAACACTATTTAAAATAGAAGATGGTCGGTTGATAACCAATGAAGAGGGCTATGTGACACTAAAGGAAGATTTTTTTACTTGCGACATATAGGAACTATATGGCAAGTTTTGCATTCGTAAAAATTTCGAACTTGAGATTTTAATCAAACATGGTATTACGATGGTAGAGAAGTCGAAAAAAGTGGGTCCCGCGATTACGCCCGGTCTGTCCTGTCTGTCTGTCCATGCTACTACAGCCTAAACCATTGGGTCGATTGAGTTCAAACTTGGAAGTTAAGGTTTTCAGCAGATTCGCGTTAGGCGTTTTTTCATTTTTTTTTTTAAGATCAAAATTAACAGTGGCCCCATACAATTTTTTTGGTCAAAATATGAAAATTCGAATTTTCTCAAAAACAAACCGATAGATTTTTTTTTAATTTTCTTTAAAATTTTATTTTTTAACTTGGCTTCTTTTAATAAGAAAAACATATTTTTGTATTGCTCCGGAAAGTTACAGCTCATAGAACCGTTATTTTGTTTTTTAAATTTTCTCAGCAACTTATGAACCGATTTCAATAATTTTTTTTGAACGAGCTTTTATAATGCCTTAACAATATTTGATTATCAAAAGGGTGATTTTTTTGTTTGGATTTTTAAAAAAATATTGAATTTTTTTTTCAAAATTCTTCATCTCAAAAACGGGTCAACATTTTTTTACGAAATTCAAATGTAGAGCGTATATTTACAATCACTAAACAACTGCATACCAAAAATATTTTTAGAACAAAATTGAAAAATTGTATACACAAAAAATTAATTTAAAAAAAAACCGCTTTAACGATTTTCGAAAAAAAAATTGAAAAATCAAGTTTTTTTTTTGGTTTATTAAATGGCATTTAAATTTTTGAAGACAAATTTATTTTTCAGGTAAAATTTTGAATCTTAAAATAGTTTTTTTTTTAAATATTATTTTAAGTGTGCATGAGCCCGAAAAAAATTTACCCCATATCAATACTGTGTTAATTTTTTGGGGAAAAATATGCAATTCATTTAAATAGAACGTGCATTCCATGCAAAATAAAATTTCAAACGTTGAAGTCATATTTGATATCAAGTCCCAACTTATCCGCTCTCTAAATTTAAACAAAAAGCTTAATACCTACGTTCGTTCTTGTCGAATTCTTGGGGTCTATACATATTGTAGGAAAAAATCGAGATTTAAAAAAATATAAAACAAGCATTCGAAAATTTTGCAACAAAAATCATCCACACAAAATTACAAACGATTTGAAGAAAATATTGTGTTCCTTAAATGCACGTAAAATTTTACTTTTAATCAGTTCAGCTAAGCTTTTGTTACATTGATTCATCTAGTATAAAAATGGGAAAGAAACAAAAGAAGGCAATTTTTTTAATGAAAAAAAACTTCAAAAAAGTCACTTAATTTAAGACAAAATGTAAATGTTAACCTGAATGAAATTGCCTATTTAAAAATAATTCTTGGATCTATAAGCCAAGACAATGAAATTTTCGGAGAGCTTAGAAGTAAACAGTGCACTAGTAACTCTGTTATAGCACTGTGCATGTTACAATTGTTCCTGTTGACAATTGGAACCAAGCAATTCTGGACAAATTCTTAGAAACCTATAGGTTGCGATTTCATCAAGATCCACGAGTAACACAATGTCTTGCTGCTGATGAAGTTTTAAATAAAGCTTTAATGGAGGGAAACAGTTTTGATATTGAATATTCAATCGTTCCCTTTCAAGGATTTATTGATGAAACGCATAGTTTCTCTCAGGAAATGCTTAGGTTTTTAAATTCAGAAATTCAAGGTATTTTAACCTTTTCAAACATTTCTGTTGCAATTTTTAAATCCAGACAATTAGTTTGGCTTTTTCATCCACATAGTAGAAATGAAAATTTAGATTGGGTTCAAAATGGAGTAGCTGTCACACACAGATTTTTTTCAGCTGAAGATTTGGCTCAAAAAATAAAATCTTTAATCCCTATAAAGACTAGAAATTGGACATCAAACTCATGTTGCTGGTGAAAACACCATAAGCACGGAAAACACACAGAATCATGAAAACAATAAAACGGAACATCTCACCAAATCCTGCGAAGCAGAAAACCAGTTTCTTACTGCAACAGACAAAGTCTAATAGCAAAACGCAATAAGGGCTTACTGTTAAAAACAGACTCTTTGCATAAAGGAGCAAGTTCGTGCGACCCAGTCGTGCATTTTATTTAATTTATTGCAGAGTAAGTCTGAACTCATTTTTAAGCTTAAGTTTTACCAACTAACTCATAAATAATTGCCCCTACAATGTCTCTATGTGATATTTTGATTTTTTGTTACCACTCGGTCAAAGCTCCAGGTAACTGGTAGTTAATAATAATAATAACAGAAGGAAGCTTAGGGAACTCAAAGATCAATTTTATGTTGAGCAACGTTAAAAACCAAAATAAGAAGTTTGATTTGAATTTTGTATTACTATTTTTATGGGAGGTCTTGCAATATACTTTGTATGTTTTATTCCATACGTAGGACTAATAAGAAATTGAAAACATGCATAACAACGAAATATTGGACAAAAGTTAATAATCCAGCTGTGTGGGTACACAAATAATTAAATTTACAAAAATTAGTTGAAATAAATTGAAAACAAGTTATGTCGAAATATTAAAGTACATTAGAATGACGTCATAGTGTTTTGTATGTTAAACACTACTCTATGATCACATTGTTCAAGTGTCAAACATACCAACGCAACGTCTAAAAATGAAAGCCTCGAAGAAAATTCAAATCACTATCCGCAGCAGGAATTTCTTTAACTTTTATTGGCAGTGATTCTACTGCGAATGTTGTTTTTTTATTCATATAAATTTCTACTGTACTAAGGATAAATTTTCCAAAAAAACGCGGGTATTATTTTATAAACTAAACCAAAAAATTGGCCCAGGATTATATGAAAAAAAGAGGCTGGGGTGCGACCCACACTGATAATTTCCCATCCCGTCTGTCGATTTTCGTGTTTTGTTAAAAAAGGTGTGAGTTGAATAATTTAAAAAAAAATAAAAATTACCAACAATATTTTGCATATAATGGAATAGTTTGATTACGAAATCTATTTTTGTTAACGAGAATTTTAGTCGAAAACCAATTTTTTTCCAATTTTAGTAGCATTTCTTAAAAATGTGTATTTCTTATATAAATAAATAAATTGGATGAATGAAATTAATTTGAAGTCAATATCTTCTATTGTTCACGAGATATAGAGAACCGAACATCAATTTTTACCAAATTTGTGTACTCTTTTTTGTAGATTTTGTTTTTTTTATGAAAAAACGGACTGTTGGATTTTTATAAAAAATTTACTAAATGTCGAAAACAATATTTTCTGTGAGATAAAATTAGTTTAAAGCCACTATTTTTCATTTTTGAAAAGAAATTTGAGTCGAAAGTAAATTTTTACCAAGTTTTAGTATTGTTTTTTTTTTAGGTTTTTATTTTTTGTAAGAAAATTGTCAATTCCATTTTTCTCAAAATTTTACCGAATGTTCAAAACAAAAAAAAACTGTCAATTCGATGTTTTTGAAAATTTAACTGAATGTTGACAACAATATTTTTTAAAAGATAAAATTAATTTGAAGCCAATATCTCAAAGTTTTGAAAAGATATTTGAGTCGAAAATCAATTTTTACCAACTTTTGTTAAATTTTTTTTTAGGTTTTTAATTTTTTGTAAAAAAAACTGTCAATTCGATTTTTTTCAAAATTTTACAAGAAAGAACGTTATTCTTCAGTGCACAAAATTATTTTGCAGATAAAATCATATTTTGTTCGTAAAATTTTTGATGTGACAAATTTTTGTTCAGTTTTTTTTTTATTTATAAAAAAACCGTTAATTGGAGTTTTTCCAAAAATATATCTGTTTGGTATTACAAGTTTCTAGCATTATTGGTTCGTGAGATATTTAGGGATAACCAAAATTTTCACCTTTTTTTTAAATTTCTATGGTAAAAAAACCACCCACTAAATTTTTTTGAGAGTCCTTTCTTTTCTTCTTTCTTTCTGCAACTTCCTATGGAAAGTTAATATGGTTTTCAAAGAAATTACAGATATTGGAGTCCGAAGAGTTTAAAGTGAAGATTTAGGGAGTGATAAAATTACAATTTTCATACAATCAAAATACAAAATAACTCCAAAATGCTTAATGATTTTTAATCAAATCTAAACCGAAGCAAACTACAAATTACGTTTTTAAATATGTTGTATTTTTTTGTATTTCAAAAAAATCATGAAACAAAAATTTAACATCCAAATAACTCACAACTGAGAATCACATACAACTTTATCGCTCTGTGCATAACACTCAAGGATTTTGTTTAAGCTTGAAGTTTGAAAATTAAGTTATGAGAGTTATATTTTGCTTCCATTTTGGTCATTGTTTAAAATAAAACTTTATTTTTAAAATAACCTTATTTCTTTGTCATTTTGCTGTCTGTTTTTTTTGGAAAACTTCCAAACTGCCTCGATATTTTATTGAATTTCATTGATTTTAATAGTTTCCTCCAAAACAAAAAAAAAACAACCTTCAACACATTGTAAAAGAGGATATAGAAGTTGATATCCTTGCTTAACTTTCCATTTTTGTCGGAGTATATGCCAACAACAATTATTGCCATCTGTATATTTAAAACATGGCCAGTAGCAGTGGTGTTATGAAACAAGATATCGCAGTATTGATTTTGGCAAAGTGCTTCCGCGATGTGTATTTTGGAGATTTTATTACTATGTCAACTCTATAGACGACCTTAACGTGTGTGTCCAGGTTGTCCAGGATGTAAATTTACAGGGAAGGAATATTTACACGAGTTTCATGTAAGGGAAGATACATACTTATGTTTTTTAATGTTAATCTGATGATACCCATTTGAATAACTACTTTAAACATGACGTGCTTCGTTTCTTCCAAAAAAAAAAAAACAGAAATGTGTCAGTTTCAATAACACCCGTATCAATAAATTTAATTTTATCTTATTGCCAAAAAAAAAACCTACCCTTAAACTATCTTACAGCAATCATCTTTAATATTTTCAAGGTATAAGGATATACAACTTCGAATACATATAACGAAGTATTTCAATAACCCAACATCTAACATTTAACTTTTCTTGGCAGTGGGTAAATTTAACGCCCAAACGATGTTTTCTAAATGTCCTGTGTGTGTGTGTACGAGTATTGTAACATTCCTTTCCTGGACATTGAAATACATAGTTTGTCTTTAAAAATCGATATTATTTAAATATTCATGACTAAGCAGAACATTTGAATAGATGACCAAGGTTGTTGCAGATATAAATACAAGCAAGTTTATGTTTTGCCTTAGAAATTGAAATAAAACTTTATTTGTAATTTAAAGGTCACCATTCAGAGCATGAGTGTCCAGTTTTTAGTTTTGTTTGAAATTATATTTCTTTTATATAATAAATGGAGTCATTATTTTCTAAAAATTGTAGGAATACATTTTTTGAAGAATTTCAAAGAAGGATGGATAGATGACCTTGCAGTGCTGTCAAAAAATAAATCCAACTATCAAACAATATGATTTCTGGTTTTGAAGGACAATTATCTTGGAATTAATTATCTTGATGTTGAGTCTGAATCATAGCAAAAAGTGAGTGGGTTTGAAAGAAAGTGCAGAAATCTGTGGGTGTTGTTATTTTGTGGAATGATTTCCGATGTTGAAAGTCATAAATATAGACATTTACAATATATATCCGTACTTAATGTACATTATGGATGGCGCCCAATGTTGAACCAGAAATAGATGACGTCTGTTTTAGGAAAACAAAGTGATAATGTCAAATGCATCTTGGATGAGTGTTAGCCAACCAACGTAAGACTTAAAATATATTTAAGAGTGTTTTCGTAAAACAAAGTGAGAATGTCAGTCATAATGCAGCTTTGGTGAGTGGCGCCCAACGTGAGGCTCGAAATAGATTTAACTTTGTTTATGGAAACCAACGTGTTAGTATTATTATTATTATTATTATTTACTTCTTTATTGATCAACTTATACATAATTACAATAAATATTTAACAAAAAAGAAAAAAGACATGGCTATATTTTGCCGTCTGCCGATTGATTGAAAGAAAAACATACATATTTGAAAAGTAAAAATAATTTATATAATTAAAAAGAATAATGAGATATATATACATCATGAATTGCATTAACAAGGTTTGAAGTAATACTAAAATAATTCAATGTAACTGTTGCGATACCTTAGGCATGAATACAATATTGTGATAATGACTCCCAACCGTATACCATTTAAGAAATCTTTGGTTTCCTGAAGTGTGAGAAAGCTTTTGGAGAAATATAGTCTTCTAATTTCAAGTAAAATTGGACATTCGGCAAGGAAGTGGAAAATGCCTTCCGGTACATTAAGATTACAGGGACTACAATTCACCGTTAAATCTTGTCTGTGTGGCATGCAATTGAGGTAAAGAGTTTCAGTCCTCATTTTAAATATAGTACTGATTTCATAGTTTGTCAAGCTGTTATTGAAATAATTATTTGGACCAAGACAGTGATTTAAATTCTTATATAAGCTTCTAGATTCAGACAAGCGCGCGCGGTCTAGACAGCTTTCGTAAAAACGTTCATCTATCTGCGCAATGCACTCGTAGAATTTGTTTTGCCAGTCATTTATGTTTTCAAGAGTTAAATTAAGTACCATTCCATGTTCCGTAGCCAAATCCAACCACTCTTTGAATGGCGACAAATTGCGTCTAAATGCATACGTAAGTAAGTGCTTCTGAAGATTTGTGCTTGGACGCTTCATTATTTTGATAATGAAATCCGCATTTGCTTTGAGGTTCTTACAGTAAATTTGAGGTATTCCCGCTTCTACATAAATAGCATAGGTGGGGACTGAGGAAGATAGTTTAAAAATACGTTTAAAGAAAAAGCACTGTAATCGCTCAAATTCTTCCACTTTTTTATAGCCAAAAACTTGATTCGCATAGCAAAGACAGGAGTTGATGGTTGCATTGAAGACCTTAAATTTAGATGCCGTATCCACGTTTTTATTACAATAAAATTTAGGCCACATAAGATTGATTGCAGTTTTTGCCTCACTGACTTTTTCTTCTACATGTTGTCGCAAATTCAGATTGTAAGATAGAAGGACACCTAAATATTTAAATTCCTTAACAACCTCTATAGGTTGGCCTGCCAATTGCCACTTTTCTCTCGGATGCCTTCTATCTGCCGTGTGCTGAAAAATCATGATTTTAGATTTTGAGGTGTTAATGTTTAAGTCCCAAGTGTCACAATAACTCTTAAGTTTATTAATTTGAAGCTGTAGTGTAGGGGGTTGTCCGTTAAAATGTGCGTATCTCCTACTATGACACCGCCCGGCAAGTTTTCAGATACATCGTCAATGAATAGGGCGAACAAAATAGGACTGAGGACGCAACCTTGTGGAACTCCAGTTTCAGTAACAAAAAAGTCTGACATATTACTACCATTCCAAACTGCAGCTGAAGTGTTCGCAATTAGTTTTTTGTAAACATTGACGAATTTCGTAGAAACACCTATCAAGCTTAGCTTGTATATAAGTGAGTTTCTGTTGACAGTGTCGAAGGCAGCCTTAAAATCCACAAAGAAGGCATAGAGCTTTTGTTTTCTTGTTATACATTTTCTAGCTATAGTCTCCAGTGCAAAAATTTGATCGACTGTTGAAAGACCAGGACGAAAGCCCCCTTGGAAAATAAGCCGATTATTATGTTCCACCCAGCTTGAAAAGCTATTATATAGTATTTGAGCGAATATTTTTCTTAGGCTACAGAGAATTGATATACGCCTATAGTTTTCAACTAAGGATGCATAACCCTTTTTAAAAATCGGAAAAACAAGGGACTTTAAGAATAGACTTGGAACGTCCTCGTTTGAGAAGACGTTATTAAAGAATATCAAAAGAGAATCATGAAAATTTGCAGTGCTATTCTTAAAAAACTCAACTGGTATGCCATCCAGTCCACATCAGGACTTGTTGTTTTTCATTGTACTAAGTGCGTTAACCAACTCATTTAATCCAATTGGTGCATCGAGATCTTCATCAACAACATTCGGAAGTGCGTATTGGAAAATTAGTGGAGAAATTCCTCTTGTCAGAAGTTGACCGAAGTATAATCCAAACGTTTCTGCTTCAACTGCAATAGCTGTCGACGGTTTACAGTGCCCTATTTTCCGAACTTTGTGCCAAAAAACTTTTGAATTTTTACAGTTAAATAACTCGTTAGCAATTCTCTTAAAGTAGTTACTTGGTCGCACAAATGGCTTTATATTTTTTATTACTTGAGACATACGAGATTTTTGAAATGAGTATTATTCGTTTTACGGAAAAGATTAAGTAGAGAGAAGGACTTATTTCTATATTTTATGCACTCCCAGTCATACCATTTTTCTTTGGACTCCCTACTCTTAAAGTTATTTTTAAGAGAGGATTTTTTGATGATATCTATCAGACGGTCCATTATTTGTTCACTTGAGAGATTGTGCAGAGGGAGACAAGAATTGGTTTCATTAAATAGATTACGCCTATAGAGATCGAGATTGTTATCAATCCAGTTAATTTTTTGTATTTTCAAAATAGGAGTTGGCGGAGCTAATTCAGTAAATTTAAGTACAATTTTAACTGGCAGATGAGTTGAAAAAGTCTCTGTGAGCACCTGAAAGTCCACAAGAACATCTAGCCACGCACCTTTTGACACACAATTATCAATTACAGAACAGCCGCGCTCGGTAACGAAGGTATATTCACCATTCATATCCCCTTTAGTTATACCATTTAGAACAACAAATCCGTAATCTTCACACATACCCAAAAGGCGCCTTCCACAACTATTCGTAATTTCGTATTCATCCATGGACCTTCTCACTGTTCTAAAATCTTCAGGATAACCAGAGACTAACTCTATTGGATTTTGGTACACTCCAATTCCTGCATTAAGGTCGCCAAGCAGCATTAAATTAGAAAAATTATTTACATTTAAAAAATCTTGCAATATTGAAAAGTCGTGACTCCAATTATTGCAATTCAAATATAAAGGGACGATGTAGAAAGGATCATGCCTATACAGTATTTCAAAGACTAAACAACAATTTAACATTTTGAACTTAACAACATTTTTTAGATTACATTTGACTGCACATAAAATTCGTGTTAGTAGTGTAACGCATGATATGTAGTGTCGTTGAGCAAAGCATCATCACCACTATATACACTATCGTATACGTTACAAATGAAATTCTAAATTGGAATTAGAAAATGGAAAAAGTTTAGGTTAAACAAACAGATGCATAGATTGTAATAAAATAAGAAAACAGTTAAAAATTCGAAATATTTTTTTTTCCAAGATGTCTTAAAAAGTCTACTCCTTGCTTTTAAATGACTAGATTAAATTTTCTACTGGCACTTGAAATTATTGATTTTCTAAGAAAAATTTCCTCATGTCGATTGAACTTAAGGACGTGCGACGTAACTTCTACACTATTCTACTTATAGCCCGCTAAATTGAAACGTTAGATTATTACGAGTGTTATGCTGATTTTTTTCTTTCTCTAATCTGCTATTGTCTTTTGTTTGTCAACACCATATACACAGCAAGGATTGAAAAGCAAAACTCAAATTACAAAAATGGCACCCGAGTAAATGCATAATATCTCAAAGCAAATAAGAACAAAAATTAACATTTACACAGGTTGGGTTTAATTAAAATCAAACACAAAAACAAAATTCAATCCTTTCTTATCAGCAATTATCTTTCTTTCCGAGTGAGTGCATATTAAATTTTCAAGAATTCACAACTTGAAATTTAATTACACAAATTTTGTGCAAAACAAAATTTGAATTTTGACACAATTTCCTAAGCAATTTCCAAATTCAAATTAATTAGAATTTTCAATTTTCATTTATGATGGAAGAGAAGAGAAATAGAAAAAGAAAATAAATTCCAAATTCAAAAATCAAATAATGCGCAATAATTATTACATTCCTGATGAAGAGTGAAGGGAAACGAATAATATAAAGGTACATACATATTCTCAAAAAAAAAATCTATCACTGTCATAAGCATATTTCTGATCTTCTATTATCAAAACATAAAAGCCATCAAAAACGCTACCCCCATTCAAAAAGCAATTAAAATTATTTGCTCAATCTTTTTACAATACTTCTTTTTCTTCTTTTTTTTTTCAGATGACGCCGACGACGAAAACAACGCAACTGATGATGATGATGACGACGCGTTGCTCGGTGACCAAATGACAACAACGTGCACGTTTTATGATTCTACGAATTTTATAGTAAAATGTTTTTATTTTTTGCACACAAATTGGCATGAGAAACATTATTATTTTATATACATACCAAAGGTATGCATGTTTGTAGGTCTTTTTTATTGTTGAAGACAAATTCCGTGTGATAAAATCGTAGGTCGGTTTCTAAAACGTTTCGGAATTTGAAGAAAATGTGGGCGTATGTCTGTATTTGAGACAAGAGATAATACGAACGACATCAACATGTAAAACAGAAATAAAATTGAGTTAACATCTTAATCTAAATTCTTATGTTGTTATTTTTTATCGCTTTGCTTGATATCTCTTCATCATCATCACCTGAGATACATTTTTTACAGTGAGGTGGAAATATATTTGAACAAGTTTCTTTTCGACCGAGTTAAATGCCTTACTTTTTTACTTTTGGTGTTCTAAAAGTAAGTAAAAAGTCTCATAAGATCTTGTGCTCGTAAGTAAGTAAGTTTTTGTACCACCAAAAGTCGTGAAAACCACATATTTCGTAATTATATCCGTATCTATGAGTTCAATAGTGTTCACCGATTAGCAATTTTTGAAATTAAATTAATAGGCCATAACTTACAACACGGACTCCAGATTATAAGAGACAAATTTCCAGCTTACTAACTCACATTAATTTTACTGAACTTTGAACACAACAGAGAATGAAGGAATTTTTTTAAATTTCATATGATAAAAAAGCGCGTATACGCCCTGGTGTACAATTTTAAAAATTCTTCAAACATCTTTAGCAATATTCTTCTTGAGTGTCTGAGTGTCAAACAAGTAATAAAAAATTCAAATCAACTAATTTTTTTAAACACATATGGTTTTTACGCCTGGGACACATCAAGAAACTTAGTTAAAGGAAACTTAGAGTGAGCAACTAAGTTGTCTAATATTACCCACAATGCAACTCAGCGAAACTTCTTGCAATTTTCGCCATATTTTCATCTTTTTTTATTATAAAATTTCCAACAAATATAAATTGCATAGAGTAAGGGGCTAGCAACAAAGTCGGGGAAGGAACTTTTAAAGTTGCATGCAACTTAGTTGACAATGATGTTGATTTGTGAGCATTTTAAAGTTGTAATCTAATTTAAGCTGGCTAGTTTAATGTCTAATTTAAAATGTCTCACTACGTTAAATCAAAAAAATCTTTAAGGAGACAACTTGTTTGCACTGTACTGTAGGTACAATTCAAATGCTACTACTGTCATTTATTGGGTGAGCTTATAGTGTCATTTCGTGCTTTTTTAAGACGTGTGTTTTATTTTTATATATGTATAGAGAAGATTTCTGATTTTTAAAATTGGTTTAGGGGTCTTCATACATATACTCAGCTTGTATATTGTACATGTATAAGTAGCACATATTTACACTCGTATGTACATACATTTATGTATAGTATATAGCACCTAGAACATTTAGTCTTAACATAATAAAGTGATGATAATAAATTTTTACATCATCAAAAGAGCTTAAGGTATATAACAATTTATTATTTTGTCTTAATAGATAAGCAGAAATGTAATATAAGAAAATAGTAGAACTAGAAACAAAAAACAGACAGAGGGTGCGTGGGAAAATTTGATTTTAACTGATGAAGATGATGCGTGCAAAATTTTGTGTCTGATGATGTTGATTGCGTGTGTTGGAAAATTATTTATTTTTTTTTTGTTTTTATTTTTGGTTCTGGTTAGATTAAATATATAATTAAGAAAAATTATCTTAATGATTTTTTTTTTCTTGTGGTGACGCGTATAATGATTCAAACGTCATTTATTTTGACGTTTGTATTTTGAATATTCTTTTGGCGTGCAGATAAATACAAGCCTACATAACTTTCTATAGTTATAAAGTAGGTATTGTTTAGTGACGGATTATATTTGAAATTCTTATAATTGGAACAAATGAGGAAGACTAACAAATTTTATTTCTGAAAAAAACTTACAAATTTTTACAGTGAAAATAATTGTGTTAATAGCTTGAGATAGTAATGACATTTTTCTTCTAGTGAAATCCTTTAAAAAATCAATGGTCCAAGAGAAGTTTTTCTTCGATTCTTCAAAGATGACGTTTTGTTAAAACGGAAACTGTTAAGTTCAATATGTTTCTTAGGCACAAGACTGAAAAACAGTAGGTATTAACGTAAGCTCATTTTAAATGACGAAATTATCTCGTCTTTCAAATTTTTAAACTTTTTACGTTTAAGTGTGATTTATTTATAATTGTACTTGCCGCAACGCAAGTTTAATACGTCAGTAATCAGGAAACAAAATATTTAAGTCGAGGAAGAGTTTCGAATTGTGAAATGCGGTAGACAGAGGAGGCAGGTGCGAAAAATAGTGTTTTTAGACTGAAGAGTGTGTTCGTTGATAAATATTTTGTTTTATGCTTCGTCTGCACTCGTCTCAACGTATGACAGTTCCTCAAACTGGTTATTTCAAGTTTATAACAAAATAAAGAGATGAAACAAAAATAATTGATTTAAAGTACATAAATAAGCTTACTTATATTTCTAAAATCTCAACATATTTCCGTATTTTCAGAAATACATATAAACAAAAAAACTCATACAAATTTCTCACTTTTGATGTTAGAAATCTGAAAACCGAATTTGTATGATTCATTTCTCAAGGATTCTCTACCTCACAAATTCAAAAAGGATGAAAAAAAATGGAAATCTAATTTTATTGATAGATGAGGATGAAAAGTGAATTGTGTTTTTATATTTCATTTCCCCTCTGTGTCAAACAATTCTCAGAAATCTTAGAAATATAAACTGGCCAAATACTTTTAAGAACATGTTGAATACAAAGAGAATATATTTCGAATGTCTGAAAGTTATTCCTCTTTTTAACTTAAAGTTAGGCCCAGACAGTAACAGAAAACAACTTGGACAATCTTTTTAGCGACCGACTCATATTGAGAAAAGAATTTGACATCTCATGTGTTTGAAATAACGTGTAAATTGAGGTTTTCTTCTTCCACATTTAATAATTAAGCCTTGGATGATATTCACATTAAACTCTTCTTAAGCGGCTCATTTTGTCTTACAATTGCATCGCCTCACTTGATAGTTAGTTAGGTGGGATATAAAGTTATAAAACGTCTTAAAGGTCCGCTTTAAAAAAAGTTCAATGTAAAAACTGTCCTGGATTGAGCAAATCGTATAATGGAAGCGACTTATTGTTTTTATGCTGAATTTGAACGGCTAATTTGAGTAACACTTTTCTATGACAAGATTACCCTCGGTAGATTTGTCAATTCTTCGCAAGACACAAAGGACACAGGCAAGGATTGAACCCAAAACACTGGTATTACATTCCAACGCACTTTTTTTTTAAATTCATTTTTATTACTTCAATCTTAAACCTATCTTAAGGCTAGACAAAAATTCATAAAACTAGCCTAATTAGCCATAACTTACAACTAACTTACTGGCCCCATACGGACACTCTAAGTTAAACGATAACACTTAATACTAATGCTTTTCGGCCCTAAGATCTATTTTACTATAATTTCATTTTATTTATTTTTGTATTTATTAGAAAATTGGAAAAAAAAACTAATTTCAATATCCTTTTTTATTTTTACTTTAAAACTGCTTAAAATAAGGTCCTTAAATAAAACTTAAAACTAATTTAAACTACCTATTCTACCTAAAAACTACTTACATAAAACTAAAACAACCATTTCATTTTTCATTTTTTATTTTTATTTATTTTTTTTATTTTTTTTTAATTTTATTTTTTTTTATTCCATTTTTTTTTTTTTGTATTCTAAATTTTTTTAAATTATTTTTTTTGTGCCACCATGCCTATTCTACTTAAAACTAAACCCTAAAACTATAAAACAAGTATGTAAGCCGGTCAATTCTTAAAACCTTATCCCGACTACCCACTATCAAGTGCCGATTGAAGCCACCAAAACTGGTTCTCCTGCTTCAGGAATTCCAACGCACTAACCATCACGCTACGGATAATGCTTTGGATTTGATTAATGAAGTGTCATTTTAAAATGTCAGTATATCAATAGAATTAAGAACTAGTCAAATCGAAAGTTTCAGAAAAAATATTATATTCTTTATACTGAAGAGAGGAAATCCAACGAAACCAAATAACTATAGAGGCATATCTTTTCTTAAAGCTGTTGCTTTACAGGAGAGCTATTGGAAAGACTCACAAATTTAGTGGATGAAAATAATTTTCGTAGTGAATATCAAGCGGGTTTCCAAAGTAAATGATATCTTCATCCTGACAAGTTTTGCTCGATCCCGTCTAGAAATAGAAAAAACTATATGCTTTCTTTGTAGACTTCAAAGCAGCTTTCGACACCATTGATAGAAATTCTAATTTACAAATTCTCGACTTAAGGCATGTTTATCATGCTTTATCACAAAAATCGCTGAGATGTATGGGATGGTAATATATTATCAGAATTTTTTCAAACATAAACAGGAGTAAAACAAGGTTGCTTCCTTAGTCCATTTTTTTTTCTCGGCTGACATTACGAATGTGATTCAACTGATGATCAACAAACTCAAGCAAGTCAAAAATCTTGATTTTCCGAAATGAAACTGGACGGTTTATATGAAATGAAAAATTTTACTGGAACGAAAGAAGAGTTAGGAAAGTTTAAACAATACAAGTATCTGGGCGTACTGCTAACCCTGAAAGAGGCAAAAAGATCAATCAACAGCACCTGGAGTAAAACTTGTCAAACAATAAAATATTGTGCCAAGTGCTAAATATAGAATATTTGATACAGTGGTTTATGTGCTGTGCAGCACAAGTACATATGTGAGATCTGGCTATTCGAAGAAGTGGAAAAACTCCAAAGATATTTTATCAAAAAATTTCCAAGCTATATACACACTACATACGAAGACCGGATCAATATTGTTAACATACATCCTAAAGCTCCATCTTATCTACATGAAGAAGTTGATGAACCAAACAGAACATCGGTTTAAATTTAAAAGTGCAGTCAAGTACAGACAACTAATAATAAACGCAGACGTAAAATACTAAACGTGTAAAACTTTGAACCTGCGTACCAACGTTTCAATCATTTTTTTCAACTTAATCTTTAAATTAAAAGAAAAACGAATTTTTTGAACACATCCTAGCAAAATAAATTCAAGAAGTGATATTCTTTCTTTTCTTAGCGTTTTTAGAACCGTCTAACACAAAATTAAATTTATTTTCCGACGTACTCAAAAGACTTAAGTATTCAGAGGTCTAAATAAATAAAAAACAAAGAAAAATTAATTTAAATTGAAAGTGACTAATATGTAACAGGATATCTATTTTGCGGTTTCAAAACTATAGGGCTGGAATTCGACATCTGTCAAACTAAGTTGTTAAACCAATTTGTTTCAGTTGAAAATCTGACATTTACGAAAATGGATCCTTCAAATATCGCACAACGTATACAAATTGTTTAAACCTACAACAAAAATGGTGATTCTGCCACATCCACATACCGTGGTTTAAGAGGAGATTATGGTCTACATAAAAATAAAATAGTGTTAATGTCACATCATTGAAAATTACCTTCAAAATGTGGGGTGTACAACAATTTATTACCAATTTAAAAGACAAAATTAAATGAAAGGCAAAGAGTTGTATTAAAGAGCAGAAGGCTTAGAACAAAAAAGGAAAAAAATATTAAAGCTATACTTAATAATGTGCATAAGAATATACATAAATGAAAAACATAATTAAGTGATATACAGCAGCAGAGTTTTGATTTCATGGTGATTGAAATCTAGAAGCCAACTTTTTATTCTATTTAAGAAAATAGTTTGAGATCTAATAAACCGAAAGTTCATAAGTAGACGATTGAACAATTTAAATGATACAACGGAGAAAAAGTTTCTGAAATGTGTAGTTCGAAATGATGGTGTGAGAACAGAATTAACCGAATTGCTACGCAAATACCTAGTGTCAGAAATTGGACTCTACATATAACCACCTCTCAAGAAAAATATTTTTAAGACTTTGAAATAATATTAGTGTTTTAGTGGCAGAATTCCCAATGTCCTAAACAGAACCATAGAATGAGCCAAACGATTTGCTCTGAGTATTTTTCTTATAGCGCACTTTTGTAAAACAAGGAGTGGTTGGAGAATTGTATCGTAAGCAAGTAAGCACCCCCCCAAACAACTCAAACCATACTGCAATCTTGATTGAAATATTCCACAATAAACCATTCTAAGTGTTTTACTGTCACAGAAATTTCTGAGTCGAAAAAAACTACGAATACAATAACGTAAATATTTTTCAAAATCGTCCAACTACACAAGCAATTGGCAAAATTGTGAAGAAATTTGAAGATACTGGATTGGTTACAGATATTGTATGGCTTGTGCATCATCGTTTCGCTCGTACCACTGAAAATATCGCTGCTGTAAGTGAAAGTGTTGCCGAAGACCCGAATGTGTCGATTCCTCGTCGTTCTCAGGAATTAGGAATGTCTTTATGGGGTATTTTGAAATTGAGTCTACACCTACATCCATATAAAGTTCAGCTCACACATCAACTGAAGCCAGCTGACCATTCAAAACTTCGTAGATACGTCAAATGGATGCTTGAACAACAGGCGCTGGACGATGATTTTTCCAACAAAATTTTCTTCAGCGACGAAGCACATTTCTCACTCGGTGGGTATGTTCATAAACAAAAATGTCGTATTTGGAGGTTCAGAGAATCCCCAAGTAATTGAAGAGAAGCCATTACATTCACAAAAAGTCACTGGTTGGTGCGCTCTTTGGTCCGGAGGTGTGATTGGACCTTACTTCTTCGAAAACGACGATGGAACAACCGTCACCGTCAATTCGGAGCGTTATGGTCATATGATAACCAACTGCTATTGAAGAATACGACTTGAGGTATATGTGGTTTCAACAAGACACTGCCACATGCCACAAAACTCGAGCGAACATGGTTTTTTTGCAAGAGACATTTCCTGGCCACGTAATTTCTCGTCGTGGCGATATTAACTGGCAACCAAGATCTTGCGGTTTGAAACCGCTGGACTTTTTTTTGTGGAGCTACACCGTGTTTATGCAGATAAACATTCGTCAAGTTATGGCTGAGATACCGCCAAAAATGCGTCAAAAATTGGTCGAAAATTACCTCAAAAGAATCGATGCTTGCAACAATTCGAGTGGTGGTCATTAAATGACGTTGTATTCCACACATAATATCAACTTTCAAACTTTATAATGAAAAAAAAAATTATTATCTACAAATGAAAAAGAAATATTATGAACAAAATTGTTTGTATTATTTTATAACCATTTAATGTCATAAATGATTCAAATTTCAGGTTGAGATCGCTTATAATAAAATAAAAATATGATGACCTAAGTGACTGCCTTGAGGAACACCGTATAAAGGTTCCTAAAAATAACAGATGACCGCCGCGCCGGATCAAAAACCAATACTGTAATTTATGGCTATTTCACAGGTAAGGTATGATAGTCATCTCGTTCTAGACAGTACAAGTTCGTGAAAATATCAAAGGCATTTCTAAAATAAGTAAATATGATATAGGTACCTATTTGTATTTTTTTCCTGAGACAAATAGATAGAAGATCTGGATTCACAAAGCAAAGTTGTTTCATATCCAGATTTCATATATCTGAAATAGTTGTTCCAATGAGAAATGGAGGCGAAGCTTGTTGAATAAGGGGTTTAGAAAGTCTAAGTTTTTCATAGTTATAAGGATTTAGATCTGTTTGGAACGGAAAAATAAAAATCGCATTAAATTATTCAAAAAAAAAAACTCTCCAAAAAAAAACTGAAGCTTAACCAAAAAACTCAACTAAGCAACCTCACTTCAAACAATAATAAAACACTTGGTACAAAATTTGTATTCACAAAAAGAATCGAAATAAACACACCTTTTTATGTAGATAACAAAAATTACACCCCCCACCCCCTCAAAAACAAAAAAGACCAACCTATGGTTCTATTCTATATAAATATGTTAACATAGTATAGACCAAAAAATCAACATAAAAATACCAAAATGAAGCCTGTTAACTACAATGCACTTTGTTCAAAAAACACACGAATTTCTCTCATTTTTTTATTTTTTTGAATTCGTTTTTTGAATTTTCTCTCACTTATTCAAAAAAACGCACAGAAAAACACAAAAGATAGACAGAGACACACAGGATGCAAAGTGTAAAAATACAAAGGCTTTGAATGAAAATAAACAGGATATGCATAACGAACACAAAAAGTAGTCATGTGGAAATCGGTTGGGTTTCTCGTCATTATTTTCATGGGTTTTTTGAGTTGAGTTGAGCTCGAGCTCTGTGCGACGATGATGGGTGGTAGTAGCGGCTGGGAAAATGGGCAACTGGGAAACACCTACAATGGAAAATTTATCTCAATTTGACTATCCAAAAATTTTATATGTTAGCAACCATAGCTAACATGATATACAGGTACGGGAAAAGGGAAACTCGGCGGCGGTGTGATGTTTTATGGTATTGTTAGAGTTGAGAGTTGAAATTGCAATATTGTGATGTGTGATGCTGATGCCAAGTGACGATGACAGAAAACCATTATCCATAGGTTCGGGTATAAAAGTGCACATAGTTTCTGTTCCAAATTAATACTATAACAACTGTGCAGTGAGTAGGTATACCGGCGGCGTCAGAGCAAACAGAACATGGTGGATTCACCTTCATCGTCCTCATTTGCCCACACCGTGCGTCGTCGTCTACATCGTGCCTGTGCGGTATTTTGTTCATCATCATACACAATCGTTTGACACTTCTCATATGGTTTAAGGCAAAATCGTTGAATTTTCTAGAGGCACTTGGCCGATTTCTAAACTAACGTTATAATATGACGCCGCACCCGACACGACAACGACGCAGACAACGACGCAACTAAACTTTTGTCCATTACATTGCTGGTTGTTAGGAAAAATGCACCTACTCTATAGACCGTTTATAACCTAGAGGAGGCCCCACAGATGAGTTATGAGTGACACTCAATAGTGATCTCAGCATTGAGGAGGTGTTAATAAGTAGTTCTGTTTTTGTTTTCCATAGCGATGAATGGTGGTTTAGTTTACAATAAGGTGAAAGAATTTTGTAATTTTCTTTATTGGTAGGCGCGAGGGAGTGAACTAAAATAATAAACATACGCCACAGTGAACGAATGTGAACTAGTTTTAAATGCAAACAGTTGGTATATTGATAGAAATATGTAACATTTAACAAATGTGGAATGTAAATTCTTTGAATGTACTTACATAAATTATTGACTTTGGAATTCTGGAATGAAAATAAATAGAACATTAGTTATTATTTCATATTTTAAAATGCACTTAAGAAAAATAGAAAAAGTAAAATAGAAATGTATTTAGGGTAGGTATGAAGAAAGTGACATTGAATGTTGAACTGAATAAAATGCTACAGAAAAAATGAAGAATGTAATAAATAGGTGAAATTCACTCTTTATCGAAAAGAAAACTAAATGAAATATTTAAAAATATTGAATCAAAACACAATTTTCCATATGCTGGCCTTAGAAATAGAAATTAGTAATTATTGTGAACTTATCAGTTGACATTTGGATCACAACTTTAGGTCGTTCTGGTTTTTTTTTGTCCAATTAATCTTTTTACAGACAAAAGTTAAATCAACATTTTGTTTACACTTTAAAATGTCATCTGTCATTTGTCAGCTGTCAAATTGCTTTTTAAAAGTTGCCACCACATACATTTAAGACACCTTATTATTTTGTTCTTGTAAGAGAAAGAAAAATATAAATGGGTTATTATACAAAAGTTGTGTAACTCGATGTCATTAACCAATATATACAAAGTCTTATTATATTTTATTAAGATTACAATTTATTTTAAAACAATAGAAAGACCTTTTTTAGTCACCCAATTTCAATTCTTCATTATGAATACAAGTTATTAAAAAAACACAATTAGTTCTTAAAACGTCAGTTCTTTGACATGTCACAACCCTGAAAACCAAAAATTAAGTGACTGTCTATTAAACATTTTCATTGATTTGATAAAAGTTATCAATTTACTACAATCTGTGATGTATATAGTTAAATATATACTACAACTTTCATAATGCAGTGTTCTCCACTTTATTTAAAAAAAAATAAGGAATTTTGTGTTCAGTTTCATTCGTCATTCCGTTGTGTGTTATTTAAATTTTAAATTCGTGCGAAATATCGTCGACTCAACATCAAATCCCACTTTAAATTTTAATGTTGGTAATGAAGTTAGTTGCGGATCGCACAATTTGACGGCCGCCATAACTGTACCAGAGTTTGGGTTATGTTTGTTGTCTATACACGTGCTAAGCCAGTCAACATGTCAGTCCTATAGTGAGTCGATATTTTTTTGTTAATCTAAAGTTTATTTTTATTTATACATATTAGACTATGATTTGTTAACATGAAGTTTGTTAATATTCGAAATTACAAAACAAACATTATGATTATAACCTAAGATTTTGTCTTTTTCGGCAGTCCGTTGGCATCAGTCCTGTGTCAGGTATATTGTTATTGTTCTTCATTTCATGATCATTAGTACTTTTAAGATTTTTTTTCTTCTTTTTTTATATGATAAGCGCAACCTCAAGGGGATAATACTACCCTTATTATGTAGACACAGTGTGAGCACTAGAAAAGGGAGAGAGGCGTTGAAAGGAGGTATCGGCGCACATTGGTTTTGAATTCCTGAATATTGCAAGTGGTTGGTGATACCTGATACACATACCGAGAATATCGAGATGTTCAGTCTCCTCGATGCAAGTGCCATCTATGGATAATGGCAAGGGGGGTATATCTCACTTTAACGAAACGATATAAGACAGCATTGGGTTTTCGAAGCATTAAAATCCACGCAGTTTCTCATTCCCAATTCTACAATGCTGTTTAAGTCGGAATTTAATAAGCTTATCATATTTTCTCGTTGCAGTTCCACATCCGAAGAAGAGGGATGTGAATCTGAAATCGAATATGAGAAGCTAAGAGTACTATCGTCAGCGAAACAATGTATTGAATTAGAAGTTGCAGACAGGACATCATTAATAAAAATGAGAAAAAGTGTTGGAGATAGAACAGAGCCCTGGGGCGCACCAGCATTTATTTTGTGGTTTTCAGACTTGAATCCATCCAATACAACTTGTATTGAACGATTCGAAAGGTAATTTCTAATCCAATGAAGCAGGGATTCATGAAAACCGAAAGCACGCATTTTCGATAAGAGAACCTGATGCCAAACCCTATTAAATGCTTTTGAAATATCAAGTGCAATAATCTTACTTTCTTCAAAACGATGTAAAGATTTGCTCCACTGTTCGGTGAGATGAAACATGAGATCACCAGTGGACCTATTGCTGCGAAAGCCGTACTGTCAGTCATTAAGATGCTTTCAATCTTGGAGATATTTCTTGAGCTGATAATTAATCAGCGTTTCCATGACCTTGGAAAGAAGGGACATAAGTGCAATCGGTCGGTAATTAGACGGTGAGGAAGATTCGCCTTTTTTGGGAATAGGCTGGACAAATGCGGTTTTGCCATCCGCTGGGAACGAGACCTGAGGAGTAGGACAGATGAAAAAGCTTACGCAGTGGTTTTGCCAGCGTTGAAGAACACCTCTTCAGAACAATAACGGGGATACCATCCGGACCAGCGGATTTATGTGTGTTAAGATCTTTTAGGACTCTTGCTACAGTACGAGTGCGAAAAAAGATTTGAAATCACCAGTAATAACGATTTCAGTGCGGGGATAGGACGAAACAATTCTTTGGATGGAATCAGACAAAGCAAAAAGTCACGAGAAGTTGACACTCTGTCTAAATAAAGCTTCGATAAAGGAAGCAATAATAAATGATATGCTTATTTACGAAAATTTAAACCACATAAAATTGAAAAAAGAATTGGTGCAGAGACAATATTATGCCAAAAACTGATAAACAACATCATTTATTATTTTCTTGTTGGTTGTTTGTTGTTTTTGTTTTATTGTAGTGTTTTAGTGTGGGGTGGTTAATTGTTTTTTTTCTTTTTGTTGTTTTTTCATCACTGTTAATATTTTTACATATGTTTCGTTTTGCTATTGTTATTTATTTTTTTAGGTAAACATATGAAATTTATTGGATAGACAAATAACACGACTAGGCACAAGACTCAAACAACACAGCACAACACAGAGAGGACCTTCCCCAACTAAAGTTCACTGACCACTCGTGATGCTGATGAGTATATTGTTGTTATTGTTGTTAAAGTAGTAAAAGACAAGTGAATAACGTTACGTTAAATGTAAAAAGTCTGTTTTGAAAACTGATATAGTATTTTCTCCCAGTATTACATATCAATAATTATTTTTAATTGTTACTAAGTGATTTTAATACTATTAAAAGACATGTGCCTTTATTAAATCCTAAGAGATTTTTACTAATTTTTATTAAATTTCATTATAATACTTTTAAAACTGTGTATTTTATTAGTACTATGTTACCTCGTCAGTCCCCGGCAGTCAAATTCTAAAATTTTTGAATATCTTACAATGTACTCAAAAAAGTGACTGGCCCGATTTGGAACAATATATGTATATTAATTAGATTAGCCATCATATACACCCGAATTTGAAGAAGTTTGATTTTATAACTATCGTAAACAAAATATCCTCAAAAGTTACCCAACTTTTGTATAATCACCCATATAGTATAGATACGTTTTAGTACAAAAAAGTATGGAAAAATGTCAAACTCAAATTTTTTTGAAGATTTTTAAACAAAAAACAAACGTACTTTCAGGGTACGTAAATATACAATGTACTGTATGCATGTATATCCCATTAAAATTACATATTTAATTAAATATATTTAATTTAAACTTATTAACTTTAAAATTTTCAAAAATACGATTTTATCATTTTTTAATTGCAATATTTTAATGAAATATAAAACTCAAAATTCTGCTTATCATCTTTAAGGTGAAATCTATAATTTTTAAATAATAGCCTTAGATAACTTTTTTAAAATAAACGAATAATGTGCTTAAAAAAACATTTCTAGATATTCACATAAATCGATTTTTTGAAATTCAATAGTGAATTAATAATTAAATGGAATTTATGAACAGAAAAATGTATTTGTGTCATAAAAGTTCATATAGACACTTTTTAACACCGTATTTTTAATTCATCGAAGAACAGAGTGAAAACGTCATTTTCAAAACAAGAATTAATAATGTTTTTCTTCAGAAAATTTTCATAATTATGTAGAAGTACATATTTGCATTTTTTTTTCGTCCTATTGTTAAAAACATACATTCAAAGCCAACATCCTCTCTTTATTACTGATGTGAAATATGTACATTATAGTGAAATTGGGTCAAAAGTTAAGACTCTAATTACTTGTATGCCTTGCCTTCCTACCTAACCTACCTACCTCATACCTGTGATTTAACTTCAATAATGTTAGCATGAGTTCTATAGTAGGTATATGAACAAAATATTTTAAATAAAAAAGAAAATGAACAATTATGTGCTGCTTTTACAACACAAACCATTCTCTTTTCATCTCAATTACAAATCCAAACAACAAAAATCATTTAAAATTTAAAATGTAAATTTTTGCTGTTTTTCTTCATCAGTTTCTTTTCTTTTGCTGGTTTTTGCTAAAAGCTTGATGGGGCATCGCATCGTTCGCGTCTCTTCTCTGTGTGCCAGAGTCCTACTTAGTCATTTAAATTCCTTTTATTCTTTCATATCTCAAATATAATGAAAAGCCCATCATCAGAGTCGTCGCGCCCTGCCGGAAGCTTATCGCGGACTATGCCGGGTCAACAGAAAAAAAAAATGTCCTTCTTTTTAGGTTAATTCCTAAAAGACAAACACACATCCATGTAGCATAAACAGGGTGGGCCAAAAGTGTATACCTAATTTACAAAAAAATCATACCACTTCTGCTTTTAATTTTATTTTTATTTTTTAAAGTAAAACAACTTTGGGAGAGATTTACGCTTTAGAGAGGACCAAACTAATTGAATTTTATTTTTTTAATAACTACTCGAATACTGAGTAAAACCATTCTGGAAAACAGACCCGGAGCACAAATGTCCTGGGAAGTTTTATGAAAAACGCTTTAGAAACATCCCGTCTCATTTAAGGGACATTATATACCATACTTTGCCAAACAAATCTTCATAAATCAATCCTTGTGATTCTGGTGTAAATATTTAGTAAAAAAACTATAATCCACCCTGTATAAAATCCTTCCTTATCAAATCCTTCTGCACCCAAGGATATATAAACATATTTCACTCAAACTTAAACACGAAAGACAAAAAAGGAATAATAGCAAAAAAAAAAAACTAAACCCGCGACAGTAATTTAAGTTCCCGTGTTTCTGTCCTCGTTCCTTTTAACCCCTACCACCCCCCCCTACTCAAATTCCGTCACTATCACCACACTAACAGTACTTTCACAGGAAACAATTATTATTATCCCAGCTCCTACATACACATATAAATTCTCAAGCCTCTCTTTCTCCTTTCCATCTCTTGCTTGCTCCACTAATTCCTTTCGACGTTTAATCCCGGACAATGGTAAAAGAAAAAAAAAATTATTAAGTGTCATGCTGAGTTGACTATATCGCATCAAGGCTCTAGGCGGCTCTAATTCTAACGTTGGCGTTGTTCTTGTTCTAAACATTCTATGTTTCGTTCTTCGGGTATGTGGATGTGGATGTGTGGTGTTGTTTCTGTTAATAGTCCTCCTTGGGCCTAAGCTCGGCTATTGTCCTCATTATATGTATCCTCTTTCCCATCAGGACCTCGAGGGATGTGTGCTGCTACTGCTGCTGCTTCTGCTTTAGCTGCTAATCTGCAATGTATCTGGTTAAGAGATAGATACGCAACTTTTTATAAACAAAGCACAAGAGTTAGTTTCACATGCACCTTCCTCTATTGATATTTATACACAAATATACATCATTGTCCTCTTGTTTGTTGTTGTAGTTGTTATTGTTGTCACAAGAACAACCATTTTGTTTTATAACTTTTACATATCTACCTAACAGTTATCCTGATAAAGTTTATTATTTGTTTTGTGCGTTTGCAAGGAACTTCAACATTAGTGGCTTAGGTATAGGTACGGTACACCTATACTTTATTTCAAGACTACATGTTTAAATCTGGAGGAACAGATAAACAAGTTACAGGGTTGCCCTTATATAAGTTAAATAAAGACTAACAAGAACCATTTAAATATAAATATGTATTTAAATCATTAAAGTTATTATTTTAGTGTAAGAAAATATAATTGGAGACATAATGCAACCCTGAGGCACATCAGAATTAAACTTGTAAATATTAAATATGTCGTGTTGTCTTGTACAGAGATTCGTTCTTTAGCCGTACTTAGCGGATGTTTAAATCTTTACCGCACTTCAATTCAAAACCAAGAGAAGAGGGTTTTTCTTTCCTAAATCTTGCCTTGTGCCTTAGCCACAAAAAAAAGGTACTAAAAACCCCTGAGGGCGCATGTACAAAAAAAAAGTTTTATTTGATGTAGAATAAATGTTTTTGAAATATCCAGTGTAAAATCTTCAGCTTATTCAAAACTATTTTTCAGTTAAAGTAAGAAGTTGCAATCAAATTTTTTATTGTCAACTCAAGATTTTTAACTTCAAAGTTTATGAACTTTAAATTTTGATAAAATTTTAAGATAAAGTTGACCACTTAACTTTAGATTTTCTATAACTTTTAAAACTACATTATGTATGAAACTATTTTTAGTAGAACTTGCCATCATTATCAGAGAGCTAAGATAGAAATTATGAAGAATTGTGAATTAAATGAAGACAGTACAAAATGCAACCACGTATTGGACTTGGTAAACATTTGCTCTTACTAAAAAAAAAAAAAAAAAACAATAATAAAGGGTGGTTACATTTTAAGGGCCGATGTTGAATGTGAACCACACCTAAACGTCAAGTTTTTTTTTGCATTTCATTTGACATTTCTCAATTTCAGATCAATTTAATTTGAACCATGGAAAGATTCACAATCGAGCAACGCGTTAAAGTTATTCACCTCATTGGATTCGTCAGTAAGCAGAATTGCCGCATTTGGGCGAATGGCGAAAATTATTAGATTTATTTGAAGGAAAAGGTGTCGATAAGCCAGCAAAAGATGAGATAATTCGGCACATTAACGGCATAATACCTCAATTATGCTTCAGCGTCATTAAACAATTTGGCCATCTGATGGAGGTGTGCCGCCGAGGTCGCGGCAGTAATTTGGTCGATATTTTGTTCTATGCATAATTGAACCATATCAATATTATCATAATAAAAAGAAATGACAATAATTTTTTATATACTTAACTTTGTATGCAAAATCAACATCGTCCTTAAAATTTTACCACCCTTTAGTAAAATATTTTCTAAGCTACATAAGTATCTATCAGCCTTATTTTGACATTCTCTTTCGTTCGAAAGTAATTCGAATTCGTATGATACGTATTTTCACTTTCTAACGATTCGAAAGTTCATTTTAATTCGAAACTAAAGCAAACTTGGACTTTCTAATCATTCGAAACAAACGTCATTTATTAAGCGTTCACATCTTGATCAGAGAATTAAAAGAAAAACATGTAAGTTCTGTTTTTTTCTCCGAAAAATAAAGAAAATGGAATATATTTTTATGAAAATCTATTAATGTTTTTATTAAAGGTCACAGTCACACTCAAATTGGACAACTATAGAACAAAAGGAAGTTCTTATAAAATGAATGGAAGAAAACCATGAAATCGCAAGAGGTTTTCCTACAAATCGAATTCCCAATTGATTTGATGCATCCATAATTCTTCTTCTATTTATGCTGCTTTGATTTTTCATAAATAAAACAATTTGAATTTTTGAAAGACAATTTAAAAGATTTTAACTACTGTGTTACTTTTTGATTCTCGTTGACAATTGTGAAGTGTGACCAGGTGTGATTCAAATAATGAGACTTTAAAGTTACATTTTGTTGGTAATGCATGTGGGACAAAAGCAAATCGAATTATAAGTACATTAATTATTGTATTAGATTTAAAGGTGCTGAGTTAGTTGTACAAAATTTGTTTATATATTTTTTTTACTTCTCATATCAATAAACTTAAATTTATGTTCCCATATTCAAAGTGTCATTGATGGTTTTTTAAATAATTAACATCACCAGCACTTAGAACTTTATTAATTAATTTTTATTAAGTTAAGGTATTTTTTGTATTCCATCCAATTGTTTCAATGAAATTGAAAGTTTGTGGAACGATTTTAAATTTTGTTACTTTGGTCACACTAAATAAGATCGAAACTTCAAACAACTGACTTCGAATTCGAGTTCATAACGGTTCATTTAATATATTCATTCTACAATGAACAATATTCGTTAGAATGTCAAAATACAGAAATTTCATTCTAAATAGGCTCTTTTGGTATTTTTGGTTTGGGAATGCAAATAAAAAACTATTTCATTCTTTCTCCCAACGTTTCGTAAGAATTCCTTACTTCTTCAGGGGATATTTTTCTTTATTCAATATTTGTATTAAATCATTCTGTTTTGTTTTCTTTTATCTCCACATCTGACGGCACTGACACAAATTGAAAATAAATAAAAAATATGATGAAAACAACAAGCAAAAAAACTATTGAATTAAACAAAAAAAAAACCAAGAAAAACACTTATATCACAATTATCATATCATAATTATCAGAAAGTGAAGTAACAAAACTATGAAGAATTGGAAATTAAAAATAAAATTAGGTGGCCCAACAGTCCGTTGAGAACTAGGGCCTAGTGATTTACAATTCTCAACCATTCCTGTGTGCAAGTAATGTCGTCAGAGATGGAGGGGATCTAAAGTTTAAAGTCAAATCCGAACGGCTAATATGAGAAAGCACTTTTTAGGAGAAGATTTACCTTTGGAGAATTTGTCAATTCCTCGCAAAAGGCAGTATACCCGTGAAAAAAAAAAAAAACTTTAGATAGCACTGGCAGGTATTGAACCTAAGACCTCTGGCATGACAATCCTATGTACTTTTTTTTTTTAATCTATCTTAAAGCTAGACAAAAATTCATAAAACTAGTCTAATTAACAATAATGTACAACTTACTTACTGGGACGCTCTAAGTTAAAGTATAACACTTAATACTAATGGCTTTCGGCCCTAAGATCTATTTTACTTCAATTAATTATTTATTTTGTATTTATTAGAAAATTTGAAAAAAAAACTAATATCAATATCCTTCTTTATTTTTACTTAAAAACTACTTATAAAATAAAACTTAAAGCTAACTTAAACTACCTATTCTACCTATAAACTACTTAAAACTAGAACAACCACAGCAGCAAATCTAACTATCTAACATTTTTTGTTTTTCATATTTTGTTGTCCTTTTTTTTCTTATTCCTTATTTTTTTTTTTTTATATATATGTATATATATACTAGCTGACCCGACAAACGTTGTGTTGTCATATAAATAATTTCTAGAGAATATTTTGCTAGAAATAAATAACTTATTGTAAGTGTGTAAGGATGTGGTATATAAGTGGGAGAGGTATAGAGCACTGTAAAAGGTGATAAAATATTCAAATAAAAAATCACTAAACAATTTTTTAATTTATTAAAATTAATTCTTTAAAATTATATATGTATCGCTAATTATGACTGTACTACTACTACGGTTGTGCCGTTGCACAACCGTGGTGGGTTCAAATGACAAAACAAAAATTACCGGAGATCCAACCTTCAGTTGTAAATTTTGCGGTGGCATGCCTGGTAAATCTTATGAGTTCAAAAACTCAGCTAGATAATTTATAGCTTCGGTAGCATCACAAACTGTATCAATAGATTTGTATGATCCCAAGTCTCTTGGTAACAAATGTTGTATCTGGAGATTTAATTCGTTGACATTCACATTTTTTGCTGCTAAAATTGTTCTTCCTGACGGCCACTCATGATTTGTATATTGTCTATGTACATCGGGAAATATCTGGTCAATGAGAGCATCTTGTGAATCAATAATCTTGCAGAAATCGCCCAGTAATTTATGCATCCTGTTTCATCTGTAATAACTTCTCCGTCGCCTATATCTATCAACAGTTGTTTTTAGAATGTTTCAGCGGATGGATCTTAAAGCATTTGAACACGCATATTTACTTTCAGTTGCAATGATTTTAAGCACGCGTTGATCTCATCAGCGCACGTTGAACGCGATATAACGGGAAGTGTTTGTCTCAAATCACCTGAAAGCAGTTACAGAGTGCCGCCAAATAGGCTGTCGTTGTTTTTTATATCTTTCAATGTCCTGTTCAACGCCTCAAGCGAATGTTTGTGTGCCATAGGGCATTCATCCAAGATGATAATTTTACACTGTTTTAGCAAAAATAAATGTCATAATGGTTCTTTGTTCTTCATTCATTAGTGGGACATTGCGAGCAACAATCGCTGCCATTTCTACAGTATTGTATTGTATTTCACGATTTAATTCAGTGTATATTAAATCAGATGCATTTTGATTTGGTGAGTGCATACCGAAATGACTGAGTGATAAGTTGGCAATGATAATGCAAAGATCCTCAATAGCAATCAATGCTTCATTGTACATAGTGTCACTGAATACTATCGTAAGATCATTGCACCCTGTACGATGTTGATGCAATTAAACCATAACACTTAGGAATATAAAAAATAGATAAAAACCTATTTTCAGACCTACCGAATTATATGCAAAATTTCATTAAAATTGGTTAAGCCGTTTCGGAGGAGTATGGCAACTAACACTGTGACAGGAATATTTTATATATTAGATATATATATTTTTTTGTATTTTTTTGTTTGTGCCACCATGCCTATTCTACTTAAAACTAAACCCTTAAACTATAAAACAAGTATGTAAGCCGGCCAAGGCTTTAAACCCCATCCCGACTACCAACTGTCAAGTGCCGATTGAAGCCACCAAAATTGGTTCTCCTGCTACACCCTATCAGTTCGGTCCCGTGCCGAACCGAAGGAGCTCTGCTCTGGTAGATTAGCGGAACTGCCAATCTATCCTGTATCAGACCGCATCTATCTAAGAAGAGGAATGCTTTTGGTGAAATGAGGCCGCTCAAGCGGGCACTCTCAAAATACTCGTCGTTTGGATGGAACGCCCCAAAAATTAAATTGTTGGTCGAAGACATACATAGCTCTTGCAATGTGACATCGAACGCTCGAACACCCGAAACTTCTCCATCTGGGAAGGGTAACGTTGAACCCTACAGGACAACCATAAACTATCATCGGCCCTATGAGGGCCATGTAGCAAATTACCTTCACTCTGGGGTCAAGCCGACTGCTGTAAAACAGCCGTTTCGTCAGAGCGAAGGCTCCTCTGGCCCTTGTCAGAGTAGCATTTATATGTCTGTCGAAATATAAATACTGATTTAACCAGATACCGAGGAACTTCACTTCACTTTTGCTAGTTAATCGCTGCCTGTGAAGATCAACGATGACCATCTTGCGCCAATTCTTGCACATATTCCTCGTGGCCCTAGTTAACGGAGTCCGGAACAGAATTGTCTCCGGCTTCTGGACATTTACTTTCAGTTTCCAGTCGTCGCAATATCGATGAATCTTGTAGAAATCACGATAATTCGAAGAGAATTATAATAATTTCAACCTTTCGGGCCGTTCTGTACGCAATTAGATCGTCGGCGTACGCAATTGCCTTTGTAAGACTACCTATCAGATCGCTGGTGTAAATGCTGAAGAGAATTGGCGAATTCACCGCTCCCTGTTGAAGATCATTTTTAATTAAGAATGTTGTGGTAGAAGTTACATTGCCACTTTTAACAACAAACTTTCTACCGTTAAGCATATCATAAAGTATATACAACAATGGTTTGCTTATGCCAAGCCTGCTCAGTTTTAGGTAAAGACCCTCTAACCATACAGTGTCAAAGGCCTTTTCCAAATTAACCAGAACAGCACCTGTGCATTGTTGTTTTGATTTATTCCATTGGATATCAGAAACGAGTTTAGACGCAGCATGAATTGTGTCATGACCCGCCTTGAACCCGAACTGTTTATCCGGAATTATTTTGTTGTCCGCAGCCCACTTAGTCAGAGCCCTATTGATTATTTTTTCGAAAACTTTGCTGATGCTCGGAAGAAGACTTATCGACCGAAGATTTGACGGGTTGGAGTTGTCCTTTCCCTTTTTCGGGAGAGGATGAACCACAGCGGTCTTCCAATGCACTGGATAATATGCGTTATTCAGTGCATTATTGAAGAGTGTGGTGTAAATGTCAATTGCCTCCATCGGTAAATGTCTTAGTACAACGTTGGATATACCATCGACATCTGCTGACTTTTTATTTTTTATTGAGTTGAAGATGAGCTGGAGCTCAACCTTCGTCACTAACAAGGGACTTGGTCCCGTTTGCTCGGCGATTATGGCATTTGCCAAGGAATCGTCATCGAACCGCATAAAACCGCGGTTCTCAGATCGCCAATGTGTTATATCATTTCGAAGGTAAAAGTGATTAAGTAGGGCTCTGTTTTGCAGGTCGTGGTTGGGGCGAATGCTAACATTCACCTTGTACACTTGCTGGAAAGCAGCTCCCACCGCCTCCACTTTTTCCTTCGGATCTTCAATTATATAAAAGTCATCGTCAAAGATGGCTTCTTCTGGATACAATCCTACGCACTAACCATCACACCACGGGTACTACCAAAATTGGGAATTAAAAGAAGACAAAATTATTCCGATTTATTTTAAATTTCCCAGGGGATATTTTAAAAACTTCAAGAAGTGATGAAAAACAATCCCTTATTCAACTTTCAACTATAAGTTTGATCAAATGCGAACCTTAAAATAAGTTGAAAAAAAGTGAAGAAGACGGTTCTTAAAGATCACCAGAAAAATTACACATAGATTTTTCATGTTTCTGACATATTTCAGTAGGTAGGTAGGTGGTAGTACCCGTGGCATGATGGTTAGTGCGTTGGACTGTCATGCGAGAGGTCTTGGGTTCGATCCCTGCCTGTGCCACCTTAATTTAAAAAAAAAAAAAACGGGTACTGCCTCTTGCGAGGAATTGACAAATTCTCCAAGAGTAATGCTTGTCATGAAAAAGTGCTTTCTCAAATTAGCCGTTCGGATTCGGCATTAAACTGTAGGTCCCCTCCATCACTGACAACAGTACTCGCACACAGGAATGGTTGAGAGTTGTAAGTCACTAGGCCCTGGTTCTCTACGGACTGTTGCGCCACCTAATTTATTTTATTTAATAAAATAGCACATACATACATAAACTTGACAATTATTTCGTTTTTCACGCAATGATTAGCTGAGTTTAGATTCAATAAACGGTGTACCTCAGGGTAGTGAACTAGAACCAGTACTTTTTATTTTTCATATAGATTATGTTTTTTTTGGTACTTAAATGGTGTACAAAAGAATTCTTTCGAATGACTTACGTTTTGACTATTGGTCTCTTATATCCTTCCCTATACATAAATGGGGTGGTACCCGTGGCATGATGGTTAGTGCGTTGGACTTTCATGCTAGAGGTCTTGGGTTCGATCCCTGCCTGTACCACCTAAAGTTTTATTCACGGTTACTGCCTCTTGCGAGGAATTGACAAATTCTACAAGAGTAATTCTTGTCATGAAAAATGCTTTCTCAAATAAGCCGTTCGGATTCGGCTTAAAACTGTAGGTCCCCTTCATCCCTGCAATTACTCGCACACAGGAATGGTTGAGAGTTGTTGAGTTGTTGAGTTGTTGAGCCACCTTATTTATTTTTATACATAAATGAGATACAGAGAGCTATAATTTTCAAGCGGTGGCCGTTCGATTGAATTTTCTTACGTGATCTGGTCCCAGTACTATAGCCTGTATGGTGAAGATGCTTAACTACTAAGTGACTAAATTCCTTCTAGGATGTTACAACAACTAAACGCGGTGACTTCAAGCAAAGCAGCCTTGCAGTCTATAATCTGCAGTTGGTATCTCTACATATGGAAATTTCGTATATGCTTCTGCAAGCCCCGCAAAAGTGCAAATACTTACTATCGCTTTCATTTTCGAAACAAGAATTGTATTCTTATAAGATCCTGCTTATAAATAGATACAAAAGATAGAAAGGTCGGTATTATTCTTCCTCTCAACTTCATTATGCAATGAAATTCTGGACAAAAACTTAAGCTTATTTGTTGTATAATTGTCGCCCTATATTTTTAGCGAATTGATTGTAGAGCAGCCTCAGCATAAGTAGAAGCAGCAGCAGCAGCAGTAGCAACAGTGGAAAGAAATCAGGACAAGAAGAAAGATAAAACAAAAAACTTTCATACCAAATAAAAGATGACACACACAAAAGTACCTACATTATAGAACAGGAAATGAAGTCTATTTGTACAGGAAAAATGAATCCAGGCACTTTGTGTAATTAACTCGACGACTCGGTCTTTCTGTCCTTGCAATACCTATGTATATCTATACATACATACTATATATAAAATCCATTTCATTTTCATCCGCATCATACAATGCTTCATATGTATAATCTGCTCCTATCCTTTCCCAGTATGGGTTGAATGTCCTTGCATAATAATTGCTTTTTGATTATTCCATTGTAAAAGAAGCCCTATTCTCGAATCCATATATGTGATGTGCACTATTAAAGAGATATAAGTACAGACAGGCAGACAGAGATAGAGAGAAAGAAATACAAAGAGAAAGAAAAAGAAAGAGACGATAATAGACTATAGAAGTCCTTAATTAATGGGCGCTAGTCTGGAAGCTTGAATTAACATTTGAAGTGCGGAAATGTAAAGTGGTTTTTGCTTATATTCAATTTGTGCGTTTTCAATGCTTATTTGTTTATTTATTTATTGTGATTCTGACTATATTCATACATATATATTTGTTATTGTTGTTGTTACTTTGTAGTTGTCATCCATATGTTGGACTCCTTTTCTAAAGGACAGTATGTATATTGCAATGGTTTGACCTGATTACAATTTATTTACATAGATTATAAGGAACATAACATTTCGTCATGTCTATAGAATAAAATTACACTTCTTGTTTGTCCTGATTTTCATACATGTAAAACATATATACACAACACTCAGATATACGAAAGAGAAGTATCCTTTAAACTAATTGGTAATATCCGTTCTTGCTATTGAAGTCTTTGAAAGTCAATAGTCAAAGGTTAGATATATGTACCTACTCCTAACTATTGATTTTGAAAGGATTTTAGAAAGCAAAGAATTTAATTTAGTTTTAGTTCTAAAGCTTGCAATTAGATTAATGTATAAGTAGATTATATTCTCTCAATTACCTTACATATATTCTTCAAACTGCAATACATAAGTTATAAAAATCTATTTAGCAAATACCAAAATTTTGCTTCATTTTTCCCAATCGATAAAGTTTAAAAACTATCCACTTTAAAAATTTTAATAAAAAAAAATATTACATTGAAATTGAAACGGGCCCAAAGGCTGAGTTCCACAATGAGCTACATTAAACTAATTACACATTGAACTAAAAATTTAAACGTCAAAGTGCCGTTTACCATCGAAATTTGCATCAGTTTATTGATTTACCTTACGTCCATGGCACTTTTGACACTGTTCGAATTGCGTTAAAATGTAGGTGAAATGTTACTATTTGGTTAAATTTTGACACTAGTGTGGTGACTAAAATGGCTTAAAATGTATCATTCTGCGAAGAATGCTAAATTATGACACTAGTGGTTAAATTTTGACGTTTCCCAAGATCAAGGGAATGTTCCAATTAAAAATATTTGCTGAAAGCGTGAAAAAGAACTGGTAACAAAAAAGACAAAGGAACTTCTCGAAAATCACTTAATATCGAAAAATAAAATTGAAATTTTTTCTAAATCCACACTTTAAAAATTTTAATAAAAAAAAAATATTACATTGAAATTGAATTTTAATATTTTCTATGGGCCCAAAAGTCTGAGTTCCACAATGAGCTACATTCCACTAATTCCACATTCAATAAAAAATTTAAACTTCAAAATGACATTTACCATCACAATTTGCATCAGTTACTGATTTACCATATGTATGTACAGTACATGCCACCTTTGACAGTGTGCGAATTGCGTTAAAATGTTGTTTAAATTTGACTATTTGGTTAAATTTTGACACTAGTGTGGTGAATAAAATGGCTTAAAATGTATCATTCTGCAAAGAATGCTTAATTATGACACTAGTGGTTAAATTGTGACGTTTCCCAAGATCAAAGGAATACAAAAAAATACATAGAAAGACAAAAGATTTAGAAAATCATATAAAATTGAAGATATTCAATCGACAAAATAAAATTGAAATATTTTCTTAGTCTACAGAAGAAACCAAAAGTTTAACAAATTCCACAAATGTAGCCTTTTATTTCTTCTTATAGGGTTAGGAAAGAGATTTTAAATTGAAATTGGTTATTTTTTTTTTTAATTTGTTGACAGCTGTGAACTAGTGTTTGAAGACTGAATAATATGCCATTCACAATGGGAAATTATCGATGCAAAATTAAAGAAAGTAAAGGTTCGAATTTTTGACTTAATATAACTTAATTTGGTGTTTTTAAATTATTAAACTAGATTTTGTAATAAAAAATGGTTGCCTGTAAAGTCGGTTTTACGGGCGAAGATTTTACGTGACAAAGTCTTTTTCTCGGTAGAATATTTATTGATATGAATATAATTAAATTGCATTTAATTATAACATTATCAATAATAACATTTATCAATAGTATGACATAACCTATAAACTCAGTTTCTCAACTTTTGTGTCAATCTAACAATTAATCAATCAATCATAGTTTACGATAATGAAATATCAGTGTACAATTATTTACCTTTATTGTTGTAGTTGTTGTAAATGACGAATCTAAGCACTCCACATTTTCACTACAGACACAGCTGACGATACTTTAACCACACGTGTGAACTTGTATTATGACGCTTTCTTGTTTTTCCAACGCCAAGAACGTTCGAGAAAGACAAAGACAGAGACACAAGCATGCGCCGATTCAATGCGCCTAATTCTCTAGTGCTGCGCGCGCGGCAGACCGATCATAGTTGAGTGGGAGAGAGACGCAAGGCATTCGGCGGGCCTCTCTCTCGTTCGGTGACTCATCGTAACGTTACCGGGCGTTACACTTTTTCATAAGTGACTCCCAGCCGCAACCTAATTTAAGACGTTGTCACGTCAAAAACTTTTTATATTGAGCATATCAATATCAATTCTTCATGGTTATTTTTGTGTATCAAAGTAATGTTTTTAAAAGTCGATCCCATTTTTAACAAAACGTCAAACTATTTTATCGTGGTAGAAAATTTCACCTATATTTCAACACAATTCACCACACACCGCCATAGTCTTAGAAGATGGCTGAACACAATCGAATCGAAGCGGCATTACTAATAACTGTCAAAATACTGATAACGTAACGTAACGTAACGTTTCTCGTTTGCGTATTTTATCATGATGTTATTGACAATGACAGTTTTGTGAGTGACTTAAGGGTACGTTCACAGAGGAAATCAAAAACGGGCAAACACTTTATTTAGTGGCGATAGTGTGGAAATTCAATAATAATAAAATTCAAAATAAAGCATTCATTGTTATGCAGTTTAGATTTATTATGGGAAGGGAGTTTCTCATTCTTACGTTATTTTATTTCTCGACGTCTGCATTTAAATATTTAAAACATATCCTAGACCACTATGATACATAATAGAAATCTTAACGTTACACATAGTGCAGTGTATTCTATATAAAATATATCAAATAAGACAGGACATATGGAATAACATACATTCATCCGACAGATAGCGATAAATTCCATTTCCATTTCAGTTTGACGCATTAATTTATTTAAACAAAACAATTGCATGTTCCATCAGTTTAAAACCACAGAAAAATAACCTCAAAGAAGTCATGTTTTGCTCCAAACAATCCAACAACTATAAATGAATCAATCTCATGGGATTTTATTTCCACCAAAAAAAAAACTTAAAATGTTTTACGGTCTGCTTACATTATTTTATTTTATACTTTTTCTCTTTCAATTTTAACCATTTTCTTTATTCGAAAGAATATAAACATCTCAAAGAACACAAAGAGTGTTGAAACAAAAATAAATCGTTTTCTATATTTTTTGTAAGCTGGCTTGAGTCAAGTTCTTCAAGGAGAACTTTTTCTTACAAACAATATTGTATATGTGTGTACTGTGTATACACAGTACAAACAAGATCCTTTAAGGATATTCTAGGACAAAAGAACAAAACGAAACCAACAACAAGATAAAGAAAAAATAAAATAAAACTATGTATATAAAACTTAACACAATCACTATCGATGAAATAAAAATATTTGCTCGTCTTACTGCAACTTTTCTCACTCTCTCATCGTGTATCTTTGTATAGTCATCGTCGTCGTCTCCCGCTCATATCAACACCAAGCATACAAACAAGTCAGGAAAAGAAGAGTAGAACCTATATATGTACGTAATGTCGGTCCTCGTATAAGACTATTATAGGATTTAACCAAGGAGAATTTTCAATCGAACACCACCCAGAGGCAACCATGAGCATGACTTCCGCTCAATTGCTCCTATAGCTGCTTCTCCGCACATCTTGGAAGAAATACCAGGAAAAATAAAACAGAAGAAAAATATTCTTGTTTCTTGTGCATTTTCAGCCACAAACCACAAAAACCTTTAAAAAATATGTACAAGGCGCAAGGGTATTAAATTTTCTTACAGAATACAGTACAGTGCCAGTAATGCCAAAAAGACACAAGTTACATGACTTCTATTTTATGTGTACAACATTCTTTTGTCAAAAAATGACATTTTAAACCATCAACAAAAAACGAATTGGGCTATTTATAGAATAATTGGGCTACTTTTTTGTTAACTTACAAACGTAATTTCTAGTATGACAGCTGAATCGTAATTGTGTCTACAGCATAATTTTGTCCAAAAAAATGTACAACAATTGCTGAAATATGACATCTTAAGCCAACAAAAACCAAATTGAGCTATTTATAGAAAATAAGGCTACTTTTTTGTTAACTTGTAGAAAGAATTTTCGATTGTGCATTCAACATCCTTCTGTCAAAAAAATTACAACAATTGCTGAAATATGACATTTTAAACCATCAAAAAAACAAAAAGATTTACAGAATATTGAGATTCTTTTGTTTTAAGTTGCAGACAAAAATTCCGATGTGACAGCCGAATTGGAATTGTGTGTACAACATCCTTTTGTTAAAACAAATGACAACAATTACTTAAATATGACATTTTAAAACAACAAAAAGCAAATTGGGCTATTTATAGAAAATTGAGCTACAGCTCTGTTAACTTGTAATAAACAATACCAGTATGACAGCCGAATCATAATTGTGTCTAAAACATCCATTTGTCAAAAAAAATTAAAACAAATTCTCAAATATGACATTTTAAACCAACAAAACCCAAATTGAGATATTTATAGAAAATTGGGCTACTTTTTTTGTTAACTTGCAGAAAGAATTTTCGACATGAAAGCCGAATCGTAATTGTGTCTTCAACATCCTTTTGTCAAAAAAATTAAAACTATTGCTGAAATATGACATTCCAAACACTCAAAAAAAAACAAATTGATTTATAGAACATTGAGCTATTTTTGTTGTTTGTTTTAAGTTGCAGACAAAAATTCCTATACGACAGCCGAATTGGAATTGTGTTTACAACATCCTTTTGTTAAAACAAATGACAACAATTACTAAAATATGACATTTTAAACCAACAAAAAACAAACTGGGCTTTTTATAGAAAACTGGGCCACAGTTCTGTTAACTTGTAATAAACAATACCAGTATGACAGCCGAATCATAATTATGTCTAAAACATCCATTTGTCAAAAAAAAATTAAATCAATTTCTCAAATATGACATTTTAAACCCATAAAAACTAATTGAGCTATTTTTCTAGAAAATTGGCTACTTTTTTGTTAACTTGCAGAAAAAATATCAGCGGAAAAGTAATTGTGTCTACAAAAGAAATTTGTCAAAAAGTAATTACACCAATTGCTGAAATATGACATTTTAAACTAAATTGGGCTGTTTATAGAAAATTGGGCTACTTTCTTTTACTGTCTTCCTTCTCAGTTCGTAAAGAAATTTCAATAATCTTCAATATTATAGGTTTGATCATTATCTTAATGTTATTTAAATTATCAAAAATTACTCTTTTTAAGGTTCAAGTCAGAATGACAGATGGAAATACCACTTTGAATTTGTTATGTCAAACGTAAATTTAATTTTAACATTTTCTTAAGAACTATTCATATGAGAGCGAACAACGACCCATGAATTAATGAAATGTGATTTTAAACAATTTATAAAACTAAATATTAGTGCAAATTGCAAATCAAAAGCTTTAGTTAATCCTAAGATAATAAGATTATCTTTTTCATTGTCAAAATGAGAAAAATTTAAGAAAACAAATTGTTCGTCGCGTATTTTAACCTGATTGTAATGAACTGTCAAACTCAATTCGCGTTCCACTAACGATCCACACCTCAACAAATAAAATGTTCGCTCGTGTATTAACCTGAAAATTTCATTTAGTCTTTGTTGTGCACCTGTAATGACTATAAAAAATTACAAGCAATTCAAAAGAAATGTCATAATGGACGAAATATTAGTTCATTCGTCGAACGTTAGTTGCTCTTATATTAAAGGGCCTTGCACATGAGAGCGAACAACAAATGAACGAACGGACGAACAAACGTGATTTTACACATTTCAAAAAGTCACAAAAACACATTTAAATTATAAGAAATTAATTGACACTAATGTTAGGATAATAAATTTTGCATTTTGTTTTCTGAAACAAGAAAATTTTGTAAAAACAATTTGGTAGTAACGAATTGCAGTGTGGTTGCTACGAACTGTCAAACTCTATTCGCGTTCCACATACCATCCACACTGCAATGAAAAAATTGTTCGCGCGCAACTTAACTTCAAATTATAACATTCTTGTTTTGTTTTTTGTGTGAACGATCATGGCTGAGCAAAATATGGAGACTAGGGTAGTTATAAATTGACAATTCGTCGCTGTCTGCGAATAGAAATAAAGCTCATGTGAAAGAAAAGTCAAAATATGCGAACATTCACAGTTCGCAGTTCGTAGCTCATGTACAAGATGCTAATAGTCCTTTACAGATAAAATTGTAACCAACTAAAAGTTGATATAGCCTCATAGGTATCTACTTCAATTCAGAGCAACAAAAAGTTGCAATTGTAGTTTTATTAGATGGAAAAAAGCCAACATTTGATTGAGAATTATGCATGTTTTTTGACAGCTAGTCCGCTTGCAGCTGTCTAAAGAGGCCACAACTCTTAATTAAATTACATTTAGAATAATTGTCACCACTGACAAACTCCATTATAATAAATGAATATTTTTTGACAGCTGAAAAATATTTCAATTAATCCCGAGAGATGGCGTTGTGAAGAGAAGACTATAATACACTCTACATTAGCCTAATTGGTCAAAATCGAAGCCAAACTCCGCAGGAAAGAGTTTTTTGTCTTTTTAGTAGGAAAAAAACTATTTCACCTGACCAAATTATTACCACTGTACTGTTCACAGGTTCCTAGACAACCCATATACCTAACTCTTCGTTAGCACATTGCACATCTCCAGCCAAAACAGAACGAGTCTTTAGTAACGAAAAGTTACACATTTTTTATTTTCAACGAGTTGAGGTGAGTGCAAAAATTGAATTTAAGGTCTCTCGATGTTTTATGCCCCTCCGAGGGAATTCAGTTTTTTCCAAAAAAAAAAGAAAAACTGAAAAATGAAATAAAACACGAATCAATATTCAGGATATAACGATGTGAAATTACATCCTGAAAGTAGATTTTTTTTCGTTCATCGTCTGTAACTGTAATACACATTGAATCCCGTTAGGAAGGTTGTAGGTACGAAAAGCTGAACGAAACACAAAAAAATTTCGTTGTAAAATTCTCTTTATTGCAAAATCGTTAGCAACAACAACGACGACCGACAAGGGAACGTTGAGAGTTCGAGTCGAGGTTGATATCTCTTTTATACTCGTATACACCGATAGACACAATATAATATGATATAATTTAAAGGACATGTCAACCTGGATTTCCTTTTGGCTGTTTCAATAGAAAGAAAAAGAATCCTTATTTTTCTTCTTCTCATTTCTTTTTGTTTTTATGTTGCAATAATAATTTCAGTCAAATGTCATCCTTGATGGGATGTTTCGTTCTTCTTCATTTTTGTTTTCGTTTTGTTTTTGTTAAAGGATGTGCATCTATGCCGCTTCCTCTTCTTTTTTTAAGGATTTATCTTCTTGTGTTTTGTTTCCATTTTTGTTTTTATTGTTTTCTTCGTTTGTCATTTTGAGTTTATGTGTGTTATATGAGGCATTGTGACGGTTTTCATGGCTTCGATTGTTCTTTTCTTCAGGTGTGACCTCGATTTTGTTTATTTTTCATCCTTTTTGAATTGTGTTTTTTCAAATGTGACCTACTCTACTTGTGCAGACACATATAATTTTGAAGTTGAAAAATATGTATGTATAAAAATAAAGATAAGGATAATAAAATGCATGTGACTTTGCATTAAATCAAGGAAAATTGTCTCATTGGTAAAAATATAAAATATATGACACATCCCTTTATAATGAACAGGATACAAATTTGTTGGTTTACCTTTGATGGTGAATTTTATACGAGTAGACCTTTAAGTGTTGTTATTTTCTGTCATCATCGTCGTCTTTTCAAGGCAAAATTATTGCAAATGAACACACAAAGGTGTCAAGTGATCAAAAGGATATACCTGGTATACATAGGTGTATAAAATTTCAAACATTAAACGATTCAATTTATGGCAAGAGAAGAAACACTGGAAACAGTGGGTGGTTTAATTGTTGATAGTAAGACACCATTGTATATGTAAGTCTTTTCAAATACCATGATCAGCGTGTATATATAAATAATTGTAAGCGGACTTGAGTTTGGAACTTCCTATGCCATATGGAAATTTGATCACTTGTCACCGTATCATAGTTGTACCATGAACAAACACGTGTCTGATTTATTGAATTCGTTAAACAAACTAACGTTAGAACTTAAGACTAATATTACATTTATTCTTAGATTTATAGATTTACAATGCTTTAAGCAATTTGCAAAAAAAAGCTAAACTGAAGTATTGAAAAAATTTACTTTTATTAAAACTCTAATTCTTTTGGTTTATTTTAATTTTTAATTGAATTTTTATATTTTAATAATTGGCGCGTCTACTCTACTCTACCTTAAAGGAAGAATAAGAATCTAAAAAGGAGGGAATACTGTCTGTCCCAAACGTCAAACACTCGTCGATGACGTTTTACTATTCGAACATGAATCGATGATGTTTGACGTTTCGAACATTGAGGGGTAGCTTACATTTAGAACAACAAATTATAATAGGGGTAGCTTACATTTACGCTGTATGATCTATTATATAAGTACGACGAAACCCAACTAACAAATTTATAGTTAAAGCCTTGGGATTTAAGTTTGGAAGTTAATGTTTTATGGCACAATTTATTAAAGGCCTTACTGAAGTCTGTGAAGACACAGTCAACTTGTTTCCGTTTTTCAAACGAATCTAAACAAAAAGAACTGAAATGAAAGAGGTTAATAACTGTTGACTTATTTTGAGCAAAACCATGTTGACTGTCACAAATTATAGACTTTCAATTAAACGATACGACTTTACAAATAATGGACTCAAATAACTTAGGACGGACAGTTTTGCAATGGGACGATAATTTTTTTTTTCATTTTTACTACCCTTTTTATGTATCGGTGTTATGTCCAACTCTTCCAAATTTCAGGAAAAATTGAAAATTTGAGCGATTCATTAAAAAGAATATGAAGAGGATAGGATAAATAGGATGCGCATTTTTTCAAAATATAAGAAGGTACACCATCTGGACCAGAGCTATAACAAACGTCAAGTTCTGAAGCTTTGCGAACGATTTCATCTTCAGACATCCAAAGACTAATTGAATTCAAATGAGGGAAATTTTGTGAGAGGGCCAATAACTCAGGCATTTGACAGGAGTTCGCTTCTTCGAAAGCATCTTTGAAAAAATTTGCAAACATATTTGAAATTTTTTCAGAGTCATGGCTAAGTTCGTTGTTGAAAGACATGCAGTTTGGATACCCGTCAGTATTTTTCTTACTATTAACATAGCTCTAAAAATGTTGCGGGTTGTTTTTTATGTCGGTTTCAGTATTTAAAATAAAGTCATTATAAGGAATATCTGAATAGTCAATAAACATATTTCTTAGCTCATTGTATATTATTATCAAGTCTTTATCAGCTTTTGTTTTATTATATTTAATCCAGGCGTTGTTTCTTTAATTTTTAAAGTTTTTTTAGGCAAGAGTCAAACCATGGAGGAGATTTAGAAATATTGGGCGGTTTTCTCGATGGTGTGGTCTCATAAGAAAAGTCAAAGAGAACACAGTCGAATTTAGAGCACATAGCATTAATGTTACAGTTCTCAAACAAATGATTCCAGTTAACATTACATAACATGTTGAAAAGTTCATTAAGTCTGCATTTTTTAAAGTTAAATTCAAGATTTTCTTTGGAGCAATTAGGAACATTAAAAAAAAAATTAGGTGGCGCAACAGTCCATGAAGAACCAGGGCCTAGTGACTTACAACTCTCAACCATTCCTGTGTGCGAGTAATTTTGTCAGAGATGGATTAGGAACATTACATACATTTAAATTAAAAGATATGTAGGTCTAATGCTGGGTGATGTCGGTCTTCTTCGACAAGTAGGGTATTGGCTGAATTTACCGTAATATCAGCATTGAGTGTGTCCGAGAAGAATATAAGGTCCAATATTTTGTTGAAGTTGATGGCAATCCCATTAAATTGGCTTAGTCCACATGAGAAAAGACCGTCAATTGTCAAGAATTCGTTGGTAGAGAACATGTTAATAGGAGATAGATAGTTTTCATAAGTCTGTTTAGTACAGATCAAGTTTGGAAGATTGAAATCTCCTAAGACTAGTAACTCGTCTTGTGGCTCAATTTGATCGTTTATTTTGTCTATGCAATTAATTAAGTTTTCATAAACGTTGTTAGGAGAGCTTGGAGGTACATACATATATATATGTGGCGATAATGTATAACAGTCCTGTCTCAGTTTTAACTTTTATGTAAATTATTTCTACATCAGATTGATGAAAGTCGTCAACCAAAGTACATATCAAGCAATTTTTTACGGCAAGCAAAAGTCCACCTCCCACAGTGATGATGTCATTTAAGCAGTGTCTATCACGTCTGTTACACTTGATAATTCGAATCGAAGAGTTCCGTATCCAAGAATGTATTGTTTAGCCAAGTTTCAGTCAAAATGATTAGGTCGTGTGGTACAAAAGTGACTTATTTAAAAGATTTAATTGTATGCTCCAGAAAGCCATCAAAGTTACATTACCGTTTCTTTCGCAATATCAGAATGGAGAAAGGCATTTTTTTTTATCTTGAAAGAAAAAATAGATAAGCGAGTAAATGTTGCAGTATTTTTTGATAAATTCTAGGACTTCTATTCGCATTGCAACAGAAACATCACATTCGTTGGAAAAAGGCAGTCACATTTTAGTTATCACAGCTGTCACTTGCGGCTATCACCTTACACAAGTAGATCAAATTGCTTGATTTTGACTATCATTTATCAAAAATTACCTTAATAATAGCGCGATTGTTAAAAAGAGAGTTCGTATAAGAATTTCAAGTACCAGAGCTGAAAAAAGAACTTTTTAAGTGGCGAATCAAAATTTGATAAATCGAGATATCACTACTAATGCTGCAAATATGGAAAGTACACTTTATACATTTTTTAAATATGTAAAGGGTGTTATTAAAGAGTTATAGAACTTTAAAATGGAATAAATAAATAAATGGAATAAATGGAATAAATGGAATAAAACTTTATTACTTTATTCCAAATACAATTTTCTTTAATTATAATTTCTAATGATTTCTGGCATCATATGACTGGCACGGTCTGATCAAACGAAGTCTAATCTAGAGGTTCAATTTTTTCCCACATTTGTTCTAATAACGCAGAAAATGTTGTACTCTAAGTGATCAATAGTTTTGACGTAAAATCGAACGAACTTGGGGGCCAATTCACGGGTTCGTAATTGTGAAAATATGCGTTTACCAAACGTCTCCTTCAAGAAATCACAAGCACGAACTATGTGACATGTTGCACTGTCTTGTTAAAACCACAGCTCCTGCACATCATGGTTATTCAATTGATGAACGAAAAAGTCAATAATCATGTCTCTATAGCAGTCACCATTGACTGTAACTTTCTCGCCAGCATCATTTCTAAAAAAGTACGTACAAATTAATCAACTAACCAATAAATCACAGCAAACAGTCGCAATTTCATTTATTGACGTATCCATTCAACCAAAAGTGCTGCAAACTTAAAGTTCTTTAACACTAAAAAAACAGCCTTGACTTGAACAATGAACTTATTCGAAGGACTATCCACTGCTGATAAGTCGAAGTAGAGCAAGAAATCATTTCTTAAATACTCCAGAAGTTGAGAGTATTTTAGAAGACGTATTTGAGCGTTCCAGTTAACACTCGAAATATGTATAGGCTACTATGACACATATTCGGAAAGCCAACTGATAGCTATTGAAAATGAGATTAAACCCGAAAAAGCTTATTCTAGTCTCTTACAAAATCAAAAAATGTTTGTATCGTCTCGATGTCGTATTTTTGTCTAGTCAAAAAGTCGCGTTTCGTCACCATATCTACAAGAAACTTCATGATTTCACAAGTTTATTGTTTATCAGGTAACCAACAAACCTTATTCTTTTTGTTATTAACAATTACTCTCCAATTTGAAAAAAAAAATCCAAAAATTTTGTTATTATTGATCTTAAGAACGTTTTTGGGGTCCAAAGACGCAGTCACAAAATCTTCACCAAAGTAAATATGATTTTGTGCGATACAAACTGGTGTCTTGGTCTTATTATTCAGTTGTATAGGCTCCTACAGAAAGAAGGGCTAGAAAGAAGTGGCAGAAGTCACTTGTTTTTAAAGACTCACAAGACATTTGAATTTTGTAGATAAGTCTATTTTTTTTTTTTTTTACTCTACGGTGTGCCACCTAAAGTGCCTTGCACATGAGAGCGAACAACAAATGGACGAACAAACGTGATTTTACATATTCCAAAAAGTCAATTCCAAACAAAAACGCATTTAAATTATAGGAAACCAATTGACAATAATGTTAGGAGAATAAAATTTGCATTTTGTTCTCTAAAACAAGACAATTTTGTAAAAACAATTTGTTAGTAACGAATTGCAGTGTGGTTGCTACGAACTGTCAAACTGTATTCGCGTTTCACATACCATCCACACTGCAACGAATAAATTGTTCGCGCTCAACTTAACCTCAAAATTATACCACTATTGTTTTGTTTTTGCATAAAAGATCATGGCTGAGGAAAATATGGAGAAAAGGGTTGACAATTCGTCGCTGTCTGCGAATGGAAATAACGCTCATGTGAAAGAAAAGTCAAAATATGCGAACATCCACAGTTCGCAGTTCGTAGCTCATGTGCAAGATGCTTTAGGATACAGATCGTAAAATTCGCTTTTCAAAGGTTAGATTTTGTGCCCATGTAGAGATTTTTCAACAATCCCAAATTAGCTTATTGCTTACTGACCCATTGTTCTCAATTTTTGTCACCAAATTTTAACGATCGCGAACAAGATTCAAAAATCACTCATTTTTATTTTCATTCAAAATTTGTATCATTTAGAGTACCCAAATCCAAATCCAGAGAATATTTCTAAAACAGCCGAAATTTGTTTAAAGAAGACTTCTGTTACCTGTCAAGGTTAAGACGTACAATTTAAATTATTCTCCTGTAGAATTAAATAAAAACGTGCTGTTTTCGAATGTATAGCCAAATCTGGTGATATTAAATGAAGTCTTCTTCAACCATCACCATTGAAAAAAATTGCATTGGTTGTTATTTTTTAACATCCTTTTCCGGATTAAATATTCCCAAATTTAGTCTTTTTTTCTTATGTTAACAAACAAAATCTTTTATAGAATTTCTAAGAAGAGTTGAAAAACAAATATATACTAATCTACAATAACAAAACGATTAGAATTCCAATAAAACCTTAAAATGAACATCTTAAAAGATGTATAGAATATAATTTACTTATAAATCAAATTCAATTTAAATATCATTCTATTGGAAAAATAAAAAAAAACCTTCACCTATCCACTGTATACAAAAATACCCAAATAAAGGACAACATCTTTAAATCATTCCTGACATCTTTTAAACTAATACATAACAATTTGTCCTTTTTTTTCAAAATTTAAATAGCATGTATAACCTAAAAATGTGACATAGGAAAAGAAAAACCCACACGCCATCCATAAACCGTCCCCAAAAAAAGCTAACCTCAAACAAACAACCAACAAAAAAAATAAAAAAAAAAAGGAAGAAGAATTTGACATAATGTTCTAAAAATGTCGAAGGAAATTAGAAAACTGTCATTCTGACAATGACACTCAACACACATAAAATATATAGTTTATCGAAAAAGATAAAAATAAGAAAAGAATATCCATTGTTAGAGTTTATTAATTAAAATAACAAATAACCCAGTGTTAAACGTATTTTACAAGATGATGGGTGTGAAGAAATAGATATTATGTCCTTACACAAAAATAAAATCGATTTTAGTTTACAGTTTTATTTTGTTATGAGCATCACACTCGTCCTGTAAATATCACAAAACCTATCCCAATACTAATACAATAATTCTTTTGATATTTTTATCTGTCTCCAACTACAAGAAGTACGTTTTATGGTTCATCTTGAAATCTCTAGTTCTCTCTCTTTCTCTCTCTTACTGATTCATAAATCAATAAATACAGGGTGTTATTTTCATGATGCTTTCTAAGCAAAAAATATCCCAAGATTAATACAAAATTTGATATACAGGTAAAGGTGTTTTGATTGTTTCCAAAAGTTTGTACTTTAAAACATGGTTTAACCGTGGTATTAAGATTCCACTGTCAATTTCAAGATATTTCTTAAAATCACATCTTTTCAATATGAACCAAAGCTTAATTTAATTCAAATTTGGAATAAAAAAAAACTAGATTCACTGAATAGAAGTGGAGGCAATCCTTGTGTTAGAAACTCTGAAAATAAAACAATTTGACAGTGACAGCTGTTGTCAAGGTTGAAATGGAGACTTTTGTATTTTTATCATAACGGATTCTTCAAAGGGAGATTTCATTTTGAATAGTCTGCCATTGCTTTTGAAGCTGTCACATTTTGACATTCCAAACAAAATGTAATTTTACACTATTACTTAATGTCATTCTACGCCATTTCTAAGAATTGAAAAATTTAATTTAAAGATTAAGTAAACTCAAATTTTGTATACATTTAAACTGGGTTCAGTAAACAAAAGTGAAGGCAACCCTTTTATGTAGTTAAGTGTTTGAAACTCTAAAAATTCAAACATTTGACAATGACAGCTATGGCCAAGGTTGAAATAATGCGATGTATTAAAGACTAGCCGACCCGTGCTCGCGTTGCTGCGCAAATTTTAACCAACACATTCTTTTTGTGCTTATGGATTTTCTTCCGATGTTAGCCTTTCTTTTACCCATTTTATATTTCTATGCGATAAAAGAAAAACAACGAATTTAAGCTTGTTATGTACTCGTATTTAATAAAAAAAAAATCAATCAAAAAACACTTCCTTACCGAAATTAACACTTTAGAAACAAAAACTTATGTAAAATATAACGTAGTAAAGGCCAAGCCGCACGTGAAAACAAACAAAACCATTTCAATTTTTTAGTTGAAAACAGAACGAAATTTTTGTCTATTTTCTTCTTTTCTTTCTTTTAATCATACCTAGAAACGTTTTTTTGCAACCGAAAAATATAGTTTGCGGTAAAAAAAAAACAAATTTGTGTTTTTATTGTTCTCATACATCTATAGGTATGCGTGTCTAAATATCCATAGACACATTTTTTTATTCATCTGCTCATGTTCAGTGCAGTGCAACTGACTTTACCTACCCACATTTGTGTGCTCTTTTTATCGACGTCATTGTAAGTACCTTCTTCGAGTTATTTGTAAAGAAAATTTTAACTAAATTTCAGTTCTATTGTTCGAGGAAGTGATACAAAATTGGTAATTCAAGCTATTATAATAGAACTTTTTTTATTTTTAAATTGGAAGAATTATAATCTATCACTGCCTCGAACCAGAAAAATAAAAAAAGATCTAATTTTTCTGGAGATAAATCGGCATTTCATGTGCACGGCACTGTAGTTAATTAAATGTCCATAGTAACTTAAAAAAAAGAGCCCACAGCCACACTGCTCAGCGATGTGACGATAGAATTAGAGAAACAAAAAAATAATGTGTGTGTGTAGGTTAGTTGATGAACTATACAATACAGAAAAATTGAATATGTAGCCATGTAGGTAGGTAGGTGAGAGAAAAAACGTAACTATTAAATGGAACACATATTAAGAGAGAAAGAGCATGGGAAGAAAAGAAAATCAAAAATGTTGGAATGATAATGAAATGAAACAAAGCAGCGACCTCGCGATTGTGATGGAATCTAATTTCCTGGATAAAATGAATTCAAAAAGTTTATAATTTTATAATTTGTTTTTATTTATTTCTCAGGTTGTATATTTAACCTAGAAGTGATTTTAGGCTTAAAATTTGCGCAACAATATTGACTTTATGAAGCAATGCTAATCTTTGTCGATTATTGTATAGATTTTAAGATATGAGTGGTTATATAAGTCAACTAATGAAAAAAAATGGACAAAAAATGTAAAATTAATAATATTTAAGTTTGACAAATAATTAATGAAAAAAGAGTTAAAGCCATAAACACTCTCATAACAATATAGAAAATAATAAAATATATTTCAAATAAATCGGTTGACTACTTTCTGAGATTATGCGTTACAAACATTAAAATGGTTTCGCTTTTATATAATAGTAAGTATAGATCTACATACGTATGTGTTTTTTTTGATTATAAGGGAGTCTCCAAAAAGAGATTTCATTTGGATAGTAGACTTATCGCTTCTTTGTTACATTTTGACATATTACAAAAAATGTCATTCTAATCCATTACTTAAAAATTCAACGATACATGCTTAAAAATGCACTGAAATTCTTTAAAACTAAATACAAAAAGGGCGTTACGTGCCAAGTTATCTATGATACACAGCCGCAAATGTGCGAATTGGCCATGGCAAATTATATGAAAAAGCTATGGTCCTAGCAGCAGAAAAATAAACATTTATCCATTTCAATAAAAATACTCGTTTTAGTATAAGATCTCAAAAAAAAATTATGGCGTAAACAAACTTTGAAGGGACTATTCACATAAAATGGATCAATGACGGACGAATGAATGAATGAAATGTAATTTAAACAATTTATAAACCCAAATTCAGTGCAAATTGTAAACAAAAAGGTTAAAAGATAGCTTAAGTTAATAGAAAGATAATAAAATTAGCTTTTTGATTAGCCAAAATAAGAGAAATTAAAAAAAAATTGCTAGTCGCGAACTCCAATCTGATTGTAACAAACTGTCAAACTCATTTGGCGTTCCACATACGATCCACACTTCAACGAATAAAATTTTCGCGCAAGTCTTACCTTTAAAACTGTATTCTAGTCTTTGATGTGCATGAGTAATACCAAAACTAGAAAAAAACTAGATTTATTAAACAGAAAAGAACAATTTGACGGTGACAGCTGTGGCCAATGTTGAAAAGTGTTTTTATTATAAGAAATTCTCCAAAAAGAAATTTCTTTTGGAATAGCATGCTATCGCTTTTCAAGCTGTCAGAAATTGACATTTAACACAAAAGGTCATTCTACCTCAATACTAAATGTTACTTCATAAAATTACTAAAAACTAAATGATACACGCTTAAGAAATGTACTGAAATTCTTTAAAATTAAATACAAGTTATCGTGGACATACAGCCGCAAATGTACGAATTGATCATGGAAAATTTCATGAAAGGGATATGGTCATGGCGGCTATTTGGCTCTTGACAGTGAAATAAAAATCCATCCATTTCTATAAAAATATTCTTTTTTTTTTTTTTTTATTTCAAATTTTCCTAAAGGATCTCAAACAAAGATTATGGCTCGGGGAAAACCCTTAAGTGTTCGGTTTCCGAATTTTAGAATGCTTTGCAAAATCCATTATTTCCTACTACTCAATGCTTTAAAATGTGATTAAAAAATTACAGGCACTGCTGCGTGTCAGTGACTCTCAAAATAAAGGAGACATTATGGCAAAAACGCTGCTTAGTCGCTATTTTTAAATAAATCGCTTCAAAAAAATAATTCCAATCACACAATTTTGTATAAAATAAAACAAAGATGACATTTCTGTAATCTGGATTTGTTTTGTAGTATTTCTGAATGATGGTAAATTCAAAAACTCAGGCAATATCTTTGGATATTTTATTCCTTTTAACTAATTTGACAGTTGATGAATTTATTTAATATTCCGACAATACGAATTTTTCAAACTGTTACTGCTTAAAAATGTTCTTTACTTTTGAAAGAAAATTAAACAATAAGTTTACATATTTTCTGTTGTATAAACCTCTATTGTATTAATCCTTAATTGTCAACTGTCACATTATTATAATTTTATGGTTACAAAAAAATGTATTCACAAATGACAGATCAGTCAGTCAATCTTAAAAAAAAAAAACATTACTAAGCTAATAAAATGTTACCATCAGCTATCCTAAATACCACAATAATGTTATGTTATATTTTTGTTTTAATTTTCAGAACACCCTGTATACCTTGAGAAAAATCTCTTTGACTCATAACACATATCTCAGTCCAGCCATAAAGGAATTAAATTTAGTTTTTTTCTTTCTGTTGTCATTCACGACCTCATCTCCAACAAAACAATCTCCCACAAAATGTCCTTCATGACTTGGAGGTAACAACAACGACAGAAAAAAATTGGTCACATAAATAGTCAGACATCAGACATGTTGCCGTCCTTAAAGCAATTCAATTTCCTTTTCCAAAATATACATACATACATTTTACACATGTAAAATATATACATATGATATAAGTAACATTTTGAAGTCGAATTTGCGATGATGACGTTTTAATCTAATTCACTGAGCGTGCTGCTACTGTTACAGCTACTGCTCCAATCATCCCCCTTAAGTCAAAACCGTGATGCGCAAATAGAATGAGTTTCATCTAAATTGGGTGGTGTTGCTGACTGTGGATGGCGGCGGCGGCGGCCGGCGGCATCGACAGTGGATGAGACAGCAGCATCTAGCACTAGCTAGTTACATTACCCAAATCCGCAGAGGCTGATGTCATCTAATTTTATTTTTTCCGTATATTGGCGTAGTATGATCTCATTTGTTTTGGGGGTATTGATTCAATGATTTGAAAAATATTTATACATCAAGCCGATAGGATGGTGTTGGCACGTCCGACTCCGTCATCGTCACCATTGCCCTAGCTGTCGCCGTAGTCGTTGTCGTATATATAAGATGTGGCAATCAGATTTTCCAACCCCTAGAGATTAAAAAAAAAAAATCCCCTAAAACAACTAGAAGGCCATTTAACTAACGATCGAATAAGAAGAGCAACACAGAAAACAAAAAATCCAAAGGAAAACCTTAAATTGAGAGTGAAAAATCTGAAAATTGACTCAGATGTATAGAATCTATTGCATCATACGAGTATCTCAACGGCTGGCATAACTACGAAGGTTAAAGCAAAAATTTATATCTCTCACATCCTGAATTTAAGTTTTTTGCCAAAAACAAAAAAAAAAAAATCACAAGGATAATAGGACTTCATATATTCATAAGACTTTAGTATTCCCTCAAAAACGGATCTCTGGGAAAATCGTTTATGAATTCCAATTGAAACTATCGAATTGGGATTTGGTGTTTTCTTCTTTTTTTTTTGGCCAAGGAATATACATATGAGAATATTAGACTGCTTCAAAAAACTAAAAACTATCTTCAAATTGCAATGCAATTAATTTTGTGAAATAATAGCTACGTTTTTTATAACAACAGTTTGGTTTCTATCTGGATTAATTCAATAAAAAATAGTTTTCGTTATGACTGGTAGATGGCTATTTTGTGTTTTAAATGGTAAGGTAGTGTGAACTGTAGTTGAAAAAAAAAAGAGACGACAAATTTTTAGAACGTAAAAGAACGAAAGAAAACATTATCTGCCACTTTCTAACAACTAAATTTAACACTACCTTTTCAAAAAGATAAAATTGATGCTTCTTCGTTTTATAACTTTTTGATGACTAACAGTACGACTTTCGCAGCAATAGATCCACTGGTGATCTCATGGTTCATCTAGCCGAACAGTGGAGCAAATCTTTACATCGTTTTGGAGAAAGTAAGATTATTGCAATTGATATTTCAAAAGCATTTGATAGGCCTCTTTCACACGAGACGGTTTCGTCCGTACGGTTAAAATCCGTACGGTTTTTATCCGTGAGCCATTGATAGTAAACTAATAAAATTAACTAAAGCTTTCACACTGGACGGAGACGGGTTTTTTCCGTACGGATGATTTAAAACAGCCGTCTCAACGACTGAAATATACGGCGACCGTGCCGTCGCCGTCTTATCAGTGGCGTACGTGACTACGCGAACGCATTCACAACAGACGATTTTTATTCGTCTGCCGTCCGTTTTTGTGGTCACTTGTACTAAAGGAAAATATCTAAAATATAACCAAACGTAGACGATTCACGGGGAAAATACGTTATGTGTGGAAACAAAGTCCGTACGGAAAAAATCGTATGGATTTTAACCGTACGGACGAAACCGTCTCGTGTGGAAGAGGCCTTAGGCTTGTTTCACACTATACGGTTTTGACCGTACGGCAAAAAACTGGACGGCGACATTTTGCTAGAGACCGTGACCGTATAATATGAAAGTGTATATGCTCTTCTTCGCGCCTCTAACAAAATGTCGCCGTCCGGTTTTTTTCCCGTACGGTCAAAACCGTATAGTGTGAAACAAGCCTTAGCTTTTCATATTCGTTTTCAGACTCACATCCCCCTTCCGGATATGGAAATGCAATGCTTCAAATATGATAAGTTCATTAAATTCCGGCCTAAATAGCATTGTACAATTGGGAATAAAATACCGCGTGGAATTTAATGCTTCGAAAACCCAATGCTGTCTTGTATCGTTAAAGCCTTATATACACCCCTTGCCATTATCTATGGATGACACTTGCATCAATGAGACTGAACATCTCGGTATTCTTGGTATGTGTGTCACCAACCGCCTTTTGTGGAATGAGAACATACGCGATGTCGTCAAAAAAGCCTCAAGATGTTTGGGCTTCCTAAGGCGATGGAAGAAATTTGTCTCCCCTTCTGATATGGCTGTTATTTACAAGACTTATATACGTTTAAAGCTTGAGTATTACTCCCATCTCTGGGTTGGTGCTCCTGCAACTTACTTAATCCTCTTGGACAGTATTCAACGTGGAGCATTTAAATTGATTGGTGATAATATTATCGTTAGTTAATTTACGTCTCTTGAGCATCGTCGTATACCCTCGAGCCCAACTTCGGTCGTACTGTCAAGTACAGAGATTTGTTCTTTAGCCGTACTACGCGAATGTAGAATATCTTTCCTAGTCATGGCAATATTCAGGAATTCAAAACCAATTTGCACCGACACCTCTTTTCAAACCCTCTCTCCCTGTTTTAATCCTCACATATTGCTTTTCCATAACAAGGGAAGTATTATCCCCTTGAAAAAAAAAATTAAGAACCCGGAAAACATTTTTGAAATTATAAAAAGTTTAATTGAAATTTACGAGGTGAAAATATTTATCATAATAAATCGAGTTTGCTAAAAGGAACTAGACAACTTTGACTTCAACTTGTGAACGCACCCATTCACTAGTTATCGAACTGTCATTGTCAATTTTGTCGGTAATCTAAACATTTTTATCATCGGAGTCGGTAATTGCAAATTTAAGAGCGATAACTTAAATTTTAGGTCGTGAATCTCGTAGAAAAGCAATAACAAGTTTTGTTTAGATTTGAGTCTCCATATTCGTTGTGTGATTTTGTCGTGTTACTGGAACAATGAATTGGTCGAAGTGTCAAAAATTTCAAGCGTCCGTAGCAAAAGATCAAGCTGACTCAAAAATTGAAGCCGATGGATCATTTAAAGCGACACTTTCGTTCTTCAATTGGGCAAGTTATCAAATACATACTTATTTTAAACCTCTTTACTAGCCTACTTTGAAAATTAAAGACATTTAAAGATTTTTTGAATCAGTCTAATTTATAGTATATTCGTACATGTACAGTACCGGGGGGATTTATGGATGAATAAATCGGAATACGATGGAGGCAATGATGAATCTTTTTTTAAGGCCTTTATAGCTTTTTATAAAGAAGATATAAGGCAATTTCCATCTTTTATTTTGAAAGCAAGAGAAAGAGACAGAGAGAGGGAAGGAGTCTAACAAGAAAGAAATAACATGAATAGTTTTAAGTTGTTTTATATAAAGGAAAAGATGATTTGAATAAATGATTTTGTTCGGGCGGGAAATGGTTTATTTCTGCTGCTGGCTAGGTTACATCATATATAAAAAAAGGCATAAAATTACTTCTGGCCAGAATATAGATTACTATCAATAGAGGTCGATATAAATATTTGCATAAAGTTCAAAGTTTAAGGAAATATCAGTATATAAAGAAACTCTATATCCCGGTCCATTTATAGAGAGAGAGAGAGAGATCGAAAAATTGAGTTCAAAAGACAAATGGAATTCAATCTGCTTTTTTAATAATTGTCTTTTGTTTTTGTTTAATTTCCATATAAGAAAATTCAATGTAAAAAGTTTAAATTTAATATTCTTATTTCTTCTTAAAGAATTCAGACGAAAGAAGTAAGTTATTTTAATCCTGTATTCATTTGTTAAAGTTGTCACTTTTTTGGTTTATTCATTAAATTCTACGTAAATAAATATAACAGGAGTAAAAGTATGACAGAGCTTTAATTTATTTATTTTTTCTTGATGGTTTTGTGTCTTCTTAGGGATTTTGATAACGAATCATGGGATTTATATGTTTCTCATTCAATTAGTTGTGATTGATAATATTACAAAAAGCTTGTAAAGAATATTAAAGTGACACACAATTTCTAAATCAGAAGATTTGACCTCCTTATTTCGAAACCATAATTAAATAGAAGATATAAATGAGAATAAAGGTTAAGTTCGGGAAAGGACACTGGGAAAGTAGTTTGTTATAAAATTAATGTAATCGGGTTAATTTAGTTCTAAGGCTGTTTATGGAATAGATGAGACCGACTTAAATATCTATTCGTTATAGAACATCATTTGCCTAAAAATACTTTCACACATAAATACAGGGTTTTTCAACAGGGAAGCTACAAAAGTAGAGTGACAGGGACAGCAAAACGACACCATATTTTTGACATTTCTCTTCACTAAGGTTTGCAATTATCATGATGGAAAGATATACGAGCCAACAACGAGTCGAAATTATTAAAATTTACTACCGAAATTCGGAGTCAGTGGCCTCAACGTTAAGAGCGCTACCTCCAATTTATGGTGGTCATAATCGTCCTAGCAGATCGACAATTGAGCGTCTAGGGGAAAAATTTGAATCCACAGGCACAGTACAAAATGTTCCCGTGCCAGTGAGACAAAGAAGTGCCCGTAGTTTTGAGAATATTGCTGCCGCTGAGGCTTCAGTTGCAGAAAGCCCAAATGTGTCTCTCACACGTCGTTCTCCAGCGTTGGGCTTCTCTGTGACGTCGTTGTGGCGAATTTTGCGAAAAGATCTTGGCCTACATCCTTACGAGATTAAATTGGCGCAAGAATTGAAGCCGCTTGACCACCAGGAGCATCGCATGTTAGTGAATTGGGCTGAGCAACAACTTGAAAATGATTCGGATTTTCATCGAAAAATCATCTTCAACGATAAGGCTCATTTCTGGCTGAATGACTTCGTCAATAAACAAAATATGCGATATTGGTCCACACGTATACCATGAGTCATCATTGCATCCCGAAAAAATTACGGTTTGGTGTGGTTTAATGGCCGGCGCTGTGGCGGCGCGGCGTCATTGGGCCATACTTCTTCCGTGATGTTCAAGACCGCACGTTACTGTGAATGTGGATCGCTACCGTTCAATGATATCCCAATATGTTTGGCCCCAATTGGATGATATGTACTTGGATGACATGTGGTTATAACAGGACGCCACACAGCGAATGTCACAATCAATTTATTGGAAACCAAGTTTGAAGAACGTGTTATCTCACGAAATGGTCCTGTCGCTTGGCCGCCTCGGACGTACGATTTGACGCCGTTAGACTATTTTCTGTGGGGCTACGTCAAGTCTATGGTCTATGCCAACAAGCCAGCGACGATTGGTGAACTGCGTACGAATATCGAACTTGAAACTGCAGCAGTATAGGCCGATTTATGCTTGAAAACCGTCGAACATTTTGTTCAGCGTCTGGAGTTCTGCAAGCGTGCCCGTGGTGGCCATGCAAAAAAAAAAACGAGTTCCATACATAATGGCATCAAACGTACTTTCACAGAAATAAAGAATTTCATTGATATCCAAAACCATTTTCGTTTTATTTAAAAAAATTTTGTAGCGCTCTTATTGAAAAGCCCGATGTAAGCAAATCAAAACATTCGTTATTTATTATATAATTCCACACATTTTGCTTTCTAAGACTGAAGATCTGTTTGTTTGCTTGCTTGGAACCTCTAGTTTATTTTTTAATTTCTTTTGTAATTTGACAGATGCTGGACAAAAATTGGTTTAATCTCGAAAAAAACTTGTTGTTTATGATCTAAATCAAAATATTTTGCTTTTTACGTTTGAAGATCAGTTCGATTTCTTGCATATAACTGTCAGTTTTTTTTTTTAATTTCTTTTGTAATTTGACAGATGCTGGACAAAAATTGGTTTAATCTCGAAAAAACTTGTTGTTTATGATCTAAATCAAAACATTTTGCTTTTTAAGTTTGAAGATCTGTTCGATTTCTTGTCAGTTTTTTTTTTTAATCTCGTTTGTAATTTGACAGATGTCGGAACAAAATTTGTTAAATTTGGCAGCCGTTAACAAGTAAGGGAAAAGCCGCATTAAGTGATGCATAATGCCTCACGGAAGAACATTTTCGTTGTGTAGAATTTTTATGTACCTATACATTGAACCTGATGAAATATTTAATATCATAAAAAGTAGGGTTTTGGTAAGTTCTTTACATTATTATTTTTTAGTCCAACAAGGATGTAAAAACGCACAAAAGTAGACAAATTAAGACTAGGTCTGTGTTGATTTTTTTCTTAATGTCACTTAATGGTCATTAATTCGTATTTTTAAATTCAAAATGTTGTTGATTTCCCTCGAGGTTTTATTTTCTTGTTTTGATTTTTCTGCTTGTTTTTATTTTAACTAAAAATTTCGCAAATTATTTCGTCTGGGGAAAATGGAAATCCATGACTAAATTTTTAAATTCATTAGTAAGCACGTTTCTCCAAGTTATCTTTTTGTATTTCTTGTTACTAAAACAAAAATCTTCTTTAAATTGTAGTCTCATTGTTTTTGTTATGAAACCACTTTTTTCAATAGATTTATAGAAAAAATAACATAATTTAATTTTAATATTTAAATAAATTACCCACATTCCGAGCTTAGTCCCAAGAAGCAAACGAACGCTGCCATCGTTTATTCACTGTATCTATTCACAATGCATTTCGGAACGCAACGCAACGTAACACCGCATAGGTTTGCTTTAACGAATATTTACAGATTCACAATGAAGGCAGAGATTTCTGCACTTAGAAAAACAGCCTAGACTTTTTGTATTTTATCGGGAGCTTAAAAATAAATCAAAACCATACAATCTAGAAATAAAATAGGTTACCACGAACTTTCGGCTATTTAAAATTAAGTTAACTTATTTTTAATCGATTTCAATGAGCTTAAGAACATTTACCCTTAACAAGGCCTTTCAAATGTGGTGACGAAAAATCAATTTTTCGGAACAAAAGTTCGAATTTTGTAAGTGTTCGATGACACGAACTTTTGAAGATAATTTTTTCTTTTATTTTAATTTCACTTTTTCTTTACATCTTTTCTATTTCTAAATCAAATTATGTATCTGAAAATCAAAAAAATTAAATTGATTATTTGTTATTCGAATAATGGCGTTAGTTTTTATGATTTTAAATTGAGTTTTTGTGATTCATATTAAGTGCTTGAAATGTTAAAAACATTTTGAAAGTTGATGATTTAAAAAATGTGTATTTTTAGTTTGGCTTGTCCGCTTTCTATGTCTGACAGCTTGTTTGACTCTATAATCTCAACAATTATTTTAATTGAAGAGAAATAACCTTCACGAACGCCATCTACCACCAGTCGTCGTTACGTCATCTTGCTGACACATAATTTCCAAGAACAAAAAGATTAAAGCATGTTTTTTAAACTGCATCAGACGATAACTTTTCTCATGTAACCTAGCATCTCATAATCATAAGGTAAAAGAGCTAGTTATTGTACCTCTTTCTTGTAAAGTTAAATTAAAATCAGTTAAACTTCATCACCATTGCTGGAAAAACCTGACTATAATGGAGACTATTTAGAAGCTACATAAACATTCTGCTTGTTTAATCGAAACCCCTTTCTTTTCCCCGCACCTGAACGAACAAATAAACACGATTTCAACAATTCAACATTTATTGTATTACATAATTACATCAATTACTCGTATATATTATTTCTAATTGTGTACAGCAAAATGATTAAAGATTTATTAATTTAATATTTAAATGCAAATTAATTCCTTGTTAAATCTTTATCTTCCCGTCTTTCTCTGGCACTCAACCCCCCCCCCCCCTGCTATATAAATGCTTTGTATACAAAATGAAATATCCAAACCAGCCCCTTCCCATCTCTATGTATGTATCTTCTCTATTATAGGGACCGGACTTCTGGGTTGTCAAACATGAAATAGTTCCCAATCAATCACTCAATATAAGGTGGAGCTGATATGCACATTATTAAATGTCATAATAATTCTCGCTAAATATCTATCGAATCACATCAACAATAACGCATTCGCGTGTAAAAATCACATTCGAATTACCATAACGTCAACAAAACAAAATTCTCATTGCATTGCACAAACATCCATAAATAGTATAGGTAGGTAGTAGGTACTCACCATAATGTTCGCACCTCCTCTCATACTCTCTATCTGTCTATTTACAAAGATGATTATTATTGATTCAAATTAAAAAAAAAACCGTTTTGCCCGCCTAAATGGATGCGCAAATATCGCGCCAGCTATATCCATTAGCCTAATGACCGGCACCCAGTTGTGATGCGAGTATGAGCGACTGCCGCGGCCGACCGTCTTTCTGGGTGAATAGTAATACTAGTGTCAGTGTGCTTAATTAAACAGCACGACTTACGCGACGTGAGTTGGATTCACAATCCCGCTTAGTTAAGGGAGAGGCACGTTTGAAATTCGATTTCCCTGCTGCTGCATGTTGTAAGAGAAAATCCGAGGCTATACGTTCTGACTGACGAGGATGCCGCTTTGATGAAAAGAACGGGGAAGGCGATGACGGTGACAAAAAACTATCACCACAAAAACAAACATACCAAAAAGAAAGAAAAAAAAAAACATAACGGACTAACTGCAGATTAGGTTTGGCACTTTGCCAAAATCAAAAAAAAAAAAACATAGTTGTGTTTGTGATAGACGGGGGGCCGTTTTTCACCCCATCTGGTGAAAATTGCAACTATGAACTAGACAAATGTCAAAACGTAAAGCAACCGGGATTTTACAGTCCTTGCTGTCATCGTTGTGACAATTTAGTGTCATAACTCAACATCACGTCATCAGTATGTCTACATTATTATTCCCATACTCCGGTTGAAGCCTTTTTTCGTTTTTGGAGAAATGAGGATTACGTACTTTTATACTTATACGTATCTCATAATAGTATCTATGTATCTAAGTTTTTGCACCCATGAACAAAAATTTTAAATCAAAGTTTATTGACCCAACAAATCAAACATTAAAAAGAGTAGGTAATGTTTAAATGTCATACTGAGCTATGTACTTACTATATGGGGAAAGAGGCCATTGCTCATTTTTGTGTGTGCAGACTGCAGGATTGGAAAAAATAAAATATCGGTAATATATTATCTAAAGTAGAATATGCTTGAAAGAACACACACCAAATATGTTACCCTCTGCCGCAGATGATTGTTTAAATTGGAAGCAAACAGAGCTAATATTTTATACAAATTATTGACAGTTGTCATTTTTTTCACTTTTAGAATTTGATTGATTTTAAAAATGATTATCATGTCAATTGTTGACAAATACAGGTGGCACATGTTGGATCTTTTTTTTTTAAATAAATGTCATGTATTTACTATGTAATGGCCCTTTCACACCAAACGAATCCGAATCAATCAGAATCACTCCGAATCAAGTTGAATCTGATTCGTCATCTCCACTCTTTCACACCAGCTGAATCAACCTGAATCTATAAAAATCCTTTCATCTTCTTTTTGTTTTCCTTCTTTTAGTTGCTTTTGAGCTATCATCATGGACGCAGTCGTTTTAAATGCAATAGTGTTTCGTGTGTATGGTTGTTGATTCAAGACTAACCGGACGAGGAATCTGACAGGTTGAATCAAGTGCGACCTCGAATCAAACCTGATTGAACCAGATTCGTCCGGTCTGAAGGCGGGAAAAGAATCCCTTCACATTTAAACGGAGCGCTCGAAGCCGAAGCTTGGTTAATCAGATTCAACTTGATTCGGAGTGATTCTGATTGATTCGGATTCGTTTGGTGTGAAAGGGCCCTAAGGGTACTTTTCTTCACTGTCTTTAACGAACCTTTAGGGCCCTTTCACACCAAACGAATCCGAATCAATCAGAATCACTCCGCATCAAGTTGAATCTGATTCGTCATCTCCACTCTTTCACACCAGCTGAATCAACCTGAATCATAAATCGCACTTATTTTCTTTAACTTTTAAAATTAATAACTCCACCTCCATCTCGTATGGTTGTCTGATTCGTCATCTCCACTCTTTCACACCAGCTGAATCAACCTGAATCATAAATCGCAATTATTTTCTTTAACTTTTAAAATTAATAACTCGACCTCCATCTCGTATGGTTGTTGATTCAAGAATCAAGGAATCTGACAGGTTGAATCAAGTGCGACCTCGAATCAAACCTGATTGAACCAGATTCGTCCGGTCTGAAGGCGAGAAAAGAATCCCTTCACATTTAAACGGAGCGCTCGAAGCCGAATCTTGGTCAATCAGATTCAACTTGATTCGGAGTGATTCTGATTGATTCGGATTCGTTTGGTGTGAAAGGGGCCTTAGCAATTCTTTTTTATGTGCTTATGCTCTAATATGTAATAAATAGATAGAACTGTTTCTTTACTTTATTTTTCTGTGGTTTCCGAAAACTTCACACTGGTGCAGATATCAACATTGACAGTTTGAATCCTGCTATTTTTTTGACAGCTCACTTTAACGTGGTATGATAATGTATATTAATTTATACTTATACTTCATTCAAATTTTTTAATTTAACTAATTAATTTTATTATAATCAAAGATTTTGTTTTTTTTTTTATAAAATGATTCTGAGAAGATTTTAGAGGAAGAAACTCAAGAATCACAAATGTCAAAAATGAGAAATGAGGTATGTCATGAAGCAACTAATGTGATTTCTTTTTTTTGGATATTTGAAAGCGAAGAACAGTAGAAATCTGCCATTCATTTGCGCAATTTTTGATTGTTATGGAAAAATTATACGTTTTTGACAACTTTTTCAACTGTCACATTTGTAGTTTTTTTTCTAGTGAGACGTTAAGGAACATGTAAGCTTCATTAATATAATTGTAAACAATGTTTGTTTGCTTTAAAAATAAAGAACATGTAAATTCAAATAAGTCGATATTTGTGAAGTTAGGCCCAGTGCTCACTAAGTAAATTAATTGCTAGCAACTTTGAGTTGTTAGAAGTTGCTTTCCATAATTCCAGATGAAGTTTGTCCTTCAAGTGCACCAAAAGAATTCAATTTTTTAATGTTATTTATTATTTGTTATCCGAAAAAATAAATTACATCAATTTTGATATAAAAGAAATAAAATAAGATTTGTTTTAAAAGTTGCCAGCAACTTAAATTTGTCCAAACCTTAATTATTGGCTACCAATGAATTGGAGCATTATGAATTGACACTTAACTGTCAGCTGTCAATTTTTTCCCAACTAAAATTTATACCAAGAAAGGCTAATATTTCAAGTGGGTGTATTGAAAATGAAATGTAGTGTGAGTTCAGTGGTTCACTTAACTCTGTGTGACACTCTAAATCGTTTGTCCTGTGGTCTGTGCACATATGTATGTATACCTCCTTCCCTAATAGATCATGATTCATTCTCTGTGTTCGAAAGCATTGTGCTTTAATCTAGGCAATTTTCTTGTTTAGAAAGGCGAATGGAATGCTATTTGATCCCTCAGGGGAATGATGCAAAATTGTATTGTGCCCCCAGCTGCTTTCAATTTCCTTCTAATGCAAGGAATTAAGTGTTCAATGAATGAAAGTCGCCATATGTTAGACATCTTCCGTATTTTAAATTAAACAAGTTGTGGTTATTTTATTTATACGACCTTATAGTATCTCTTTTGTACAATAATAACTTTGAGGTGACTCTAAAGACACTCACATAAATAAATTGATATCAACAAATGAAGACACCATTGCCATTGTTGAACATTTTCTCAAGCGGAAAATTGTCCATAAGGCTTTTTAGGGATTATGTGTTAACCTTTTCCAAAACTGAGATTTTAAGGATAATAATTGCAGGGATGGTTCGTTAATTTCACTGTTCCCCCTAGAACCCATCCAGATAAGAGTGAGCTTGAGGTAAGTATTAGATACAGGTTTAGATCAGATCATATCATATCGACATTATATTGAACCAATTTACAAGTTGGTTAAGTCAATTAATAGCTTTTAGCAGTTAACAGTCGAAGCTTTATTATACACCAGTCTTTCAGAACATTGATATTTTGAAAATGATAAGCTAAATAATTTATCAAACCATAAATAAGGTAACTTCTGCATAAAACAGAAAGATAATCCCTGACTTTCCCTTTGAGAGAAACGTCACAATCGAGTACTCGAGGCGGCACAGATGCGACACAAACAACTCGAAGAAGGAAGTAAAAACAAAAAGAGAATTTACATATCACCTATCGTAAAATCACTAAAAACATGTAATTTCTCAACTTGCAAGGAACCCATCATTTAACACAGCTCCAAGTCCACAAGGTACCTACTATATATGTAAATTGTACATGCATATAGGATATGGAAACGGGAAGATATTTGCATGAAATCACAGATAAATCGAAAGAGAGAAAGAGAGAAAGTTTAAAAACAATTTCCATTGACATTTCCTCGTCCATCTTGTTTTTTTTTTTTTTTTTGTCTCTTTAGTTGGTTTTCTCTAGGGAAACGCTTAAAATATCTCATTTTGCTCATCGCATTTGTAAAACTCTTTTCACTTACACCTCGTAGAAATGCGGATGTGAAACCTCATTGACTCCACTTTCATCTTCTTGAACTTCCAACCCAAAACCAACCCAACTTAAACCCACCGATGAACTCTCAACCCACCCAAAAATCTACCTTACTGGTCCTACCAACCCTTACCTATGTTTCCTAATGGCAGCTACCAACCATGTTCATTTATAAATCTCTTCTTTTTCACTACGAAAATGTGCTATAGCACCGCACCCGAAATAACTTCTGTCTTTTTTTCTCTCTCTCTCTCTTTTCCACATGACAAATGTCATACGATAAAGCATAAAACTTTTTCCGGGAAAAATGCTCCAGGATAACTACATTTATACTCTTCTTCGACTTTTTGTATTTCTTTGGACTTTTTCATTTTGGGGAGGGAAGCGCATAGCTTTGAGCCCTTTGATTTACTTGACAAGCATGGTAGATGGCTTGAAACGAAAACGAGAAAGGCCTAACTTTCATGTTCCAAAATGTACAAATACTCGTTCCTCTCTTTCTCTCTCTACCTTGGGTTCAATCGGTTTTTGCAAAGTTAGCGCAAAGTTGGCACAAAGTTCCACAGGAAGTTTGTTACAAACTAAACAAGCTTTGGGCTGACATTTAGAGTTAGATGATGGGTTTTTGGTCTCGAAGCTCTCAAACAAAGTTGATATGAGTTGCTTTGGAATATTATTATATTGTCATGCAAATATTAATATCGGGCTAACGCTAACTGTTATCCAACCATTATCCTTATGTTAAATATTTTGTTTTCTTCTTTCAGGCAAGCTCTTAGACTCAACTTCCGGCGGCGCGGCGGGCGTAGTGCTTGGGCATGGGTGAAGCCTTATAAATGTTTCTTTTTGGAACACACATTCCTTTATTGGTGTCGCTTGTTTCGAGGATAATTACTCTGGTTGTAGATGTGGTATAGTCCTTAGAACCGAACGTACGTAAACATTTTAAAGGAATGTTTGGAGCAAGGAAGAAAAAGGAATGCTTGCATGTTGCATTGTTTATAATATGCGCACTTAAGGGCCATTTTTGAGTATAAAAATATTCCACAGTGGGCTATATATCGATCCCCAAAAGGGGGACTTAAGTTAAATATAGAATTTTCGATGAATGGTATGGTGTGTTGGTGGTGTATATGATTATGTTGTGCATAAGCCCTAATGAGTTTTGCGTGCTTGGAAGGCTTTTAGTTCTTTTCTTTTTTTTCGTCTGTTGTTGTTACTTTTTACATAAAAGGGTATTCAGGTTTTGGTGCGGTTGATGTTGATGAAAGGTAGAGGTAGGGATTATAAGAGCTGTTTTTAATAGTGTAACCGATATGATAAAGAGTCTTTAATGAGAAAGGGTAAGGAGGAATGTTTTTGGAATTTTCAAATTATATTAATTAGAGATTTCAAACCCTATTTGCATACATACATAAACATTTTACCCCCACCCTAATATACTCTAAAACTTTTAACATAAGGAATGTGATATTTTGTACCTTTAAATTGTTTTGTATCAAGTAAACTTAAACTAGCTATGTACGTGCGATGTTCGGAACTATTTCAAAATATGATGAATAAAAGGAAACTATACAACTTTGTTTTGAGTTTGATTGACTACGGAATAAGCGTTTTAAATATTTTTGTTTTGACTATATTATTTTTGGAACCTTCAACCTTTTGTTCGTAGAATGAGTTATGGGAAGAATTACTAAGTACATAAAAGAGCAAAACAAGAAATCAACAATCAAAAGTTTGTGCAGCAAAACTTTATAGTAAATACCTGATTCTAACGAATCAACGATTAAATATCTTCTTTGGGGTTGGTTCAGAAAATCTAAAATGTGTCATTTCTGACAGCTGTTGTTTTTTCAGTAGAAGTCATTTTCTTTTTCTTGATAGATATTTTAGTCACATTTTGAATATGTTTCCCACTTAAAAGTAAATACAGTCTGCTACCTTTTTTAGCTAAAAGCAAACCACTCAATTCTTTTTCTTTACACTATGATTTCTAAGGGTAACTGAACTGTTTTTTTTTACTTGCGACATATAGGAACTATATGGCAAGTTTTGCATTCGTGCAGAATTTTGTCTGTCTGTCCACGCTCCTACAGCCTATACCATTGGGTCGATTGAGTTCAAACTTGGAAGTTAAGGTTTTGAGCAGATTCGCGTTAGGCGTTTTTTTCATTTTTTATTTAAGATCAAAACTAACAGTGGCCCCCATACAATTTTTTTGGTCAAAAAACGATAATTCGAATTTTCTCAAAAACAAACCGATAGATTTTTTTTTTATTTTCTTTAAAATTTTATTTTTTAACTTGGCTTCTTTTAGTAAGAAAAACATATTTTTGTATTGCTCAGGAAAGGTACCGCTCATAGAACCGTTATTTTGTTTTTTAATTTTCTCAGCAACTTATGTACTGATTTCAATAATTTTTTTTGTGAATAAGCTCTTATATTGCTTTAACAATACTTGATTATCAAAATTGCAATTTTTTTTTGTTTGGATTTTTAAAAAAATATTGAATTTTTTTTTTTCAAAATTCTATATCTCAAGAACGGGTAAATATTTTTTTACGAAATTCAAATGTAGAGCGTATATTTACAATCACTAAACAACTGCATACCAAAAATATTTTTAGAACAAAATTGAAAAATTTTATATATAAAAAATTAATTTAAAAAAAAACCGCTCTAACGATTTTCGAAAAAAAATTTTGAAAAATCAAGGGCTTTTTTATTTATAAAATGGCATTTAAATTTTTGAAGACAAACTTATTTTTCAGGTAAAATTTTGAATCTTAAATTAGTTTTTTTTTAAATTATTTTAACTGTATTGAATGTAACCCCTTCCCAAAAAAATTGAAAAATGGAGGTTTTTTCGACGAATCAAATGGCATTTATATCTTTGAAGACAAACTTATTTTACAGTATATTTTTAAATCTTATATCCATAGATACTTTTTTAAACAGACTCTTTGAATACAGGAGCAAGTTCGTGCGACCCAGTCGTGCATTTTATTTTAATTAGATCGGAGTTCACACCAATTTTGTCATGTTATTTGACAGTTTAACTGTCAAGGTCGTAAGTGAATTTAATCAGAGGACTTTAACAAAAATCTACTCAAATCCAAAACAAAATGGTGCTAATTTTTCAGACTTGTTATAGCTTTCATTTCCATTCCTGGAATGGTTGAGAGCCGTAACTCACTAAGTCCTAGTTCTTAACGGACTGTTGAGCCGCTTAATTTATTTACTTTTATAGGTTTCATTAATTTTTATCATTAAAAAAAAGCGATTAAGAGAGTCAAATTTGTAATATTTGTTGTCAACATAAATCTGATCAGTTTAAGATTATTTCTACTAAAAAAATACATTATTTAACCCAAAATGCTTCTTCTTTTAATTTTTTAATTTTTTAATGATGAAATCGTTTTCAATGAACAGCTGATAGTCAAATTCACGTTTCGGAACATAATAGTTCCACTGAAATCGTTTCATTTTTCTTGTATTCCCACCTGTCAGTTCTACTTTCAATGATAAACTCTAAGGGGCCAGTTATAGCTAAAAATTTTTTGGGGCCAGTTATAGCTATCATTGAAATCGATCCGGAAAAATTTTTGAATCCATATTTGACGGTGTTTCCCTTTGATTAGAAATAAAAATATATAAAAATGAATTGCTGTTCGTTAGTCTCACTAAAACTCGAGAACGGCTGAATGGATTTATCTTATCTTAGGCTTGAAATATTCGTGGAGGTCTAGGGAAGGTTTAAAAGGCGAGAAAAAATCGAATAATTTCCGGGAAAACCCTAAAAACAACCCTTTTCTATTTCCCATACAAACGTTTTCTAGAGTCAATTTGAACTTTATTGCTATTCAATAAAGTTCATATTAAATTATAATCACTCACTGTTGTCTAAGCAATTTAGGTGTGTTCCTAACGTCAAAGAGTCAATTTGCCATTTATTACAGCTGCATAAAGTTCAAATTCAATCATATCTATGAAAACAGTCTTCGCGTGCGCTTTGGAGGATCTAATGTCACGTTCCGAAAATAAACAAAAGTGAATCGCGAACGCGACAAAAAATTTAATAAAGTATTAGTAGTACTGATTTCCAATTAATTTGGTCGGCTTCGCGAAACTTAATCAGTTTCAGTTGTAACTGTATCAGATTATTTTTTTAAGTTTGATAAATTTTAAGTTTTGTCACAAAAGTTTCTGAACACAACCATAATATTTGACATTAGATTTGGCAACCAACTAATATGTCAATCATTCTGTCTTACCTCAGAACACGGAGATTTATGGCTTAAATGTAAACTCCCAAAAAAAAATAAAAAATAAAAAATCAGAACACGGAAAAAAGTATTACGATTGACGATATTGTCTTACGATCATGGTACGGTATTCTATGAGTGCATCCTTCTATCTTGGTGAGTGACGATTACCGCTACTTGAGCGAGAACTTTCTTTACTTTTGTGATCCTTTGTGATTCCAAGTAGTGTGCTCTTTTTTTCTTGATATTTTGTGATAGTGACACTTTACTGTTAAGTTACTGTTAAGTGAGCGAGAAATTTTCTCACTTTGATTAATTACGTTACGATGCCGAGAAGAAGACGACCTGAAGCGTTGGCCGAAACAGTTCGTACAAATGTTCCACAATTAAATCAACAACAAAGAATTGCGTACGACACTTTTATAGAAGCTGTGAACAGTGGACCTGGTGGAATTTATTTCCTTGATGCTCCCGGAGGAACAGTAAAAACGTTCTTAATTTCATTGTTTTTGGCGAGGATCAGATCGCGAAATGATGTTGCTCTAGCGTTGGCTTCATTTGGAATAGCTGCGACTCTGATAGAAGGCGGACGAACTGCGTATTCTGCCTTGAAATTACCATTAAAGATGCAAATCACCGAAACACCAATTTGCAACATCGCCAAAAATAGCGCAATGGCCAAGATCCTACATGTATGCAAATTAATTGTTTAGGATGAATGCACAATGGCACATAAGAGGTCGCTAGAGGTGCTGGACAGAACATTGAAAGATCTTCGTGACAACCATAATATTTTTGGTGGGGCCATGATTCTGTTGTCAGGTGATTTTCGTCAGACTCTTCCAGTTATTCCCCGATCAACTGTTGCTGATGAACTAAATGCATGCCTAAAATCATCGAATTTGTGGCAGTACGTAAAGCACTCCAATTAACAACTAACATGCGAGTATTTTTGCAACATGATGAAACTGCAAATGTGTTGGGTGAACGAGCAATATTGGCAGCGAAAAATAAAGATGTCGAGGATCTCAATGCGACCATTCAGAATTTTCTTCCCGGACAGTTGGTTTCCTTCAAATCAGTCGACACCGATATGAACCAGGATGACGTCGTCAACTATCGTACGGAGTTTTTAAATTCACTGGAATTGCCTGGATTACCACCTCACAATTTGCAGTTAAAACTAGGATCAGTTGTCATCATGCTGCGTAACATTAATCAACCTCGACTATGCAATGGAACAAGGCTGGCTGTGAAAAAGCTGATGAATAACGTCATTGAGGCAACAATCATAAAAGGAAAATACAAAGGAGAGGATGTCTTGATCCCACGAATACCGATGATTCCAACGGATTTACCATTCGATTTTAAACGCTTACAGTTTCCAGTAGGTACGTCTGGCCTTTGCGATGACAATAAATAAATCGCAAGGACAGTCTGTAGAAGTTTGCGGAATCAACTTGGAGTTTCCCTGTTTCGCGCATGGATAATTATACGTCGAGTGTTCGCGCTTCGGAAAACCGTCTTCTTTGTTTATTAACGCACCACAAAACAAAACAAAAAATACAGTTTATGAGGAAGCTTCAAATTGATTAAACAAACTGTATCATAACAGTGTGTGTCTGTTAATAAAAATTTAAACCTTATAAATAGTCAGTATTTCAGGAAAACTCTGTTTTTTTAAGTAAGCAACATGATGTGTCGAAAATAATAATAAAACTTCATGCTTCATTAAAAAAATGCTTTTTTATTCAATACGTTTTGTTTGTTTTGAAATTAATTTATACTAAAGTTTAGGTCTTTTATCTATCGATTTAGGCAGTACGAAGTCTGCCGGGTCAGCTAGTTAGAAATAAAAATTATATATTCATCGATCGGATATCACACAATTCCAATGACAGATTTCTGTCAGTAAACATTTTTCGGTGGATTTCAATCAGGAAATTTTGTTTAATGACTGAAATTTTTAATTATAGCTATAATTATTAATTAATTCCAATGTTTGTTTTCAATGATGAAAACCAATGATAGCTATAACTGGCGCCTTACTGGCAGAATTCTGTCATTGGAATTGTGTGAAATTGGAACACAAATCAGTGGAAGGATTCGTTTCACCTTTGAACATAAAAGTATCAGCTGTTCAGAAAAATGAATTTCCGTCCGGAAAATAGAAAAATACATTTTAAGAGAAAAAGTAAATGTTCAATTACACTTTTTTTCTCAAAAAAAAAATGCTTGTGTGATTTCCGATCGATTAGTGTATAATTTTCATTTCTAATCAAAGGAAAACCCCGTCAAATATCGATCCCCTAAGGGACCAGTTACAGCGATCATTAAAAATATATGTATTCCTATCAGGAATATTGTGTCCAATGACAGAATTTTTCAATAAAAATTCCAAAGATTGGTTTCAATGATGAAAACCAATGATAGCTATTTATAACTGACCTCTTACATAAGATTCACAGACATTCACAGAAGTTGCTAAGTTGTTGTTATTTCTGCAATTTTTTTTCCAAATTTTTGTATCTGGAGAAATGCATCACAATATTTGATTTAATAAATCAAAAACTTCAGGTGCTTGATACATGAGTTAGTATCAGCATTATCTTAATTCCTATTACTAGTTGCCACATTTGTTCTACTCTTGTGAACTTACAGCAAAATTATAAACCCAAAAAATAAAACTCTTAGAAAGGTGTAGGATTAAATTTTTAGTTTATGTTATAATTTCCTTTATTCTTCAGTTTAATCACCTTTTTCGGTATTTGTAGTTTTGTTATTCGTCACTCACAGTTTGGAATTCGTTATTCGAACTTTTGGAATAATTTGTTATTTAATTGTAGTTTAAATTCTTTGAATATAGTTCGGTAATCTGTGTTTTTAAATTCAAGCTTGTAATTCTTCGCACAATTTCAATTTGGCACTTGAAATTCCAAAAAATAGAGTTTGATCCACTTCAAGAAACGTCATATAAAAATTGGTAGCCCAAATTTGTGGATGTTTAACTTTAGTTTAATTTTTCAGTCGCTAAATCGTTGTTCTGAGTTCGTTATTATGAGTTTTTAATTTTATATCGTTATTGGTTACTCGTCGAACGTGATTTATTATTCACTCGTTACTCATAGCTCATAAGTCATTACTAATAATTCGTTATTATTGCATTTTGAATTCCAAAAAAATATTGTTTGACTTCAAAAAACGTTACATAAAAATTGGTAGGCGAAATTTTTAGTTTTAATGGATGTTTAACTTTAGTTTAATTTTCCAGTTGCTGAATCGTTGTTCTGAGTTCGTTATTATGAGTGTTTAATTTTATATCGTTATTGGTAACTAGTCGAACATGATTTATTATCCACTCGTTACTCATAGTTCATAAGTCACAACTAAATTCGTTATTATTATTGCAAGTTTGGCATTTAAAATTCCAAGAAAATATTGTTTTATCCACTTCAAAAAACGTTACATACAAATTTGTAGCCGAAATTGTTAATTTTAATGGACGTTTACCTGTAATTTAATTTGTCAGTTGGTTAATCATTGTTTTGAGTTCGTTATTATGAGTTTTTATATCGTTATTGGTAACTCGTCGAACGTGATTCATTATTCGTTACTCGTGGTTCATAAGCAAGCCGGATAATGAATGGGATTTATAAGTTCCTTTTGTAAATGATTAATATCTTCCATGAAGTGAATAACCTACTTAAGCCCCAAAGACCTAAATAAAAACTTCTAAACTCTTTTGTAAAATATACCTATTTGATGACCCTTAAAAGTAAATAACAAGGCACAAAGTTCTACTTATTTTCTAAACCTCTTATATATTTTTTATGAAAATGTTTTTGTAACTTTTTTTTTTTTAATTTTACTTCTACTTAATTAAATTCAATACTGAAATCTTTCCTACATAAAAGTGCAATCCATTTCTTCTTCCACTTCAAATAACCACAAAAATATAATATTTCCTTACGACGACATTGTAATATTTTTCTTGTATACCTACTTCTAACCAAACAAAGCTTAAAAAAAAAAAATATTAATCCAACAAAAGCTATATAACCAGAAGTCTGTTTTACCTATATAATCTGCATGAAATGGTTCATTCGAAATCTAATCACTTCTGCCAACATCTCTCATTTAATATCATAAAATTTAACATAAAACTCAGCTATAATACATAAATAAAGCCCCAAATAAGACTCACGAAATTATGCTAATCGCTATTTACTGGATCTTTTATTTGTAATGAAAACATTTCGACTTTTATGTTCTTTTAGCTAAAACTACTATACCTACAGTCACTCAAATAAGAGTAATGACCAGACCAGTCATCATTCCAACAACGACATTTCTTGACAGCACTTAGAGAGAGAAAGAGAGATAGAGCGATACATTTTCATCTTGGTAAAAGGTTTCCTTTGTTCCAGACCAACCAGACCTATGAATATTATAGTAAACCTTCAAAAGACCGAATAATTTAACAATTGGCAAATAATTTTACGACCGCTCAATTTTATTTCAAGAAAACCAATAAAAACTTACTTAACTTAAGGGAGTTCCCGCAAACGTCACGTCATCGTCGTCGTCGTATGTATCTTCACAGTCACAAATTGTAACGTCAAAACAATGTTGACAACTTCATCAAACCCTTACCTTACAGTGTCATGACGTTTTATACGTTTATATGTTTATACCTATAATGTTAACCTAACCTACCTTATATGTATAGACATATCACAGTTCCGGTGAATCATTTCCAATTAAATTATCTGTCATGTCGGAATGCAATATCAGAAATCAATTTAATTCACAAATCTATCATCGTCGTCGTCTTGTGCTCAGTCAAGCAAATCGCCCGCATTCTTAAGTGGGCCAAACGATAATAATCGTCATCAACGTCATCATCATCTTTGCCGCACATAAACCACATAAATACCACTTAACATCCGTATAGCCCGCGCCAAAGAACACACAACATGAAATGGATTGTTTACATAGATGTTAATGTACACTCTATGTCATTTGATTGGGGTTTATTTTCTATGAAACTTAAAAGAAAACAATAGTGTTACTATTTATGATTGGCTTAACTCAATTGTCTATTTGTAGCTGCAGCTGTCAAAGTTAAAATGTCGGAAAATTGTTTACAGCGGCGCGGCGATACAAATTGGAATTTCAAAATAAACCAACGACTTCAAAAAAATGCAAAGACTTCAAATGGTGTCAAGTGATTGTAGTCAAATGATTAATGATTGTAATACTTGAAGCCCCTATTTGAAGATTAATTAAACGAATGAAATCTTCAAATTGAAGTCATAAAAGATTGCATTCGCTAAAGATTGTATTCTTTTATAAGTTTGCCTTTGCTACATCAGTGGATGATTTTAATGATAGATTTTGACGCTAAAGTTTTTATTAAGCTGCAGGTACTGTAAATAAACTTCAAGGAGTAAAATTTATTAAAATCCAGGTTGATTGGATAACATCGACTGAAACTTAAATATAGGACAACAGCGACTTTATTTAAAACTACATTTACAACTTCCTGCCAGTGTTTTTTGCGTCAGTCATTTTCTTCATCAGGGTTTAAAGCAGACAATAGCGTCAAATGGCATATAGATCCATTTTCTTGGATCGGTACCTGAAGCAAATCGATGTTGTCGTACTCTAGCCAATGGAAAATCGAAAAACATAGCACATTGTTTAGCTCGCAACCGGCGATCTTTTAGTTATTATTGCTTCAGTTCAATCTTATGCCAATAAATGCCTTAATCATCTACGAAAAACGGCTGATTTGTTCAATTAACCAATGACATTTGTGAGTATACTTTTTTAATACATAATTTTTCAATGATTTCAAGCCGGAAAACATAAATGGCAAATTAAGTATTTTGACAGCTAAATGTCATTGGTCCCTATGACAGCTAAAATTACGTTTTACAAAAATTATCAATGCTATTTGGGAACTCTGACATCAAATATATATATTGTACAACATGGACAATTTTCATGCAACATACATATCATTCAATTTTCTGTTTGTCATACTTCACTGAAAGTATTTTATGATTTTGACGTTTCATTATTATTTGGTTGTGAGGCTAACATTACACTGATTTTCTTCAAGAGATCACCAATACAAATTTATCTTGATTGAACATTTGAATACTTAATAGATTGAAATTAGTAATGGGCCTTCCAAGAAAGGTTTTATTTTAAATGACAGCTGTCATTTTTTGACATTTAGCAAGTAAAGCAATTAATCTGTTTGATGACATTAATCTAAAGTCACAAAGTGTTCATACCCAGCCTCTTTAGGGCAAAAGAGGCTAATGTTTATTTACACTCAATCAACTAACTCATGCCATGGTCTTTTTTGTTGTAAATAGTTGCTGATGTTGCTACTCGTTTAAATTGTATACATTCGCTGTACCCGCACATAATAATATTGCGGCTTGTCTGGCAGACTACATATATCTTTCAATCAATTGATCGAATAGTAAAATTAACATTATTCCGCATCAATATCAGAAAGTACACTGTTATACTGTATAGGAAAATCTATTTTTATTCCATCATCTGATAAATTAGGGTAAATTCACCGGCACGGGAGGCCGGCTGGCGGCAGTAGCGAGTAAGTATCTGGCGTTTATTTCGATCATTGATCTCGCCTCTTTGCATGATTGTTCTTTTTGTTTCTTTTATCTTTTTTGAAAGTCTTTTTTCTTTTAATTTTAAAAATAAATTTTATTTTTATTGTTGGTGTTTATATTTTCATATAGGGCAATAATAACGACAGGTGGTGGCACGAGATGGCGTTAAGGTGATAATGCAATCAACTACATATATACAAAGTATGGACGGTGCCGAATGACGTGAAGTATTTATCTAAATCTTTTCGATGATGGTTGATTGCGTTTATAGAATGATTAATGTGTTGACACATGTCATTGGTTTATCTGACATGAATTTTAATTCACATGTTAGTTCTTTTTTTACGACTTTTTTTAAGCAATTAAAGATACCTAAATACTTGAGGTGAGGTTATTACTAATTTGTATTCTATTATTTATGTGTTAGTGGTGATCTTAAAGTTAAACAACTATTGATTTACACATTTCAACACGTAGTTCACACTTAGATCATGTTTTTGAAAAAAAAAATGATGTTAACTATTTTCGTCGATTACGCGCGCCCACTATTAGGCTTTTATTTGTTTTAATTTTATTGAAGAATTTACCACATTTTAACGATGTTTATCTCTTATGCGAAAAATTTCAAATTTTTCAAATTTGCTACAATGAATGAATTTTATATTTTATGGATTTTATAAACAAACCGAATAAGTGAAATTATTATAATTATAAATACCTGTGTATATTTTTCAATTATAAACAGAACAATTTTTAAGCCTCGCAAAAACGTTCATAATATGTGTATAGAAAAAAAAACAATGTAGAGGGTGCCACCAACATTGATACTTGTTCAAGAATAATTCTGATTGTTTCTTAAAAACAACCAAGTACATAAAATTGGATACACTGCAAAAATCTAGAGGTCCAAAATGATATAAATGAAACAACTTACGTCAAATGACCAAGAACTGTCAAATCAGCTGTCACATGGTGCTCACAAAAGTAAAACAAATTTGACAATTTTTATGACAAGAATTACTCTTAAAGGATTTGTCAAACCCGTGAAACTTTAGATTAAATGAGTATAAGCCTCTGATTAGGGCTTGTTTGAGACTTAGAAACATTTTTTTTTAATGACAGAAGTTCGTAGCTTATTTTTCAGCTTCAGAGTATATTTCTAAATAATTTTCATATCGAATCTGACATGACTTAAAAATGTAATCCAAACAAAACTCACCTCTACTAAATATTTCCGTTTAACTTGTTTAAATCTCCGTCAACAACATTAAAAATCTGCAAAATAAATAAACACAAAAATATCTCTCATTAATTTTATAATTCCATAGCAAATTTTTACATTTTATTCAACTTTTGATAAATATTTAAAATTTTTCAATAAAATATATGTACTGTATACATATGTGTGTATGTACGTTTGAAAATATTTCATAGACTGTAAAATTTTAAATTCTCTAACAAATAAAAGCACAAACTAAATCTATTTATTATAAATGCGTGTTTAGAATTTTATCTTTGTGATGTTCATTTTGAAATAGAAAACCAAAAAAAGAAATACAACAATTTATAGAACATGAGTTTATCTAAAATACGAGTACGATCCATAAAACAAAAGTATTTGAAAAAAAAAAAAAACAAAGGAATTAAAACATCAAACCCGTAATCGCAAATATCCCCCAAATGACCACACCCCTCCGGTCATTTATTGATTCAATTCGGAAGCATAAAAAAAAGAAAAAACAAGTCCTTTTTTTCATTCGGCGCCCACAGGGAAAAAATCCGATAAAGTTATTTTTGCTCATATCGCTCCAATAATATTAAACGAACTTTAATACTTTAATACAGCATTTAAGGTGACCATACCTATGTAATTTTTGTTCTACAACAAAGTATGTACATATTTTTATATTTAGTTGTTTTAGATTAGAACAAATTATGTTAACAAACCAAATTTCAAACACAAAATAATTTGTTTGATATATCAAAAGCAAGGACTTTTCAACTTCCGTACGACAATTTATTTGTTGAAAATGTCAGAAAACGTTGGTTCAGGTAAAATATTTTAGAATCTTAAATCCAAAATAGTCCAGAAGAGTTAGATTTTTACCTCGAAAAAATTCAAACAAAGCTCCTTTAAAATATCTCTCATTTTGGCATTTTGGACCGGAACAATAGCTTTAAGGATGCGTGAAAGGTAGAAAAGTACACTTTTTTGCTTATTACTTAAAAACAATAGGTTTTTTGTTTAAAAAAATTGAAAGTACCCATTGCAGCTCATCTAATTCTTCACAAAAAAGATAAAGATAGTTTATAGATTTGGAGATCAACGGTTACAAAATATGTGGGTTTATCGCAGTTATTTGAAAAATTTAAGAAAAATCATATTTTTCATATTTGTATTGATTTATTTCTAAAAAGAAATATTTTTTAAATAGAAAACCCAGTTTTAAAGTGATGCTGCCAGGATTTTGCATTTATTTAACAGCTCTCAAGAACCTGCAATATAATTTTCTTTATGATTAAATTATAATAATTCTTTATGTTTTCGTCAAGATGGAAGTGCTATTAACAACCTTTGAAATCAGAATATCATACGGATCTAATAAAAATAGAAGGCTCTGGAATTTGCACACTGGGCGATACCTTGTTCGATATTTATTATGTGAACCTTATTTTAAAGGTTGTTAAACACTACAAAAAAGTATGTAGGTTAAGTTTGGTTAGGTTGATGGTAGGGTAGATCAATGTTCATCCATTGTGAACTTTCCTAATAGAGTTATTAAACCTATGATTCATGGGTTGTCTTGTTCTAGCCATTTAGAGTGAAGCCTTATATTATACGAATATCTTCAAGTTCTTGAAAAAGTGTCTGCTTAAGAATTTGATTTTAATGCTGATGGGCTATCGATGAATATGGTGATATCAGCTTGTGATAGTACTATCGTTGATGCCTGTATTGCTGCTTCAATCCAAAAGTCTGAAGGAGTTGGCAAGATAAGGAAATTCAGAGAAGAAACCTGTTCCTATACCAGCATCAGTTTTCGAACCGTCAGTATTCGTTCCTTTCAGGAAAGATGGCAGTTGCCTTCAAATATAAGTTCAGAAGTAAAAGCTTGAGTATTGCTTCTATTCTTGCAGTAGGAGTGGTGCGCATTACTCCTCTAATGCCTATACATGCCACTTTCTGTACCCTTGCAAGGGTTTTTGGATTTCTCTAACGTATTCCACCATACCATTGTAACAAAATAAAGTTGTGGATTGGATTTTTCTAAAAACTTAAGTAAATATTAACAATAAAATTTTGAGTTGGATTTTAACATTTTTTTTGTTGTAGACAATTAAATAACTTAAAAGTCCATACCTAAATATATTATCGAGATATTCGAATTGAAAATCAGTTGTTTTTTTCTAGATTTTTTTTTTATAAAAAAATACTGTCTATTCGATTTTTCTAAAAACTTAACCAAATGTTTAAAACAATGTTTTTAATATACGATACAATTTATTTGAACCCAATATATTTAATTATTCGACAACAATTTGACCATTTTGTAAAATTGTAGCAAAATATCCGACAGTTGTCATCTTTTCGTTTCATAAAGAAATTGTCATGGCATTTTTTCACAATTGTCAGGAATTTTCCGACAAATTTGTACTGAAAATTCTTTCATACTAGCAATTGCGACAGGAAACTCAGATACGGTCAAGTGTTGACAGTGAAAAGGCCTACAATGATAAACGATATTTTTTCAAGTCAAAGTGATGCCGATTGTCAGTTAGGGTGCCATGTAATACGTCACCGGAGCCCTCGGAATTTTAAACAAAAAAGAGGCTGGGATGCGACCCACACTGATAACTTCCCATCCCGTCTGTCGATTTGTCTTGCTTAAAAGTTTGTAGGTTTTCGTGTTTTGTTAAAAAAGTTCTCAGTTGAATTATTCTTAAAAATTTAAAAACTACCAATAATATTTTGCATATAATGAAATAGTTTGATTTCGAAATTATTTTTTTGTTAACGAGATTTTTAGTCAAAAACCAATTTTTACCAATTTTAGTAGCATTTCTTAAAAAAAATTATTTCTTATATAAGAAAATACAAATAGGAAGAATGAAATTAATTTGAAGTCAATATCTTCTATTGTTCACGAGATATCGAAAACCGAACATCAATTTTTATCAATTTTGCGTACTATTTTTTGTAAATTTTAATTTTTTATGAAAAAAACTGACTGTTGGATTTCTATAAAAAATTTACTGAATGTCGAAAACAATATTTTCTGTGAGATAAAATTCGTTTGAAGCCACCATTTTTAATTTTTAAAAAGATATTTGAGTCGAAAGTAAATTTTTACTGAGTTTTAGTATTGGTTTTTTTTAGGTTTTAATTTTTTTTAAAAAACTGTCAATTCGATTTTTCTCAAAATTTTACTGAATGTTGACAACAATATTTTTTAAAAGATAAAATTAGTTTAAAGAAAATATATTAAAGCCTTGAAAACATATTTGGGTTGAAAGTCAATTTTTACCAACTTTTAGTAATGTTTTTTTAGGTTTTTATTTTTGTGTAAAAAACTGTCTATAAGATTTTTATCAAAATCTTACTGAATGTTGACAACAATATTTTTTAAAATATAAAATTATTTTAAGGCCAATATCTCAAAGTTTTGAAAAAATATTTGAGTCGAAAATAAATGTTTACCAACTTTTATTAATATTTTTTTAGGTTTTTATTTTTTGTAAAAAAAAACTGTCTATTCGATTTTTCTCAAAATTTTACCGAATGTTGAAAACAATATTTCTTATAAGATAAAATTAGTTGGAAGCCATAATCTTAAATTTTCGTAAAGATATTTAAGTCGAAAATCAATTTTTACCAACTTTGAGTAATGTTTTTTATAGGTTTTTATTTTTTATAAAAAAAACTGTCAATTCGATTTTTCTCAAAATTTAACCAGATGTTAAAAACATTATTCTTCGTTGCACAAAATTGTTTTGGAGATAAAATCGTTTTTTGTTCATAAATTTTTCGAGGTAAATAATATTTTTTTGTCAGTTTTTTTGATTTATAAAAAAAAAAAACGTTAATTGGATTTTTTTCCAAAAATATACTTGTTTGGTATCACGTTACAATATATAATTTAAAATTCATTTCAAGTCTCTAGCGTTATTGGTTCGTGAGATATTTAGGGTTAACCAAAATGTTCACCTTTTTTTTAAACTGCTTTGGTAAAAAAATAAAGTGCACGACTGGGTCGCACGAACTTGCTCCTGTATGCAAAGAGTCTGTTTAAAAAAGTGTCTATATAATATTTAAAAATATACCTGTAAAATAAGTTTGTCTTCAAAGATATAAATGCCATTTGATTTGTCGAAAAAACCTCCATTTTTCAATTTTTTTGGGAGGGGGTTACATTCAATACAGTAAAATAATTTAAAAAAAAAAACTAATTTAAGATTCAAAATTTTACCTGAAAAATAAGTTTTTGTTCAAAAATTTAAATGCCATTTTATAAATAAAAAAGCCCTTGATTTTTCAAATTTTTTTTTCGAAAATCGTTAGAGCGGTATTTTTTTTAAATTAATTTTTTATATATAAAATTTTTCAATTTTGTTCTAAAAATATTTTTGGTATGCAGTTGTTTAGTGATTGTAAATATACGCTCTACATATGAATTTCGTAAAAAAATATTAACCGGTTTTTGAGATATAGAATTTTGAAAAAAAAAAAAAAATCAATATTTTTTTAAAAATCCAAACAAAAAAAAATTGCACCCTTGATAATCAAATATTGTTAAAGCAATATAAGAGCTTATTCACAAAAAAAATTATTGAAATCAGTACATAATTTGCTGAGAAAATTAAAAAACAAAATAACGGTTCTATGAGCGGTACCTTTCCTGAGCAATACAAAAATATGGTTTTCTTATTAAAAGAAGCCAAGTTAAAACATAAAATTTAGAGAAAATTAAAAAAAAATCTATCGGTTTGTTTTTGAGAAAATTCGAATTATTGTTTTGATCTTAAAAAAAAATGAAAAAAACACCTAACGCGAATCTGCTCAAAACCTTAACTTCCAAGTTTGAACTCAATCGACCCAATGGTTTAGGCTGCAGGAGCGTGGACAGACAGACAAAACAGACCGGACGGAATCGCGGGACCCACTTTTTTCGACTTCTCTATCATCGTAATATCATGTTTGATTAAAATCTCGAGTTCGAAATTTTGCACGAATGCAAAACTTGCCATATAGTTCCTATATGTCGCAAGTAAAAAGGTATTCAGAACGTACAGACTACGAACGCAGAGACGAATATACAAACACACGCACAACCTTTTATTTAAATTCTAAGGATCTTAAAAAGCCGAGAAATGTCAACATATTTGATTCGTAAGGTCGGATCGATTTCAATAAAACTCCTATGCGAAGTTAACACGGTATTTGAGATACCACAGAAAAAGTCCAAGTCTTCTTACCCCCATCCTGGACTATAAAAATCAAGGAATTGATTTTTTGTTGAAGCGATGGTCACTCTATCCAGCACATATTTTTATTGCAGTATAGCAAAAGTATTTTATGTGGGTGAAGTTGTATATGTACGTATGAGTGTTTATATTATTTTGTATTCTATACATATATTTATTTATAAATACTTCAGTCATATCCAATGAACATTAATAAAGGCATTTTTGGTCAACGGGCAATTTATCCAAACACTGCGTACCGATATCCGCTTCGATATGAGCTGACATCTCCATTAAGGAAATTAATATAATAAATCCCCTTTCAACAAAAAAAAAATATAAACAACAACAAAAAAACCACATAATGATTCGGAAAATGTAACGGGCAACAGCTACGTCTGTCGGCCGGTCGGTCCTGGAGAGGTAGCGCTCGTTGACAGGAACATAAGTGCACACAAGTTCTAGTATAATCCCTCTTCGTCGAATAAACCTCAAACAAAAATTACAAAATAAAAAAAAACAACCATCGAACTAAGGACGAAGGACGAAGGCTCCTTTCACAACATATAAGTATAACAGGACATTATTATTTCTTGGCACTTTTCATGCGTCAGTGTCAAGGTCATGTAAAATGCGATTCAATCATAATCACCACGCACAGCACCGCTCTCCATCGTGTCCTTCACAAATTTATAAGATACGTTTTACTTTCAACCAAAACCATCGTCCTCATCATGATTTTGATCAATGCCATCACAGAACCTAAAATACCACCAGATTGAGTAGACCACTCTGCTGCTACGCTGCCTTCACCATCACCATCACCTCATCATCATCATCATCATTTGCTTCCACATCTCTGGGACGTCTCTCGTTTGGTTGGGTGTTTGATTCAAAATTACACTACTCAGAGCTTGGAGCTTGAAGCATGGCTAATGGTTTTAATGTGGAATCACAAGGGAATGAAATAACCAAAAGGTAAAAGAACACCGAAGCCGTAAAGTTGCCGGTTTGTGGATGTCATTGTTGGACTTATCGAGGATTTACAAATTACCTCACACCCACACCCATTGCCACTCTCCAACCAACAACCTACGAGTACGACACTAGTATACTATACCACCGTACTTGGTAATCAAACTGTCACTCCATCCAGTCCTTGAATCCTTAGATGATATCCTCGTTAAGACGAATGTTTTTTTGTTGTTGTTGTTTTTGTTGTTTTGAGGTTAGGTCTATAGAAATTGGTACTACGTATACTCGAGATATCCAAATATCATTTTGTTGGTGTGGGCATTTGAGATTCAGGAAATAGATTACCTGACACTTTGGCCTGTGCTGCGCTGTGCAAGGACATGCGTGTGGCAGCCACCAGCCATCAGTTCATCACCCCATACACAAAACGCCCCCAATTCTTGATTTGAAAAGCAGCTTGACTTGTCAGATTATACAGAGGTAAGGTAGGCGCATGCATTACGACGACCGAGTGAACGGTGCGTGGAGTCTGATGTATGGCAAAGCTTGAGAGTGTCGATTGATTTAAATGCACAGATTGTTCGAAATGACAGATGATTGTGGGGAGTGAGATGGGGAAGTCTGATGGATTTGCCACAGGCACAGGGTTACCGGTAGAAGGTGTGTAATAGTCAGCGGGTCTAATCAATACCGCACAACGACCACCGCACCGCCTCAACAACGACAACGACAACGATAACTACAACGAGACGAGACGGTGGAATATTGTAATCGATTACACACTCGAGAAAGCAGTCTTGACAGATAGATATCTGTTCTTTAAATATAGTCGTACTTATGTAGACTTCAGGCATCATCAGGAAGGACAATGGTTTCAGCTATATAACGATGTTTTAGTTTAAGGCAATTTGAAGAGAACCATGTTTGATTGTTGTTATAGCGTAGTAAAGTATATCTTGCATGCCTACATATTGTATAAAGAGAATGCTAATGCCTTGAATGTTTTATTGGAGGCCCTTTGGGTATTCGATAGCTGTTAAACAAGTCTATAATGGATGGAATTAATCGAATATTAAGTATTTCAAACCCCATAGGTGGGAAATGTTATACTTAAGGTGTATATTTTATAGACTAATCTAGATATTCTCTATTGGTTCGAGAATTTAACCGGATGCCGAAAGTATAGTTATCTGAGGGTTCACACATCTATTTTAGATGGGTATTTACATTATTTGACCAATTTGGAAATTAGTGCTTAACACATGCCAGCGCATTTATATATAGATAATTGTATATCAAGTGACTTGAATATTGAAATAAAGTGGGTAACTTTTGACTCCTTGTTTTGTATCCTATGTATTTTTATTCCTCTATTGAATATTTGAGGAAACATGACTTAATAAAAGCTATACAAAGGTCAAAGATGTGGAAGATTTTACAACGTTATCAAAGCTAAGCAAATCGAAAATAAGCGTTCAATAAAGATGTTTGTTTATAATGTTCTAATCAATCTTCTCGTTTTGATAAATTTTAAATTAAAGAAGATTTTACACAAAGCATTTTTCAACAAAATCGGTCTTAAAAAATTGAAAGAATAAATAGATACAGTTTTTTTATCGAAAATAAGTCATTATTTCGATATTTTGAATTTTAAGAACATCTGTTCTCTGAACATTGTACGAGAAAGAAAAATATAATAAAAGTAAAGGCCCAATTTGACTTCCTTGAGGGACTCCATTTAATTAGGTTCTAGGAAGCTCTCAGCCAAGATGATAAGCAATTGAAAACACGGACATACAAAATATTGCAAATTGTATTAATTGTCTTACCTATGTTTACCCCCCACCCCCTGCAGTATAACCACGAAAACCAAAAGCAAAGATGTCAATCAAAATAGCGAGGATGTAATCAAAATCAAACGTCAATATAGAGAATAAAATTCGAGTCGGCAGAAGTCACAGCTGTTGGCGATGGCTTGGCCTCAAAAGAGCAAAAGTTGCCAGTGACGTTTTAAATAACAACAACAACAACAACACACATAAATTCTATACCTAGCAGTGGTGCCAGTGAAGTCGGTGAGCCCATTCCTGGGTGTCTCATGGATTTCTCTGGCTGTGACGATGGGGATGAGGGAGCTTTTGAGAGAACGATATCATCAGATGAGGAGAATCTTTTCATGGAAGATGCCTATCAGTTCTCCGCAAGCTAAGACTTAAATAAAATTAGGTGGCGCAATTAGTGACTTACAGCTTTAAACCATTCCTGTGTGCAATTATTGTTGTCAGGGATGGAGGAGACCAACACTTTTAAGCTTTTCATGACAAGAATTACTCTTGAAGGATTTGTCAATTCCTCGCAAGAGTCCCCGTGCAAAAAAAAAACTTTAGATAGCACAGGCAGGGATTGAAACGAAGACCTTTGACATGACAGTCCATCGCACAAACCATTATGCCACGGGTATTACAAGCAAGCTCAGACTGCTCCGATGCAAATGTCACCGTGGCGGAAAACCCAGCTACAAAGCAATTAACAAACATTACTAGCGATCCTGCGACCAAAGCCTTCACAATGTAAGGTGCCAAGGTGACCTCGACTCCGAAAGGAACTGGTGAGGAAAAGCCGATTAAAGTCTACGAAGATTAGGCAGCTAACCTACTGCATACGGCTTACCATAGCTGAAGCTAGGAGTTCACATGGACCTAATGCGATCAAGGACAAAATGGTTGGTATTAGAAAGAGGAATGAAGAAGGTAATGCAGATTCAGATTTCGGACGGATCGAGAATGCTATAAGCGCCGTATGAAGGCATGACAAAACAGATCCAAAACACTAAGCTGGTAAAGATACAAAGTTGTTAAAATGCGAAACATAATAAAAGGTGCAACTCTAAAGCTTGTTTTAAAAAATTAACTCTCCATCAGACCTAGAATCTGACGAAAGAAAGGTTAGAACACTTTTTAAAAAGACTCAACCCTGACTTTCCGAATGCGGACTGGAAAGTCATGGAGATGGAACAGCCTTTTGAGAAAGACAGGCCCATAACTTATCCTCTGTCACCTTATCCTCATTTATGTCAAAGGATAATTTTGACATTGCCCTAATCCAAGAGTCCAGGATAAATAACGGCAAAATATGTGGTCTCAAATTCTAAGACCACAAAAATATTTGTTATTTAAGGGCCCACATTAATTTTTTAATCCTCTATTCCCATTCCAGCGTCGATATGACGGTGGTAAAGTGCGAAAGAAAAGGGGCCCCATCCCTAATCCTAGCATCAGCTTACATGTTACGTGATGAAACACGACTTCCACCATCTATTACTTATGATAAACTGGTGACCTTGGCAGTTAAGAACGGATGGGCCAGCTGACCGACTGCAATGCGAATGCCCATCATATTTATTAAGGCATTCATATTGCAATCTGAACACGTCTAAACTGTCACATATCAAAGCTGTCAAATATTTTTTTTTTTCAAAATCCGATATTGTCTCTTGCAAAGAATTGACAAATCATCTAACGGTATTATTGTTTTTTTCCGGATTTAATAGAATATTGTTTACGTTCTAAATTCTAACCATATTACACAAAAATAGTTTAGGGTTGTATGTCACTGTCGCTCATATTGTTGAGTTTCTTGAAAACTTGCTTAAGGGCAAAACTAGATTTAAAGGGGTTTCGAGTTTTAAGTCTTACAAAATTTTTAATTAGATATCAATAGAACTCAATAAAATTTATTTTATTAACGTTTACATCAAATTTCTGAAATACTTAAGACTCAGAACCATTTTAATACTTAAAAGTAAAAGTAGTTTTGAAGAAACTCAATGATATGAACGTTTTCGATTTTGTATAACTAGAACAGACATATTAGAGAGGTTTGAATACCTTCTATTTACTTAAGGAAAAAGGAAAGGTTTAGAAAGAAGACATGTCGGCGTACATTGATTTTGAAATCTAGAATATTTCATTTTACATTCACGTAGTACGGCTAAAGAACGGATCTCTATACTTCACAATACGATCAAAACTTTACTCAGAGATAAACTGATGAGCATTCCTAGGAGAAAAAATAAAACCGTTAACTATTTCAGGAGAGAAATTCCGCTGGCTATGTTATTAGAGCATAGTCCATTAAAATACTGTATTATTTTCCCATAAAGTAGCAGTGTTTTTTGGTATTCCATATATAGTACAGTGAGAAATTGTCAAAAAAACGATCCGCAGTAGTCCGGTTTTTATATTTGAAAGTTGATACAATTGAATATTTGCCAGAATAATTTATCAAAAAATTCCAAAAAAAAAATAGCGAAATGCAGACCAGGGGTGAAATCGTGTAAGATTTTTGATAGTTGACTATCAAAATCAAGAAAATACGTCTGTGTAATGTGATATAACCAAACAATTTGACATAAAATAAAAACTTCAACAAGGGGGTTCGTTAGTAGACTACCACAATAACATGTGGTGTTGAAGTAAGCTTGAAAATCGCCTAAATTCTTTATATACCTGAATCGAGTTGAAATGAGCTTGATTCGCCTCGATTCCGGTCGGGGATCGGAGTCGAGTCAAAATTTGTGAAGAAAAACCTGTGTGGAAAAGTTGGTTTTACAGATATGGTCCGTTTGTGTACAAAAAATATAGTTTTGTTTTAATCAAATTTAAAAAAAAAAAATGCACATGGAGTAGGTAGCATATTCTTATATGGTGCTGAACTATTCAGTTTTTCATTGTTTAACACGAATCAAACTATCTCACTTGCACTTCATAAGAAACATTGAAACACCATTTGCATTTTGGAAAGTGCTGTCAAACTTAATCATTTTTAAATACCAAAAAGATTTATCTAATCTAAACTGAGATAAACCTTTGGTGGAAACATAGCAAAACTTAATTATATTTTCTATTGTTTTCTCTTGCAAAATAAGCCCAGTTAGTCCATTTTCATTAACAAAACTAAATAATATCAACAGTAATAGATCATGATTCCAAATCCACAACTACTCAACGAACACAGCCATCGAGACACAATTGCAATATCAATCGTACCAACATTTGAGAACGAAATCACATAATATCCATTCGAGACTCGTATAAATGTCAAAAACCCATCCGTAAAGTAAGATTCTACTTTAACTTTTATCGGAAGTATTCATACTGCGGATATTGTTTTTGTTATTCGTGTAAAATCCTACTATACTATTGATAGATTTTCCAACAAAACACGGGTAGTATATTTACAGATTGCCATCAAGTAACTAGCCTATTTCTATTTATAACTTTCAATTAATAGCTTCTGTATTAAGTTTCCCTTCATTATTGATGATATGCTATGAACTTGTAACACATTCTCATAAAAGGGAACAAATATGTATATTAACTGAACTTTGTATTGACAAGGGTCGATATTAATTTTTCTCCGGTTGGCCGTTAATGAGCTTAAATGCATTTTTAAATTAATGTGATGCAACTTTTTTCTGATGACGAGGAAGGGTGATCAAAAATTGTTATTTCTGTTTGCTGTTTTGCTTTGAGAAATATAATTAGTTTATATTATTTAATACCGAGATTTTAAAACGTTTTTAAGCTGCCATTTCATCTAATAGACATGAGAACATAGTTAAAAGTCTTTTAAAAATAGAATATTACTTAAAAATCTTATTAATATGATCATATTGTATTAGGGGTTGAAGTCGAAATGAAACGTTTATTTGAAATAACTTGTCAAAATCAGTAGTAAAATAAAAATGTACTCAAAATAATAATAATACAAAAAAAAAGAATATATAAATAAATTGCCGTAAATTTGTCGTAAAAAAGGTCATAAAAGAAAAAATTGACACGCTTAATTTTTCAAAAAAAAATTACTCCTATATGTGTAGAAGTATTTTGAATTTGTGATTTTTTTTTGTTAATAAACCTGGCATCACTTTTTCATACCTTAACACATTAACTTTGTATTCCGGCGGGATTTTTAGTATTTAAATAGCTGCCATTTAATGACTTTTTTATTACACAACTTAAATAATTGGCAATTATTTAAGCAAATGAGAAATTTAAGTGACATTTTTATTTTCGCTTAAAAGCAAGACGTTAGTGTTGCTTATTTAAAAAAAAAAAAGAAAAAAACTTGATATCAAAAACACAATTAATACTAAAATAGGGACATTTTTAAACAAACAAATGCACTTAGTCGAAATATAACCTAAAAGCGGTGAGGAACATCAGGCGTTTTTCTAAGCACAGGTATTTTACATTGGTTAAAAATGATTTTGATTTAACTTAATAAGTTCAAAAAAACTTCAACTTACGAATGACTTAGTAGTATTTTGACAAAATTTTCTCTTTAAGTGTTTCTTTTTACTTTGTCTTTTAGTACTTGACGTATTATGTTGAAATAGGCACTTCCGCTGTTTATAAAAAATAATAAAGGGTGTTCTTTTGCTTTCATGAGAAGGTTTGACGGTTTGACAGTTGAAAATATAAAACTGTGTTGACTTTTCTAATGAGTAAGGTTTAGCAAATCATAAATCGTTTAAAGCCAGAAAAACAATTCCAAATTGTGCAAATTAAATTTTCACAAAATTAATGTGTTCTCGAAGTTTGTTCATTTTACGGTGTTCAGTGATAAAGTTAGTCTCTGGTTAGATATCTTTGACCATAAGAAAAATTGCCATAAATGGGATAAGGACAATCCTCAAACCATTAACAAAAAAGAGGCTGAGATGCGACCCACACTGATAACTTCCCATCCCGTCTGTCGATTTGTCTTGCTTAAAAGTTTGTAGGTTTTCGTGTTGGGTTAAAAAAAGTTGTCAGTTGAATTATTATTAAACATTTCAAAATTACCAACAATATTTTTCATGTTTAGTTTAAAAATCTAGTTTTGTTAAATAGATTTTTAGTCGAAAACTAATTTGTACCTATTTTAGTAGCATTTCTTAAATTTTTTTATTTCTTATATAAACAAATACAAAATTGGATGAATGAAATAAATTTGAAGTCAATATCTTTTATTGTTCACGAGACACCGAGAACCGAACATCAATTTTTACCAAATTTGCGTACTATTTTTTGTAGATTTTATTTTTTTATGAAAAAACGGACTGTTGGATTTTTATCAAAAAATTACTGAATATCAAAAACTATATTTTCTGTGAAATAAAATAAGTTTGGAGCCAATATTTTTAATTTTTGAAAAGCTATTTGAGTCGAAAGTAAATTTTTACCAAGTTGTAATTTTTTTTTATTTTTTTATTTTTTGTAAAAAAAACTGTCTATTCGATTTTTCTCAACATTTTTTAGAATGTTGAAAACAATATTTCTTATAAGATAAAATAAGTTTGTAGCCTTAATCTCAAGTTTTTGAAAAGATATTTGAATCGAAATTCAATTTTTACCAACTTTTACAAAGTTTTTTTTAAGTTTTTATTTTTTGTAAAAAAACTATTAATTCGATTTTTCTCAAAATTTTTCATAATGTTGAAAACAATATTTCTTATAAGTTTAAATTAGTTAGAAGCCATTATCTCAAATTTTTGAAAAGATATTTGAGTCGAAAGTAAATTTTTACCAAGTTGTATTTTTTTTTAGGTTTTTATGTTTTGTAAAAAAAACTGTCTATTCGATTTTTCTCAAAATTTTGTCGAATGTTGGAAACAATATTTTTATAAGATAAAATTAGTTTGAAACCAATTTCTCAAATTTTTTAAAAGATATTTACGTCGAAAAACAATTTTTACCAACTTTTATAAAGTTTTTTTTTTAAGTTTTTATTTTTTGTAAAAAAACTGACAATTCGATTTTTCTCAAAATTTTTCCGAATGTTGAAAACAATATTTCTTATAAGTAAAAATTAGTTAGAAGCCATTATCTCAAATTTTTGAAAAGATATGTGAGTCGAAAATCAATTTTTACCAACTTTTGTTAAATTTTTTTTTTCGGTTTTTAATTTTTTGTAAAAAAAACTGTCAATTCGATCTTTACAAAATTTTACTGAATGTTGACAACAATATTTTTTGAAAGATCAAACTAATTTAAAGCCAATATCTCAAAGTTTTGAAAAGATATTTGAGTCGAAAATCAATTTTTGCCAACTTTTATTAATTTTTTTTTTGGGTTTTTATTTTTTGTAAAAAAAACTGTCAATTCGATTTTTTTTCAACATTTTTTAGAATGTTGAAAACAATATTTCTTATAAGATAAAATAAGTTTGTAGCCTTAATCTCAAGTTTTTGAAAAGATATTTGAGTCGAAATTCAATTTTTACCAACTTTGAGTAATGTTTTTTTTAGGTTTTTATTTTTTATAAAAAAAACTGTAAGTAAGATTTTTCTCAGAATTTTATCAGATGTCAAAAACATTATTCTTCGTTGCACAAAATTGTTTTGGAGATAAATCATTTTTTGTTCGTAAAATTTTCGAAGTGACAAATGTTTTTTTTCAGTTTTTTTGATTTATAAAAAAACCGTTAACCGTACGTACACACGCGCGCACAGACATCTTTCTAAAAATCTTTTATTTCGACTCTAGGGGCCTTGAAACGTCGAGAAATGTCAAAATTTCCAATTTGACAAATCGGACCCATTACAATAACTTCCTATGGGAATATGGCCCGATGACGCCGCCAGCCCATAAATCACACCAAACATTTTTTGATAATCACTCTTCGATTATCATTCGTCCAAATGCGGCAATTCTGCTCACTGACGAAGCCATTGAGGTGAAAATGTGCCTCATCACTGAAGATGATTCTCTTCAAAAATTGATCATCCATTGTTCGCATTTCTTGCAACCATTCTGACCATTGACAACACTTGAGTTGGTCAATTGGCTTTATTTCTCGAGTCAATTGAACCTTATAAACCTGTAAATGCAATTTTGTATGCATAATGTTCATTAACAACGAGCGTGAGAGGTGCAATTGTTGGGCACAACAACGGCAACGACTTGAGCTGGACGGCCTTTCAGTCACAATATTACATAGCAGCAATATTTTTTGCAGTACTAGCTGTAGGAGCATGCACTGGTGTTTTCACATCTCCTACAGACCCGTTTTGCTCAAATTTTTGCAAGAATTTTCCGATTGTACATTTCGATTATTACATTGACCGAAAAAATCACTTTAATGCGTTGCTCGATTGTTTATCTTTCCATGGTTTAAATTGAATTAGTCTAAAATTGAGAAATGTCAAATAAAAAGCAGAAAAAAACTTGACGTTTAGGTATGGTTCACATTCAACATCGGCCCTTAAAATTTAACCACCCTTTATGAGGCTATTTTAAGTCATTCGTCTTTTAAAAACACCCGATACTATTATTTAGTATTAGTATATTAACCGACGACGATAGTATTTTAACCTTTTATATTTATCTATTTTCTTCTATAAACATATTTCTAATGAAGCCAACAAAATATAAACAATTAAAATATTTAACTCTTGTTGAAAGACCGATATATCAAACTTTTGTGGAATTTTTTTGTTTGCTTGCTATTTTTACGAAGTATGCACATATTTTGTGTATCTTTCAATTCTTGGAATTTAATACAAACATGAACTTTGAGTAAGTAACATATTTTTTTAGCAAGGTATTTCTACAAAATTTCACTTTATATGTTTTTTTTTTTTTTTTTTTTTTTTTTTTTTTTCGCAGGAAGGTGAGAAATCTTCAGAGACACTATAAGCCCGATGCTTATAGTAGTGTCAGATTTTTACTGACTAAAACTCACCTCCCTTATCTTCTATATTATTACTACAACTAAGTCCAGCTTAACAAGTAGTTTTAGCGTCATTTTGTTCGCGTTTTGTCAGGAAGCTCCCCAACGAGAGGACCTGAAGATTCCACAAAATTCGAGTGGAGAGATTAATTTGTTTGCGCTAGATCAGAAGGTCTTGTTCGGTGCAGACGCCGAAAAACGAACGCCTCGCTAACAGATTGTTGGATTAAGTTATTACTATGATTTCTAAGTCGTGATCTTAGCTCTGTAGCAAATTTTTTAATTTCGTTTTCTACATATTTTATATTTAAATCTCTATGTAAGTCGCTATTTCTTACATACCATGGAGCATTTACTATTATTTTAAGTACTTTGTTTTGGTATGTTTGCAAAATTTGTATATTTCTTTCGTTGGTACAACCCCAAAGTTGTATACCGTACGTCCAAACTGGTTTCAGTACTTGCTTATAAATAAGAAGCTTGTTATAAACGCTTAGATTGGAATATCTTCCAATAAGCCATGTCAATTCGCGGAGTTTATTTTCGAGTTCATCGCGTTTCTTTTTTACATGAACTTTCCATTTAAGTTTCGCGTCTAGAGTCATGCCTAGATACTTCGCTTCATTAGCGTATGGAATTTGCACAGAATTTATATAAATAGGTAAGTTATATACTTTTTTATACGTAAAATTTGTGTGCGTCGATTTCGTTTCATTAAGAGCAATTCGCCATTTCTTTGTCCAATCTGAAATGCTATTTAATGCCTTTTGAAGCTTAGAGGTTGCCGTTTCTATTGAATCCGATATTGCGAGTACAGCTGTATCATCGGCAAAAGTGCCTAAAGTTGTGCCTTCTGTTTGGGGTATATCTCGGGTATAAAGAACAAACAAAATCGGTCCAAGGACGCTACCCTGGGGAACCCCAGCGTTTATTTCTTTAAACTCCGAATACTCCGTTCCTTGTTTAACTCGAAAGAATCTATTTTCTAAGTACGATTCAAGAGTGTTATATATTTGCTCTGGAAAGACTTTTAATTTATGTTTTAGCCCGTCATGCCAAACTTTGTCAAAAGCTTGGGAAACGTCAAGAAATGCAGTTGAGCAAATCTTTTTTTCTTCAAATGCTTTTTCAATTTCGTTAGTTATTCGGTAAACCTGATCAATTGTCGAGTGATTATTCCGGAAACCGAATTGGTGGTCGGGAATTAAACGTTTTTCTTCAATAATTGGTAGCATTCGTTTAAGAAGCAATTTTTCAAATATTTTAGATATAATTGGTAAGAGAGAAATTGGTCTATACGATTTTTTCTCATTCGGTGGCTTACCCGGTTTGGGGATCATTATTACTTCGGCGACTTTCCATTGCGTGGGTACGTAAGCAAGTCTTAAAGCAGCGTTAGTGAGCTGTAAGAGCTTAACCATTGCTTTTTTAGGCAACTCTTTGAGGACACGACCGTTAATCAGGTCGTAGCCAGGAGCTTTATTATTTTTCTGCCGTTTTATTTCCTGGACAAGTTCAGTCAAAGTAATATTCCTGATAGAAAAATTTTCCGGCGCTGGTTGGAGCTCTCCGTCATTAGTCAGAAACTCTTGACCATCGAAAGGTTTGAACGTTTCCTCAAGGTGCTTAGCAAATAAATCCGCCTTTTCCTTATCAGTTTTTGCCCATTCAGAATTATTTTTTCGAATAGGTGCCGACATTATTTGAGGCTTTTTAATACCTTTTATCGTCTTCCAAAGAGAATAATTCGTTTTTTTGTCTGCTGTTAGGCTTTCAAGATAGGCAGAATTCTCGCTGTTTTTAAAATCTCGTAACAAATTTTTAATCTTGTTTGATAAAAAGTTGACGACACTTTTATGCTGAGGAGCACGTGATTGCTGCCATACTTTTCGAGCTTTTCGTTTTTCGCGTATCAATTCTTTTATATCTTCTGGAATTTTTTCTTCGTATTGCCTTGACTTTTTACTACAGATCGGAGTATTATTCCAAGCTGCTTCTTGAACAATATTTATAAATTTTTCTGTTTCATCTTCTAACTCAAACGGAGTTTGCAAAGAGACGTTCAGTATAATTCTATTTTCGCAATCTTCTTTGAATTTATCCCAATTTGTGTTATTATTTGTTAAAATTAGGGGCTTTTCTTTTTCGATTACGTTACTGTTTATTGTTAAGATAACGGCCGAGTGATCCGTAGAAAAATCGAAGTTATCATCTACTGTCATATATTTTCTGTTCATGCCTCTTGCGATGAAAAAGTCAACAAGATCGGGTGTTTTCGCTGTATCGGTTGGCCAATACGTTGGTTTTCCTGATGAGAAAAATTCAACGTTACATTCAATACCCGCTTTGTATAGTTGTCTACCCTTCGTCGAAATGCAACGTGATCCCCAAAATGAATGTTTCGAATTGAAGTCGCCGCCAATAATAAATTTTGGACCTAAAGCGTTGAAAAGATCTTTAAAATCGTTTTTGTCTATCTTGGACCGAGGAGGACAGTAAATAGACGCAATATTAAAAAATACGTGTCTAACTTTTATGCTAACGGAAGTAACTTGCATTGTATCGAGCTCGATATTTATCTCAAACGAATGATTGATATTTTCTCTGATAAATACGGAAGAACCACCCCTTGCTCTTTCGGATGAATGGCATGCGTGGTAAGCCGAATAACCTTTAATACTTAAATTTGAGTCTTTTTTCAAATGAGTTTCAGAGATCAAACAAATATCTATTTTTTCGTTAAGTAGAACCGTTTCTAGTTCTTCGATTTTTGCGGTAAGTCCGTTCGCGTTCCATGTTATTATTTTGAGTTGTTGGGACAACTGATCCATGTTTACGGTAAATTTGGTGTTTTAAGAGCCGCCGACTCAAATTTGTCCAATTTCTCAAAAATAATTGTGTTAATTCTCCCTTGTTCTTCTAATCGTTCAAGTATAAGGGAAAATACATTTTGAACGGAGTCAGGTTTAATAGTTTTAGGTTTTTCGGGCGCCGTGACTTGAGCGTACGTGTTCGTCTTTTTTGTTTTTATGTTTTCTGAGGGTAAAACGTTTTCATTATTTTTCCCGTCCGTTTTACTCGACGCTTGAGTATTAGTCTTGGTTTTTAATTTTAATTCTTTGTTTTGCTTTGAGGTATTTTTTTTAGTTTTCTTACTAAATTCTTCGCGCCTCTTTAACATTTCCTTTGCGACCTCACAGCCACGGTAATTTGCTGGATGATTACCTTTGCAATTCGCGCATGTAGCCGGAGTTTCTTTTTTAAGACGGCATACATCAGTCATGTGCTTTCCCGCGCATTTAACGCAAACGGGGTCCTTCTGACAATAAGCTGCTGTATGGTTAAAACCTTGACATCGCTTGCACTGAGGAATAAGGCGTTTGTTCTTTCTTAGTGGTTCGATTTTTACAACAATATTCATTATAGTTTTAATATTATAAACATTGTCTACATTTTCATTTTTATCGAAGCTTAGAATAAAAAGCGGAAGAGCGCGTTTTATATAAGCGGTTTCGATTCCTTTTTCTCGCTTCAAAAGATTTGTTGCGTCAAGAATCTTAAATCCTTTGGTTTTTAAGTCCGAAAGGATGTCTTCTTTTGAACAAGAGGGATGAAGTCCTCTAGCAACTACACGTAAAGGTCTTTCTTCTTTAATTGAATAACTATACCATTCAATTTTTTCATCGCTGAGTTTTTTTGACAGTTTTCTATAAGAATCTGAATCATTTACGTTAATTTTCCACGTATTATTGTGAGTGGATGTAGCTTTGAAATTCTTTTGCACCGTTTCTTTCAGAATAGGAAGAATTTTGTTATAATCCGCTTGACCAACGATGTTTATCGGTGGAGGAAGTTTCTTATTCGCAGAAAACTGATCTTTCTGTGTAATTTTATTTGGTTTTGGCTGATTTTGAGACTTAGGCGAATGTTCAGCCTTCCGTTTTTTACAAGGTCTACTTTTTTCAGTTTCCCGAGCAAGTTCATCTTCATCAGTTTCATATTCGTGCCGATCTCGATGTTGTGGACTTAGAGTATTTACTTTCATGTTTTCAGAAGTTTTTAACATCTTGTTCTCTTCACGAAGACTTTCGACTTCTTTTTTAAGCTCTTCGTAGAGTCTTATCATTTCGTTCAGCTTCTTTTGCAGTTCACAATTGTCCTGCTCAAAACTGTTTGTTTTCGGTGAGTCGCTTTTAGTGCCTTTTGGCACAACCGGTGGACTCTTTCTGCCGGTAACTCTCGGTACAGATGGAGGTGATCGAGGGACCTTATGCGCTTTCGCGAAAGGATTTATCAAATGCAATATACTTTATATGTATATACAAATAAAGTTTAATTGAATGGAGAACTTTGTGGAAAAATAGCATTCATAATTTTCAATTAACTCAACGAATATTTTAAAAATTTCTACCGGACACAAAATATAGTATCCGTCTCATGTAAATTGTCTAGCTATAAAAGAATTTTTTATAATTCTCACTTAACAACTTAAAAAGTGTTAAGAATCTTTTCAATGGTTTCCTATCACAAGACTTTTCTATTTAAAAAAAAATGTATAATGTAGACATTATATATTAGAATAAGCTTGTTAAGTCCAGACTGACTGCAAAAAAAAATGTTTACCTATCGTAATGAAATTCCACCGACATACAATATCTAATTGATTAAGAAAATTGTCAGGAAATTAAATACAAAATTCTTTACATTTTATCCCCACAACGACTCGACGGCGACCACGTCGACGAGAGTCGATAAAGTATACCTATACCTACTTCTAAGACTTTCAAAGCCAGCAACAATGGATGAAAAAAAAAAAAAAAAACATAATAACTATTCACTATCAATAAGGCTTCTTTGAATTGCCCATTCACACATAATCCTTTCCTCATCAAAGCTTTCCTTTCGATAAAAATTACCATCAGAAGCAAACAAACAAAAGAAGAAAATAAAACAACCTTACTTAAAGCGCTTTTGGTCTAACTTTAGTATATATGTATGTATGTATATTTAATGAGTGGAAGGCTCTATAGTTCTATACGTTTTCCGCTTTCGTCACATAAGCAACATCACAATGAAATTGAAAGTGTTAATTAAGCCTTGAATCATGGTGAAATCAACCCATTTATGTAGCTTTAAAGGAGGCTGTTTAAAGGATTTATTAACAACAACAAAACCATAGAGTGGACTTCTAGAATTGTGGTGACCAGTTGTCATGTATTTTAAGGATATTTCTAAGAAAAAGAACTTAATTCGACCTTTTTGTTTTAAAATAAATCAAAGATTTAAACATAGAAACATTTTATCTTATCAGTAAAAAGTCTACATAACAAGGTTTAACATTGAAATTAAAGTAGGTTATCTGTTTAAATATATTTTGCAAGTTAAATATTATCAAAAAGCAAATATACAAATATAACATTAAAAAAAATCTATAAATAGTACGTATACGTCACAGTGTACCATAGAATATTTGATGAAACAACTACATCATGTAAATAAATAAATACATATATATATTTTATGATTAAAGAAAAATTAGTTAAAAATTCGAGATAACAAATAAAAAATTTTAATAATTTATTTAAAAGTCTGAATCTTGTTAAAACAATGAATTGGAGTTTTAAAGATCTTACATGTATTTGAAAACTTTTTGTTCCAAAAAGAGGTTTCATTTTCAATAATTCACTATTTGCTCAGCTATCGACTTTTAAGATGTCTTTTTTAGAAATGTAACAATTAAAAACTACGCCATTACTCACAATGGAACGATATACTCTTAAACAATGCACTGAGACTGTTAAAATTAGCAAAAAAAAAATGGTAAAAATTTAGTAGTCACTACTTGTTTGCAAAAAAAATGTTCCTGACCGTGTTATATCTAGAAGACTGTTGATGACAATTTAACACTTTAAGACTTTGTTTTTTTAGAGTCACGTGGAAGATAAGGTCTCTTCCAATGTTCCACAACCTTTATGTTATAGGGGATATACAACAGTGAATGTGCGAATTGATTATGAAAAATTTTCTAAGAAGGATAGTCATGACAGCCATTTTCTTAATATAATTAGTCCTAGAAATAAACATTCATTAATTTCTTTTATAAATTACTTGTGTATATCAAAATGATACCTATTATTGGAAAACATATAGAAAAATATTAAACTGTTGCTGATACAAGAGAAAATATTACTTAATGGCTAGAAGTATTAAAATTTGCATAGTTTGACAGAAAGAAAAGTCTTATACACAATTTTTAGGATCGTATGTGTAGAAGGCACCACCACCTGTGCAGCGACTAAACTAATTTGGCCTAATCTTAGCGCCAGGCGCTCAAAACAATTAATCTCTCTGAGTAGATTGCACATTACATTAGCTACGTTTTAGGTGTCCTGACTGGGCATTTTTGTTAACGAGATTTTTAGTATAAAACCAATTTTTAAATTTTAGTAGCATTTCTTAAAAATTTGTATTCAATAACTTCTATTGTTCACGAGACATCGATAACCGAACATCAATTTTTACGAAATTTGCGTACTATTTTTTGTAGATTTAATTTTTTTTATAAAAAAACGGACTGTTGGATTTTTATAAAAATTTACTAAATATCGAAAACAATATTTTCTGTGACATAAAATTAATTTGAAGCCAATATTGTCACGGTAAAAATTTACCGCGACAAAAGTCATTCTTTCATTTATCCCATTCCTTGTTCCTTCCTTGCCATTTCTTTCTTTCTACAGGTGTTTCCGTCAAATGTACTGAGAGAGAGAAGGGCAGCCATGGTCCATCAGCCATTGGTTCACTCTCTCAGTATTTTGACGAAACAAGAATCATCGATATCAATCTTGATACCGAACGTGGATAACCGATTGTGACGGACAGACGGGCGGTCTGATCCAACAGAGAGAGAGCGTGGGTGACCATTGGCCCCAGCATGCAGCTAGATGTAACTCATTTTGAGAATGGCCGAGAGCCCATCATACATTTTCATTAACTCACACGTTCTAAACTCTTCTCACTATTGTACAAAATGGAACGCTATTCGCTTATCCCTCAACCCCCAAAATCTAACACAAGCCCACCGACGTAGTTTTATTTTTTTTGTAATCGCGTATAAAATATAACTGCCAACTTTTCCTTCGAAATTATATACATATTCTTTAATCAAGATTCCTTCCATCATTTTCGATTTCTTCTCGATTTTTTTTGTTGTATTATTGTATTCTAGATTCGGAGGGGACTAATGTATTCATTAATTCGAAGTAGAATTCTTGAATCCTGGTATTTAACTTTCTGTTTGGCTTTCTCGAAAGAAATAGTGGGAAAATGGCTGAACACACTCATTGAGTTTGCCGCCCCTGGAAGTGACACCAGCGGTCGGCGAATTCAGCGATGACTGTGTATAAGCCGGGAAGTTATGTGTGAGTAGGTAGGACGGCTGGATTTCAAGAGCGTCGTCGGCTCACTTCAGCAAATAAGCTGAATGATGCTGAATTATGACGTGATCGAAGTCCGCGCGTTCCGATTGGCCGAAAGCATTGGTGAATCAGTAAAGAAGAGGTTTGGATAGACATCGAAAACCCTGGAAGGATCACTTCTTTACTGACGACAAGAAGATCGACATATATAATTTTTGGAAGAAAGTCAAGTGTCAGAATTCAAGAATTTTATTTCGAGGTGTTAAAAGAAAAAAAAGAGAAAAAAAAGGTCGAGAAAGCCTGTAAGGGAAAGGAAAAAAATTAAAGAAGAAAAATCGAGCAGGAGTATCTAGAAAGTGTGGATGAAGGGAGGAAAGTTGGAAAAGGAAGGAAAAAGAATTCAAAGAGGGTCTAGTTGGCAGGAAATAACAAAAAAAAAAAGTTAAGTATAGTGGTTTTTATTATTTTACGTTTAAATCGTTTTATTGTGCACAATTTTGGAAAAAATCAGAAATCGGTTGACTTGTGTTCCGTAAAATTTTCTCGAAATTACGAGACGCGTGACCCGTTAAACTTTTCTTTTGTCTGTTCGGGACAAAGCAATAGCGGTCCATTTTACTTTGTTCAAATTTCCATTGTTCTATTTTTCTTTTGTTCTTGAAAAGATCTTGGGTTTTACTCCTATTTAAAAAGGTTTCCCAAGCAAATCAGTTTTAAAATTAATAAAAAGATAACACAAGATAGACAATATTCTTCTTATTTAAAAGTGCTTTTACCGTCGGTTCCGCTCCGAAGGTTTGCAATTTCCTTTAATTTTTCAAAAAAAAATTGCTGTCGCCCTTTTTACTTTTCAGGTCTTACGCCCCTGTGGTAATCAAAATCATTTCGATCAATTTAATTGATTTATAAAAATAATTTATTCGATCCATAAAATTAATTGGTGTAACCCAGCCCTTTGATCTAGCCGTGGTGGTAGCATTGGAAGTGCTACCTGTGCCACCTTATCGTCGTTTCCTTTGGTTTGACATTCGTCTGATAACCAATTCATAATTCGTATATTATCTCGTGCGCCGGTCGTGTTTTAATTTCGTCGTTTTATTTCTCGTAAAGTAATAATTAAATAAGTAATATAATTGTTCGGTTCGTCGCGGAAAAAGTGCAACAATATTTTCAATTTTTGAAAAGATATTTGAGTTGAAAATCAATTTTTACCAACTTTTTTTTATTTTTTGTAAAAAAAAACTGTCAATTCGATTTTTCTCAAAATATATTTCTTATAAGTTAAAATTTGTTGAAAGCCAAAATCTCAAATTTTTGAAAAGATATTTGAATCGAAAATCAATTTTTACCAATTTTAGTAGCATTTCACAAAAGTTTTTATTCCTTAAATAGGTAAACAATACAAACTGGATGAATGAAATAAATTTGAAGTCAATATCTTCTTTTGTTCACGAGACATCGAGAACCGAACATCAATTTTTACCAAATTTGCGTACTATTTTTTGCAGATTTTTTGTTGGATTTTAATAAAAAATTTACTGAATGTCGAAATTATATTTTCTGTGAGTAAAATTAGTTTGAAGCCAATATTTTTAATTTTAAAAATGATATTTGAGTCGAAAATCAATTTTTACGAACTTTTAATAATGCTTTTTTAAGGCATTTATTTTTTTTAAGAAACTGTCAGTTTGATTTTTCTAAAAATTTTATCGAATGTTCAAAACAATATTTCTTATAAGATAAAAGAGATTATTTCGAAAATCTATTTTTACCAACTTGTATTAATTTTTTTTAGGTTTTTATTTTTTGCAAGAAAATTGTAAATTCGATTTTTGTCAAAATTTTAAAATTTACTGAATGTTGAAAACAAAAATTTATCGTAAGAAAAAATTAGTTTAAAGCCAAAGCCAATATTTCAAAGTTTTGAAAAGATATTTAAGTCGAAAATCAATTTTTACCAATTTTGTTTATTTGTTTAAAGGTTTTTAATTTTTTGTAAAAAAAACTGTCAATTCGATTTTTCTCAAAATGTTACTGAATGTTGACAAAAATATTTTTTAGAAGATAAAATTAGTTTAAAGCCAATATCTCATAGTTTTGAAATGATATTTGAGTCGAAAATAAATTTTTACCAACTTTTATTAATTTTTTTTTAAGTTTTTATTTTTTGTAAAAAAAATGTCAATTCGATTTTTTTTATTTTGACTCTAGGGACCTTGAAAAGTCTAGAAATGTAAAAAATTTCAATTCGACAAATCGTATCGATTACAATAATTTCCTATGGGAAGTTAAAAATTAGAAGACTTTTGGATAGGTCACTTAGGAATGACTCTGCTTTCGAACGCAGCTGGTTGTTAAACTTCTTTCGTTTTTATTGAAATATTCTATGAAACAACAAAAACACGTATTTTCCTCTTCTAATACCACATTTTAACTAACTTTGCCTAAGCTGTCCACTCTTTAACTTTTAAAGGGTTTCCAATACTAAGATAAATTTAAGTTAATAAATGGTGTCAAATTACAATATAGGGTACAATTGGTTTTTCGGTCTCGAAAATAAAAGCTAAATTGAATACACCCAGCGATAAATTTTTGAAGAAAAGATTCGCAATATGTAATTTTGTTGAGGTTATATTTCAGATATATTGACCGCATTTTTGGCAATTCTATTTTTTTCAATTCGTCATGAGCTCGGGATAAAACCTAAACGTGTCACATAATTTTGGTGGCCAATTTACATCGCCAAAACGCAACCAAAAAATTTCTCATAAAATAAAGCTATAATTGGTCGTGTTGTGTGGCCCAAATCTTCAAGTCTTGATCTTTAATCACGGTGCAAAAAAATTGGTAGGACACGTTCAATAACTGCTAATGCCCAAAAATCAATTTATTCCGAACATCAGCACTTCCAGCAGCAACATTTTCGACAGAGCTTGCATTACGATGATGCACAGATCTTACGACTTCAGTAACGCTTCCACTGTCTTTCAATTGTTTGCGTACTCAATCGATTATGACTGCCATAAGCATGGCTTAACGCACCAAATTTGACTTAATTTTATACACTACTTTCAAAATGTATGCAGTATTCAGGATCGAATTTAAATAACCTTACTTACATTTGTAATGCTTTTTCTGAGTTTTTTAAATGGAATTATATCAATTCAAATGGTAACTTTACTTTTTCTGATGAACAGTCTATTAGCAATACAATTTGTACTCAAACAAATAGTACCTCCACGGTTTCGTATCTGGTAGATCCACTCCTTCGATATTATCAATTCTCACTAATTATGTAGTGAATGAAATGCAGAAGGGTCACCAAGTGGATGTTATTTACACAGATTTCGCTAAGGCATTTGACAGGGTGCATCACCATATTCTGTTGAAAAAACTTTAAAAAAATCGGGTTGCATTCTAATTTGTTTAACCGGTTAAAAACGTATTTAACTAAACGTTGTCAATATGTACATATTGATTCAAATCTATCAAAAATCAATCAATCAAATCCTAAATCAGGAGTTCCCCAGGGAAGCCATTTAGGTCCGATATTATTCCTCGTTTTCATTCACGACTTACCTAATGTACTTCAAAACTCAGTGTGTATCCTGTTTGCAGATGATCTGAAAATTTGTATATACGCATACAAAATACAAGCGATTGTGATCTTTTGCAAAATGAAACCAACAGACTTTTTCACTGGTGTAAGATAAATCAATTAAATCTGAACATTACTAAATGTCAATCACTTTCTTATACTCACCGCCAATTATCGATTGATTATAATTATAACATTGGAAATCATATGCTTGAAAAAGTTTCTTCAAAAAAAGATCTTGGAGTTATTTTTGACCATAAATTGAACTTTCACAAAATATTGAATTTTTAGTTAACAAAGCGAATTAAATGCTTGGCTTTATTTATCGAAACTCTGTTGACTTTCATAATCCGTATACGTTGAAGAGCCTTCTTATAAGATATGTAAGGTCAGTTCTAGAATACTGCTGCATCATTTGGAATCCTTTGTATAACATCTATAACCGTAGAACAGAAGCAATTCAAAAAAGATTCACACGATATGTGCTTAATAAATTAAAATGGAACTTTGAAATGCCCTCTTACATTGTTAGATGTCAACTTACTGGTATTTAGTCACTGAAGAACTGAAGGAAGATGAATGCGATAACTTTTATTCCTGACATTTGATTTGAGAAATCGTTTCTTATTTCGCGAAAACGCTCATAGAGCGAACAATTCCTTCAACGAACCATTAACTCGAAATGTTAGAAAAATTAATAACTTATTAAATTATATTGACTTTAATTTTCATATTAATAGAAATGCATTCAAATATATGCTTAGTCTTTCCATACTTAGTATATAATAGAATATTTTAAATATAACTTGTGTTATTCATTAGTCTATTTAAGTAAATAAATGTTCTTAGTAACTTTTGATTGATTTCAACGCGTTGTTTGACTGTTAAACGCTGCATTATCGTAAATAAATAACAATTTGACTAATATTGTGACATTTCAAATGACAGTTAAGTTGACAGATGCCAAATACCAGCGCTACCAACTTGAAACAGAGAAGGAATTTCCCTTTTTTTGGAAAACTATTAAAATAAATCTAAGTGAAGATTATTAAAATTATTCTGATATTTAATTTAACTAGCTGCATCTTGCACATTGAATGCTTTTAGAATAAAATGCTTTTAGAGTTCCCGGTCTTTTTACCGAGTTTTGATCTTTTTTTTTAAATTTTGTCATGAATGTCTCTAAAAATGTTCCTTTATTATTTGTTTAACATTAAAAGTATGGTCACCGCGTAACCATGCATCAAAAGCAACCTACCTTAATATGCTACAAATTTATTCTTCAATGGAAAAAAAACCCTTTGAAGTACATAGTTAAATGATGTCTAACGTATCCCGTTTATATTAAAATGACTTCCTGTATGCATACGATGCACGAACACCCATCATATAGTCAAAAAAAAAAAAACCAGTTCTCCAAAGACGTTTTTATAGTTAAAGAAATGAAAATTCAACAACAACGAAAAAAAAAAGAATAAAATAATAAAACGATTTCCACTTAAAAGAATTGGAACAATAACCCCGGTCGAGTACCTTGTTGAGTTCAGAATTCTGTGCTTCTGTGCATTAGATGGTACTACATACATACTTATATATATATAATTTTTGTATAGCTGGAATGGAACAGACATCATCAGTTAACAATAGTGCTGTAGTTGCAACAACATCAGAGGCAGAGCTCTGAGCTCAGGAGCAAAGAGCTCCAAGAACCACCCATGCGGTACAAAAACAGACAATCTCTAGGATAGTTTTTTTATTTCTTGGAGTAGCTATGTAGCTACCTAGCAGCGCAGCAAATAAGATAGAAAAGGGTATCTAAGTCTTTTGTGAAATAAATACAAAAACATTCACATAAGAACGGCACCATTGCTAAATGATCTCGTGTTTTTGCAACTTTCACAGTACTCTACGAATCTACGAGTATCAAGAGCATACTACCAATTATACGGAAACAATAAGTCAATTTAATGGATGGCTTCACTATGGTGTATCATTTGCACACAAGAAGTTGTGAAAGAATAAAGAAGAAAACAAATTATTAAAAATACACACAAAAAAAAAACACCTAGAGCAAATTACTTTGGATGATAACATCAGGACCGCCATTAGTACTTTGTTAAAGTGTAACAGGCCAAAGGGCCCTAGAGTCTAGAGTAGATGGTCGTTGAGTGTACTTTGAATTGATTGTTTATTGTGCATTGATTAATAATTTGTTTCTTAGATCTTCGGGAATCGAACCAAAAACCAATTGGGAATTCAAAAAACACACACTTTCTTAAGGTGTCAAAAACAGAACTTTAAAAAAAACACTAACTCTATACATTTTATTCCTTCCGATCTTTTCAATTCAGGTGATTCCTTCTCACGGACTGACTGATTTTTTTATGATTTATCCCTCCAGCTTCTCACAGACAAAAAAAGTTCAACAAATTTTCAAAATATGTCTTGTCTCTTTCTAACATTGAATTCCATAGGTAGGGCTTAACCGTTTGTTAAAAAATTTTCATAATGGTGGATTCTTCTTTAGTTGCAGCTACAATTGATTTGTATCAGGCGATGTTTAAAAAACGCTGGGTTTACGATTATCTTAAACACCTAAAAGAATGTAGTCTTTTGTAAATGCAATCAATATAAATCATTAATTGCACTTGAAGATTTCATTCATTGAATTTATCTAGAGATTGGGATTGGGCAATTATCAATCATTTAACCTTAAAAAGATTGTAATCAGTTGTTCATTTGAGACATCATACATATTTTTGCATTCATTTGACGTCATTGTAATTATAAGCATTAACTTCAATACATTATTGCAAAGACTTTAAATGAATTCAAAGACTGTAATTGAATACAAAGACATCAAGAGAATTCAAATAAACACATAAACTCTCAAATGATTCCAATAAATTGATTACATTCAAATGATTGCAATTTTTTTTGAAGGTCAAATTTTTGGTGATTGCAGAATTTGAAGTCTCAGTCATTCATTAAATCATTAAATTGAAAAAAGATCGCATTCACAAAAGATCGCATTCGCAAAAGAGTGCATTCTTTTACAAGCCTTTTCGTTGAGGAATTTTTGATATGACAGCTAGGTTCTCCATTTCACTTTCATTAGGAATAAAATCGATCGAAAATAAAATTCGGTGTTCCAAAATTCGATTTTATCGATTTCAATTTCGAATTTATCGAAATCGAAACAAAGTGAATTTGAATTTTTCCACAGTTCGATTTTTTTCGATTTCCGAGCGATTTCAAATCGATCTTGTTCATTTGATGTGAAATAGTGAAACAAAAGAGGCGTGATTAAAAACATATTTTTTTAAAAGTTTATTGCACTTAAAACATATTAAAAACAGGGGTAAGCACAAAAATACTGCACAGGGGGCAATATTTATAAATTTTATGGATCAGCACAAGGATATCGCTAGAGAATTTATGAAAGGAGATCGAGTTGTCACGGAAGCTTTGTTGAAGAATTTCAAAACCCAGCTCAACAGACATGGCCCACTGCAAAAGGCCGCGAGTGGTTGAAAAAAATTAAATAATAATAAAGAACTAGCAACATGGCACATTTTTTATTGAAGGTTTAGACAGACTGGAAGGGTTCAATAAGAAAGAAACTATCGCATAACAAAGTCGAAAATGCATCAACTGGAGGGGGCGCCTTAAACAAATTTGTAGTATCATCACCAGGAAGATGCAGTAGCTAAAATCTACGGTATATACATTGTCGTTAAGGGAATTCCTTCGTCTTTTTATTTTTACTTGTGCATATTTATTCATTTCAGTCTGCAACACCAAAACCGTTATAAAATATGTAGTAATTAATTAGTACTTTTATATTTTTAAACGCGTTAACAATACAAAAAAATATGTACAAGAAAACAATTTACTAAAATAAAAATACTTAAATAATATACCAAATGACGGATGTCAGCTGTTTTCAGTTTCATGAAAGGTGATTTCGAAAACAAATTCGGAGTAACCCAACCGCCAGAACTGAGGCCCTACTCTTTTTAATGCATTTCGAAAGCAAATATTTTCGAAAACGAATATTTTGTACTCTCTATTTCTAATGCGGATAAGAAATCTAGTACTTACGGAATGACAAATCCGCATTCGGATTTTTCGTACCTGGCAATGCGTTTCCGAATGTCATTAGCGTTCGAAAACGGAAATTTTGATTCTACACCAAAGAAATAATGGATTGCATTTCGAAGATCATTTTTAAAGGACACAAAAGGAAAATTGTGTTAAGTTGTGTGAAATAGATAAAATGTAAGTAAGGAAATAATGATTTTATTAAAAATTTAAGCAAATAAATTTCATTACAGGGAATCATCAGCGAAAAATGTGCATACCAAACAAAAGCAATTTGAAATTATGGTGAAATTCATGTGTGCTCATCCGGATTTAGCCAAGTGACATTTGAACGCCTTGGACGCCAGAAACACTTCAAACAATTTGTGAGAAAGACTATCGTCTTCTTCAAATGCGGAAGGACCACCAATGCGAGACGGTGTCGGCTGGAAAAAAGTTCTACGTTCAACTCGTTCTTCTCTATTTTCTTCATCCATCCACAGCGCAACCGAATCCATTTTATTAACTTTTTTTATTTTATTTCTTTAAAAATTAATTTTAACTTCCTCGTCTTGTTTGTGATTTGTTTTGATTTTTTTTTTTCGTATTTTTGCTTTGACACATCTTATGAGAAATACTTCGAGACTCGGCATATCTATTCTATAAATAGAAAAAAGTACTAGATGATTGTTTTGTTCGATTCGAACATTTTACAGAGTACGAATTCATAAACGAATCGAATATCAGATTCGATTCGGATCGGCTTTCGAAACGCATTACAGAGAAGGGCCCCAGAACACTGAAAATGAATCCTAAAGTTAAAATAAAGTTAAATGATTTATACCAAAAATTATTTTTTTTTCTCTATAAAGTAAAATTAGATGTTGAACTTCCCTTAAATAGTGATCTTTGTCTTATGGAACGACTAATGCAGCCCTATTAAACTCAATATACTAAAAATTGGGCGATTTAAGAAATCGCAAGTAAATCACACTTTGATATCTAACAAATCTTGTTAGTTTTTTACTTAAAATTACTTTTGCTTATACAAATTGCTTTAATGGTACTAAATGTGCACTCAGGCGGTATAAGGAACTGAGGTGGCCCTGTATATTTCACTTTAAAGTTTACTGGATTATGTAATAATAATGATGATGATGATGGTGATGACAAATCTCTTAGATATCGTTTACAGAGCACATCTCAAATAATCTCTGACTATTTTTCTTATTTTTTTCTTTTTACTTTCAAAACATTTCATGCGTTTTAAAGTTGTATAGTAAAAATAAAATTACGAAATAGAAATCAGTAGATTTTGCCTGTGGTTGCCACAGAAACTTAGGAAAGTTCTAAAGTTTTTATAGCTCGAAGAAAATGTTTTACTTAAAAAGTGAAATTTTATTTTATTTTTTGTGTAGAAAAAATCTAATCTAATTGTAATTTATGTAGAAAGATTATACAGAAATATGTATGTTAATATGAATATAGGAAGTTAAAATATTTCATCCAATGATTTTGTTCACAAAATAAGTTTAAAGTAATGGACTTTTTTAATTCAATATTTAAGTTAGAAAATATTTATCAGAATGACAGGATATAAAGTTGGAAGAAAAATTAAAACGACTTTAATAGCTGTCAAAAATTGTTTAAAATTTCTTTTTTTTGGCAAACGTCAAAAACATAAGCAGGACAATTTGTTGACATTAAACTCATTTAAAATTAATTATAAGAATCAAATGGAAAAATAAGATTGAAACTTGTTTCAATCTCTTTGTAAACCAAAATTAATTTGGAAAACATGGACTTTGTTTCACTCTACAGGGTGTCTTTAAAACCTCCCAAGAAAATGAAACAATGGGATCTTGAGTCAATTTTAACTGGAAAAACTTCATAGTTAATTTTGTTCGTTTTCTTCTCTTTTTCTACAACTAATTGGAACTTCTTCAGCCTGGTTAGTAATTTTTAAAATGTATACCTTTGTACATATTTTAAAAAAGATATGCACCATTTTAATTCTATTCTAAAATTAATAGCATTCTATATTCGTAAAATATTTTAAAAAACTACTAAGAATTTTCCATTCACAATCGTTTAGTAATTTTAAGGTTTCGAGCATTTTCAATGTCGGTTTTCCAAAGTAAGTTATCCTTAGTTATACATATTAAATATATGAAAGAAGTCTTTCTTCGAACGTAGGCTGCAAAGTGTGCAGAAATGGTCAAACTTCTCATTATAGTGGGATAACATAGGGAGTCATGAAAGTAGTTTCTTTGGTTAAAATTAGAATTCAGTTGACTATACAATATTCTGCTTTCTGACTCTCGGGCTTTAGTTAAGAATGATTTTTGGGTGTTGTTTTCGTTATCTTGGATAATATGGTATAGTTGATTTTTTAAATTACTAAGGTTGTTAATGTCGACGTCTAAGGTTACTCCAAAAGCGTTACCAATGTTTGTCCAGTCTCCATTCCTTATATCGTACAAAAATAATTGTTTAGCAATTCTTGAGTCATCGTATTGACTACACATTTTAATTATGTAATTAGCCTGCAAGTTAAGTGTGCCTGTTGATAGTTTTGACCAGTTTATAGGAACAGTTTTTTTTTGAATACAATTTCTAAACATTTTTCCACGAAAGATTGACTAAGCTTTCAGAACTTTTTTGCTTTTCTGTAGGTTATTGACTTAAATTCAGTGCTTTATTCAAAATAACTTCCAAATACCTAACCTCCATAACTGTTTCATTGTCTTTCTTGTTGTATTTTAACAGATCGTGTAAAAACCACAATTTTCAACTTATCAGTATTGGTTGTCAATCAATATCACTAACAATAGCACGATAAACGATTGATCATTAATTGCTAAACTACTAAATCGTTTATAAATATAGAAAATAATATTGAACTCAGTAGGCAGCCCTGCTTTACTCCTGCATATATCTTTTTCAAACCAATCTGAATTTGATGAACCATTTTAAACTGCTGCATTGATATGTGCGTACATTTCTTTGATCACCTTATGAATTTTAAAGATTTTCCAAGTTGTCAAAGTTTATAGAATATAACAGCTGGCAGGTGGATTAGAATTTATTTCTGTTCAACCCATTTTTCCAATCTTTTTACCAAGACTCGCTATAAAATATTTTTGCATTTTTATTCATAAATGATATTTCTCTTTAATAAATTACAGAAAATAATAACATCAAACTAAAACAAAAAAGTTAAAAATATACTCTATTGCAATAAAAACATTTCTACGGCAAGTTTGAAGAACTATAAACATTTCGTTTTTCAGACTAAAAAACAAACCAAGAATTGGTACAAATTTGTTCCAAAATTATAAAAATCGTGATAACTTAATCGAAAAGGTAACGAAAATGACAAAATAATCTATTAAGTTTTTTGCGTTAAAAGGACCTAAAAAGGACGAAGTCTTTGAGACACCCTGTATATCTTATTAGTTATTTTAAACTGTCAAAGTTGTTTTATGATATAAATATTGAATTTAAGTATTTTTGAAGTTCAATATTTTAACAGCTAATCCAGCCTCAATTTAAATTGTCAAAAACATTTGTGGTTAATATTCTGCATTCTTCAAAACTTGAGTTTTTGGCTCGTCTATTGATGTATAAGATAAAAGCTGCCATAACAAGAAAGTCTATGTAACGTAACATTTACTTGAAAAGTTATTGTAAATTAAATTTATTTGTCTTTCTTCCAATTTTATTGCAGAGATTTTTATAAAAACTTCTTTAAAGTTGACCCGTCACAAACGTAACCTTTTAAAACACACAATAACGTTACGTTACGTTGGCGGTTATGAAAAATATCAAGGAATAAATAGTTTTGTAAAGTGTTATATGTTACATCCGTAACAATACTTTATTTCAAAGCTCAAAAGACAGATTTTAATCGAATTTAAATTTTCCCGAAACAGGAAAATATTAAAATCTAACGTTTGACAAATTTGTATTTAATATTAGTTTAAAATACAGGGTTTTTCAACAGGGGCGCTTTAAAAGTAGAGCGACAGGGACAGCAAACGACACCATATTTCTTGCCGCTCTTTTGACATTTCTCTTCAGTAAGGTTTGCCATTTCATGATGAAAAGATATACGAGCCAACTACGAGTCGAGATTATACAAATTTACTACCGAAATTCGGAGTCAGTGGCAGCTTGACCAGCCACTTCATGTCATATGTTCGTGATTTGGGCTGAGCAACAACTTGAAAATGATTCGGATTTTCATCGAAAAATCACCTTCAGCGATTAGGCTCATTTCTGGCTGAATGGCTTCGTCAATAAACGGTATTGGCCAGGCAGCAATCTACTCGTACTCCATGAGTCATCATTGCATCCCGCAAATATTACGGTTTGGTGTACTTCTTCCGTGATGATCAAGACCGGCACATTACTGTGAATGGGGATCGCTACCGTTCAATGATAACCGAATATTTTTGGCCGCAATTGGATGATATGGACTTGAAGAACATGTGGTTCCAACAGGACGGCGCAACAAGCCACACAGCGAATGTCACAATCATGTTATTGGAAACCAAGTTTGGAGAACGTGTTATCTCACGAAATGGTCCAGTCAATTGGCCGCCTCGGTCGTACGGTTTGACGCCGTTAGACTATTTCCTGTTTGACTACGTCAAGTCTTTGGTCTATGCCAACAAGCCAGCGACGATTGATGAACTTTGTACGAATATCGAACGTGAAACTGCAGCAGTGTCAGCCGATTTATGCTTGAAAACCGTCGAAAATTGGGTTCAGCGTCTGGACTTCTGCAAGCGTGCCCGTGATGGTCATGGAAACGAAATCGAGTTCCATACATAATGACATCGAACGTACTTTCACAGGAACGAAGAATTTCATTGATATTCAAAACCGTTTTTGTTTTATTTCAAAAAAAAACTTTTGTAGCGCTCTTGTTGAAAAACCCGATATGTACACACATATGTCCAATGAGTAATATATTGCCGTTCCAGAGCATGTTTCTATTTTAATTTTTTCAATTGTATTTATACCTAAGGTAAAATTTTTAAGAGCGTCCATGACATTAACCTGTCAAACTAGTAACAATTTCAAACTTTATTTTTTTTCTAAGACTAGAAGCTCCACTTTGTAGACAGAAACCAAAGGTGACAATTCATGTATCGAAGTATGCACATAGCATACGTCAAAACCCAAATATTAAGCGTTAAAAGTCACACTCCCAGCAAAGAAAAGTTACTGCTACAACGAACTTATCATAAATACTGCTCACACTATTGACTATTGACGTTTCTTTAAAAATTTTCAAAGAATCTGATGTGCATTCAACTTTAAGCTAAAACAGAAAATAACCTATATTTTTTCTTAACGATGACAACGAATACAAAAATAAGAAACTGTGCCATCATATACATAGTTAGAAAAAAGCAATCTTTTTATCATCGTACAGAAATATACACAAAACGAAGAAGAAAGAAAGGAGCAATAGGTAAAGAGGATTACTTTGCTTTCAAAAATCAAAACTAGAACAGGGTCGAAGAAGACGAAGAAGAACCAGAACAAGAAGACAATATCCAGAAAATATGAAAGCAGGCCAAGAAAGACCTTGCCTATATATGTATTATATAGAAATTTTCTTTTTTTTTTAATAATAATAAATTCTATGGCTTATAACACCATCATCCTTGTATATAAAATATTTTACAAAAATGACACAAAAAAATCCAATAAATTTTTCTTACCTCGTCTAAATGAATCGTCGAATAGAATTTAAATACCATGTTAATGTTATTAACCTTTAAATTTTCCAAATGCAATCAACCATATAGTAAAACAAACAAATAAAGATTCTATATGGGAGCAGCTTTTGACAGTGCATACGTACTGCCTCTTCTTTAGGTGCATATAACATCAGCTTACAAAGATCAATAATATATACCTATGTACTACCTTACCTATCAACAAAAATCAATAACAACTCATGCGTTTTCTGTCATTGAATTGGAATTGGATTACTTTGACATTACAATGAACTGTCGCATTGTGTGGGGCTTGCAGCTTAAGAAGAGAATTTTCAAAATATGCAAAATGCAAATAATGTGTGTCTTTCTACATAAATAGCGTATTATAGTGTCTACAACTTCGAAGGACTTTTGGGCTTCAAGGGAAAAAAGCTATCATTTTAATTCTTCTAGTTATATAATATAACGCATAAATGTAGGCACATTTGATATGAACATATGGTAGGTACTATGTGCCTATAATGTGTCTTGAATGTTCACTAGACAGTAACATTGATTTGTTAGGATTGATTGAAAAAAGGAGTGACATCTTTATAATCTTTTATACATTAAGTATACGTTACGTGTCTGTTGAAATTCAATACCGGAAAGACGGAGAATGTTAATCTGATAATAGGTGAACGCATGTCAGAATTGTCAGACAATTTACTAAGCTGGTTATCATTATTGCACTTGGTGACAGAGAGTACTCTTGTCAGAGATTATTAACATAGGTAGTTTACATTATGTATGTTTGTAGGTGCAGCAGAATGGAGATGTGATACGATTACGAATCATATAATATTAAATACTATTTATAGTGCCACATTAAAATAAATGCTAAGAGAAAGATAATTTTGTTAAAATCAAACAGGTCCAAAGTCAAAACGAACCAAAAGGTGTGGTTTTGTAAATGTTCTAAACAAACTCACAGAACTTGCAAAATGTAGTAGCGGCCTTATGTGATAAATGTCAACATGATTTAGTGACATGACTTAGTTGACTGCCAATTTAGTTGTCATGACTGTCTGAAAAAAATAAAAAAGGTTTGTTTCATACGTTACGTGTGTTGAACAAACCCCATAGAACTGTCAAAAGTAAGGCCCGTTTAAATTGTAGCGATGTATATAATTCTAAATTTGACAGTTCAGTATGAACTTTATTGTGTTTATGCAGCTGGAGGCATTTAATAATAATTGGATATTTTCTTCAACTTAAATATTCCCTTAGCCAATTGTTTTTATTTACTGAATAAGAATTTAAAACTTCAAAACAAAGCAAAAAAGAAAAACAATTACGTATTCAAATCTAGACGATTTATTTATTTTTTCTTAAATGTTTTTTTTTATGCTCCATTTGTCCAAATGTCAATCCATCAAATAAAATCCTCAGTCTGATGCTTCAAGCAAATAAATAAATAAGAATGTATAAATTTACAATTTTATTTAAATTTGTATTCTCAAATATAAAGATTCAGTCATGTGTGACATCATCCACAAATCAAATACAATTAAAATAAATATATACATATACAAACATATGAATATATGTATGTATAAAAATCAAATCTCCAAACAACATTCACCTTTAATATTTCAAAGCTCAACCCCTAAAACACATATTTTATTGTATAAAATAATGCCATTGGGTCAAGTTTAAACAAAATTCCCTAAAAAAATTATCTTCTATAATTATAATTATGAATTTCTAAGACTTAATTCGTTTTACTTCATAAATAAAAAATAAAATTCACAAACGAAAAAACAAGCGAGAGATGTCAATGTACGCTTGGATGTGCATATAGCTTAACATCAGAACATCAACAACATTTCTACTGAGACTGACCAGTAAAGCAGAAAATTATATTTTCGGCATCAAAAAATTAAAATTGAAAAGAAAAAAGAATACATATTTCGGTGACATCATTGTTTTTATTTACCCTATTCGTTGTCTTTGGGGTAAGATTGTTTATATGACAACAATAAAATATAAAATAATAAATAAGTTCGTATTTGTTTTGGTTGCTAAATAAAATTTAAAAAAAAAAACGTAAATCGTGCCAATAGCAATACGATTGTTATCTCTGTCAATTGGTAGCCAATCTTTATTTAGACTTCATAAAATAACAATCCGCTGTGAGTTCTACACGATGGGATTTCTTGTCAAAGTAAATTGACAGCCTATAGATATGTAAATTAGAATGAATTCGATACATTTTACACTTCGGTTGGTCAGTGTAAGTAATAGAATTTTAGTATATTTTTAGAAGGAAAAATGACATCTAACTTAAACGAAGAGAATTTTTTTGACGTTTGATTTCTTACATCAATGACAGGTGTTTACTTAATGGCGCAACTTATGTTGGTGCTTTTTTTGTTGTTGAACTAACTCCCACGCATGTTGTATGTACACGAGCGAGTAATTAGTACCGAGTTACTTACACTTACAAACTTTTCAACTCGTTATTCAAGTCGCTAATGTTTTTCGAAGTCAATCAGGTAGCAAGTTGCTTGACAAGGTTAATGAAGTTTACTCAATTTAAACTTATATTATATGTATTTATCAAAATTGAACATTTAAGATTAAATGAAGGTAAAACAGCTATATACAATTTGTCTGTCATATTTGACTATTATGTGTCATATGCCATATGTGCTAATCTTTTTTACTAAATTGAATTTATTGCCGTTAGCTTACGGAACGCGTCCTGTTATTATTTTATATTGTGGATTGTACCGTTCATTGCATTTGACATTTCACAGGGTTTCTTGGTTTTGAAATGCCTTTTTCAGAAGTTGTTGAATTCAAAAAGAATATATTCGCTTCTGGATTTGCAATCAGATTAAAAATAAACTTAAACGTCAGACTCGACAGTTTCAGTGTTTTTTGTATTCTTTGATGGTGTTCATCTTGCTTTTTTATAGGCGCCTCCTTTTGACGTTTCATCATTTTCCATTTGTGACAGTCCAGTTGTCAATCGGTGCTCCTTACTAATCTGTAACTTCAAAAATGACAGGCATTACTTTGAAGAACTGACAGTTACAGCTGTCAAGGTTGCTTATTTCTAGGAAAATTATCTGTCAGGCTTCTCTCTCTTCTTTTGAAGAAAATTTATAAGATACCTTCAACTATATAAAAGGATACATTATTTTACCAAGATTTTTCTTCAGTGTAAAAAAGGTCAATTTTGAGTTCTGACAGAACTAACAAGTCAAAACATAAATCATTTAACTACAGCTTCTAAAGCAGCAGTAAAATTTTAATAGAATTAACGAAAAATTTAAATGTCTCGCGGGAGTGTTGTTGCCCTCAAGTGAAAAATCCATTTAAATGTTTCTTTTTTTGTTATTTGCTTAACTTTTATTTTTTGGTCACGTAAAGTAAGAAATTAAATATTCATTAAAATTAATTGAGAAGTTCACACGTTTTTTTTTTTTGTGTTTTTCTGCTTAAGTCAATCATTAAATATTCTCCTCTGATGAAGTGGGGGTGACAGTGACAGCTGTCAAGTTTCTTCTAACTACGTGTTTTTTTTTTCTTTTCATTTTGTAATATGCATAAACAGTCTACTAAATTGTTATACATATGGATATGATATATTGTCAACTATACATTATTGCATGACCTAATTTATAAAATAAGCTTCCATTGGAGATTACTTTGTGTTAACCTTTTTATTTTTTTTGCTATGGTAGATACTTAATAATAAAATTATGGTCATGGTGTATTTTCTGTGTCACGTCACATTGCTGCCTGCTTTTACCTATCTACCATATATACTCGTACTAAAATCCAATCGATATTGCACGAAAGTGTAACCACAAATAATGCGATTAAGTGTTTGCTTCTGCGGTAATAATAAGAGTGGTTTCCGTCTGGCCTTCTACAAAATGTATTTCCTAGAAAAAAAAATTATGGTTTTCCTATAATTTTATTTTCTTCTTGTTTTTCTGTAACAATCTAGTGGAATTACATTATACAAGGCTTAATGTACATACATATATAAAGTGGAACAACGCATCTGGGTATGGAAATTAAAGAAAAAGAACATAAACAGGCTATATCAAGGTTGCTGGCAATAACATTTGTTTTTATTTTTTAAACGTTGAATTAAGAACATTTCAGAATTTATGACTGTTTTTCAATGTTCTGTAGTTATGTATAATTTTGTCAACTATGCGGTACTTGAGCAATTTGCAAAGCAATTTAACATAACTTAAACAGGAATATGGATTTTTTGGTTCATAGTTTAAGGGAAAGTATGGTGAAAAAATCTTGCCTTTTCCATATGTTTAAGGACATTTTAAAAAAGTTAGTTTCGTAAATTATAGTGACGAAAAGCCCAAGCTGAAAATAAAACACTTTGATCATTCGATAACTGAAAGCTGAAATGTCAAATAAAAAATCGATTTTATTTTGACGTTCACTTGTTTTTTTTCAAAATTAAAAATGTCTGCCATATCACGAATTCCATCGTAATCGGAATCTTTAACGAATTTCGAAAAAAAAAACAAAATACGTTCGTACTGGAAAATATCATCACAATTTTGTATTACGAACGGATTTCGTGATATGGTTTTTCGGATTGGTAAAAGTTTCCGATTACAATGGAATTCGTGATAGGGCTAATTCTTCGTCGTGAATTGCAATCTGATTGTAACGAACTGTCAAACTCTATTCGCATTCCACATACGATCCACACTTCAATGAATAAAATGTTCCTTAAAAGCCTACAAATTATTTTATAATGAATATTTTTTTAATATTTGATAAAAATCTTTTAAAAGTAAATAAGTTTATTTTTAAATTTTTGGTATATTCACCGATCCCTGTACCAATACAATTTTCATATCTGTCAGTTTGATAAATGTGGCTAGTGATTTGTTAAATTGAAATCAATTGTAAAACTTAAATAGGGGAGCATTTTTAAATGAATCAGTTATGGCTGAATCACATACACGCTTCAGCTTCGGCTTCGCCTGACGTTTACGAGTTCAGACATAGGAATTCAATGCATGCTATCACAATGGAGCTTCGACCTCACGTTTCCTTTGGCAATCGTAAGGAAAAGAACGTAATGTAACGAAATGTGACTCTAAACGGAAGCTCTAGTTCAATTTTCTGAACATTTGCTTCGTCTGACAGCTCAAGAGCTGTAAAAAAATGTCAACAAACAAAATATTTCCTCTTTGGAGGGATGTCATTCAAAGCAACCTCGAAGCATGCCCAACGTAACGCAGACGAAGCCGAAGCTGAAGCGTGTATGTGATTCAGCCATTAATATAATAAAGCTTATTTTTTTCTTCTTTTTTTGAAATGAAAACAATATTGAATGAATATTTGACAGCTGAACCAATAAAAGGGAAAATGAAAAAAACTAAAATTCAATACAAAAGTACTCCTTCTTTTGATTTTATTAAATCATTTATACAAAAATTCACAACAAATTAATCATCATCATATGAACATCAGTTGGAAATGACGATCTAAGAGATGATGGAATTTTCGAGTCACCAATTCTGTGGCTTTATTATTTTAAATAACCATTCCAAAATTGTATACAACAAGAAATAATTTTCAAATTAAGATCCGTTCGATTTGTTTATAAAATTCAGAACTGGGGCCTATTTCATAAACATTGACAATTGCAACAGGTGACATTTTGTTAATTCACAAATTGTAGGAAAAACTGACAGTTATCATCTTTTCGTATCATAAAAAAAATGCCAAGTATTTTTCCACAAATGTCAGGAATTTTCTAACAAATTTGTACTAATAATTCTTATATGAAATGAAAAAGGAAATTACAATTTATACATAGTTTTCAGTATTTACATAATTAACAAATTTGTTAGAAAATATTTTTATTAAATACAGATTTTACAGACAAGTGTGACAAATTTGTAGAATTGACAGCTGTCAATTTTTATGAAATAAGGCTCTAGTTGCATTTTCCTTTTAAATAGAAGAACTGTCATTTTGTGTTACGCAGCCGTTTTAAAAGACATTCAAAAACTGCGTTTTAGTGCAATTTCAATTTAATTTGACAATTGTAAATTGTAAACTAGTGGTCAATGTTCATGTAGTTGGACATTTTGGCGATTCGTCAAAAACTAAATTCAATTCCTTCTCATTTCAAAGTAAAGACTCAAAGATTATGGAAAAAATTGAAAAAGAAAACACTAAAAAAAAGACTCGTTTGGAATTATTTTTGTCTGTTTGTTTTCCAAACAAGAATTTAATTAAAATTCGATGTTGTCACTAACCACACACGACAATATGCATTTGGATATTGCTGTCGCAGCCATATAACCACATATCGCATCGTTGTTGGCCATCCGTCGTCGTCGTAGTCGTCGTGGATTCCATGGTCCATTTAGAAAACCCACTTTGTGTTTGTTATTTTTACGTTTTCTTCCTTTAAGTACTTATAGCTTTATATGCAACCATGCAACCTGAGCCCACTCAAAGTTGCAATAATAGGTCTCTCATTCTTGGTTAAAGAATATATTGCAATAAAGGAGGCGGAAAATCAACAACAACAACAACAACAACAGTAACAGAACAACAAGCCAACTCATTCAAACTCATCCCGCCTACTATCCTCAAATAAAAGCATCGAAGTCTGAACATTGACCTTAAAAGGAGATTAATAAATTTATTTATATACCAACCCTGCATATCTATATTTTTATACTACTTCAATTGAATGGGGTCATCGCGATGCAATTAAATTGATTGCCCAGAAGTTGTTTTTGTGTTTTTTATTTTCTTCTTTCATTTCATTGAAAATAATGTAATTATCAGATCCGATAAAAGGCTTTAATGGAAGAAGATATAATTATGTGTAGTACCATCTAAATTATAGTGGACTCTGGAAATTGAATTTAGTTACAGCAATAATTGATTGTAGTAAGAATATACATTTATATGTTCACTAGATCCGATGACATTCATACATTTTATGTCGATATTTTCAATTAGAAGGAAAGAAAAACTTAAAAACTTAAAAATACAACAGGAGTATAAAACATTAAGTTGGCAACACTATATTAACTGGCGGCCATTTTGACAGCGATTTATTTTTAGATTAGTTTGACATTTCAACATGAATAGATTGACGAATTGATACGTCAATAAACAAGTGAAAAGTATTGCCATATATCAATTCGTCAGTCTATGCATGTTAAAATGTCAAACCAAACTTAAAATAAATCACTTGACAGCAAAAAAAATGGCCGCCAGTTAAAGTAGTGTTGCCAACTTAATGTCACACAGCTTGATACGTCAATAAACAAGTGAAAAGTATTGTCATATATCAATAAGTCAGTCTATCCATGTTGAAATGTCAAACCAAACTTAAAATAAATCACTTGACAGCTAAAAAAATGGCCGCCAGTTAAAGTAGTGTTGCCAACTTAATGTCACACAGCTTGATACGTCAATAAACAAGTGAAAAGTATTGTCATATATCAATTAGTCAGTCTATGCATGTTGAAATGTCAAACCAAACTTAAAATAAATCACTTGACAGCTAAAAAAATGGCCGCCAGTTAAAGTAGTGTTGCCAACTTAATGTCACACAGCTTGATACGTCAATAAACAAGTGAAAAGTATTGTCATATATCAATTCGTCAGTCTATGCATGTTGAAATGTCAAACCAAACTTAAAATAAATCACTTGACAGCTAAAAAAATGGCCGCCAGTTAAAGTAGTGTTGCCAACTTAATGTCACACAGCTTGATACGTCAATAAACAAGTGAAAAGTATTGTCATATATCAATTCGTCAGTCTATGCATGTTGAAATGTCAAACCAAACTTAAAATAAATCACTTGACAGCTAAAAAAATGGCCGCTAGTTAAAGTAGTGTTGCCAACTTAATGTCACACAGCTTGATACGTCAATAAACAAAAGTATTGTCATATATCAATTCGTCAGTCTATGCATGTTGAAATGTCAAACCAAACTTAAAATAAATCACTTGACAGCTAAAAAAATGGCCGCCAGTTAAAGTAGTGTTGCCAACTTAATGTCACACAGCTTGATACGTCAATAAACAAGTGAAAAATATTGACATATATCAATTCGTCAGTCTATGCATGTTAAAATGTCAAACCAAACTTAAAATAAATCACTTGACAGCTAAAAAAATGGCCGCCAGTGAAAGTAGTGTTGCCAACTTAATGTCACACAGCTCGTGCCACAATTGATTTATTGAAGGAAACGTTTGGCGGTCTTTTACCACAAATTATATTCAAATTTGAATGCCAAAAGTCATCTTTGTTTTTCTATATAATGAGCGCATACTCAAAGGGTTTTGAAAACCTTTAATCCATAGACACAGTGTGAGCTTTAGGAAAAGGGGGAGGTGTTGGAAAGGAAATTTTGGTGTACATTGGTTGTGAATTCTTGAACATTGCAATGATAGGGAAAGACAAAGTGTGGTAAGCCATTCCACATTCGCGTAGTATGGCTAAATAACTAATATCTGTACTTCACACGACAGAAGTTAGACTCAAGGACAAACTGAATGGCATTCATAGAACCACGAGTATTACGGTTAAACCGTTTAAGGAGAGAATTGCAAATGGTTATTTTACTAAAATGTGAGGCAAGAAGCATTCCGACGATGTTCTAGTGGCGTAATTGAGTTTATGATGTCAATTTAAAAGCTAGGAGTTATACTCAAATTTTCGACTATGTTGTATAGATTGTAGCCAAAGAAGAAGGGAAACATTTCTTGAACCATCTCAGAAAACCCAAATATCTTGTCGCATTTTTGGCGACATCGCGTATATGATCCTTCCACAAACAGTGGTTGATAATGCACATACCGAGAATATCGAAACGCTTAGTTTCATTGAAGCAAATGCCACTCAAAGTTCTATACCTCTTTTTAAAAAAAACACCCTTTATATACCTACTTGTGCTTGTACCTTGTTATTCAAAAAGGCATTTTATTTATGTGGGTTGACTTTGACTTTATCTTATCGTTAAATCAGTATACATATATGTCTTATTTAAACACACAAAGCTCTTGAAAAAAAAAATATCAGAGTTAGTTTAATTCGAATAAAGTATCTATACCTAACTTACCTACAAATTTATTATCAGAGAAAATGTTTTATTTTTGATTTTTTCCTTCTTTTTTAAATTTTTATTTTTTTGAAGGAAATACCTCTAGATTCTTGATAAAAAGAAAGGAATGCTTCATAAAAGAATTTCTTGATTTAAATACTAAATGAGAAGCTCTTAATACAAAAAGAGAAAAATATTTCAAAAAAGGTAAATATAAATAAGCCTTTATATGCTAACCTACCAGTAGTATCGTCTATGATGTATTCTGTATCTTAAGATGCTTCCAGGAAATTTTGATTTGTTTAAATATACATAAATATATTATGTATGTATGTATATGTATTTATAAGATTGAAAAAGGAGTTTCTTTATAAATCTTTTGAAACCTTTACCACAGTATAATGTTTGACATAAGAGAACTTAATTTGAGTATTAAATACAAAACGGGTGCATTTACCCACATGGTTATCATAATGATGGAGAATCAACCAAATTTGCAAAAAACGAACATAAGATGTTTTTTTTTAAGTCATTTTAGTTTCAAACGAATTTAAAATCATAATATCATTTTGATTTACAGCCAAAAATACCGTCTTCACAAGAAAAATCAGTTTTAGTATCGATAATAAGTATGTTAATTGTGTCGGTAATACAGATTTGTATCCTAGTTACTTTAACCTAAAGCCACACAAGGTAATCGACATCGAGTTTTACCTTATCTTTCAAAATTTATTAACTAACTGTCACTATTCCAGTAGTCAGAAAAGTAGCGAGTAGAGTCACTAGTTATGTGACAAAATGTGTATGTAACAAACTCGCTACAAAGTACTCGTGGATTAAGTTATGCATCGAAAGTGTTGTGGTCTAACTAATGGGGTTTTCAATGGGTAAAATAAATCAATTTATTTTTGATCTAGATCTGTCAAAACAGAAATTCCGCCCGTTTTTGCATTCCATGAGCCAAAATAAATTAATTTAAGATCAAATCTGAAGATCTGGATTTTTCGACAGATTTACCCCTTTATACACCAATACTAATGCAATTATAAAAATAAAACTATTTAGCTGGAAGAATGACAGCCCTGCCGCACTCGTTAACAAGTACAGAAAGTTGCACTAATACAATGACAAAAAAAAACAGTTGCAATCGTGTTCCATGCGCCACGAAAAAAAAATCAATTTTTGACACGGAAATCTGAATTTACCGATGGAAAACTCGATAAGTACCAAGCGAATTTGGTATGTAGTTGATAAGACAATAATTGTTAATGTCAGCAAATCTTTTATATTTACTTCTACAACTTATGACTTGAAACTAATTTGAAATAATAGTCAGAATGACATTTAAAAGACGATTTTGCTAACTTTAAACGAGTTTAATATTTTCTGTGTCTTAAAATAATACTAAAAAAAGAGGCTGGGATGCGACCCACACTGATAACTTCCCATCCTTTCTGTCGATTTGTCTTGCATAAAAGTTTGTCTATATGTATCAATTTTTACGAAATTTGCGTACTTTTTTTTGTAAATTTAATTTTTTTATGAAAAAACGGACTGTTGGATTTTTATAAAAAAAAATTACTGTATATCGAAAACAATATTTTCTGTGAAATAAAATAAGTTTGAAGCCAATATTTTTAATTTTTGAAAAGCTTTTTGAGTCGAAAGCAAATTTTTACCAAGTTTTAGTATTGTTTTTTTTTAGGTTTTTACTTTTTGTAAAAAAAACTGTCAATTTGATTTTTTTCAAAATTTTATCGAATGTTGAAAACAATATTTCTTATAAGTTAAAATTAGTTAGAAGCCATTATCTCAAATTTTTGAAAAGATATTTGAGTCGAAAATCAATTTTTACCAACTTTTGTTAATTTTTTTTTAGGTTTTTAATTTTTTGTAGAAAAACTGTCAATTCGATTTTTTTCAAAATTTTACTGAATGTTGAAAAAAATATTTTTTTAAAGGTTAAAGTAGTTTAAAGCCAATATCTCAAAGTTTTGAAAAGATATTTGAGTCGAAAATCAATTTTTACCAACTTTTGGTAATTTTTTTTTCGGTTTTTAATTTTTTGTAAAAAAACTGTCAATTCGATTTTTTTCAAAATTTTACTGAATGTAGGAAACAATATTTCTTATAAGATAAAATAAGTTTAAAGCCTTAATCTCAAGGTTTTGAAAAGATATTTGAGTCGAAATTCAATTTTTACCAACTTTAAGATATGTTTTTTTTAGGTTTTTATTTTTTATAAAAAAAAACTGTCAATTCGATTTTTCTCAAAATTTTATCAGATGTCAAAAACATTATTCTTCGTTGCACAAAATTGTTTTGGAGATGAAATCATATTTTTGTCTTAAAATTTTCTACGTGACAATTTTTTTTTTCAGTTTTTTTGATTTATAAAAAAAAACCGTTAATTGTATTTTTTCCAAAAATATACTCGTTTTGTATTACGTTACAATATATAATATAAAATTTAATTCAAGTCTCTAACATGATTGGTTCATGAGATATTTAGGTTTAACCAAAATTTTCACCTTTTTTTTAAAATGCTATGGTAAAAAAACCACTCACGCAATTTTCTTTAAAGCCCTTTCTGCATCTTTCTGCCTTATTATCTGTACAACAAAATTTATTTGAAGTCGATATCTCTTCTGGTTCTTGTGCTATGGACGACGAAAAAAACGTCGCGAACGTACGGACGTACGGATATACGGACATACGGACATCTTTCTAAAAATCTTTTATTTCGACTCTAGGGACCTTGAAACGTCGAGAAATGTCAAAATTTTCAATTTGACAAATCGGACCCATTACAATAACTTCCTATGGCAAGTTAATAAACTTCATAAACTAGATACCTTCCCTATACTTTAACTTTCAGAAGGTCGCTAAATTTGTATGACTTTTGAGTTTTTGAAGTTTGATTTAAATTTTTCAGTTCAAATAATATTATGATTACTATTTTTTGACAGCTACTCTATTTTTTTACTACAGATAATAAAAACTTATAAAAAGCTGTCAAATTATTGATGACACACTAATTAAATGTTCTTTACAACGAAATTAACGTCGAAGTTAAATGTCTAAGTTGTAACTTGTGAATGATTATCTTTGACATTTCAATATCACATATACTATACATATGTATATGAATTAAAATCAAACATTTCTGAGCTCAATGCCATTTCATAAGTAAAATTTCATTGACAGATGTTAGTGTTATACAGTTTCATAGTTGTAACGCCCTATAATAGTCACATCAGTATTGTTAAGCTTAGTGTACACAATTGAAAGATCTTTCAATATTAGCAGATTTTTCGCAAAACAATTTAATTGATTTTCTATCAACCATGTAAACACTCAATTTTATCTGTCAAAAGTGACAGAAAAAAAATTCCCAATGGTCGTTGGCCAACAACAAAAGCTTACATACATGTTTTTAAAAGAATTTAAACACTTTGAAAATGGAAAGAATAAGAACCCCGTCCGGCTAGGGAACAAGCGACAATTTCTCGATCTCCTGGAAATTCTTTAAGACGATGCTGTTTTTTGACACACTAATTTGTGTCTACCAATTTTTTATTTTCTAAAGTCTTCGAACCTCGTAAACAGACAATTTTTAATTGAGGAAAACAGCAAATTGTCGGCAATAGTCAGCCGATTTTTTTACCAAAAATGTCTAATATTTGGATAAAACCAACCAAATATACGAATGGACAATTTTCACTTGGTACAAAATTGGCAAATTTCACCTCATTGGATGCTATTGGAAGACTTTTTAAAGTTAGGCCAATATTTCAAGATGTTCCAATCGTGTGTACTTAGCTTTAGTTTTGTATTTTTGGCGATTATCATTGAACAAACCGTGAGTCTTAAAAAGATACGACAACATCTAACTTTTGAGCGCAAATGACGTACATGGGGAAACAAATGGAACTAAAAGGTTTCACAAAAATGTCTTCCTTCATCCAATAACTGTCATAAGTTTCTAAAAACAACGAGAGTTTAAATGTGACATATTGTCGCACGGATTGTTGACGAAGCGAAAAAATAAACATTCATATCAAATGAGATAAAGATTATATGGATGCATTTAATTTTGTGTTAAAATTGAAATATTGCTTTCAATACTTCCATTTTCCGACTACATTTTTCACTGCCAAATAAAATTATAAATTGTTGACATTTACAGCACAGCACGTCAACAAAAAAAAAAAAAAAACAATCACAAAAATCACCCTGTGAATCACACACCTTTTCGTATAAAAACAAAAAAAAAAACATGAAAATACTTTTTCGTAAACGATTATTTATTTTTGTTTTCGTGAGAAGATACTAAAAAAAAAAACATTATTATTATGATATTAATTTATATGAGTTCTTCCCCTTAGTAAGAAACAAAACATAAGAAACACAAAACAACACAAATAATAATTTTCGGAATGATTTATGGAAGAGAAAAGTGGCCAAGAAAAATTACAAACTTTGCTATTTTTATGTAAATGATTAGTCATGTCTCATATGTATGTATGTACATACGTATGTATGTATGTACATATGTACATATGTATGTATGTATATGTATAGTATATATGTAGTATGTTTTTGGATTTTAGAATTTTCCATTTAATATTAATCTAAATATACTACATTACCATCATCTCTAGTGTTTTTGAGTATGTTTGTTTAAATTGATTCTTTTTTGTTTTTCTCAATGAAATATTTTTATGAACTAATTGTCATTCAAATTAGGTGGCAGATGAATATAAATTATTTCATTTCGAGTTTTCAAATGACTCATAATTTCTATGACAAATATTTTAATTTTATTTTAAAATTAGAAAGGGAAATCGAAATTTGCTCTTCACATCATAATCCACACTTATTCAATTTCTTTTAAAAGCAGACTATTGATTACTTTCCATATTACAATTTAATTTAAATATTTACTATTACCTTCAATATTGTACATTGCATTTACATAAATAGAAAACTTATAAATAAAGTACCTAACTAATTATAGTCCCTTTTACTGGATTGCACACAAACATTGGAGAAATATTGTTGCCAAAAAATTATAAAACCAAAAACGTGCGTATACGCCCAAGTGTACATTTTATAAAAACACAAAAGCTGGATAAGGATTTTTTCAATTTGTCATTTTGTCCATTTTAATATAAACTGGATATTCTTAGTTTGTGTATAACCAACCTTCTCTTGTAAAACGGTCATCTCATATACAATGCAATAATTATTTATACCCTCGAAGTTAATTTCAGTCAAGCTTTCAAGCAAAGAGATTTGTTTTTTAGCCGTACTAAGCGAATGCTTTACCTAATTTTGGCTCCCTGTAATTGCAATATTTAGGAATTCAAAATAAATGTGCGCCGACATTTAGATTTATAGTATAAAAAAAATCAAAACAAATCAGAGCCCTATTTCACCAAACACTTTTCACTTTGTAACTTTGCACATTATGTTTCACCAAACACAATTTTTTAAGAGGAAATTATTGAATTGAAAAGTTTTCCTAATCGCAAAATACGTTTCACAAAATTCAAATTTGGAAAGTGTAAAGTGTTTTCTGAAAAGTGAAAAGTTTTGTTATTTTACAAAGTATTTGCTCTTTTTGTTTCAATGTACAAGAAACTTTGCAAATTATATTTAGAATTTTGAAAAACTTTTCATTAATATGCCAAGAAAAATTTTCATTTGCAAACAAGAGTTTGTTTTGAAAAGCTGTCGAAAACTAATAAAAAAATATATATGTATATGAACCGTTTTGAAAATGAAGAAGTAAATAAAAGTTAACAAGACAATGGACATAAGCTACTTTTTTTTATTTTGATGAATTTATCAAAGAACTTTAATTTTTAATTTTAGGGCTACCGCGTTGATTTATGTATTTCAATTTCAAAAATGTCTGAATTTATAGAGGTTTTTAATTCATCGACATCGTAGCCATCCTTAATAGAATTTGACAGTTTATAGCAAAAGATATTGTAAATAAAACAAAGAAATTGAAAATAGTGACCAAAGAGTAGTCAAACCAAGAATTAACTTCGATTTCGGAAACGATTTTTCGACAAAAGACATTTTTCAATTAAAGAAAAGTACCATAGAATTTGTTGTCTAAAATTATAAATAAAGTAAAATTCAATAGCCAAAGAAATATGTGTTTAAATCCCTTGCAAAAACTTTTGTGTACTCTACATTGAGCTGGGAATGGAATCCAATATCACGGTGTTAGATTTATGCACGGAATAACCAAAGAAACCGTCTGCAAAGTATAGTTCATCAAGTGCCGAATATTATCATTGATGAATGATTCTCTAACACTAAGCAATTTTTCTCTTAAGGAGGATCTCTTAAGTCTTAATGTAGCTAGATTTATTGACGGTAAATACAGTGATAGATATTGATTCACCAACTTTTTTAATGTACTCGTAGTACCCGTGTCGTGATTGTAAGTGCGTAGGGCTGCCACGCCCAATAGCGGATCCAGGGGGGGGGGGGGTCGTAGGGGTCATGACCCCCCCCTGGGAGATATTTTTTTTTTATTTTCGTAGGAATTCCCTTGAATTTTCCAATAATGCAGCACAAATTCATCAACTTTTTACCAATGGACGATCCAGGGAGGGTCATATGAGCCAAAAAGCTTATACAGTTAAGTTGTATAATTAAAGATTTCATCTAAAGATTTGTTAGTAATTTAATGACATTTTCCAAAAAGTGGTTTGTTGTCGAAAACAACTAAATTTTTTGTTTCCCGTAATTTGAAATTTGGAAAAACTTAAGTAATGCTTTAAATTATTTTCATAAAATTTGTTTCTAAGAAAAAGAGCAAATATTTAGGTTCTTAACAAGAAACCTTGAATAAAAGATCGTCAATTAAATTCCTGAACCTCGCCTTCAATTGAGTCTAAAAAATTCTTAATTCGTATAAAATTTAGAACTCGAGCTTACGATGATAGAAAAGTCGTAAAAAGTGGATCCTCTGATTCCGTCCGTCTGTCTGTTTGTCCTGGCCTCTACATATTTCGATTGAGTTCAAACTGGGAAATTATGGTTTTAAGTCGATTACCGTAAGGCGTTTTTTTTAAATAAGAAAATTCGACTTTTTTTCAAAAATTTTGTTTACAAAACTCGATATCTCAGAAAGGGGTCACTATGTAAAATGTATACTTATAAGCACTTAACAACTGCAGAAAAAATTTAAAAATTTGCATATGTTAAAATCAATAAAAAAAAACCGCTCTATTGATTTTCCAAAAAAAAAATAAGTTAATCTAGGTTTTTTGAAAAATAAAATGGCATTTGAATTATTGAGCAAAACTTATTTTGCAGATACATGTTTAAATCTTAAAATATAATAAATATTTTTAAACAGACTTTTTGGAAGACATTAGCTAGTTCTAGCGACCCAGTCGTGCATTTTTTTCTTTCAAAATTGATTTTTTATTGAGTTTGAGTACAAAAACTTTTAAGATCTTAAAAAATTAAATAAATCTTCTTTTTAAAGTGAATTTGCTTTAGATGCTCTTGAAATGAGAATTAAACAAAAAATTTCAAAAATAAAAATGTCCCAAAAACAGCACAAGTGACACTTTTCTTAAACTAATGGCTAATTGAAAAACATAATGAACGTTTCATATCTGTTGAAAAAAGGCTTCGAATCTCTTGAGATTTGAAAAAGAGATTCTGAAACGTGTAATTTGTGAGTGCTACAGAAAAGTTTCTTCCCAACTTATTTTTTTTACCTTAATTTGTTTTTATTTAATGTTTAGAGAAATTATGTACTTTAATGCACCTATATCCATAAATTCAAGAACCACACATTTTTTTCTCTACAATTTTTAAATTTTGTTGAATCCTTTAAGATCAAAATATTTTCCAGCATCTACGAGTAAGCAGACTGATAGCGATAGTAATAAAAATAATAGACTCCCGAAAATTGAATTCAGAAAAACTACGTCAAAAAAAGCCCAAAAATCCTTCATATCAGATCCTCTCTCATTTTCTGAGTTTTTGAATTTTTGAAGCGTTCTTCGCATTAATATAAATAGAAAAGAGAAAAGTATATATTATTTTTGGTAAAAGCTTCGTTCCAAAACAATTTCTTACATTCCTGCGTGAAATGCATCAAAAACCTCTAAACTATTATGTTTAAGCTCTTTAATATGGCATATTTAGAAAACTGGATGGAATGCTTTCATATGTAGGGAGTCGTCAAAATTAAATAGTTAGACCATACCTTGCTGGACAACAGTGTTCTAAAATAATTTTATAACTAAAGTTGTCACTTTAGCCCTTGAAATGTGCAAATGTAAGGTTAAGATGCACATTATGTTTTTTTTTAATTTGTCAGCATCCACAGCACATTAAAAAACTTTTAAGTGGTGGCTAAAAACTCATCTATGTATATGTTAAGTGTGACCCCCCCTGACTTAAAGTCTGGATCCGCCCTTGGCCACGCCAGGGGCCTGATTATGGGATTCGCGGCGAACCGTTTTGCTAGCGAGTTTGCCATTTTTCAATTAATGCTTTTGCTTTCGCCTTCGCCTTCTTCATTTTGAATTCGACCAATTAACGAAATCGAAGGCGAATTTGAAATGTCATAATGTTTGTTGGAGAGTTGAAATCCGATATTTTTTTGATTGTAATTATATAAAAATGTGAGTTAGCTTTATTTTAATTTTCTTATAATTTGTCCACAACAAAATATAAAATTTTTAAATTTAATATTGTTTATTGAATAAATCACACCAAAATTCACAAATGCAATCAAAACAAAATTTGTGGAAAGCTGTCAAACCAAAAGTGTCAAATCACTGGAATATAGGAATAAAAAATCAAATCAAAAGTGTCAAATCACTGGAATATAGGAAGAACTATTTTCGATTCGCCGCGAATTCGTTAATAAGGAAATACGACGCGAGTCAAATTTGAAAGGTAGAATTGAAAACGATCCGCCACGAAATCAGGCCCCAGAGGTCTTGGGTTCAATCCTTTCCTGTGCCACCCAAAGTTATTTTTCACTAGTACTGCATCTTGCTAGGAATTGACAAATCCTCCAAGAGTAATTCTTTTCATGAAAAGTGCTTTCTCAAATTAGCCGTCCCCTAGATCCCTAACATGACTCGCACACATAAATGGTTGAGTGTTGTAAGCCACTAGGCCCTGGTTCTTTTTTTTTTTGCAAAGTTGCAAAGTGAAAAGTGATTGGTGAAATAGGCCCCAGCTCATTTGTATAGCACTTAAATACCGACGTATTTTTAGGAAAAAAAAATTTAAATTGCTTTTTAAAAAATCTTTTGAAAACCTTGAGTTTTCGGATGGAAAAAAATTTCTTTAAAGATTCACTTTTTTCGCTTTAACTATCGCCGTATTTTTGTGTAGGTTTTATTTGATTTACATGTAGTTTTGGAAGTAAAATAAAACACCAAATATTGCTTAAAACGAAAATGAAAGTTGTTACTACAACGCTTTTTGAGGCTATGTAAATGATGATTTTCCAAATCTATAATCCCTTACTTTAATATTAACTTATAGCCTTAAAAATCCGTTTTGGTTGTCTTTAGTGTTTTTGAAACTGGCATATTTTATGAACTTGAGCTGAGATAAAATTTAAAAAGGCAAAATACAAATGGACGACATCTTAATCCTTTGAAAAAGTATTATTTTGTTTGTTCAATAGAAACAAAAAACGCAATTTTGTCAACTAGTGCATTCTCACCAACCTTTTTTTTAGTTTTTCTGAATACTATCTTATCTAAACGTATTTTCTCTTGTCTCAAAAGCTACCTTTTAGGCTGTATGAACTAAAACGGTATCTTTTTCAAAAACAGTATTTAAGATTAGATAAAGGCCCAATCTTTCAGTAAGATATTGAAGTTAATTAAGTAAACACAAATTTGTATATATTTTTCAGAACAAAACTAAAGTTAGCATTTAAAATTGGCTAAATAACTTGAGTTTAACTTTAATCTCACTGCTAAAAATATTGTATGCTTAACCTCTGATTAATTTTTAAGTATTTGTTTAGTGAAATATGTATATACTTCACTCACAATAATGAAATAAAAAAATAAGGTTGCCATATGTTAACTATTCAACCATCTCGAAAATAAATTAGCATATCTACTTTCCTCTTCATCTGTCAATTGTCTTATTTGAAAATTACAAACTAGGTTACTTATCAAATTAAATAGACTTATCTATTCAAAAAGAAAACAGTAATTACTAAACTGAACTCCTTAAGGGAAGCAAAAGCAAGCCTTTATATCTATGTATATTTTTATCTAACCTAAATACGATCCTTTTGTTAATTACCAAATGTCTTTCAATGAGACACATCATTATTTAACAACTCTTTTCTTATGCAGTTCCTTTCTCTTTTTTTTTACATTCCAATTTTAAAACCATCTCATAGTCATTGCTAATTTTCAAGTCAAAACATTCAAAAACGTTCGTTTCTCATTCGTGAAATTGAAGAAAAGAACGGTAGAGACGCTATGCTCCATCGTTGATGATACAATCACAAAAAAAAAAAAAAAAACTAACTACAAAAAGAAAAACAAAACAGGTCCTTGCACCCGAAGTAGTTTGCTCCTATTTCCCGAATACTTAGTGATAACAAAAACAATAATAAATAGAAGAAAACAGAACAAAATACAAAATAACTAAAAAGCAATCGGAAGAAACACAACAAACCGAAACGAGACCGAAGCATGCATCTAACATCTAGTTCTAGATACTTGCAACAACTTCCACAATCCACCGTGTACTACATTACACATAGAGACCAGAGTTGCCATGTCCTTTTCTAGCTAGATAGCCTAGTTTTTGTAAATATTTGTAGTCAAAATTCGGAGCCCATATAAAATAGCCCAATTTCATTAACAAATTATTCATCGATTTATTGATTCTGTTTGAATATTTGTTGCCCAAAATCGGATTCGAAAAAGTAGCCCAAATAATAGCCCTATTACTCATTAAAAAATCTATTTAATCGAGTTACTTAGTCTGTTTGAATATTTATAGCCCAAAATCGGAGCCGAAAAAGTAGCCCAAATAAAATAGCTCAGTTTTATTAAAGAAAAACTGTTTATCGATTTATTGAATCTTTTTGAATATTTGTAGCCCAAAATTGTACCCAAAAAAGTAGCCCAAATAAAAGCCACTTTTTTCATTAAAAAATCAATTTATCGATTTGTTTATTTTGGGAATATTTATAGCCCAAAATCAGAGTCGAAAAAGTAGCCCAATTTCATTGAAAAAACTGTTTATAGATTTATTGATTCTTTTTGAATATTTGTAGCCCAAAATCGGATTCGAAAAAGAAGCCCAAATAATAGGAGTACCTATTATTCATTAAAAATCTATTTATCGATTTATTTATAGTCTGTTTGAATATTTATAGCCCAAAATCGGAGTCGAAAAAGTAGCCCAAATAAAATAGCCCAGTTTTATCAAAGAAAAACTGTTTATCGATTTATTGAATATTTGTAGCCCAAAGTCGGATTCGAAAATGTAGCCCAAATAATAGCCCTATTATTCATTAAAAACTCTATTTATCGATTTATTGATTTTGTTTGTATATTTTTAGCCCAAAATCGTTGCCAAAAAAGTAGCCTAAATAATAGCCAATTTTTCATTAAAAAACCTATTTATCGATTCTGTTTATATATTTTTAGCCCAAAATCGGAGCCAAAAAAGTAGCCCAAATAAAATAGTCAAATTTGATTAAAAAATCAATTTATTTATTGATTTTGTTTGAACGAAGTTCCTGCTGTCGCCCGACTTTTTTGATTATATAAAACAAATTTCCTGGTTATACATTTAATTTAGCGAAGAAAAATATCATCCAAAAATACATTTGAGCTACTTATAGCCCAATTTTGATTGGTCTGTCATACTAAATTCTTTGATTTAAATAAAAATAGCTCAATTTTCGATAGAAAAAATAGCCCAATCTGGCAAGCCTGATATAGAGACTTTCTATTCGACTTCGACCGACCCGAATTCTGGGGATTCGTTCGAAATGCATTGCATACTCGTATACCTCAAGAGATGGTGGCAGATATACGTACAACACGTAATAATGATGGTGATGGGCGAGTTGGTGGGTGGTGTTTGCTGTGTTGCTGCAAAATATCCTTTTGGAGCACTATAAGACGACGACGACACGACACGAACATACCAACAACATATCCTGTTGGAGCCCGAGGTTCCGCGCGCCCGCCGCTGTGTTTAGTGTTGTTTGTTTCAAAGGAAAAATAAAACAACAAAAACAAAGAAATGAAATTAAAATTCTACTTGCATGACTTGTCTTTGGGATTTTTTTTTTTTTTAGAAAATAGCCCGCAGGAAAAAAAGCAATGAAGTGAAATGGCAGGACAAGCAGTAGAATAGGAGGAACAGAGACATGGGAAGATATGAACGGTACGTTCTATACGAGAAAAAAAAGGACATAAAAGATGAGTTACTATACTGCGGATGTTGCTTTATTTTAACTCCTCTTTAGCTTTTTTTTCAATGGTACTATTCTCTATTCAATCGAAAAATAATAAGTAAATAAAATGCTTCATTGGGTCGCATATTCTTGCTCGAGGCCACGGTTTTTCAATGCCAGATAGCCCAAGTTTTTATAAGTTTAACTTAAGTTAAAAAATGTTTGTAAATAAAAAGAGCTTTGTTTGTTTTTGATAACAAACATGTTTAACTTGATTCAAAAAAAAATACCTCTTATTCACGTTTGTCAATTTTACAACTGTCAGTTCCACATAATTATGGATATTACTTTTGACAATGACAGCTTTGAAAGTTTCCGTATATTCATGTTGGAAGTTTTTACAAACTGTTTCATTTACATGTTCTAATATACACACATAGTGCACCTCAACTTAATGTGGATTGAATTCCAGAATGATTTCAGTTAATATTTGTAGTAGGTATTCCCACCTAAAAATAATTTTCTTTAACTTGACATTTAACGTCTGACATATAAAGGTATCAAAAATATTGATTTTTTGTTTATCTAATAGTAGGGCTATTTCCGATGCAAATCAAAAGCTCTTTATTGTAAGAATGCAAAAGTGTAAAATTTTACATTATACCAACAAAATACACGGAGTACAATTTTGCAACAGTGTCGCACTTTAGCTATACCCAAAACCTATTGCAATAGAAAAATACAACAGTGTAAATGTAGTCGTATTTTTGACAGCTCACCAAATGCCACTCCTTAGTTAAATGTCTTTGGAAGCCGAAAGAAAATTCATATTGTTCTTTTTATTTTTATTAAGCGGCGCGGAGGCAAACCCCTATTCAATTGTGGATTAAATTGGAAATTATTACATTTACTACATTCTGAACAGATTGGAAAAACTGTGTTCTCGAATGTGTAAATTTGAAATTTGATTAACGAAAAAGAGATCGGAATCTTAAACTGTCAAATTACAAAAAAAAATTTAAGGTCTGTTCTTTACTCTGAATATTTGAGGTTTCGTGTGTCAAAAGTTCTGTTTTATTTTTTATAAACATGACAGGACTTTGCCCTGTCATTTTGTTAACCCTTATGTATGCGATAAATGTATAACAATTAAGTTAAAATAACATAATTAAATTTAATCAATTTTAAATTAAATAAACTACAAATATACGAGTAAGTAAACTAGTATAAAAGCAAATACTTATTTTATATTAAAAACTCTATTATTAATTTACTTAAATACAATCGAGAGCGTCTCAATTGTATTTAAGTAAATAAAATAGAAAGAAATAATGATCTGTTCGTTTTTCAGATCGGATCCAGTTCTATATTTTAGTATTTGTCATTAGGTTTGTTAAGGTATTAATAGTTCTGTCTGCAAAAGCACCGTTGGATTGGGCTCCATCCAACATTTTTTATTTAAGAATTGATAACACATACACAGGTTTCTAAGGCCCAGTTTTTCAGTGCGAGACCATCCTAGTTTCAGACTTCAACTCAAGTTAACTCTTGAAACATGTTTTTCAGTCTTTTATAATCTTATAGTTAACCCTGAGTTAACCCTTCCATTGAAAAGCTTTATTACAGTAAGCTTTATTAAAAGAAGCTTTATTTCTTTTTGTGAAAAAAGTTAGTAATTGTTTGTTATATTCAAACTCCGACCTGAGCGATAAAGATTTATACAAAATTTTAAGTTTGACTGTTTTGAGAAGAAAAAGACTTATCAGATTGCGACCAAATCTTTTAATTTATTTGAAGAAATAGTTTGAATTTCGTTTATTAAATGATATTAAAAACAACGGCTGGTGCCTATCAACCAAAATGTCAAACTCTATCTTTCGAATTCGATAGTTTTTTGACAACTGAATCGATAACTTTTCAGTGATACCAAATTATTATACCACTCATTTAACCCCCATTGAAAAACTTTTCTATGAGTTAACACTGAATTCAGGATTAACTAGCTCTAGGCTTAACTCAGAGTTAACTCATTTTAATTTGTAGTATTAAAATTAGAAACTTTGTTAAATCTGGTAAATCACCCTTATATCATATTATCTGCATCACCCTTAGTCTTAAATACAACGCATTACATCATCGCAAGTGAAGTTCATCAAAAGTTGTTTGCCGACATTTTTCTTATCACCGTTATAGCGCACGTAAAAACACAATAATGTACATACATCTCAACATCAAAAACAACAACAATAATACTCTTCTCAATGAAAAACGATCGAAATGCATTTTTCATCATTAGTCAAGAAAAATAAAAGATTTACGTTTTGCATGTTTAGCAAATTATTGTAAGGCAGGAGTGAAATGTAATTGTTAGTAAATGTTGATGTATGATGAAGTAGGTATATTCCAGATATAGTGCATAACAAACGTCACAATGAAACTGTTTGTTTATTTGACGTGACGTTTGTATATCAATATTATACAGTGTTTTGTGTATGCTCGATTTGCACTTGTCACAATTCAAAAGAAAATTGTCATGAGAACAAAGTATAGTGTTTGTTTTTGTTATTAAGGAAGAGTAATTGGTTAAACAGTTTGTAATATATATGTACATACATACGTACCTTAGCATATCACAGAGTTAGTGTTTGTTTAATTTAAAACATGACATTTAATGTGTCAATCAATTATATTATATGAGAATTAAAATGACGGAATGTCAGAAATTTATATCTATAATTCTGATTTTTCAATAGGGGTGTGTAGTGTATAGGTTGATAGGTAGGTGGCATGTTATTTTGTCATTTCCATTAATAAATTAAAGAAAATTGTGTCATTTAAAATTTAAGAAGAAAATATATAATTTTATTCATAGATTCTTAAAGCAAGAATAAAGCAATTTGAAACAAAACGGAAATGCTTGCGTAGGAAGTGTAAATTCTGTATAGTAAATTTAAAATTTTATAAGGAAACACAATAGAGATCTGACATTTGTGAGGTGGTTATCGAAACTATTGAAAGAAGTACTTCCAAATCCATCAATTATTAAATGGTTTTCATGATACAAATGTCATATGACTTGCCATTTAAATCGAAACTTACATTTGCTAAAATATATACATTAAAGGACTATTCACATGAGAGCAACCAACCAACGGCTAATAAATGAATAAATGTGATTTTAAACAATTCTCAAAGCTAAATTCTTTGTAAATTGTAAACAGAAAGGTAGAAATATAGCTTTAGAATTTGAAAGTAATAAAATTAGCTTTTTCATTGCCAAAATACAAGAAATTTAAGAAAAGAAATTGTCCGTCGTGAATTGCAGTCTGATTGAAACGAACTGTCAAACTCAATTCGCCTTCCACATACGATCCATCAGAGTTGTAAAAACTGCAGTCTTTTTGGGACTGCAGTTAAGTCACGAATAAGACTTTTTTTCATTAGTCTTTTAACTTACAAAAGTACTTTAACTGCAAAAAACCAGTCAGCAGTCAGTACTTACTTTCTGACTTGGCAGTTAAAAAAAGCAGTTAATTGACTAAAAGTTAATTAACTGCAGTTCTTTTAACTGGTTTTAGTCTTTTTAGTCAGTACAAATTCATTTGTACTGGGGTATTAGAATTTTTAGTCAGTAAGTCTTTTTACTGCAGTTAATTAACTTTGAGTCAATTAACTTTTTTTAGTCTTTTGACTTCTTTTAGTCTTTATAAGTCCAAAGAGTATCAAGAGTACGTCGTTTGAGAGTATATTGTAAATCGAAGAACAAAGTATAGAGATATGTAAATATAACAATAAGAAATACATCTGTATTTCTGTTTTTTTTTTCCAAAAAGTTTGAATACTGATGCGTTTTGAAAACGCCTTTAAAGATGTTGTTCAGATTTGTCATACATTCATGTATACATAGTATGTATATGTATAATATATTGTTGTAATAATTAAATAATATTTTGGTTTTCCCAAATGATCTGATATCATTGAGATATGCTGATTATAAAGACTAAAAGAAGTCAAAAGACTAAAAAAAAGTTAATTGACTTAAAGTTAATTAACTGCAGTAAAAAGACTTACTGACTAAAAATTCTAATACCCCAGTACAAATGAATTTGTACTGACTAAAAAGACTAAAACCAGTTAAAAGAACTGCAGTTAATTAACTTTTAGTCAATTAACTGCTTTTTTTAACTGCCAAGTCAGAAAGTAATTACTGACTGCTGACTGGTTTTTTGCAGTTAAATTTCCCAGTCGCAGTATTAACTTACATTCAAAAAATTAGTTAATTAACTGCGACTTAATTGAATGCAGTCCCAAAAAGACTGCAGTCTTTACAACTCTGCGATCCTTATACAAACAAAATATTCGCTCGCGTCGTAACCTAAAAATTGTATTCTTGTCCTTGTTGTGCATCTTTAATGACATATAATGTCAAGACATGTTAAGTTAATGTCATAATGAACGAATATTCGTTCATTCGTTGGTCGATGGTCGCTCTCATCATGAATATTGCTTAAGTAGGAGACGCAAATTAGCAGCGTTCCACATCTTGTCTGAATAATGAATTTGCTTTTGTTAATGTAAACATGTCCAACCAATTTGAAATTTTAGAAAAAACGTATCATTTATGTATAAGTTAAGAAAAAAAAAATTTTTTTTAAAACTTTCTTCTTTCTTATTTATCCTGGGAAAACATACATATATGGAGACTTTGATCAATAGGATATTTATCTCATATGAAGATTTGACGTTTATCTATTTATTATTTAAATATTCTGATTCATTGTGAGAACAAATGTTTTTGTTTTGTGCAACACGACAAATTAAATTAATGATGAACAAAGTTCCAAGCGACAATTTGACAAGTAAAACCTTTTGTGTGGGTGGTGTATGGTCAGCTTTAAATTAAAAATTTTTGAATAAGATCGCATCATCTGTACCAGCCCTTAAGCGTGTTGGCTGTCACTTTTGACATTAACAAATTCATAGCACTGACGTTTGGGAAACTTCAAAATCTTAGAGCATTCGTTCGTTGATTTCATATTTGTATAGTCACATCTTTTCAGAGAACTTTTTGCACTGCTTAATCTTCTCCGAGAGAAATTTGGTGTAAATTAAATCCAAATTTTACTTAAGATCACACCTCGTTTCTTTTTACCCGTTAAATCTGTAGACGTCATTGTTTCTCGATTTGTGTTGTCAATTAATTAGCCTATTGTCAAGTCATTTAAATTGACAATAGGTAATCAAAGTCATACATGGAAAAAATATAAAAGTTTCTCCTTTTCTCTCAAATAAATTTTATTCAAGCTAAACTTCAAACTCATGTCAAAAAACGATTTAAACTAAAAACACAAATTTATACAAACACCGGCAGCGAAATAATCAACATTGAAAATAAAAAAACAACTTGGCGCACATGTCCATATCTCCAACTCAAAACTAAATACTCATTTCTCAGACCACTTTCGCTTATCAATATGCCGCGTTATGATTGTGCGACAGCTATATGCCATACCATTCAGCGTCAACCTTAAAAAGGCGTGTAAAAAAATAAAATTAACAAAAACAAGCAAAATGTATGCTTAACGCCTGCGGGAATAAATGTTTACATTTCCATTTTAGAGCTAATATTCAAAAAGAAAAAAAGAACTAGCTAGTGGACAGAAAAACTAAAAGGAAAAATGGCAAACATTAAAAATAACTAGACAGTGTTCTGTTACTGTTCCCTCTCTGGTCTCTGCACTTTGCAACCTTGTTCCGGTTGTTACTTGGGACGCGTGCCTCCTCTATTTGTCGTCCGTTTTATCATGTCATAATACTCGTACATTGATAAACGAGAGTACACCCTTTCCAATCGTTTGTCGTCGTCGTCTTCGTGGTCGTGGTCGGTGTCGTCTCCACCGCGAAGCCAGAGAATGGCAAGTAATCATACTTTTGCGCACTGCAGTTGGGCTTCACTTTTTTGTTTTTAATATTCCATATCCACCCGCATTGGTAGGATTGGGGTTCTTTTAAATGCCTACTTTTGGATATAACACAGATAATGGGTATTACCAGATTGGTATTTCAGAAGTATGATAGATATGCATTGGATCTCGAAAGTAAAGTTATGTTTTCAATAAAGTTCAAAAAGCTAATTTTGCAAGCTTTTACCGGCTATACTAAGGGGCCGGTTATAGCTATCAGTAAAATCCATCAGTAAAATTTTTGTTTTTAGTTTTTGAACATGTTACAGATTTATTTCTAGCAAAAGATTGATGCAATAAGATGAATCCTGTATTCAAGTATTTTTTTCAAAAAGAAACAGTGCATTTAAAGTTTTATTTAATTTATAAATCCATTTTAATTTTTTTAATGATGAAATTTCATTTTACTGAACAGCTGACTGCCAAAAGCCAAAAAAAATTCCATTTCGTTTTGCTGTTGGTGTTCCAATTTTTTACTGTTCCGATCACATCATTAAAAATTTTACTGATAAAAGCACCAGTAAAAAAATTATCTGAGGCGCGAAGCTTCAAAATGACATTTAATTTAATGACGTAAATTTACTGATTGCTATAAACGCTCATCAGTAAAACATTTCAAATTCCTCCTGTTTCAAATTTTACTGATGGATTTTACTGATAGCTATAACTGGCCCCTAAGAGGGCAATCCCCTTGTGCTCAAATGTCAATTATATAAGTTTGGAGCGATGTCAATAGTTAGCTGTCATTTTTCGGTAAAAGACTCACAAAACTTTCTATCAATCATTCCAGAAATTTCAAAATGCCTTACATTTGTGTGTTGTTCAAGCTGTCATTAGTTGTGTTAACAATAGGTTAGAGAACCTATAAACTGCCCGTATAACTGATGCAGATCTGAAAACGAACATACCTAATAAGTACAAGGAGGTAAGAATATATACAACTGTCACAACATTGACACAATCAAAAGTACATACATATGTCGAACTCTGTATAAAACTTAACGCCATAATTTCCTTTGTGATTGTATATAAGTAAAACGTTTAACTTAATTGTAAACTGGCCCTTTTACTTTTTAGTGTCAGTATAAAGCGCACATAAAAATAATATACAATTGGAATTTTTTTTTTTGACATTTACACTAAAGTTATAACGAGAGAATTTCACTTTTCTATCAACGTCAAAAATGACTGGAAAAAACTTTGAAAAACTCACATGTTAAAGTCTAATATGACAGTAAATACTTTGGAGAATTTGCAGATAATAATAACGATTGAACTTAAGATTTAATGATTTAGAAATTATAAAATTATGTTGCATATCTCATTAAATACAGTTTTTAGTTGAATTATTTTTATACAAATAAATAATAATGGGTAAATGTCAAACATTGGATGTTTTGACGTATAAGCAAATACAGGAATGAATTGGATGCGTTCTATCACAGACAGATAGGGTATCCGGGTACCTTTTGGTTAGTGTTTTACGTGAACAAAAACAGCTGATCCAAAACAGCTGAGATATTAAAAAAGCAATTCAGAGGTATACAAGAATTTCTGTTATATATGCGTATCTAACAGAACAGCTGATTTATGAATTTAAAGGATGCCGAAAATCGATCTAAAATGTATATGATTTTTGGTAAAAATCCGTTGAAAACTTTTTTTAAAGTAATTTTGGACCCCGAAATCTTAGCCAGCTTATTTATCCGACTCGTTCAATATGGTTTCTTAATTTTCACCTATCCAACACGAGGTTGAACGCAGGCATTGTAATTTGTTTAAAATCTCAATATGGCAAGAAAACGGGAGAAATTATGACATTCTGCAACAAATTTCAGAAATGAAAAAATGAATGTGTTCAGCGACTAAAACAAAATAAAAATATTTGCTTAACTCAAAGTAACGTTTTCTGAATACTTGGATTGTTTTACCTAAAACAAAAAATTACTTACATCAACATACACACATACTTTTTGACAATTGTTCAAGTTTTTTATGTCGTAAAAATTAATTTGTTTTATTTTGTTTGTGTGGTGAGGAAAATGTCATCACCTCATCACAAACTATAAAAACTTTCAAATCTACAAACTTAGGAAAAGAACTAAACTTTTTTTCTTGCGAATAAAGTTCAAGCATTAAGTACAAATTTTTGTTTATTATTCTTTAATGAGATTTTGTTTTTCTTATGATTTTAAATTGGATTAATTTTTGTGATAAGAAGTGAATATTTTTTTTTAATTAACTTCAATGTTAAAGTTATAAAAGTAAATTGTAAGAAATGCCGCACAGTTAATAGTTTTATAATTCTGGAAGCAAAAGTTCTTATCAATGTGAAACAATAAACTATAATGTTATATGTACTTCTATATTTCTTAGACATTTCTTTAGAAATGTGCTACTTGGAATTTAATTTAGCTCTGTAAATAAATTTATTTAGTAACATATTTGAATACGTAACACTTTCCATTTTTGCATGGAAATTTTTGTTTTCTTTTTTCTAATTTTCTGAATGAATGTTTCCCATATGTATGTATGTATCTATCCGGCAAATTTCTCTCGTCACAATTTTGCTTTTCTTTTTCTTAACGCAATTAAAGAAATGTGACAAATGGTGAGATTTGATTTATAATTTTCTTTTTCAATTTTGGAATAAGCCAAAAACTAAAGAAAAAAGAAAAAGTTTGGTAGGGTTAATCATCCTTTTCAATGCTCTTTCGAAAAGTTAAGATTATGGGAACGTTACATTAGTTGTCAAAGTCAAAAGCAGCTGTCATGCAATGCTTTAGAACAAGAACAAATTCGATGAAAGCCCCAAATTCACTTGTGGCAAATTGCAGCAGCTTCAGAGTTATTTTTAATTTGCTATTTGCAAGTGTCACTTCATTAATTTAACTATTTACATATGTAGGCTTCTTTTCCTTTTTGACGTGACAACGTCTTAAATTAGGTTGCGGCTGGGAGTCACTTATGGAAAAGTGTAACGCCCGGTAACGTTACGATGAGTCACCGAACGAGAGAGAGGCCCGCCGAATGCCTTGCGTCTCTCTCCCACTCAACTATGATCGGTCTGCCGCGCGCGCAGCACTAGAGAATTAGGCGCATTGAATCGGCGCATGCTTGTGTCTCTGTCTTTGTCTTTCTCGAACGTTCTTGGCGTTGGAAAAACAAGAAAGCGTCATAATACAAGTTCACACGTGTTCGCAAGACACATTACAGCAGAAACACTTCCTTTCATTTCATATTTCTCCTATCATCGTCCTATCCTCAACAAAATCACTCAAATAGGAATTAGTTAAGTTTAAGTTTACATGTACAATGTTTTAGTAAACAAAATATATTTCTATAGTTAAAATTTGTGCAATTCTTATTTTCATTCAATTCCTTGTTCCTATTGTGCAATTTAATTATATTCATATCAATAAATATTCTACCGAGAAAAAGACGTTGTCACGTAAAATCTTCGCCCGTAAAACCGACTTTACAGGCAACCATTTTTTTTTTAAGGAACGGCATAAAACATTAGATTTTTGTATGCAATTGTCTATATGTCGTTTTTTCAGAAATTCCCATACAAACCTTGTTTTTTTGTAAGAATATAAATTTAGTTGGACTCTGTGATATAACTCCCTAAGAAATAAGCCCTTAAAAACGGTAATAACCCCACAAATTGGTACTTTATTGCATTATGAAATAAATCACTTAAGTCGAAAACGAAACTAGTCCCCAAAATTGATAGTTCTTTCAATATGAAAGATTTGTATCCAAAAAATTGTTTGGGGGGTTATTTATTTCATATCTTCCTCGGGGTTTTTTCTTGGGGAGTTATTTCATGGAGCCATTTTGGATGTTAAAAGGAAATCGAAATTAGTCGTCTGCTCTGAAAGTGTTGTGTTCAATTTTGAAAAAGTCAGGGATTTCTATAGCTCAATAAGGTAATCGTAACAGTAAGGCTCTTAAGAAAAATATTTATTCCAACATACACACCAAACACAACAACTTTTGAAAGAATACGGTTTCAGTGGAATCGTGTTGTTTGTTAAAAACCTTACGATATCATCAATTATTAATTGTTATTTTTGTATTTTTACTGTAAAGAATAATTCTAAAAAAGATGTCAAAACATTAACTGTTTTTCTAGATTACGTTTTCACTGCCACTAAAATAATATTATATATGAATACACATTAATTTATTGTGAACAAATTATGTACCCGGTGGTTTGGAATTACATACTGAATGTTATACTTTTCCATTGTTTCTTTTACTTGTATCCATAAGGAAATACATAAAGTGTTTACTTAACTACTCCTTTTAATGCTAATTTTAGAAGTACCAAAATACATTATAATAAAAAAAAACTACTCTAAATATCTTTAAAATGATTTTACAAAAAGGAATTGGCTCACGTTGGGCGCCGTTTATTTATTTATTTAATCTGGAGTAAAACGTATAGGTCCTTTAAAAAAAAATTAATGCACGTATATGCAGTCATGTATTTTTTGCTTATGGTCATGAATTTTCAAGAAGCAACATTTTCTGAAGACAACAAAGTTAAACATCTGTTAAAGATGTCAAACATTTCAGAAAAGAGTTAAAATTACCGTTGTTAAGAGTCCTACAAAACTTGCATTGACTGCACATAAGGTTTGGAGAAAACACACGACCTTTTTTACAAATATATGTACCTTTGAATATTTCTTGAAACAGCTTGAACCCAAAGAGTTAAACTTAATTTTTAGACACATAAGTATTTAATGTTTACCCTGGCAACTCTGTAGCTCCTTCGACTACTCAAGAAAGGAGACAACAACTGCAAAAAAAGAACTCATTTTCCCTTCGATTTTCACACAACTCCATTACACACTGACAGTATGCGGGGCCCATAAAATCTTCCCCCAACAAAAAAAAAAAAACTCACCTCAAACTCCAAAATTGAATTCCGGAATTTTAACCTTCCCCGGTATTTTTATTTTGTGTTTTGTTATTGTTTATTTACTATTTTTTTGTGTTGTTCTTGTAAATTCAAAAACAATAGCCAGGTATAGTAATTCTTCACGGCTTCGAACTACTGCGACTGAGGACTGACGGATAGGTGAAGGTGAACACAAACACTCGCGCAATTGTCGTCGTTGTTGATGTCGACGTCGCGTTTCCACACACCAATACCAATTTGAAAATCACCAAAAAAAAAAGAGTGGGTAGGTAATCTCAGAACTCAGATCATGAAAAGAACACTTTAAGGAATTTAATAATGCGGCACAGCTTTCGGTGAAAATTTCACAAATTCGGAAGCAGATAAAATATTTTTGCACTTTTTTATTCTTCTTATTTTTTCTGGGTTGCTGAAAATTATGATGGCGCTTTAGTTTACCTTTCTCGCCGCCGCCAGACACAAAACACGCAACTTTCTTTCGACAGCCACGTTCTGTGGGAATTAATAATAATTTTTTTTCTTCTGTCGAGCTGTTATACACCTGCAGCAGAGACAGCAGCAGTTTCTGATTAAAATTCTTAAATCGTAGATAAAATTTAAATTAATCAAACAGATCGAACCGCCTTTGTGTATTGCATTCGCCGACACAGCGAATTTCAATTTAACAAGAATAAAAACGATAATTCACACCAGACAAGCAAAATCAAAAGAAAAATAAAATAAAATTTATTTCTGAAGACTCATAGAAGCGCACAACACGAAACACACCTTTCGCCGTCGAATGGAAGAGAACGAATGACTGACTGACGGTGACGGAATCACAGAAGACAGAACACAAAACTCGGATTCGGATTCGGTTCGGAATCTCAGTAGATACTCTGTTCTGTCTCGATGTCTCAGGGTTTGGAAAATGACAGCCAGTAAATGGTAGACGAAGCAAATTGAACTGACCGAAAGTCGAAACTGAATGAAATGATGGTATCCCTGTGGTTCTCAATTATTGAAATTTACTATTCTCTTAAAAATTTGGTGTTACTTTGGTTCGTTTTGGTGCAGTTTCGGAGAAACTAAATGACAGTTTGGTTTTGTTTTCATTTAGAACGTACGTTATACAAAAAAGTGGGTGGAATAAATTGTTTGTAGAGATACCTGTTCTGGGATCCGGCTCCGTTCGAGGAATTGATTATTTTTTACAACTGAAAAGAGAAAAACTGGTTTAATTTAAAGATTGAATCTGAGAAGTTTTCTCTTAAATACACAAAAATAGATAGATAAGTGGAGGAATGAGTTGAATGGCAAAATAAATGTATAGATCTATCTCGCTTCATTGTAGTTTTGTTTTTATTGTTATCAATAAAAATGACAGCAGGTGAAGATGAGATACAATTACAAACAGATACAATTGCTTATATAGTTCCTCTCTTTCATAATTGAGAATGAGTAATGACAATGAGAATGAGAACGAGAACATTATGAATGAATAAATTTGTATGGGTATTTAAGAGATAATCATGCGCAAAATGTCAAAAAATATCTTACAAGTGTAGTTGTAGTTGTTATAAATATCGTATACGAGATTTAAGTTGGGTATTGCCAAAAAGAAAATATTTTGTTTTTGCATAAATTCTGACAGAAAGTTAGTCCATTTGTTTTGCACAGAATTTCAATTGAGATTTGGACTGAGAAATTCTTCAAATTCTGAAGGAGACATTTTTGTTCGACCTATTGTCATATGGATCGATTGTGTGATGGCCTGCACGTGACAAGAAATACAATATCGACAAACTAAAGAAGGTTTACTGCAGGAGTCCTCGACGTTCCTGTCCAACAGATGCTTTAAATGTTAATCTCTACCTCCTACCAGTAGATTTACACATTAAATATTTAGTACCGTGCAGGGCGCTTGGACTTAAAGAAAACTGTTGGTTTTCTACATACTATGGACATGACAATATTAATGAACTGATTCCATCGGATATTTTTGCGACAGACACCGACTAGTGAACCCCTGCCTTCAACCTCAGTAAGAATTTTTAAGTAATCTTTTCTGCCAGAAAGCATTTTGAGGATGAGATGGTTACAAAAGACTTCGATTCCACTATTTTTACCGAAGGGTCATAGATGGAGCCAGTGTTGCCGAATCTCATGATTTATCATGATTCTCATGATTTTTCACCCCCATCTCATGATCTCATGAATTTATGGAAAATCTCATGATTTTTCAAATCTTCCTTCAAAAAAGAATAAGAAAACATTCCTATTCGCCCATTATAATCAGCACATGCAACTTTCTTGTTATAATTTTAAAAGATTCAGAAAATGACCCATCTAGCCTCTACGGACATAAGTTGCACAAAATATTTAAGTGTTGTTGTTAGAATGTCTAACAATTTTAAGATTCAAGATTTCTTTTATAGTCTATATATATTTATACTGGATAAATATGATGCTAAAACAATTTATGATATTTTAGTAACTAGTTTCAATAAAAAGGAAATTGATTATAAATCCAATTTAATGGGTTTTGGTACCGATGGAGCTGCAGTGATGATCATCAGTTCGAATTTATTTACAAGCTGATGTCCCAAACTTATTTATAATGAAGTGTATTTGTCACTCCTTTCATCTCTGCGCTTCATATGCATGTTCAAATTTGCCCTCAAGTATTGAAGATTTATGTCGAGATGTTTATAATTATATTTAGAACAGTCCTAAGAGAATTGCAGCATTTAAAACTTTTCAAGCTATTTTGGAGATAAAGCCAAATAAAATTTTACATTATTCACAGACACGGTGGTTTTCGAGGTTAGAAGTAGTAAATTGAATTCTTGTGCAATATTATGCCTTAAAAGCATATTTTAACGACGTAACAAAAAGTGACAACTTACTGTCAAGCAAAACTATTCTAAGTATGCACAATGACCCTGTTTATTATACGTACTTATGTTTTCTTAGTTTTGTGCTATCGTTTTCTTACTAAACTTAACAAATGCATGCAATCCGAAAAGCCCAAAATTCAAGACATGTATAAGGAAGTTTTTTTTTTTTTTTTTTTTTTTAAATTCATTTTTATTAATTCATTCTTAAAACTATCTTAAAGCTAGACAAAAATTCATAAAACTAGCCTAATTAACCATAACTTACAACTAACTTACTGGTCCCATACGGACACTCTAAGTTAAACAATAATACTTAATGCTAATGCCTTTCGGCCCTAAGATCTATTTAACATCAATTCCATTTTATTTATTTTTTTATTCATTAGAAAATTTCAAAAAAACTAATATCAATATCCTTTTTTATTTTTACTTAAAAACTACTTAAAATAAGGTCCTTAATATAAAACTTAAAGCTAACTAAAACTACCTATTCTACCTATAAACTACTTAAAACTAGAACAACCACAGCAGCAAATCTAACTATCTAACGTTTTTTGTTTTTCATATATTGTTGTATTTTTTTTTTATTCCATGTTTTTTTTTTTAATTTTTTTTTTTTTTAATTTTTTTTGTATTTTTCTTTTTTGTATTTTTTGTATTTTTTTTTTTTGTATATTTTTTTTTGTGCCACCATGCCTATTCTACTTATAACTAAACCCTAAAACTATAAAACAAGTATGTAAGCCGGCCAAGGCTTTAAACCCCAACCCGACTACCCACTATCAAGTGTATAAGGAAGTGACTACAGCCTTGAAGTCACTGTTGAGTTCCAATATCAAAAAAAGTTATATCGACAGTACAAATATTAAAAATATAGGCGCAAAATTATAGACGATTTAGTACGATGTTAAATCATTTTTAGTATGATACTAGGTTAAAAAAAGGATTTTGATAATTTTAAACGAGTTTAGTATCGTACTATCTTCTTAACATTTTACAAAAGTTAAAATCACCAAATGGCTACTTTATCTTTTTAGTATCGTACTAAATCTGTATGACATATGTCATTTTTCTCAAATGTGACAAAGGCGCAAAATTTTAGACAATTTAGTACGATGTTAAATCATTTTTAGTATGATACTAGGTTAAAAAAAAGGTATGTTTGTTTTGTTTGCTCCACAATCTGTCATTATTTAGATGTGTTCATGTTTTTTTTTTAATAAAATGGTTTTAGCATGATACTAGTTAGCAAAACAATAAAAAGTATTTAAAATTAGTGAAAAGTTAGTAGATTACTATGTATATAGTAAATTGTTAACTAGTATCGTGCTAAGGCCTTAATAATAGGTTGTTTAAAATTTTGCGCCATAGATTATATAAAACCCAGAAATCAACTTTCGTATGGGGATATGTATTACGGCGTAAAAGTAGCGCTTTTATTGGAAAATTTTTCAATTGACAAACAAATTGTTCAAGGCTTTCAATGCCGTTGTTTGTCCTTCTTAGTTGAAGGTACTAAGCAAATATATTACAGATTCAACTTCAACAACAGTGTCTTCATAAATGTGGAATCTTTTTTTTTCTAAAAATCACTAAATGTTATTTTAAAACTTAATAAAATGAAATCTCATATGTATTTTTTTATCTAAAATGTTTGTGTTGAATTATAAGCTAATATTGATTATTAGGGTCCCAATGAAGAATAAGCAATCTCATGATTTTTTTGAGGATCTCATGATAAAAAATCATGATCATTTTTTTTTTTGAATCGGCAACACTGGATGGAGCGTGGATTTGGGTCGGGAATTTTCTGCAAGTCTTTAAATGTCTCAGTCATTTCAGCTACCTAATTTTGCCAGTTAATTTGAGGGTTAACTACTGGCAATCAGGGAAGCATGTAAAAAACTGAAATCGAAGTCAAACCAAAATAGAAACACGGCCAGCTGCTTTTGACTACAATATCCTCTATACAACTTCGGGATGAACTATCCAGTCAAAACATCAACCTCAACTCAACTCTTTTATGGATTCCAGATCGTCGTAATACCATTAATGGAAATAAATGAGCTAATGATTTAGCACGGCAGGCAAGGATTGGCTTTTTAAAGTTCACTTCTGGAAAGGGTAAATATTGCTCTTAGAGCTATGAAGGGCCAAATGTTCTCAATTTTTCGGACAAAATCCAAAAGCAAGTGGAACAGTCTAACGAACTGAAACCGAAACCGAAAAAGTTAACGTTTACTATCTGTGAATAGGTACGTATTTTACCATTACAAATTCATACAATTTAAGGGCAATTTGAAACGAGCATTGGAATTTCCCAATATCAAATAATTAACTACTAAAAAAGCGTATACAAAAGGTACATCACTTAAATGAGACTATTGCGAATATTTCTTTGCAGGAGTTTACAAGTGCCATATTGTTAAAAACAACTGTTTTAATTTAATTTGAAACACACATGGGCTCTGGAAAGACTTTGACAGCTACAGAAAGAGCTGTCAAGGATTTGGGACTTTCAGGACGTGAAATAGCAAGAAGACTTAACAGAAACAATCATATTGCTGATCCACCCAAATATATGAAAAATCAATAAGGTATAAAAGCAGAAACAACAACATCATGAGAAAAGTGGATAATTGGATAATTCTACGGCTTGTCTCAAATTCCACTCTACCAGCGACTTAAACAAGGGGCAAACGCTTAGTATCATCCAGAATAACAACGGTTCAATGGATAATACAAAAAATGTGATAATACAAACGCGTTGTCTTTTCGTATATAAAAAAGGTTTAACCTTGACTTGGGCACAATCGACTTTTAGTTTGTGTCCACAATAATGAACGGGAACAACTATAATTGGATGCTGGAACGGTCATTTTCAAAAATGAAAAGCAATTTTGGACAAGACAATGCTCCCATTTACACTTCGGGGGTTCAAATCAGAAGACGTGGAACTTTTGCCATGGCTCCCTTATTCACTGCACTTTAAAAAAAATTTCAAAACGTTTTGGTCATAGCTTTCTCGTAAAGTCTTTGAAGGTGGCAGAGAATTTGAAGACAAGGACACCTTTATCGAAGCTTTTCGTAATTCCTGGGTCCAAATTCCTGTGATTGAATGTTTCTATTGCAAACCGTCTTGTAGAGATTATAAAATGGAGGACATAGTCATTACTACATATGTAAAAAAAACGTTATAAATAAATGTTGTAAACGCATAAAATGTATACATTTCATTTTTTTTTCGTTTTTTCTGAAACGCCCTTTTTTATACCCTTTTTAAGTACATAGCTTATTTTTCGATCTTGGGAACAACACTCCCTTCCAATTTACCCTTCAATTTTATAAATTTGAATCCCAGTCAGCGAACCAACGGCGTTGTCTATGGTCATGAACTTTGAGCTCCTGCGTCAGTTGGATCTTGTACGGGTGTAAGCCCAAGTCCCAACGCAAAATTCGCCAAGTTGAAGTCTGCGAAAGGCCGAGTTCTTGTGCACGGCGAGGAATAGACTGCCTCGAGTCCTGCTGTACACTGTCACGGACCGCGGCGATGTTCTCGGCCGATCTTTCGTTTTTTGAACGTACGGGTGTTGGCTGATTGTTTACTGAACCGGTCGTCTTAAATTTGGCCACCAAACGTTGAAGAGTCGATCGGAAGGCCCACCACGTCTATTGTAAAATGGGCGCAATGCGCGCAACGAACACTCATTTTGATAATAAAGTTTTATCAATTGAACGTGCTGTTCAAACGTGTAACTTGCCATGACGATTTGGCAAAAACAACTGAAAAGTAAACAAAAGATTTGACAGATGTCATCAAAACAAAATGGCCGCCACGGGATGCCAAAATCTACCCACGCCAATTTAAAAACCCTATATAAGACCAGTAATCCTACTTTGTAGAAGTGATAAAATAAGTGTCAAAATAAGTCAAATTTAAAAAGTCAAATCGACACTCAATAAAAGTTATCATTTTAATAAATTTAGAAATTCATGACTAAAAAATTAGAAAATAAAAGGCGTGTTCACATTGGACTGTTTCTGGTTTTACCATTTTATCTCGCTTGACGTTAAAGAAATATTTAATTTTGTTTAAATGCAATAAGTGAGAGTGATCAGACGTCAAAATGAGTAGCCTGTCAAATACTACAAGAGTACAAGGTGTGTTCTTTTTATAAACTTTCTGTTTTATTAACTTCAAAGCCATATTAAGTTAATATTTTAATTGAAAATAAGTCAATTACAGTAACTTAGATTGCGGGAACAGATCTTTTATTTCAAATATTACTCTAAAGTCTTTACATTTTTACTTTGTTAAAGAATCTAAAAATCATTCCAATAGCTTTTTTAAATTCACTTTATTTTTGTTTACATAACACTTATTGTTTTTTTAAAGTATGTTGCCATTGTAGATACTTATGGATGGTTTATGGATCCTTAATTTTTTTGTTAGAGATTTCCAATAAATCTATGCTCCATCCTTGCTTAAATGTGTTCATAAGGGTGTATTAATGTATTACTGCGATAAACACCTTACTAAAAATATTCCAACCACAATATCAACTTTCACAACCACAATATCAACTTTCTTCAACAGTTTCAAACTTCCAAGCCTAAGTCTATAGACTAAAGGCTGTTCCAACTATTACTCACGATGTCAATTATAAGTCATATCTTAAAGTCATATTTTTTACCTAACTTTATTTGGCATTATAAGGTCGGCCAAGCAGTTGTTCGCTTTCTCAATACTATAACTTAATACCTCACGTCAGGGCGATGCCACAGTGATGTCAATTAAAACTGTTAGACTTCTTTCTTTGGGAATACTTATAAAAAAGCCGTAGACAAAGTCACTGAAAAGGTGGACTTTTGGAAAGAGGTATGCCACGTAGTCGACGCAAGCATTTAGCTGGCTTTTTTCACACATGCATATAAATTTATATAGTTGTCATACATTTTTCTATCCTAACAAAAAAATTAAGAAAATTCTCTAAAAACTTTTTGTTTTATTTGCAATCAAATCAACACCGCGAGTTATTTTTGGACAGCCCTTTATGAAAAATAATGAAACCTTGATTTATCCTAAGGTCTAGACAGGTTCTTAGCTAAATGATAAAAATGTACGGCTTAAAGGACCAGTTAAGTAAGGCAAAGGCCTTTCAAGTAAAACGCCATTTCAATCCCTTTTCGAAAAAAGGGAACGCCACTTAAGTCCTTTTACAAAATTTCAAGAGCTTACACAAAGTAAAGGTTAAATTAAATTTATTTTAATTGACAACTAAAAATATAATCACAAATGCTTTTCATCTATTCGGTCTATTCTCGGCTGAGTCATATCTGTGGCATTCTGCACAACCATAACAGTGATTTTTCCATCTTCCGCAACAATAGTCTCATCCGATTTTGTTCTCACTCGCAATCCCAGAACTTCATCCTCAGGATCAATTTGATGTAACATATAACGAACTTTCTGATAGAGCATTTCATATAACCCACAATATTCCACTGCTCTTTCCTGTTCCATTGTCGATCGAATCGGATTCGCTAATTGATTAAGTACAATAACATCTTTAACGCCCGGTTGCTCCTGTAGAAGACGAAATACCTCATCTACGTAGCTTTTGGTTCTTTTGTCTGTCTTTAAAAAACATCAAAATTTTGCTTAATTTAATGACTTAATTTATACGCAATCGATTACCTTCGGAGGTTTATCCATATTTTCAATAAATCTTTTTTTAGAATTCCCAGAGGAATCATACACAATCACTGAACTGAACTGTCAGTTCTGATAATAATTTCACAAAATTCCTTGTGAACTAATGGAGATAGAGTAGGTGTAGGAGCTACAGAAACAAAAAAAAAGAAGGATAAAGTTGGAATTTCACAAAGGAGACACAGGACACAATATACAAGTTAACTGAAGTGAAATGGCAAACGCGTACCTATTTTATTACTTCCTTCCAACAGGTTGAAAACGAAAACTTTCCAACTGAATCAACGCCAAAGGAATAATATCTGACATTATACATGTGCCTAGATACATATGTACGGTACGTACCTCTATCCTTCGTATCCCTTAGCAATCCCTATTCAGTTAGGTATATGTTCATTATTTGTTTAACTGGGTCAATAGGAAAGGAATATTACAATATGGTAGTTTGGTAGTGGTTTGTATTTTCTGGAATATCGATTTCGGGATTTAAAAAAAACATCAATTAGGAGGAGTTCCATGTGGGTGGCAAACAAAGTTTTTAATCGAATATGGAAAGGGAAAGTTTGCTTCAAATCGAAGTTATTGGACAAAAAAAATACAATCCTTATAAACAGTTTTAAGTGGGAACTATTGGTTTTGTATTGGGTCTATTTTTATGATCTAAATTTTCACGATAGTATAGTAGCGTAGAAGAGTTAAAATTAATAAATTGAAGGGTATAGAATTTTAAAATAGAATAACACTAAGATGATTTCTCTTAAATTGACATGAAAGGAAATCTTCAGACAGTATAATTTAAATATGTATTATTTCTGGCATAATGACCGCCACGGCGGCTGGCTCGGACGTAGTGTTATTTGGAGGTCGATTTCTAATCTTATCGGCAATATTGAGGCAAATGTTGTACTTCAAGTGACCAATTTGTTTGCCCTTATCGGTGTACAGTCCCTGGCCATATTATTAAACGCACTGCAGAATTTTTATAACTATTAGGTTATACGCAATATTTTTAAATATTATATAAAAACAAATTCTATAAATCTGTTGTTTTATTTTTATAAAAAAGTAGGAAATAGTTTATATGCTGCATACAAAATAATTTAAATGCATTAAAATATTCAAAAACCTGATTAAAATAGCTGAAAATTGAGATTTTGCATAAAATCTAAAGTGCGTCTAATAATATGGCCAGTGACTGTAGGCTAGCAACTTTACATATCTCCACAGAAAATAGTCAAGCGGCGTTAAATCGTACGACCTTGAAAGCCAATTCAGAGGTCCGTAACGTGAAACTGCCGTTGATTTGTTGAAACCATAAAAGTATGTTACTGTTGATATGTCAAAAAAATGTTGAAGTGTCATTCTTACGAATTTTTAGAATTTGTAAAAATAATTTTCAGCGGCTATTGTTAGAAATTGTTTATCCGTCAAACTACCAATATCAAAAATGAAGAAAATTGTTTTCACAACTTAAACTAGCAAAATAAATGGGAGCGTATCGGAATCCCGCTTTTTAAAATCCCGTTTTTAAAAAATCCCGAAAAAAAGTTTTATAATCCCGTCTTCTAAAATACCGATTTTTTTAAATCCCGTCTTTTAAAATCCCGCTTATTCAAAATCCCGATCAATTAAAATCCCGCTTTTTAAAATCCCGTCAAATCCCGACAACCCTGTTTTTTTTTTTACAAAATTAAACTAAATTAAACTAAATATTAATAGGAGTCAAAGGTTTTTTTGTTAAATTACTTGACTAAAATATTATAATATCGTAATTTGTTTTCTTTTTACTGTACATAAACATTCATTTTTGTTTACAATATTAACTCTTGCACAAAAAATATGCATCCTACAGCAAATCTACCTCTTGGTAACGGTTTTACTGCTATCGTTGACTTTGTTAATTGATTTGAGTTTGTTTTAAAAGAATACTATTTTACTATATATTTCTTATTTTTTGATATGTTGTATTTGTTAAAGGTTACAATAAAATGAATCTAGAAAAATATCTCATTTTTTAATTTGATTTCATTTTTTTCTAATTTCGATTTTGCAATCAAAACTAGTTGTTTAATTTTAAAAATCGCGCGATTTTTTAAAATTAAACAACTAGTTTTGATTGCAAAATCGGGATAATAAAAAACGGGATTATAAAAAACGGGATTATAAGAAACGGGATTACAAAAAGCGGGATTATAAAAAATCGGGAAAAAATCGCTCGATTTTTTAAAATTAAACAACTAGTTTTGATTGCAAAATCGAAAAAGCGGGATTGCAATCGATCGGGATTTTGAATAAGCGGGATTTCAAAAGACGGGATTTCAAAAAATCGGTATTTTAGAAGACGGGATTTTAAAACTTTTTTCCGGGATTTTTTAAAAAAGGGATTTTAAAAAGCGGGATTCTGATACGCTCCTTTACAAATCGTATCCTATCCATTCAACCAAAAATTAGCTTTAGCGCTAAAAAAAAATTCACTTATGAAAAATGGGACCAACTTCAATCTTGTTTGGATGTACCTCCAAGAGATTTTAGCTGAATTTAAATAAGATTTTCATAAGAATGTCGAGTGCTGATCATTTATAAATTATAACGTTTATAAACCTGAATGTCAAATGGTGTCATTAAAAGTATATTTATTTCAATGAAAGTAAAATACATTTTGTTTAAATATCTTGTAACTAAACATGAAATACAATGATTTATAATTTTGACCAAGTTGATGTTTATGTTTGATTTGAGAACAATTAAAGTGGTGATTCTCATCGGCTTTGTTGGTCTTTTTGATGATTAAATGAAAACAGTTTTCATCTGATTTTTCCCAACGTTTCGACGGTGATTGCCGTCTTCTTCAGGGGATGTCTTTATTCACAAAAATGATAAAAATGTTTATTTAATACATACGAATATTATGTAAAGCGTACAAGTATGACTTACATTGATTTGAATATTACAAAAACATTAAAAAACAATTTAAAGAATTAAAACAAATAAAATTTAAAGCGCTTCCGATTTGAAGACTTGTCAACTGTTAAATATAAACTGTTGAATTGTTTGTGTCTGAAACTAAGGAACAGTAAACGGCGGATATGTTTTGAGTGTCTTGTTTGCGGTTCATATTATTTTTGTTATTTATTATGCAAACTTTAACAAATATAAAATATCAAAAAATAAAAATATAAAGTAAAACAAATCAAAGAAACCAACTCAAATCAATTAACAAAGTCAACTAGAGCGGTAAAACCGTTATTGAGAGGTAGATTTGCTGTAGGATGCATATTATTTGTGAAAGAGTTAATATTATAAACAAAAATTAATGTTTATGTGCAGTAAAAACCAAATAAATTACGATATTATTATATTTTAGTCAAGTAATTTAACATTCAAACCTTTGACTCATATTGTTATTTAGTTTAATGCACGTATTTTGTAAAAAAAAAACGAGATTGTCGGAATTTTACGGGATATTCACCCCTATTACCGATGTCGTAAACGACAGCAAAATATACGACACGACACAATCTGCATTCCATATGTCGTTTTCAACTTTTGTCACTCGTTTTGTTGTCGTGTGTAAACGTCAAGTGTGTTGAACGCTTTAATTCAGCATTCTGTAAGACGAAATGAAACGACGACAATGAAAAAAAACGACGGTATCTCTCGTTTGAAAATTTGCTCACGACGAAGAAATGGAAGTTCGCAAAACTGTAAGTTTCCTTGTTAAATAATTTATTTTATGGAATTTATTAGTACTTTATTTGCGATAAGTAAAAAATAAATATTTTTGCACATTTTCAGTTAAAATTAACAAACCAAAACCAATTCGAGGCGCTTGTCCAGCTGATGGAAAGCAACGAGCAGTTGGCTAGGGGATTTTTGAAATGTATGAACAAAGCCGATTTTAAAAAAGTTAAAAGAATGGAATGTAATAGCTGATAAACTCAACAGCAAAGGTCCTCCAATAAGAGATCATAGAGGAAATATATTATCTAGAATCCCGACTTAATGGGTTTGCTCTCTTTTGGCCTACAAACTAAATTGAGAGAATTTTGCCCATTAGCATTAGCATGTGTTAGTTCTCCCGTGCATTTCTTATGGGAAAATCCAGATTCTATGTAGTTGTGATGGGCTTTTGGTGAAGTCTGCACAATTAGGGGGAAAACAATGTGAGTTGAACTCAGCCGTTCAAAAAAGAGATCCGTTGAATTCAAAAATTGAAAATTGAATGCAATAAATTAAGAAAAATTAATTTTGCAACTTCTTTTTAGTGAAAACTGTGCTAAAAATAATATTTGACTGCTTTTGGCAAATAAATTCTATGATTTTTATGAAAAGTTTCGCTAAAAACAGACAAAATCATGCAGAAAGTATGGGCGCACCCTAGAACTGCAATGCGAATGTGGCCCAATTTGAGTTGTTCCCAGTTTTGACAGATCAACAGCGAGGTGAGTATTTTGACAACGAAAATTAAAAGGAAAACAAAATACAATTTCTGCGATTTAAATAAATCATAACAAAAGTCAAAATTAATAAAAACAAAGTTGTTAATAGTACTCCTGATCAAATTTTTTATCTATATTTTATAAACTATTTCATACAAAATGATCCGAAGTCAACTATCTAAAACGTGCCTTCATCATATCTGAAGAAGTATTTCCCAACGTAACTTATTGGCTCTAGCTGATAGAGGATTCTTTCCGGATCTTTTTCCAGACACCGCTGGGTAAGTTGTATATTGTTTTGTATGTTTATAAAAACTACAAGAAATCGTAATGAATTACATTCTGTTCTTCTTAAAACGGTAGTCCGGAAATGACAAAACTTTTCACAAGTAAACAACATACGATCTACGCCGGCTTTGATCCAACTGCCGATAGTCTACACGTTGGCAATCTCCTGGTAATAATGGGACTTCTGCATTGCCAGCGAGAAGGACACAATCCAATTGCGTTAGTTGGAGGAGCTACGGGTCTTATCGGTGATCCTAGTGGCAAAAAAAAAAACAGAACGAAACTAACTAGGGTCGTCGGTCATTGAGACAAATTAATTGCTATAGAAAAACAGCTTAATAGAATATTCAAGAATCATCAGGATGTAATTTTGGACACTAGTAATAACAAAAGTGACCTATCTCCTATAAGGTACATAACTATAATAGAAACCTAATGCGCTTTAAAAACTCAATCGTTTTGATAACCTTTCTTTCAGAGTCGTCAACAATGCATCATGGTACGAAAATCTGAATGTAGAGGACTTTGTTGCCAATACTTTCAAATGGCATCAATGCTCTCAATATCATCAGTCCAGTCGCGACTTAAGAGTGCAGCTGGAATGAGCTTTACCGAATTCACATATCAAATTTTCCAAGCTTATGACTGGTTGCATTTGCTTCAGAAATACGATTGTCGCTTCCAAATGGGAGGCAGTGACCAAATGGGCAACTTAATGGCTGGCCACGAACTCATCAGCAGAGTAGAAAAAAAGAAATCAGTATTTGGAATGACACTGCCTCTTGTTACCAACGAAGAAGGAGACAAGTTCGGAAAATCTGCTGGCAATGGTATTTGGCTGGACGGAGAAAAAACTTCGCCATTTTCTCTTTATCAGTTCTTTTTAAAAATGCCAGATTCTGAAGTCGAGAAGCTTCTCAAGTTGTTCACTTTTATCCCACTGAAAGAAATTGCATTTCTCATGGAAGAATACAAAAAAACACCAGAGAAGAGAAAAGCACAAACGATTATAGCTGAAGATGTGACGCTTCTAGTCCATGTAAGTGATTTTTAATAAACAAATATATTACTACTTTTAGCTTTTTAGATTTTTCTCATTCCAGACGCGGGTCTAAAACAAGCCGAAAAAGTCACAGAGGCGCTCTATAAGGACAATGTTGAAGGAACTGAACTGAATTACAACGAAATCCGATAGATTTTTTCTGGAGCTTCCGTCGTTGAGATTTTTCAAGAGCCTGGACTATCCATTCTTGATCTGGCACTAAAAGCTAAATGTTTTACAACAGAGAGTAAGTGAAAAGTTTTATGTTTTTGCTTGAGGTAATTTATTCTAAAATTAAAAATCTTCTTTCAGCTGATGCGATAAGAATCATCACAGCTGGAGGATTCTATATCAATCAAAATCGAACTGAAAACTTCTCCGAAGTTATTACCAATGGCATTCATGTTCTTAAAAATTGTCTTTCATTGCTTAGGGTCGGAAAAAAGAATTTTTATATTTTTAAGTGGTTAAAGTAAAAATAAAGATATTTCAGATGCTTTAACACAGCAAATAAATAAATAAATTTCTTTTGTTGTTTTCAAATTGTTTGAGTTTGGTTTTCTAACAAACATTCCAAATATCCATATGCAATTATATGGATTCTTTAAGAAGCATTTTTTGAGAAAGGCCATTCGACGTTTTCTTAGTCATATGCTAATTGAAAATAGTCCATTTTAAAAGCAAATGTAGTTTCTGTGTTTCGTTCCCATTTTCATATTCAAAACTTTAAGACCAATGTGTACCTATCTCCTCTTAAATCCTTTCCAATTTTCCTAACGCTCACACTGTCTTTTAATAAAACATATAAAGGTATTTTATAACCCCTTCAAAACCTGTAAGTTATAAAAAAAATCTTTGTAACAGCTAATAACTAATGAAAGATCAGCTTTTATATAATTTAATTATCGAAAAAGTACATTTTTTATTAATGTTCCCTTAAATATCAAAATTCAAACAACTACATATATTATATTCCATTCCTGACAACATTACTCGCACATAGGAATGGTTGAGAGTCATAAGTCACAAGGCCCTAGTTCTCAACAAATTGTTGCGCCACCTATAATTTATTTATTTATTTTTATTATAGCTATTGGATATACTCGTAACATACGTATAATGCTTTTAGAGGCTATCAAAACTCATGAAGTAACTATTTTTCAAAAATGTTTGTGATGGTTTTCCAAATCCGTTTAAAGTTTTTCAAAACTTTGGGTATATAACGAATATACAAATTACGAAAACTAAGTCAAATACTAAAATGATTTAAACTGTAGCTTAAATGCAAAGATACATTGTACTTTGCAAAATCATTTTGTAAAGTTAAGGGATACGTTGTGTACGAACGTGATGAAAAAAGTTTTTAATTTTGTGGAATTGAACACATGCTTCAATAAAGAAAAAAATACAATCTACTTAATTCAGCTTTTTTCTTTTATTATTTGCGAGTTGATCACCATATACATATTTGAATTCTTTTCTTTTACTTTCACTCTGTGGAATCAGAAGATGTTGCTATTGTTGCTGCTGCAAGTCTTTTCTTTAGAGCAGCGGCTGGTATTATATTTCTTGGTGGATGATGCATTGGCCGATGATGTTGGAAACCCTAAAGAATTATATCATTTAAAATATTCCTGTTTGGATCACTCGTAAGTTAATCAATTAACAAACCTGAATTGCCTGCATAATCTGGAATTGCTGTTACTGCTGTTGAGTCGTTTCAGCACCAACACTCAGCTGCTGGGAGATCGACTTCGGAAAGTCGAAGCTTTTACTTGCACCATTGACTTGGTGGTGTTGTTGCTCCTTTTATTTTTATGACACCTCTATCGTCAACGCCTGCGGCAGCTATGACCGCTGAGATGGGGGCAGATGTCGCCGATTATGGTACAGCAGCAATTGAGGACAGAAAGATGCATGTTTTAGTTCACAATCCACAAAAATTGCATTCTTATTCTTCCAAAAAAAATGTACACACAATGTCCAGCGTCTGTGATTAAAAACATTGATATTATTTTGATAGGGAATATGAGATAAAAAACTTACTTGTAAACAGCGGCCTTGATTTGAGCAAAGCTTTGCCTTCCGGATTCCTTGAGGGAAGTTGCTTCCTGCATTATGCTATAATTGGCAGCATCTAAATGAAAACAAAGACTATACAAAAAATCAATAATTGTTACACCTGCAATTTGACTTACTTTATCGTTTATTCATTGAAATGGACTTGAATTGCTTCATTATAAAGGTTTTTGCTCTAAAAAATATCAAATTATATTAAATATCTAAACAATTTACAAAAAACTTTCGATTCGCACTCACTGTTGTACTTTGTGGAACCAGAAGATGTTGCTTTTGTTGCCACTGCAAAAGTCGTTTTTTTTTGCGGCTTGCATTATATTTCCTGGCAGCTGATGAATAGGTCGAGTATGTTGGAAGCCCTAAAGAATCATAATTTAAAATATTTCTGTTTGGATCACTCACAAGTTAATATTAACTAACCTGAATTGCCTGCTTACTCTGCAGTTGCTGTTACTGCTGCTGAGTCGCTCCAGCACCAAACCTCAGCTGCTAGAAGGGCGTTAGCGGTCGGCTACACTGAATGTTGAAATGCCTACTTGCATCATTGACTTGGTGGTGTTGCTGCAGTTTGTTGCATTGAAAGAATTTGACTTTTGGTAGAGATGGTGACACCTCCAACGTCAACGCCTGCGGCAGCTATGGCCGCTGAGATGGAAGCAGATATGTACATGATACAGCAGCAATTGGGTACTGGACAGAGAGATGCACCTCTAAGTCTACAATCCACACAAATTGTTTAGAAAAGTGTTCTTGCGCATTGTTGTATATAAATATTCATATATATGAGCAACTGTACTGAATTATTACTTTAAATATCAACTTAATCAAGTTATCAATTGATTTAATATTTTCCTGTTATCAAAATAAAATATTATTCGATTTTCATTTATATTATAATAAAGACATTTCATAATTGAGTTAAAGGAATCAGCTTTTTCATTCAATCCAGAGTTCCAAGACACAACAGTATTGGCGACGAGGTGAACACTTATTTTCAAAAACAGAAGATCATCGAACATTATCGAACATAAAAGTGAATTCCGAGCAACTCAATTCCTTGATTCAAGCTATGTCGAATATGACGACGGCCTTGCAAAATCAACAGGAACATCGAACGGCAAATATAAGCATAATTTCAAATTTCGACCCATTCAACCCCAAGGTTGAACAATTTAATAATTATAAAGAACGTTTAGAAAATCATTTTCAGATAAAAAAGATATTCGAAGATAAAGAGATGTGCGCTAAATTATTGCTTCAATTTATTGGTTCTTCAAATTATTCGTTACTGACGTCACTCTCAGCTCCCAAAAATATTAACGAATTGAAATATGATGAATTGATTGAAAAATTAGAGAAGCATTTTTGTCCGAAAAAAAATTCATTGGTAGAACAACATTATTTTTTATCGGAATATCAAAATGAAAAGGATTCCATAAATGATTACTTAGCAAAACTTCGACAAAGGGTACTATACAGCAACTTCAACTGCACATGTGGTTTGTCCATAGCCAACATTTTTCTACGAGCTCAATTTATTCGAGGGCTTAGGGACAACAATATAAGAGAAAAACTACTTCAGGAAGAAAACTTGGAATTCGACAAAATTGTTGAACAGGCGATTAAACTCGAAGCATCAAAAATTAATTGCAAACTCATTTCAATTACGAACAACTCTTCGAACATAGAAATAAATAAAATATCAAATTCAAATTTTCAATCTCAAAATAAAATTCACAACCATTGCCCAAAACCTCGATCTCAAGAATATTCAAAAACGAAAAAATCGAAATCTTTTATAGATTACAAAAGTTTGGGAATCGAAGGACTGTGTCTACGATGTGGTAGAAATAATCACCTGGCAAATGATTGTAAATCTAATCGAAATCAACTAAGTTGTGAATTCTGCAAGAAACATGGTCATGTGAAGCGAGTTTGTTTGAAATTCTTATTAAATAAATCAAACCAGAACACAAACGCTATTACAAGCCCTGCAACAGATAACGCAGAGTACGATTATTCAGATAACATACATCATTTAAATAAAATAATTGATGTTTATGGAAAATCTGAAATATTTTCAATAGATGGTCGCAAATTTTACTTCCAGAGAAAGATTTCAACAAATTGAATTTAAATGTTCCCGTAAAAAAGTCAGATATTGGTTTTCGATCCTATACTGGTGAGATATTTGCTCCAATAGGAAAGGTTGAAGTACAGGTCCAATATCAAGATACAGTATCGAACGAGTAAATGTATATAGTTCCTTCAAAATACGCACCGCTTATAGGCAGAGTATGGATACGACATCTTAACATAAATTTACAAACAATCTACAAATAGTCCTCCTCAGATCACTACTCATCATTAGGATGAACCAAATGCTAATTTCGATAGAGTACATATTGATTACGCTGGTCCATTCCAAGGTTATAATTTCTTCGTTCTAATCGATGCAAAATCAAAGTGGCCAGAAATCAAAGTTACAAATTCAGCTCCTACATCAGAGGTAACTATCAAATTTCTTCAAGACATTGTAGCAACACATGGTCTACCAAAAGTTATTGTATCAGATAACGCTTCGATTTTTCAAAGCAATGAATTCAAAGCATACTGTAAGGAAAATGGTATAATGCAAAAATTTATAGCGCCAGGACATCCAGCTACAAACGGGTTAGCCGAACGATATATTAAAACATTAAAATCAAAATTAAACGCGATGTCAGAAGAAGAAGGCTCAATACATAATAAAGTACGTGAAATATTATATCGCTATAGAGCAACACCTTTATCAAATGGTAAAAGTCCAGCACAACAATATCTTGGAAGAGAGATGAGAATCAAATTAGATTGCCTACGTCCTGTTAAATATGAAAAATGTTCCAACGAAAAAGTCAACTCAATTCGAAATTTAAGTGTGGGAGATAGAGTTCAGTCAAGATTTTACTCAAACGGAAAGCCAGCTTGGAAATTTGGAGTTGTTAAGAAAAAGTTTGGTCAACTGCATTATGAAATCGAGCTCGACAATGGATATGTATTAAAACGCCATATAAACCAATTATACAAATCAGAAGTGGTTTTACCCGAAAAGGAAAATACTATTCAAGAAGATCAACCGAAAAGAAGTGATCCAAGTATAGATGAAATACAAATTCAATTTGAGCAAGTTCCAGTAATTCCAGGAAGTTTTGAAGTTCGAAGACAATCAGGAATAGAGACAATGAACATTCCTGAAAATCGAATACACACAGCCATAGAACCAAGCAACATCCCTGTTCCAAATCGAAGAACGAATAGAAACCGACGGCGGCCAGGATATCTTCAAGATTATGAATAAAATAGTGTGGGAGATTGTTGTATATAAATATTCATATATATGAGCAACTGTACTGAATTATTACTTTAAATATCAACTTAATCAAGTTATCAATTGATTTAATATTTTCCTGTTATCAAAATAAAATATTATTCGATTTTCATTTATATTATAATAAAGACGTTTCATAATTGAGTTAAAGGAAACAGCTTTTTCATTCAATCCAGAGTTCCAAGACACAACACGCATCCAACAAAAATTAACACATAATGGCCAGCGTCTGTCGTTAAGAACGTTGATATTATTTTGTTAAGAGAAATATAATATAAAACTTACCTGTAAATCAGCGCCTTGTTTGCTTTGTCTTCCAGATTTCTTGAGGGAAATTGCATTATGGTATGTAAGAGGCAGCATCTTAAATGAAAACACAGGCTATAAAAAAATCGATAATTGTTACACCTTCTTCACTGCAATTTGACTTACTTTTTATTCAATGAAGTGAACTTGTATACACTCTTTTCATTATAAAGGTTTTTGGTCTGAAAAATATGAAATTATATTAAATATCAAAACAATTAACAAAAACTTACTCTTAAAATCCGAGACCCATTGTTTTGTTTTGCAAAATTGATTGTCATTTTTGACAGGTCACAAAAATTCCATAAGTTTCTTTTCAGCCCAATCCCCCATTTTGCTTTTTTTCACCACTCACATGTATTCACCGATAGAGAATTTGAGAGAGTTCACCTCGAATAAAATTTGAGGGTGTTTCAGGCAGTGTTGCCAGCTCGAAATTGGGAATCTAGTCAGATCTGACTTGTTGACTGGATTTTGATTATTTAAATCTAGTAAAAAAAAAACAGTTAAACATAATTAAAAACAAAAAACAGTCAAAAATCCAGTCAAATAATAAAAACATTTTAACAAACAAATAACATATTTTATTCCGTTTTATAACAAAAACTATAATAGAAAAATTAACAAAAATAACTTATTTTCTATAATTCACAGTGAATAATGTACTCATGTTACTAAATTTATGATAATAAGAATAATTCTTTTCAGGTAATTAAAATATACGAATATACTTATTCCGAATCGGAACTCGAGGTATTGTTTTCCGTATCAATATTTTGGTAAATTACATTTGTTCCAATTTTTTTCGTAACTTCATTTGGAATGATGAAATTATGGCAACATTTTACCCTTCGCAAATTGTTTCTTATAATTAAAATAGCATTTGTAGAAATTAAATGCAACCTGTTTCTTTGCTTTGTTTTGACCAAGTTTAACTGGCTAAAAATTCGTTCTAACACAGCGTTTGATATTGGCAATACCAATATCGAAATAGCGAACTTTGCCAATTCTTTAAAAAGATTTTCTCCACTAGCATCTTTATAAGATGAAACTTCACACCAAAAAGGTACTGTTTCCTCTATGTTGTTCCATCTTACAAAGTTTAGATTGTCCCATTGACTAGAAATTTTGTCAGTTAAAATCGCCTCGACATTCATTGCATTCAAAACAGGTTGCAGTTGTAGGGAGGATTTATTTTGCGAAAAGCATTCGCTTACCGAAAGCATTCTTATCTGCTTTAAAATGTTAAGATTTTTTGGCACTCTCTGCTGCAACTCTTTTACTAGCTTCATAATAAAATGTTTACAGTTTTGTCTAAATACATCAATATCTTCCCTGTTTACTTCCAAATTTAATTCTAATTCATTTAGATTTTCTTCCCATTCGACTCCAAGGTAAGGCTTGGTTTTTAGCCTTAAGCAACTTATGTCTAAATCAGGACTAAAATCATAATCACAGTTGGGCATTACAATTATTTTGATAAGCATTAACATGAGAAGTTCCAAATCACCTAAAACATTAACAAAGTCCCCTTTTTCACTTTCAAATATTTTGTTAACCCTTTGAAGTTCTTCTAAATAATTAAAGAAAGTGTTTCGAATTTTTGACTTGATTCCAGTCAAAAATAAATGTTGACTGGATCTGTATTTTATTTCCAGCTAACGAAGAAAAAATCCAGTCAAATTTGACTGGAAACAAGTCAAAATGGCAACAGTGGTTTCAGGTAGGACGGGTACCGGTCGGGACTCTAGATAATATATTTCCTCTATGTAAGAGATGGTGATGGTTGGCAAAATGTTTGAATCAGTTTATTCTATTTACATTAACACATTTTTAGTATTTGCTTTTTCAGGTTTGGGCTGACTTTGAATTTAAAGTACCTACAAAAAAATTGTTCAGAACAACAAAAAAGAAGTGAAAGGAAATGGAGGAGGGCCAAACCAATTGCACATCCTATCTGCGCTTGAGGATGCTGTTGCAAATCTACTTAAATATAAACAGATGGTTAAGCCCGAGTGGAAATGCAATTGGTGTATCGCAGCTCCCAACCACTTCAACGTCTTCATCATCCGGACATACATAAGTCAAAGCAAATTCAGGCTACAAATGAAGATGCCGACGCTTCAGTGTCCTATTTGTACAATTAATTGTGCCTTTGCAATATTTCGCTCTCTACCTTCTTCATCATTGTCACTATCGCTGCTTGTGTTGTAATACATTTCAACACTTATCATTTTAATAATTTATTTATTTGGTAATAATTTAATAAAAACACATTTGTTGAATATCGAGTAATGAAATGATTTAGAATTTGATATCAGTTTGACAGATCTCTGATACATTTTCATCGTTTAAAAATCTGCTACAAAATAGTCGCGTCGAAAAAGTTATAGAATGCCACTTAAAAAACGACACGACAAAGAAAACGAGAGTCGTCGAAAAAACGAGACGACATCGGTAATAGGCATGAATATCAATTAGGAATGACGTCTCAATGTGTCATATCAAATTTAAATGTGTTCGATTATATTATTGGCTTGTGGGATATTTACACTCAACTAAATTTTGTACTTGTTTAAAATTACTCCTGTAGAAAAACTATGCTTTCCGCTTGTCTTGATGTGTAACAAAATTTATTTCAAATCAATATCTCTGTTGGTTTTTATCAATTTAGATCAGTTATTAAACTTGCACCTGCATCAGCAATATATTCCACTGAGTGTAAATTAGGATGACGCTTTCACTCTTTTGAAATTTCTTCAAAATTTAAGCTCGCGTAAGGCTTCGTTTGAATCACCAATGTTATAGTAAGTTTTAACAATTTTAACGCTTTTTCGATTGCTTAGAGACACATTTTCTTAAATGGCATACATTCCACTAATAAAGGGTGGTTAAAAGCCAATGTTGATTTGGAATAAAACACACATTTTTAGGAAATTACTGTTGTTTCTTATTATTACGACAATAATAGTATGGTTAAATTATGTATGAAACCAAATATCGGCCCAATGGCTGCCGAGACCTCGGTGGCACACCTCTATCAGATGGTACAATGAATTATGTGTAATGAATTATGATGTAATGAATTATCTCATCCTTTAGCTCTAAAATTGTTGCTGGCTCATAGACGTACATACATCCTTTCTTTCAAATAATCCCCAAGAAAGAAGTTCAATGGTGTCAAATCGCATGATTTTGGTAGCCAGTTGACATCACCACCACGTGAGATAACACGGCCATTGAATTTGTCGAGCAAAAGAGCCATTGATTGGTTAGCTGTGTGGCAAGTGATACCGTCCTGTTGAAACCAGATATCGTCCATATCCATATCCTCCAATTCAGGCCATTAAAAGTTCGTTATCGTCCCTCGATAGTCAACACTATTTACAATGACTGCCTGACAAACAGCATCAAAAAATTACTTTGTGGGTGCATTGGTTTTTCAACAATCTCTCTTGGTTTATCAATCGCGCAAATGCCGCAATTCTACTTATTGACACATCCATTAAGGTGAAAATGTGTCTGATTACTGAAGATGATTTTCTTCGAAAATTGATCATCCACTGTTGCCATTTCTTGTCACTATTTTAATCATTGATAACGCTTGAAATGGTCAAGAGGCTTTAGTTCTTGATCTTGAGTCAATTGTATCTTGTAAGCGTGTAAATGGAATCTTTATGCATTATGTTCATCAACGACAAGTGTGAGAGGTGCAAATGTTGTGCACGATGACGCTTTGATGTGGACGGCTCTTCAGCCACACTATCACAAACAGGAGCAATATTTTCTGCAGTACGAGCTTTACAAGCGTGCACTGGTATCTTCACATCTTTTACAAACCCGGTTTGTCTAATTTTTTCCGATTGTTCGCAGGATTGAACGAAGTGCAGGATATTACATATAATTTTATAAAAAGCCTGAATAACCTTAACGTCAAATGTCAAATGCAATTGAGAAAAAAAATTGAAGTTTAGCTGTGGTTCATATTCAATATCGGCCCTTAAAATTAAACCACCCTTCATTATAACATAACACTTCAAGTGACAACCGAGTCTTATAGGTCTCAAATGCCAGATTTGCTAACAACCTTGAAATGAATGACCATGTATTATAAATCTAAGCAATCTGCGTCTACCATACAATACGATACAAAATAGAATTTATCATGAAAAAAAGTAAATAAAATTGGCAGATTACGCAGTTGTAAGGATATTTTAGCTATGTTATACATTTTATTGTAAAATCTGCCAGGCATGTAAAAGTGTATGTAAAATATTGGACATGTCATCAAATGACAGCTCGAACTAACAATGCAAACATTTAATTTTCTTTATTTATTTGGATGTCCAAAGTCAAATAACAATTTTGAACCATTATTTCAATTATTGGATTTTAATTTTCTAGTAATTCTAATGGCTTAGCCGAATCTTATTGGATCAGTTCCAATCCATTTGGATCCTTGGCTCTGTTGTTTGTGGCTAGCTAAAGGATTTAAAAATTTAGAAAAGATGCTTTAAAATGACTCAAATCATTCCAATCACAAGATTCAAATTGTGTAATTTAAGCTTGAAGGGGAGTGTTGAAACCTGTTTTATTTTTATTTTACGTAGAGTAATCTTAATGCTTACATCTCCTTCTTATTTGATGATTAGAAAAAAGACAAGAAATCTAAAAACAAACAACGCAAACCACACCCTCAACTAAAATGTATACTTAGCCTTAATAAATAGAAAATAATTTTAATCAAACAGATCTCTCTCTCCATGACAACCCTTATGTCATGGTTGTCAACTGATTTTGACACAACAAATGAGCGAATCCTATTGCAAGCAAATATTCCAAAAACATAATTTTATGAGTCATTTTTGTAAACATCTCGAATTGTTATTGAAAATTACTTAAAATTACAATGGCTTCAAAAGATCCCAAAGAACAGGTAAACAAAACATTGCAGAAACTCCCAAAGACCAGCAGCATAAAACTTGTTTGTTTCTAGGTCAACGAATGGACGCATAAGATCCGTAAAGAGGGCAACCAACTGGATCAACAAATTCGCAGCATTCAACGAGAGGAGGAAAAGGTGAAACGAGCTCTGAAGCAAGCCGCAACCAAAAATGACCATGACACTTGTGTAATATTGGCCAAGGAAATCGTTGGTGCCCGCAAGGCCATCAACAGAATCTACACCAGCAAGGCGCACCTCGATTTGGTGCAATTGCAAATGAAGACTCAATTAGGTGAGTTAATCGATTGTAGAATGGCAATGAATGAGATCATATATTTTGTGGATTTACTTTAGCTACCCTCCGAGTTGCTGGTTCCCTGCAAAAGTCCACCGAAGTCATGCAAGCCATGCAAAACCTCGTTCGGTATCCCGAACTGGCCGGAATTGTGCGGGACATGTCCAAGGAAATGATGAAGGCTGGCATAATCGATGAAATGCTCGAAGAGACCATGGACAGCCTTGAAGATTCAGAGGAGCTGGAGAAAGACGCACAGAAAGAAGTCGACAAAGTTCTGTGGGAGATCACCGAAGGCAAACTTGGCGAAGCACCTCTTCCTCCACAAGGAGCGTTCATTAAAGAAGTCCAACATATACCTACATTGGGTGATGACGAATTTGATGATGACGAATTTGTCGAGAAAATTTTGCAAGAGATTGTGCAGAAATCAACTTTATTAGACAATCATCCTGATTGGTTAGATCAACTATAGACTACATATATCAATTCAAATTTTGAAAGCAAATAAAAAAATTAAAAACAAAATAAAAAATGACTTTGACTGAATTATTTTTTGATGATGATGAGGATTCAAATGATTCTGAACTCATTGAAATGGCGAGAATGCGAAGGAGTTTGAGAGATGCATCCAATCCTTTGGAACTGGAAAGCCAAATGTGAGTATAAAGGTTTTGATTTTCAGACACAAATAACTTAATCTGTACCTGCTCTCCTCCGTTTTCAGTTTTTTAAAAAACTTTCGGCTATCCAAGGATGCATTTCATGATCTTTTCCAAGAAATAGAGGACAAGTTAAAGCCCTGCAAAAGTATTCGAGCCGTGCCGAATATTTTAAAACTAGCAACAGTGCTAAGATTTTGTGCACATGGGAACTACCAGTTGAGTTTGGGAAACGACTTTAATCTTGGTATTGCCCAATCAACTACATCGCTTGTCCTAAAGGAAGTCCTTGGTGTAATTGAAAACTATGTGTGCCCAAAATGGATAAAGTTCCATTACACTGAGGAGGAAGAAAGGAGGGCAAAAGTTTATTATTTTTAGAAAAGTGGCATTCCTAACGTGGTAGGATGCATAGATGGTACACACATTAAGATTATAGACCCAGACAAAAATATTCGACACTTGTATTACAACCGAAAAGGATTCCACTTCTCTGAAGTACGTTCTGGCGGCCCTAAGCTATTCAGCTCTACAGAAATTTTTTCCCATTTTGAATGTGCTCCAGCTTTTGTGCAGAATCCCTTAGCGAGTTCAATATTTTGTTCCATCAACTGAACTAATCTGCATATCTGTTTTTTGTTACGAATAACTTTTTGAGACCTTTAAAATACAAAATTAACGATTTTAAAAATGTTTATAATTCGAAACTCACATTTTTTGTTATTTTTTCAGCTAACACGAACTCATCAACTTCAAATTTACGATTGAAAAAAAAAATTGCAAGTTGACAAGAAAGTCGATGAATTTTTTTTTCGCAATACCAATTTTTTCCATTCACAATAGGTTATTAATACAAATCACAATACGATTTACTAAAATTGATTGAAAAATTTCAATTATTAATTGATAGTTGATCTTCACAATAAGGGTGAATGACTAGATGTCAATAACTACATTATATTCTTCGTTGCATGAAATTATTCTTTCGGTTAAATTTGATTTTCTTAAGTTATTAAAAGGCCGGATTGTAATTGATCGGGATTTTGAATAAGCGGGATTTTAAGTGAAGGGATTTCAAAAATTAGCAGCGCTAAAAAAATTCGCTTATGAAAATTGGGACCAATTTCAATCTTGTTTGGATTTACCCTCAAGAGATTTTAGGTAAATTTAAATGAGATTTCCATAAGAATGTCGAGTGCTGATCATTTATAACTATAACGTTTATAAACCTGGATGTCAAATGGTGTCATTAAAATTATATTTATTCCAATGGAAGAAAAATACATTTTGTTTAAATATCTTGTAACTTAACATGAAATATCGTTAAATGGGATTTATTTTTTTAGGTCTTAGACCACCCTACAATATTCAAAAATGATGCCCCTAAAAATATTATGGTAGTGAAAAACCTTTAAGTACTTGGTTTTCGGATGTTAGAATCAAAGTTATTAAAAAATTATTTGTGATTTTCTACTGCATTTTTTAAGTTGGCCAGATTCAGTATATAATCAAAACAAATCGTTGACGCACTGCATAGCCGTCATTTCCGTCATTTTGAAATAAATTCTTTAAAAAATATTCTAAGCAATCACTGACATATGTATGAAAAATCCCGTTTCACAAACATCTACAAGACGATGCTCAGTTTCATCTCGGTTTATGTAGATCTGAAATAAAGGTTTCGTTTTATGCATAACACTATTCGAAGAACTGCCACTCTTAAAGCTGTCAAAATTAGCCACCTAAAACAGATCAATGTGAAATCTGACAACGACTTTAAATTGATCGCGAAATCGTGAAAATACCAATTTTTACTTCACATTGGTTTTTTAACTAAAATTATGTAACGTGGAAAAAATATTTATGGACACGATTTAAATCAAATTAAATTATATTATTTTACTGCAGAACAACAATAGTAAAATCTTCTTCGGGAGCAATTAAATATTCAAATTTTTTTGTTGCAATTCTCAAAAACGTGAAATCATTAGTTGAATCTAAATCTCGTACAGCACTTCTAGCGGAAAATACAAGAGGTCCAGCCATTTGCTTAATTATGCCTTGAGTTATTGAATTTTCCAATGTACTTTTCATAGCCATGGCATTACGATTATTTATAATAACATAACCATGAGATTTTTCAACAATTCGGTCAGAAGTTGATTCATTTTTGCGTATTATTTCATCAAAACCAGAGGACTTTACGGTAAAAATAAAGAATTTTAAATTGTTTTAATTGTTTTAAAAATAAAAATTACCATTTTACTCTTTTTTAAATTAATTACACAAAAAAATGAAATACATGAAAAAGAAAACAGCTTTGATTGATTTCAAACTAAGTTTGAAAAGAGATGTTTTGGTTCATAGAATAACATATTTATTTGTGAAGATCGTCATCTAGTTCCCTTCAAATCCCATATTCAGTGTTTGACCTCAATTTAAAGATGTCAAGACAAGGAGTTTTTTTTTTTAATAAATCAAGTCAAAAATTAAAAATTCTAAGAAAAGAAACTATACAGTTCCATAATTATCGCGTTCATAATTTCAATGACTAAATTAGTTTGGACCATATCCGCATTGCTATCAGAAATTGATTCTTCAGTTAACATCAAAATAAGCATTGTTAATAATTAGGTGTTAAAAACTTAATACGATATGAACAAACAAACCCTAATTTAATGTAAATGCATCAGCATCTGATTTCTACAAAGGAAAGGGATACTACACATAAAATACCTATTTGTCAAATAGAGAGAAAAGACCAACATGCAGAAGATATTCATTGCTGCATTATAGGAAATTAGAGCAATGCAGAAGTCAACATTATAGTAAGGACGAACATGTTCATCTTTATTATAGCATCTTCGTCTTTAACAGCGTTTCGACGATAAGGCGCCAGTTATAGCTATCATTGGTTTTCATCATTGAAAACAAACATTGGAATTTTTTTGGCAGGTCGTTTATAGCTTTCATTAAAAATGTCTGTCATTGAAAAAAATGTCCTGATTGAAAGCCACCGAAAACTTTTTACTGACAGAAATCTGTCATTGGAATTGTGTGAAATTGAAACACAAATCAGCGGAACGATTCGTTTCACTTTTGAACATAAAAGTATCAGCTGTTCAGGAAAATGAATTTCCGTCCCGAAAATAGAAAAATAAATTTTTAGAGAAAAATCAATGCGCAATTACAATTTTTCTTCTCAAAACAAATTCTTTGTGAGAGTTCCGATCGATCAGTATATATGTAATTTTCATTCCTAATCAAAGGGAAACACCGTCAAATATCGATTCAAACATTTTTCCGGATCGATTTCAATGACAGCTATAACTGGCCCCTAAGTGTAACAAATCTTCAATTTTCTTCTTTATTTTTAATTGTTACTATATTAATTTTTTCACGTTTTTCTGCACTTTATTTCAAGAATTTTATTTAAATTTCTTTCAATTGTGAGGTTTATGAAATGCTGGTGGTTCTCCTCCACTTTCAGGTTTTGACATATGTGTCGGCCTCCCGCTACTTTTCTGCATTATGTAGATGCAGATACATACATGTAAATCCAGTTTAAGTGCCTCCAAACTATTATTTTAAGACTACTAAGAACTAAGAACTATTAATTTCTTTAAATTTTCGTGAAGGATTGTGGCAACACTGCATACTGTCAAAAAATACTTATAGTAGTTTATAGGAAGTAAAAAAGAGTTACCAGCTGTATATTTAAAGTTATGATCAACAGTGTGTAGTTTGGTGTAGTTCAAATCTATGCTGAATTATTGAAATACATTGGTTTTAAAACAATTCACGACGCTGTTGCTGTTTGAATCTGTTTCTCGTTATAGTATTTTATAGGAAGTAAATAGTCTTAATTCTTATCCCCTTTTGGGTTTTACTGCTGGAACACAATGCAAAATCGGAGCCGGAGTCGTAACTGGAGTCGGAAAAGTTGTCGTACGTTTCACAAAAAGTACGCACACAATGTGTCGTACGACTTTTTGATGTTATTTGGTTTATTTGCAGTTTACAACCACATCAAATTTCTCAGAAAATATTTTTTTGTTCACTTTTATTTCTTATTTAAATATTTTTCCACTTTTTTATTGAAAAACTATTAAAAAAAAATATAATCACCAAGTTATTCACTTCAAAAATGGAAACGTCACATGTGTCGTACGACAAAGTTAAAAGTTGGTCAACTCTTCCGACTCCGGCTGCGGCTCCGATTCCAGATGCGTTGCGTTGTGTTCGTACATTTGCATTTGCGTACATTGAATACTTTGACAGCTATTCCAGTTACGACTCCGACTCCGGCTCCGACACCATTGTGTTCCAGCAGTTAAACAGACGTAGACACATCTTAATTGAATTTAAGTCTTAAAGGACTTTTAGAACATGAACATCGAAAATAGTATCTAAATAAATCGACTTTGAAACAATTACGAACCTTGAAGTCCGGTTGAACGTCACTTAATCTGCCAAAATCTTTCCCTGAGAACCCAATTTTTCAAATATACCTTCAATTATTTTGCCCACATTCCTTCTATTCACAACTTATTTTTTGTCAAAACAAGAAAAACTAAAAACCAGGATTTAATCACTGAGTCATAAATGTTATTTTAATAAATGTCACGTTTTGCTTCAGCCTAATGAACGCACCAAAATAAGTGATCTAAAATTGCTAAACTGACCAAATTTTGAATCACGATCATACGTAAATAATGTATTTTTATTAAATGTGTTAACTTTCAAATACATTTTTACTTAAAGAATACGCTTAAGACTAAGATTTTGATTTACTAAAAGGTAATTTCTTCTCAGTGAGTTAAGTTTCAAACAAAACTTTCTTAGATTCTGGTTCAATAACTAATAAGGCTTATTCTTTAAAAATTCTCTCAAATTATGGATTAGATTTAATAAACATTTTAGTTTGCATGCGTACTTAAGGATAAGTAAGATAGATTAACTATGGATTAAAGACTACCAACTTCGAACAAACTAGCCATTAATTTCTTAAAAGAAACAGAAGTCAAACATACATTTTTTGTCTTCTCTATAACTCCTGCCATAACACATGCTAGGCAATGGTTAAGAGTTATAAATTAATGGAACTATTGCACCACCCAATGCATTTCTTTATTAAGTTTGATTACCTATTTTATAGATATTTAAGCACTTGAAACAATAAAATAAGTTGCATCGTTTAAAATCAATCGAGAAATGGACACATGTTTGTGGACATCTGGCATCACTTCAATTCGTTAAAATTCAACGAGTGAGTAAATCCAATTCAACGAGAAACTTTTTTTGTGACGTTTTGTTATGACTTTATTTGGCATCTGTCAAAAACTGGGTTGGTTGATTCGTCAGCGACAAAATAAAAAATCCAGTTCAACAATATAATTTATTAAAATGGTAAATATTAACAAAATAAAATATGTTAAACTCTTCCTTGCAAATAAACTATTGATTATTTTCAGTCACAAGAAGTAGAAGAAACCTTAAAACGACTCCAATCACACAAGGGAGTTGTCGGAACAATTGTTGTGAATAACGAAGGTTTGTGCCAAAAAAAAGTTATTACTATGCTTAAGAAATAAATATTTGCATTTTCTAACAATTTGTCTAATGATTAAATTACACAAATAACATATTTTTGTGCATTTAAATGAAAATTTCCAATATATTGACTTAACATATGCGTTGCTAGGCAATTAAAAAATAAATAAATCGTATTTTGTTCAACAGGAATTCCAGTCAAGAGTACTTTGGACAACACAACCACTGTCCAATATGCTGGACTCATGAGTCAACTTGCAGACAAGGCCCGGAGTGTTGTCCGCGATTTGGATCCCTCAAATGATCTAACATTCCTACGTGTCCGTTCGAAGAAGCACGAAATAATGGTTGCACCAGACAAGGACTTTATACTGATTGTCATCCAAAATCCAACTGATTAAGCGAGATTTTCTCTAGAGTTCAAGACTTCAGAGATTGATAGTGGTTGATTTTGTGTGTATTATTGTAAATTAAGGGTTTTGTTATTTTCTCGATTCCACAGGGGCTTAAAGTTCCGATGGAGGCGAAGAATGTAACTAAAAGTTGCCTGAATGTGCTCTTTTTCTTTCTTTTATTATTAACTTAAATTGCATTAATGCATTAAAATTTATAATACCTAGTTGCACATACATATTTTTATTTTTTATTTAAAACAAAAAATATTGTAGAATTTCATAAATTAGAAGCAGAAGGAAAAATATAGTTAACAATTCCACAGAGTGAAATTGTGAAGAAAAACTCAATTAAAGTTTCTCTGTTTCTTTATTTCATGTAGGTACCTACCAAAATTAAAACTATTTACATGTATGTAACTACGAACTGTAGGTACAACGAGAAGGGATGTAGATGTTGGATTCCATGTTCGATATAGAAATGCATGCGGCAGCGACAGGCAAGGAAAGGTTGATATTATATATTTTCTCTATGTAAATATTTATCAACATTATACCTATGTACTTTGAGAGAAAGCATTTATTTCTGGATCAGCGACCCCCGGTTTGGGTGGATGATGTTTGCCACTGTACCTTATGTAAAGAAACTTCTGTTGTAACTGAAAATAACTACAACGAAATGAAATGAACATGTGTTACCTATTTACAACGAATAACACTCAGTTTTTGAGTGAAAACTGCGTGTTGTACAGCTGCTCGTGTGGCAGGGGTGAGCAATCTTTCAATCGGCACGTAGTAGGTAGGAAATAATTTCCATAGATATTGTGAAAAAGTTGTTGAGACTTGCTGTTCACAAAGAAATTGTATCCCTAAGGGAAGCAAGCAATAGTTATTTTAGTTGATTTATAATTCCACATATAGCCAGAGAGGGCCGTAGACAGAGAAATATTTCGTGGGGGATTATTATTTTTGAATAAAAGTAAGTAAATAGAATTACAAAAATTTCTCAACGTTTTTTTTTTTTTTTAAATGAGAGCAAAAAATGTGAGGGCAATCATAATACAAATCTCAAATACCTTCCTAAACATGCTAAAAAGCCAAAGGACTTGAAATGTGGAGCTTGACATCATTTTGTTCGCTAACGAGTTCCAAATAAAATAAAAAATAATATGGAGCTCATCACATACAAACTGCTAAAATTTGGGACATAAGAAACCATTTACTTTTTTAATTGACACTCCTTATTGAATGTTGAGTTTTAAGTACCTATTAAAAAACTACAAAATAAAACTTCTCACCTACGCACGGAATACGATGTATTCCGGAGACGCTACAATCATGAACTGTATTGTGAGTTTTGACAAAAATTATCCTCGGTAGACTGGACACCTTTGAGCGAAGAGGAACCTGATCGGAAAGTTCTTTGTAGTACATTTTATTGTAGATGACAGTGTTGCAGACCACACTTACACTTGGGGTACGCAACTGGATGGCGTCGGCTTACAATCGGAATAAATGGAGAGACTTGTTGTATGACGGCAGGACCGTATCCCGGTTGTCGAGCCGCTGATGAAAATGAATCTTATGAAAAACTTTTTATTTACCGAATAAAAATGAATATTATGAAAAAATTGTTATTTACATTGAAAATAAACTTTTATTTTGATAAAAAAGAAACACATTATTTTAATTTAACAATTTTATATTTCTAAGGTTTTAAAGATTTCCGCATTCTCAGAAATTTAAACCAAATTTAACGTTTTTGCTTTAAAAACTAGTAACACAATTTCTTTGATTCGTTTTCTAAATTTCACTAAATAGTAAAACAACATTTGACCTAATAAATTATTTTGAGGTTAAGCTTTTTGAGATTTTTAAAAAGCTACAATTAAAAATAACACAAATTTACTTGCTTTAAGATTGACTTCTGGCACTTCTCTCTTTAAAGGTTTTGGGCAATTTTAGATGCATTTTAGCAGAAAAATTTGACTACTTGTGCTTACATTAGACCAGAACTTATCAATTAAATAATGAAGTATTTTTGCACTGGACTCCTTTAAGGCGACTCATTTCGGAATTTCTTAATTCATAGTTTTCATGATAAACTGGAATCTATGATGACTAATAACAGACAGGAAAGTGTGGCATATGTTTTTAATTTTTCAGTACCAAATAAGTTAAATATAAAAATAAGTCGTCTATTTTTTTAACACCTCCTAGAAAAGATTTCAAATCCAGCAGAAAATATCTTTTCAAAACCGAAAATTTCATTGTTTCCCAAGCCAAAGTGAACAGGTGGTTTAGAAGTAAATTCAATGTGTAGCGACAAACTTATTAGTTAATTCTATGTATGCGTGAAAACAAGCCAAAAATTGGGATTCACATATATTTTCATCACAATTACAAACACAACAATATTAACAAATGGGTTTTACAGGGTGATACGTGCAAATGATTTTTATTTTCATATAGTGTTTTTGCTTGAATGCATGAATTAATTTTGGGGTAAATGAACTGCGACCTAAAGTGCCCCTTATGGATGAGTCTAAATTAATACTTACCTTGGCATCCGGATTGACAAATAATAACGACATTAGGTTCTTTCCTTAAATTTGTTCATTGATAGTAAAATCCTTGGAAAGTACCTCACTCTAAATGCCTAACACAAATTTTAAGGAATTTTTTTTAGGTATAGTACATATAAGTACCTTTACAATCTTCCTCGCTTTAATTTATTTTTGTTAATTATACTTTTAATTAATTTTACCTGAAAAATTATGTGGAAACACGATTAAAATCAGCAAAATAATGCCAAAAACTTCTTTTCTTTTAGCGCTTACTTGTAGCCCATGCTTTAAAAATCGATAATTATAAATGTTGAATACATAGGTTCTATTTTTATATAACATAACCTTAATGTTTTCTTTGTTATCAATTTAAAAAAAAAATTATATACATGAAAAAGATGTATTTATATAGAAAGATAAGTACCCATGTGCACTTAAATGAGTCTTATATAACCGCCTTACCCGCTGAAATGCCTATCAAGCGGGGTCTTTAAGTTGAGGCACTTATCCGGGTTTTATTGTGTTTAGATCGTTAAATTTAATTGCAATCATAAACTAATAAAATTATTTTGCCTATAAATGAAAAAATTGATTTTATAGGTACGAAAAAACCCCAATAATCATAGAAAGATAATACATAAACATAGGATCTATACCTACTAACAACTTATGAGGGGTGTTAAGCATTTTAAACTTTTAAATTTGTTTTAAGTCCATAGTTTAGCTAAGTAGGTATAGCTACAGTCATATTTTTAAAAGAAATTAATCCACTAATTTGTTAAGACAGGTAGGCAGGCTACCTACTGAACTAAGTCTTAATGGTATAGGATCCGTTTGGATAGGTAGAAACAGTCAACTTAAAATTACTCTCAATTTCTAACATCGATTGTAAACTTAGTAGGTAAGTAGATTTGACTTCATAAAACCAAGCCATAAATAAATAAGAATTAGGTAGGTATTCCATAAAGGTTAAATTCATTTCACTTACTATACCTACCCACATTAGATTCCAAATAAATAAAAAACTGCACACGTTTGAAAACCTTTCCCATCTACTGTAAGAGTAACAGAAAAAAGTCCAAAGAATAGCAGAATAGATAATGTCGTGTAGGTACAATCCACTCAAAATATATACCACCCAGCCTATAACTCAAAAACTTTCACTCAAATATCATCACGTCTTGTCTTTTTTCCTCCGGTCATCGTCATCCTCATCGTCTCGTATACTCGTTCACGCTCACGTTCGTCATCATCAGCTGTGTTCTGTTCCGTGTTCATTGTTCAACTTGAAATTGAAATCATAAAAAAGTAAATAGGTGTCTACACACCTACTAATATCGTTAACGTTTCGTTTAAAATCATAAAACATACCTACATAAACTCGTAAATCTCAAATATTCAAAAAATCTTTTCCATCGCGAAGAAGAAAAGAACATTGAACCAAAAAAAGAAAATTCAAAAACGCACCACACACAAAATAAAGAAAAACCCAAAAACTCCACACCTGCTGCATTTACCCGCAGCCCTTTTTGCGATTGTACTTCTACTATATACATAAATATATTTATATGGAGGTATATAATGTACACTTAAGAAATCCATACTAATGTGTACATATAACCTCTATTTATCCTTCTTTCCCCCACACATCTCTTCTTTCCCCTAACTTTAGTAGTACCCGAAGCCGAAAGCGAACCCGACAACGATAACGAAACGACGAACGAAACTAAAAAACGACAACCACGACGACGACATGCTATGGAAAAACAAAATATAAAAGAACATACAAATATATACCAAACTCCAACAACAATAACGTAGCTAGGAGTTGTTGTTGTCTACAGAAAAACAGGCAAAAAAACTAAACATCCAAAATCGAATCGACGAAACCAAATGTCTGTTGTCGCTGTCGATTGTCGTCGTCGTTGTCTGCCTTGTGCCTTGCCTTTTCTCAGTTCGAGTTCATCCAACAGCAATACCAACTACAACAACAACATATGGTCCTCCTGAATTTATTTTCCGCTTCATGCATCACTTTTTCCTATATACAACGACAACGATCCAACTGCCGTTTTCCCGTTTTATTTCTCAACCATCATCATCACTTCAAGAGTAGCTCTAGCTATCGACATCATCGAGGTCCTAAAAAGCTTCAACTTACCTAACTTCAAACAGAAACAACAATAAAAAAAAAAAAACGAAATTCAGAACAACGGGACGTGAGCTGAGCGTTCAGCGTAAACAGTAAATCCAAAACGACAGCAGGCAGCAAGGCAAAAATCGGAATTCAGAAACCAGAAAGTCTATCTTGGGATTCAGCTGAAAAAGTAGTCACAATCTCACAACACAATCAAAATTTTCTTTTACTCAGAAGCAGAAGAAGGGATGATTTTTGGGTAGGTAGGATGTTGCCAAGGATATTTTTGAAATTAAAAATCATATAAATCGTATAATCGCTTTTCGCATAGTGTACCTACCTACTGCTGTTAGTCGAGGATAGTACATTGTTGTTGTACGTTGTACCTACTCTAAAACTACCTTCCATTCCAATCCAACCCAACCATTGCCCATTGCTATTGCTGTGTCGTTCGTCGTTCGTTGTTCATCGTAACTCGTAATAATAAAAGTACATAAGGACCGTGAGACCGAATCGAGAAAAAGAGGAGAAATAAGAAACGAAAACAAAATTCAGGAATTCGATATCCTTTTGGCTGGCTGGCTGCTGCTGCTTTTGCTTCTGCTGGTGCTGGTGTGGTTGGTAATTGGTATTATAGAGTATAGAGTGTGGTGCTGATTGCTGTTTGCTGCTGTCGCTGTGCTGCTGGCTCTATTCGTTTGGAGTGTTTTCTGTCAGGCTCAGTCTACATTTGTACATTGTTTGGTCGAGGACTTATTCGACGGGCATCGTCCTTGATTCGTTCGGTTTTCTGTGATTTTGTCTTTAAGTTGAATTTTCTTTTTCTCATCCCCGTGATAAAACTATTCGATTTAAAATACATAATATTCTGATTCTCATTGCTGTTTGCCAAGAGTGAAGTAACAAAAACGACGACGACGACGAAGATTTTTTTCCTACTCCCATTGTGTGCGGTGTAATGGGGAGTCCTAATTTACTTTTGTCCAATGATGAAATAGCTATTGTTAATAATTTAATATGGGAGAAGCCAGTACGGGAAGTTGCGGCCAAAATTGGACGCAGTTTGATGGCTCTACATTACTACCTTAAACATCGCGATAACTATCCACCCAAATGTCCATCGCCCAAAGAAAAAGAAAAACAATTATCCCCGATAACAGCTCGATTAGGAAACAACATAATCACACAGACAACAACAACCAGAAGTGCACCAACGAAAAAACCCAAAACCGAACCCACCATGTCTCACCTATGGAAGGAAGAACGTTTAGCTTTCGCCAATCTGTATAAAACATGGAGTGAAACGCATTGGCGAAGGGTGATCTTTCATGATGAGAGAAAATTTAACCTAGACGGACCGGATGGTTTCACACATTATTACCACGATATGAGAAACTATGAACGAAGTCTTTCGCAACGACCAAGAGGTGGATCTGTGTATATTTGGTTTGCCTTTTCCTATGCCGGAGCAATTCGCTGTGAAGTTTCAACTACAAAGTTCAAATCAGAGTCCTATATTGAATTATTACAAAAGGATCGGGCGAAAATCACCGAGAAATTAGACGGCAATCCTGATTTTTGGATCCAGGATCATTATAATTCATTCCAGAATTTTAGTACCTTACAGAGTGGAGCAGATTTAGCGGGTATCAAAGCGCAGAAGTGGCCAACTTTATCACATGATGTAAATATTGTGGAAAACGTGTGGGGTTGGTTAATACGTGAAGTGTATGACAGCGGCAGGCGATATTCACGAAAGGATGATTTGCGGTTGGGTATTCAATTGGCTTGGTCTCAGTTGCCGACACATTTTATACAAAATTTATATAGTACGCTGCCGGAAAGAATGATGGAGCTATATTATACGAACGGTATTTACACAAATTGCTGATACCACACCACAAACAAGGGATGATGTCTCGAAGAAAGAAAGAATGTTGAATGTCATGTTAATTTAAAAAGATTTATGTTTCCAATAAATAGAAAAATCGTCGTTTTCCATCGAAAAGGTGTTTTTGAAAAATTGTTTTACCAAAGGTGGGAGTGATAAACGGAGTTAGTAATGGAATTAACTTGATCAATCTCAAAGGTTACGAGGTACGATATTATTTGGCTAGAAACATTGTTCAAATCAAGGAAAACATCTTGGCGAAGTTATCTTAAGAACGAGGAACGAGCAAACACATTTTATTTAGGATCATCCCAGCAATTTCTCAAACTTCCAACGGCGCTATGATCACTATGATTCCTTACAACTCAAACCAGAAGACCTACATAAAGGACACACGAATTTAAGTACTTTTTCGCTTTTAAAACGACCACCAGAGGAGATCGCCAAACAAAAATGTTCATATCTACGCGAGTACATTCAAAGAGTAGGAATATTTGAAACCTATCGACTTTTTTTATTTTCCATACGAAAATGAAAATGAATTCGTACTGCTTTATTGATTTTTCTCAATTTATTGGCCAAACTTAATTGACATTATTAACAACAAATTAAAACTTTAGTAACTAAATACCTAATTAAAATAGTTTTTAGCCAAATATGTAAATAAAACATTTTTAGTAAATAAATTCGCTAAGGTAGTATTTTAGTTAAAAATACAAAAATAAAAAAAAATATTTAAATATAAAAACCTGATTAAATTCTAGTAATAAATAAAACTTAGAAATTATATTATTTAAAAAAATGTGATCAAATAATAAAGAAAACAGAAAAAAATGAATATCTACCTACCAACTTGATTGTTTTTCTTTTGTTCATTTAGTTTTTTTGTTGTTATTTTCTTCTTTGTTTCCAAAGAACACCTGGAAGATTTTTAGTTTTGTGCAAAAATTCACAAGTGATCTTTTGCAAGGTCCTTCTCTAAGGTTCCTTTCTTTTCTTTTGAATCAACACCGCCTTTGTATGATTTTCTCAGACATCGTCTTCGTCGTCATCATCATCGTTGGCTTTGATACAGAGATATTTTCTACAAAGAAAAGAAAACGATTTTGGAACAATCAGGTTTTAAGTTTTTCAAAAGAGTTTTGAGATCAGCAACATTATTAAAGGTACAACCTACCTAAAAGAGGGTTTTCTTTGTGAGTCAGTGAACATGTGAATTTTTGGCTTTTGTTATTTGACTAAGGGTAAGGAAGATATTGAATAGAAAAAGATTAAGGAATAATGTGCAAAGGTATAAATGGGTACCTTTAATGACAAATTTTGTGAGTATTTTTTTAAAGTTCAAAACGAATTTTAAAGATAACAATAAGACAGCCGTTCCAAACTACGTTTTTAAGATACATTTTTCTAAATTTTATAAAGGAAGTTGTGTGTTCCTTTTTAGGTAGAGAATTGATCATGATTAAGTCTCAACCATGAAAAGATTTTTTAGTTAAGAAAGAAAACTGGAGAACTGTAGCTCGGATTATATGGTATCTCGATTAATTCGGAAAATATGCGTCAAGACAAGGTGTGATGGTCATCTTCTGATTAACCCTAAAATGATAAATGAACACTTGATGGTTTACATTTATTTTTCATGCTTTTTATGATTTAAATCATTTTTATTAAAAACAGAACTAAGCCTAAATAAAATAAATCTTGTAGAGTTGTTGCAGCTAATTCGTTTGGGTGATTGTAGTCATTGTATTAAGAACTCCTTAATTCCTATTGTAAGATAAAAGTTAAGGATTTAAATGAGTAAATAGTCCCCCTCCCCGTCTCTCTTTGATGAATGTTCGCAATATCTCAAAAACTACTGAATGGATTTTCATGTGGGTTTCTTTTATCAACAGTGTGGTTCTTGCAAAGCTAGAATATTTCATAAAATTGAGGATTTTTCAGTTCCCCGCAAGTGTCAAGAGGCAGCATCCATGAACAAAACTTGAGGTGGTACAGGCAGGGATTGAACCCAAAGCCTCTAGTATGACAGTCAGTCCTAAGTACTTACTATCATGCTATTACCTTAAACGAACATAAGGTGTACCTATATAGTTATAGAAAAATAATGTTAAAAGAAAGTTTAACAACTCATTTTCGTTTGTTATTGTTGTATTAAAGACATTGCTGATCGTGACTGAAGGCACGTACGACAGACAAGATGAACAAATTTTTAAAAAACCCGTTTCTAAAAATAAAATTTTTGGAAACTAAGAAGCAGACGAAATGATACCAACAAACATAATAAGCATGTTTCTATTCTCTAAATTCGTTATAACTTTGTAACATAATATTATTTTAGAAGTAGATATTTTATAACTTTTGTGGCAACATAGAGGCTTAATTTTATAAATTGTTAATATTTAAAAAATTATTGGTGTTTGGATTATTTTATTTATAATTTGTCGATTTGACATTGGGCAGGTTCAGCCGACATGAGGGACTTGAAAGTAAGGCAAGTTTCTTGCATCTGATTGGCCAGCTGCCAAAAAATTGCCTTCAAATTAAGGCAACTTTATTGGAAAGTTGACTGGAAAGTTAGGCAAGAAAAATCTCCCTTACTATCAAGTCAAGTCAACTTATGTCAAAATGACAATTGATCATGTTTTTTAATTCAACGGTAGTACCCGTGGCATGATGGTTAGTGCGTTGGACTGTCATGCGAGAGGCTTTGGGTTCGATCCCTGCCTGTACCACCTAAAGTTTTTTTCACGGGTACTGCCTCTTGCGAGGAATTGACAAATTCTCCAAGAGTAATTCTTGTCATGAAAAAGTGCTTTCTTAAATTAGCCGTTTGGATTCGGCATATATACTGAAATAAGTAATATTTCTTTAAAATACAAATCGTGATGGACTTGTAGCTTACCTGAGGAGTGTTTTGTAGAAAATAATGATTTTGGTAGTTTTTGTACTATGAAAAATTAACTAGTTGCCTTGGTCAAAATTTACGTTCAAAGAATGAAGTTGACTGCAAATGAAGTCCCTTAAGTTGTCTGAACCTGCCCATTGAAAACTGTTTAGGGATAAGACTTAATCATCTAAAAGGAAAATGTAATCACGTTAAATAGAATTCATTATACAGTCAATCTCAGTCATATTTGTGCACCTTGTTTTTCTTGTATAATTCCACTCCAAGAATGTAAGCAAATAATTAAGTTATAAAAACGACTTACATTTATTTTAAATCAATATTGGTGACAACAACTAAAACAATATGCATTTTACAAGATACATTCAAATTGAATCACTTATTGTACTCGAACATTTCACCTTTTGACATTATTTTGGAAAAGGTGCTGGTGTAAAACATACTTAATATTTTATACTATACCCTTTATTCTGTATGATAGCTTCAAGGTTGCCAGTCCCCGCCGCCAAAAAAAACACACTATTACGGAACCACCCCCAGCTCCAGCTCCGTGTTAGGTTTTTCTCCAAACTCTCTAGCAACCATCAGATCCAAATAAATTTAACTTACTTTACCGTCTCATTTTGGGACCTCTGCAAATTCCAAACGCTTTATTCGATTGACCTGTGTGATACATGGCTTTTTTCGTGCTTCACTTGCCATTAAATCCACTTTTTCTTATTGCTCGTCTATAGTTTCGGAGCTAACATTTTGTTAAGGTCAGTTTTAAAAAGGATTGATGAAAGTTTGTTTACTTAAGGGGATATAAAGTCAAATTCCATAAGGAATAAATGTGAGGTATTATCTTGATTTTCGTTTCTTTTAAGCCTATATATTAATTTGTTTATTTTAAAACTTGACGTTTTTTGCATTAAGCACGTAAAACATGATTTTCTAGAGTTTAAAACTAATAATTTAATTTTAATCTCTTGTACGAATATTACTGAGAGTGACTGTATGTGGTATACAATGGGCAGGTTCAGACAACTTAAGGGACTTTATTTGCAGTCAACTTCATTCTTTGAACGTAAATTTTGACCAAGGCAACTAGTTAGTTTTTCAAGTGTCATGAATTTAAAATTCAGAACTTTACTTCACAAACCTCTACTTCAAGTTCATAGTACAAAAACTACCAAAATCATTATTTTCTACAAAACACTCCTCAGGTAAGCTACAAGTCCATCATGATTTGTATTTTGTATTTTAAAGTAATATTACTTATTTCTTATAAATGAAGTTGTGCAGAAAATAATGAAATCATTGAGTAATAAAGTTCAGCTTTTAGTTGAATTGAAAAACATGATCAATTGTCATTTTGACATAAGTTGACTTGACTTGATAGTTAGGGAGATTTTTCTTGACTAACTTTCCAGTCAACTTTCCAATAAAGTTGCCTTAATTGGAAGGCAATTTTTTGGCAGCTGACCAATCAGATGCTAGAAACTTGCCTTACTTTCAAGTCTGAACCTGCCCAATATTAGGTTTTTGAGAAACCCTATTCTTTTGCACTTTGTTGAGTAGAGTTTAAGTTCAAAAACTAGCATGAATTTTCCAGAACATCTTATTTTTTTTTATATTTTTTTTAATTTTATTGTTTTGATTTTATCTTCATTTGCACAAAATCACAAACTGATTAAAAATTATGTATACATTAATTGTGTTTGTTTTTTTTTAAATTATTAAAAATAAAATGTTTTAAATTATTGTTTTGTCTACTACTTTAATAGATGTATACATACAGTGCCTCCCACGACTAATCGGACACTTGAAATATAAATTTCCGCAATATAACCATTTTATATAGTATTTATTAAATTACATTAAAATTACTTAAAATTTTAATCATTAAACAGTAAATTAATATAAAAAAACTCTACAATTTAACGGACCTTAAACATACATGGACATATAATATTAAGTACATACTTAGCTGGTTATCCTCAAGGTGTCGAGGTATTGAAGAGGCCGCCTTAGGATCCTGAATATTTCTAAAGTTTTTTTTGATAATTTCTTTGTCCCAGTTCATCCAATATATGCTCGATTGCATTTCCGGCCCGATCTTGTTGTTTATTTATTAGCTTCCACAAAATGTTATTTACCAACACCAAAACTTTCAACACATGCCCATACCATAACCAACCCCACACCGCTATGATACCAACCCCACACCATGCTTCACTGTTTTTATAGTGTACCGTGGATCGTTTGCTACATTTTGGGGTCTTCTCACATATTCTCGACGACCCGACTCGAAAAGGACGACTTTGCTTTCATCGCTCCACAGAACATTCCTCCATTTCTCTTTTGCCCAATCTCTATGCGCTTTGGCAAACTCCATTCTTGTTGCCACATGCCTTTTTGTCAAGAATGGTACCTTGCGTGGACTTCGGGCAGTTTTCTAATAAGTTTTCGAATTTTTTCGGTGCAGTGTTTTGACCATCTCATTGTTTATTTTTGAGCTAATACTTATTAATTTTTTAAATAGTAAAATGTTTACTTACCGAAAAATAAAAAAATTGAATTTTAACACTTTTTAATTATAAAATCAAAGGCACTGCTATTTTTATGAACACTCTATATTCAGAGAGTTTGAAATAATGTGTGTTCACCGGGAAAAGTAGACTATAATTACAAGCTAAAAGTCTCTAATATGAAAATGAAAGACCGTTAGATGCAAGTAACATGGTAATTTTTTTTTAAGAATTTCCGTTATTTAAATAATTGACAATCTAATAAAGTGTGACTAGCACTGCTATTTTTATGAACACAACTGTAAATATAAATTGTCGTAAGAAGTGTGGGACAACGATAATTTTATCCAATTGATAAAAATATATGAAATACAAAAGTTCTGAAGGGTCCACTTGATGAAAATTTAAAAAATTAAATCGAAAATGTCCATGCTTTGTCAAAAATTTCCAAAAATACAAATTACAAGAAGATGATAAAAAAACAAATCAAAAATTAGACACAGAAATTGGAAACAAAGAAACATTTCTCCAAACGTTTTTTAAACAATGCTTCCTAAAATTGTACGTTGGTGTTGACACACCTTAACGCGATTGTTACGGTAATTTTTTCAAATGATGGTTCTTCTTCATATAGTTTTATTGCTGAATTCTTTACTCGTGGTCGCTTTAAAAGAAAAAAAAAACTTTATAGAATCCGAAGATAAAAAGGGATTTTAGTTGACTTGCCTTACAAGTAGCTTCTTTTCTTCTCACATTGCACTGGTCAAAAAAAAATGCTTTTTTTTCTGTAGCGCACACAAAACAATACTTTTTCAAAGGACTAAGATGTCTTAAATTCGGATCTCGCCTTTAAATTTTTCTATCATATCAGGTTTACTTTTTTAAAAATACTAAAAACAACTTAAAACGAGCATAAGGTAAAGCTCAAAATATCTCTTAACAATAAATTGTATGATGATTCTGAAAAGTACAGATCTTTCTCTTTTTAGTTACAATTTATAGCATATACATAAGTATCTTACTTAGTTTCTGAAAATTCTCATTAGTTATGACTATGAGTCTTTATTTGAATCTATATGAAGTTTCGAGAAAAACTTGAATTTGATACTTTTATAGTTTTAGAAAATACGTTTTGGACTAAATTTTTAGTGCTGTTCAAGTTTATTATAATGAAATAATATAAATATTTCAATTTAATATTGAAGAATTATAGAAAGTCTACTTCATAAATTTCAAAAACCTGACGTGATACATTAATTTTGAAGTCAGATTTGAATTAAGGCCACCAAAACCCATTGGAAAAGTGAAATTTGAATGCCAGTAAAAAAAACCTTGTCGACCAGTGCTAAGAATCCTATTTTCGTTTTTAAATCGTTATATTACCTCTTTGAAGAAATTACATTGCAAAAATTTACATTTTCTTTGTTCGTTTAGTCGTCGGAACCACTGTATATAGAATTTGTATTAAAAAAGCTTCCCTTTGCTATTTATTATTTTGGCTGTAAGAAATTAATTTAGTTTTTACTTACTAAAGGTTCTAAAAATCTGGATGAACCTGAGTCTTAGCAAACAAACATCTCTTGGAAGTATTATCCCTAGCTAGCTATTAAGTCTGTTCAGTGACGCTGTTCTGGACTGTTCTAGACAGAAAAGTACAGCTTTTTGATGTTCATTGAGGTTTTTTCTGTGCTGAACTGTTCTACTTTCCTGTTCATTGACAAACTTAGAACAGTTTAGAACAGGATTTTCTGTTCTTGCTTTTGAGTCAGATCAGGTTAGAACAGAATCGTGAGAAATGTCAAAATCGAATTTGTCATTTTTTTTGTTTACGTTTTGATTTGGTTGTGCTTTGTGTTTTTTTTCTCGTGATTTAAAAAAATTAAAATAAAGTTATTTTGCCAATTTGTTTAATTTGTTTAATTAAATAATTATAAAATACATTTTTTTACATTTTACATAAATAAATCTTTTACATTTCATCAAAGAAAAGGTAATAACATTCGTCACACTTTCATTCCAATCATCTGAAGAGGAATCCGACGAAAAATCACTATCGGTGTCTGAACCACTAACATTTTCATTTAGTATTATCTTAGCAATCACTTGATTTTCCATTTCAATAATTTTTAATAATATTTTTCACAGTAAAAACACAAAAAATGAAAAAATAAGCGAGAAACGAAAAATTCACACAATTTGCAATTTGTTTTGTTTTTTTTTTTGACAACTGACGTTTAACCGACTGTTCTAACTTGATCTGACGTTTCTCACGAAACTGTGCTGTCCTGTGCTGTTCTGATCTAGAAAAATCCTCACTGAACAGACTTATTCTCAACAACTGCTCTAGAAATAAAAAGATTAAGACTTTAAGGCCGAATTAAGAATTACATCGCTTAGATACCGTAGAGCCGCAGCAGTGTTTTAAGTCCTTTGTTGTTTTATCGATACTAAAATAGCCAATTGCTTTCCATTAATTTTCTTCTAAAAATGCAAATTAATTTATCAGATTTTCGGGATTCGTAAGTCTCGGATTACAATGGAATTCGTGATAGGCCTGTATAGTAGGGTGGATCGATTGATAAAAAAATTGTATGTTTTTTTTTTTTTTGTTTGATGGGGTTCGGGCTATATATAAAAGGTGTCATAATAGCCTCTCAATAGGAATCCAAAATATTTTTAAAAAATTTCAATTTTAAATACTGCCCAAGGATCTTAAAGATTTTCGAAATATGGAAAATCTAGAGAAAAAAAATTATATAAAATCGCTTACAAAATTGCTTATATTTTACAAGTTAAATATAAAACTGTATTTAAAAATCAACAGACTAACTAGGGGAAAGAGAGGGGGAGCAAAGGGGTCAGTTGACCCTCAATCTGGCTGTGTTTGTGCTCTATTCACATTCAAAGTCTTTGTTTTCTCAAATAACCTGCCTGTGTTTGTGTACTGGTTTGGTTATGTTTTTTTCCATTTCAAAGCGGTACCGTAGTGAAGGGGTAGGAATATGAGGAGGGGAAATTGTTGAGTTGTTCTTCTTAGTTCAACCTGCTGAAAAACCGGTTTTTTACGTAACTGCGACCTGTCACAGTTATGTAAAAAAACGGTTTTTCAGCAGGTTAAACTGAAGTGACGAAGAAACCGAAAACCGGTTATTCTGAAAAAAAAAACACCATCCCTTCCCTATAGCATTTAAAAAATATAAACCTAGGCATTCCATATCTCTAATCCAAAAAGTATATGTAGTAGGCCTAGCAGTATCTGAATTTTGTTTCGAACAAGAAACGAAAACCGGTTATTCAAAAAACCGGTTTTTCTGTCCGCTTAAAACTGGAAGGTTAAACTGAAGGGGTAACAAAGCGAAAGAACCGAAAAAAACTCAAAACCGTAATTTTTGAAAATCGCCATCCCTTCCCTAAAGCATTTTATAAATATAAACCGACGCAACCCATATCTCGAAACAAAAAAGTTTTTGTATCATTTAGAAGTGTTTTTTTTCTGCGTCGACAAGTGCTTAATTTTCCTCATATAGAGAAATGTCGGTTTTACGGAGTGATTTGATGTGTCCAGTTTTCAGTTTTGGTCGAGACTTACCAAAAAATGTACTTCCAACATACGAAGATGTTATTCTATGTTTTTTGTGGATTAGTCGGAATAAACCAAAAGAATTCAAGAACTCGGTTTCCAATACATGTGAAGTAATTAGTGAAAAATTAATTAAACTGTGGGAATTTGCGTCCTTACCAGCTGTAATAGACCAGCGGTCAGTTTCGAGTAAAATAAAAAGTTATCATGAGAAATACCGCAACTTATTGAAACCCTACAAATCCAGAAAAGACGTAGAGTCTTACAAAAATCGCATTAAAATGTTTTAAAGAAAAATCTCGTTGTCTTTTTGATATCGCGATATGCAAATGTAAGGATTTGAATTCATGCCAGTGTGAAAAGCAATTCAAAGTGCCAGTAAGAGAAAGACAATTTTTAATGGCTCAACGAACGCAACGAAAAATGGTTATAAGCAATGTTGATGTCAAAGTAACAAAGCAGATTTCAGAATGCCTTCAAAGGAAAAGAAGACATGATGCATCACTTATAAAACATGCCACTAATGTTAATATTCCATCTGCATCAGCATCGCAATCTGTTTTGGAAAAAACTCCGTCAACTAGTAGAGCTTTCATATCGACAATTCAAAATGATGAAATACCACCTTCACCTGCTCGTCAAGATACAAATTCAACTTTGTCATCAGGATCATCAGTATAGTATATTTCATCGTGACTTATAGCCGAGTCAATGTAATGAAGATTCCTTTCTACGAGAAAGGATAGCATATACATTATTTTATCTTAACAAACAGAAAATCTTTTTTTTTGCCGCCTCTGATTCAATATTGGCAAATGCACTTACCACAGATTAAATTAAAACACTAGTTGAATACAAATAAATTCGGATTTTTTGAGTTATGTGTGTACGTCTTTAATTATATGAAATGGGAAAACCATTATACTAGGTGTCTTGAGGCTTTACTTTTTTGCCAATTTATTATCCTTATCTTTAAAATTCAGCTTAGATACTTGCGGTATCTCATTTACCTTCAGAAAAATTCACATTAGTTGATAGTATTTACGTGTTCTGCAAAAAATAATGAAGGAACGCTAGTCAATTTTTCTTTCAATATAAATTTTACATGTGATGAGTGGGTATATGGTAATAGCTTAGAAAGAATAAGAGTTATTTTGTTTCCAAAGAAGTCAAAAACTAGAAAGCAACAAACAGTTGTGCAGATTGGCCAAGTTAATGGAAGAGAACGTCTAATACTCGTATCAAATATCTGTGATTTGCACATTCACAATATAAAAACAAATCGGAGGTAAATATTCACAACACCATAATATTTCATCACTTCACTTTCGCAATACCGATTTTTATTTCAATTGATACTTTTTATCAACCGTCTATTGGTTGATAGTTATCTTCGCAAAGAGATTGTGATTTGTTTTAGTCCTGAAAGTCCGTATTCTGATTCTTGAAGGAGTATATTTCTAAAAACCGGACGTAATTCAAAAATTCAGTTTCTGATGTAATCGGCGAATGTATAATGTGACCATTATTATTATTGCACTGGTCGATAAGGTTTTTGTTCCTGACAATCAAATTTCAGTTTCCGATGGGTTTTGTTATCCTTAATAAAAATTACTCATCATCACAACACACTTTTGAGACATTTTTTTTTTTAATTTGAAAATAGAAACATATAGCTTTTGGAGGCTATCTAAACGCATTTTTTTAATAAAGTTCGTGGTTTTCCAAATCTATAATCCCTTTCTCCAATAATTAGTTGGAATATTTGAAGTATGTATTTCATAAATTTTTTGAAAAATCTGCATAAGCTGTTTTGGACAGAAAACGCCAAAACAATATTATTTGTTCTTTGAAAGAACCAAATCGAATTTGAAAGAAAATATCAAATCGAGCAGATAGTTAAACTCGAAGTTCACATTCGAAATCAGAACTAAAAATTAACTCCAAAACATTTGTTTCAAAACCACGAATGCGTTAAATTCCAGTTTCTCAAAACAGAATCCAATAAAGATTCAAAACTAATGAGAATTTTCAAAAACATCGCAAGATACTAAAATGATTTAAACTGTATCTAGAAGACAAAAGTCTTAACTTAAGCTAAGTGTAAGAACTTTCAATATTGGTAGATCAAAAAATTATTACGAATTTTCAGTCAACCATGTAAATAACCAATTTTATCTTCGACAGAAAATAAAATTGTCTGCCAGTCGTCGGCCAATTTTCTAACAAAAAATTGACCGACTTCTTGCAATTGTTTGAACTCGTCTATGATATGTATATTAAGAACACGAGATTATATATGTATTAATATTCTCTTTACTTCTCTTTTTAATGATATGAATGTATTGGAAAGAAATACGATGTAAGCTTGAGTCAACTGATAGGTTAGAAATAAGTTAGTCTTAAGATGATGAATAAAAGGTACAGACTCAAAAGTGACATGGTGTTCTTATTAAAATACATTAATGGCGACGAGGATAATTAAAAAAAAATTAAAGTTTAAACGTGTAATTTAATGGAAAATTTAAGTGGAAAGAAGTGCTACCTAAAATTAAAATTGAAAAGCAAAGCGAAATTGAAATAAAAGTTGATAACGAAGAAGTATTTTTAATAGAAGCAAAAATGGCATTTATTGGAACGATCGAGTTTTTTAGTCCCGGTGAAGATTTTGTGGATTATAAAGAACGACTCCAACATTTGCTTTCAATTAATAAAATTGTGGATGATAAAATCAAAGTATCATATTTAATAACCTTAATTGGCCCGGAATCTTATAAAACTTTAAAATCGTTAACAAACCCGGATAAGCCAGATGTGAAAACCTTCGATGAACTTATTGATATAATGGAGAAGTATTTTACGCCAAAAGTGAATTTAATCGCCGAACGATTCAAATTTTATAAAAGAAATCAAAAAAAAACTTGAAACAATTAGTGAATATATTCTTGATCTAAAAACGTTAGCTCAAACATGTGACTTTAAACATTTTCTCGATGATGCTCTGAGAGATAAGCTAGTTTGCGGAATGTATCATGAAAGTTTTCAACAAAAACTCTTAAATGAATCGGAGCTCACATTTGACAAGGCGTGCGAGCTAGCAAAAAGTATGGAAATGACAAATAAGCAATTAAAGGAGATGAGACCAGAATCTCATAACACCATCGACATGCTGAATCAACGGTATCAGCTTAATCAACAACGAGGAAGAAGTCAGTGGAGAAGACCAAGCTCGGAGAGGGGATCTTCTTTCGAAAAGAAACCATCTGGGCAAGGGCATCGCAACAGTTATCAAGTTGACAAGAGGGATTGGAGGAATGCGGTTTGTTATAATTGTGGCCAGAAGGGTCATATAAGAAAATTTTGTAAAAACAAAGCTAGTTCCTGTAATAACAAAAAAATGAATGTAAACTATGTAGATGATATGACAGATTATGAAATAAATGATTTATCACTAGGGTATATAAATTCGTTTGCTAATGTTAATAGTGTGGCTCAAGTAGTACAGTTGTATATAAATAATGTAGTTTTGGAAATGGAAGTTGATAGTGGTGCATGCTCAACAGTAATTAACTATAATACTTATAAAAATAAATTTTCAGAGGTGACAATTGAAAAAGTTAAGAGGCAATTAAATGTGGTAACAGGACATCAAGTCGAACTGGTGGGAAAAATTGTGGTTCAAGTCCAGGACTTAGTCAAGCTGTCATCTTTTCATTTTTTGGAAATTTTTATTATCAAATCAAATCGCGACTTCACTCCTCTTTTAGGGCGTGACTGGTTGGATGTATTGTTTCCAAGTTGGAGAAACAATTTTGTTGTAAACAAAGTGGATGATGTGGTGGAAATGAAGGTAAAAAAATTAATGTTGAAGTTTCCGAAAGTTTTTTCTAATGACATGAGGGATCCCATTGTCGGTTATAATGTCCAGTTAAAGTTGAAAGAAAATGTGACTCCAATTTTTTCAAAGCCCTATTCAGTACCTTTTGGGATACGTGACAGAGTAGATGCAGAAATTGAAAAATTGGTGTCTCAAAAAGTTTTAGTACCGATCAAATATAGCGAATGGGCTTCTCCAATGGTGGTGGTGCCCAAGAAAAATGGAGATTTAAGGTTGTGTCTCAACTGTAAAGTAGCTGTAAACAAATCTATCGAAAATAGTATTTATCATCTTCCAATAATGGAAGAATTATTTACAAAGTTTGTTGATTGCAAAGTGTTTTGCGTTCTCGATTTGACGGGAGCCTATTTACAACTAGCCGTGCATGAAAAGTCTCAACATTTGTTAACTGTCAATACTAGAAAAGGGTTATACAGATTTACTAGGGTACCTTTTGGGGTTGCTGTTGCTCCCGCCGAGTTCCAGAAGGTTATGGATGAAATTTTAAAGGATCTTGATAGGGTTGGTATATATTTAGATGATCTGTTGATTGGAGGGTTCGATATAGAGGACTGCGAAGCTAATGTTGTGAAAGTTTTAGAAAGATTGGAAAACCATAATGTTCGAGTAAATTGGGATAAGTGTAAGTGGTTTGAATCGGAGGTTGAATATTTAGGCCATGTTATTAGTGGTAAGGGAATCAAACCCAACAAAGAAAAAATTCGCGCTATTTTGGAAGCTCCTAGTCCCAAGAATGTTACACAACTCAAAAGTTTTTTTGGCATTCTAAACTTTTACAATAGATTTATACCTGATTTGGCAACTAAATTAAGAAAATTATACGATCTTTTAAAAAAAAATAATAAATTTGAATGGAGGCCAGAACATGAGCAGACTTTTAATGAAGCAAAAAAACTTTTGATTAGCAATAATATTTTAGAATATTTTGATCCAAAAAAACCAATCGTTTTGACGTGTGATGCTAGTCCATACGGTGTGGGTGCGGTTCTTGCTCATATAGTTAATGGGGAGGAAAAACCAGTACTTTTTGCATCTACAACACTAAGTGAATCAGAACAAAATTATTCGCAAACTCATAGAGAGGCGCTGGCAATAATTTATGCAGTTAAAAAGTTTCATAAATATTTATATGGACGCAAATTTACTATTGTGACAGATCACCAGGCGCTCAGAGAAATATTTAGCGAAAAGAAAGGACACTTAGCTGTAGCGGCAGCAAGGCTACAAAGATGGGCTATCCAATTATCGATGTATAATTTTGGGTTCGACAAATATTCCAGAGGATTTCATAAATGTGCTTAAGTTTGGTCCTGACAACATGAAACTTCTGAAGCTAGAGGATGTCAAAACTGAAACGAGCAAAGATTTTATTTTGAGTAAGGTTTATAGCTGGCTTTTGAATAGGGACAACTTAAAAAATGATAGGGAAACGAAATATTATATAGATAGAGCTCGAAGTTTTTCGTGTAATGATGGTTGCATATACTATGGGGACAGAATTGTTATTCCAGAAACTTTGAAATATGATGTTATCAGAATGTTACACGATACACATGTTGGAATGACAAGAATGAAAATGCTGGCAAGAAGTTATGTTTGGTGGAGGGGCTTAGATGCAGACATAGAAGAGTTTGTTAAGTGCTGTCAAGTTTGCGCTCAGACTCAAAATTTTACCAAGATAACTGAAGAATCGAACTGGATTCCTTCTTCTTATCCATTTGAAAGAGTTCACATCGATTTTTTTGACATAGATGGGTTAAAGTTTCTTTTATTAGTAGATAGTTTTTCTAAATGGATTGAGATTGCTGAAATGAAAAGTACACAAGCAGAAAAAGTGATTTGCAAATTACGTAATTGGTTTGCTGTCTTTGGTTTACCAACTCAGTTAGTGTCTGACAATGGACCCCCTTTTCAATCAGCGGAGTTTATTGAATTTTGTGAAAGTAATGCTATTAAGGTTTTTAAGAGTCCACCATACCATCCACAGTCAAACGGACTGGCTGAAAGAGCAGTTCAAACTGTAAAACGAGTTTTTAAGAAATTTTTAATAGAAAAACAGTCTATTAAAAATCTAAGTTACAAAATTGACAATTTTTTGCTTAAATACCGGAATACTCCAACAGTTTCGACTAACCAAACACCTGCTAGTATGATTTTTAAATTTAAAACAATAACTTTATTAGATGTTTTAACATCAAAGCCTAAAAATCAAAAGAATACTGTTGAGAATGTAAATACTAACACACATAAATTAAGCTATTTAAATAGAATTGTTAAATTTAAAGATAAAGAAAATATATATTATAAAAACAACTTTAAATCCCATGTAAAATGGATTCCTGGACATATTATAAAACAAATGTCTAAATCACTATATAAGATTTCTGTAAATGGGGTTCAGAAAATAGCTCACATAAATCAATTAAAACACAGAAATTGTTCTATTCGATTTAGTCCACATGTAACTCTTATAAACAATAAAAATAGTAATGAAAACAAAGTGCAACGTCAATTGCAATTTGAAGAGGAAAATGATGAGTTTCATAGTGCAGAAGAAGACATTGTTAATGATAATAAAGAACAACTAAAAAAGCAATTTTTGAAAGATCAAAGGAAATTTAATTTGAGAATTAAACGTAAATGAAATAATTCGTAAATAAAAGTGGAAACATTATTCTGTTATAAGTATTTAAAAAAAAAAAAAAATTAAAAAAAAAAAAAAGTTATTTTATAGTAATTAAGGAGGAGTTGATATGTATATTAAGAACACGAGATTATATATGTATTAATATTCTCTTTACTTCTCTTTTTAATGATATGAATGTATTGGAAAGAAATACGATGTAAGCTTGAGTCAACTGATAGGTTAGAAATAAGTTAGTCTTAAGATGATGAATAAAAGGTACAGACTCAAAAGTGACATGGTGTTCTTATTAAAATACATTAGTCTAAACACCAAATTGTTTGAATTTTCAAAAAATGGGACGATTGTCCACAAATCGGTTTACAAAAGTTTGCAGAATTATGAAAGAATTTAAAAACTTCGAAAATGAAAGAAAATAAGAATTCACATCTTCCAAAATAACGAAAAATAATACTTAAAAAAAATGGACAAGGATTGGACGCATGAACAAACTTTACAACCAGGCGATGTTTGTTATGCAAAGTAAGGACACGATTAGGCAAGACATTGGCGACGCATTTGACAAGGCCATCAACGAATGTAAAGCCAAATGATCAAACCTACGCACAACCTTCAATTTTAAATTTGACAAAGTGCGAAAATAAAACCATCCGGCCAGGGGACGAGCGACAATGTCTCGATCTTCTGAAAACTTTAAGAAAATGCTGTTTTCAGAATCAAACAAATTGTCTTCCAATGAGTGTACCAATTTTTTGTTTTCCTAAGTCTTTCAACTGTATAAACAGACAATTTTAAATTCAAATTAAAATTTTCTACAACAAATTGTCTAATATTTCGATAAAATCAACCAACCATATAAACGGACAATTTTCACTTGATAGAAAATTGTCATCTAATTGGATCCCTTTGAAAGACTATTTATAGTTTGCTTTTTTAGTTGTCTTAACGTTTTTAAAGAGACATACGGTGTTGGCCAAAACAAAATCAACTTTAATTGCCGCGGTTATTAAACTATAATTAAGGATACAATTATAGTATATTTTTGTTTTTAAATTTAAATAAATATTTACAGTTTCTAACGGAAAATATAACAAAATGGTTTTTGTAATCGTTCATTAAATATAGCACAATTACGCCCAATTTCTTCACAAAGTTCTAAATTCCCTTTAGAACTCGATCTAGTGAATCTCAGTTTAAAGATAGAACTTAGTTTTTAAAATATTTGGAACTCGGGCATTTCTTCACTTCTCTAGAACTCGATCTAAAATCATCATCGAGTTCTAAGCGCTTAGAACTTGTTATTTTTAGAACCTAGTTTTAAAATGTTTTTGAAACTTTTGAATCACCCGGCAGAATATTTTGACAGACGTTTCCGTTTTTATATTCTTCAATTCAAAATACAAAATAAATATTTCTGTTGCGCCTATTTTCTTTTATGGTATGTATGCCTATTTTTATGCATATTATAGTGAATTTGTTGTGCATTTATCAATAATATTCTTAGATAATATGAACAAGGACAATACGAAAGGAAGAAAACGAGAAAGCGGTAATGATGGTGATTTGCCCGCCTGCAAAAAACACAGAGGCGACAACTGGACTCAAGAGGACACGAACTTGCTGTGTAATTTGTTGGTAAAATTTGGTCAAAAAGGAATTCTGAATAAAGAGACTAATGGCGCAACTAACGACATCAAAAAAAGAGAGTGGAGCATAATTCGCTCACATTTCAATACAAAAAAGTAGCTTACATTCAGTTACTGTGGCGGAAATGCGTCAGCAAATGATTACAAAGGAAGAAAGTCGCCTTGCAGAATTCCATGAATTGAGGATGAATTCATTTCGCTTGGAGCATGCTGAGCGAATTTCAGAAATTCAGCAACGAAAAAAACTGCAAGAAGCCTTAGCAGTAAAACAAATGGAATTCTGCCAATCTGCAACTGATGCATTGCAGGAATTAAAAAACTCTCGCAATTTTGCAGATGGAGTTGCGATCGAAAAAAATCCAACGTATTGGGAGTTGGTGACATCATAACATTTTGTAAGGCAGCCACCAATGCAAGTGATGATACAAGGAACTGCGGTGATGAGCTTTCAGTGCTGCTCGACTTATCACCTCAAAGTGACTCAGTCGTCAGCGAAGCATTGAGGAACGTGTATCATAACGGCGAGATTGGAGGTGAAGGAAACCGCCTGCAAAAGAAGTGACTTCTACGTTTTGTTTATTTTTTTTTCACTGTATACCTACATATATGTATTTATCATTCATGAAATAATTATCTATCTAAAATGTATAAAAATGGACTTGTGTTTGTTTGTTTGTATGTCTCTTTTAGATTCCAAAATAGCCTAACTGATATTTGTGAAATTTTCATGGTTAATACTGTTGCCGTTTTTTCAACACTTTCCATATATTCTTCGGTCCTATTGGTCACAGCCTATTGTAAAGTAGCCTAAAGCCTTCCACGATTAATGGACTATCCAACACAAAAAGAATTTTACAACTCGAACCAGTAGTTCCTGAGATTACCGCGTTCGAACGAAAAAACTCTTCAGCTTTATATATTAGTATAGAGTATAGATTTATTGTATATATTTATGTATTAAAAAAGTCCCTTTTTCACAATGTTGCCAAAATATCTTCGCGAGCTGATCGACGACTTCGATGCTGACCACCTTCAACTCCCATTGGCCCATTCTCTATATCTCCTTCCACTATGCCCGTTCTCAAACGCTCCTCATCGTCAGGATTTTCCGGTGGAATCATTTCGCCCCTCTCGATACAAATGTTATGTAGAATGCAACACGATGTAATAATTTTCTGAACAGTTTCAATGTTCATGCGCATGCCGTAGGCCAATACGGGGAAACGACGTTTTAGTACTCCGTATTGACGTTCAACTACATTACGTGTTCGGATGATGCGGGATTGGTAAACTTGCATCCGTTGATTATTGGCAATATCCGGGTTGTTTGCCGTGTAAGGGGTTGCCAAATAGCTGGTATTTGCATACCCAGAATCACCAACAAGAATATATTGTCCATACCGCCCCTGTTCAAATTCTTGTCGCACAGATGAATTTTGAAAAATCGTTTGATCGTGAACTGACCCTGCCCAACGTGCGACTACATTCAAAACCTTTAAATTGGCAGATGAAATGGTTTGCACATTACGCGAGAACCAACCTTTCCGATTTCGAAAAGCCTCACTCTAAAACAAATATTGATTAAAAGAATGCACATTAGCACATACACTTTAAAAACTCTCCACCCGGCGATTGTATTTTCACGTGAGTACAATCAATTGCTCCAATTGTTCGTGGAAATCGCGCAATATCATAAAAAGCTACAGCAGCTGCCCTTAGTTCTTCTGCATTTGCCGGCATTTTGACGAAAGAGTGTAGGTGACGTAACAATGCGTTACAAACTTTTGGGAGTATACGACAAACGCTCGTAGGAGACACATGCACAACATCGGCAACAGTTAGTTGCATATTTCCATAAGCCAAGAAACGCAGAAAAATCAGCAATTGTTGTTCTTCCAATATATAACGAGTCCTATAGCCAATCAAGTATGTACATAATATACTATGAAGTTTACATATGCATAATAAATTTATTACAAATTTTACCGTGGTTGCGGATGTTGAAGGTCTTCTGCCACTAGTTGAAGGACTGCTAAAAACGTTTGTTTTGTTAAACGGAAGCGCCGAAAAAAATCGGTGTCGTCCCATGTGTTAATTGTTGCACGTATTGGCATTCGATAAATACGCCGTTCTTCCAGGATATCGTCCATAAAAAGGAAATCATTAAAAATAAGATCCATTTTCGTAGGATATTCGCTATTTATTGTCTTTTAATATACATATTTTCCGAAAATGATTAGAAATTCAATTCATTTTCATTTCGCTCGTTGAAAAAACGAAATTATAAATAAACCGAGTTTTAAGGCACTAGACCCCCAAATTTGAGGGTCTAATTTTATCGAAGTTCTAACTATAACAAAGTTCTAAATCGAAGTTCTAACGCGTTAGAACTTGGTGAAGAAATGACGTAGAACTCAAATGAGTTCTAAAATTTCACTAAACCTAGTTTTAAGGGCTAGAACTTTGTCAAGATCGGGCGTTAGTAGAATTAGTTCAATATTGGGCTGGTCAAAACAAAAGCAACTTTTAAAAAATTACATTTATTTTTTTTAGACTTACTAAAATATTGTTAATTTTTGGTAGCAAACCCCTTGTTTTTAATTACTTCAGCACATCTTCGAGGCATGGAGTCAATTAAATGTCTAATTATGCTGTTTGGGATACTTTCCCAAGCCAGTTTACTTTGATCAAACAGATTTATTATTATTATTTTTGCAATTAGTCCTTACAATTTGTCGATCTAAGATTTCCCATATCAGATCTGGGGACTATGCTGGCCATTGTAACACGTCAATCTGGATTTCTAGAAATCACGTCTTAAACGTATTGGAGGTGTGCTTTGGGTCGTTTTCGTGCTGAAAAATCAATTTCGGAGGCAACTGATCCTCAGCGTGTGGTAGCATTACATTTTTAAAAATGTATATAAAACGATCCATTGTACCATCTATTTGATGAATCGGTCTCAGTACATGCCTTAAAAACATCCCCACACATTATTACGTTACCTCCTTCGTGTTTTACAGCAGCTTTGGTGAAACCATCGGAAACCATTGAATTGAATTTGGAGTCGTCAGAAGAGAGTACGTTAGTGCAACTTGTTTCTTTTTGAAATAAAAGGCTTTTTAACAGCTTTGAAAGATTTTAGTCCACCATCAACAGCTCGTCTCCGAATTACGTTTACGTTCGGTCGGGTTGGTTTTTTATTTCTCTCGGTGATATAAAAGGGTCTTTTTTAATTGATTTAATTTTTTGCAAAATCCTTTCGTTTTGTTGTTTTTCTTGGTCTGCCACCTCGATGAACCGTTTTTAATGACTTTTTGAATTTATAAAATTTTATTAATCGGCAAATCACTGATTTTGGAATGGAATATTTTCCCGATATTTGAATTTGACTCATTCCACTTTTATATTTTTTTTTTTATTAATTGGGGAGTTGGCAACCTTGGTTTGCAGTGTAAAGTTCAGTTTAAGCGATCGCTCTTAGTAATTTTCCTTTTTTGCAATATAATTAAGCTAAAAAAATATATAACCAATTACCTCAGTAAAGGCATTTACACCCTGAAACTAATTAAATCAAAATTGGTGAGTTCTTTAGTTTCATTGATACTTTTTTGAACTTCGGAAAAAAGGCATAAAATTATAGCCATAATCAGTGCACCGTTAGCTAAATTTGCAAAAGAAAACGACATGCAACGAACACCACCCAGCTCTGGTTCTTCAAGTGGTCATAATCAACCACCTAAAAGACCGCACAAAGAGGTTGCTCCAGCGTCGCCGCAGGAAACGTCAAGTACAGCAGTTGGAGCTATGGAGGTCACAGCTTTGAGACATATGATGCATGATATCGTCTCTATGCTACTGGATGACAAATTGAAAGACATGCCTACGAGAGCTGATATGGACGTAATTCATGCTGAAGTGCAAAGCTTGCAGATTAGTAACACCCAGTTGCAGGCCCAGGTCAAGCAATTCGAAGCTCGATGCATTTCTTTGGAACAAAAAATGGAGCAAATGGAAATGAAGGCCAACGAAAAAAATGTCATCGTCCATTTTCCGAAAAACGGTGAAGAAGATGTGGGAGAGAAAGCCCAAAAGTGTTGCCTGGATCTGTTGCAAACAAATGAAGCCAACGTTATTGCAACAACACGGGTTTTGCGACCGACAAATAATAACAAGACGGCTAATGTTATTGTGAAACTCACTAAAGTAGAGGACGTAACACGATTGCTAAGTTCGACGATTAAATTAAAAAACACCGGAATATCCATACATAGGGATTTACCACCTGCGGCTAGAGCGCGGAGAAGACGATTAGTGCAACTTAAAACCGACATTTATAGAAAAAACAAAAATCTTAAAACGAAAATTCGCGGACAAACACTGTTGGTAGAAGGTAAACAATTCTATTTTGACAGCGATAACAAATTAAAATGTGAAGGCGGCGTGTGTGGAATGTCATTATTAGACCAGCTGACAAGTGACGTTTCAACAGAAGACGTTCCAGGTTGCAGTAAAAATAATGCTATAACCAACGATCTACAGGTGTCGCAATCTTATATTTAATTGTAATGCCGTCTGCCCTTTAGTAAATAATATTAATTTTAATAGATCCTATGTAAACAAAATTAATGTAAACAAAAAAGATATCAATATTTTTAGAATTTTATCGTATAATATAGCAGGACTGTCTAATAAGTGTATTTTTAATGATTTTTTTGGCTATGTTACTAAATTTGAAATAATTTTTCTGTATGAAACTTATTTAATGGATTGCAATATCGTCAACTATGTTAACAAATTTAATAATTTCGAACTTAAGATAATATCAGCTACGAGAACAAACTCAAGAGGAAGAGCAAGTGGTGGGTGTATTTTTGGGTATAAAAAAGACATAAAAGGCATAAATTGTGAATTTAAACAGAATGGAGTTCTGACTTACTTGGATTTGAGGATTTGTGGGAAAATCTACCGTATAATCCCAGCATATGTCAACTGTAATCACTGGAACACTGACTTCGAAAATATCAAGGATTTCCTAACGTGTGGTGAAGTAGAAAATATATTGCTGGTGGGAGACCTAAACGCAAGAATAGGGGTTGAAGAAGGGGTTGAGAATGCCAGACTTGGAAAAGCAAGAAATTCAAAAGACACAGTTAAGAATGCAAGAGGAAGTCAATTGCTTGAACTTTGCAACACCTTCGGCCTCCGTGTAATGAATGGTGTAAGTGATGGTGATAAATTGGGTGAATTTACATTCGTGGGAAAACAAGGAAGTTCGGTCATTGACTACAGTTTGGAAGGTGGTGACTGGAGAACAGTTGTTAAAAATCTGGAAATAGAAAAGAAACCGTTTTCAGACCACATGCCTCTTTGTATATCCTTTACTAACGGGGAAGAAAAAAATGAAACCGATGTAGAAATGCAACTGTTACCCAAACTACGCTGGTCAAACGAATCTGCATCCAACTATAGAGCACGTTTAGATGCACTTCTGATGATGGAACAATACGAAGCAAGTCTGAACAAAATTGAAAGAAGCATTAGAGGAGCTTACCATATACCGAATACAAGCCAAAGAAAAACTGAATATAGAGAACCGTGGTTTGACAAGGAGTGCATGCAGGCGAGAAGCCTTTCTTACGCTTGGCTGAGCGCATATCGGAAGTATAATTCAAATTTTTCAAAGGACCGTTACATGGAGTATAATCACAATTATAAACGTCTCTGCCGAAAAAAGAAAAAAGAATATTCGGAAGCCCAAGCACATCAGCTTGCAAAGTGTAACAAGTCGTCTGAGTTTTGGAACCTGGTCCGAAAACTTAATGGAACAAAATATACTATTAGCCCGGGTCTTAATTCAAATAGACTGCAAACATATTTCAAGCAATTGTTAAACCCAGATGCGCCAAATAGATTTCAGATTCAATATGCCAAACCTGGCTTCAATAATAATATTCTAGATGCACCAATTTCAAGGGAAGAAGTGTTCATAGCGATAAACAACCAAAAGGATGGAAAGGCTGCGGGCTCAGATGGTATACCCGCTGAGTTCTACAGGTATGGTACAGATACTCTTGTTGTATCTCTAACAGCAGTATTCAACCAGATCTTAGAGGGAGGATCCATCCCAAACCAGTTCAGCGATGCCTTGATTTTCCCAATCCATAAGAAGGGAAGCACTGAAGTACCGGAAAACTACAGAGGAATCTCGTTTTTGAACTCGTCATATAAAATATTTACTTCGATTCTGCTCAGCCGTTTAAACGAATGGATACACTCTAATAATCTGCTCAGTGAGTTCCAAGCTGGCTTCAGATCGGGATACTCCACCGTCGATCACATTTTTGTACTTCGCTCGATTGCTGACTCGTTTCTATCGAGAAATTAGAAACTATTTGCATTCTTCGTTGATTTCAAAGCTGCTTTCGATACCGTGGATCGTAATGCCCTATTTTACAAGCTTTACCAGTTAGGAATGTCGCTTAAATTCGGTACAGTATTGGAAAAATTATACAAGACTACCAAAGCATCAGTGTGGAATGGCCAATGCTTATCAGAGTGGTTTCAAACGAAATCAGGAGTTAGACAGGGCTGTGCACTCAGTCCAAGCTTGTTTGCACTCTTCATTGATGATATCGTCGAAGCATTACCAGCAGGAATCGAGTACGCAGGCGTTAACTTTAAAGCTCTTCTTTTCGCTGATGACATTGTCCTACTCGCTTATACACCGCAGTCCCTTCAGCTAATGATAAATAAGCTTGCTGAGTATTGTAAAAGGTGGAACCTAGTGGTAAATTTAAGTAAATCCAAAGTGATGGTTTTTAAGAATGGCGGTGGAAGATCGGGTGCAAGTGAGCAATGGCACTATAATGGTGAAAGAGTAGAGTTGGTGAAAGAATATAAATATCTAGGAGTCTGCTTTACTAAGAACTTGAGCATGGAAAAACATCTCACTGACAAACTTGTTAAGGCGAAAACAGCTATAAACGTAGCATGGAAGCAATGTTTTAATAACAAAGAAATTACGCATTCCAGTAAATTCAGGGTCTTCGAAGCTGTATCGGAATCAGTTATGTTTTATGCGGCGCAAGCTTGGGGAGGTCGGAAATATGAACAAGTGGAAAAACTGCTTAGATTTTACATTAAACGGACTTTCCACCTTCCTTCGAGTACGCCAAACTACATGATCATGTTGGAATCAGGTCTATCCCCTTTATTTATAAAAACACTCAAGCTGCAGGTCGATTACATCCTCAAAGCTCTGGATATGTCAAGTTATCGTCTCCCTAAAAGAGTAGTTCTTCAAACAATCCAATCCCGAAGTGGATGGTTTAAAGACTGGTTAGAATTTGCCGAGCAGGTGGGTGTTGACCTAAACTACAGTAACCTCTCCTCTTGGAAACCAACTTTATATCGCCTAATAGCTCGTCTGGATGAAGCCTCAAGAGAACAATACACGGAGCAAGCCAAAAGCTCACTGCACCGCATGATATACAGTAGACTAGACTACGATCTCCGGGAAAGAAACTACTTTCACGACAAATATACCATCGAACAAATTTCGTGCATGTTCCGGCTAAGAGGAGAACTCCTTAATCTGAATTACATTCCACACCGCGATGACTTATCGATTTTATGCAACCTGTGCAACTTGAATGAGCGCGAGGATGTTTTTCATTTTGTTGGGCGTTGTGCGATACTGAGAGAAATAAGAAGACTTATCCTAGGCAGCGACTTTCTGTCAAATACTGAAATCATAAACCTTCTACAGGAAATGGAAGTCACAAAGTTATCTGCATATTGCAAAACAGCACTTAAATATAGACATCAAATTTTAAATGAAGCGTTTTAATCTTAAACTGCACTTTCTTTTTTTAATCTATATAAAGCGATACTTTTAGTTGTCAATCAGGCAGACGGCAATGCCATGCATCATATTGATTGTATTAACCATATTATTGTTAAAAATTTATGTTTAAATAAAATCAATCTAAATCTAAATCTAAAATCTAATCTATTTTTTTTTTTATTTCGTTAGAGTATTTGTTTCGGGCCATTTTACAAAAGTTAGCTAGGAACACTGATTTACTTGCCCGTGAACTGAATAACACCTAATAAATACATATATTCAACTGCACTTGTTTGCCAACACCTGAAATATGAGCTATAGATTTTTAAGTTAACGAACTAAATTTTCTCTATTAATAAGAAAGAGAGTGATAGCAATAAAAAGTTGCTTTTGTTTTGACCAACACAAAATTGGGTTCACTTTCCTACATATTTAAATGGACCGTTATGAAAACCATATTCTCTTGTGGTCCTACATACATAATGTATTAAATTTTGGAAACAAATTAAACAAATTAATTAAAATGATTAAAATGATTTGATTTGTTTAAGCTATTAATTTTTGAATGACATAAGGATGGTGGTAGTTTTAGTTGCTAATGTTTTGGCCAACACTGTACATATTTTGAAATCCTGATGTGATAGAAATCTCTTAAGGCGAGATTAGAAGTCAAGACAACTTTTGTTTGTTTTGTTTATGGGACACAAAAAAGAAAAACAATTCAAATACTAATTAAAATAGTAGTTTCCTTAAACTTACCATCTTTATCACATGCAATGGTTGTTTGGGATAGGGACCCATCTGAATTCAATTCAGCAAATTTAAAAGAAATATGTAAGTAATTTCCCCTAAATTCGAGACAACCAGAATTTTGTTTTAATTGTTTCTTTCTTTATTATTCCTTTTTTTCATCAATAATTAAATATATATATGTGTATGTATTATTTTTTACTTGTAATTCCCTTAAAATTTTCTTTTTGTTCTTCTTTGCATCTTTTAGATTTTGTTGTTTTGTTCTTATTTAATTTTTTGTTTTTATATTTCTCATTTTAGAAACGCAAATAATTTTTATCATTTTGTTTTTGTTGTAATAATATTTAAATATATTAGAATAAATATACATGTATGTTAAACAATTTTGTTTTTTTTTTCTTTTTAATTATCTTGAAGATTATATATATATATATTTATATATATTTATATATATTTTTTTATCATTTTTTGAGTGAGGGCGGGTATTTTTGTTGGTTAAGTTCTTGTTTTTGTTTTTTTTTTAATATAACATGTATTACTTTTATAATTCTTTGTTTGTTTTTTGTTTTGTTAGATATATATTATAATAATATGTTTTGTAGTTATGAAATTTGAATATTTATATTTTATTAATTTTGTTATTTTAAGATTCAATCACAATGGATGACTTAACTGAATGGAAATTAAATTAAAACAAAATTACAAAATTATACGTCTACTTATATTTTAACTTTATGAAAACAAAAATTTTGAATTAAAACAGCAGAACGTAAAGTCAAAAACCTTCATGACTTTAGTTGTATCGATGATTCTTAGGGTAAATGTGAGTTTTAATTGAATAACTTCTCTGGTACTAATTCAAGAACCGATGCTCAACCGATGCTCATTTATCTACAAAGTAATTATGCACATCAAAAATTTTGCTCTTAATCGACTCCCAGATAGAAGAATATCGACTTAGTGTAGGAGGTAAGCAGCTTGAAAAAAAATTAAATTCAAACTCATGTGGATTTAAATATTCGTTTCTAGCGATGTATTTCCATTTACATTTTTAAGCAACCTTTTCCAGTCTTCAAAGTAAATTAAACTGATAACTATTTTGCTGATAGCATAAACAAACAATACACAATTATTAACAACAAATCTTAAACTTTCTTATTTTTCCATCCACAATAAAGTAGTGCTTTATGCGTATTTAAAAAACTTAAAAGAGTGGTTCAAAATCGTTCTTTCCTTTTGCAGAGTATGAAAAAAATGTTCTGCGTTACTTTAAATTTGTAGTACCGAGCAATAATAGTTTCTTTATATATTAATAATGCTTTAATCATCCATAGATTTCAAAATCTAACCTCAGGATATACTAAACAATTATAAGTTAATTGATTAGTTAATCAATAATAATTGTAATTTGATAAAAGAAAAGATTTTAAACAGAAATTTCTTAAAACGCAGCCATCCATTGCGGCATAAGTTTGTTATTCTTATCGTTTAACATAATTTATTCATTGTGTTCTTATTTTGATTTTAAATATTTAAAGATTTATTTGAATTTTTTGTTTTGTGTATTTTTATTTAAATTTATATTTTATCATAACCGTTTTGTTTTTTTAAGAACAACAGATTAGTGTATTTAAGAGTTTTATAATAATAAAGGTTAGTATCATTGATAATTTGTTTTTGTTTTATTTTTTATCGAAATTTTATAATTATAATATATTAAATAGTAATTGTTATTTTGTTTTAAATTGTTGATTATATTATAATATTTTTTTTTTTATTTTTTTGTCTTTAATAATTATTTTGTTTTATTCTTTTTTATTTTTTTGTATTTATGTAGAATATATAGAATATTGTTAATATACTAATTTTTAGTTTAAGATTATTAATGTGTGTATATATATTTCTTTCTTTTGTTTTGTTTCATAATTTTATGTTTATTTTGTTTTTTCTTTTTCAATGTGTTTTATGTTGGCAAAAATATGTTTTTGTTTTTTGTTTTTAATTTGCTTGTATTAATTTCATTTTTTAAGAGTTTCTCTTTGTTTTTGCATGTGCCCTTCTTATTTGTTGTATTTTTTTTTTAAATGTTTAGTCTATTTTATGTTTTATTTTTAAATATAAATTTCCCTTTTTTTTTGTTTCAGTATTTCATTTTTGTTCATTTGTTTTTAACGTTTCTTATTTTGTTTGTTTGTTTTTATTTTGTTCTTATGTAAAATGTGTTTTTTTTTCCATAAATTAAATTTAGAAATAAATAATAATGATATAATATATTTATATATATATAATATGTGTTTAAAATTTTTATCTCATTTTCAATAATTAATAATATAATAATAATAATAAAATTTGTCAAGTGTTTTTATTTTGTTTTTTTTGTTTATAGAAACTGCACAGGCAGAAATGGTAATTTACCGACGTGAAGCGAAGCATTTGCCGGTCTGTAAATATAGTTGTTAGGGTAAAGTAAATTTATGTAGTTAATGTTGTTGTTTTGTTTTATTATTTTTTTGCTAATATATAATTTTGAATCTTTTTCTGTTGAAAATGAAATGAAGTGCATATAAAAGGTGGTGTTATGGCGAGTTGTAATAATATGATGGTGAACTTTGCTTTTTTTGTAAGTGATATTTTGGGATGTTTAAGAAGTTAAATGTTCCAAATTTGTTTTTATTTTTTAAATTTGGTTTGAGCACACTTTTTGAAACAAACTAATGTTATAGAAGATTTGTTTTCTATTTTATTTGTTAATACATTTGACCTTGACCCGCCTAATGCAGGTTTATTTGAGATTTAGAGCAATATTTGAAAAAAGTTCAACTGTTATATGAGAGTCCTTTAACGATTGACTGTTGAAAGATGACGAAGTTTTGTATCATCATTGTATGTGCATGATTATTGTCGAAGAGTTGTTAGGGCACGTAATTTGCTCATTGATTGTTGATTGCTTGAGCTGAAATATATCTTTCTGTTAAGTATCTTATTAGGAAGTAAAAACATTTTTTTTTTTAATAGAGTGTCCTTAAACTGATGAAATATCGTTTTAAAGCAAGTATAAAAAAGAAAGAAGATTCCTGTGTAGAATTGTTTAATCGAAATCTTATCTTGTTTGCAACGTTTAACCTACATAACAAACAAGTTTGAAAAAACATTGTTACTGCCAATGAATAGCAATGTAGACATCTTTCTAGGAACCGAGCTAGATGGATATTTTTGGGTAAAAACCTAGTCACCTTAAGTAAGAAAGATTAGTTGTTTTGGATAAGAACATACAAATATTTTACAAGACAATTTTGAAGAACAAAAACTGCACTGCTTTTCGATTTAATGATTTTTCAAAGGCGAAAAGAAGAAAAACATACAATTTTTATGACATATTAAATCAATAAAACACTGGCAAACTATTCAGAGAGAGAAAGATAGAGAATCTTATCAAGACCTAAAACAATAAAGATAGATTTAAAGTAATTTGGCCTCTTTAAATACCATTTTATGCGAATCTCAATAAGCAATACCAGTGGCACAATCTTGCGAAAGTTGCTGGACCGTCACAATTGAATGACTTACTGTAATAATGTTATAAACTAAATTTTTTAAAGGCTTTGGCCGTGATTCCTTTTAATGGTATTAAAAGGAATCGCACATTATAACAGTGCAACATCTGAATGTATCCTATTTCAACAATGAATATATCCTCCTATTCGATTTTGAACGATAAACACAATTATGAAACGTCATTCAGCGATTTTTTAGAGTAAATACACACCGAAAGATCACGCTGAAAACGTTGAACATTACATTTAAACGACCGTTCAATTGTAAAAAACTGTGTGCTTATCGTAAAAAAATTCAATGACTGAGAATCTTTTCGGTATCTCTGACGAAGTAAATATACAAAAATGTCACACACGTTAATAATCATTATGGGGCATTTTATGAGACTACCAATAAAGAAAAAAGGTTTGAACAAAATTAATCTTCAACGCTACACCCCGCCGCTACGTCAAGTTCTTGCAGAGCATGTTCCTAAAAAGCGTTGTATCAAAAAATTGACTTTTTTCTGGTTAATGATTTAAAAAGTAACCACCAAGCTGAAGAACATTGACCAGTTCAAAGCTAAAGTACGAGCAGAAAGAGCTGCTATAACGCCTGCCCGCAAAAAACAGTGTACAGAAAAACTACTCGTAAATATCAAAGAATTTTCTATAAACTTTATTCCGTACATAAAAAGTATACTTAAAGAAGAAACTGAACAAATTTTTGTCTTCAATAACTTTTTACTTTTTAACAAAATTTTGAAAAATTTCACTGAAAATGTTTATTTACTTTAAACTTTGGTACTCGACTTCATTGATATTGGACGTAATAAAAAAAAATTGTGGGATTTTGCGCACAAGATTCTTGGTGGTAGACAAATTTTAGGGAGAATCGAAGTTGCATTTGAAGTACATCTTCCAGGCCTAAAATTTGAACATTAACTTTTTGAATTTAGAAGCTCTTTTTGTTCTACTTTTTATGCTTATAACAATCTGGTTTTTTGAAAGAGTATGAGACCTTAGAAATAAAGCCAAAGCGGTTCTGTCTGAGAATAAGTGTTCAATTTAAAAAGTTAACTAAGCAAGGTTTTGAAATTCTGTTTTGTAGGCAGGCATGGGCATTGGGCATAGATTATAGATTTGGACCTTTCAAAATTTTCTCTTCGTAACCGCTCTAAATTCAAAAAAATTTGTCAAAGACAATAAACATTTCTATTCTTAGCCTACTTTTGTTCAAATAAATTATAATTGAATTAAACTTTTTGGTGATATGTTTTCCAAAGTTTTTAATAGTAAATGTAAAAGATCTGATTAACAATTTTGAGCTTAAGCTCAATTGATTTGGTTAATAGTTTTATGTTGAACAAAATAAAACGAAGCTTGTAGTAGGTTGTAACGAACGAATAGATATAACCGTGTATATTAAGTGTTTTAACAGAATGTAAATTGGCGTTTTGCATGTTTTTTCTGTGGAAACAAACGATATTGTCGTGTACATAAGAACAAAGTAATCGATCTATTGACCAAGTTAACTTATGTCAATCTGTCTTAAAGAAGTATCAAAAGGTTTTACCTGCTAAGCATTAGACAATCGAAAACGAAAAAAGACGGGTCAAACTCTTTGCATGTATATAACATTTTTGTTAAATAAGTGTGTAATATCGGTTTTGAGAGCAGAGTTAATAGGTGGTGGTTTTAGAAATCATGGGATCAACAACTACTGAATCAAAAATACCGAATCAGCTTCATTGCAATTTCTCAAAAAAAAAAAAATTAACTAATTTTCTTTTTTTTTCTTGTTTTTGTTCTTAAATTCTGGTAATTGTAAAAATATTTTTAATAGAAAATGAGAGGAAGAGAAATGGTATCAATTTGATTAGTACCTTACAAATAGTAAATTTGTTGCAGCAGCTGGACCCTGAATTCTGTTATTGTTTTGTTGTTGTTGAATTTTTGAATTTGAATTGCCCGTTATCGTTTCATTATTGTTACTGTTGTTTATTGTTGTTGTTACTGGTGTCGTACTTAAGTTAGATGATGGGGGTTGTTGTTGTTGGTGTTGTAATTGTGGCTGTTGTTGGTGTTGCTGTGTCTGGGACAGCATCGTCGGCGCTGCTGATGATACGGTTATAGCTGATGAACTAACGCCACCAGCGGTGGCTACCTTCACTCCTCCTACTCCTCCTACCGTATTACTAACATGACCAGCTGCGAATATGTTTCACCTGTTAACGTGACTACGATTGTGATTTGGATTTAGACCCCCCGTTGGATTTGTATTGCCCGAGTGTTGAGATGATGCACCTGGTCCTATACAATTACAAACAAAAAAAAAACATTCGAATTTAAGTCTAGATTTTAAAATGTTTGAATTAATTTTGAAAATAAGTAACCTCCATAATTGGGTGAATGCTGATAGTAGTCTCGTCGATTGTAATCCTGTTCATATTCTTGTGTATCGTATGGTGTTCGAGATGTTTGTCCATGTGGCGGTCCATGCGTTTGTGCATGGCCATAGCTGTAGCTGTCATATGTTTGTGGTTCATAGGCTGTTTGTTCGTCATATCCGCGACTGTAAAACCATATAAGATTATTAAAATCAAATTGTTTGTAGTTATAGAAACAATATTAATTTTTAAAAAGGGCTTACCTATAAGACTCGTCCATAGCACTGCGAGCCTTTTCCAATATAGACATCACTTTCTGCTTTGGGGGTATTGAGTTCTTTGCAAAGGACGGTTGCTGCTGTTGTTGCTGCTGCTGTTGTTGTTGTTGTTGCTGCGGAGGTTGTTGCCTGGAAGAAGCGGGAAGAGAAGACGAGAAATTGAAATTGTTTGCTGGCACCGCCGCCGCCCCATACATGGGGAGCAGATGATTATTCTGCGGTTGTGCACTCCACCTATATCCATGATGCGAAACATTTGGTTTAGATGTCATGTGAGAGCCACCACCGCTGCTGCTTCCAGTAGCTCCTACTCCACCGACACCAATGCCTCCTCCCCCTCCACCACCACCGCCGCCTCCGCCACCACCACCACTGCCACTCACAGCCGATGTCTTTTTGTTGAATGATTTCGGATCGTGATCCGAAATTCCAGTATTGTCCATTAGTTCACGCAATTGTTCTTGTCGTATAACATCGTTACTATCCGGTATAAGATATTTCCGCAATTCGGCCATTGCGTATGCTATTCGAGCATATGCTTCAGCAGGTGGTGCTATTGTAGAAATTTCCACATGTAGATCGCTATTCAAATGGGCATACTTGGGATCCATCGAGGCACGTAACTCTTCTTCTTTAGCACGATCTCGCATTGAATTTCGGCCGAGTACAGTCATTTTGCAGAGAGTTTCTTCTTGAAGTCGACGTAGAGAATTACCCTTGGGACCAAGAAGTTTGCCCACGAAGTTGAACTAAATATATAAAAATTAAATAATCGATTTGGTTGTACACTTTTGCTGAAACTTACTTTTGGATGCTCGCGTATAGGCACAAGTACTTTTTGTGATACTCTCAAAGGTTTCTCACGATAGATATCGGCATATTTTTGATCACGCGATGGTATGCGGCCTGTTGACTGCACCTTTTCAATTTCTAAAATAAAACAACAAAGAACTGAGTATGAGAGAATATATATTGCAATAATAATAAATCAATAGTAACTTAAAGTACACAAAAATGTTTCCCTAAAATCCTTTAGAATTTCAAGTGTAGGCAAACATTTCTGTCTTACTTCAAAAGGTTCGAATCTGATTGGAGCTGAAGTTATACAGAAAAAATGCAGCCTAGAAAAATGTTGTTAGCAATCAACGATTAACTACTCAGTTGTTCGTGTGGAAAGATATTTATTTAGTTTTAATTTTTAAAATAATAGGAGAACTGATTAATTTTTAGTAATATTGTATTTAGAAAAAAAATCAAAAATTTAACCATTGAATTTAATTCCCAAGTAATTTTTTTGGCTCAATATTTCGATTTGATTTAGAAAACAGTTCCAAAATAACAATTTTTCCTTTAATAACCAAAACACCATCTAAAGTTAAGACTAAGATAGGCTATATTTTTAATACGAATTTTTCCTCATTATTCTATCAATGGACAGGTCCAAAATTGTCAACTTTTATGAAAATGTTTACTTGTGTCAAAATGGCTTGTTACGATTTTCATTTTACTAAGAACTGATATTTAGTAATCAGGCAATTTATTATTATTTTTGGTTTTATTTTGTTTAAATTGGTATAGTTGAAATGATGATAAGTTTTACTTTGTTTTTGTCTTAGTTAGTCTTCGCCTCTGTTGAGCATTTGTAAAATGCCATTATATTGATTTAAGTGCAGTGTTTTGCTCTGCCCGTTCCTGTCGTATTTGAAGAAAAACTTAAATAAAATTTCAAAATCAATATCATTATTAAAGATTTCACCAGAAACTAGTTTGATATTTTGTTTAGGTGTTCTTATTTATTTTGACCTGCAGTGTAAATATTTACAGTTAATATATATTTTTGTAACATGATAGTTCATAACTCCAACAATTTTCAACTGAGTGAAATTTGGATTATATCGTGGAAAGTTCTTTTATACGCAAATGTTATTAACTATTATGTGATAAAAATGTTCACTTTGTTATAGCTATATTACAAAAAAAACAAATTTATAATGTAATTAGGTATTGTATATTTGTGTTTTTTAAATTTAAATAAATATTTACAGTTTCTAATGGAAAATAAAATAAATTGGTTTTTGTAATAGTTCATTGAATATAGCACAATAAGTAATACTTCAATATTAGACTAGTCAAAACAAAAGCAACATTTAAAAAATTCTTAAATACATAGGGGCATATTCATAGATGTTTGCTAAACTCTTGCTAACTTGTTATTAAGCAAGTCCAGAGTTTAGGCTATTTATAAATAAATTTAAACCTAAGTTTAGGGCTAAACCTGTGGTCTAACTATAAACATATGAAATGCTGTGTTTAAGTAGTTATTATCACAGCCAAATGTCATATTTGATCTTTGTTTGCAAATTACTGAAAAGCTGAAAAAAAAAACATATGTACATAAATGTAACGTGAACTTGCTGTCCAGAAAAATGTCGATTGATACCGCCATTAAAGAATATATATGTAGATATCTTATAGGAGTTTCAGTTATGTCGTGATCTGCAAAATATCGCACCAATAAAAAGAAAAATATAAAAAACACGGTTCAATCCATTTATATTAAGCGACAAGGATTTCTACAAAAGATATCGTTTGTATATAGAAACAGTCACATTCATTATAAATTTACTTAATATTAGATAACGAAGAAGTTAAAGAGGATAACACGTTTCTGGCAATCTCCAGGTTTTAACAGCAGCTATCATAGCCAGCGGCCCTCATATCGAACCAAGATCCTTTTTTTTATTATCGTAACATCATTTCCCTCATCGTCGACAATGTTGATGTGACGGCAAATCGTTTCTCTGACCAGTTTTTCTGCGGTCCGCGTTTTATATTTTCTTTGCTGTTGATCTAAAATATTATAAAACGATGTTAATTGCTTTTTTTGATTTATTATTAAATAGTTTTGTTTTACTTACTTTTTTCGACATTCAATCTGAGAAATGACAGCACAAAATAACAAATTTGGGAAAAAACAGTATTTTTTTTGTCATTTGAAGTATAATTGTAGTAGAGCACAACTTTAAACTGAGGTTTTACTAAACACAGCAGGAAAATTGACTATGAATAAGAACTGTGTTTATTCAATCAACAAGCCTTAAACTATAGATCAAGAAATCACGACTTTAGTAATTCTCTATGAATACGACCCATAATGTATTAAATTAAAAAAAATTAACATGAATTGTTTAAGTTATTAATTTTTGAATGACATAAAGATGGCGGTAGTTTTAGTTGCCATTATTTTGGCAAACACTGTATGAATTTAATCAAAAAAATTATTGTCTCCTTATGATGAAAAACAAATACAGGAGCTGTTAGTTTGGTCGTGGATCCTTAAATCTATGGTAGAATCAGATAATGTGATTTTTGATAAATGACAGCCAAAATTGACGAATATGATATTCAAATTGGTAGCTTAAAAATTCTGAATTAAACGCTCAAATGTCTCCATTGTGGGTTATCCCTAACTATCTAACCAACGGGACAGTACAAGACACTAAAGCGTTTTTTTGTATTAAATTTCTTGTTTTTCTGTCAATATCTCATAAATGGCAAAAACTACAAAAAGAAAAGTATGGAAAAATTGTATGGAAAATTTAATTTCCCACACAAAAGTCCTTAGAAAAGAACCGCCAAGATTGACATTTTTTGAGATATTAGTACCTATTTGATCAATTTTAATTGGCATTGAATTTGTATAAATTTTCGAGTTGTCAAATTTTCTTTAATAGGAGTAGTAATTTTTAATGAGATCTTTTTATCATGTTTTACATTCTTTCTGTTTAAAAAATTAGAACCATATGAGTTTTTGTGGCAATAAAAACTATAGCAAAATGAATATAGTGTTGGCCAAAACATTAGCAACTAAAAATACCTCCATCTTTACATATGTCATTCAAAAGTTAAAAACTTAAACAAATCATATTAATTTTGTTCTAAAATTTAATACATTATGTATGTACTCGTGAAAAGACTAAAGACCTCAAGGGAAATAATTTTCATAACGGTTCATTAAATATGACATAAGTAGGATAGTTAACCCAATTTTGTGTTGGTCAAAACAAAAACAACTTTTTATTGCTATCTCCCTTTTTCTTATTAATAGAGGAAAGTACGTTAGTTAACTTCCAAATCTATAGCTCATATTAAAGGTGTTGGCAAACAAGTGCAGTTGAATATATTTATTAGGTGCTATTCAGTTCACGGGCAAATTATTCAGTGTTCCTAGCTAACTTTTGTAAAATGTCCGGAAACAAATACTCTAACGAAATAAAAGAAAAAAAATTATAAAAGTGAAATGAGTCGAATTTAAATGTTGGGAAAATATTCCATTCCAAGATCAGTGACTTGCCGATTAACAAAATCCTACAAATCCAAAAATTCATTCCAAACGGTTCATCGAGGTGGCAGACCAAGAAAATCAACAACAATGAGAATATTTTGCAAGAATAAAATCAATTAAAGAAGACAGTTTTTTATCTTCTAGAGAAATAAGAACCCAACTCGACCGAACGTAAGTGCGTGAACAATTCGGAGACGAGCTGTTGATGGTGGACTAAAATCTATCAAAGCTGTAAAAAGGCCTTTTATTTCAACCAGAAACAAGTTGGCGAGATTAAATTTTTCTTATGACCACATCAACTGGATCGTTAGAAAATGGATTAACGTACTCTTTTCTGACGAGTCCAAATTCAATTCAATGGTTTCGGGCGTGTTCACAGAAGAGTCAAAGAGGCACTAAATCCACGTTACACCAAAGCTACTGTAAAACACGAAGGAGGTAACGTGTTGGTGTGGGGATTATTTTTTAAGGCATGTTCTGTGAACGATTCACCAAATAGATGGTAAAATGGATCGTTTTATGTACCATGACATTTTGGAAATTGCAATGCTGCCACACGCTGAGGATCAGTTGCCTCCGAAATGAATATTTCAGCAGGACAACGACCCAAAGCACACGTAGAAACGGTTAAGAGTGGTGTCAAGAAAACCTGATTGACGTGTTACAATGGTCAGCACTGTCCCCAGATCTCAACCTCAAACAAAATTTATTGGAAATTGTAGATCGACGAATTGTAAGGACTAATTGCAAAAATAAAAACTATCTGTTTGATCAAAGTAAATTGGACTAAAAAGACTAAAAAAATATATGTATTTTTTAAAAGTTGCTTTTGTTTTGACCAGCCTAATATTGAAAAATTTGTTCTAACTGTGCTTTATTTAATAAACTATTACAAAAACAAATTTTATTTTATTTTCCATTAGAAGATAAAAATATTTATTTAAATTTTAAAAACAAAAATAGGTAGGTATACAATAATTGAATTCTAAAGTCGCAAAAAAGCACCCTAATATAGGTACCTACCTAAATGTTGATTTTAAATGTTCCAAACATTAAAAACTATTAAATTTGTTTATTTACATTATTTGAATTTCTATTACTATCTACATAGATACATACAATCTAATCTTGTTTAAATAAGATAAAAGAATAGGTATGTACATATTTGCAATATATACACATGGAAAATTATCATATGATTCTTAAAGAATAAGTTTATCTTTCTCTGTTTTGAATATTTTTTATTTGTTTCATAATTATACAAATTTTCTCGATTAACTGCCGGCCCGGTACGGTACCCACTTTAATTTGTATTCGCATCGACTTTTGTTTGTTTTCTTTTTTTCCAATTTATTATGAATTTTTTCACCACACTCTTTTTGCTTGATTTTTCATTTGGAATCTATTCGTCTCTTTTACTCTTGAATTCAGACATAGAAAAAGGAAAAGGCATAGAATATTGAAAAAATACCATCACACAAATTTATGGACGAAAACGAAAAATGAATGAAAATTGAAAAGAAAATTCAGACGGAAAAAAAAAAGAAAAGGTAAAGAAATCTCTTTCTTTTAACAATTTTCTATTCCAATAAGATGAAAGTTCAACAAATGGACGAAAAAACTTGAAACAAGTTAACAATCAATACAAAAACAAACAAATTCATAATAACATAATCAATTTTAGATAGACAGAAAACCATAGAGAAAGAGGAATGAAAAAGAAAATTCAAAAGCCGCAATCAGAAAAATGCCGACGAATGCATTGATTTTCCCTTCTCTCTAACACCCCAGCCCTTAGACCCCCCCTGTCTATTAAAAAAATGTTGCGTTTCCGGAATTAGGTACCGATTTTCGTTTTTTTTTTTCTTTCAGATACAAAAAAAATAACCTTTCGAGACTTCGACTTACCGCTTTCAAGTAGTTTCTCAGCAATTGGATACTTCTTGTCCATGCGATTCTTTTCAGTCAGGCAATCACGAATGTATTCGTTAGCTTTGTCATTCAGCTGCGGCCCATCGCCCGAATGATGGTCATGATTCGAGTTGTCCCCATTGTGTGATGGATGAGGTCCTCCGCCACCAGCGTTACCGCCGCCACCTTTTCTCTTGTAATCACTTTCGTCGTCGTTGTAGGAGGAATAGTCGCCATTACCATCGTATGTTTCCGTCATTTTTTCGTTACACCGTGTCGTCGTCGCCGTCGTCGACGTCTTCCAAGACGCTCCGCCGCAGTTGCTAGCAAAACCGAAAATTTTTCTTTCAAATAAGAAACCAACGCAACGAAAAAGAACCTAGTGATAGACGACTAATATCTCAATTCAAAAAAAAAGAAACCAAAATGGCAAATCACGAATTCAAAATGTAGGAAACTTTTTCCTTGCTGCTATTTTTCTAACGATTTTATAAATTGAGTTTTCTTTTATTTTCCTTTTCCTGGCCTGGCACTTGGCATTAGGCAGTAGGCAGTCAAGAAATTTCCACACAAATTCCCTTCGGCTTCGGCGAATTGCAAAATGAACTTTTTCGAACTTTGTTGGATGAATTGATTTTCATTTATAAAATAAAATATAAAAGGAAATAAAAGAGACACAACGACGAGACGAAGACGAGTGGGACGTTCAAGCAGTCGTTCAGTCACACACGTCGTCGAGTCGACTGACCGCTTTTCTTTTATTTCTTTAGAATTGAAAAAAAAAAACAAAACTAAACTCAATAGAAAATTTTATGTATCTTTCTTTTTTATCCACAAAACTCGAAATTTTAACCGATCGCCGGTCGACTCGCTCGCTCGCACACAAATCTACGATGATGAAAACAGTTGTCGTCTCCTCGACTCGAAGGAAAATAATAAAAAAAGTGGAAATGAACAGATAAAGGGGGGAAAACTTAGGAGCAGGGAGGCAGAAGCTGTAGCTGACCTTTTACAAAATGTTTTTCTCTTGCGGGCTAGGTAGGTTTTATTATATTTTTCAAACACTGTTTTAAACTATAAGACCATTTATTTTCATTTCGTATTGTTGAATAAAATAAAAATTACTAAACTATGAAACAACTAAAACACCAAGGAGCAGACACACTGGCCACTTGCATTCTCTACGAACGAAAAATTAAAATAAAACTGAACATGTATGTACATGAAACATGAACAGAAAACCGTGAGAAGAAGATATGAGAATGAGAAATTAAAAAAAAAAAAAACTGAACAAGACCAATTGATTGCGATTTGCGATGCAAGAGAAAACAAAAGCGAACCAACAAATGCCAAAGACCGAAATTATAACAAGAATGAAAGAAACAAATGGCTTTGTTTTCTCTCTCAGTTGCACGTAAAATCGCAAACTCACCGAAGAATTATGGTATGGTGAGAATTTACTAGTTTTATTTCATTTTCGGTTTATTCATTCATTATCATTATTATTTATCTATTATCTCTCTTACTCTGTGTGGGGAGTTTAATTTACAATTTCCCAGGTGATTTGATTTGTTTTGTATTTTTTGTTCTTACTTTTTAAAGAAGAAGAGAGACGAAGGCAAAGCGAAACAAAATATGGACTAAGAATGGACGCATTCAAAGATTAAGAATTTTTGTTTTTTGGTTAAGAACTATTACCCTATTAAGGATTATATTAGAAACGAGTGAAAAGTTACTCGTTACTATATAAGGTTGCATGGATCCATTTAAAAAAAGAACCATTGTTCAATTCATTTTAGGCACTAACATTTATTCCTAAACAAGTTTTAAACGCATTCAACTTAAAATGCCTCTTTTTCAATGTCACTTTAATGTTATAAACAATTTGTTGGTGTTTTGACTTAGAGTTTTTGATGCAGACTCTATGCAACGTTTTAGTTTTTAATGGTTAGTTTGTTAACAGTGGATTAATTCAGAGGATCATGATCGATAACATTTAACCCATAAGGTCTCAAAAGTAGAATTATAAAAAATGTTGGTTAACAAGCCCATTTGATGATATACGAGGTGAAATAATAATGGATGAGCTGACGTGAACAAACTAGCCATTAGTATTTTCAAGTCATCAATTTCTATAGGTTGATTGATGTTGACTATTGAGACAATTAAGAACCTCTAACCATATGTTTAAACATCGATCGCAATTGGTGAATTTAAATAAATGAACCCAAACTTTCAGAATCTGGTTAAATGGCACTAATCAACCGAATCAGTGGAGTCCACCAGTGAAAAAAATAAAACAGAAATGTTTTACTGACAGTATTTACAACACTAGAACAAGTAAATGAACGTCAATAAATTAGAGCTTTTAAATGATCACGAACTTCGTTACACAAACAAAAACGCGTGTTTTGTTGTTGATCTCATTGATCTCATCACCAATTTTTTAAATGATGCCATCGGAACAGTACAATATTGGAAATCCATCAGCCAGGAGCCAGTTATAACTATCATTTGGTCATATTTTTTCTCCTTTTTGGACAACTTACCTACATTTATTTTTAAAAATATTCTGTGAAAATGTCAAGGCCGTATCTCTTATACTCTCCAAATGGAAGAAGTTTAAATAGCAAGCGCTCGCAGGCCCTATTTGGTTATTTAAGGTAGTTTACCTCGAAATGAGATTTTTAAAGTTTTCTTTCATCAGGTGGTGCACAGAAGTGGAAAGTGACCTCACACAACTTGATGGTCTTAGTTTCCAAATGACTTAAGTAAGCTTTCATAATTGAAAAGTTGTCAAAATATTATCACTGTTTAGCTTTTTACATTGGTAATATGTAAAAGGTTAAGATAGATTTGGATTAATTAATTCAAATAAAAGCCCAGTTTTCTAAAGCTGTCTTCGCAAATGAATTAAATAAAATTAAAATAAATAAAATTAATTAAATAAAGTGATACACAATGAATTTGTGGAATTTGAATAACATTACATAACTGACATTAAATGGGGTTTATTTTATGTCAATAACATTGAAAAACGATATCCATTTTAAATGATCAATTCGCACTTTTGCGAATTTTATAATTTATAATTCTATCTTTAAAGTCTTGAATCATTTGTGGAGCATCGGTAAAGGCTTTTTCATTTGAATTGCAAGATCTCAGTGAGCTTTTGTTTGAAAAATAACACTGTCAGGAAATGTTCTTGCAAAATTGTGGAATGCAGCACTATCTTTTTAAAAATTATCTTCGTCAATAATAATAGCAGTTTCCTAACGCAAACGATTCCCCTTAACATATTTGAAATATTTGTTAGGGGTTTTCCTGCCGCTGTTCCAAACAATGATACGTAAAGAATGCAAACGATTTTCATCAAACATTCTTGGATTTTCCCAGTCGTAAATGCGATCATTCTGCTTATAAGCGTAGTTTCCGGGTTAAAAATGGGAATCATCCCTGAAGATGGGTTTTCGATGAAAATCCAGATAATTTTGATGCATTCTGGTATTAACTTAACGGTGTATTTTTGCATTTGGAATGCCTATATCAAAAAATCGACGTGTAATCGACAAACTTAGGTTCTCGTCAACACTATACAAGCTACATGAGCAATATTCTCAGTTGTTTTTATGTGACCCATACGGTTTCGGTTCTTCATATCACTAACCATAGAGAACTATAATAGGTAATAGATAGATTTAATTTTTCTATGTCAGTAACATTGTCCCATAGAGAAATATACTTACCTAGATATATTTCTCTATACATTGTCCCAATAACTCAATTTCTTCCACCAGTTTTTCACTATTGAAGGCTGAGAAGATGCTCCATGACAGAGTTGGGAAAAAATGATAACAATACAAATTAATTAAAACTGTGTTATTGTAATTGAAATCTCAACACATCTCTTCAATTACTTTAAATAACATATTATTCAAAAGCGTCAATTACTTGCAATTTAATTAGATAAATGTATTTCAAAACAAAAGTAATGATCAAAAAAGTAATCGTTAGTAATACAAATGTAATTAAATATTATTTTCGTCAGTTACATTTTATGTTACAAAGCAATTTCCTGTGTTGCTTTGTCTCAAAATCATATATTTTATTTGCTTTTATCAATTTTTTTCTTAATTTAAATTTGTCCAATTGTTTTTCCATTAAATAAATAACATTTTTGTTCTACTATGAATGAATAACAACCAAGAAATCAATTATACCTAAATTGTAATTTAAGCGCTTTCCCTCTAGAACTTGTACAGACCCATGTACATGTAATTAGTAGAACGATTACAAGTCATAAAATGTATATTTTTTCAATTACAATAACTTGAAATTGTTATGGGAAAAGGTTAATAAAAAACAAATAATTAGTATTTTTAATCATTATTTCCCGACTCTGACGACCTATAATTGCTTGCGATTTGTTAACTTTGACTTCAAAATGTGTACCATTCGAATTTTAACAAAGTGTGTATTGTTGATGACAAAAATTTAAATAGAGGGTTATTCAAAATGAAACTTCTTATTGAAACCCCTTTTCTACGGAGAATCTAGAAGCCTTAAGTTATAAGTATACACGATTTGAAGATCTTTAAATATTGGCAGATTTTCCCCAAAATATTTTAACCAATTTTTTATCAAATATGTTAAATTGTCAGTCGATCGTCGGCAAATATTCTATCCAAAATTGGCCAACTTCTTGCAGTCGTTTGTACTCGTCTAAACATCCAATTTTTTGTATTTTCAAATAATTTGACCAGTGTCCACTACTTGGATATTGGATGATGTTCTCTAATAAAACGTTATCCAATTTTTAATTGGCAGAAAGTGTTTGAACATTAAACAACAACAAAAGCTTACAGAATTTTGAATGAATTCGAAAATTACGAAATAACGAATAAGTTATACAGGGTTATCCATTTTGCGGTTTTAAAAGTAAACGTAAATAGAACACATAAAAGTATTTGTTTTCATAATATTTTTATTATAAATTTTGAACGTTGACATTATGTGTGAAACACTACATCATTTAAATGACCACAAAGTCCAGCGGTGTCAAATCTCATGATTTTGGTGGCCAGTTAATATCGCCACGACGAGAAATTACGCGGCCAGGAAATGTCCCTTGCAATAAAACCATATTCGCTCGAGTTGTGGGGCATGTGGCACCGTCTTGTTGAAACTACATTTTCTTCAAGTCGTATTCTTCAACAGCAGGCAAAAAAAGTCGGTTATCTTATGACCATCACGCTCCGAATTGACGGTGACAGAAGTTCAATCACACCTCCGGACCAAAAAGCGCATTAAACAGTGACTTTTTGTGGACGTTATGGCCTCTCTTCAATTACTTGAGGATTCTCAGAACCCCAAATACTACAATTTTGTTTATAAACATACCCACCGAGTTCTCGGTGCTTCACACATTTTGTTCGAAAATTCGCCGTCCAGCGCCTGTTGTTCAAGCACCCATTCAAGATATCTACGACGTTTTGAATAATCAACTGTGTGAGCTGAACTTTAAATGGATATAGGTGTAGATCCCAATGTAAAATACGCCATAATGTGCCGTAAGACAATCCTATTTCCCGACCACGACGAGAAATCGACACATTCGGGTCTTCGGCAACACTTTCACTTACAGCAGCGATATTTTAAGTGGTACGATCGAAACGATGCGATGCACATTCCTTACAATATCTATATAACCAATCCAGTCTCTTCAAATTGTTTTTCAATTTTGTTAATTGCTTGCGTAGTTGGACGATTATGTAAACCATAATCTCCTCTTAAAATACGATATGTGGCTGTGGCAGAATCACTATTTTTATAGTAGGTTTCACCAATTTGTATGCGTTGTGCGATAGTTAAGCGATCCATTTTCGTAAATGTCAGACTTTCAAATGAAAAAAAATTGGTTTAACAACTTAGTTTGTCAGATGTCGAATACCAGCCCTGTACTTTTGAAACCGCAAAATTGATAACCCATTTTCATATTCTCTATCATTTGTCGAGAAAATTGTCAATGAGTCTACCAAATTGTTTTGTTTTTTAAAGTCTTCCAACCGTGTAAACAGGCAATAATTAATTGGAAGATACAAAATTGTCGGCAAATGTCAGCCGATTTTTTACGAAAAAATTGTCTAAAATTTAGATAAAATCAACCAACCGCAGAATCAGACAATTTTCATTTGATAGAAAATTGGCATTTATTTCCTAATTTGATGCTATTGGAAGACTTTTGACAGTTCGGCAAATATTGGAAGATCTTCCAATCGTTAACTTAAATATTTTGTCTTAATGGTTACCTACAAAATAAACTTTGTGTTAGATGTCAATGTATCTTCACTTTTTCTTTAAAATAAGAGAGGATGAGAAATAAAGAAATCACACGCGTTTGATTAAGATATATAAAAAGTGTACATAGAAGCAGATTAAAATGAAATGCCATCATACACTCTTGAAGTTATTCAGCTTCTTTGCATTCATTTATCCCCATATATTGTTTTCTAAAATTACATAAATTCAAATACACGTAAATTCAGCGTAATGTTATGACTTTTGAGTTTTAATAGCATATACTGAAAAATCTTAAACACCTTCGCCGCACTCACATTGTTTTAATAGTTTGATTTTTCCATAAAGTTCCTTTCTTAGTTCAAGTGTTTTAAAAATCAAAATCATGCATTAATTAATTACCATCCGAGTACTAAAAAACTTCTAAAATATGAATCGAAATTCAATTTAAAACATGATTTCGATAGAAACGCGCAATAAACTCTCTGGCAATACTGTCCAAACCCACAAAAATCTACATATTTTATTTCATGTATATACACATTTAAACTATACCATGATTGCCAGATTGGGCCATTTATTGGAAATTGGGCTATCCTTTTCCAAAAGTGCCAACAAATAATTTAATATGATATCTTAATTTGGGCTATAAATAGCTTGAATCAAATCTTGAGTGGTACCTTTCTTCGTACAAATAAATGGTATACCTAAGCTGAATTTTTTGTTTAACAAATTGATAAAGTTATATTTGATACTTGGGTTAAAATAATTTGCTTTACACAATATTTCACCATAATTTAAAATGCTAATTTAGCCAAGCAATAATGCACCAATGTGATTATTACATGGACAGGACATATTGACTGGTTTTTAACGGTTTTGTCAAATTTCATCTATTTTTATGAACAAAAACTTCATATTTTATTTTTCGTTGTTTTTTTTTAAGAAAAATAAAAGTTTCTGTAAGATCAATATTGTTTTTTATATTGGGGTACAAACATTTTTAAATAAGATATAGTTTAGGACTTGGCAACTCTACATTGTATACCTTTCTTTCTCTATTTCTCTTGCCCCCTCACCAATACTACACTCCCCTTCACTCACACACACTCGCATCCACACAAATTCAAGTAGTTGCTTCATTTCAGTATAAATTTCGTATGTACTCATTATTCATTAATCGTTTCCATTATTCAGTTTCTTGCTTTTAACTTGTTCGCTTGTAGTTGCGGCTTGCGCTGTAGAACAACAAAAACGTACAAAACAAATATGTAAGTGGGTATACAAATTGATTTTTCCTTTTGTTTTGTGTCTTTTAATTTACATGAAAAATATTTTAATAGATAAAAGATTACTTTCAAAAAATGGACAGAGACACTCTAACTCCGATGATGGAGGAAAAATACAGTGATTCAGCGATGTTTCATTCATCGCCGTTGTCGCCTGCTGCTTCAACTTCAACTACATTTGATAACAACGAATACACTGTATCGGCGGGTGAGAATTCACCCATAAATGGTACCACAAAAACCATGACAATCGTGGATGGACGTTTTTTTAGAATGATTCCGGATAAATGTGTAATGAATACAACAGTGGCGACGTGTGTTAAATGTGAGCCGCGCTACATTGAAATCAAAGGTAATGTTAATTCATCATCCAATTTTCTATGCCATCTAAAGCGAAAACATGGAAGGGAAGCTGTACTAGAATACACAGAGTATTTACATTCAAAAAAAAGATGCAGACGTGGTCAAGCATCCAATGCTTCCGAAGCTGCTCGTCAGGTGCAGCTTAAAGTAAGACAAACTCAAGAACAATTGGATATGAAAATTTTGAAATTCATTGTTAATTCAATGGTGCCAATGGCAACCGTTACAAATTCGTATTTCCTAGAAATTTTCAAACACTTTAACGTAAATGAACGGGATTTGAGGGTTTTTAATCGTGAAGTTTTGAATACAAAACTTCTATCTTTGTACAAAAATGTCTCGGAAAAATTGCAACAAGATCTAAAAGCAGCAATTGAGGTTTTCTTTGTTGCAAATGTATGGAAGTGGCAAGAGAAGAGGAGTCTAGTTACAATGGCACATTGGATAGATGGCGAAATGAAGAGGCAATCGGCTGTTTTAATGGTTAAACAATTCAACCCCATCGATTGTGGATACGACTCTTTGGAGCATAATCTCATGAAGAATAGAGAAGAATTTAACATAAGTCAAAGTATAAGAATTAATTCTTCTTCAGGTGCGAGCTGTGACCTTTTGAAGGCGTTTCTTGCATATGGAATTGGCAAACACTCAATAGCTGATAGTTTTCAGGAAGATAATGGTGAAATCAATATGGAAAATGATATTCTTCTGCCATTTAATCCATCTTTTTGTACGTGTTATGTCCAGGTTTTGCGTAACTTTGCTTCGTTTGATGTTATTAAAATGATATCGAACTGCAAGATGTTGGCTAACTTACACGGCAGAGTTATGCAAAAATGCAACATTCTTTGGAGTCATCCAGATGCAAATTACATTTTAGAAGAGATTACAGGTAATACACTAACAAAGCCTTCGGTAAAAAGCTGGATTTCATTGTATACTGCCCTTGGAGAAGTTCTTACGATACAGGATAAAAGTGTGGAGATATTTCAAGCTTTCGAGATCAAAGACTATCTAAGTGTTGTAGATTTTGTATATATTGAAGAGCATTTAGCGTGCACGAAACCCCTGGCCGATGCTTTGGCTATTTTAGAAGATCCTAAACATAGTCTATATGGTTCATTATTGCCCACACTTCTAGCACTGCGGAGGCATTTGATAAAATTGTCCAGAAGGGAATGGCAATATTGTGGTCCTTTAGTTACATCTATTGCAAATATGGTCAATGAGAAATTCCAGAAGTTCTACAATTTCGCAGATCACGAAGCAGTTAATGCAGCAATCGCCGCATTTTCCCATCCAGAATTCAAAAATAGATGGCTCTCCTGTGTTGATATGAATTTCCAGACAAATTTACTAAACGCATTCAAGGAAGCCGTTGAAAAGGAAATCCCACAAACTCAGCCACAAGACACAAAAGCTGGTGCACTCAATGCTCAATCACGTTCGGATTTCTTTGATTTCGGTTCAGAAAATGAAGTTATCGAACCAATGCCATCGAAAGCTGTTGTTGATATGCAAGTTTTGAATTATTTCAACTACTCAAGCAGAACTTTGGATAGTCTAGAACATTTTCCAGCGATTTATGCGGTTTTTATGAAATACAATTCTCCATTGTCATCGTTTACAATTGCAGAGCAAATGGTCGATCATGATATTTTGCAGAAAGTCTTGATGGAGGATAGGGTGGTAGATAAATATTTGGAAATGACAATTTGGCTAAAAGCTAATAATCATTTATTTTAAATGTATGTATGTATGTAAGTAAGAATTATGTTGTATAAGTTATTGATAAGATGAATAAATGTGATTTTAAATATTGAAATTGTGGTATTTTAATTGAGAACTTCATTTTACCCTGCACTCTATACTTGTTGACAAAAGTCTGCGTACACTAGTTTTTGGTTATTAAACGAAGTTGTTTTTTTTAGTAACTTTATTAAAAAATAATCATTTATTCCATAAAATTTAAATTAAAAAACAAATCATTCTCAATGAAATAAAAAGAAAAGTAGTTTTCTTACAAATTCTTAAATATCAAGATGACAAAAGTCATCAACAAGATAAAAGTTTTCATACCTACTTAGTGGCATTGATTGTACAAGCTTTTCTAGACTCCCCGTTCGAAATGTGGGAACTATCCCATGTACTCGAAAAGGCTAAGAAAAACAAAGCCCCAGGGGAAGATGGGATTAGCTATGAATTTTATAAATATGCCCCAATTTGTTTCCTAGAGGAAGTTCTTGGAGTTCTAAACCACATTTACTTGACTGAACATATCCCTTTCTCGTTCCGGCAATCCATCATTATTCCATTACATAAAAAGGGGGATGTGAACATTGTCTCCAATTACAGGGGTCTCTCTCTAAATAACACTATCTACAAACTATTTACAGGCATCCTTCTCAACAGAATTATCGGCTGGGTCGATTGTAATAGAATCCTCAGCGAGTTTCAGTCAGGTTTTCGTAAGGATATTCTACAACGGACAACATTTTTAACCTAACCAGTATCGTGAAACTTCTCCAAAAAAATAAGAAAACTTACGCTTTCTTCGTAGATTTCTCATGCGCCTTTGATTTATTGCCCCGTAACTCTCTGTTTTACAAATTGTCCTGTATTGGACTTTCATCCAAGGTTATTAGAATCCTACAAAAACTTTATGAGAATACATCAAGCCGAGTCTGGGACAGTAAATCCTTATCGGATGATTTTTTGGTTAATATTGGTGTCAAACAAGGTTGCTTACTCAGCCCTCTCCTTTTTTCTCTTTATTTAAATGATTTGCACGAAGTTTTACCGGGTGGAGTTTCTGCAGCAGGAACTATCGTTAAAATTCTTATGTATGCGGATGACCTTGTATTACTTTCAGACTGCCCAACTAAATTGCAGAACATGATTGACCACTTGCATAGCTATTGTTCGGTTTGGGGTCTGAAAATCAATCTCAATAAGTCAAAAATTGTTGTATTCCGTGAGGGAACTAGAATCTCAAGTAACCTGAAATGGAACTATGGTGAGAACCCAATAGAAGTATTAAACGAATACAAATATTTGGGTGTTAATCTGAATTACAACCTGTCTTTTAATAAACATCTTGACTCACGACTGGTAGCTTCCAGAAATGCTATTACAGCGAATTGGTCTAGTTACATTAGTAACCCGAAGATAGTTCTTTCAAAAAAGCTCAAGATTTTTGACACTGCAGCAAAATCAATAATGTTTTATAATGCACAGGTATGGGGTTTTAAACGTTTTGAGCAGGTTGAAAAATTATTCAGATTCTTTGTAAAAAAAACTGTTATTCCTCCCTAGTAATACTCCAAACTATATGTTACACTTGGAAACCGGTCTGCACTCACAGTTTATACAAACATTACGACTACACTTTGCCTACATAAGAAAGACTCTCAATTCACCCCGATACAGATTAACACGAATTTTCGCAGAAGAAATTATTGCTAAAAATATTTATTGGGCTCATGAATGGTATGAGCTCTGTGACGATCTCGGAATAGCATTAAACTCCAACGTTTTAGATATGAATCTATCTGATTTACATTTAGATATCTTAGAAACCATTAAGAGAACAGAATACGAAATGAATATTAACAGTGCTAGATGCTCCCAGTTTCACGATGCATATCCCAATCTAAAATTTGATATAAAACCATATTTCATTGATGAAAACCCTGCTCATTTAGTAAGTTTAGTTCTCAGAGCTAGAGGTGGTCTTCTTAATATTAATGCCAGAGCTTTTAAAAAGGATACTATCGGTATTTGTACAATTTGCAATCTAGATGAAGCAGAAAATACATATCACCTTATTTGCAGATGTCCAGTATTTATGAACGCAAGAAAAAAATGTTTCGGTAACACTGTTCTTTCTATTAGCGAGCTTTATGAAATTTTGAATGGAAAAAACTTTCCCTCCCTCTACAGTTTCTTAAATTATTGCCTTAAATATAGAGAATTAATATTAAATGAATTTAATTGATATTCTCAATTATATAAATATGAGCGAATTCTAATAAAATATCTTTCTGAATATAATATTGTTTATATTATTGTAAACTCTTTTTTAATATTATTATACTGTATATATTATTATAAATTTAGCCAACCTGGCAGACAACAAATGAAATGTTATGTCAAAAATACGGTAATATTAATATTCATGTATATTAAGATTACGTATTAAGATTTATTATTATTCTGATTTTGTACCTATGTAGATACATATATTGTAATTTATGAAATAAAAATCTTTTCTATCTATCTATCTACAAGTTTTTTTGTTACGCAATACTCCAATAGGGCCCATTCATTCCTCCTGAAGTCTCTCTTGTTGGTGAATTGTCTTTCCTTCACACTTTAATTTGTCTCATAGGTGCCCTATGGAATCCAAGTCAATCGGTTGGTGTATTTATTCATCTTGTGTGGTATACAAGTCATTCTTCTACTAGACGCGATATTATTATGCTTAAGGTCGTTATATTGCTGGAAAACAAACGACCCAACTAACTTTTTTTTATATCTGTTTCAGATTACTACTAAGAATTGAGTCAATAAAGAGAAGGTTTTATTAGGCTAACGCTCAATGATTTCCTATCTGAATCTTACTATACAGCAAGTTCCCGTTAGCTTCCGCGTACTTCGACGCTTTGTTCCAAAAACTGAAATGCCTAGAAATCAAATGGACTGAAAAAAAATTTTAAATATCGTTACATCCTTCGAGGCCTACCTTGGCAAGATCCGCTGATCCTTCCTCCACATCAAGACCGCCTTAAATTAATTAATTTCAAGGCTCTGGGAGAACGTAGACAGATATGTGCCATCTTGTTCGTCCATTGTCTGCTTTCTGGGTCTATTAATTGCCCTAATCTTAAAATTCTATCTTCCTTAATATTAACCCCCGTAATTAGAGAAATTGTAGTACCCGTGGCATGATGGTAAGTGCGTTGGACTGTCATGCGAGAGGTCTTGGGTTCAATCCCTGCCTGTGCCACCTTAATTTAAAAAAAAGAAGAGTTTTCACGGGTACTACCTCTTGCGAGGAATTGACAAATTCTCCAAGAGTAATTCTTGTCATGAAAAAGTGCTTTCTCAAATTAGCCGTTCGGATTCGGCATATAAACTGTAGGTCCCCTCCATCCCTGCAATTACTCGCACACAGGAATGGTTGAGAGTTGTAAGTCACTAGGCCCTGGTTCTCTACGGACTGTTGCGCCACCTAATTTATTTTTTATTTATTTAATTAGAGAAATACTCCTTTTCCCACCCACCGCACCTCTTATGGCTCAAATGTACAACTCGAAGATGGTTTCATAGAGAAAAATTTAAATTTATAACTGTATACAGAAATTGTATTCGCGTATTTAATGTATTAAGGGAAATTCGTACCCAGACTTTCGTTAACAAATTTACGCCTCCAAAATGACTTAGGCTAGGTTAGGTTAAAGTGGCTGTCCGTAATGGAATAGGACACACTTAGGCCAGTTTAATGGCCATTGTGATACTGCATATATCTTGGGGGCTTTCTCCTAAGCTCAATGAAACCAGTTTGAGTCCCTTACGAAACGTGAGAGGCTGATTATGCTAATATGATTAAGATCGTTATAGAAGAATTCTCCTAGGTAATTCTTGCGTTTTTGAGCTAGCGCAGGGCATGTACAGAGACGGTGAAGAACTTTTTCCTCCTCTTCCTAGTCCATACAGCTTCTGCAAAAGTCATTTGAGAATGCACCTAGGCGCTTGGCATGCTGTCCTATTAAGCAGTACCCGGCTATGACACCTATTATCGAGCTTATATGCGATCTGCTTAGTCATAGCAAGCACCTTGATCGCTTTAAATTTAGTGTAGGCCAGATGTTTTTTGTGACCCGACACGTAGTGATGTTGTTCCACCTGGTGTTTGCCTTCTTCATAACGTCCTGCATTAACAATAGTTTACAAGTAGCGATTGGTATACCAGCATTAGCCAAACGTGGTAGAATGGATTGCACTGTACCATTCCAGGCTAGTTCATCTGCCTTACAGTTATCTGGAATGTCTCTATGGCTCGGCACCCAGCAAAGGTGAATATTAAACTGTTGTGCCATATCCATTAGAGATGATCGACAGTTATAGAGTTTGTAGAGACAGAGTCCAGAGATTTGATAGCGGCCTGACTGTCCGAGAAAATATGGATATCGGATGTTGATATCAAGTTTTGTTTAAGAAAGGACAAGACTTCTATTATCGCCAAAAGTTCCGCCTGGAACATGCTATACTGATTGGGAACGCGGAATGAGAGTATTAATTTCATTCGTTCAGAGTACACACCTCAACCAACCCCTTCTTTGGTTTTTGACTTAAAATGACTTAATAAATGCAGTTATCCTGACAATAGCTTCCTCGAATCCGGTAAGGACGGCAAGATTGTTGTCATTGAAGCCCGACTGCTTTTTCTAGTTTGATTTCCACAAGTTTTTTCTTTGTTTTGGTTTTAAAATCAGCCCAAACCTTGAACCATGTTTGTATTCTAAAAAAAGTTCCTTCCAAAATCGATCGGTGCCAACCTGATTTGTTGGAAATCCCTTGTCTATATCAGGTTTTTCTTGGATTTAGCTTAAAAAGAAACTGATCACCGTTTGTCCAATTGAAATGCGTCAGTCCTATATTCAAAAATACTTACATTCGAGTTCAATAAAAAAAATCCCTTCCAAGCAAAACATTTACATATGAACTTGTTTAGTTTGTGCCATTTATTTATTAGTACTTAGTCAATACAGATAATAAATGCAAATGTGCACTTACCTCAAGAACCGCAATAATAATTAATTTAGTACATATTTATATGTTTAAATATTACTTAAAATTATTGCAGTGTTCTTATCAATTATTTTTCTTTTGGAATTACAAGTTAATTTTTTTTAGATTATAATATTTCAATTTTTTTGAATTACATTCTTTGCAAATTATGATTGAATTTTTTACTTTATTTTAGAAGACAAAATTAAATCATTGATAAACTCTCAATGATTAAACTAATTATTGATTAGTTGTATTTAATTTTATATTTTACTGTAATTTAATACGATAATTGTATTTATTTGTTTGTTCGTATGGTAGTTATAGGTTATGTTTTTTATAAATTTCATTGATTAATAGTTTTTACCCTCGAACATTACATCTCGTGTGCGCTTCTGTGGATTTTCATACCTTCTTTGTTGAAAAGATGATGGTTGTTCATGTACGAATCTCTTGCCTGATGGTCTTTGCGACATTTGTCGGACTATAAGATTTAATTATTGTATTTATTTTAACTCTTATTTGTTTATTTTATTAAAGCCCACACACTTTTAGTTCAACAGAAGATAAAGGAGAAGAAGAAAGAAAAGATGAAAAAGTTATTATAGATACTTACTTGGCTCACGGTTAAAACTTCTTTCATCTGGAAATTCAGGATCATACTGAATTCCTCCCTCTTGACGCTCATCTTCCTCCTCATAATCTTTGTATCCAGTGACTTTTTTCAAAATACTTACTACTGGTCTACCATCAGATCGGTAGGTTTGTCTTAATTGTTATAAAATTAATATTAAGTAACTTAAACAACTTAAATCCAAACTAACCTTTCGCCTGCATTCCTGTTTTGGTAAGGAGACGGTGGTTCTTGCATGGATCTCTTCATAGGTGGTCGATGTAAGGCGCCTCTTGCTAAAAAAAAAACAAACATTTTTTTCAAAAACAATGTGCAAAAACGTAATCTGCTTAGAACCAAATAAAAAAAGTGAGCAATTTTCTAAAAGCTTTCGATAGTCAGTTCGAAATAAGGATATTTTTTTTTAATGAGGCTTTTTTTGATTTGTTTAAAAGACAAAAACAATAGTAAGCTTTATGTTAAAGTTGTTCATTACCTGGAGTCCGCTCTTCTTCATCATTGCCGTCCTCTATTCCATCCATTCCATTATCGTATGATTGACCTGTGTAACCCGTTATTTTTTGCAAAATACTCACCCGAGGTTTAGCCTGACCTCTGAAATCAACAAACAATAACCATTATAATCCATACAAATAAATTATTATTTAAAACTAACCTATCATCAGAAAAGGATTTACCCGATTTCTTTGCAAACTCTGGGTCTTCTGACATTTCTTTCCTCTGACTTTGACTAACTTCGTCATTGCTATCAGGAATGAGATATTTTCGAATCTCAGCCAAAGCATATGCAATTCGAGCATGAGCTTCGGCTGGAGTTGCAACTGTTGAAATTTCAACATATAAATCTTTTTCCAAGTGAGCATGTCGTGGATCGCCAGATTCACGTAATTCTTGTTCTTTTTCTGCATTACGCATTGAATTACGACCTTTAATAAGAATTCGACATAGAGTTTGTTTTTGAAGATTCCGTAGTGAATTGCCTTTTGGTCCGAGAATTTTTCCATTGAAATTGAAATTGGGAAATTGTTTGGTTGGAACGAAAACCTTTTGGGTGACTTTTATTAATTTCTGCTTGAAGACATCGGCATGCATTTCTCGACCGGGAATTCGACCAGTTGCATGAACTCTATCAATAGCTTCATTGATAAGCATAGCAGCGACTGGAAAATCGTTGCTAAGACGTTCTTTTTCAGCAATACAATCGGCAATGAATTTCTTTGACATTTCATTTAGACGTGGTGGGTGTCCCTCATCTTCGACGGCTTGAACTTCAGCTGCTGGTGATGAATCCCTCATTGTTACGAATTATCTGCAAGTTAAATATTCAAATGAAATAATGATCTTGGTTTTTTTTTTCTAATATGGTTAAAAATATCTCATACACATTTTCCACATGCTTCCTAAATTTTGTTTTAATAACCCTAGAATAGAATTAATACAATCCTAATTTGACTCTTAGTTTTTCAGAGAAATCTTAGGAATATAACTGGCCAGAGGTCTACAAATAGCTAATAATAGTTTCCATTAAAGAAGTTTTTATTTGCATTAGGTTTGGTTGGTCTTCAATGTAAAACTCAAACAAAAAATTGCTCAAAATAAAAAAAAATTCCACAGCTACTGGTGGAGAACCATACTGCCAGGCGTCTTTGTATCTTTTGGAGCAAGCTGTGCACGGACTTCTTAGTCTGAACCAGGCAGTTAATCCACAAAACAATTGCTTTGGGACACATTCACAGGATTTACTTTCAACCGATGTGACGACTAATTTTGAAAAACTTCAACAAGATATTAGTATTAACCTTGAGGCATGTGAACAGGTTGAAGGATCTTTTAAACAAAACTCATTGATGCCAAGTGCAACGGAGGGCGACAAAGCCAAAAGAATCGTCTACACAACAAAGTTCCTTGCCAAGTCGGAACAGACCAACAATTCCAATGCAAGGGAACGGCAGATCTTTTAGATGTATCTTTATCCTTTCTTCCCTCTTTCTGTCATAATCGTTATCTTCAAAAAACAAATCAACGTTGCTTAACATTATCATTGTTTTTTTAATAATTACCAGAAGGTAAAAACACAATCCGAGAAATAAAATACTAATTGAAAGTCATTATTTGACGTTCCATTTTTTTTTTTTTTTTTTTTATGAAATAATTTTGGCACCGTTGATATTTGAAGCGAATGGCTAAGCTTGCTAACGATAATACTATCAAAAAAGAAATTCGCTTTAACATTCGAATTTAAGCGAACATTCGCTTCGCTACTCATAATGAGGGCAATAAACATAAAAACAAAACTGCGAAAAATGGAGTTGGAGTTGTTTTGACAAAATCAGTAATGATGGTGTTTCGGAATGGAGGTAGACTATCTAACCAGGAAAATTTTGAAATTGAAAGAGGAATTCTTTTAAAGCCTAAGATGTTCAGGCAACAATTACAATTACAATCTTTCAAATACACTGAGTTACAAAAAAGTGGCCTACCTTGAAACTTCGCAATAATTTCAAATATGTATGTAAAAAAGATTTATTTTTTAATTCAGTATTGTTTATTAAAATTTAATATTATAAATTTATGTACAAATCAAACAAATGGGAAGACATTTAAGATAAAACATAAAATAAATTAGTTTTTGTTCGCTGAGTAGTGGGTATTGTTTCCCCTAACCTCTATCAAAGCTTTAATTCGCCTCGGTATACCTTGAATAAGGTTTTTTACGATCGCGTCGTCCGAATTATCCCACTCCTCAATCTGACCAGATCTCAACCCACTAAGTGTCTCGGGAAGAGCACTTCCTTATAATTTTTTCCAGCAGATCCCAAATATGTTCGATAGGACTCATGTCCGGGATCATGGCAGGCCAAGCCATCACATCGATTTCTACTTCTTCCAAGTAGCCCGTAATGCACATGACAACGTGAGGTCTTGCATTGTTCTGAATCAGCAAGAAATTTTTACCAATAAATAGTGCAAAAGGAACCACATATTCTTGCAAAATGTTCATTATCAAAATAACAACATAAATCAAAATAACAACATAAATAACAACACATCATAAACTATGATTGCGCCACTTTTTTTGTAACCCAGTGTATAACTGGCCAGATAAAATGTATTTCTTTGGACATTTACAATTACAATTACAATTAAAATTACAAATATACCCAGCCAGATAAATTGTATTTTTTTTTGGATAGAGAAATATATTTTGTTTGCAATCATATCTCATACTTTTTGGGTTTGGAACGAAATACTGTTACTGTAGTAAATAAGTCCTGAAGTATGTTAAAAACTTGTCTCTTCAATGCCTCGGCGCTTTGAGAAAACGATTAAATTGAAAGGATTCGCAACTAAGTACCAAATATTTAGTTGTTTTTGTTTTTAATATTAATTTGCTATTTAATGGCTTAAATTGTACTTTTGGCTTATTTAAAATAAAAAGGTTTTTTAATGTCATATAAAATTGTTATAAATGTTTTACACTCTCCATACATTTTCTTGGAGAAAATGCATTGCGAAAATTAAAATTTTAAAATTTCATGTGTCCGATTAGTCGTGGGAGCCACTGATAATAAATTATCAACCTCTTTTATATTTATTTTTTTTATTTGGTCGATAACTTTAATTATACTTATCTTTGTAACAGTTCAAGGAATAAAACAAAATTAAATTTACCCAAAAAGGCTTTTAATCTTTCTTTAAAAATCTGAACACAGTGATCCTACCGTCACTCTTTTTTTTACATGGTTGGCCTTATTTATATTTTGCATACTGCGCCGACTAATTAAATATTCTAATTACAAAGATTTATTAGAAGTTGTTTTTAAAGTTTGATTTTTAAACTTCTCCAATATTTAAAGATTTGCGTCTACCAACCAAATTCACAATTCCAAATACAAAATTTAAGAAGTATCAAAATCGTGTTAAAAGTGAAAAACATTATAAGTATGCTTTCGATTTGTGTTTGATAATAACAAAATAAAAGTATTCTTCTGTCGTTCAGAAGGGTCGAGTATAGAGAACTATAAACAATATAAATAACGAAGGGCCGACTACAGAACTATACAAAAACGTTTTCTATGTTTTAGCTTACTCCATTTACCGAAATATAAATTAAACTATGGTATTTTTGAAAAAAAAAAAACTCAAAAACGAATTATAGAGCTTCTGGTTTATTCTTTCTTCGTTTTATAACTTAAGTACTTGTAATATCTAATCTTGAGTGTGATTTTTAGGGCGACTTTCCATTACTGCAGCACGAATTTCCTTCAGATTTTTTTTACAGTTAGGTAGGGGGTCTCAATAGAACATGTTTTAAATATTAAGGCGAGGAAACACCTTAAGTCATAAAAAAATATTTTCTTTTTTGGAACCTAACCCAACTTTTTTTGTATTTTGTTTTTTGAGCCTAAAACAAGTTTTTTTGAATTGATAGTATGGCGTACTAACAGTTACAGTGCCGGTAAAAAAACAGCACCACTAGTCAAAGTTTTATTTCAAGCATAAAAAAGAAATTACAACAAAATATGTATGGCCTTTACCGTAATATATTATTAAGTGTTATCTCTCTCTCTTGTGCAACTCTGTCTTTAAAATGATAACGGTTCTTTTTCTATGCGGCCATATTGGCGAAATATTAGTTTTTTTGTCGGTAAAAAAAATAGCACTGATTGGAGTTTCCGCAAGAAAAATACTTTTTTCATTATTATTTTTCAAGGTAAGGCTATTAAATATCAAATTTTGATTGTCTTATTGATTTCTGCCCATTTCAAAATCAAAATTTAGTTAAAAAAAAAAACAATAATGGGTCGCGGAAAACACTGCACGGACGAGAAACGAGCTTTCATCCAAAAACTTATTGCAGATGGTAAATCCTACAGTGAAGTTCGGCGTTTAGTGGGGTGCTCCAACAAAATGATAAGGAACGCAATAATATATGCTCCCAAAGGTGAAACTCGTAGACGACAACCTGCAATGACAACTAATGCCATCAGACGCATTGTTCGAGAAAGCCAGAAAAATCCCTTCAAGCCTGCAACTGAGCTCAAAACGGAATTAAATATAACGACATGCGTGGAAACTGTTCGACTTAGATTGAGGGAAAATAATTTAAAGGCATGCAGTCCACGAAAAGTCCCTCTTTTGACTGCAAAACATGCGAAAAATCGTTTAAATTCTGCAAAAAAGGATTTAAATTGGCCAACTGAGAAATGGCGCAACATTTTATGGTCGGACGAAAGTAAAATCGTGATGTTTGGAGGCAAGGGGTCTCGTTCCTATGTGAGAAGACCCTCGAAAGCGGAATATAACCCCAAATTCACAACCAAAGTTGTAAAGCATGGGGGAGCAAGCATAATGGTATGGGCATCTTTTTCATACAATGGAGTTGGGCCCATACATTGGATAAAGACAGTTATGGATCAACATGTTTATGTTGACATTCTCCAAAATGTTATGCTCCCTTATGCAGAGTTGGGTCTTCCAACAGGATAACGACCCCAAACATACAGCAGAAAGGCACAAAAATGGTTTGCGGACAACTTAATTAATGTAATGGAATGGCCAGCGCAATCACCTGACCTAAACCCCATTGAAAATTTATGGACTGACGTGAAGAAATCTGTCTCCCAAATTAAAATAACGAGCAATCAGTCACTCTGGGATGCAGTTAAGATGTCTTGGGAGAGTATTTCAGTCCAAAGGTGACAGGGCTTGATCAATTCCATGACCAGGCGATGTGAAGCCGTTATAGCCAACAAAGGCAATTCAACTAAATATTAGTGAAATGAACACTTGTTTAAGACAAATAATTTTTATAAAAAAATTTAATTTTTATTATTTTTTAGGTTTAATTTGTATAACAAGCAGTGGTGCTATTTTTTTTACCGATTATTTTTTTATATTTTTTAGAAAAATGAACTCTATTTTCTTAAATTGTTAAATAACTAAATGATTTCTTTTTGTAATATGGTGCTTTTTTCTTTATTTCATTCTATGACACATTCAAAATGTTTCTTTATTTATTAGAATTAACTTTATTTTTTAAAGAGATTTTTTGATTCGCAATGGTGCTATTATTTTTACCGCAGCTGTAGGTATATAATCTCCCTGCTTAATCTAGAAAGATAATCTACGTCTGTGGGACGTATGGCGCGGGGAAAAATTGTTATATCTTTTCAATTATAAGCCGTATTACATTAGTTTTTTATGTTTGCTCAGAACTAGGTCAGAGCTTGCATTGGTGCATCTTAAATTCACGCTGAAGATTCATTAGGGCCAGTAATTACTATATAATACGTCTGGGAGACGTATGATTATCTTTTATGAAACTTTTGTGCACTGAACAAAAGTATATGGGGAAAAAACTTTTTTTCTCAAAAATTACTAAAACTATTTTTTATAGTTAGCTTACCCCTCAATGAACTAATTTACAAAATATTAAGACTCAAAGTCAACCCAAAGGTTTCTTTAAAAAATAAAGAGTTTTGTTCGTTCTGTTTTCAAGGTGGTTCAGATTTTTTATAAATTTTGCTCAAATTTTACTTCTTTTGTACTTAATTATTGATTCATTTTACTTTAAATAACCCAAATGATTAATTAATTAATACAAAATAATGATGAAAAATCAATGGTCATCTTAAAACGCGCTTAATAACTGCCATACGTCTCTGAGACGTATGATTATCTTTCAAGCACTAAAAAATATGATTATCTTTCTAGGGTTAAGATCACTATAGGATTTGGGGTGGGTGAGAGTTTGGGTATATGCAAAGTACTTTTTGCATTTGAGCACTAAAATCCAAGAAATCCCCAACAAAAAATATCAAGTGTCGCAACACTGAACAAAAAACAGGGAAGAAATGTCAAAATCAACCATTTTTGCATGTTTTGTAGGTATGTGAAAAAGTGAGCTTTGAAAATTAATTTAAAATAGATATACAGTGTATCAATTTCATATTCGTACCCCTTTAATAAAAAGTTTGAATGTTTTGCTCATCCAAAATGACTGCAGATACAAAAGTAATAACAAAGTGCAATTTAAGAAGTTCATGGTTAATATATTTTATAGCATTTTTTCAAAAGTAATAACAATGTGCAATTTAAGTAAGTTCATGGTTGATATATTTCATAGAATTTGTATAGTAGGTACAATTAATTTTTCTTGAAAAATGTAAAGAAAAGAAAAAACTGCAGTAATACTGGGTCAATTTCCTATTCGTACCCTGTTTTAATCAGTCAAAAAATGTGGCTTTAATATTTTGTGGCATAACCTTTGGAAGCAATTACAGCTTTCAATCGTCTTGGCATTGACCTTACCGATTTTTCAGTTGTGTCCGATGTTAATTGTGTCCACTCATAGAGAATTTCCTCGTTTTTGTTCTTAATGGTGTATTTGCGGATTCTGCATCCCAGTTCGTCCCATAAATACTCTATCGGATTAATGTCTGGTGATTGTCGGGGGGTTTCCAAAACTTTTTTACAAGTAAAGAGAAGCCACATTCAGGTTGCATTCGCCTTATGCTTTGAGTCGTTATCCTGATAAAAAGTAAAGTTGTTTCCTAGACCCATTTGTGCAGCACTATCTTTTAAATTGGTCTTTAGGATATCGATTTAAATCTTGTGATCCATAATTCCTTCAATTATGTGCAGTTTCCCAACTCCAGCTGCTGAAAAACAACCCCACACCATCACCGACCCACCACCATGTTTAACGGTTCCTCGAGTGTTTTGCGGAAGGTATTCAGTATTCGGCTTGCGCCAAACCATTTGTCTGCCATTCGGGCCATGTATATTGAACTTTGAATCATCTGTGGAAATAACCGTTCTCCAGAAGTCAAAGTCTTTTGCTTGGTATTATTTGGCGAATTCAAGATGTTTAAGTCTGTTGGCATTACAAATAAATGTTTTTTTGCGCCATACTCATCCGTTGAAACTATGTTCCCGAACACAATTCCGCAACGTTTCAGTACAAAATTGTTCTTTCATAGATTGGCGAAGATTCTGTGCCAATTTTGGTGCACTGATCTTTCGATTTTTATTTATTTCACGTACAATTATCCTCTTGTCCTGCATGTTAAAAATACGTCTTGTCATATTGCGAGGCAAGTTTTCAATCCTTTTTTCTTTACAAATCGGTTAACAATACTTTGAACCGTTGATTTAGCTCGATTAACTAAAGATGAAATCTGTTTATAAGATTTACCTTCTTGGTGGTATTTTACGATGATTTCTTGAAGTTCTTTAGAGGTTTCACTTGCTTTTCCCCATTGTTGTTAAATTCTGAGACAAGTTGTCAAAACGCTTTTACAAATTTTAAATAAATCTCAGAATACTTTAAATAATAGCACATTAATTGACAAAACACATTGCTATAAAATTGCTATAATTATTATTTATTTGCACATATGTATCTACCAAATAAAAAAACCTCGTGTCAAAATTCGTGCTGCGGTAATGGAAAGTTGAACTTGATTTTTTTTAAGGTACATAATTTGAATGGCTTTCAAAAAGACTTATTAGAAGTTAAATTAATAATCTCTTATAATTTCCAAAGATGGAAGCCGAACCAAACAAGATTCATTTTGAATAGCAATTTGACAATTCAAAACTACGCAATTACTGAAAATGCAACGAGACCTAAACAAATGGTGAAATGCGTACTAAATTTGCTTTTTTCCTTTAAATTGCAGTTGCGATAAGGTCTATACCAATGCCCCCACAACAAAATTGAAGACTTTTATCGGGAACATGCGTCCACACATGCGAAAAGAAAATGGTGCCGAAAGCAGCAGCGGCCATTCATTAATGACGCACCTTCGTCTTACAATAAAGTAAACAAAACATGCAATCATTTCTCTTAAACAGTACTTATAAGTGCCAAAAGGAGTACCTATAGAATATTTAATAATCTGCAATAAGTCAACTATCTATAGATTGTTTGCAACTCGTTTATCTTCAAGACGTACTTGATTACCAAAATGTTGGCCAAGGAACCGAGTTAAACCTCAGCCAATAAGACTCTTTAAAACACAAACAATAAAGGGTCTTACCCAATATGTGAACGAGACAATGAGAAATCCCTCAGGAAAAGCAAAGCGAAGCCTTCAAAATGGCTGATCAGCTTTTTTTTTTGAACTACATATTGTCTCGCAAACCGAGACATCCTGAATTGGGTCATGCATTCCTGCGTAATTTATTCTTGGTTTTTATCATAGAGAAATATATCTATAAGTAACTATATTTCTCTACGGCCTTTATACTAGTTACTAATTAAGTAGCAAGGAAAATTACTCAATATAATTCAATTGAACAATTCCAATAAGATTAATATTTTAAGTTGTTGTTTTAGGTACATAAATATTTTACACTTTACATAAAATCAAATTAGAAATCTACTGCTATTATAATAAGCTCTGAAACTTACTTTTTATTTTATTAATTAAATAAATTCAAATTGGTTTGGCTTTTTGGAGATTGATGTAAATTATGTGTAAAAGAACTTGCGCGCACCCTGAATTCGAATTCACTTGTGAATAAATTGTGATAGTGATTGTAATTATTGTTGTAATCAATATTTTAATCTCGGCTGCACCGCACCGGCTGCGTCTTCTTCTATCTCTGTCGTTCTCGTTGTCAAGATAAAAATGTGTCAAGTGAACCACCGAATAGAATGTATCGAAGAAGAAGAAGTAAATGGGTGCGTTCATGTTCAGAATTCCAAACACAATTGTTTAGAAACTTCAGTCTTCACTTTGGAGAATGATATTTGTACAGTTTTTTTTCTACCACGATAAAATTGTGGAGTTTTAGGCTAGGCGCGCACATGCAACTTTTAGTTTCGAAACTGTTTGGTTTCTAAACTGAGCACTATAGGCTTATATGAGAGTCCGCGCACATGCAGAAACCATTCTGTCGCCCATTCAAGCAACTTTTTAGTTTGTGTTTTGACACAAAGTAGACAATCACCTAGAACCAATTCCTTAGTTTGTGTCACAAGGAATTATAGGTAACAGCGCGGACATTCAACTAAATCGTTGAATAATTTTCTGTAATTGCAAGAGAGAGAAAAATTTAGTCAAGGTGAATAAATATTTCCTGTGTATTGGTTTATTTCGTTGATTACTTTCGGAGTTGCTTATGTGCGCGATGTTTGGGCAACTAACGATCAAACTATTTGGTTTCAAAAAAGTTGCATGTGCGCGCCTAGCCTTAAAACACTAGTTTGATTCCCTTATTGCTCTGTTGAAACCAAATATTAAATTAAAACTTTGTATCGAAACATTTAAAAAATTCGCAATTTTAATAAATTTCTTTGGTTTTACAACGATAATTTCCCAAATCATTACGAAAAAAAAATCGAAATGTGAGTAGCATATTTATTTAACAATTTTAACCCATTTTATTTACCATGCTAATGTCAACCAAAGAGTATTCATAGAACGAGATAATTTTCTGCTTTACAAAAAGGTATAATATCCAGTCACACGATTGCTTGAACGTTCCCATAAAAGAATTGTGGATATTCAAGAAAATGTATGTTTTATTTTACTAATTCCTTCCTTTTTTAAATTAGGTTTTGATCTGTGAAATTTTAAATTTGCTGTTAAATTCTTTTGTTAAACTACACTTAAGTTTATCAGGCTCGCCATTTCATTTCTTGTATTAGATATATAGAATATACAATATTATAGATCATGAGGTTTCATATGAAGCAGTTTTTCTATATTCTGTGTAAACCCACGGAATTTGAAACTCACCACAAGAAGGTGAATTTTTTATTGTGAGATTAACCAGCTTTAATCAACACATCAATACAATTTTCTATACACGATTGTGCTAATCTACTAAATGACACAACTGCGAATGCATTTTAAGATAACAATCAAAACCTCCTTCATTTAATGAAAATTCTTTAAAATGAGCTCGAGAATATATACGAGCATGTATGTAAAATCTTAATTTTCATTTCTATATTAAACTTCCAATACGAAAAAAGTCGAAAAATCAAGTTCAACAGGAGTTATGAGGTTGCACGTAACATTTCAGATCTTTTATCTTTGCTTTTGCCAATAATAGCTATTGTATTGAAACAGGTCGTTTAAAGCGATCATTGAACGTTTGTAATCAAACAAATCATTTGACCAGTTTAAATATGTATATTCTTATTCATAGAAATATAAACAAAATTTTGTATACACATTTTTCACTTTTGCTGTGAGAAATCTGAGAATAGAATTTTTATGATTAGAATTCTCATCTTTATCGCACAATAATTCAATAAGGATGAAAAGAAATACAGAGCCAATTTGATTGCTAGGTGAGAATGAATTGTGATTATATTTCATTATCCTGCTCTGTCAATCCTTTTGAGTAAATTGTTGTAAATCTTAATATAAATTGGCCAATTAGAATTTTTTGACAGGTTGGTTATATTTGGCTTTTATTGAAAATATCTGGGGTTAAGATAGTTATATTTTAGTAAAAAAATCTACAATTCATAAGTTTCATTTTAACACCAAACATTACATATTTGACTCTCTTAATAGCTTAAAGTTATTTTATATAAAAAGATACACGTTTTTTTATTAATAACTTTTTATTAAATAAAATTCAAAAACGTAAAAACTTAAATCTAAGAAAATACATTTATAATTATACTTTTACTGTCGAACAATATTTGACCACGCTCGCGGCTCGACTCACGACACGACTCATAGAGGAAATATATTATCTAGAGTCCCGACTGGTACCCGTCCTACCTGAAACACCCTCAAATTTTATTCGTGGTGAACTCTCTCAAATTCGAGGTGAACTCTCTCAAATTCACTATCGGTGAATACATGTGAGTGGGGAAAAAAAAACAAAATGAAGGATTGGGCTAAAATAGAAACTTATGGAATTTTTGTGACCTGTCAAAAATGACAATCAATTTTGCAAAACAAAACAATAGATTTCGGATTTGAAGAGTAAGTTTTTGTTAATTGTTTTGATATTTAATATAATTTGATATTTTTCAGACCAAAATTCCTTATAATGAAGAAAGTATATACAAGTTCACTTCATTGAATAAAAAGTAAGTCAAATTGCAGTGAAGGAGGTGCAACAATAATCAATTCATTTTATAGTCTGTGTTTTCATTTTAGATGCTGCCAATAACATACCATAATGCAGGAAGCAATTTCCCTAAAGAAATCTGGAAGACAAAGCAAACAAGGCGCTGATTTGCAGGCAAGTTTTTTGTATATTATTTTTCTCTTAACAAAATATTATCAATGTTTTTTTTTAACGACAGATACTGGCCATTGTGTTTGTATGTACATCTCAACGGCATAGCTCCCGCAGGCGTTGACGGTGGAGGTGTCACTATCTCTACCAATAGTCAAACGCATTCAATGCAACAAAACCAGCAGCAACAACACCACCAAGTCAATGATGCAAGTGGAAGTTTTGCCATGCAATAGTCGACCGCTAACGCCCTTCTCCCAGCAGCTGAGTGTTGGTGTTGGAACGACATAATAGCAGCAACTGCCAACTCGGCCTATTCATCAGCTGCCAAGAAATAAAATGCAAGCGGCTCAAAAACAACGACGCAACAGCGCGCGGAGATCAATTGTGTAAGTACGAATCGAAACATTCATATCGTAGTCAACTCGCTTAATCTTCATCTTCTAGGTGTAGAGAGTACTACCAGTCGGTAGTTCTGCAAGAGAAGCAAGAAAAACAAGACTACAATCGCAGGAAGACTCCAAAAAATTTCCAACCTGTAAATTAATTGAGTTCAAATATTAAATCTAAATCTTTACGGACAAAAATGAACAAATCAAGGAGAAGAACATCTGCCTCCTGTTTGTATTCAAGGCACCAATTCGCCCCGATGTTGTCAATGAGGTTCATCAATTGATGCGCCGCAACAAGCGTCAAGCTTATGCTGTCAGAGAACTTGCAAGTTAGTAGCTCCGCGTCACAGGCCTCTCAGTATTTATACATTGCTAATGATTGTTTTTCGTCTTCTTCCTATAGGTCACCAAACCTCTGCTGAATCCTGGGGTACTGGTCGTGCTGTTGCCCGTATTCCTCGTGTCCGTGGTGGTGGTACTCATCGCTCCGGTCAGGGTGCTTTCGGTAACCTGTGTCGTGGTGGTCGTATGTTTGCCCCAACCAATACTTTCCGCAGGTGGCACCGCAATATCAATGTGAACCAACGTCGCTTCGCCGTTGTTTCAGCTATCGCCGCCTCTGGCGTACCAGCTTTGGTTCAATCCAAGGGACACATCATCGATGGAGTCTCTGAGTTCCCATTGGTTGTTTCCGATGAGGTCTAAAAGTTGCAGAAGACCAAACAAGCTGTTGTCTTCTTGAGACGTATGAAGATCTGGGCTGACATCCAAAAGGTAAGCAATTGAACTTGAGTTATCATCTTTTCGCAACACTTGCATTTATTTGCGGTGACACTATGACCTGTGTTTCTATATATATATTGGATCAACAGGCGTTCCGTTTTAGAGTTTTTCTCGCTCAATCTCGGGGTAGCTTGATCCTACATTGTATCTTATTAAGACCGTGACATGCCATAAGTAACTTACACTTCATCATTTCAGGTGTACAAATCCCAGCGCTTCCGTGCTGGACGTGGTACCATGCGTGACCGTCGTCGCATTGCTCGCCGTGGACCTTTGGTCGTCTATTCCAAGGACGAAGGTCTCCAAAAGGCTTTCCGAAACATCCCCGGCATTGAAACCATGAACGTTGACAAGATGAACCTCTTGAAGTTGGCCCCTGGTGGTCATGTTGGACGCTTTGTCATCTGGACCGAGTCTGCATTCCAACGCCTCAACGAATTGTTCGGCACATGGAAGACTCCATCCACCTTGAAGAAGGGATACAATCTGCCCCGAGTGTTGTTGAACACCAAGAAAAACAACATTGTATTGCCGAAACACCACTTCGCTAATGTCGCCGTTAAAGCCGAGGTTAACCGCTCAAAGATGTTGTCCAAGGCCTTAGCCGAAAGGAAAAAGAAGTTGGCTGCCAAGAAGAAGGCCGCTCCCACTCCCAAGAAGTAAAAATCTACTTCGCTTCTGAATTTTTATAATATAAACAAAAATTATGGATAATTCTTAATATAAAATTTAAAAATATACATATGTATATTTAGTGATATTCTTTTTTTAATTCATACAACAAATTTGAGATCTCTTATTTTTCTGGAGTAGTATGAATAGCACATTAGTTTTCAATTGATTTGTGATAAAATGCAAACTGCAATTTGACAGAAATTTCCAGATATCTATACCTCCCAGATCTTTTTGGGAGGATAGGACATTCCTGGAAGATGAGTCAATCCATATCTATACAGATGGGTCAAAAACAAAAGAAGGGTTTGGTGGAGGTGTGCACTCTAAACGACTGAAATTAAGTCTCTCATTCCGCCTTCCCAATCATTGAAGCGTGCTCCAGGCGGAACTTTTGGCGATAAAAGAAGTCTTGTCCTGGCTTAAAGAAAACGTGATATCAACATCTGATATCCGTATCTTCTCAGATAGTCAGGCCGCTATCAAATCTCTGGATTCTGTCTCTACAAACTCTATAACAGTCCATAACTGTCGATCATCTCTTATGGAGATGGCACAACAGTTTAATATTCACCTTTGCTGGGTGCCGGGCCATAGAGACATTCCAGGTAACTGTAAGGCAGATGAACTCGCTAGGAACGGTACAGTACAGCCCATCCTACCACGTTTGGCACGTACTGGCATACCAATCGCTACTTGTAAACTGTTGCTAATGCAAGACGCTGTGAGGAGGGCAGGCACCAGGTGGAACAACATCACCACGTGTCAAGTCACAAAAAACATCTGGCCAACACTGGCTCTAAAACGTTCACGGTGCTTGCTCTCTCTAAGCAGATCGCATATGAGCTCGACAATAGGTGTCATAACCGGACACTGTCTAATAGGAAAGCACGCCACGAGATTAGGCGTATTCTAAAATGACTTTTGCAGAAGCTGTATGGACGAGGAAGAGGAAGAAACAGTTCTTCATCTTCTCTGCACATGCCCTGCTCTGGCTCGAAAACGCAAGAATTACCTAGGAGAATTCTTCTTTAACGATCTAAATCATATCAGCATAATCAGCCTCTCACGTTTCGTAAGGGACTCAAATTGGTTCCATTGAGCTTAGGAGGAAGCCTCAAGATTCATTCATTCAATGGGCCATTAAACTGGCCTAAGTGTGTCCGTTTCCATCTTGGACAGCCACTATAACCTAACCTAACCATGTATCTGCATTTTATCAATCTTCAAATGTACAAATATTTTTTTAATAGATACATACATTTATTACTAACCAAACTTTGAACAAAATTTTAATAATCCTATAATATAAAAAACAAAGTTTTATTTTATGATTTAAGTTTCTTGCAATATGCAATAAAATAGTTTTTGAAACAATTTTTTTCATTTTCCTATTCACTTACATTAGGTACAATATTACAATTGTTATAAACATCAAAAATAAAATAAGGTTATTTGAAATAACACAACATCAAAAATAATAAATTAAATTACTCTCAACTTTAATCAAAAAATTTGTCAGGCGCATCGCCTAAATTTACTTAAATACACTTTAATTCTTTTTGAGAAAAGTTAATAAAATAAAAGCAATTTAAAGTTATGTCAAAATAAAATCACTTAAATTCCCTTTTGGTTGAACTATATTCGTGTGCATCAATTGAGAAAGCTTGTTGAATAAAAATGCTCTACGGCTTCTTATTTCGAATAGGTAGTCTTGTTTGGCAAGTTTTCCACCGCTCTTTTTATATAAATTGTATAACGAACTATCGGATAAAGATGCACTGGAATCATAGATTCTTTGTTGAAATCGTTTTCATTTTCATTCTCCTCTGCTATAGTAATTATGTGAAAGTTAATTGAATAATTTAAGTAGATTCAAAATATTTTACCTTTAGATTCCAGGTTTTGGTTTTCAATAGACAATGTAGCTAAAGTCAACTGTCCTACGGATACTGGATCTTCTGGTCTGAACAAAAATGCGGCGAGTTTATGAAACTAAATACAAATTTTAAACTTTATGTTGTCATAGAAATTTAGATTAATTTTAATTAGCTTACATTATTTAACTGCACTGGATCGGAATGGTTAATAACTTCAGATATATGCGTTTGTAAGTAGCGCAGTGCTTTGATAGGGTTTATCCTTGATATTTCTTCGTAAAACAGCTTCCTTACTAGATATCGGCAATGGTTCAAAATTTCAGCTCGCGTTGGCCTAAAATAACGTGGAAATGAGAAAAAACAAACCAATTAAGAACTAAGAACCACTTAAATTTAGTTGCAGCTTCCATTGCGACAATTCTCCAAATATAAGGCCTTGCATCCACCTTGGACAATCAAAGTCTTCTTTTATCCTAGACCTTAACTTCAATAGAAAAGGTATTACTGACAACAGATACTTCCGTGCTATCTACGTCTTTTATTTTCACCGGCGGGTCAAAAATAAACGAAAGCGTCTCATTCGCTGTTGTCTAAGAGAATGGATTGCTTCTTAGCACGGGTCTACTATGCGAACAAGCTTCTATTTTCAAGGCAGAGGCTCATGCCATATTGGAAGCAGCCAAAACTTCTCTAAAAAAGAAAGGGAAAATACATTATAACAACAAACTAGAGACATTCTCATACGTTCACCAACAAAACTAAAAGTAATGTGGACCCCCGGTCACACGACACACAGGAATACAAGGAAACGAATATGCCGACGAAGCAGCTACTGTGGCTCACAAAACACCACTCTACCCACTGCCAGTGCACAACCCAACTAAAACTTGAAACTTTTTTCACGAGAATACCTACTAATTGGCCAGAACGGAAACATAATTTAATAAAAAGCATGATTAAGATATATTTAAGAAACAACTTACCTGTAAAGAGAGAAAAAACGCTTCAAAAAGATTATTTTTAGTATTTTTAAAAGATATTATTCTGTTCTGGTTAGTTTGAATTTATATTTATTGTCTGCAGTCTAGACTTGTTGTTGATCGCAATCAAAAACATTATATTTTTTTGTTTTCATTTTCGTAGAATTGTCAAAATACTCACCTCGCTGTTAATCTGTCAAAACTGGGTTAAACTCAAATTAGGCCACGTTCGCATTGCAGTTCTATGGTGCGCCTATACTTTCTGCATGATTTTTTTTGTTTTTAGCGAAACTTTTCATAAAAAACACAGAATTTGCATGCCAAAAGCAGGCAAATTTTATTTTTAGCACAGTTTTCACTGAAAAAAAGTTGCATAATTCATTTTTCTCAAAATATTGCAACAATTTTTCAATTTTTGAATTCAACGGATCTCTTTTTTGAACGGCTGAGTTCACCTCACATTGTTTTCCCCCTAACTGTGCATACTGAGCCCAAAAGCCCATAACAACTACATAGAATCTGGATTTTCCCATAAGAAATGCACGGGACAACTAACCCATGCTTATGCTAATGGGCAAAATTTGCTCAATTTAGTTTGTAGGTCAAAAGAGAGCGAACCCATTAAGTCGGGACTCTAGATAATATATTTCCTCTATGACACGACTAGCGAAGTAATAACTAACTACTATTACTACTCCGAAGAGACGGAAAAATTCGGAATTTACGAATTGGTGGTGTTGCCACCACAACAATAAAAAGGAATTAGGTGGTGTTGCCAGATACACCACAAGCTCTTCAATCTCGAAACAAAATTGTCAATAATGAAACCGGTTCCTAATCTCAAATGCTTGATTCCAATCAGAAAATTTGTTTACAATGACAGAAATGTTCAATCTTAGGCAGATAGGATATCCGGATTCCTTTTTGTTAGTGTTTTACGTGTAAAAAAACAGCTGATCCAAAACAGCTGGGATGTCAAAAAAGAAATCAAAAGGTATCTAATAATACTACGTTTCCACCAACAAATAATCCGAGATTTAAGGCAAGTGATTTAAAATAAATCATGTGGTGTTTCCACCAAAGAAAAGGAGATTAATTTGACGTTTGGTTTATGTCATAACAGCCAAACTTCAAATTATTCTCCTTTCGAAAAGAAAAAAAAATATGTATTTGTTCACTCATCATCTGTAAACTGTAAGTAATTAGTTTTATTATATTCTTGTACATATTTATTATTTTTGTATACTTACATTTTATTTCGTCTGTGATTTCTTGAAAGTTGTTTATTGTTTTGAATTTGAGTCATATGGAAGTGAGACAGATAGTTTTTGTTGACATTTCCATCTGTCAATAAACGAAATTGGCGTTTAAATGGGTCGGTTCAACAATTATTCTCCGAAAAAAAAGTTTGTTTGATTTGACAAACTAATGTTTCGAAGAAGATTTCAATGAGATTTATTTGAAATCTTCATTTGAGGAGATTAAAATTTATATGGTAAATCTTCGAGATTTCAAGGAGATTTGTGACAAATCTAGCTAAATCTCGGTTTAGTGCCCGGTGGAAACGTAGTATAAATCTCGGTTTAGTGCCCGGTGGAAACGCATTCAAATCACATTTTTTATTTCTGAATTGATCTTTGATAGCTTCCTTCTGCTAGGAATCGGAGGGTTGCAAGTTTTTGAAATGAAGGAATCGATGAAGGTATTATAAAAGGTTCTATTTCCCTTATAACATTTATAAAAAAGCGTTATTGCCTAATCTAAAATTACAATGAAAGCTTAAAAGGGGAAATCAAGAATTTACTTTATATCAGAACATTTCTATTCTTTCACACACTTACGTTGTGTCAGGTAAATCCAATATATTTGATTTGTCTCCCAAAATTCGTCTTCTTATTTTTTCTCTTGAATTCTGCTTCCTTTTTTCACTTAAAATTGTCAATTGCATCCATCTTCACAACAGCAAAAATTTTACTTCAGAAAGAAAATAAAAATGGATGATCATTGAGTTCTGACAGTTCGAAGCAATTTCGAAATCGATCGAATTGAAGAAAATGCAATTTCATTTCACGTGAAATTGAAAAGTGATTTCAAATCACTTTCGATCGAAATTCGGAACATGGGCGTTTATGTTAAAAGATTGTTTTGCCAACAATCAGACAAACTTTGAAAGCAAAACTATCGGGTGATTTTTTAAGAGCTTGAGAACTTTTTTTAAAAAAAAAACGCATAAAATTTGCAAAATCTCATCGATTCTTTATTTGAAACGTTAGATTGGTCCATGACATTTACTTTTTGAAGATAATTTCATTTAAATGTTGACCGCGGCTGCGTCTTAGGTGGTCCATTCGGAAAGTCCAATTTTGGGTAACTTTTTCGAGCATTTCGGCCGGAATAGCCCGAATTTCTTCGGAAATGTTGTCTTCCAAAGCTGGAATAGTTGCTGGCTTATTTGTGTAGACTTTAGACTTGACGTAGCCCCACAAAAAATAGTCTAAAGGCGTCAAATCGCATGATCTTGGTGGCCAACTTACCGGTCCATTCCTTGAGATGAATTGTTCTCCGAAGTTTTCCCTCAAAATGGCCATAGAATCGCGAGCTGTGTGGCATGTAGCGCCATCTTGTTGAAACCACATGTCAACCAAGTTCAGTTCTTCCATTTTTGGCAACAAAAAGTTTGTTAGCATTGAACGATAGCGATCGCCATTCACCGTAACGTTGCGTCCAACAGCATCTTTGAAAAAATACGGTCCAATGATTCCACCAGCAGCGTACAAACCACACCAAACAGTGCATTTTTCGGGATGCATGGGCAGTTCTTGAACGGCTTCTGGTTGCTCTTCACTCCAAATGCAGCAATTTTGCTTATTTACGTAGCCATTCAACCAGAAATGAGCCTCATCGCTGAACAAAATTTGTCGATAAAAAAGCGGATTTCACATTTCGAACCGAACACTGATTTTGGTAATAAAATTCAATGATTTGCAAGCGTTGCTCGTTAGTAAGTCTATTAATGACACCATGTCTGAAATCCCGCGTGATCTGTCAAATACTAATGCATGAAAATCCTAACCTCAAAAAAATCACCCATTATATAGTGCATTTCCTCGAAAATTAAGCACTAATTGATAGACTTTAGACGTTAGCAAAAATAGTAACTTCCAAAACATAGCGCTAGTTATATCCCATCCCTGAGCGTGTTCGCTTTGTATATTTCTGAACTCAACTTCTTACCGTTTTAGAACTGCCAATTATTTACTCGTAAAGTTTTCAAAAATCAAAACAAATGTATTTTCTTTAATTCAAATTTCATCATTTTATTTGCTTTCAAAAAAATAAACAAAAGAAAATGAATGTATGTATATATAAAATTAAAACTAAAAATTACTATATGTTTAAATGGTGTAAAAATAAAATATCCGATTTTCTGAGCGGGTGCCAAATTTTTGTGAGAGCAAGCATCTTACGTGTAGCACCGTCTTAAAGCATGGTCGTTGCGTTTTGTTTTATGTTTTGTCGTAATTTTAAGCGAAAACTAAAGTATTAATAAGCTAAACTGAAACTTACCATTGGAAACGGCTAAGTGGTACTTGTTATAAATTATTTATCAATTATAATATTTTATAGGTTTTATTTGAATTGCATTTTTTGTTTTTTTTTTTATCAAAAAGTTCAAGTTATACATTTCATAAATTATTATACCTATTATAGGTTTTTATTTAAATTTAATTATTATTAATACGTTATTTTCCCTTGCGGGTTATATGAATGCATTTTTAGTGAAATAAAATATGATTTGTTATTTTCTTTATAAGACATAAAAATATGTTTCGCTTTTATAGTTCTTTGTTAAATTGGCCAAAAATTGATGTTTCACGATTACGCTTTTGTGGACCTTGGTATTTGTATGTTGGTTGGGATGGCTGGGGTCTCTTCACAGGGGCTCTTTGCGAATTATTTCGCACTATAATATTTAATTTTTATAATTTATTTATTAGATATATTATTGTGTTATGTAATATTATTATATGATTTGTTTTTGAAATGTTATATACATATTTAAGTTATTTTTTTTTGGTAATTTTATGTACCACCAAAAGCTATAAGGTTGTAGACTAGGAAAAGGTTAAATAAATTTCAAGTACTTACAAAAGCTATCTCTTCGATCATCTTCTACTTCTCTTTCTCTTGGTCTGAAGTCATCTTCTGATCTACCTGTAATCTTCTGTAAAATACTCACGGTTGGTTTTTTGCCAACTTGACTCAAGTAAGATGACCTTTAAAATGAAAAAAATAAAAAAAACTTTATAGAACTATTCAATTGCTTTGAAATGTAATAAAGTACGTACTTTGTAGCGAATTTTTCAGCATAAAGTGTTGCTTTCCTTGAACAATCTGGATCGGCCATACTTTCCTTCATCTGAGTTTGACTTACTTCATCGTTCTTATCGGGAATCAGGTATTTGCGTATTTCAGCCAAGGCATAAGCAACACGCGCATAAGCTTCAGCCGGCAAAGCCACAGTGGAAATCTCAACGTACAAGTCTTTGTTCAAGTGAGCGAGTCGCGGATCGCCAGCTGTTCGCAATTCTTCCTCTTTTGCGGCATCTCGCATCGAGTTTCTACCCTTAATTTTAATTTTACACATAGTTTCTTCTTGCAGCCGACGAAGTGAGTTTCCTTTTGGGCCAAGGATTTTACCATTGAAATTGAATTTAGGGAATTGTTTAGTCGGCACGAAAACCTTTTGGCTGACTTTCATTGGTTTTTGTTTGAAAACATCGGCATACATCTCCCGGCCAGGGACACGACCTGTGGTCAAAACCTTATCGATAGCTTCATCGATAAGCATGGCCGCTAGTGGGAAACGTTCGCCTAAGAGTTCCTTCTCAAGAATACAATCGGCAATAAATTTATTTGATATCTCATTTAGACGAGGTGCATATCCTTCTTCTTCATTTTCATTTGTTCTAGCTGGTGCGGAAGCATCACTCATATTTTCTTTCTGTAAAAAAATTAATGACACAATGATTGATAAATAAATTCCTCAAAGTACATTTTTTTTTTTATTTTTATTTTCTAAATAAGTATGCATTTTTGATTTTCGCTTGCTATGAATTTGTTCGTCTATATATTAAATTAAATTAATAAAAAGATGTATGAACTTTTCTTTACCTTAATTTCAACTTCTTCGGTATAATTGACCATGTACTTTGTCGTCGATCGGTAACCGACTGTTTGATTGATTTAGAAGGGAAAAATAAAACCAATTGTTTTTCGAAAAATGTTTTCCAGTTGTTTGTATTTGGAGCGGTACGAGTACCTCCTATTAAATTGAATGAAAATTACGATTATTATGCATTCATACAGATACTTTTTAAATTGTTCTGAGTACTTGTTGTTAGTAAATTCTAGGTTTGTCCTTTAAACTAAAACATTTAGTAACTACCTATGTTCTTATTAAACTAAAATTGAAGGTGTATTATTTTATTTCTATTTTAAAAGTAAGTAGGTACCTAGGTAATAAGTTGTCTACAACAAAATTAAATGCATTGAATCTCTTGGAAATTTATTCGTTACTTCAACTCGACTCAACAAACAAAAAACTTAAGAGTCAGTTTAGGATGAGTTCAGGGCGAACATAAATCTTGAAAGTAGAGAATTCAGGTTTTTGAAAACCGCAACTCTTTCGAGGCTTAAGATGTGAAATGACAAATTTTATTTTACAACTTTTGGTTCATCTAGCCTCAACTGGAAGACGCTTTCGACAAAAAAAAAACTGGTTTCAATTCTGATTTCTTATTCAAATTTTAATTGATTACGATTTTTTACTTTTATAAATTAACTTTCTCCTATAAGTTCACATATGTAAATACCTAGGTAGAAGGGAAACAAAACTACATACAACGCATTTTATTAAATTTAGTATATTATGAATTATGAGAAATCACAAATCTTTTGAGCATAACTGTACACACGCCACCGAGTTTGATACAAACAAAATTAAAACAAGATGGCATATTATATACCTACATACATAGGTATAACAAAACCAACCCTAAAACCTAGAACGTGTAGGAGGGAGATTACTCAAGCGCATGTCGTAAATACTCTAAGGAAAATCGATTTTATTTAAGTTTGAACAAGAAACATTAATATGTAATTGGTACATAGCCATTTTATCAAAGCCTCAGTTCATTGACTCCATGACAAAAAAAAACAAGAGTTATGAAAAACCAATTGGAAAGTTTGAACATTTTAGATTATTAGACTCAATGAACACACACCTGTTAAAAATAGGTATTATGTGTAATAATTTGTCTGCAACATTAAATTTATTCGTTATTAGGAAAATAAACTTTGAGACGTACATATTTTAGAACGAGTTAAGGGCGACTTTCTTATAGGTAATTAGAAAAAGAAGAGCTTTACTTCTCATTTCTTATTCAAATTTCATATTAAAGGATTACAATGATAACAATTGGCTGATAAGACAATTAAGAGAGCGATGGTAACCTAGTTTCACTGTACAGGTACAGTTATCAGTTTTAAATAAAATATTTGTTTGTTGAGTTTATTTTGTATATCTTTTATATTTGTTTAAAGAATAAAACCAGCTCTATATCATGAGACTGCATCTCGATCATTATATTATCTTAATTGTGTAAAGAAAGGGGACTAAGCTATGTAGGCGCCTTTGGGCGTTGTCTACAAACAAAATTAAGAGATGTTGGTTGCAGTCTCTTTATTTTAAGCTGTTTTTCTTAATATGGTGTTGTTCATATGGCTTGGCTGATATATATGGGTCAGCATCCATATCATTGAATAATTATAATAAGAAGGGGACTTTGGCTTTGGCTCGAGCTTGACCATCGACGTCATTTTCTAGTATTGGGCAATAGAAACAAACAATTTGGGTTATTAGGTATAAGAGGGACTTTTACTCATTGAAGGGTTTACTCTTTTTAGTTGTTTAAGTTGGTATAATAACATTATTCCTACTGTATTATAGCCCAAAACACAAACTAAGAACATTAATCAAGTAAAACGACTAGTCATTCCACCTTAATCCCATAGAGGAAATATTTATAAAAAACATAATACCTTTTTATGTAAGTACTTATACATTGAGGTTTTACAAAAATACAACTTAAATACCTGCAAATTCACCTACACAAAACGCGTTTTATTTAAAAATTTAGTGGGCATTCACTATCTTCTTAGAGCACAACTGTACATTATTTTAAATTACATGCCAGCAAAGAAATACGGATACACACAAAATGAAAACAAGATGGTCGATTTTACAGAAGCGCATGTGGTAAATACTGAATTAGAAATCGATTTAATAGCAATTTACGTAGCTTCTATATTTTTTAAACAACGAACAAGAAAAATAAGGAATTCAATTAAAGAAAATCTAGGTACATGGTCATTTTATCAAAGCCTCAGCATATGGAACCCATCAATGAAAAACCATAGGACGTACCCATAGGTATATGAAAGTTCAAAATGTTGATCTTTATAATAAAAATTACAAACAATACATATAGTATAGTTATGTCTATATTTTATTTACTGTATTAGATTTATTATTTAATAAATTACCTTATTTATTTGTATTTTATAAAAAAAAAAGTAATTTTTTTTCACAATTTCACTTTGTGAATGAATAAAGTATTAAATGTTAAAGATAACCACACCCGACAAGAGGTAAAGTAAGACTGTACGGAGTACAGTACAGGTCAATATAACATTACACTTTCCAACAAAATTGAAATCGAAAATAGTACATAAGAGATACTAAATTTCCGACGCCATCTCAGTCTCAGAAATTCTAAACAAAATCAACTTGCTATCTCATCATGCTACGCATCAGAAATGACAAAGTGTATGTAAAAATACTCACCATGCGCACCGCTCACACTTGTTAACTGTTGGTACGATACTCATTCCAAAAATGTTGTTCTTTATAGCAGGGTAGGTATGTCTACATATAACCCGTGCTTTTATGAGATTCAATATACACTTCGTGTCACATGGATAGGGATAAACTTTTTTCGTTTTCCACATTTGGGTTTTTCCAAAAAACCTAAGGGTTTAAGAAATATCGGCAAATAAAAAACGAAAAAAGCTTGTCCATTGTCCATGTGACATGAAGTGTATATGCATTACAATGTGAAACTATTTTGAAGAACATATCCGCAGCAGTCATGTTTTTAAAACATTTGTCAGAATAATTTAATACAAAAAATTCAGACCAGGGGTGGAATCGGCTAAGGTGATTTTTGATAAATGACAGTTAAAACAGGCGATTTTAATCTATGTAAGGTGATAGTCAAATTGATAGCTAAAAAGCTGTTACAACAAAAATGTGATAGTAATTTTCCAACAAATATGAAGTTTCTGTCGCATGTGAGTCGAACCAGTTAACTAGTCGCTTACTCAAACGACTACCGCATTTTCTCAGTTACCTTTAATTCGTTTGACCGACAAAGCGTTCCACATTCGAAAATAAAATACATAATATTCGCATTGATTATAGAATCCGATAAGTAAGTAGGCTGCAGAGAGAGTCAAATGTCAATTTTGACATTTCTATCATATTAAAAATGTCGAAAACTCGCTCCGAATCCACTCGCAACTCATCGTCGAATTCTGTTAGACATCCAATTTGGTAATTTTGTTAAGATATATTATAGGAACCACTTTAAAGTTTAACCAAGGCAACAATGAATTTTAATTGAAAATTGTTCAATAGATTGTTGAATTAAGTTGAATAATCTTATACAAACGGAAAAGTTACTGATAGTCAATGTGTCTATGAAAAATATGACCATGGTTTTGAGATACCTTAATGTACGAGTTAAATACCTGAATTCAGATAGCTGGTAAACAAATAAAAACAAATTTCAACTGTACACAAAAAGCAGACAAACATTTAAATTTCGAAGTCTAAAACTATTGTAAAACAAAATTGGCAACGCATAATTTTAATAATTCACCGGATTTGTACCAAAAAAGATACAAATTTTAAATCGATTTTCTGGTTCCTTCAAATTAAATCTATATTATCCTTTTTTAAAGAAGACTTGGGAAGATTTTATTCTGATAGGTAGTGGTTCAACAGTCGATACGGAATCCCTGCCATAGTGTTTTGTATATTGGAACACTAATCTGCGATAACGAACATTGAGACTCAAGAAATATCATATACATTTTTCTAAGAAACTGTATGGAAGAAAGATTTGTGCCTTTATTGAAAAGCAAGCACTAACATTAGAGGTTTGACATTCTTATAATGCCCGTGTTTTAAAGTGCACCGGATCGCTCTGTTTTAATTGTACGATATAATCATAGCACAGGAGTTGTACACATTTCAAATTCACTATCCTGAAAAAATTTGATATTAAGGGTATTCATGGAAACACAGAAAACCCATAGAAACCTTAAAAATTGTAGAATTTTCTATCGGTAGAAATCAACTGTCAAAATTTGTATGGGAAAAATATTCTGCAAAATATAGACTTTTATGGCGCCAGTTATAGCTATCATTGATTTTCATCATTGAAAACAAACATTGGATTTTTTTTGACAGGCCGTTTATAGCTATCATTAAAAATTGTCTGTCATTGAAAAAATTTTCCTGATTGAAAGCCACCGAAAAATTTTTACTGACAGAAATCTGTCATTGGAATTGTGTGAAATTGGAACACAAATCAGTGGAACGATTCGTTTCACTTTTGGACATAAAAGTATCAGCTGTTCAGGAAAATGAATTTCCGTCATTTTTAGAGAAAAATAAATGTGCAACTAAACTTTTTTTTCTCAAAAAAAATTCTTTGTGTGATTTCCGATCCATCGGTTTATAATTTTCATTTCTAATCAAAGGGAAACACCTTCAAATATCGATTCAAAAAATTTTCCGGATCGATTTCAATGATAGCTATAACTGGCCCCTATCTCTCAAATTTGAAGCAGAAATCGTAGAAAAAAAAAACAGATACATTTTGTGTTTGTTTCTAACGTTTCCGCAAATATTTCTAATGGGGTGTTCATGTAAACCCTTTGCGGAAATTTATATTTTTCTACAAAGTAGAAAATTATACCGTTACATGAATACCCTTATTGTGACTTAGGCTAGTCTGTCATTCATGCGGATTGTTGTGAACACATTTAGAGTACTTATACATTTTTAAATGATGAAGACTTTTCCATGTTTTGTAGTAACTTAATTTTTCTCAAAAATCTCTACTTTTCTACTTTCTACTTTTTGTAAAAATCTGAGTTTTATTTTTTGAAAACTGTCTCAATTTAGCTGTTATTGTCTAAAATGCACCTATCCAACACGCTTTGACCACTTCAAGATTCATATTTTTTTATGTTAAATGTATATGGCTTATACAGTTTAGTTTAGTTCAAGAAAAAATCCGCATAAAACGGAGGCATACCTACCTCTTTTGCAATGCATTTTTTGTATTTTCCTCCTATATAAACAAATATATCCTTTCATCCCCTTGTATAGAAGATTTGTAAAAAAAAAAGCATAATAAGGGTGTGTTCCTCTAACCATCACTACATTTTTCTTATAACGGGTGATTTTTTAAGAGCTTGAGAACTTAAAAAAAAAAAAAAACGAATAAAATTTGCAAAATCTCATCGATTCTTTATTTGAAACGTTAGATTGGTGACATTTACATGACATTTACTTTTTGAAGATAATTTCATTTAAATGTTGACCGCGGCTGCGTCTTAGGTGGTCCATTCGGAAAGTCCAATTTTGGGTAACTTTTTCGAGCATTTCGGCCGGAATAGCCCGAATTTCTTCGGAAATGTTGTCTTCCAAAGCTGGAATAGTTGCTGGCTTATTTGTGTAGACTTTAGACTTGACGTAGCCCCACAAAAAATAGTCTAAAGGCGTCAAATCGCATGATCTTGGTGGCCAACTTACCGGTCCATTCCTTGAGATGAATTGTTCTCCGAAGTTTTCCCTCAAAATGGCCATAGAATCGCGAGCTGTGTGGCATGTAGCGCCATCTTGTTGAAACCACATGTCAACCAAGTTCAGTTCTTCCATTTTTGGCAACAAAAAGTTTGTTAGCATTGAACGATAGCGATCGCCATTCACCGTAACGTTGCGTCCAACAGCATCTTTGAAAAAATACGGTCCAATGATTCCACCAGCGTACAAACCACACCAAACAGTGCATTTTTCGGGATGCATGGGCAGTTCTTGAACGGCTTCTGGTTGCTCTTCACTCCAAATGCGGCAATTTTGCTTATTTACGTAGCCATTCAACCAGAAATGAGCTTCATCGCTGAACAAAATTTTCAAACAAACACATTTCGAACCGAACACTGATTTTGGTAATAAAATTCAATGATTTGCAAGCGTTGCTCGTTAGTAAGTCTATTCATGATGAAATGTCAAAGCATACTGAGCATCTTTCTCTTTGACACCATGTCTGAAATCCCACGTGATCTGTCAAATACTAATGCATGAAAATCCTAACCTCAAAAAAATCACCCATTATATTAATCATCCCTACATCTTTGATTTAATTTTGTTTATCTCTCTCATTTTCAAATTGTACATTGTATGTATTCATAAATATCAGCTTTGTTTGAATATTAATTGTTTGGGAATCGCGTGGGTAGTTCCTTTTCATGAAAGTCATATTCCCATTTATGTACATTGTACGATGCATGCGCAGTTCAGTTCTGGAACAGCAAGGGTGCATTCATAAATGCATATGCATGGGCGTATTGACAAAATGGCCAGTTTATATTTCTAAGATTTCTGATAATTTTTTTTTTTTTTCAGAAATTTGTATATGACAGAATATTTGGCGTTGAGTAATTTCTCCCGAAACCATATTGCCCAAATACTTAGTTGACACAATGCCCAAAAAGTTTTTAAAAAATCGCCAAAAAAAACAAAGTGAATGTCGTAATCGTAACGCCCAAATAAATTTTAAAGAAAAGAACACCCAAATTGTTATTTGTCATTTTGCTCAAAAGCATTATGAATTAGGGTTTTATCACGTAGGGGTTAGGCTTTTTTACATTTATTTTGAGCATTACGACGATTATAATTTGTATCGTTTCGTATGCCTTATCGTTATCACCTAACGACACATAACCCAAATCATAAAATGACATATATGTATACATACAGCCCAAAAAGAGAAACGTCATACAAAATATTACTAAGAAAACGTCACAAAGCTCAAATTAAATGTCATATCACCCAAACTAACTTTCAATGTTATAACCCCTAATTTACAAACTTCATACCACCCAAAAGATTTCTTGTTGTATATAAACAGTGGGGTATGTATGTATATTGTATGGAGGGCACGCTGTCCCTTTGCTTGGGCTCAATATAGGATTTGTGGTAGGTGAGAAGTTGGGCACATGCAAAGGCACACACAACCTGGCACCTACCGTAAATCCTATAGTGAGCCCGATCAGTAGGGTTGCAGGGGGACAGCATGCCGCCCAAACATATTTCACTGTTTATACGCCGGGAACTAGCACTGTAAGCACGCAAACTATTTCGTTTTATTTCACATTGAAAATTTGTTTTTTCGCTTTCTGAAAGTGAAACAAAGCCAAATATATTTGTTACACTTTTTTTACACTACGATTTTTTGCGCGATTTGACATTTGTTTCGTTTAATGTTTGCGTTTGGGCGATAAAATTTAAAACTCAAAATGTCGTAGTGACCAAAATAAACAAAAATGTTGAAACACATGACTTCCTTTGGGCGTAATTCAGGCGTTATAATGTTCTAAAATTGATTTGGACAATATGACATTGGCCCAATCTCGTGTTGGATAGGGTTATCTCTGAGGTTCCACAAGAGTAAAATCCAATCCAACTTCTCTTCCGCAATCCAGTGTTTTTTTTTGACTGGGCATATTATGTCTTGCCATGAGCAACCTAAAATGTCACATTTGACACAACGGTTAATCTGTTATTTACTTTTTTGTTGATTTACCTTTTGTGTTGTTAGTTGTTGTTTTTTACAAATTTAAATTTCAAACAAATTACATATACAGCTGTCAACAAAATAATAGCAGCGCTACTTTTTCCTCATTTCTTTTTATTATATCTTCTTTGTTATTGCTTTTTTCTCTCTAACTTAAGGTTTTTCTGAAAGCTCTTATTCTTAGCTTTCATTATCACCATCAATCATATCAATATGCATTATATCAATAAAATAACGGCACTTTGTTTAAAAAATTGCAAATTTTGGACACACAAAATAATAGCAGCGTTAATGCAAAAAACAGTTAAAATCAATAAAATAAAGTACAATTCAACTAAAATAGCCAACAAACAGTAAGTATTTTCTGCAAGTATCATTTTTTGTTATTTTGCATGTTTTTTTGTTAAATTTATTAAACAGTGGGACGAGGAAAACATTGCCTTCAAGAGCTACGCCAAATCATACGCCAAATGAGGAGCGCCGGACAATCGTACAGGCAAATCCAAAAAAATTTGAACGTTTCTTCAAAGCTGATCCATAATGCCATCAATTTTGTGGAAAAAGTGGAAACCAGAGGTCGAAAACGCAAATTGGAGGACGGGGACCATAGGCAAATAGTCAACATGTTAAAGAAAGACCCCTTTAAATCAGCTGTGGAGATAAACAAAGAGCTCGAGCTCAATGTGAGCGATGAGACAGTGCGTAGCACTCTTCGCACAGCTAATTTGAAGGCATGCCACCCAAGAAGAAAGCCACTCCCCTCCAAACGTCATCTGGTTCAACGCCTTGCTTTTGCCATTATTTTGCTGCATCCATGCTTGACTGTTTTCATGGTGTATTTTGGCTGGAACTCTGTGTTCGGTGGACGCCAAACAAAATTTCTAGACCCAGTGCCACCAAAAAGAACGATTTTGCTTTTGTCTGAAAACAAGACGTTCCGCCACTTCTCTCGTGTCCAACCACCATACTTTTTTGCAAAAGCAAGGCGTTGAACCATATGATGTTTGGAGAGGAGTGGCTTTCTTCTTGGGTGGCATGCCTTCAAATTAGCTGTGCGAAGAGTGCGACGCACTGTCTCATCGCTCACATTGAGCTCGAGCTCTTTGTTTATCTCTACAGCTGATTTAAAGGGGTCTTTCTTTAACATGTTGACTATTTGCCTATGGTCCCCGTCCTCCAATTTGCGTTTTCGACCTCTGGTTTCCACTTTTTCCACAAAATTGATGGCATTATGGATCAGCTTTGAAGAAACGTTCAAATTTTTTTGGATTTGCCTGTACGATTGTCCGGCGCTCCTCATTTGGCGTATGATTTGGCGTAGCTCTTGAAGGCAATGTTTTCCTCGTCCTACTGTTTAATAAATTTAACAAAAAAACATGCAAAATAACAAAAAATGATATTTGCAGAAAATACTCACTGTTTGTTGGCTATTTTAGTTGAATTGTACTTTATTTTATTGATTTTAACTGTTTTTTGCATTAACGCTGCTATTATTTTGTGTGTCCAAAATTTGCAATTTTTTAAACAAAGTGCCGTTATTTTATTGATATAATGCATATTGATATGATTGATGGTGATAATGAAAGCTAAGAATAAGAGCTTTCAGAAAAACCTTAAGTTAGAGAGAAAAAAGCAAAAACAAAGAAGATATAATAAAAAGAAATGAGAAAAAAGTAGCGCTGCTATTAATTTGTTGACAGCTGTAGGTATAAACAAAAATGCCTTTGAGTAAACAAAACATAACCCTTTTAAAAAAATTAATGCTGGTTAAGAAGCTGGAGGAACTAAAACAGCTAACTATTAAAGAGGATAAAAGAAAACACAAGCTTTGGGTGAATCCAATTCTCGAAGTAAGGGAACTTCATGTTTTGGAGGCGCACCTACTCTAGGACTTACTATGGGAGGACGGTGCAGACTATAAGAATTTTTGTAGGATGTCGTCGACAGCTTTGAAGCTGTTGTGTGGCTAGTAAAGATAACCTTGAATTAATGAATTTAGGTACATAAATATTTTTAAAAATTTTGAACAGGTTGAACCTGATATAAAATAAATGGACACACGAACGCGTTACGCCATTACGGCAAGGAATCGTCTAGCCATGTTTTCATTGGCATACGCTGCTCGTAGGCACTTCAGTTTTTTGTTGATATCAGCTGGATCCTTATGAAACTGCTCTGCTATTTCTTCCCAAGCTTTTCTTTTCAGGTCGTTCCTTTTGTATAAATTGCTTTTGAAGTTCCACAAACATTCTTTTCTTTTGTATATATTTATCAAATTCAGCGTGTCACCCACCGGTGATTAGTCGCCAATCGTTCATTATAACTGAAACAGGTGAGTAATATGTAGTAAACAACAACAATATAAGAAATTAAATATATTTCACTTAATATACACTAAAAATATGTGGCATGACCGCACTCGACGACAATTTAAACGAAATTAAATTTGAATGTCAAAAAGACTGTGGAAAATTCAAACCATGTGTTGAATCAGCTGTTCTGTCAGATACCTACATACCCCAGAAATTCTTGGATACCTTTGGATTCCTTTTTTTACACGTAAAACACTAACAAAAAGGTATCCGGATACCCTTTCTGTCTGAGATTGAACGCAGCCATTGAATTTGGGCTCTTTGCCATTTTCGTCTGAAAAAGTTTTTGGGCGATAGAGCCATTTTTGGGTGATATGGCATTTTTAATATTTTGGCGTTATTTTATTGGACAATAAAACGCTTCTTTTTATTTGAAATGTCATAAAACCCAAAAAAGTTTTAACGCCCAAATCGTAGGCCAACAAAATGCTAATAAAATTGTTTTGGGCGCTATAACATTTTTAATGTTGGGGAAAAGACCTAGCGCCACAGTGATTCATGAGGTGTTTGGTGTATAGTTTGTTGAGTGTGAAATTGGCTGAAATGCAGAAAATTAAGGCCTAATCGGTTTGAGATATAACAAGACAATGGGCAGGTTCAGCCGACATAAGGGACTTGAAAGTAAGGCAAGTTTCTTGCATCTGATTGGCCAGCTGCCAAAATATTGCCTTCCAATTAAGGCAACTTTATTGGAAAGTTGTCTGGAAAGTTAGGCAAGAAAAATCTCCCTTACTATCAAGTCAAGTCAACTTATGTCAAAATGACAATTGATCATGTTTTTTAATTCAACTAAAAGCTGAACTTTATTACTCAATGATTTATTTATTTCTTGAACAACTTAATTTAATGCTTTCTGTAAAAAGGTTCCTTGTAAATTTGGAAAATAAATAAGTAATATTTCTTTAAAATACAAAATACAAATCATGATAGACTTGTAGCTTGCCTCAGGAGTGCTTTGTAGAAAATAATGATTTTGGTAATTTTTGTACTATGAACTTGAAGTAGAGGTTTGTGAAGTAAAGTTCTGAATTTGAAATTCATGACACTTGAAAAACTATCTAGTTGCCTTGGTCAAAATTTACGTTCAAAGAATGAAGTTGACTGCAAATGAAGTCCATTATGTTGTCTGAACCTGCCCAATGTATGATGAGATTTGTTTTGCTTTGAAGATATTCAAAGAAGTTGCCGATGGCATACCTATGCCTTTTTTTTTAAGGTTAGCTTACCTATTGAAGTTCTTATAAATTATTACATGGTATTTTCAGAAGCTTTTGAGACGGATGCATTATAATTCCTTATGAAATTAATTGCTTTATTCACGTTAAACATTTCATAAAAAAATATAAATAGTCTTGCATACCACACAGTTTAAATTAATATGATTTCAATATTTTTTATTCAATTTTGGCTTTCCAGATGTGATTCCGAGAATAGAATAGCATGGCTTTCGAGATGTGATTCCGAGGATAGAATAGCATTAAAAGATCAACCTTGAGAACCAAATCTCATTGCGGACAAAAAATCTGATTCTTATTCAACTAATTATACATTTTATAAATGACTTACCTTACAGTTTAAGTCGTCAAATAAAACAACAAAATGTGTGTAATGTGTTGTTTGTCTGGTATGTTTTTTTTTATATTTATTCAAATTTAATACCATCGATTGGTATAAAATCAACAACTTGGCAATTAATTTGGTTGATTAATTTTCAATTGATCGAAACCTAAATCACTTTTCAGAAGTAGGTTCAGTTAACTATTTCGAAGTGAAATTTTGTAAGTTTAATATAAACATGTTATTTAACTTGAAACTAACCGTGAACCAATTTTAATGAAGCTTTAATTTTATTTTAATACACATGTATGCGATGTTTTTGGCGTTAGTACTTGAACAATATTACGAGATAGATACTTGGTACCTACCTACATGTTTTTTTAAATTTTTATTTGGGAAGTATTTTTATTTATTTATAATTTGTATTAATTATTTATTATTGAAGGAAAAAAATCTTAGTCGTCCGAAAAGTTTTCTTCATTGTTTGAGTACAATTTATTGCACATTTTTATTTTAAGGAAACATATCGTAGTATTTACACTCGTCCAACAATTTTTACCTGGAATTAAAACCCGCAATGGATATTTATAAGTTTTGAATGATTGCGTAAAAATATACATTTTAAACAAATATAAAACCAGTTGCTGAATGGTTGAGATTAACTAAATTTTAGTTTGGAGTAAAGAATTGATACGTGTAGTTACTGTTTGCTTAGTTATTTTTTTGAAATTGGACTTTCTGTTAATTTTATTTTTTGTTTCGTATGAATTATATCTTTTAAAAATCGTATAAAATAGTAGTTTCGGTAATTATTCCATCAGTGCGTTATGCCAAATTTTTTTGACAAATTTAAATTTTTTGAATGTATCATTTGATTAATTTGTATTTTTGATTTGAATTTATTAAAAATGATGAGTGGAATTTTTAAATAGTTGTTACAATTTTAATTTATTAATAAAGAAATTAAGTTTGGAATAGTAAGTTTCCAATTTTAAAATGTTTGATTCATTAAAACGCTTCTCGTTCATTTTTTTTAAAAAGATATTACAAATATTTTTTGACAAAAATATTAAGTCGTTTTTATTTGACAATCTGGAATTCTTTTGTAATGTGGGATCTTAGATGGACACTTCTTTTGATTCAGACGTTTCAGTTCAGTTCGCAAAGTGAGAGTAGCAAAAATGAGAATGTCGAGCTTTTATGATATCGTATTTATAAGATAATTTTTTCTATTTTTTCAGACTCAGAACCCCAGTGAACACTTTCACGAGTTCAGCAGGTTTCTTGGTTGCTTAGTAAGGCATTCGAATTTGAACTGAGATTAGAGTAAGCAATCCTTAACTTTTGCTGCCTATGATGTCTTCAGCGTCGGTCGTTTTTATCTCATTTTTAAATAGTTACGATTTGTAACGATCCATATATTAAAAAAAAAAAAAACAAAAAAATTGTTCAAACATATCTCATCAATTTTTGTTAAATTTTTCTTTCGTTATTCATTTTGCGTTTAAAGGGTCTTAAATTTTCGATACTTTCAATTTGACAGATCAACAAATTTTATTAATTTGCAACAATGACACTTGAATATTTTTTTCGACACAACAAAAATTGTTACCATAGAAAGAAAAAAAAAACAGACCACTGTTAATTTTTATTTACGTGGTGACTTTGTATATATTATAAAGGGTTTTTCATTGGGCGCGGGTAGATTTTGGGGCCCCGTGGAGGCCTTTTGGTGACACCTGGCAAATCTTTTGTTTATTATTCAGTTGTTTATGCCAAATCATCATGGCCAGTTACACGATTAAACAGCAGGAACGCAAGATCGGCCGATTGGTCCGTGAAAGAGTACAGCAGAACCCGAGGCAGTCTATTCCTCGCCGTGCTCAAGAACTCGGCCTTTCGTAGACTTCAACTTGGCTAATTTTGCTTCGGGACTTGGGCCTACACCCGTACAAGATCCAAGTGACCCAGGAGCTCAAAGTTCATGACTATGGACAACGCCGACCCCAATTTTGGCCGAAAAGTCATCTTTAGTGACGAGGCGCATTTTTGGATGAATGGCTGTGTTAACAAGCAAAATTGCCGTATCTGGGACGACACCAACCCACGCGAGGTTCACCAGGTGATAATGTATCCTCAAAAAGTTACCGTTTGGTGTGGATTTTGGGCTGGCGGCGTAATTAGTCCGTACTTTTTTGAAACGACGTCAGTGAGGCGGTCACCGTCAATAGCGAGCGCTACATAACGATGATAACTAATTTCTTATGGCCCAAATTGAACCATATGGACCTAGACGACATGTGGTTCCAGCAGGACGGCGGCGCTACGTGCCACAGCAAACGCCACGATTGACATTAAAAACATCTACCCGCCCTTATTGAAAAACCCTTTATAAAACCTATCATATTATCATGTAACTGATTTTATATAGCAATGTTAAGAATCTCGCGGTATTAATACTATAGTTTTTATATACTTACAATGGCGATTACAAATTATTTAATTGATGGGCCAGTTATAATTTAGCTATCTGTTAAATGTTTTTTTTTAATTGATTATCATATAAGAGTTTTGATTTAATTAAAAGATTGATGCAATAAGATTAATTCTTAAAATTAAAATGCATTTTAAGTTTTTTTTTCTCGTAGATCCATTAAATTTCAATGCCAATGCCAAAAAAAAAGTCAATTAGCAGCAAAGACAAACATATTTTCAACTTAACGCGATCTGGAAGTACATATGACGAATTTTTGAAAAGTTGCTGTGACCGGCATTTACGTGTATTGTTTTAGGTTTGGTTTCTTTGTAAATACTCACTGATATTTTCAACCAGACCAAATAGACAAATTTTAAAACGATGGCGGTTTTAAGCATGAAGTCGTGATTTATACGCTGTTTTTTTTTTTTTTTAGCTGCATGAAGTTTTGAATGGTTGTTTAAAGTTTGTCAGTTGATAATGTCAAACCATGTTGAGATTTCAGTTAAGTAAAAAAGAACAACCCTTCTAAATAGTGGAAGTTCAAATAAATGCCAAGAATTTATCAATCAAATTATAATAATGAAAAAATGACTCCAACAATATTTTTGTCTTGTAGTATAATTATTAAAATTTCTCAAACTTTTTTTTAAAAAACACCCCATAGATCTGTGAAATACTTACTTATGTAGGTACGAGTAACTTATTTTTCTTACGGTATGATTTTATTTTATTAATTTGTTTTTAAGAATGTAGAAAGTAGATAAATTTGAGAATATTAATTTACACCAGTGACCTTACACCATTGTTAAAATAAATTACGTTGTCCCACGTCAACACAGTAACGTACTTTCTGTAAAAAACAGCGACTGGATCTTGATTTGTTTGTTTGGTTTAATTAATAATTTATATAACACTTTTTTTTTTGTTTTACGTTGCTAATTAATATTTCGTCAAGCGCCATCTTTTGTTTTTTGAGTATCATTTATTTTGTTTTTCTTGTTTGCTTATTGAGAAATTAAAATCGTTTACTTTACAATATATTTGTACGACTTTTATAACATTGCACTTTCAATTTAATCTCCTAGAACTTTGAAAATTGACATTTTTAAATGCTTATTAAGTTTATCATTAAGAATAATAATATTGTATGTACCTGCAAATAAATAAATCTAATTTCTAATAAAAAACACAGTCACTTTTTTCCATTCCAGTTAATATTGATTTATTTAATTTTTGTTTTTTTTTTTTAAATTTATGTACGTGTATATAGATAGGTAGTTAAATTTTGTTATACTGTTGCTTATATATTTCTAAATATAAATATCATACTTGTTTTTGTATCTCTTTATTTATCTACAATACAAATAAGATTATAGATAGTTGGTTTTTGTTTAGCTTTGTTTCAAACTCTCGAATGGACATTTTAAATTAGGGGGAAAATTAAAATGCACACTGTAGTAAGTTTTTGTTATAAATTATAAATATATGTATTTTATACGAGATGAACGGCATACTTAAAAAATGTTGACTGTTGTATAACTATTGCAAATTTGTTGTCTTTTAATTTATATACTTACATTATTCTCTTTTCTTGTTCTAGTACAATAATTTTTTTTTTATTTTTGTGTATTGTGTGTGTTTAAAAGAAAATAGTTTACATTTGTTTCGTATATTTCTGCCCGAATTAGACTCCTTGTTCTATAGTCAAAATTATAAGTTGATATTTTTAATTCGATTAATATGTATGATTAGATAATGAAGATCCCTTAGATACATAGAAAAGGATATTAACGTAAATAGGATTTCTAAATTAATTTTAAATTGATATCAATTAATTTTCTTTTTTGAGTGTTTAAATTTGATGGAATTAAATTTATGTCATTTTTAATTTTTATTTTTGTTGATTCAATTTAAGTAATTAATAAAATCACCGTCGAATTATTTTTTACCAGTAATAAGATTTTTTTTTTTTCTTTCTTTCTTTCTATTAAAGCAAGGAAACATGGGAAGATGTATGTATTTTTATGATTTTTTTCTATTTTTTAATCAAAATTTGTTTGAATTTATTTTTGTTTTGTTTGTGTCACAATCTTATTTATTATTAATTTTTTTGTATTATTTAACTTTTTTGTTTTGTTTTTCTTTTGAATTTAATTGTTAGCGAACTCGAGGGTATGGTGCAGTTCTGTAACGTACATTTTCACGGGAACGTGATCCAGATTCATAGTGATTTGAACTTGTTGGTCGATATGCTGATGAACGACCATTGCTTGTTTCTATAAATTTTTAGAATGAATTTAGTTAGGTTATTTATTTGTTGTAGATTTTTTTGTTTGTTTGTTTATTTATTTTTTGTTTTGTTTTGGAAGTTGGTATTTTGAAATTATAAATTAAACATATATATATATATATATAGATTTGTTTTTGTTTTTTGTTTTGTTGATTTAGATTTAAATTTATTGTTCGAAACATACAAATGACGATAAATAATTTGATTTATTTTAAAAAATTCAAAGATCAACCGAACGAACGATGAATTTTTTGTATCATAAGTACTAAAGAATAAATAAGGATATCTTATCATGCAATCATCTCTCACAAGAACACTTCATAAAAATCAAACTGAAAAAGGTAAAAATCAAAAAAAAGAAAACAAAACTTACTTGGATATCCACTGTGAGAGTAAGATGATGGATGTTCACGTCTGTATTCTCCCCTTTCGTAGGAAGAACCTTCATAGTGTCCGTGGGACGAGGAATGCTTTGGTGGAGGAGAGTACCTACCATAATCATCATGGTCATAAGGGTCGTGTTCGCGTGGTCTAAAATTAAATAGTGTTTTTTTTTACGAACAAAACTATAATTTTTTTTACACAAATTATGTAATTGGAAAACAATGTGTAATCAATTCCTTTGTGGATTATATGAAAGCGTTTGTGTTTAAACGCACTTCAATTCAATGTTACCTACATACTTTAATTTTTAATCGTTAAGAGGGTTACTTAACGTAGCCTTTATGTATCGTTTGTAAATATAATTGCCGCTGTTCTTATTTCAAATAAAAATACTTAGAGGCTTCTTCCAAAAATCAATTTCCAAAAGTGTGTATTTAATCGGTTGAGGTTATATACAGTACTGTGCAAAACATTTGCAAACTGTCACCGCCTTTCAAAAAAAAAAACGAACATTCGTATGTATAAACGCTGTTCCAATGAAATTATTTTTATTGCTTTAGACTTTTGTATGTGTCACCTTACTGTTCATAATCTTAAAGCACTGATCCACAGGCAAATTCTACAAATGCACTGCTTTTACAAAAATAATAATGATTTCAGCTGTGCAAAACATTTGCAACTAATGGCCATTTCTCTTTTCGTCTCATTTTGATAACGGTTTATTTGATTTATTTTGAGGTTGGTAAGTTTATAGGTGTAGCTTGATTTGTTTAGTTAGTTTTTGCCGGGACTTTGGCCAAAAAAAAATGGTTTTTTTAAATAAATTCTTTTTAAATTGAAAAAAAAGATTTTGTTTTAAAAATGGCGGGAAATAAATATTCATCAGATGTAAAATCCAGAATTTTGAGTGATTTCAAAGGAGTAACATCACAAAAAGAAATTTCAAAGAAATATTCCATTCACGAATCAACTATTTGTAGAATCATCAAAAGTGGAAAGGTGTTATGCCATCATAGAGGAGGAAGGTCTCGAAGCACCTCAGCAAAAGATGATTGAAAAATAACAAATTTCTTCTGAAGAAACCCCACGATATCATCCAGGAAAGCAAAGATTGAACTTAGGTTACCATCAACTATCAGACGCCGCGCACTGCAGGCCGGATTGCGTGGTTTTCAGATAGCAAAAGAGCCATTTATTAAAAAAAAAAGTGAAAGCTCGTTTGGCTTTTGCAAAAACTCATCTCAATTGGAATGGGAAACGGTCTTGTTTTCTGATGAATCAAAGTTCAATATGAACGGATCAGGTGGAAAACAACATGTCAGGAGGCCAAGAGGTGAGAGAATAAATCAAAAAGTGGAATGACATTCCAAAAACGGTTATTAATGACTTTATAACTTCGATACCCAGAAGATATACAGCCGTTATAAAAACTAAAGGGTACGCAATTAAATATTAACATTTCCTTGTCTTGAAGAAAGAAAACAGTTTGAAATTTAGATGTGAGGTCTAAGTTGCAAATGTTTTGCACAGCAATTTTACCACAAAGTATTTAGTGATTAATTTTTTGTTTAAGTGAAGAGTGTTAATTATTTTTCCAACAATTATAACGTAATATCAAAAAAGGTTGGAAAACTAAAGAAAGAATTTGCCTGTTTGATTTTCTAAACTATTTTTTTTTTTTAATGAAAAATGTTGGAGGTTCTAGTTGCAAATGTTTTGCACAGTACTGTATGTGTATAATATCAATTTGTTGATAGCTTTTTTGACTTTTTTTTTCTTTTTAACTTTCCTTTTAACATAGAGCTAGTTATCCTCAAAACGACTATCAATTTATATTACGATCGGTTTTGTTTTACGCAATAAGTGCGTATTCGATATACGTAATTCGGTTTTTCTTTGGAAGCAGCTGCTGTTACTAACGATCACAATTGAAATGGCGTAATATTGTCATATTACTCATTGTTTATTACAAGTATATATTTTTTTTTTAAACTTATAATTAAATATTAAATGATAAAATATTTTGTTGGCACTTCGGGGGCCTAACTATATACATTGTGTGTTTTGAGAAATTAAAGAATAAACTAAAATATTATTGTTGTGAGATAAAAATTCAATGAAAAATTAATAAATCCTTGGTGTTCAGGCCCGGTTGTCTGTTTGATGGGCTATAAGCCGCGGTGGTAAGCTGACTCCGTGTCAGCGTGAAATTGAAAATTATTACAAGTATAATCCTACCCTGTTTTTATCTTGTTTAATAATTGTCTGTAGATTTATTTCACTTTTTTTCTAATTTTTTTCTTTTGTATTCAGTTGCAAGGAATAAACTTGATTTTTGCAAAACATAAATGATTTCTTACCTGGACTTGCTGACTGGATAAGGATCATCCATAGCATAACGTGCTTTCTCCAAAATGCTATAAACTTTTGGTTTAGATGCTTTATCAAATGACGGGGGTGGTGGAGGGCTCCTAAAAAAATCAATTAAATCTATTATCACATGGCTTTAAAGAGTACTTTGAATAAAATAAAATTTGATCTAAGCACACTTAAGTATAGATGAAATCTGTATTACGATTCATGGACTTAAGAACAACAAAAAGGAAAGACCTCAGAAGATAAGAGCATAATCATATCTAAGGAAATTAAAGCCAAGCTCACAAACAGGAAAACTAAATGAATTGTGGAAACAGCAAAGGGATCGCTTAAATGTTAACATTGTTTTGGAGGGTATATACAGTGGTGGACAAGAATTTAGCACACTTGTTAAAGAAAATAAAAACCATTTAATTTTCAATTTGTTTTCTTATTATGAAATTAGTAATATTTTATTTAAATTACATATACATAGCACTATGTTTTCATAGTACTTCATCGAATATGTTTAACATCTGCAAGAAGAAAAAAGTATGGAATGTAGAAACATCAATTTTTCGCCTGGACACGAATTTAGCACATTCAACAGTTTCTTAATAAAATTTTACTTACCGTTATCAATTCTAAGTTTTTCTTAGTATTTGGTAGGGAACTCTTTATTTTGCAGTACAGAAGCAATTCTTCTTGCCAAACTTTCAACCAAAGCCTCACATCGTGACTTTGGAATTGCATACCAAGCATTTTGAATCTCCTCCCACAATTGTGTTAAATTGGTTGGTTTTTTTTGCTCAATGTGATGTTCAACATCATTCCACAAATTCTCGATCGGGTTAAGATCGGGTGATTGTGCTGGCCACTTCAAAACATCGATTTTATTCACCTCTAAGGCACACTTCACTAACTTTGAAGTGTGTTTACGGTCGTTTTCGTGCATGAAGCGCCATAATAACGGCAAATTGTCTTCTGCGTAGGGTATCATATGATCCAACAGGATATCTCTGTACACGTTCTGGTCCATTTTGGTGTCAATTTTTACAATGGGGCCAACGCCGTGCCATGAAAAAGCAGCCCAAACCACAACGTTGCCTCCACCGTGTTTCACCGTCTTAATGGTGTACCTTGGATCATATTCCCTGTTTTTTGGACGCCATACATATTTTTTCCCATCCGATCCGAACCGGCAGAATTTGGATTCATCGCTCCAGAACAAGTTTTTCCAAAAACTAATTGGTTTGTCTAGGTGAGCTTTGGCAAACTGTAACCTAGATTTCAGATTTTTTTTTGAAACAAGCGGTTTTCTCTGAGCAACGCACCCACGTAGATTGTTTTCATTTAATCGGCGTCTTATGGTCCTTGAGGAAACATTTACTCCATAGTTCGTTGAAAGTTCGCTTCGAATGGCACTGGAGGTCTTAAACGGATCCTTGGTCGATAACCTTTAAAGAATCCTATCTTCATTTGTAGTTGTCTTTCTGGCCCGGGGGTTTTGTTTAACGTTTTCAATCACTCCAAACTTTTTGAAATGACGAAGGGCATTATAAACCAGCTTCCTGGAGCATTCTAACAACTTGGAAATGTCTGTTACCGTCCGCCCTTTTGACTTCATTTTCAAGATCAGACTTCTTTTTTTCCTTTGAGCACCATTTTCTTTTTGCCTCGACTAATTAATTTTTTTTTATTTTTTTTAAATATAGATCATTAGGAATATTTAATTACCTCAAAAATTATTAATTTCTTTTTAAAAAAACATAAAAATTAAAAATACACTCTTTGATTGCAAAACGGGCTAAATTTATGTCCAGCTGAAAACAACGCAAATCACAAACAATCTTCATTTTTCGCAAAAGGTGTTTTACTTTTCAATCATTTACACATTTTTATTACCATATAAGGTAATCATAGTAACAACATAAAAATAAACCGTTACTTGCAAGTAATAAAGAATTGAAAGTAGAAAAATACTTGTACTCTTTTCAATGTGCTAAATTCGTGTCCACCACTGTAAGTGACGCCAGCAAAGCTTAAGAAGCAGATTTCCACCCTGGATCCTCCTGCTTTAATCATATTGATACCCTTAACCAAATTCCAATGTATTGTGAACCCATGTTTCTGCTCAATATTTGAAAGAATAAAACTCTTAGTTTTAATAATGAGCTAGATCTGTTCCGCTCGAATGTAAAAAATAAAATTTAACTGCGAAACAAATAAATTAAAGCAAGGCGCGAGCGTAAAAACAGTGGAGGAGGAATCGATGAGAACCGTACAAAATGGCGAGTAGGAGTATGCCAGGAAAGGGAATACATATACACTCAGTAGTATATATATATATAAATGAGTATAAATTTGTATTCTATTTGAATTTACCTGCTGCCACCGTGATAGGGTGCTCCATAGGACCTAGAAACCGGATGCTTGTAGGGCTTCTCTTTGCCAATATCCATGACACGCATTTGTTCTTGGCGTATTTCATCGTTACTATCGGGAACAAGGAATTTCCTTATCTCCGCCAGAGCATATGCCAATCGTGCATACGCTTCGGATGGTGGTGCCACCGTTGAAATCTCCACATGGAGATCCCTGCTCAAGTGATTGTATTTCGGATCCCCTGACGAACGAAGCTCTTCCTCTTTATCATGGTCACGCATCGAGTTTCTTCCCAAAATTATCATTTTGCATTGTGTGTGTTCTTGAAGTTGCCGCAGGGTGTTACCTTTCGGCCCTAGTATTTTACCAACAAAGTTGAACTGAAAGAAGTAGATTTGTATTACATATTTTGTTGGTTTTGTTTAAATATAAATGTAATAACCTTTGGATAGTCCCGAATGGGAAAGATAACCTTCTGTGATATGCGAATAGGTTTTTCGCTATAAACATTAGCGAAAGTTTCTGCCCGAGGTATTCTTGAGCTGACGAGCACCTTTTCAATTTCTGCAAAAAAAAAAAAAAAAAAAACATATTAAATATTTGATTTAGTACAAACATTGCTGGGTGGGGCATTTAATAGTTTTCTGTTTTCTATTTGAACACTTACCTGTATCCAAAAGTTTCTTGCAAATTGGATATTTCTTATCCACAGATTTCTTCTCTGATAGACAATCCTGCAAATATTCATTAGTCTTTTCATTTAGAGGAATTACATCCGATTGCTGATGATGGCTGCTGCTACCCTCTTCTTCGCGATGTTTTCTTTTGTATTCTGTTTCATCATTATATTCATTTCTATCGTATGATCTAGGCATTTTTCTTTTATTTTATATTTTGTACACTTTTAATTGAAACAATTCAATTTGAGGAATATAAATTTAAAAAATGAAAGTTTAGTCCGTCGCCGTTCACAAAAGAAAATCAATTTTCAATTAACCATCAAGCAAAGGAAAAGCAAGTAAAATGGTGTTTTTTTTTCGAAATGCCGAGCAGACTGGAAGGAAATGTCAAGTGTGTGTCGGCAGTGTAGTTTTCCATGGAAATTGATAGAGCCACGTCTACATCAGGCGCGTTTACATGAAACGATATGGAGTCATAAGTGTTTAATCCCCATAACTGTATTGAATCGTGTGAGGATTTCAATAAAATGATGATTACATTTTCTGGATGGTTTGAAAATGGGATTAAATTTAGCTTTTTGCTTTGCAAATCGCGTTAAAAACAATGCTTTAATTAAAATTTACTTATGATTGAAAAAGTTGTCATCGATTCCATAACTTGTTAATTCATTATCAGTTATTTAAACTAGTCAATTTTAAAATCATATACCTTTGTCTTTCTTTATGAAAGGAGCTGGAATATATATTTATTTTTGCAAAATAACTCCATGTTTTTTTTGGTTAAAAATTAGTTTATCATCATTATCAACTAATCATAAGCATCAAAAAACCAAATTGTAAGTTATAATAATTAATTTAATGAATTATTGAATAGTTATTAAAATTATTCTAGATAATAAAATTGAAATAAATATTTTTGGATTCCAGTAAAATTGTCTTTTTTTACAAAATCAAGTGGACAAAATTAAGTTGATAATTTCTAGATCACCAAATATTTGATTTCAAACTTCGCCAACTTTAAAACGCAGTTGTGTAAAATTGGTCTTCTCTTATGTAAAGAAGGTTGCATCACTAGAAACTAGACAATCCCCAGATAACAATACTGAAATGTCAGCCTTCCACGATTCCAAAGTCTCTAGTTTTTTGACAAACAAAATCTTTTTAAAGCAAAGAAAAAACAGATGGAATTGTTCAATTATATTTTTTTCCCATAAGAGGGCATAGCTAAATGGATACCATAATTCCAAGGTTTACATCTAGTTTGCACACTGAATTCTTTTTTCAATAACATTTCACTTAAAAAAAAAATTCTTAAGATAAAAAATGTACAACTAAATTAACCCATATCTCAGGAATCAAAGAATTCAAGGAATTAATATATCACTAGCGTAAAATAATTGTAACTTCCTCAAGAGCAACAATTTAAAAGCACACATTAACTTTACCATTGTATATATGTATATTTCCTATAGTACTCCTATGGAACGAAAATTTTTATTTCATCGCCAAGCCGTAAATGGCGCTGCGTGTATCAAAAAAGCTTGGTGTAGAGTTAAGAATGAGGAGAAAAAGACTGTGTAGAAAGAATGAGAGGAGTATATTTGTTTAAGTTACATAAACATATGTCTGAGGAGTTAGCTAAAATACAAATGTCAAACCAAGGAGGAATAATATTTGTTTACTTTTTTTTTGCTTCACGTGGCAATGCAGAGGAGATATGTGTATACACACATATGTTTGTAGCTATGTATACTTTAACGTTGTAGGTATTTTGAATTTAAAAATTGTCGTTTGATTTTAAATTTTCAATTTTCAATTTTTGTGCAAATGAAATGTTGCCAAATTTGGCATATACAAATACATATGTTTGTAGCTATGTATACTTTAACGCTGGTTGTAGGTATTTTGAATTTAATAATTCTCGTTTGATTCTAAATTTTCAATTTTTGTGAAAAATGAAATGTTGCCATATTTGGCATATGATGCATTGAAGATTTTAAATATATTCAATTATTTTGTTGTTGTTATTATTGCGTATTATTTGTTATTTGTACGTATCAAGTACAAACACAATAAAAATTGCATACATTTAAAGGTATTCAAAACTAGGTCGCTTTTTGCTTTTTTAACGGCTTAACAGGGTGTACTGCATTGAATTTTTAATTTTCATATAAAAACATGTAAATAAATAAATGCAATATAGTATAAAACTACGTTGAAAAATTAACCTTACAAGTACAAGTGTCAGTGCCTAAATTGGAAAGGTATAAGCTTAATATTGTTGTGGCTGCTCCTGGAAGAGAAAAGTGTGGTTAGACAAAACTAAATAAATGTATATATCCCATTCCTCGTCTTTCAAACGATACGTCTGTTTTGTGTGGTTTTATACTCCGTAGGTCTTCGTTAGATCGTCCCAGGTCGTAAGGTCCTAACCTGTTAAATAAACTTAAGGCAATAAATGTAAAGAAGGAAACAAAAAAATTCAACTTAGCTCTGGCCTCGGGGATTCCTTCCACTCCCAGGTTGGAGTTATGGGCGTTTAGGCTTCTTCCTCTTCCTTCCTTAGTGTTGGTGTCCTTGATGTTTATCTCCGCAATCGTGCTCGTTGTTGTCCTTTTGTTTTTTTGTTTATTTAAATTAAAATAATTACCCGGAGGCACTTGCGCACGGAACAAAAATAGAAATAAAATAAACAAAATTGCAATTTGACGTCTGTCATTGTGGGTTGACAACTTAGCGAGGGTCCAAACCCAAACTAGGATAGCTAATACTAACTGATAGAGGGAGTAACTCGCTCTATCTGAATACACAACCGACGTCGGTAAATAGGAATCGGGTGTATATAAAAGTAAAAGCCGTTGAACCCAACAGCTGAGGGTTTTCAAATTACATAGGATGGGTATGAATATTATATCGGATGAGGTGATGGTGATGGATTAAGTATAGGATGAGGCGATGTACACTCGGTCCGTACAGTAGTGCCTCGGATGACTGTCGCCAATCTTTTAGTAATAGTGGGTGGCAATCAGTTCGGAGGCATCGCCGAGTAAAGACGGCCGAGTGAACAATCAAAGAAAAAGTGAAGTCGAGTCAACGTAGAATAATTTAAAAGAAAAGGAAGTCGGGTTAAAATAAAGTAATTAATAAATAAAAAAAGAAATTAGATTCAAAGTTAATTTTGTTAAACATTCTTGTCAGACTTTGTTAGTGAGGTGTAAATTGCGCGGGTGAGTTTGCTTAAGAATGGTTGGAGAAAAAGTGGTAACAAAGTGTTTTTTTTCATACGAAAAAAAGGTGGATTAGCGAACAGAAGCGAGGAAAGAAATTTATGACCGCAGGACATACCCGGCAAGCAGTTTGAAGGAATTCCCTATACGGAAGAAAAAAAAAAGCCTGTGAAAGTACCCGGGCTACCAAGTAACAAATATTTATTCAATAGTTCTGTGAAAAATCCGCCCGCGCAGTGAAACAAAAAAAGATAAGAATTATCCAAAAGATCCAGAGGATCCTATCTGGACCTCGAGCTTAACAGCGCACAGGACGCCGCTTATATACGTATACACATACCTACTACGCTGACTACGATACCTACATTGCCAGGATTTATCGCCTAAATCTACTTTTTTGCCTTTTTTTTGTTTTAAATTATTATTTCATTTCTTTTCTATTATTTATTTCTTATATATATAGTTATTTATTTAAAATTTTTCTTACCTTTTTGATTTTTTATTACATACATTTATTTAATTTTAGTTCGTTACATATCGTTATTATCTATTCCTTATATATTTAAATTTTTCTTTACATTCCGTTTTTTTTCATGATTTTTCATTTACTTAATTTTTCTTGCTACTTTCTCTTTTCATATTATATTTTTTTTTGTTCATATTTTTTTCGTTACTCTTCGTTTTTTGTTAATTTATAATCATTTGCGTTAGTCTTTTTTTTGTTATTTCTGATTTTTACTGTGATAGGGAAACTTCCGCGATTTTGGGTTTTTTGTCTTTGGTTCATTACGATTAGGGAAGAAGTCGCCGACGTCGCCAGTGCGAAGAGGGGTTCCTCTTACGTCCCTCGCGACGCAATATTTTGCATCCCCCTTCTTATTCCACCCACATCGAGCTCCTTGTAGGTAGGGAATTAGGGTCCGATTAGGAACTGCTAAACAATTATAAAACCATTGAGATAAGGGACGCTGGAGAAGCTAAGACTCGCCGCGTGGCTCCGGCGATTAAAGCTCCCATTGTTATTGTTCTTTCGTTGTGTTGAACCGTCGAAGAAATTTCCCTAGTAGTCTTATTCTTTCTTAACGTTCATATGTAATTTAGTGTTAAATTTCAATGAATAAAATAGTTAAGATATGTTTGTAAAAGCGATGATATGAACTCAGGTGTGTTTTTTCTTTTTTTTTGGTTGTGATTTAAATTTAAAGATGGAATAGTGAAGATATTTCAGGGGGTGCGGTATGGGATAACGAATTTCAGGTTTGGCGGAAATGTAATTCCACGGCAGTGACCTTTCCTGGTTCCGCTTTTGGGGAATCCGAAAGACAGGCCGAATGGATTCCAGGAAGGGTGGGTAAAGGCCAGGCCGTGACGTCATCTGCGGCCGCCGAGAAAAGTGGATGAAGTGGTGGTAGTGCACACCTATGTAATTCAGTACATCGAAGTATCCGGCATGATTTATGTTTTTTTGTAAAGAGTTGAGTTCCGGTTACGGTAGCAAGACCCCCCCAACATCCGACGAGCTCAGCTGTGCACCGCAAGCATGCCGCAGCTACCGTAACGGACATTCCTACCCCTGTCCTATCCCTATCCTAGTTCCCATCCTAGATTTACCTCCTTCGATCGAAACTATCCTACCCCTACCTATATCTTTTACTCTTTCCTCTTTCTTCCACCCTACCGCATTATGAAATGACACCCAATGTTGTTAAAGGGTGTCCTACCTCGTTGCAAAATGGCCCCAAGGGTGTTTCATTTCAAAGGGTTCTTTCTTCCTTTTCCTCCTTCTTCCTCTACCCTGCCTCATTATAAAAATGGCGCCCGAAACGTGTTGCCCTAGTTATTCCTTAGTGTACTTGTTGTTTTCGTGTCAACTTGAGAACAGCTCGTATGTCTTAAGCGGGAGAGCTCATTAGCATGCCCTCTTAAATGCGACGAGATGGTTCCACGTTGATCACGACCACAATTAATACATTTTTTTTGTGCCGTCCTGATTATTTTCGCACTCTGGTTCAGGATAGTGGATGACTTCAAGTTTATGGTTTATAAACGAAAAACTGAAATGCGCCAATGTCTTTGAGCTTGAGTACGAAAATAATATTTATGTGTCCTGTTTCGGTAGGAGTCGTGGCTGGGATAGAAACAAGTCGTAAGTCTTGAAGCGGATAGCTTGTTAGCAGGCCACATCAATCGCGACGACGCGTTTACTGTCCGGGCGGCGACACCTACTGGAAATTGTGTAGTCGTTTTGTCAAAATTGTTCTTATGTTGATTCACTTTTCTCGAATAATAATAATAATAATAATAAGCATAATCATAATCATAGTAATAACAATAATAATAATAATAATAATAAGCATAATCATAATCATAGTAATAACAATAGTAATAATAATAACAAAAAATAATAATAATAACCAGGTGAATGCCGTGGAACAAGACCCCAAACCAAAATTAGCAACCAGAAACACCCCCGTATACAAATTAATGAAGAAAAAGTCAGTAAAAATTTGATTTCAGATTGTTTATTAGTCCATTCAAAACAAAAAGTTTATTCGTAATTTATAGTAGTAAAATTTAATATTTTTGTTACAAAAAATAGTATTTTTGATACAAAAAAATATATATACATATATAAACAAAACAAAATAAATACAAGCAGAGATTGAGAAAATTAGATAATACCACTGATTGATAGTGTGATTTTTGGGAAGAATATACTTGGTCCATTATCATAGTCCATCACCATTGTCCAAGTCAATATTCTGATCCATCCTTTGTAAATTAATGAGCAGGTACTTTTTAAAAGAAGAAGAAGAGGAGAAGGCAAGGTCATTAAGAACCAAAATCGGAGATAGAGAAGTTACACGGTCCTTGTTAAAAGATAGCAAAATCCTAAGAGAAAATATGCCAGTCACACATTCACCATCAAAGTTGACCGAGAAGGTTCCACCAGAATCGGTTTCTACAAATCCCGAACAGGTACATGCAGAGAGTGCACAAGAAGGTACAGGTACGGACCAATCTGCAAGTGGTAGTTCGGCGGGAAGTCGACTTTCTTCAGTTGACACTCCTCCATATAGCAATGTGAGTCTTCCTGCACAAACTGGTGCAGGGAAATTAAGCAAAAGCCCACTCCGGGATATTTTGGAGATAATCGGGGTGCAAACCTTACCGCAAACCGATCAGGTTATGGTTGAGTCAAGTGTGGGGATAGGAAGAAACCAGCATACAGCTGGAGCGTCCGCGATTACTCCAGAAATCAAGTCTGCTATTAATGAAGCTGTAGCCGAGTCGGTGAAAAACGAAATCCAGAAGGGACTGGCAGAGTTCTTCAAGGAACTAAACATTCCGCGGCAAGCCGACCAGCCAGCTGAAAATAGAACTCCGCCTGTGGTTCAACCTACACCTCGTCCTCAACCTAACCCAATGTTTAGCCATCCACCACCACCGATCCAAGAGCAACCTCCCAGGTTCGATCCTCGAGCAAGGTCCTTTGTTCCAATGGAAAACCACAGTTTCGGAGCAAGGATGGCTGATAGCCAACCGGGAAGTTCTTTTTGGGGGGGGCCGATGCCTTTTCAAGCATACGCTCCACCGAATTGGTATTCCCCAAATAACCTTTCAACAGGGTCCAATCGGCAGACGGTACGGATCGACAAATGGGGCATAGTTTTTGATGGGAAGTCAGAATCTTTGACGGTCGAAGATTTCATTGGCCGAGTAGAGTTTCTGCAGTCGAGCCATAATTGCGCTTGGTCAGAAATTTTGCGAGACTTCCATCTTTTCTTAGCCCGTGATGCGAAGCAATGGTATTGGCAATACCAGATGGAAAACTCATCCCGCCGTCCCGATTGGCCTATGTTGAAAGAAGCATTAAGGCGACAATTCCGAAATCCTAAAACTGATTGGGACATACAAAGAGAAATGGGAGCAAGGCAGCAAGGTTTGAAGGAATCAAGTGATGACTTCTTTGCAGCCATCAACAAATTGCGATACCAACTTAGTACTCCCGTGAAGGAATCTGAACTTGTCAGGGTTGTTAAAGGCAATTTAAGTGAACGGATTAGGAATCTTGTGTATCCTCAAGCCATTGAAACGATGGATCAACTGAGATTAGCCTGTAAAGAGGTTGAATACGTAATCTTCAAAGAGGATAGAGAGGGAAAAAGGTTCACTAGACCACAGGTTCGGTTCGCCAACGAGCTGGAAGCTGATCTATCTCATGAAGATTACATAGAAGCGGTGCATTACCAGGGTTCGCGTGCCAATCCAAATCGAGGACACGATATGGCAAAGACGTGGGTATGCTGGAATTGTAAAGTCCGAGGCCATTCATATGTGGATTGCCCTTCTTCAACTTGGCACGTATTTTGTTTTAAGTGTGGCCTAGAGGGAGTAATAACTCCGAAGTGTCCAAATTGTAGACCGGAAAACTTCAAGCAGAACGCGAGCGTTCCGGGGGACACGCGTTCGTCCGAAATAACCCCGGCGAAGACCAAAAGTCAGTAGAATCGAAGGTAGCAAATAAATCTCAAATCCAAATACTAGCTCGCGATAAGTCAAATTCACAGGAAAACAAAAACATAATTACAAAAGAAATCACTAAGAAAATAAAGCCTTTACACATCAGGATAAAAGAATATAGAGAAGCTAGAGATAGAATTTTTGGTACGAAAGTAGGAGGACCATCAAAAAGGATTGCAAAAGCTAGAGAACGATACAAATATAGAAAACTACTTAGAAAAAACATTGCGTCAACTATAGTAGATACCAATTCCGATCCTCGGCCTTATGCCAAGGTGATCATTGCTGGGAAGGAACTGCTGGGTCTGCTCGATAGCGGAGCCAGCGTGAGCATATTGGGTAAGGGCTGCATGCAATTAGTAGAAGATTTGTGTTTGATAGTTCAACCATATAAATCCGGCGTTAGAACAGCCGATGGTAAGAACCAGGATATAGTCGGTAAAGTTCAGACTAAAATTATATATAAAAATCAAGAACATCCAATAACTTTATTCTTAGTTCCCAACCTCGATCAAGAGTTGTATCTAGGTATAGATTTTTGGAAGACGTTTCAGATCGCTCCAAACTTAGTAAGTTCATTATCGGTAACGTTAGAAGAAGCCGATTTGAAAAACGCGCATGACTTAACGTTTGACCAGCGATCCGCGTTGGAGGCGGTTAAGTTAAAGTTCTTAGACTTTGATAGACATGGCCTAGGAAAAACTTCGCTGGCAGAGCACAGTATAGATACAGGTGATTCTGTTCCAATTAAACAGAGACATTACCCTGTCTCTCCGGCGGTGCAAGTCAACCTATATGAAGAAGTAGACCGGATGTTGAAGCTCGGCGTCATCGAGGAGAGTGAGAGTCCTTGGTGTTCCCCAGTTGTCCTTATCAAGAAACCAGGTCCGAACAATACCGTGAAGTATCGTTTCTGCCTGGATTCTCGTAGGGTCAATGCAGTCACCAAAAAGGACGCTTATCCTCTACCTCACATTGACGGACTTCTCAGCCGGCTATCTGACACCTTCTACATTAGTAGTGTAGATTTAAAAGAGGCTTTCTGGCAAATACCGCTGGAGGGGGAGAGTAGGGAGAAGACTGCTTTCGTAGTGCCCGGGAGACCCTTGTACCAGTTTACGGTCATGCCTTTTGGTTTGTGTAACGCAGCCCAAAGGTTGTGTCGTTTAATGGACAAGGTGATCCCAGGACGACTGCGGGAGCGAGTCTTCGTATACCTAGATGACCTGCTGGTAGTCTCTCCAGATTTCGATACTCACATCGCCCTGCTGGAGGAAGTAGCTGATTGCCTGAGGAAGGCAAATCTAACAATAAACGTTAAAAAGTCAAAGTTTTGTTTTAAACAATTAAAATATCTAGGATATATAGTTGGAGAGGGAAAGTTAATGACCGACCCAGAAAAAATAGAAGCTGTTGTCAATTTTCCAATACCTAAAAACCCAAGACAAGTCAGGCGACTGCTCGGTCTAGCAGGGTGGTATAGGAGGTTTATCAAGAACTTTTCCAGCCTGACAGCACCTCTTACGGATACGCTGAAGAATAAAAACTCAAAATTTGTAATGACCGATGAAGCTAAAGCCGCTTTCGAAGAACTAAAAAGAGCTTTAACAGCTTCCCCGATCTTAGTTCGTCCGATATTCTCTAAAAGGTTCTACATTCAATGCGACGCGTCTGATACGGGAATCGGTGCGGTCCTATTTCAGAAACATGACGATGACCAAGAGCTACCGATCTCATACTTTTCGCAGAAACTTAATTCCACTCAGCGAAACTATAGCGTCACCGAGAGGGAATGTATGGCAGCGGTTATGGCCATAAAAAAGTTTCGGCCCTACGTGGAAGGCATGGAATTCACCGTCATAACCGATCATTCGAGTCTTAAATGGCTTATGTCCATGAAAGACTTAAGTGGTCGGCTAGCGCGGTGGAGCCTGGAGTTACAATCCTATGCCTTCGACATAGAGCATCGAAAAGGGTCACTCAATGTCGTGCCAGACACACTCTCTCGTGCACATGCGGATGCTTTGGAACTAGATCTAATTGCACCTCTCATCGATTTAGACTCTGAAGAATTCAAATCAAAAGAGTATACGGATCTGTTAGAAACCTGTCGGAAGCACCCTGAATCACTTCCAGACTTAAAAATAGAAGACAACTTCGTGTACAAGAGAACGATTCCTCAAACATTAGAGATACCTCCATCCGAACACTCCTGGTGTTTGTGGATACCATCCACCCTAACAGAAGATCTCATCAAGAAGGCCCATGATCCACCAAATTCCGCTCATGGTGGAATAGCAAAAACTTTAAGTCGCATAAGACAACATTTTTATTGGCCAAATATGTCTGTTCAGGTTCGCCAGTATGTTGCTAACTGTGATGTTTGTAAAATGTCCAAGTCGTCAAACCAAGTGTCCCGACCACCTATCTGTACCAGCTATTTGTCAGAACGTCCTTTTCAAAAACTATATGTTGATTTTATAGGTCCGTATCCCCGATCCAAAAATGGTAACACCTGTGTCTTTGTTGTCCTTGATCATATGTCAAAATTTGTATTTCTTAAAGCCCTACGAGCAGCGAAAACGGAAAGCATAATAAAATATTTAAAGGAAGACATTTTTAATACTTTCGGAGTTCCGCAAGTCCTTCATTCAGACAATGGAAAGCAATTCGTTTCCAAGGAATTTCAGAACTTCTTAAAGCACTTCGGTGTACGGCACTTCAGGACAGCCAACTATGCGCCCCAATCAAATGCGTCAGAACGAGTCAATAGGACTTTACTGGCAGCCATTAGGCCATATCTTAAAGAAGACCAACGTGACTGGGATGCCCACCTACATGAAATAGCAGCGGCTTTGCGTAGCTCAGTTCATACTTCTATAGGCGTTTCACCTTATTTTGCGTTGTTCGGAGTCAATATGTTGACCCATGGCAGCGGTTACGACTTAGCACGAAGACTTAACGTCCTTGAAGATAGTGAGATCGCAACTCTCCCTAGGCATAACCGGTTGCAACTTCTTCGGACCAAACTCAAAGAATCGATCCAAGAAGCAAACGAAAAGAGTGCAAAAGTATACAACACCCGTACTCGAAAAATTCGGTTTTTGCCCGGACAAGAGGTCTTTAAACGAAATTTTATTTTGAGTGACGCATCGAAAAGGTTATCCGCGAAGTTGTGTCCTAAATACATTAAATGCAGAATAGTCAAAACAGTGGGTAAGAACATGTACGAATTGGAAAACGTAGCGGGGAAGGCAATTGGAATCTTCCATGCCAAAGATTTGAAACAATAGTGAAAATTAATCTGAAACTGTGATACACACAAACTCTTTGATTTCCAGTGCGAGTCGTCTCTTAAAGGAAATCATAGGCAATTGCATTTAGCACCACCAATTTTGAGGTTGTTGGTTGCAGCAAATTAAAGAGACATCGCATTTCATATGCGCTCTCTCTGCAATCCTATTAAAAAATTACCTAGTCATACCTGTGATACATGAAACCTAAAGACTGAACTAGGAATCCATAAGCAACCTGTGATATTTTGTATAACATACATCTCTTACTTATTGGAATATAATGCTAAGCCCATCTGTGATATCTTTTCGAGACTGATTTTTTTGTTTGTGTGTACGTTTTCATTATTTATTCCAAATCCTCCCATCAAACTGTGATATAGAATAGGTTAAAACAAGTAACGTCTCATATTCGTGTTATTTATTAAAATTTGTTAATTTATTCAAAAATAACCATCCCTACGAAACTATTTTTGTATCACTTGTGCTAATTTTCATCACTTCACTAAGGCCAAAAGAAAAAATGTATTACCCAATTGCGAACGTAACAAGCTTACCTATTCTACGAGAAAGAAAGAAAAAGATCATTGACCTTCACAACAACACCGAATGATTTTATCAACAACAGCTGATTGAAAGCTTCCTGCTTTTGCCTTTTATTTACTTTAAGCTGCGAATTTACTACATAAAGAGAAAGTAATACGCCTTAAAACCAAAAACTAATGTTAATACACCTTCATGTAATACCTTATCCTAAATCTTAACCTTATGTACCTCACCTCCATATTAATCCTTACTTTGTGTTGATTTGTCTTGCATATGCCCGGCTTTTGGGCGTGAGTTTTTCCCCACGTTGAAATCTAGAAGTTCAGCAGCCTTCACCGTCTCTGTTGTATCCGAGAGACCTGCCAGATCCGGAGTTTTGTTGTGGCTGCTCCTGGAAGAGAAAAGTGTGGTTAGACAAAACTAAATAAATGTATATATCCCATTCCTCGTCTTTCAAACGATACGTCTGTTTTGTGTGGTTTTATACTCCGTAGGTCTTCGTTAGATCGTCCCAGGTCGTAAGGTCCTAACCTGTTAAATAAACTTAAGGCAATAAATGTAAAGAAGGAAACAAAAAAATTCAACTTAGCTCTGGCCTCGGGGATTCCTTCCACTCCCAGGTTGGAGTTATGGGCGTTTAGGCTTCTTCCTCTTCCTTCCTTAGTGTTGGTGTCCTTGATGTTTATTTCCGCAATCGTGCTCGTTGTTGTCCTTTTGTTTTTTTGTTTATTTAAATTAAAATAATTACCCGGAGGCACTTGCGCACGGAACAAAAATAGAAATAAAATAAACAAAATTGCAATTTGACGTCTGTCATTGTGGGTTGACAACTTAGCGAGGGTCCAAACCCAAACTAGGATAGCTAATACTAACTGATAGAGGGAGTAACTCGCTCTATCTGAATACACAACCGACGTCGGTAAATAGGAATCGGGTGTATATAAAAGTAAAAGCCGTTGAACCCAACAGCTGAGGGTTTTCAAATTACATAGGATGGGTATGAATATTATATCGGATGAGGTGATGGTGATGGATTAAGTATAGGATGAGGCGATGTACACTCGGTCCGTACAGTAGTGCCTCGGATGACTGTCGCCAATCTTTTAGTAATAGTGGGTGGCAATCAGTTCGGAGGCATCGCCGAGTAAAGACGGCCGAGTGAACAATCAAAGAAAAAGTGAAGTCGAGTCAACGTAGAATAATTTAAAAGAAAAGGAAGTCGGGTTAAAATAAAGTAATTAATAAATAAAAAAAGAAATTAGATTCAAAGTTAATTTTGTTAAACATTCTTGTCAGACTTTGTTAGTGAGGTGTAAATTGCGCGGGTGAGTTTGCTTAAGAATGGTTGGAGAAAAAGTGGTAACAAAGTGTTTTTTTTCATACGAAAAAAAGGTGGATTAGCGAACAGAAGCGAGGAAAGAAATTTATGACCGCAGGACATACCCGGCAAGCAGTTTGAAGGAATTCCCTATACGGAAGAAAAAAAAAAGCCTGTGAAAGTACCCGGGCTACCAAGTAACAAATATTTATTCAATAGTTCTGTGAAAAATCCGCCCGCGCAGTGAAACAAAAAAAGATAAGAATTATCCAAAAGATCCAGAGGATCCTATCTGGACCTCGAGCTTAACAGCGCACAGGACGCCGCTTATATACGTATACACATACCTACTACGCTGACTACGATACCTACATTGCCAGGATTTATCGCCTAAATCTACTTTTTTGCCTTTTTTTTGTTTTAAATTATTATTTCATTTCTTTTCTATTATTTATTTCTTATATATATAGTTATTTATTTAAAATTTTTCTTACCTTTTTGATTTTTTATTACATACATTTATTTAATTTTAGTTCGTTACATATCGTTATTATCTATTCCTTATATATTTAAATTTTTCTTTACATTCCGTTTTTTTTCATGATTTTTCATTTACTTAATTTTTCTTGCTACTTTCTCTTTTCATATTATATTTTTTTTTGTTCATATTTTTTTCGTTACTCTTCGTTTTTTGTTAATTTATAATCATTTGCGTTAGTCTTTTTTTTGTTATTTCTGATTTTTACTGTGATAGGGAAACTTCCGCGATTTTGGGTTTTTTGTCTTTGGTTCATTACGATTAGGGAAGAAGTCGCCGACGTCGCCAGTGCGAAGAGGGGTTCCTCTTACGTCCCTCGCGACGCAATATTTTGCATCCCCCTTCTTATTCCACCCACATCGAGCTCCTTGTAGGTAGGGAATTAGGGTCCGATTAGGAACTGCTAAACAATTATAAAACCATTGAGATAAGGGACGCTGGAGAAGCTAAGACTCGCCGCGTGGCTCCGGCGATTAAAGCTCCCATTGTTATTGTTCTTTCGTTGTGTTGAACCGTCGAAGAAATTTCCCTAGTAGTCTTATTCTTTCTTAACGTTCATATGTAATTTAGTGTTAAATTTCAATGAATAAAATAGTTAAGATATGTTTGTAAAAGCGATGATATGAACTCAGGTGTGTTTTTTCTTTTTTTTTGGTTGTGATTTAAATTTAAAGATGGAATAGTGAAGATATTTCAGGGGGTGCGGTATGGGATAACGAATTTCAGGTTTGGCGGAAATGTAATTCCACGGCAGTGACCTTTCCTGGTTCCGCTTTTGGGGAATCCAAAAGACAGGCCGAATGGATTCCAGGAAGGGTGGGTAAAGGCCAGGCCGTGACGTCATCTGCGGCCGCCGAGAAAAGTGGATGAAGTGGTGGTAGTGCACACCTATGTAATTCAGTACATCGAAGTATCCGGCATGATTTATGTTTTTTTGTAAAGAGGTGAGTTCCGGTTACGGTAGCAAGACCCCCCCAACATCCGACGAGCTCAGCTGTGCACCGCAAGCATGCCGCAGCTACCGTAACGGACATTCCTACCCCTGTCCTATCCCTATCCTAGTTCCCATCCTAGATTTACCTCCTTCGATCGAAACTATCCTACCCCTACCTATATCTTTTACTCTTTCCTCTTTCTTCCACCCTACCGCATTATGAAATGACACCCAATGTTGTTAAAGGGTGTCCTACCTCGTTGCAAAATGGCCCCAAGGGTGTTTCATTTCAAAGGGTTCTTTCTTCCTTTTCCTCCTTCTTCCTCTACCCTGCCTCATTATAATATATGTATGAGGTATCATGATGACATGGTAGTAATTTGGACAGAATGGAAGTGTTTCTTGTGTGGAGATATCATTATGATAACATTAATTGCTTCTGTGAGTCTCTTCGATTTATATAGTCCAGAACATTTTACTTTTTTCGGTTTTAATCTTTTAAGGTCTTTTCTTGTAAAAGATTCAAATGGATATCTTATTAGAACATATAGCCCATTTGACTCTAGTATATGAGAACTTACTAAGGAATTGGTAGATAGTTTGAGGTTTAGCTGCAAGTACTGACGCAATCAAAATTATTAACGAATAGCTAATCAAGAAAAAAATCTTTTTGAAAACAAAAGAATCCTTTTGAAAACAAAAGAGTCCCTATTATCTTTTTGGCAACACTGGTTTAAACAGCTGAAGAACGTTTCGTGTTTTGTTTCACTGTCAAACATCTTCAGTTTGGTCTACAATTGAACCATGAATCGTCTTACAAACGAACAACGCTTGCATTTATTCGTGAGATACCGGCCGAAATGTTGGAAAGAGTATGCCAAAATTTGACTAAGCGCATGGACTATTTGAGGCAAGGTCAACATTTGCATGAAATAATCTTCAAACATTAAATTATATGGACCGTACTATCGATTCAAATAAAGATTTCATGCATTTTTCTGAATTTTATGTTTTTGTTTTGAAAGACTTTCCTATAGCTTTTAAAAATCCACCCTTTATATACATATACCTACATATAAATATAAAACGGAAAAACTAAAGGAATTATATCACACTAAATTTTTGGTATAAGAGTCATATCAAAAATAAAGACCATTATCAGGAACACCCTATTGAATTGAAAACAAAATATATTAAAAAATATATTTAACTACCAACCGCATAAAGTACTCTTCCAATACCTACTTTTTTGCTTTGTTATTTATTTTGTTATACTTTTTCTATTTCTACCAAAGCAAAACCGTAAAATCATTCCTTTTCAAGTATAATATGCAAACACAAAAATAATGTCAAAATGTTGTTTCAACTATCTCCCTCGATCTCCTACTACATTTGCATATGTTCTTCTCAATTTTCTATTCTTTAATTATCGTTGATTATTGTTAAATTTTCCCTCATTCTCAACTCTACAATTATTGAGGGGTATAAAAAAACAAGGGATCAAATGGGATCAAATTCTTTCATCGCCAACCCGGCCAGATGTCGCTTCGTTCGTTCCTCTTCATAATAGTACTATAATTTTCTGGATGGTTTGAAAATGGGATTAAATTTAGCTTTATGCTTTGCAAATCGCGTTAAATGGAACTTTAAAAACAATGCTTTAATTAAAAGGCGTTTTTTATTGGTAAATTTATACGCAGCGCAGCAAAATCTTACACATTAAACAACAACAAAGAAATAGTGCGGATAAATAAGGCAGCAAAAATAGTGCATATAAATAGTTCAGATAAAGTTTTGGAATGCTTGGAATAGAATGACACTACATCCAGTTTAAGAAATATTTTTTACTTAAAGGTTGGCAGGATTTTATTTTTTGGGGATGCGTTCGTATTTTTCTTGTGCTCTGTTTTCACTAGAATAAAAATAAATTGGTTTGAAATATTAATCTACGATTAGACTGTCAACGTAAATATTCAATGCGTTGACTACTTGACATCACCCAAAAATCATCAATAATCACAGTGCTATCTCTAAATTTATTGACGTGTGATGTGTGTTAGGACTCGCCCAAAACCAAAGCGAAACATTTGATGCGAAAACAAAACTTTCGTCATTAGTCGGGTTTAAAGGCTCTCCCAAACCAACGCGAAAGTGGCACATTCGCCGACGCGGCATTGTTTATTTGTCATTTTTGTTATCATTGTGAATGATTCACCCTGATTCGCTTCGCGTCAGTTATCGCAGTGTAAGTTTATTTTGAGAAGAGAAAGTTTAATTGTGGCGCTGAATGTTTCGCGTTTATTTGTCCCCTTTCACACAGGAAAACTGAGTTGCCAGCAAATGGGAGCTTGTAGGCAAGACGGACTTACGGGGAAGGACAAAATCTCCCCTCACACCCTTCTTTTGGCTTTTAGTGTCTGTCTACATTGGATTTTTAATGCTGGGTTTTATTATGTTCGTTGTGTACATACGATGAAGAGGAAATCAATCTACACATCCCTATCGCACACCCTTGAAATCTATCTATCTTTCACTCATACAATACAAAATCTTTCATGTTGAATCCAAGAATATTGTTTGCATTTGGGCTGTAATCTACCCATCTCTCTCTTTTTCACTCACATAATCTACCTGTCTCACTGCTTGCACCTAACATTAAAAATTAAATGTGGACAGGCACTCTTATGTCATTTCAATCTTTCAATTCATACTCAACTCTATTCTGACTGGACCTGCATGTACACATTAACTTGAACTCTTATTCAACTTTACATAAAAACTATAATAGTTTTTCAACACATCCCTTGAGTACGTATTTTCAACAGCTGATCTTGACATAAGTATGATTGCACAGATACCAACTTGAAGATTTAAAATAAAAGTGCATATAATAGTGAACATATGTTTTATTCACACTTTCCATTACTGCACTTACTTTCCATTACTGCACTAGCTAATAATTTACCAATAAAATACGCCTAAAATTTACTTATGATTGAAAAAGTTGTCATCGATTCCATAACTTGTTAACTCGTTATCAGTTATTTAAACTAGTCAATTTTAAAAATCATCATCATAATATACCTTTGTCTTTCTTTATCAATGGAGCTGGAATATATATTTATTTTTGCAAAATAACTTCATGTTTTTTGGTTAAAAATTAGTTGTTCATCAACTAAGTAATAATAATTAATATAATGAATTATTGAATAGTCGTACAAAATTTTCTAGATAATAAAATTGTTTTTTTTTTTTACAAAATCAAGTGGAAAAAAATAAGTTAATAATTTCTTGGTCACGAAATATTCGAGTTCTAAGTTCGAGTTTAACTTTGTGTTAAACTGGTCTTATGTAAAGATGGTTATATCAATAGAAACTAGACAATCCTCAGATAACAATACTGAAATGTCAGCCTTCCACGATTTCAAAGTCCCTAGTTTTTTGACAAACAAAATCTTTTTTTAAGCAAAGAAACAACGGATGGCATTGTTCAATTATATTTTTTCCCATAAGAGGGCATGTTGATAGCTGTTGACAGCAACTAGAAGCAATTCCTAGCAATTTCCAGTATTTTTAAGTTGCCTGGAACTAAGTTCCTCTGTCAAACCAATCTATCATAAACGCATTGTCATTTTGCCTCCACCTTAAATCGATAACATAACATCGATATACACGCTGGCAGTTCTGCCTTCATTTTAATTTTACAAAAACAAAAAACAACGCATTCCGCCATTTTTTGTGAAAAATACCACAGAACACGACAAGACATAAGAGACAAGTGCCGCGAATCTGAATTGAAAAAAATAAATAAAATACATTTTATGTGTGAATAACTTTAATTAAATGATTTAAATTGTGTGCCTAAACTAAGCAAAATGAAAAGCGCCAAAATCGATATGAGTCTTGATCTAGACTGTTGGATTGAAGAACTTTCTCCAGCTCAATTAGCGGCTTATGAAAAAGTCGCAAACGAGCACAATGCTATTAAAAACTCCCTAAAATCCCTAATGGGTACCAACGAGGGTAAAGAATTGTTCTATGGTGAGGTATTTTCTGCGTATTCTTTTAAAGGGAAAGTTCTGCAGGAAATCAAAGAAGCGACGGTTCCAAAAAAACCGCCACCAGTTACCAAACTTGATAAAGCAGAACGTAGAAAACGCGCCGCCACAAATTTGGTGTATATGGAATCTTCGGACGATGATGAGGATAATATACCCCTGGCCAAGCGTGTACTCACTCCACCTCCATCGTCAGCTTCAACAAAACGAGGCAGACCCTCAAAAGGAGCTCAACAGGCGGTCACAACCTCGGCGTCTAAAGGAACACCAAAATCGTCTGCTAGCGTTGCAACAAGGACCGCATCGCCACAACTGTCACCAGTTCCAACGACTAAGTCGAGCAAGGTCTCCTCAAAGGCCACACCCAAGGGAACAGCCAAAAGTTCTCTGGATCTTGCTTCGCAAAATTTCCGCCCATCGGAAATTACATCAGTCGGTGGTTTGGTTATTGATTCCGAGGCGAAGGACAATAAGGCCAAGGCTTCAGAGAAGGACGGCAAGTTGCAGGGAAAGACATTCCCGTCGTTGGTTGTCTTGGCCAAACCATGGTTGAAGGTCAAAGATATGTCCGCCACACGAAGCAAATTGGACTCCAAGGTTAAGCTGGTGCTAATGCTTACACCCAACAAGTTCACCGAGTGGCTCATTCAGGAGGGGCTCCTTAAATCCGAACAGAAATGCACCAATCATAAGACGAATGAGCTTAAATTGGGTAAGTTGTTTCTTTAACACAATAAATAAGGCTTTTTCTTTTTAAAAATCTGTACTAAAGTGAGCTTATTTGTTATTCTTTAGGTGTTTACTCGGATGCAACAAAATTCCCCTACTCAGGTGGCTACGTTTGGATCAGTGAATGCTGTCCGACTCGCTTTGTATCTGTTTTCCATGGTTCCCTATTCGAAGGAGCCCCAAATCCACCATCATGCATTTTAAAACTTATTTACCATTGGTCATGCCAGACAAACATTCAAAATGTTGTCCAATGGGTGAAAGTGGATAATGTCTACATCAAAGGAGTCTACACATGGCTTCGTGCGGCATGCACCTTAGCAATCCATCAAAAGTGCAAGCTAATGGGTGGATCTGATAAATATGTTGAGGTAAATAAAAAAAGAAAAAAGATCTAAACAATTTTCACTCTCGAAGTCATCTATTTCTAGGTTGGCGTAATTTCCCTTGGAACAACAAGTCAAGATGGCCAACAACGCCAAGTGAAAGTGGAGGTTCTTGGTGTGTTGGATTATGCAGAAAAAACCATTCGCCTGCGAGCTGTGGAACCAGTTTCGGACGCTGACCGAAACTACAAGAAGCGCTTCCAAACAATTTTGGAGCCCCTATCACGATGGGTGAACAAAGAGAGTACCATTGCTATTGATCTCACAGTTGACAAGATGACTCTCTATCAAATGGGATTCAAGAATATAGTCCAAGCGGCTGCCAACGATTCCACAGCAAAGCATACCAACTCTTCGGTAATGGACTATTTGCGTCGCATAGTCCCAAGGATGTTCCAGAACACTCTGAGTTTGCTGTCGCGGCAAATGATTCAGCAGTTCCTCGACGAACTTGTCTGGAGGGAACAGTTCGGGACGTATGCACTTCAAGCATTCAACAACATCACATCACATTTGGCCGAACAAACGAGGATGAATACCGGTGACACATTAACTCAGAGATTGTATCAGGTTGGTTTGAAAGTCTAAAAGCTTTTCCTGTGGAAGTTTTTCATTAAATTCCTTTTCTTTCCCTTCCCTAAGGTTGCTACAAATCCGTTTAAAGATTGGAGCGTTATTCAAACGTCCACAGACAGTGCACCATCGACGTCTACGACGCCAAAACGCTTGAAAAAACGTTAGTAGTCATGTTTAATTTATTTTTTAACACGTCTTGCTTTTATTATATATTTTTTTAAAAACTTTAATTTATTATATTTGAAAAACAAAAACGGGTAAATGTTATGTACTTATTATAAATTTTATGAATTCCTTCTTCTTTAAGTTGTTTTTTTTTTCTTTGTTCGCCTTTTTCGCTTAAATAAAATCAATTTATTGTTACAACAAACAAAAGCGTACATTATTTAGATTTACCTACATTACAATTGGAGTATCTTCTCTTTTGCTATTTGAGCTGAGAAATGGTGCTTTTGATTTTTGTTGCAACATGGAATTCGATTTTTCAAAAAAAAAAGAAGGCGAAGAAGAAAAAACAACAAAACAAAATTCCTCTTTGAATTGATTTCATTTTCTTTTTTCTTCTCTTGCATCTGATTTGAACTTAAAAAAACAGCAATCAATGAAGCTGACTATGCCCCTAACTCGGCAGTTCTCAAGACAATAAAAACCGAAAAGAAAGAAACTCCCAAACGTAAGCTCGTCGTAGAAGAACCCACTCCCGCCGTGAAAGTGGAAAAGAAATCTAAAACAAGTGGAAAGGAAATCCATCCTGCAACACCGAGTTCGAGCAAAAAAACTGCCGACATCAAACCCAAAATTCAATCACCCGAAATGAAAGGTCTCGAAGAATTGTACTATGGCGTCCAGGAGGGCACCGCTAGAAACTTTGAACCCTTTACCACAAAACAACTTCTCGATTGTCCGATTTGTAGTGATTCCTTTGATTCGAATGAGAAGCTACAGACTCACTTGGTTGCGCACATTTCAATCGATGGCAAAGATCATCAGTTCCAGTGTTTGTTCTGTTTGCAGAAACATGCGAGTGAGACAGTTCTGTCGAAGCACAATCAAATTATGCATCCAATGGAATCGAAGGCAGGCACGCAATTTTGTTGTTTGATATGTCAACAGAGACATACGAGTTTGCACTTTTTGACTGTTCACATGCAGAAAACTCACAATGTTCTTGAGTTGCCGTACGTTTGTGAGGCTTGTGAGTATAGATCTTCGTCGCATAGGGATTTGGTGAGACATTTCTATGATGATCACAAACAGCAGAACTTTTTGCAATGTCCTTTGTGTTTGGGTGTAAGTTTTTCTCTTACAAAACTTGGAAAAAGGGAAACTATAATTTGATGTTTTTTGTTTTATGTTGATGTAGATTTTCCGAATAGCAGTTAAAGGTGAATTGAAGCCAAAGAATGTAGAAGCCTTCTACATGCATCTTAAGGCCCATTTGCCAAAAGATGAACTGAAAAAGTGTCCTAAATGCGCACTGAGTTTCCATGAAAAAGGTTTGTTTTTTCGTTTGGAAGTTTTTGCGTGTTTTTTTTAATAATTTATGTTTTTTATTTTTTAGGATTCTTAAAAAGACATTTGGCATATCATCATCAAAGCAACTATAAAGTGGCAAATCATATTCGTCCGCTTTTATCGAATTCTGTTCTAATTGAGATCCCTAAGGTAAGTTTAGATTAACAAAAAAAAAAAAGAAAAGACTTTTGGATAGAAAGGAAGATAGGAGGTTATAGGTTTTGTTTGATCTTGGGTTAATTCCTTGACATAGAAGGTTCCTTTATTAGTGTCACAAACAATGTTCTTCGCCAAGTCATTAATTTCGAAAACATTGAATTGGTGTCGCAGATTTGTATTGAATACTATACCAAACTCCGCTCTACCCTCCGCTGCACTTGGTGTTCTGTTCCATCTTATACCACTAGACATTTTCAGAAAACAATCGGCAACTCTGTTTCAATTATAATAATATTGGCCACTCCATTTTTCTGAACTCATTCAGATCTTTACCTAGTAACGTCGACTACATAACCCCTCATCCACAATTCAACAAAAACTTCAAAGTGTCCATCCCTTTCAGGTCTACCTGGCAGAATAAGTGATTTTTGACAAATGAAAGAGTTAAACTTTTATACATAGATAGATCAAAAACCGATTACGGGGTTGGTGTAGGCATGTCTTATTTCGTCTTCCCAATGACTGTAGCATTTTCCATGCAGAACTGCCTTCAAAGAAGCCCTCTCTTGGCTCAGAGAAAACGTGATATCGATATACGCATCTTCTCAGATAGTCAAGCTGCCTTAAAATCATTACTAACAGCACGAAACTTTCGATCATCTCTTGTGGAGATGGTAGAGCAGCTCAAAATTGACTTTATTTGGGTGTCGGGTCGTAGAGATATTTCAGGAAACTGAAAAGAAACATATCCAACATCTGTAAACCCCTAGCTACTTGTAAACTTATGCCAAAGGATGATACCATAAAGAAAGCAAACCACCGATGGTCTTATACAAAGCTTGATTCTAAACGCTCTAAGCAACTTTTTTCGGTTGGTAGATTGCACATTAGCTCCGTTAAGGGAGTTCTTACAGGACACTGCTTAGGGGTAGGCATGCTTTTCGACTTGGAGCTCCTGCAAACGATTTTTGCAGAAGCCGCGTTGAAGAAGAAGAGGAGACAGTGTTTTACTTTCTTTGTTAATGCTCTGTCCTGTCAGAAAGACGAAGACTCCTCTTTGGCGGCTTTTACTACAATGATCCTAGTGATTTGAGAAATTCCGACTCAAACGCTTCACAGCTAGCTCTAACTGGTTCAACGAGTTAGATATTAAGATCCATGCGTTGGTTTTTCCGTCAGGATCCACCTTAACCTAACCTATTCCAAACAAGGTTTATGTTCATTTGCTGAAACGAAACTTTTTTAAGACAAAACTGGTTTTGGAAAAAATATGTAACGAGTTTTTTTTAGACGTGTAGTTTTCAAGAAGAAATTAAACGCATAGAATTTAATGTTATGCCCAAATATTTAGCTTTGTTATAAAGAAAAGGGTTTGCCATTATGTTTTAAAAATGAGTTCCAACAAGTGTCCGTTGCAATAACGCGCCGAAAAATTAGCTGTAACACTAAACAAGATGTTATTGTTAAAATCGGGATCGGTGTCCATTTCCTTTTGAGCTCATTCATCGAACGATTGACGCGCTTGATGGTCGTTCTACTTAAAATCTAGTACAAGTCAAATTTCTTAAGCCCGCAAAACAAGACTCTTCCGTAAAATTTTCCCTAAAGCGGCGTCTTTTACGATGCGCAATATCCACTAGATTAAACGTGGTGCGAAACCGATCTATGGTTACTCGAATTACCAACTCTGCTTATGTCGACCAAATACTGGACGTAGCGCGCCATGCGTCTTGCTTAGAGTGATTCAAGGTAAAAATCGTTTACTAGTAGTAGTTTAGTCTGTCTCAGTGTTGCGAGTTCATTTCAAAATTCTCTCTTCTGATTTGATCTTGTTCTTGATCATATTTTCTCCTATATCCTATAGGGCTCTGGCCTACCTTCTCTGCTATTTGATGAATAGCCAGCTCATTTAGATTGTCAACGCATTCCCACAACAGATTTGATTGGGGGCTCTTATTGCTTTCAATGCGGTTAGTCTGTCTGGCATGAAGGAAACATTTTGTTTTATATTGTCTCAAAGTCAAAACCGATATAAAATCGTCATTTGGAGTTGATCTTACTCAAAAAAAAAAAAAGATTAAGGAAATGCTTTGTTGTGTCATTAGACTTGGACTGGAATGAAATTGCCAAATACGGAATCAAAAAAAGGGTTCCTCTTGTTAGGTTTCCAGAAATCTTATGCCGATTATTTCCATAAAACAGAGTGGTTCCTTACTGCTAAGCATTCTTCAACTGTCTCTCTTCGATTGCGTCCAAATAGGTTAAAACTGAATGGTGCAAGGGGGAGAAGGGTAATACATTCTTACTTACCTTGTGAACGCTGCAGCCTTCAACCTTCGATAGATACTTTGTGGAGGACCTTTCATGAATTTGGAAGCGCGACATAATTCCAATAGTGAATCTTTTGCAAGTTCCCGCCACTCGTCAAGACAAAGTGCCCTTGCGTATATAACCGTCTGGTAACTGCAGCAGAGGTTCGATCTTACTGGACGTTTTGAACCTGGAGCTGGGATTCGAATATTTTCTTGTTGTCCATTCGCTTTCAGATCTTTGGAGTATATCCACATCTTGTACAGCTCATACAATTCACGATTGAAATTGTGCCTCCATTGGATATCCATCGAAGAGTGTTTCCTCTTTGTCCAGTATCGATTACCCATTTGTACTTACTATAAAGCACAAATTACTGCAACCAACATTGAAGTTTGATCCTAGGCGGTGTACAAATGAGTCCTTGTTTGTTAATAGCATATACTTTGTTTTGTCCTCATTCACTTCAAGACCAACGCGTTTCGCCCATTCATCTATAGCTGTAAATGCTTCTAGAACTGCTCGCTTGAGGCCGATGTCGTCCGCATAGCCAACCAATTGTGAATACCTGTTAAAGATAGTGCCTTCCACTTTAACACCACTCTTGCACAGGCATATGCTGAAGAAATCACACGATAGTGCATCTACTTGCCAGAACCCTGCACATGTTTGTAATAGGTCGGATGAGTTGTTACCCATTTGCTTGTCCCACTTCGTATTTTGCAACGTAATGCGGCATAGCTGGATTAGTTTTTACGGAATCCCTAGTTCTTTCATCGCCAGTAAAGCTCTTGCCGACTTATGCCATCATATGCGGGTTTGTCCACTTGAAATTTTTTGGATTTTTCTAGCATTTGCCTTAATGACAAAATTGGGTTCGCACGGATCATAGAGTTACAGAAATCTTCTAGACGCTCACATATTACGTTTGATATGATCTTGCAGGAAACATTAAGCAGGGGATTTGCCTTTGTGGTCTTTGCAGGAAATAGGTCGCCTTTTTGTAGATTGAACATATGACCAGTAGTCGTGCATTTTTTCGGTTTAAATTGTGGCCATATTTATGGTGATCCTAATTTTTGTTTTTAAATAATTGCACAAAAGGTATTTTTGTAAAGACAAGTAAATCTCTCTTTCGCAGACCCGTGGACACAACAAAGAACCAACTCCGTATGTTGTCCAAACAAAATTCAAAGATTTGTACATCTATTTGAAGGCCGGAAGCATCTGTGCTGAATGTGACACCGAAGTCCTAAACGAGGATCATTTCATGTAATCTTTGCAACTCTAAAATAATATAATTTCCATTTAAAAAATAATTGAATTTCTTTTTACAGTGGTCAATTGAAATGCACAAAATGTGCCTACAAAACTTGCTGCGAACGTGCAATGTTCCAACACTCGACTGTCTGTCAAAACTCAAGCAGCAATAATCTTCCTGGTGCAATGGAATTACCCTCGGCAGAAGAAATGCACTGCGTTTGTGGATTCTCTACGGCAATTGGCAATAAAATGGCACGTCATTTGGCATTGTGTTGCCATAAGTCGGCATATTTGAGTGTTGAAAATGCTCTCGAAAACACAGTCAAACGTCATATGCTCGATATGTTGGGATTGGTGCGTCGTGATGGCGAAAAGATGACTGATTCAGAAGTGGCAACTGATACAGAGACATCAGCTGCAACAACAGCAGCCACAGTAACAGAAGAGGTTGCTCCTGCTACTACTCCTGGTCCAGCATCTGAACAATCCCCTTCATCTGAAGATCCATCACCGGCTGATGAATCTCAAGAGAACATCGATGAACCTTTGGAAGAAGAACATTTGCTCGAAACAGATCAGGAAAAGGACGATTAAAGAATAGGTTTGTTGTGTTTTTTTTTTCTTTTTTGTATGGTTCTTAAATATACAAATAGTACATATAGTTGTATTATACATAAATAAAAACATAAACAGACAATTAATAAAGTAAAAAAGATTATTGTAATACTCGATTGTTTTTCACTGCGGCAGTTGTCTACCGATTTTCGATTGCAGCAACGCCGAATGCACCAGTGCTGTGTCCAATTCCTTGTGGGAGCCTTTCTCACTGTCCAGACAGATCTCAGACGCCCTTCCATGAAATCTTGCTAAGACACGAGGTCGATAGTCTTTAAAAAAAAATATGTATACATAAAGTGAACTTTATTTTGTTATATGGGAGAAGATTTTCCTTACCAACACTTCCAGCTAATGGATTACCAGTTAAGCGGAGTGCCACAAGAACCGGCAAACAAGCCACATTATCCACTTCATCCAAATCACTTATATGATTGCAACTTAGATCCAAATTTTCCAAGGAATAGAGCTTCTTCAACCCCGTTAGAGTTTTCAGTTTGTTTTGAGCTAAATTAAGAGTCACCAAATTGCCAAGTTCCAAATGCCAATCGATGCAATTGGTTATTAAATTGGCCGCCAAACTTAGAGTTTGTAATAAAGGCAATTCGTTGAGATTCTGAATATGGGTGAGACGATTTTGGTCTAGATTCAAGGTGCATATATTGGGTACGGTTTTGATGCTTGAGTCAATAGTTGTTAGGAGATTGCCTGAGAAGTTTAACTCTTTGACGCTGCACCAGGTATCCTTGGGAGATTTGTTTTTATTTGGTGTATTGTCGAGATCGATCTTATGAAGATTATCACACATTAAAACCTGATTGATTCGAGTTATAGTCGTATTATGAACCGAAATATATTGCAGACTTGGTTTGAGGAAAGCTAAAAATATACAGCAAAGTGCCTTTGATTATGATAAATAATTCTAAAAAGATTCCATCAGATTTTTATTACCAATGTCGACGATATTCTCAGTTGATAGACTAAAGAATTGTATCGTTTTTAAATTACGAAAGGCATTTAGATTGAAAAATAGATTTTTCGGGATAATATTGCTTCGACCAATTGGTACGTCAATGGAATTATAATCACAGCCAAAGTCACCAGTGTCCTAAAAATAGAAGAAAAAATCGGAATTACAAGTTGCTATCTCATTAGATTATTTATTGGGTTTCATCTTTTTTATAAAAAATCTTATCTCTTGTTTAGCAAATATTCCACAGACAATTATGAAGAGTTTTGTATATGCTTTTGAAATGAAATGTAAACACTTACCTTTATTGGAGTGCCCTTTAGAATTTCCAGTTGACTACAAAAGTCAAGAACGTGTGAAAAATCATATTTACTTGTTTCGTCATTATCGGGACAAGGCATACACAAACGTTCACTAATTGCAAAAAGCTAATTATAAAATTAAACACAAAAGAGAAGAGAAAATAAAATTACTCATTAGCTTCTTAATGACTTCTTGGAAATAAATCTCAACTATATCTCACTTCAAGAGCTGAAAAACTATACTCCTTCGTCACACTCAACAAAGAGTCACCAGATTCGTTGAAGAATTTAGCCAAATCTTGCAGCAAATAGATTATATCATATTTGTTGAAGTCTAGGAACTCGGCTAGAACCCTGGGCATAGTGATGCGAAACAAAGCCAACAGATCCTGTAGGTATTTCTCTAGTTCTTGGCGTCGTTTTTCTACAAACTCTGGATTCTTGTTGCCAATAAGCTGCAATTGGGGAAGAAAAGATAAGTTTATAGGTTTTTTCTATATAATAGATGAGGTACAAACTTTCTTGGGCGGAATAAGCTTTTTTGATATGGAATTCTCTTCGACCAGTTTGTCGTTTAGTTGGTCAAAATCCTTGTAACGTCGTTCCAATGTCCATTCGACATCATGAATCTTTACGTGGATTTTATAGAAAACAATGTTATTGGTTTCGTTAAACTTTGGAATGTAGATTTCAGCTTCTTGATTATATTTATAGTAGCAAGACATTTTAATTGTTTTATGTGTTTTCTTTTTATTTGTATAATTAGTTGCTATCTGATGTGTGATGGTTAATTAAATTTTATTATACATTATTTAGTCAAGGGTTATTATATTTGTAGGCGGATTTTTAATCTTTGAGGCTTAGCTAAGCAATTGTCTGATGGCTTTTTGTTTGAATTTATTGATTAATTAGAGAATCGTGATGTGAACGTTAAACTTTGGAATAGTTAGACGACGTTTTTGATTACTAATTGAAGTTTTCAAGGCGAAAACACGTAATTGCACAAAATTCTTTCGAAGGGTTCTTCATGTTACAAAAATTGCCATCAACTTCACGATGATGTTTTTATGGCGCAGCTACAGACGTCAAATAAGGCAGGGATGTTTGGTATTTTGACGTTTCCTAGAATAGGGTTGTTCATTTTGTTGCAATACGGAGAGCTTAATGTATCTGTCAACTCCAAAAGTGACACCAAACCTATTACACACCGAAACTTTTTGAATTAAATCATTGGCAAAGGAAAACGTTTTGGGGTTGGAGTGCAAGCTAACGCGGATAACAATAGAAAAATTAATTAAAAATAATCTCAAAAAATTATTGAACATTTCATCCATCCTCATTTAAAATAACTTATATTTGATTGCATAATAACTCCTTTGCATGTTGAAATAAATATTTTTCACTTTCCATTAAATATTGGCCCTGTAAATGAGAGTGGATTTTTTGTTAACTTGAATCACGCCTGATTTGGAGGTTAGGCGTGAGCGTGATCGCAAAGTTTTTCTTCATTAGACATTTAAAGTTTTTACACAATTAATTTAACGTTTCCTTCGGATTGGACTCTGGACTGGATAATTCCACTTATACGACTATTGATTTATTGTGCTCTAGATCAAATAATTTGTTCTTCTCCACGTGACCCTCATCCGAGTTAGAAACGTTGCTCACTGTTAACCATAATGCAACATGAGACATAAAAAGGAGTCTCCGATAAGGACTAAAAAGCCACCGCCGTCTTCTCTTAACAAACCACCGCCTCAAATCGTTAATATGAAAAGATTGGCAGAGGCGCAACAGCCACCGAATCAAACTCATCAACACGCCAACGACGCATCAGTCAGCCGTAGCGCACTCCTCAATCCGATTTTACAACAGAAGCCACCACCACCACTACCACCGCAACCTACTTCACCCACACCAGCCTTACTTACTCAAAGTGATCATCCCACTGGAATGCTGAAAATTAACCAAATAAATGCTGCCTCCTCCAGCGTGACACACTTCAACCGAAACGAATTCCTTGAGATGCCGTATCCGTCGCTAACGAGCCCCACCTCTGACTTGCAAAACCCTAGCAAGAGGCACACCTCTTTCAACTTCGATCATAGGTACTCGACCACGGAGCAACCACCGTCGAATAACATCAATGATCAGGCTCCAGCTGCCAGCTCTGGCCCGGCAGATTTGACTCAGGGTCAATCAATCCATCACTCGGGTTGGCAATTACCTGACCGGAGGCATACAGCCTTCACTAGATCCAACTCGTCCGACAACATGGACACTCAACAGACAAGAGATGGCAACAGATTTACCATTCTACAATCATTGAAGTTCTTACCCAGGTCACAAGCCCTACCGGCTGTGAGTGACGCACATAAAAGCACCAATCAACATTCAACTGATACAGCTCAACCCAGCTCGGGAGTAAAAAACGCAAATGAAGGCAGCCACTTTAATAACGATTTGAGTCAAGATAAACTGCTCAGGGGTAAGTTTTGTCCACCCATAGTTTTATTTAACGTAGATACATATAATTTAGTGAAAGATTTTCGTAGCAAGGGAGTAGACTTTATGTATAAAATTGTTAATAGAGGACAATCGAGTCGCCTCTATGTTGACAATCCGGAAGTGCACCGTGAGCTGATGGGGGTTATTAGGGATTCTCCGGGGGTAAGGGCTCATTCCTACACCCTTAAGGAGGACAAAACCACTAATGTGGTTCTCAGAGGCCTCACCTCTGACTTTTCTACCTCAGAAATCTTTGAAGAACTTAAGCTTAGATTCGGCAACGTTGATAAAGTTTCCAAATTTGAAACGTTGAGATCTAAACAAATGAAAATTGATTATAACCTATTTCTGATTCGCCTTCTTCCAGGCACGAACTCTAACGAGTTAATTAAAACCAAATTTCTCTTCAATACGAGGGTTTACTGGGAGAAACCTAAAGGTAATAGTGGCGTGCTACAATGCCGTAGATGCCAAAAATTTGGCCACTTGGCCAAAAACTGTGCCAACTCTTACAACTGCGTAAAATGCATCTCTAAACATGAGCCGGGCTGTTGCCCCACCCTTTTAGCGGAAGGTAGTAAAACTGTCTGCATTAATTGCGGGGGAAATCACACAGCAAACTACAGGGGTTGTGCAGCATATAAAGATTATTACCTCCGTAGGAAAAATCTAGTACGTGAGGCCAATGAAAGAAAACACAAAAATCAAATGCTTTCAAAAATGATCTCGTCTGGGAATTTGCGCACTCCAGGAGTGTCTTATGCCAATGTGGCAGCAAATAACACCGACTTTCCCCCTCAACGAGGGCCTACTGTATCATCCACAAATCTCCAGAAAGGTAAAGAGCAGGTGGTAAATGAATTTTTGAATTTTTCTGACGATCTTTTTGGTTGTGATATATATAACCTGGTTGACAAAATCGAAAACTTTATGCGTAACATTAACAATATGTCTTCTATAACTCAAAAAAGGCTGGCTTATCTTGACCTTTTAAACCAACTCTTATTCAGTTCCAATTAATATGATTTTAAAATTCTTACAATTTAACATTACGTCGCTAATTCACCACGCAAGGAGAATAGAACTGCAGAAGTTACTCCTTGCAAGCAATGTTTCGGCTGCTTTCATTCAAGAAACGCACCTTAATTCAAAGCATAAGCTATTTATTGACTCTTTTAATATTCTCAGGAATGACCAATCTCAGGGCGTTGCGATAATGTTAAAAAAAAACATACACTACGAATTCATCGATTGGAAGTCTACACACCTCCCATGCATATTTGTCAGTATTACCATATTTAAAAATAACACTCCAAAAAAATATCTACTTGGATCAATCTATATCCCCTCAAATAGTTCCCCCTCGACTCTGTCAGATGAACTGTCGAGAATTGATTCTCTTGCCAGTTCCTATGAAGGGGCAATCATTGGTGGTGACTTGAATGCCAGAAGTCCTATTTGGGGCGATACTGTTTTTAACCAAAACGGCAAAACTTTGGTGAACTGGCAATCGGCTCACTTCCCCTCCCTTTCAAACTTTGCTTCTCCTACTCCTTCTTTCCCAAGAAGTAACTCATTCCTTGATCATTTTCTGATATCAAATCATCTCGTTAATACGATTAATCCGGATTTTTCCATTGAAACTTTGCCAACATTTACAGAACATTGCCCTCTTTTATTAAAACTTAATATGGACAATATCCAATTACCCAACATTAGTCCAGCCTATTCCATTTCTTATAAAGGCACGAATTGGGAAGCCTTCTGGGAACAGTTGGACCTTATACTCTCAGCTCGTATCCCTCCTCATGATGTGTGTCTCTCTAACCTTGAGATAGATTCATTCATCTCCCTTTTTAATGAAGCTCTTCTTAGCTCTCTTGAGAGCCACTCTTCTAAATTGATCTCTACCTTCAAAAGATACAACAACCTCCCGAGGGATATTGAAAACCTATACAAAATCAAGCATCAATGGCAACGTCGCCTAAAACACATCTACCATAACACCTTCAACCGATTCAACCTCCTTTACAAAGAGCTATCTAACAAAGTGTCACTTTTAAACAAAATAATTCAAGACAAAGTTAATATATGGATAAACAACGTGTTCCACAAACGTATGTCAAAAATAAAACCGGGTCCGCGAGCTTTTAAAGAAGCTTTCAAATTCCTGGGAAAAAAAAGGAGATTCTCATGTGAGAAAGTCACAGTTAATAACACTACCCTATCCAATGAACATTGTATAGTTTCAGCATTTGAACAACATTTTAAGGACACTTTTCTTGCGAGAGTCCCCTCCTTTGATCCACAGGTAGCCAATAGTGCATTTGCCACAGTTAACCTGATACACTCCCAAAAGCCAAACCATATTTTCCTTTTCGACGAAAACTACTCAGCTCTTTGCCCGTCGGATAATAACATCTTTACTAACATAGAGGAAGTCGCAAACTTCATTAAACTAATCAAGCCTAGTAAATCCTGTGGCCTGGATGGTATTTCAAATTTTGCACTCAAAAAACTCACCCCCCTAGGAAAGAGTTTTCTGACTATTTTATTCAACAACTGCATTAACAACGGGTACTTCCCGACCCCTTGGAAAATTGCGAAGATTCTCCCAATTCCAAAAAACAGAAATTCATTTGAGCTGAATAATTTTCGACCGATTTCCCTCCTCTCCAATACTGGTAAAATCCTGGAACGTATAATCCTTAATAAACTAAACTGTTCCTCGGACATTCCTATTGAACCCATTCCCGACTTTCAGTTTGGTTTCAGGAAAGGTCACTCAACAGTTCATGCGCTACTCAAATTCCATAACGACATATCCCTTAACTTAAGAGATAAGAACTGTACAGTAGCCTGCTCCCTGGACGTTGAAAAAGCTTTCGACAGCGTCTGGAGAGACGGTCTTCTTTTTAAAATTTCAGAGCTCAACTTTCCTCAACACCTAATCCACCTTTTAGATAGCTTCCTGAACAATAGGTATTCCTTTATTCAGATTCAAGGTACAAAATCGAACATATGTGCCTGCGACAGCGGAGTCCCCCAAGGCTCCATACTGGGCCCCCACCTATACAACCTTTTCATTCATGACTTCCCACATCAATATTCTGAAAACAATCTTAGATCAACAGCTCTTTTGTACGCGGATGATACAATTGCGTATGCAAGCCATACATCTCCCTTATCCGCACTTCGGCACCTGGAAAAACACCTACAGCTTATTAACAATTATTATAAAACCTGGGGTATTAAGGTTAACCCTCTAAAAACTGAATTAATCTGTTTCAGGAACTCCAGTGGCAAAGGCCCCCGAGGAGTAACTAAAGAGAGCAAACAACTTGAGCTCAGAATCGATGGCTCACTAATCAAGGTCAGAAATGACATAAAATACCTTGGCGTTAAATTTACAAACCTTTTTAAATTTAACTTCCATGCTAAATACGCATTATCCAAATCTAGAAAAATAGCGAATGCTCTAATGCCGTTTCTGAAACAATACTCACTATCAAACAAGTCTAAACTCCTTTTTTATAAAACTCTGATTAGACCAATCCTTCTCTACGCTTTTCCGGTGTGGTTTACAGTCTCCCCAACGGTGGCAGACGATTTATCTAAACTCGAAAGAAAAATTCTCCGACTATGTTGCGGTAAAAACTTTGAATCCCCTCACAAACGGTATTCTAACAATTTCATTTACGCGGAAACCAATACCACTCCGCTAATTAATTACGCCTTAACCCTTATGAAGAAAACAATCTCAAATCTCAATCACATTGACAACTTTCTTATTGACGAAATGATATCTTCAGTACCTACCAGCTCCTGGGAGTCAGAGGCATACCCGTGTGCCCAAGGAGTCTCCCTTCTGAACATCCCGTCAGCTCCCGATGCTTCTTTACCCTCATTTTACAACAAAGCTATTCCGGGGCATAACCGTGGCTAAAGTGCTCCACATCTTAATATGAACCAATCTCAGTAAGTCTATAGCTATTTCCTCTATTAATGATTTTAGTTGGAGTCTACTCTTATGCATTATTCTGATTTAATTTGCATACCTAACTAAATTACTTTGTACGAGTTGGGTGGACACAACTCCCCTTTATTCTATTTTCTTTATATTTATCCACGTTTGAGTATATCCATATAATATTCCGTTTATATTTGTCATTATCATTATTCTCATTTCTCTACTGTTAAATACGCTGTTTACAAAATTAATATAAGATGTGATAACGAAACATTCAATAAATAAGTATTGTAATATCTAAGGAAGATAAAAAAAAAATAAGAAAAATTATAAAAATAAAACAGTATTATTATTCGTAATCTTGTACTTGTAAATAATTTACCTTGTTTACCAACTTAATGGTTTCATCCTCTATGACTCCTTTCTTATACATATACAAAATTTCCCAACATATGGTAATAATTATATGAAAAAGAAAAAAAAAAAAGAAAATATAAAATGTCAATTATAGAACGTAATTATCGTACTTCCTTAGTTCCTATAAATACAGTTAAATGTACTAAACTATATACTCTAGTAAATGTCTACATAAACAGATTTGTACCTCTCGCTTAGTACAATCTAATTATATTAACTTTTAAAACTCTTTGTATAGCTACTCTCTATCTGTCAAGGAGAAATTATTTTATAAATTCATAATAATTCACAAAATCCAAGATACATCTATAACCTTATATTCTCCTTCTCGATACTTTTATGTACCTAACATAATTTCAAAGTAAATTTTTCAAATATCGCAATAATTGCGCACTCTCTGTGTTATGAAGACATGCATACTGTGGTATACTGTATATATCAACATCTTGCTTCCACCTAGATTTAAGTTAGTTTTAAGTATTTTTGTACATATCTATAAATGACACTACGTCACAAGTAACTATCATACTCCTGAGCAAGAGTATATACTTTCTCACCCTAAACTAAGCCATGTGGCAAACAAATAAGTAACAGTATAGAGCAGGCAATACTTTATAGCCGCAGTATAAATTCAAAAAGCAACAGAGACAGATACACTTTTGTAATACCCCTTGTTATAAGACTCAATAAAGATAAATTCAAAAAAAAAAATTCAAAAAAGAATTAAATCATTATTTGTTGTATTACAACAATAAACGATTTTCTTTTTTAGTTCAAAACAGAACTTGAGCTGTCAAACAAAAAATTGTATTTCTTGTGTGTTCTCAACCCGTTCAGAGTGAGTTTTATGAGCTCAGAATAAAATAACTGAGCAAAATAAGTGAATGCTAAACACAAGCGTGCAGTAGTCGCTCCAGAGGTTAGTTTGAATAAGAAATAACTGATAAAATATATTTTTTTCTGACATGTTTTATTTTAAAAGGCTTTAATTGTTTTGATTCCATTTTGATTCTGTGGAAGAAAATGGAAAATAGATTGACAAATGTCAATTTATGGCAAATAGTTGCAGATAAGTTTTCATGTGTGTTTCAAAGATTATTCTGAGCACTCAGAACACGCTTTGTTCCGAGGAAGTTCTGAGAAGGCTTTATATGCTCGTATTCTGTTCGGAACTCTATATAAAATAGAAAAACAAAGGCGGTGAAACAAGATCATAGTTTTCTTCCAAAAAATTTCAGTTGAATTTTCTTGTTTATGCTGATGATGTTGTCGTTAAACTGAAAACTTAACTTAGCTGTGATGTAAAATGTTAAACTGTCAAAATGCTACATTGTAGTTAATCTGGAAAACTCCACTAGCATCTGTCGTATTTGTTTATACAAAAAATCCGGAAGATGGCAGTGAAATTTCCTCAATTGAAAACATATAGAAGGAGAGGACAGTTTATACACAGGTACATATATAGGGGTATTTATATTACAGCGATGAGAAATAGCAAAAACAAATTGTACAAATTTGTACCAAACCATTTTCCTGCAGAGTAAACTAAATTATTTCAAAAATTTGATGCGGAAAGTGAGATGTGAGTTGAACTTGATAAGCTCATATTAAAGCCATTTCCGATCTTAATTTGACGTTTTTCGTCTGTCACCTTTCTACAGCTCAAAAATGTATCAATGTTGTTTTAATACCTTTATTAATAGCTCATCACCTCTTATCTCTAGAAATATTAGACTTCCTTTAGAACATAATTTAGAGCGAACTTTAGGTTGTCTACTCGGACATGCTATTTATAAACCATGCAACGTCGCATACAGCCATAATAAGCTAAACGCGTTTATATGTTAAATAGAGCATACATATAGGAATGATAGTGATGAACTGTCATTTTAATCAAAATTAAAATAAAAATAATTTTTGTTCATTCTTTTTCATCCGAAATGTATAGTGTCAACATTTGTATTGGCTATCATAGAAATTTTATCTTGGAAAAGTTGTCAAAGGAATATCTAAAGCTAGGCATACACGGTGAACATGTTGATGTGATTTGTTGTGCAGCGCTTCGCCATACATGGACCAACATGTTCGTAAACTTCATTTTTTGTTTGAGTGTTGTGAAGACAAGATGTGCCATACAAGTGCGGATGATGAAATTGTCAATAAATTGTTTGCATTGCGACGACATGTTAATGCAACGAAAATAACTACGCAAATGACGAATTTTTATCACACAACGCTATACACGACGAACATGTTGTAAACTTCAAAATTTGTTGTTATCTTGCTCATACACAGCCAACATGTAAGCCGCAAGTTCACGATTTATAAAATATTTCATAAACCGTGGATTTGTTGGCCAACATACCCATACACGAAAAATGTTCGGCCCAACACCAACAAATCACACCAACATGTTCACCGTGTATGCATAGCTTAAAGCTGGCCATACAAGACCGAGTTAATTGTATCAGAGCCTAGCATACATGACAGAGCTAAAAAGCCACTTTGACAAATAAAATATTTTAATATTTCTTGTTGTACATAATAAAATAATAAAAAAAATACATACATTTCCGGTTCAAAAAAATAAAAACTTTATTATCAACATGAGTGTTCCTTAACGCAAACGTTGCGCGCATTGCGCCCATTTTACGGGAGACGTGGTGGCCCTTCACAATCGACTCTTCAACGTTTTGTGGTCAAATTTGAGACGATTTGTTCAGTAAACAATCAGCCCGTACATTCAAGGAACGCAAGATCGGCCGAGAACATCGCCACGGTCCGTGAAAGTGTACAACAACTTATCTTATCTGTAGCGAAGTCTATTTAATAAAACTGTTGTTTATTTAAGAATAAAGTAATCCCAACAGGATTGATATCCTGGAGTTTGTAAATTTTAAATATTGACATCCCAAATTTGTTATGAAATCTGCTATAAAATTTGTTATAAACTGTCAAGAATTCGAACATATCAACAAATCTTTTTCAAAACACATTTCTGATGTTCAGGAAGAAAATTTAGTTTTTAAAATCTGTTAAGAATCATTAAAAAAAAAAGTAAAATTTTCGTGTTTTTTATCATAAAAGATATCATTGAGTGTGAAATAAAACTGACAAATTATATTCCATTAAAATTAAAAATCTAAATTATTTTTGTAGACGAAAGAAGAGAACAATTTCAATTGAAAAGAAATCAAAAAATATAGTCCCAATGTGCACTTATAAAGGGTTAACTACATTCAACTTCAAAAAGTGTAAAAGTGTACAAGTCTTTTGTCTTTTACCAACATACTAGGAATTTCTTTCTCTCATCTCTATAAAACAAACATGAAAAGCTAAAACGGCCTAAGCTTTTATTTTTAATTATTAATGTTTTTGGTGAACAACCATTTTTTGACAGAAATATACATCGTTACCATTTGTGTGTATTGTTAACTTTTTGCACATACTTTTTGAATGTCTCAATCTCAAAGCGTTAAAGCTTTTTGATGGATAAATTAAATGCTAGAATTCTAATGAATAAATTGCAACTATGTGTACGTAAAATAGATTTTATTTCTATTTGACATCAAATTCCGTTTTCGAAGTTTCACAATTCACTATTTACTCTCGCCTCTTTTTATCCCTTTTGAATTGTGCGATAGAGAATCCTTGAGAAATAGAAAAATAAAAATTCTATTCTCAGATTTCTGACAGCAAAAGTGAGAAATTTCTATGAGAAATTTTGTTTCCATTTCTGATAATACAGAAAAGATCTTAGAAATATAAACTGGCCAAATATTTATGAGCACCCTGTTCCCATTTCACATGTGACATACATAACAAAAGATGTATTGGTATCACTGACATTTTCTTCTTCTTTTTTATGATTTTCTTCCAACGGTCTTGCATCTTGTTCTTGCAGTTTCTTATTAAATTCTCCGTGCCTTCATTTTCATTCATCCATCGCTTTCGTTGTCGTTCGTCTCGTCGTCGTACCGTACTCGTACTCGTATCGTAGTGAGTGAATTCGAATGCAAAGAAAAAACACTGCTATTCTGCTTTTCACATTTTATTTTAAGTTAAAATTGTTAAACAACGCCTCGAAGCTTTGAACTCGAATAAAAGAAAAAAAGTTACAAAATAAAAAGAATACAAAAAAACACCAAATACCTGCCTGACGATTCTTTATGTTGTTGTTTGGTTGCGCAAATATAAAAAGTGAAAACCCAAATCCGGATAGCATTGCAATTAATATTGCGTGTGACCCTTTTGCTTTTTTGTATTTTTTCTCCAACTCCAGTTGGATTTGGTTTTGGTTTTTGAATCTATTTGAATGTGCAGTGTGGCTGTGCTGTGCTGTGCACTGTGGTGTCTCTGACTCTGGTCGTTCTCGTTCGTTTCGTGGAGTGTGAAGTGAAGTGAACGAAAAACAAGTAACAACACAAGAAAAAATAGAAAGAAAAGAAAAAAAAAAAACTTAAAAGACAAAACGGGATTTTCATTTTGCTAGAAAACAAATCCAACTAGCTACCTACAAGACAAGCTAGAAAAATAAAATAAAGGTTAAAAAATGAATAATTTAAATTCTTTGCATATTTTCGCAACAATAATAATTTTGTTGAGTTCGTTACTTTCCGAGGCTGGTCGCCCTCCAGCCGTAAAGAAAGTAAACAAATGTTGTCGCATCGGAGAGTATCTAGATCGAACGAAAGAGTGCGTCGCTGGCAGCTCCAAACTATGGGTTCCCCTCGTGTTTTTGATAAATCGCAACGAGTACTACGATCCAAAAGGTGAGAGTCCCAAGTTCATCACATTCGAGGAGAATAGTCGTCCCAAGGACTGTCCGGAACACCAAATGAAAATGGTTATCGGTGCGGGAAATAATATAATTTTGTTTTCCAATGGTTCGCTGTTTCTGCGTGAGAAAATGATCTCGATAGGAATAGACGACTACTGTGTGGACAAGGAAGCTGCGCTGGTTTGCTTTCGCCACATCAAAGCCGTCGACTCACTGACCGCCCAAAAGAAGCTAACCAAAATACGGAAATGCTGCGCACCGAATACAGTATACGACAGCAAACAGAAAACTTGCAGCCATCAGCAGAAGCAGATAGCCCCTTCGGCAGCAAGTCAAGCAGATATCTTCAATTCCACAGACGTAGACTTGATCTACGGATTCCCCGATTGTAATAGTACAAATTTTGCCATTGTCAGCAGTTTTAACTCGGAGCTGTTTGACATTGAGAGTGGCAAGTTGACTTTGGAAGCAGACAAGCAGATAACTTCGGATCAATTCTGTCTGGAGTACACCGTGGATGGCAAGGGAGATGACGAGAAATCACCACCCATTCTTGACATCTTCACATGTGCTCATCACATCTCATCCGAACACGCCATGTTGCGAAATCCCAACGACGAGATCCACTTTGCAGTTCTGTCAACTGGTCTGTTTATTTCTGTGCTGTTTTTGGCTGCTGCTCTGGGTGCTGGATTCCTAATGCCATCCGTCCATTATGTCCTGCATTGGCAGTGTCAGATCTACTACATCTTTTGCCTTTTGGTCGGCGACCTTCTGCTAGCCATAATACAAATGTCCAGAGATGCCTTGAGTGAAAGTGCCTGTACAATTTTGGCCGTTTGTACACATTTCTTCTTTTTGGCTGCGTTCTTTTGGTTGAATACTATGTGCTTTAATATTTGGTGGACATTCAGAGACTTCCGTCCATCCTCGCTGGAAAAGAATCAGGAACTCTTCCGTCTGAGATTGTTCCGCGTCTACGCCTGGGGATTGTCGTTCATAATTGCCGGAACTGCAGCAATTCTGGAACACACTTCGGAGCAGAATGATTTCTGGAAACCTGGCTTCGGAGGACATTGTTGGTTCAAGGGCGATCTGGAGATGTTTGCATACTTTTTCGGACCGATTGGAATTTTGCTCTGTGTCAATTTGATGTTGTTCGCATCCACAGCTCGCCAACTAACCTGTGGTCTCTGGAAGCGAGATGATGTGAAGTCAAGCAGCGAAAGGACAGCCTTGGGCAAGGTGTGCCTTAAATTAGTCGTCGTAATGGGTGTGACCTGGATGGCCGATATAATTTCCTGGATTATCGGAGGACCCAAATACCTTTGGTATTTCACTGACCTTATCAATGCCTTGCAAGGAGTTTTCATCTTCATTGTCGTCGGATGTCAGCCACAAGTTTGGGCTGCCGTCAAAAGGATTTGGACTTCAAAGACACGCCAGGAAGCTACCAATACCACAAATGCAGTACAACACTCGAGCTCATCAAATGGCCTGCCATCGATTGGCGATACAACAACCAATAACACCGTGGCCTCGGATAATGCCACTAAGATTCCAATGGAAACTGTTTGTTAGGAAAATAGATAAGCAAGTATTTTGTATTTTTTTTAATTTTTCTTTCATTTGTTAACAAAAAATTATCCGCTGCCAAGAGTATTGAAATTATTTAATAACAAACTTTTATATAAGACTAAGTATACAAAATTAAGTATAGGCTTTAGATATAAAATGACTTAAGTGTTCTTAAAAATCAAATCGAAAGAAGAAGAAGAAAAAGATGAAGTTACTAAGTTACTACTAAGTAATGGATTTAAGAATTAGATATTTTTGATGAAATTTGAATTTTTAAAACTTCTTTTTTTTTTTTTATATGACAAAATCCAATAAATATTTGGATCGTTTGATAATATAATTCTTTTTGAAACGCAGAGCGAAGCATCAGAATTATATATTAATTCTATTACTAAAAATTATAATTTCCATAAATAAAAATATAACTTCCTTGTTTACAATCAACTCTGCAAAAAATAAAAATAGTGGCTGTGACAGTTGGCGAAATAAATTAATTTGTATCTAAAAACAGACGCACAACCCTATCCTTGAACTCTTCCCATTTATACAATTGATACATATTACCTCCCTTCTTCAAATTCAAGAACAACACACAAAAAAAAAACACTAACCCTATGGTAGCTCTTTTATGTTTACAAGTTAGCGCCTTTTAAATTGATTATTGTGTGATGCGCGATTATTTTAAATGGTTAAATGCTCATTTAACCTGATCTATTGTTTGCTTGTTTAAAAATTATTCCTCTTTCTCTATTCATTGTTGTTGTCGCGAGTATATTATTTATATGAGCTTGAGCATTGGCTTGGGGACAATATTATAGGTCGCGTTCTTTTTTTTTTTTAAAGTTAACACAACAACGAAAATAAGCAACAAATTGGTTAATTTAATTTAAAAATTTATTGCATTATGATTTATAAAAAAAAATATGGATGATGTATGAGAGGCAAACAAAAAATTATAATAGTCGTGTATTGTGTTGAGTTGAGTTGATTGAAAGAGACACTATTCAATGAAACGTAGGTACACATATTTAGTCTGTTGAATAAACTCTGAACTGAACAAAGTAGAAATCGGGTCGTGTAGGTGCGAGTAAGAATTTAAAATCTCATATTTCAGGGTCATTGCGTAAGCAAGACAATAATTAAAGAACTTGAAATTGTGGAACTCCATTTTAGTTAAATTAACAAAACAAAAAAACGTTGAACAAAACTTTTTTTTTTGAGCCGCTTATGGAATATAAATAAAGGTGAACTAAAGTTAAAATGAAATAATACAAAAAAGTTGGCTATGACAATTATTAAAAAAAAACTAACAGACAAAAGCGCCAGCATTTGTTTTTCCGCTGGTTTTAAATTTAAAGCCACATAAAGGGGGAAGGGCATGCAAACAATAGAATTCAAAAGAATAAAGACAACAAAATAGACACTTATGCAAACATTTTGTAGTACTACACAAAGTATTGTCCAAATTATTGCCCCCCAATCCGTGTGCCTTTGCAAACTGAAGATAATATCAAAGGCTTAAGTTTGAATTAATTATACAAATGTATAGCAGATGAAAACATCAACTAACATTAAAGAAAATTTAAGTGTACTATATCTATTTCGATGAAACCACTCTGTGCTAAGCTAAGTCTTGGTCTTATCTTAAGAGATAGAGTATCATATATCAATCAAAAACCTTTTTGTTATAGTTTCCTCAAAAATATAAGTAGCCGAGGAAAAAAGAGCAGATTTATACCGTTAATTAAAATAAGAATAAGAAGAGGCAAGAATCTATTAAAAGCGCGTTATTTTACCATACAGTGAATTACTTCTATGGTTCTAGACCATGAATTTTATAATAAATTAATACGATTTGTGGAAAAGTCAGATTAAAGTGTATGGTAGAATCTATTATTTTACAAGCAATGTGTTTTTCCTCGGATTATTTAGCCAATAAAAATTAAATTGTTAAAAAATGATTTTACATTCTATATGTGGCGAGAACAATTACAAACTACATGTCCAAACAAACATACCTGAATACCTGAAAGACTTTAGCTTGGCATTCAATTGAGATTTAATGAAATAAATAATACGATACAAAATCAAACGTACGAAACTTCTTATAATATCCCCCGTTGAAGTAAATTTCAGTTATATTGCTACACCCAATAAAAAGAAAACGTTTACCTTTAAAATAGGCCTCTCTTTATCTCCAACCAGTCGTTTTAAAATATCTTGCTTTCATATTATAGGGCCAGTTATAGCTTTCATTTGATTACGTCATTGAATCCAATCATTGGAGTCTTTTTGGAGTGTATACAAAGAAATTGGACGGCTTTCAATGGAACTATTCCGAAGTATAAAATTTAAAAATTGAAACAGATTTCATAATTTTAAAATTAAAATTGAACAAAGACAAAAGTTCTGGGTTAGATGAAGTATTTTTTTTAATAAAACAAATTATAACTCGAGCTTGATTTGTATACCAAACATAACGATTTCTAAATCGATTTTAAATCTCTAAATCTCAAAATTTTAAACTATGAAACCAATGATAGCTATTACTGGACCTTTCAACTTAGGTCCCATTTTAAAGAGTTGTATAATTTCCTCAAATAAATATTAAATTTTTGTAAATATTGTTTTAAATTAAAAATATATACGACTGGGTCGCACGTTCTTGATGTTATTATATACAAAGAGAATTTCCATACCGTCTTGGACAAGCCCAATAGTACGAATCTTAACACCAAGATTGGGTTCTTAGCCCCTAGAAAAGGAAAAGGTGAACAAACATGAACTTATTAGTTTCTGTCTTTTAAATAGACGACAAAATAAATATCACATTATGTATATGAATTTTTTGTTTTTTATATTTTGACACTATTTTAATATAAGGTTTTAAAGTTCGTAGGTAGACTGTTTAATAATTTATTGCAACATGCAAAATAGAGTTTTGAATCCTGCTAAAACGAAATCGTTCCAGCCTTAAGTCATTACTATTTCTTATGCTTCCCACACTATATCACCATTACTCATTTTAACAATAAAAATCAACACATTACAGATGGACTCTAGTTAACATTCATCCAATTCAATCAGTCCAGCATGAAACAAATCGGAAAGTGTAAATTTTCAGCTTCAAGATAACCCTTATTCCCTTGTTCTGAAGCTTCTAAATTCGAAATCTTCATTGGATTCGAACAGTAAAGGGAAACAGAAATTTAATTACCAGAGCTTTATATAGATCAATAGAAGCTTTAAATGTCAGTTGATTCTTAATCTCCTCAAAATCTTAATATATATAATTCTTCTGTGAGTGTGTATGTCACTGAACTTCTCTTAAACGACTGGACCGATTTTGATGAAATTTTTTGTGTGTGTTCAAGGGGATCTGAGAATGGTTTAGATTCACAATTTTGTCCGCTAGGTACACCTGTTATGCTTTTAAGAAATTTAAGCCCTCCCAATATGTGTAATGGTACAAGACTATTGATCAAAGAATTAAGAGATAATGTGATTGTAGCAACTATTATTACAGGTCCCGTGGCTGGTCAGTTCGCACATGTTCTGCGGATTCCAATGATACCAACTGATTTGCCCATATCTTTTAAAAGGTTACAGATCACTTTAAAAATATCCTTTGCCCTAACAATAAATAAATCCCAGGGACAAACTTTTTCCATAGTTGGTATCGACTTCAGGAAAGAGTGCTTTTCCTACGGGAAATTGTATGTGGCACTTTCTCGAGTAGGATCTCCTGAAAATTAATACATTTTGTTGCCACCTAGAAATACCACAGCCAACGTAGGGTACAGGGAGGCTTTAAGATAAGCATACAATTTTTTCTAATTTAGTGATTCGTGGTCGTTTTAATTAGCATGCTTATAACTTAAATATCTGTACCTAATTTTGTCTATCCGTGCGAAGCCGGGACGGGCCGCTAGTATATATATTTATATTTTTTTAATCTTTGTACAAACATGATTTGAATGTTACTTAAAGTTCAGTTTTTAGCCGAGAATAACACCCAAGTTCTTTATACTCTCAACGTCATTTATAAATTAACAATCATCATTCAAACATTAATTTTATCATTCCGTCGAAATTTCATCAATTTAATCTTACTCGAATTCACCTTCAATTTATTCAATTTCAACAACTTACCAACTTTCATCAAGTCAAATTCAACACAGAATCCTGTGGAACTCCTAGAGCATTGTTTATTGCCCTAGCAATAAATTTTTCTATTGAAATTGACCTCTTTTCATCTTCAACTAGTCGTTTCAAAAGTTTGTTGTTCTCACATAAAATCTTGGCTTCCATTCTAAAATAATTTGATAATTTCCTCCTATTGTTTTTAAATTCCAATAGATACTTGCAATAAATTTAAAAATATAAAACACTCCTGGGTCGCACTTTCTTGCTTTTATCTCTGAAGATTTACAATAGAAAACATTAATTTTGAAAAAAAAAGAAATTTCTTCAACGGAAGAACAACTAAAAATCATGCCTTCAACATGCCTTAGCAAAGATTAACAAAATTGAGAATTAATCAACTATAAATGTGATTATAGCTTCCAGCAAAACCCTGAAGATGTCTTAAATGCAAATTTTTCCACTTTACAAAGTTTCGCCTTGTGATGTCTCAATTGTATCAAACTTCTGAACAAGATAGGTAGTTATCATTTTTTCATTGCGATTCCCTGTTTTTTGACCTCCAAATGGTTTTTAATTTGGTTCATGTCCGGTAAACAGCCCTGCCATTTTAAAAACAATCACATTTTTATGATGTTATAATTTTATGTAATATTAATTTATCAGCATTCAAAAAAAAAAAAAAAACAATAAATCAGAGATAGACAAAAATGTAATATTAAACCATTTAATGATCTCTTTTTATGTACTTACGTTAACGTACATATGTGCTTTGCTTTACATCCCACATTTCCCTTCCATCAACAACAAAGGTCAATGTATTTTCCAAACTCTGAAAAAAAAAAGAAAACATTGTACTTATTTTATTGGTCCTTATATTACATACATAAAATAATGTATATGCTACATATGCGTTATTCATAATCTACACATTGTCGCAACCTGGTAAACGTTTTTGGAAATTTATACAATTGACACCAACAACCAGCATCTGTCTATGCTTCTATAGTTCGTGCTGATGAATACAAAAAATCCATAAATGCATACGCTGCAGATCTACTTTGTCATTTGGAAAAATCTCTAAATAGACAAATAATAATGTATGAACGATGCATGCAGCATTACAATCCATGTATCCAGATCCAGATCCACACATAAAATTTCCTTCTACAATCTAAAGTGTGACGAAAGAAAGGTAGGGGTTGCTCTTTGTTTGTTTAATTTGAGTTTTTTTCTTTGAATGAATAAAGGAAATGATAATCTCTCTTTTTAGAACTTGGTCTTATTGAAACTATTTTCGGTCTTCTCTTATTAAGCCAGCCTATTTTTATGCATTGATTAGAACAATTTATGTACAATGTACATTATGTACGTATACAAAAACACAACAAATTATTTATATCATCTAAGTTTATAGTACATGAGAAGAACTACTACTTCATGCTCGTTTAAATGCTTGACAAGCATAAAACTGTGTCACTAGTCACATAGGTCAACATTATTTCTTGGTATTCAGGTTCAAGCCAATTTAAAATGCTTTTAAACTTAAAGAAATTGACAAATTAGTGTTGAAAACAAAACTTTTACTTTTACACACATGACTTAACAACAATTGTTGTTATTTTTATTTTGCTTCTTTTTTTTTTTAATTCAAGTCAAGTGAAACTAAAAGCTATTTATTTTCAAAAGGAAATTTCTATTTAGTGTTCTTTTGAACTAAAATATATTTATTTTCTTTTATCATGTTGTGTATTATTTGAATTTTGTTGTATTTGTTGTTTGTTGAATTTGGCTTTTAGCCATTAAAATTGGGTAAAATGTGCAACTAAGAAAACTTATGTTGAAAAAGTAGAAAATAAAAAATCAGTCATATTTTGCTAAAGATTTTGTACGTTTATATTCTTTATTGAGAGATTATTAGAAATAAATATTTTGAAAATTTGAAATGTATTAAGACTAAAGATAAGAATTGGAGATGTAGAATATGAAGGGAAATTAAATTAAACATTCACGTGACTCAAAAACTCGGCCGAAAGTTACGCCGAACAGAATCATTATATTCAAAGCAATGTCATTTTATTAAAGGTTTTTATGGATTTGACTTTCTTTTTAGGATTATTCAATGGGCAGGTTCAGACAACATAAGGGACTTCATTTGCAGTCAACTTCATTCTTTGAACGTAAATTTTGACCAAGGCAACTAGATAGTTTTTCAAGTGTCATGAAATTAAAATTCAGAACTTTACTTCACAAACCTCTACTTCAAGTTCATAGTACAAAAATTACCAAAATCATTATTTTCTACAAAACACTCCTGAGGCAAGCTACAAGTCTATCATGATTTGTATTTTGTATTTTAAAGAAATATTACTTATTTATTTTCCAAATTTACAAGGAACCTTTTTACAGAAAGCATTAAATTAAGTTGTTCAAAAAATAAATAAATCATTGAGTAATAAAGTTCAGCTTTTAATTGAATTAAAAAACATGATCAATTGTCATTTTGACATAAGTTGACTTGACTTAATAGTTTGGGAGATTTTTCTTGCCTAACTTTCCAGACAACTTTCCAATAAAGTTGCCTTAATTGGAAGGCAATTTTTTGGCAGCTGGCCAATCAGATGCAAGAAACTTGCCTTACTTTCAAGTCCCTTATGTCGGCTGAACCTGCCCAATGTCTCTTTTCTTTTTCAATTTGATTGAAATAGAAGACTAAAAAGCAAATACATATGTAGTTTAAGTTTTAAAAATATGCAAAGTCACACATTTTCTTAATTGCGTCGAATAAAGCTATCAAATTAAAAAGCCTCTAATCAGTGCTTATTGAACTCTGACTGATAACACCCCTTTCAAAATGTTTCGTTGCTATTTCGAAATTGATTTTTCTCAAATGCAATATCCTTGGATTACTAATTTTATTGTTTAATGTTAGACAGTAGCCTTCTATTTTATTTTGCATCAGTAGTTACAAAAAAAATAGAGTGACTTCCATGTAACTTTTAAACAAAGATGATTTATTGAAAGATTAATAAGATGATTGAAAATAAGATTTTCCTTTGGCTTTTTGATCAGTGTAAGTTTTGTAATGAAACTTCAAATTTACATTAACTTTCCCAATCTTCGAAACGGGTTGTTTGACTTTTTCGAAGAGATTCTATTTAAGGAAAAAATACAAAAATACAAACAAATACACCCTAAAAAAGAAAATTAAAATAAATTAAATAAAAATAAATTGTATCCTTTTTTTATTTTAAGCAAAGAAAAACAGATTATATTTCATAACGACGAAAAAGAGCTAAGGACAGCATAGATGCACTGTTTCTAACGTCGTTTTGAAACATATTTATCTGTCTGTAGAACTTCCAAGCCTTCAAAATCTGTAAAATTACCGCTTTCGATACTCTGTCTCGTCAGGAATTTTCCCCTAATACTGTTTAATATATCGCACCCTTAAAATGAAAGTGATCTAACTCAAGAATTGCAACTTGTGGGAAATGAGCTAAAAGTCTTCAAGAAAGTGTAGTTTTGAGTAATTTTGATTGTATTTCCCACATATGTATTTCGTTGGAAATTATTGATTGAATTTTGTTTGAAACGGTTTATATTTATAGTTTTTTTTTTAATTTAATCTCAAAATTATATTTAAAAAAAAAAAACATTAAAATTCAATTTAATGATATTAATTTGTTCATAAACTTGCAACATATAATTTGGCAAATCATTAACTTCCAATGAAATATGTGAGAAATAAAATCGAATATAATCAAAACTATACTTTCTTGAAGACTTTATTGCTCATTTCCCACAAGTTGCAATTTTTGAGTTAGGTCACTTTCATTGTAAGGGTGCGATATGAATAATTAAACCAAGTGCATTTTAGAATTGAATGTATTCACTAGAAAGGTTCCATTAAATTTCATAAAATGTGAAAATAATAGAAAACGACACTAATTAGGTAATAAGCGTTTTTGTGTTTTAACTTTGAGTATAGCTTTGGTACTTTGAGCATTTAACTGGAAACAAAATAAAGAATAGATATTTGTTTTTAGCAGAGGAACAACCTTAAGCGTCGAAATCCACTTTTAAAAGTTGTGCCACACGAAAAAAAAAAGTTAAGTTAGGTGCGCTCAGTTCCATTAAATCGGTCATTTTCATTTTATCTAGGCTCATAGAACATGCTTCGAGCTATATCTGACTAAAGAAGTGGACACAACTCGAGCGCTCTGATGTGTCTGAGCTAAAATATAACACACAAAAACGTCTAATATCGATTGAAGCTTTCTTATAAGCAGGCAAATAAGTATTTTTTTTAGTTCACATGACTACTTAAATGAGAATACTGAATGTGCGCACATTCCTTGGATCAAGCATTTAAGTTTTTTTTTATTAGTTACACATTTGAGAAAGCACTTTGCATGACAAGAAATCCCTGAAATGACTCGCATACAGGAATGGTTGAGAGTTGTAAGTCACTAGGTCCCACATATGTAATTTAGATTCCATTCCATTGTCGTTTTCGATGGAGTAAGGTCCAATAACCCGTGGCATGATGGTTAGTGCGTTGGACTGTCATGCGAGAGGTCTTGGGTTCGATCCCTGCCTGTGCCACCTAAAGTTTACGGGTACTGCCTCTTGCGAGGAATTGACAAATTCTCCAAGAGTAATTCTTGTCATGGAAAAGTGCTTTCTCAAATTAGCCGTTCGGATTCGGCATATAAACTGTAGGTCCCCTCCATCCCTGCAATTACTCGCACACAGGAATGGTTGAGAGTTGTAAGTCACTAGGCCCTGGTTCTCTACGGACTGTTGCGCCACCTAATTTATTTTATTTATTTAAGGTCCAATAACAAATTCTCCAAGAGTAATTCTTGTCATGAAAAGTGCTTTCTCAAATTAGCCGTTCGGATTCGGCTTGAAACTGTAGGTCCCCTCCATTTCTGACACCATTTCTCGCACACAAGAATGGTTGAGGGTTGTAAGTCACTAGGCCCTAGTTCTCAACGGACTGTTGCGCCACCCAATTTATTATTTATTTTATTAAGGTCCAAACACACCTCCGGACCAAAGAGCGCACCGAACAATGATTTTTTGTGGATGTAATGGCCTCTATTCAATTACTTGAGAATTCTCAGAACTCCAAATACGACAATTTTGCTTCGTCGCTGAAGAAAATTTTGTTCGGAAAATCACTGTCCACCGCCTGTTGTTCAACCACGTTAGGTTGCGTAGTTGGGCGATTATGTAAACCATAATCTCATCTTAAAGCACGATATGTGGCAGAAACACCATTTTTGTAGTAGGTTTAAACAATTTGTATGTGTTATGCGATAGTTAAGCGATCTATGTATTTAACAACTTAGTTTGACAGATGTCGAATCCCAGCCCTATACTTTTGAAACCGCAAAATCTGTTGTATTGAAATTTTTCATTAATTGGTTATGAAATGAAAATATTACTAGTTTTTGAACATACAATAATTATGATAATTTGTATTTAAACAAAAAGTGTTTTATTAAAAATATGACAAAGTTTTCGGAAGGTCTACATGAACAATTTCCGTCAAAATTTTTCATTTGTATATTCAATTTTTATATCAAAAATATTCTCTTCAAATTCAAGCTTTGTAAATTTACTTCAATTTGAGCCTGCAAACATTTTTAAGTCCTAAACGTTTTAGAAATAATATAGGATAATCATTAGTTTTTTGCTTCGAACTAGACAATTATGTACATACATATACATACATATATATCGACTGAAAGTTTAGAATTAATTATTTGAATTTAATTTTGTTTAGATTTGAAAAGGTGTATTTGGTTAACCATTGATTCAGCAGTTTTTATTAAGATTTCAATTTAAAATAAGTTAAGTTAGCTTGAATTCGTAGGGAAATGTTAAGATCGAAAAATGAGTATTTCAGTATTGAAATAGACAACAACTGAACAAAATTAGCAAATGTGGCTTTATTGCCAATTTTCGGCCGTGTTCCGATCATAGATAAGGTCGAAATCTTGAAATATTTGTAAGTCCAATATTATCAACATATGGGAAATAAACTGACGCAATTCTTTTTCCTTATTTCCGAAAACAAGGCTATTTGACTATAAATAGTAAAGTATTTTGTGTTGTTTTAAATTTTCCACTTAAACTTGTATTAAGATTTCCTTTCTTGAATCTGTTGTGCCACATAATTTATTTATTTTAGTAAAAAAAATTATTCCACTTGTGCATTATATTAATAATATTAATAGGACCTTGTAGGTCATAATAATTTTCCATTCAAAGTGCCTAGAACCCAGTGTTTTAAATAACACACAATCGATTGGGGTAGCAATATTACATAACTTCATTGCCTTGTCATAATATGCGTACATCCAATTAAATATTTCCAGTCTATACGACACCAGTGAGGCTATACCATTATAGTTCATTTTTTTTTTTTTAAATTCAAATCAAAGCTAATGGCTTGTAAAAATACATTTTAACAAATTATTGCCTCATTTCTAACAAAAAAATAAAAATTAAAAGCAAAACGAACAAAAAAAAACACATGGAGTGCAAACGAACTCTCTTAATCAGGCCAATAACTTTTCCAATCGGGCATAATGTAATGAAATATTTTTGATATATGATTTTTTAAACGGACGGCGGCGATGCTGTGGAGTCCCATGACCCGGGTCTCCAACATTCCACCCACAAGTTGATTTTAAAAAGCAAATTGAAACAGGGACATTAAAACAAAAGTTTGTATGTTTTTGTTTTTTCTTGATTCATTGCCATTCACAATGCCTACGTATATTTTTGTCTGATGATTTTCTGGCTGGTTTACTCACAATCAATCGAATAAAAACAACTCATCGGGGCTAATAAAATATAATTTTTATAAATCCTACTCGTTGTTTTGTAAAATATACAAAATTCCCATTTTTCACATAAATAACCAAACATCTGGTAGCATTTAAAATAATGTCCTTCGATAAGACATCTAGAACACACAAGTTGATGGGGCTAGGCGTATTTCAGAAAAAAAAAAGTTTACATTGACTCGTAGTTATAAAGTTTAAGGCCAAACAATATTATGATCTGTGTCAATAATGATAAGAAAACCTTAATAATAAAATATTGTTAAACTATCTAAGAATGATTAGGTCAACTCTAGACTTGAAACTTGTCATCATTTCAAGATTTCCATATTTAGAACGACAAAACGGAGTCGGAAATCTTAGTGACGTAGTTAGTTGTTATTTTTCATTATTTCAATTTATGATTGTTTATTTGTATTTTTGTTTATATTTTTCTCTTCCCACTGTCACCCTGATGTAAGTTCAATGATTGGGTACAATTTGCTGCGTGTGTCTCTAGAATCACCCCAAGAAATAAAAATAACAAAAACAAAAACAGCAATCCATTTTTCACTTTGGAGCGCCGCTGTCACCGTCCTTTTTTCTTTGTAGCGTGTGGGAGTGTTACAGCGAATTAATTGCAACAATAAAATAAATTTTTGATATTTTCATTCATCTTTTATTCGTAGTTTGCGTTAAAGATATCTATTTTTTTTCTTCTTGTTTTCAAATTTAATATATTATTATTAATAGCGGAAATGGCAGTTATATTTAAATAATTTAATTTAATTTATATTTTTAATGTTTTGTTTTTATTAGAGGCATCATATATATAACAGACATACATACATACATGTATTTTTCTTAAGTCTTTTGGTTTTAAAATAATGAATTAACAACACAACGAATAAGTACACTTTATTTTAATTTATATTTATTAAACAAATTTATGATTGTTATAATATATATATTTTTTTATTTTAAAAATCATAATTTAATGTATATTTAGCTGAGAGAGACTTTTTTGTTTATTATTACATTTAATTTCCTTTTAAATTTCATTGAAACATTTTTTAAAAAAATGCATATTTTATTTGTTTAAATTTGCTACATTGATAATATTTTTGTAACGCATTCATATTCCCTTTACTTTGTGTCGAATTCATCATTCTTGGTTTCATTTATTTATTTTCCTTTAATTTTTCATTGTTTAGCATTTAAGAGCCCAAGTCCAAAAAATACAACGAATATTTAGCGATGTAAGTTTTTTGTATTTTAAGAAATGCTCACAATAATTGTATGTATAAAAAAACATATATTCAAAATACATTATATATTTGTAAAACTTTAAATTTTTAAAATAAGAACAAATTTGATGAAAACGAATTATTTAAAAAATATGAAAACAAAAAATAAAACTAAACTAAAGAGAAATGTTTTAAGACTGTAAAATTGAACTTCAATTTTTCAAAATATATATTTAACATTGTTAATTGTTATGAAACAATTATATTAGGTATATATACATTTATACATAAATATATACAAATTAATATTAAAATATATATACATTTATATAGGAGTTGACTTGAATTTTTACAACAACAAAAAAAAAGAAAAAGATTTTATACTAAAAACAAAATACTCGAATATAGCACAACTAATATTTTTGTTTTCTCATTATTTTTTTTGTCGTAATTATAATAACAAACTTTTTATACATTATATAACTTTTCTTTAAAAGAATAAAATATATTACTAAATCCAAGCTAAACTAGCATAAATGATTCTCTTGTTAAATTAAGCATTTTTTGGCAGCACTAAAAACAATATACCTATCTATAAAATACCCGTGCAAATTAATATTTTAATAATAAACTACAAATGACTTGTGTTTACTTTGTATTGTATTGAAGTCATTAAAAAATATTTTAAGTTTTTCATTCTGTAAGCTTTATACAATTTTACAAATTTGAATACCTACTACTTAAATTAAATTTTATTCGTTTAAAAAATATATACATATAAATAAAACATTTCTATAAAATAATTTTTGTCTATTTCGATTTGTTTTGTAAAGTTTTGATGCATTGAAAGGTAAGTTTTTAAGATTATGGTTTGTATTAAAAATACACAATTCTAGTTTAGAAATTTGAGTAGGTTCGTAATAAAAAAAGAGAAATTATGAATTTAAATAAACAGCGGGTGTTTTTTTTATAGACGTGTGTTTTTCAATCTGTAAATACTTTTTTTGGAGTATGTCTTTTTGACAGCTGTCACTTGGTATAGTGAAAAGACTTAAAGCAGCATTCACATGAGTGCGACCAACGAACGACGAATGAATTACAAAATGTGAGTTTATATACGTTTGAAGACATATTTCCACACAAATTCTTAACAAAACAATAGCAATATAGTTTCAATAATGATTTATGATGCATACTTTTACTTTTCAATATCATATATTAATAAATTTAAGAAAACAAATTTATTCGTCGCGAAAAAAATTGTAGTTGATACGAACTGTCAAACTTTATTCGCGTTCCACATTATCCACACTCGCAACGAATAAAATAATCGCGCGTACTTAACCTAAAAAAATCATTCTTGTTTTGGTTTCGGTGGTGAATGGTGTTTGGCTGTGCGACGAATTAAAAACTCTCATGTGAAAGAAATGTCAAAATCGACGAATATTCGTTCATTCGTTGGTCGTTGGTCGTGCTCATGTGAATAGTGCTTTACTCCTAAAGGTCTACAAACTATAGGTCTATCATCATTCCTTCTTAAGACCTTAGAAAGATTAATTGATATCCATTTAAGATGAAGTATTGATACAAGATTTCTGTCTATGTCTCAACATGCCTACTGTAACGGCAAATCGGTGGAAACGGCATGGCGGGCGTTGCACACCTTAGTACGCACCATCGAATTCTACCTCCATCATAGAAAGTACATTATGGTTGCTTTTCTTGACATCGAAGGTGCTTTTAACGACGTAAACACATCTGAACTGACATTTCTGAACGTAGAGGGTTCGCTTGTGCTGATAACATAATAATAAACTCAAAACTGGGTGACTAGATTCGTCAGCAGATGAACACCGCAAGGTGGTTTTCTATCTCCTCTCCTCTGGAACCTGGTAGTAAATGTGTCTGGATGCGGAGGGTTTCTGAGTGATTGCCTATGCGGATGACGTTGCTACAGCGGTTTCATGAAAGCAACTTAACATCCTAAAATAACTCTTCGAAAAATAACCATACATAAACTTATACTTTATAAACTCAAAACCGATATACAATTCCATATGTTATGTTAACGGTATCTTAAGTATCTGGGTCTTATTTTAGACAAAAAACTAAATTGAAAACGTAATATACAAGAAAGAGTCAAAAAAGCTACTGTAGTCCACTTCTTATGCAAAAAAGTTAATTGTAATAAATGGGGCTTACAACCCCAAATTACGCATTGGCTATACACATCGGCAATCAGACCGATTTTACTGTACGGTGGTGTAGCAGTATGGGGGATTGCTTTTTAAAAAGCTATAAACTGCGACAAAATAAATTAAGTCCAATGTTCAGCTTGCTTTTGTATAAGCGGCACTGGACACCCTACTTTAACTAACAACTCTTGATATGCTTAGCAAACAAATAGTGCAAGCTCTGCTATTCGCCTCAACGCTTCAGCGGGATAAGAACAATATTGGCCACTCCGTAATTCTTAATATTAAGAATCAACTCAAAAGCACACAGACTACACCTTCCCCCAAGTACAATTCGACAGAAACTTCCAGATTTCTATACCTTCCGGATCTTTCTGAGATCTAGATTAAAAGCGCTCAAGGTGCTTGTTATCTCTAAGCAGATCGCATATAAGCTCGATAATCGGTGTCATAAATGGGCACTGTCTAATAGGAAAGCACTCCATGTGTCTAGGAGTATTCTCAAATGACTTTTGCAGAAGCTGTATGGATAAGAAGGAGGAGGAAATAGTTAGCCACTTTACCATGGAATTGGAGCCATCCGCGGCGCGCGGTCACTTGCCCGAAATCATTTTTAAAGCTAACTAAATTCTTGGGCATAACATTAAATTATTTGTCTAAAAAAAACACCCTTTACAATGGGTATCACTCCTAAAATCTCGTGGAGTTAGCGACCAGCTTTTATTTTGTTATAAAGTTTTCCTACTCTCATTTTTTCCGGCACTTCAATTTCCATAATCTAATTTATATACAAAAATTAGAATTTATAATCTAAAAACAAAATAGATGGTCGATTTAAATTTATATTTGATTCGCTTTTATCCAATGCTGCATCTACCCTTCCGAACCATTGAAAAAATGCAAAGAATGATTTCTACTTCACTATAATAATTTTAAATGACATAATGGTAATGACGAAATTTAGATATATCACGACTAACTCGTGTAAAAGCGGCAAATGACTTTATTTTAATTCATAAAACTATTTCGTAAGATATGTGGAATCTCTATTCTTAATGCCTAGTAGCACGTACTTCTCTATCAAATCTTGAAGTGTCTTACGAAGACGACGCCGTAATATATACGAAATTAAAAGCATACCTGTTGTATATGTAAATATAGAATTTCAACAGTTTTGTTTATATCCGGAGTTATGAACCTACTTAAAAACGATTTTGTTTTATGATTCATATTACTTTATTTGACTCATTGTCCAGGTCCAGTATATGTATGTAGTCGCTTAAGCCTTTGTTTATGTCTGGTTTTTAAAAGTGTGATAATTTCAGGTTTATAAAAGATATGCCCCAATTACCAGAGTGTTAATTATATTATAAACATAGAAGTCTACCTAGATACAAAACTGCACTTTACAACCTATGAACCGAAGAATTGTTTTTATTGAGACCGTGAAACAAAAGAATAGCAATTATGTAGGTAACTATTATTCTGTTTAAGAGAATTAGGTTTATAAACAAGATTTACTTTTTATTTATTTCTTTTCAGTTTTTACCTCAATAAATGATAAGAAAAATATATCGGTTAAAATGTATTTTGTTTTTATTGCATTGGCGTAGGTTGTATCAGGCTAAGATATAACGTCGGTAGGTATGTAGGTAGAATATTGGATTGCGTACAGTAATAAATAATTCATAAATGCAATTTTAAAGTGTGAATTGTTGTTGTATTTAAAGTCAAACGCCACACAATATTCAAACGTAGCTCGTCGTATAAGTCGTCGCAACTTATTTAAATTTTTTGTATAAAGGTACATACCGGACCGAAAAAGTGAAGTAATAACGAACGACAAAGTTTGGAGATCACGTATTAATATGTAAATTTACGTTTATTTTTTTGAGTCAGTTAAGGAGAAGAAAAACAAGAGAATCTTATATCTATTTTAGGAACATTGTTGCAATGTTTTAACTTGAGAAAACTGTTTGAATGACCATGTGTGACCTTTTCCAAGAAAAAAATGTAGATCATTACAAAAGAATTGGAACATACGAGTATATACAATACATATACAATACATACGTACAAAGGAGTACTTTATGTATGTTGAAAAATTCAAACTTGTTCCCTTTTCTATTGTAGATATTAGCATAAGACTGTGATACGACTTGCAGATACAATTCGCTGATATGTTGAGGGTTTTAAGTTTCGATCTTTTTATTTCAAAACTTCCAAAATTGATTTTATTTCATCATTTCATCAATTATTTCAGTATAGTGACGTTGACGTCAGCTCTGATATGATCACAAGTTTGATGAATGAGAACTTTTATCCCGAACAGGGTTGAAAGCATCAGACCTAAAGAAAACGCATGTTTCGATGTGAGCTGTAAATAGGTTATAAGGACCAAAGAAATAAGTTTCCGTTGCTATAAAGCCAACCCTACTAAGGAAAGTCGGAAAAAGTTCAAGCAAGCCTAGAAGGCCTGCAACGAACATATTCGACGGACTTATACATGACCAAAAATTACGGTACAAAAATACTGTAATGTCCCAAAAGCAGTAAACATTTTTAGTCATTCGTAAAAAACATGAGGCATACTTACTCGGTTCTTACGCTCTTTAGAGAAAGCTAATCTCTTTGAGAGGCAGTTCGCCATCAATTCAAAGCTGCAATTCTATTGGACCAATCTTTATTCGCACTCGTATTGTGACAAGAGTCCTAAAAGATCTTTAAACCCGGAAATCCGCTGCTCTGGATGATATTCTCGCTATTGTGCTAAAGAGGTGTTCGTCAACGCTGGCAAATCCAAATCTAAGCTTTCTCACCCTCTTATTCCCGGTAAATTGCACTTACGTCCATTCTTTCCAAGGTCATTGAAATGCTGATTAATTATCAGCCCAAGAAATACAAATCTCAAAGATCGAAAGCTTTTTAATGACCGATAGTACGGCTTTCACAGCAATAGGACTACAAGTGATCTCATGGTTCATCTTACCCAACAGTGAATCAAATCTTTACATCGTTTTGGAGAAAGTAAGATAATTGTACTTGATATTTCGAAAGCATTTGATAGGGTTTGTCATCAGGCTCTCTTATCAAAAATGTGTATTTTCGGTTTTTATGAATTCCTCCTTCATTGGATTAGTAATTAAACTACCTTTCCGATCGTTCAATACAATTAGTATTGGATGGGTTCAAGTCTGAAAACCGCAAAATAAATGCTGGTGTTCTAAACTCTTTTTAGTTTCTATTAATGATCTCCTGTCTACAACTTCTAATCCAATACATTGTTTCGCTGACAATAGTACTCTTAGCTTTTCATATTCGTTTTCAAAATCAAACCCCTCTTCTTCGGAAAAGATAAGCTATTAAATTCCGACTTATTGCACTATGGGGAATAAAAAACCGCGTGCAATTTAATGCTTCGAAAACCCAAAGCTGTCTTGTATCGTCATAGCGAGATATACCACCATGCCATTATCCATGGAAGGCACATGCATCAATGAGACTGAACTTCTCGATATTCTCGGTATGTGTGTCACCATTTCACCAACCACATCTTGTGGAACGATAACATACGCAATATCGCCAAAAAATTCCGCAAGGTGTTTGGGTTTCCTGTAAAGACGGGGAACATCGTAGTAGAACCGCAGTCTATGTTGAGAATATGGAAAGACCACTTCTCCAAATTATATAACGGCGATGACGAACCTAATTCTGCTGTAAGGGAGATAGAACCACTCCACCTAGGCGAACGCAGACCAACAATTCCGCCTACCCAACCTAGACGAAGTGAAGATAGCTATATCTAAACTGAAGTCAAACAAAGCTGCTGGAGCTGACGGCATCGCTGCCGAACTATTTAAAGCAGCAGGCGATGACTTAGTAGGGATCATGCTCATCTTCAAAATATGGTCGGAAGAAAGCATGCCCGATGAGTGGAATCTCAGCAGACCCTTTAAATTGCACCAACTACAGAGGGATCAGTCTCCTTAATATTGCATATAAGATCCTTTCTGCCGTATTATGTGAACGTCTGAAGCCGTTCGTCAACAACCTAGTAGGTCCTTATCAGTGTGGCTTCAGACCAGGAAAGTCCACTATCGACCAAATATTCACACTACGGCAGATCTTGGAAAAAACCAGGAGCTTCAAATCGATACCCACCATCTCTTTATCGATTTTAAAGCCGCGTATGACAGCATCTATAGGGAAGAGCTCTACAGAGCAATGTCTAGTTTTGGCATCCCTGTCAAACTTATCCGTTTGTGCAGAATGACAATAGAGAATGCACGATGCTCCATCAAGGTCGGAAAAGATCTCACCGATGCATTTGATGTCAAAAAAGGTTTTAGACAAGGCGATGCACTGTCATGCGACTTCTTCAATATCGTTCTGGAAAGAATTGTGCAAAACTCAACCGTCAACACTAGAGGCACAATCTTCCAAAGGTTCATCCAATTACTCGGATACGCAGATGATATTGACATAATTGGAAGATCAAAGCGTGATGTCAGTGGAGCGTTTTTGAGCATTGCGACAGAAGCGAAGAAGATGGGTTTATTGGTAAGGGCAAGACGAAGTATGTGTATATGCTGTCATCAAAAAAGGACATTGAACAACGACGTCTTGGACAAAACGTCACCATGGACAGCTATAACTTCGAGGTAGTTAAGGACTTTGTCTACCTAGGCACCGCTGTTAACACAGACAACGACACCAGCGCTGAAATCCAACGAAGAATAACTCTTGCAAATCGCTGCTTCTTTGGACTTAGAAGGCAATTGAGAAGTAAAGTCCTCTCTCGAGCATCTAAAATCACCATCTATAAGACACTCATAATCCCGGTTCTCATTTATGGCGCTGAGGCCTGGACCCTGTCAAAGAAAGATGAGAGCGTCTTAGGATGCTTCGAGAGAAAAATTCTTCGGGTGATTTTTGGTCCCGTACGTATAGATGGAGAATGGAGGAGAAGATATAACGACGAACTGTACGGGCTGTACAGCGACACTGACCTAGTTAGCAGAATAAAAGTCCAACGGCTTAGATGGCTGGGTCATGTAGAGCGAATGGACATCAACGCTCCAGCCCGGAAGGTCTTCGAATCCAATCCCGAGGGACGGCGCAGTAGAGGAAGACCGCGACTCAGGTGGCGCACTCAGGTGGGTGAGGACCTCAACCAACTTGGCGTGCGAAACTGTAGACAGCTAGCTAGGGACCGAGCTGGCTGGAGACGCATGTTGGTGGAGGCCCAGGTCCGCCCCGGACTGTAGCGCCTCCTTAAGTAAGTAAGTAAGTTTGGGTTTCCTAAAAGGCTATGCAAGAAATTTGTCTCCCCTTCTTATCTGGCTGTTATCTACAAACCTTATATACGTCCAAAGCTTGAGTATAACTCCCATCTTTGGACTGATGCTCCTGCAATTTGGACAGTATTGAAACTAGAGCATTTAAATTGGTTGGTGATAATATCATCATTGGTTTATTTATGTCGCTTAAACACCGTCATAAAGTTTTTTGTCTCACTGCGTTTCTAGAAATGCCCAAACTTTTACGAAACCCCAACAAAAACGATTGCCAACTACTTTCGTAGTGAAAAATCTCATGTAATTTTGAATTACGAACGTGATATGTTTTTTCGGAATTCGTAAAAGATTCCGATTACGATGGAATTCGTGATAGACCTGATTATTATTTTTATAGATACGACCTAGAAATATGACGTCTAAAAATTATGATCATTCTTTTCTACTTTGGTAAGAAGTTTCTAAATGGACTGTAACAATTTTCAAATGCGAATAAATAAATACAAAAATAAAATTATTTCCTTTTTCATTATAGCTTCGTAAACGATCAGAGGTTCTTATTGTCAGTCAGAAAAAAAAGCTATAAAGTCTAAAGTCCGGTTATTCAATTTTGTTCAAGATACATATATTTATTTATCTTCTCTATCATCTATCTAAAGAATTTGTCATGAGATATTTTAACTGTAAGTAAAAATAAACATCATCAGCAGATTAAATTTCATCATAATCTTATTTCTAGCTATGTACATGAAACAACTATGTATATATTCATATCTTATATGTACATTTTGTCATGTATGTACATAGATGATCATTGTTGTATTTACATTTATTTATGTTTATTTACTTAACTGCGGTTTATAGGTAGCAAGCAACACCCACCATGAAGTCAAGTCGAAGAAAATGTATTTCTGTAGATATACAACTTTATAGATACGTACTTATTTGTATGAACACATCTCTGTTTGTTTATCAAAGTTTGATGAACTGGAGACACTTGGACTTGGACGATTGATGAGGAAGGAGTAGGCGCAACTTGGTGTATCTTTGTGATACCTTCTCCAAAAGATTAAAAACAAAATTCCTACAAAAATCTGAAAGATCTTACGTATAAGTATCTCCTACATAATGTTTATAGCATATGATAGTGCATTACTTTCTCGTTGTTATACGCGCGCCATAAAGTCGAGTATATTTTAAGTAGGTAAATATGATAACGGTTACAAAATCAACATTACTCAATTGTTAATATTTATTTTAATCTTTTAATTCAAATGATAGCTGGTTATGACCTGTTAGAAGAGCAGGAGCGGATGAAGTTTTTGGGGGAAATGGGTAGAAAGTTCCTCATTCAATAGATTTTATTACATTTTAAATTTAAACAAATTTATATGGAATGCAATAAAAGGTAAGTTTCTTTATAGAATACTATAAGTAACAAAAGCAATAAAAAAAAAGTACTGCTAATAACTTAATATTCATCTACATATGTATATACATTCTTTTCTTATGCACGAATAGACAAAATTTGCATGTTACTTGAAAACAAACTTAAAAACATATGTAAGTACATACTTCAGCTACTCCAATGGAACAACAGTGTTTATATGGTGGCGCTTATCATTCTACATATAAGACCATCATGGACAAACTTGTTAGTTTTAAGCGTGCATTATTATTATTATTATGTTCTCGCCCCACCTTATAAGCCTTGAATTTTTTGTTTAGTTCTTTGAATAAAAAATATGCATAGGTGCGGATTAATTTTTTATAAGAATTTTAATGGAAGAGCAATATAAATGCAAATATCTATGTATATAATATGGAAATTCTATGTCAGAACAGAAGCCAACTCTTTATTTGTGTTGTTCCAAATTAAATAGTAGGTCTCACAATAAGACGATTTATTCTTGAGACGCTACAATCATGAACAGTATGTAATCGCCTTTGGAGCCGGTTTTATGACACAAATTAACTTCGGTAGAATCCAATGGGCAGATTATCTATGATCGAGGAGCTAGCCAGGAAATTGTCTTTAAAATACATGAGTTGAAGTCAAAATCCCAAAAACCGATATCCAGAAAAAACAAAATTCCGAAAACCCAGAGTCCCGAACATTTGGAAATCTAAGCCCTGGAAAAATTTGGTAACATTTATCGGTGTTTCTTATTCGTTACAACACTCTTTTTTGGATCAATGTATATACGGATTTAAAAACAAGAATTATGCAACCATTTCATCTAAATTTCACGGTTGTATTTCAAAAATAGTTAAGGAGTAGTGTATTGTGTTTCTTAACTTTTCTGTCAAAGAACCAATGCTTTTTAAAAATTAAATAAATTATAATCATTACTTTGAGTGAATATCACAAGACCGCGAGTCAACCTTTTTAAAAAAGCCCTGACAACAAAATTTTATAACACTGATAGAACGATGTTTGTTACAGATAAATTTTATTATATAATTTTACTTTTATAATTAATTTTACTCCATAAAAATATTCTATTTTATTTTGGGGATTTTAGCCTTTCAGGTTTTTGGGCTCTATGGTTTTCTATATTCTGAATATTTTGGATTTAAGATTTTCTTGATTTTGAGTTTTCTGGCTCCTGGATTGTCGGGATTATTTATTTATTGATTCAAAATTCGGTTGTTGTTCCAGTCTTCACAATAACATTCTACATACAATTATGAAAAATCTGCCCTGGAAATTCATTTTATTCGGAAACTTTTATGAATATGGACTTTTGGTAGAATTGGCTAAATATATGCATATTTTACCTGAAAACAATAAAAGCCATTTAGAAACTAAGTATTTTTCTACTGATTTGGACAAAATATTTTCTTCGTTCATCATTGTTTTGTCGTTTTTTTTAGAAGAATATTATACAATTTTTAATATTTTATAAAAATTGATTGTTGATTAAATATCAGTAGTATAAAGCATAAATTGATAAAAAGAAACTTAAGACAAATAGTATAAGTCTCAAAGTGCACAGTCCTTTTTTCAAGGTAAAAAATAGAAAAGAGAGGAAAAAACAAAAACATCACCACATTTTGATAAACTGCTAGTGCGGCTTTGAAATAAGCTCATTCTTTTCAAGTTGAACAAACCCAAACCAATTTTAAGAAGTAAAAGTCAAAAAATAAACTAATCATCTGGACCAGAAAAAACATTCGAAAATTATTAACTTTTGCAATAACATTTTTTCCCAGTCCAAATTTCGAATAATCTTATAATAAATGTTTTATATTCAGAAAAGCAAAGATAATGTTTTTAGATATCATGGGCAAATTAATGTCAGATGACCAAGGAACTCTTAATTCGATCCCAAATATACATCTAACACTTTTTTGGATAAAATCAAAAAAAATGTGCAACGGACTGAGTCTGACCTTGATGCCTTTCGCCGGAGACGAAATTACATAGACATAAAAAAAATACTTTCTGCAAAATAAAATACAATAATAGATTTTAATGTAACGGAATATCTGTGGTTTAACTTTAAAGGACGATCAGCGGCTCAAGGGCTAAAAACAAGGACATCTCATGGTCAAAAATATAAAAGAAATGGTATTCCACACTTTTAAGGCATGTTTCAAGTTGGCCAATTCTATGACATTAGAATGCGATTCTTTGACTGCGTTCAATCTCGAGTTGGATAGGCTATCCTGTATATAAGGAATTTAAGATTATTTATTGGACGAGTTGGATACCTAAATTGGGATAGCTGACAAAAAATAAAAACAACTTTCAGATGTTTACAAAAAGCAGACAAGTATTTAGATTTCGAGGTCCAAAATTAATGTAAAACTAAATTTTCAATGCATAATTTTAATAATTTATCGGATTTAAAAAAGAAAACCTACAAATTTGAAATCAATTTTCGGGTTCCTTCAAATTCAATCATAATATGTTGAATCAGCTGTACTGTCAGATACCCATATATACCATCAGAAATTCCCTATTGGTCTGAGATTGAACGCAGCTTTTATGGGGTTTTCCATGGGTAAATTAAGATTTTTTTTTGGTGACGCTTGGAACACGATTGGAATTGTTTGTTTTTGTTTGTAATTGTATTACTGTAACTTCATGCATGTACTTGTGAACGATTGCGGCGCAGTGTCATAAGTCCGTAGGTCATAAGTCCGTAAAGGACTTATGATCCACTTAGGTGGGTCAAAACTTCATAAATCGATTATGAACTTATAACCCACGTAAGTGAGCCAAAAGTCCGCAATAAAAAGAGCCATAAGGTCTTAAACAAAAAAAATTTAAGATTGAATGAAATAAATGTATTTATTCTTTTTATGGAAAAACTGAAAACTGAAACCAGCATCCATTTATAATTGCAGTTGGAAAAACATTATTTAATGCTCTCCTTAACCCTTGTTCAAAATCACACGTAAATGAAGTTGGAAGGAATTTAAATATATTTGAATTGATGTATTGGAAAGCATGTGTATACGCCTTATCAGTCTTTTTTCTCATTAGTAAGAAGAGAAAGGGATAGATCTATGATCAAAAAAAGAATACCAATATTAGGGACATGTGAATGTGACAAAAGGAAGCAAACAATAATCACTCTTTTTTAAAACGACTCTTTTAATTGGTAAAATCAAATAATCAAACTGTGCAAAAGTTATAATATAAAAAATTGTACTTACTTACAATTTTTGGTAAGCAACATTTTTTTCATATAATTTTTTCAAGCATTCTAATTTCCAAAATTAATAATTGTACAATTTTTTGCTTATCACTTCTTATATTATAATTTTGTTCAAAGTTTGTTCAAAGTGAAAGGAACGCAACCAATAACAATTTTCGTAAGCATTCGCTTCTCAAAGAGAATGACTCCAAAAAACCGTAAAGCTTTGGGTCAGAATTTCGTTGGAAATTTTGACGGACTTTTGGCTCACTTACTTGGGTTATAAGTTCATAATCGATTTATGAAGTTTTATTACTCCTTTACGGACTTATGACACTGCACCAACGATTGCGGTAGAGCTGTCAAATTTCCAGACAAGTGTTTTTAAAAATTGTATTAGTATTCGTGTTCCAAGACACTATTGTAATTGTTTGTTTTTGGTTGTAATTGTATTAGTGTAACTTCATGTACTTGTGAACGATTGCGGTAGAGCTGTCAAATTTCCAGACAAATATTTTTATAAATTGTATTAGTATTCGTGTTTTAAGACACGATTGCAATTATTTGTTTTTGTTTGTAATTATTGTATAAGTGTAACTTCATGTACTTGTGAACGGTTGCGGTAGAGCTGTCAAATTTCCAGCCAAATTTTTTTTAAAATTGTATTAGTATTAGTGCAAAGACGGGTAAATCAGCTGGAAAATTCAGATCTGAAGATTTGATCTTAAATGAAAAATAAATCAATTTATTTTTTCCATAGAATGCAAAAACAGTGGAAATTTGTGTTTTAGGGAAATTTAGATTAAGAATAAATTGATTAATTTTACCTATTAAAAACCCCATTAACTACACTGGTCGACAAAATGCTGCATAAGCAAATCTTCGGGCCTGGCGATTTGATGCGAAACAAAACTGTATCACTCGTCTTAGAAGCGAATTGAATGAAATTATTTTCACAAATAGAATATTATGTATATGATATGTACATGAGATTTCAAGATATTGTCGAATATAATAATATACAATTTAAAAAAAAAATTAAATGATCAAAGAAATTCAATTATTAATTGGCATTCAAATTGAGCTAAATAATTGTATAGTATCTTACAGTAGCTAAGGATTTTTACAAAATAAAACATTAGAAAAGGTAAGTTTCTAAATTCCGTTTCCAATTTTTTTATGATTATTTTATTGGCGTTATTTTTGTTTGTTGCTATTAAATATGATTGCTTTATATTTTAATATAGGCGAACAATAAAACAAGACAAACATAAAATTAGCCCTTTCTTCTCTTTGAAAATTATATAGTCAAATTCCCAAAGGCCCAAGATTGAACTATTTAGAAATCTTAATTATAAGCAGACAAGAGGAAGTTAAAATTTTGCGTAGGCAGATTCATTTAAAATGTTTGTTGAGTGAGGAGTTTAACTTTTTTTTTTATATATAACTCAATTAAAACAAAATGCATAATTTCTGTTTGATCAAACTTGATATATATACACAACATATAATTGTATAACTTAATCAATCCAGCAGGCAGAAGCTAGCCCAGCGGCGAGACGCAAAAAGCAAGCAGCCCATCTTCAAAGATGCGTCTCATTTTAAATGCATATTATGATGAGTAAACTCGTATGTGCGGATGAAATCTTCGCATCCGCAATAGACACTAATTACAACACCATAATTTGTTCATTTAAAACTATATGTAAAATGTATATGTACTATACATGTATATATCTATTCTATACATACAATATCATGTGGTTTGATTAACTCAAAACGATTCTGGAAAACCGCACAAATTGAACGATTTATAGCAAAACGAATTCCTATAATACATATATAAAACTTCAAGGCAACATTGAAAGTTAAATAAACAATTGAATCGGTTCGGTTTGGAAACTTACCGATCAAAAACGATTTAAATAACATTTCCTGCGATAAATTTAAAGAATTTAATACTTTTAATTGCAAACCAATTGAATTGTATATTATTGTTTACAATAATTAAAACAAAAACAACAACAAAAAACTGTTGTCTTACCCTGAAATTAATGGATTCACATTCAGTTTTTGCGGATAAAAAAAAAAAAAAACAAAAACAAATCAGGTCGGCTAAATGGACCGATGGACTCGCTATAACGCCACAGTGGGATATTTGACCATGAAACTTATTTTAGTATTCTAAAATCTTAGTTTTGGTTTAATATTTTTTCTTAAGTTATGATTAAAACTAAATATAAATGGTATAGGCAAGTTTCCCGGGATCTGAATTTCTCATATTTTGTATGCACATTTGTTTAGAGTTTTTATGTCTAAACCTTTTGACAACCTTTTGTAATACTTAATCTTAAAATGAGTTTAACTCAAAAACTTGGATCATCCCTAATTAATGAAATAGTTCTTCGAGAATACAGTTTTGTTAAAAAAAAATAGGAGTGATTCTTTTTTAAAGATAAAATCATAATTCAATAGTTAACTAAATTATTTATATTCAGTTTTTCTTTTGTAAAATAAAGGTAATTCAGTCATGTGTTAATTAAGCTTATTGACTACTTTGTTTAAAACAAATATGATAGTAAAAACATAAATTTTCTTAAAATAGGTAAGTCAAAAACGAACTGTTCAAAATAATAGGAGTATTTGATTTCAAGTATAGAAAAACAACAACGACAACCAAACTTTTAGTTTTTTTTTCAGTACTTTGTTAAAAAACCTTTGTTTTTTATAACTGCTGCACATCTGCGTCGCATTGAGTTGACTAGGCTCCGACAGCGCTCAATTGGTATTTGATGCCATGCTTCCTGAACTGCGTCCCACAATTGCCGAGAATTCGAAAGTCTCCGCTGGGAAACACTCTTTTTGACATCTGCCCATACATTTTCAATGGGATTAAGATCAGGCGACTGAGTTGGCCGTTGTATAACCTCAACCCCATTGACCCGAAACTATTCCTTAGCAGACTTACTCTTATGTCGTTGTCTTGCTGGAAAACCCATTTTAACGACATATTCCATTCCGCATGAAGCAGCATCACATTGGACAAGATATCCATATACACCCGCTGATCCATTGTGCCTGATGTATGGGGCCAATACCACTATAAAAGAAACAGCCCCATGCCATCACCTTAGCACCTCCATGTTTAACAGTTTTAACGGTGTACTGGGGTTATATGCAGAATTTTCTGGACGTCGTACGTATTCCCTCGAACCAGTTTCACCAAATAAAACAAATTTCGTCTCATCGGTCCACAAAATATTTCGCCATTTTTCTAAAGGCCAGTTGGCATGTGTTTTTGCGAAGTGTAGGCGCTCTGCTACATTGTTTTTTGTCAGCATGGGTACTTTTCGTAGACTTCTAGCGGTTAAATTGTTTTATAACAATCGCCTTATTATAGTTACACTATACTTACTGACTGTTCGAGATCTTCTTGGATCATCTTAGAGGAAGCAAAGGGATTCTTTCTACTGGAGCGAACGATGCGTCAATCGTCCATTGTTGTTTTTCGTTCCCGACCACGAGTTTCGGATGTCTCTTTTTATTTTATACCATTAGCTATCATCTGGTCAGAGCATCCCAACAGCAATTTTATTTCTTTATAAGTTTTGTCTTCATTTCGAGGTCTTTTAATTAATTCAAGCTTTTCGTCGGTACAATGCTTTCCTCGGTCCACCAAATAATCAAATGTTTGGAAATAAACGACTTTTTAACTTTAAAATATTCCTAACTGAATTTTCATACTTACTTCTTGACTTTTTTATGTTTATTGCTTTTAAATCGTATATTCTTACCCACACTCCTATATAAATAAAATAAATAAATTCTGGTTATCAATGCAAATGTGCATGAATTGCAAACCAGTTCATTGTGTTTTCATTATCAATGCCCCGTTATATTTACCGTAAAAGAAATCAGTTATTTACCAGGAAACACATGGTAAAAAAAATTACTTGGACACATTTTGTAAAAGCACTCTCCTATTATTTTAAACACGGCTGTACATTTAAAACACAAAACCGACTCCAAAATTACTTTAGCACGTCAAATTTTAATATTTTATTAATATCTTCGAAATGTATTAAAATTCACCTGTCGTACATAAATCTTAAAGAAATGCTGAACCATTTATGCTAAAACGATTATTTAACGGATATAACAATCAAATTTTTGAAATATATTAAAAAATATAGAAATCAAGTTGAAAACAGGTACTTTTGAAATTTGAGCAGACAGAATTTGACATCAGGGACACTACTCTGTATTTCGTTCCGAAAGTCAATCATATTCGTAAGTGTTTTGCTTTTAAACTGGTACTTCGTAAAACTTTCGAATTGGAAAAAAATAGTACTTGATAATTTTTCCATTTTAGGAATTAGTTTGTCCGAGGTTCGAACTATTCCCTAAGAAAACTGTAGAATTAAGAAACAAGACATGGCTGAAAAGCAAACATTAATTATTTAAAATAAATCGAAAGATAATGGAATTATGGAATCGGATGCACTTGGATGGATGCCGAAAATAAAGAGCGGACAGTTATACGGGACAAATCTAATATTATGGAAATGTGTGATCAAAAGTAAAATTCTGTTTTGGCAAAGATTAATTCCACCGTTTAAATAATTGTTTACTATAACTTCCCATAGGACGTTATTGAAATCGGTCCGATTTTTCGAATTGAAAATGTTGACATTTCTCGACGTTTCAAGGTCCCTACAGTCGAAATACAAGATTTTTAGAGAGATGTGTGTGCGTGCGTGTGTACGTACGTCCGTACGTCCGTACGTTCGTGACGTTTTTTTCGTCGTTCATAGCTCAAGAACCAGTAGAGATATCGACTTCAAAAAAATATTGTTATACAGATAATAATGCAGAAAGATGCAGAAAGGGTCCTCAAGAAAATTGAGTCGGTGGTTTTTTTACCATAGCCACTTGAAAAAAAGGTTAACATTTTGGTTAACCCTAAATATCTCACGAACCAATAACGCTAGAGACTTGAATTACATTTTATATTATATTTTGTAACGTGATATCAAACAAATATATTTTTGGAAAAAATTTCAACTAACTTTTTTTTATAAATCAAAAAAAAACCGAAAAAACATATTTGTCACCTCGAAAATTTTACGAACAAAAAATGATTTTATCTCTAAAACAATTGTGTGCAATAAAAAATAACGTTTTTGACATCTGGTAAAATGCAGAGAAAATCGAATTGACAGCTTTTTAACAAAAAATAAATATCTAAAAAAAATTACTTAAAGTTCGTAAAAAATGATTTTTTAGCCAAATATCTTTTCAAAGGTTTCAAGGTTTCTTAAAACTTAATTTTGAGTGAAATGAAGACTCATAAACTAATGAGTATTTCCAGAAACTCCAGAAACATACTAACGGGTGTTTTTTTTTTAATTTGTAGGAAACCCATTTATTCGGCTTAGTTCAAGTTACAAAATTAATCTGACTTAAGAAGTAAGTATGTAACTTATAGCTAAAAATGAGGCTGGTGAAAGGGACAGTTTTGGAGCGATGACTTAGCCTTAAAAACACCATTGAAATTAAAAAAAGTTTTTATTTAAATTGATATTCCGTAGAATGCTAGTAATGGGTCCATTTGAGCCATAAGAGGTGCGATGGGTGGGGAGATATAAGAGAAGAGTATTTCTCAAATTACGCGGGTTAATATTAAGGAAGATAGAGTTATAAAGATTAGGACAGTTAATAGACCCAGAAAGCAGACGATAGACGAACAAGATGTCAGATATAAGTCTGAATTAATTTAAGGCGGTCTTGATATGGAGAAGGATCATGATCCATGCCATGGTAGACATTGAAGGGCAAATCAAAGAAAACGTTTTTTAACACTTTCAATTCTTGAAATATGTATGCCTTGGTCGGGGACCATATTTGAAAAAGCGTATTCAAGGAGGGGATAAATAAAGATGATGTAGAGAGATCATTGAACGTTGGGATTAGAAAATTCCTTTGGCCAACGTTTTACAAAACCGAGCGCTGAGTTGGCTTTTATTATAATATCATCTACATGACACGTGAGCACGGAAATTTAGTTCTCGGGAACATAAGAGCGCAAAGTCGCGAATAACCTCAACACAGGGAATGGGTTGGTTATGGCGAAAGTATTGACGGTGTGAAGTTCTTACTCGCTTTCGTGAAAAAATAATTGACAGAAATTTGTTTATATTTAAGTCTAAGAAGTTTTTTTTACACCAGACTGAGAACTATGTAAATCTAGTTGAATAAGGTGGAAATCATGCATCGAAGTAATTGAATTGAAAAATTGTGTGTCATCAGCGTATATAGTATACATATACCATTATAATGGCGAAAATAAAAAGGAGAGGACCTATGTTGCTGTCTTGTGGTACGCCAGAGGTAGCTAGATAAGAGAGATTTCCACAAGTTTGGTAGTTGTAGACTTAAATTTCTGAAAATCATGTTTTCTAGGGGAAATGAAAGATTTGCAATGAAAACTTAATGTACCGTACAAGATGCTTTAATAGTTAGCAACGCAATTTTAACTTGCGGCTTTCAAGTTATTCATTTTTAGTTTTATTTTGGCATTTTAAGAATTAATGCTACAGGATCACCTATAGCATAGCGTGAATTTGACTTATTGGCTCGAAACAAAATTTCCGTTGATCCAAATTTTATAAGTGAATTTTGTTTAGCAATAAAGCTCACTTTTGATTGAATAGAAAAATCACTAAACAAAACTTCTGTATTTGGAGAGATGATAGTCCCCAAGTGTAAAAATTGATTGGTGGAGTAATTGTTCCGTACTTCTTTAAAAGCGTTGCTGGCTAGAACTTTACAGTCAATACTGACCTGTATAGAGCCATGATTACTGACTTTTTTGTTCATCACCTGAACAATTATGAAGTTCACGAGCTGGGTTTTAACGTGACGGCACAACATGTCAAATATTTCGTGCCACAATTGATTTTTTGAAGTACACGGTTGGAAACCACATAGTTTCACGTTATGGACCTGTGAATTGGCCTACAAGATGTTGCGATTTAAAGCCACTGAATTATTTTCTTCGGGGAAATGTGAAGTTGCCAGTCAACACCGATAAGCCTAAAACGACCACTTGGAGTACAACATTCGTTGCGTTGTTGCCGGTATGTGGCCACAAATGTTGGAAAAATTCATCAAACATTAGACCTTCTAATAAGATTATATACATATGTATGACATAAATCATATAATTAAAAAAAAAACATCTTTGTTTATTCTTTTTAAAAGTTCTATTCCTCTAAAAAACATCATTATAACGATTTAAACTGCACTGAACCAAAAAGGTACGTAAATACAATAAAAAAATTTATTGGGCCAATAAAAAAGTTAATCAATATTTGTCCAACAAACAGGTTTATTGGGCCAAGAAAGGCTGTCTATTGGCTCAATAAACGCAGATTGGCTCAAACAAAAGTTTATTGATCCAGTTTATAAATGTATTTACCTTTGTTTGTTGGGCCAATAAAATATTTCAGTGACTCAAGCAACCTTGTTTGTTGAGCCAATTAAATAGTTTATTGATTTGGATATATTTGTTTCTTGAGCCAATAAATTATTTGTTTGACTCAAGCAAAATTATTTGTTGAGCCAATTAAATAGTTTATTGATTTGGAAATATTTGTTGTTTGAGCCAATTAATTATTTGTTTGACTCAAGCAAAATTATTTGTTGAGCCAATTAAATAGTTTATTGATTTGGAAATATTTGTTGTTTGAGCCAATTAATTATTTGTTTGACTCAAGCAAAATTATTTGTTGAGCCAAATAAATAGTTTATTGATTTGGAAATATTTGTTTCTTGAGTCAATAAATTATTTGTTTGACTCAAGCAAAACTATTTGTTGAGCCCATTAAATAGTTTATTGATTTGGATATATTTGTTTCTTGAGCCAATAAATTATTTGTTTGACTCAAGCAAAATTATTTGTTGAGCCAATTAAATAATTTCTTAAATTTGCAAAATTGCTTTCCTTTACTATAGAAACGTCCAATACGTTTTCTTGTATACGGCCATATATGGCAACGTCCAATAGGTTTTTTATTATACAGCCAATTAATTTTTCGAGAAAAGTCTAATACGTTTTCTGAAATATATCCAAGTGAATTTCTTATAGCAACGTCCAATACGTTTTCTTTTCTGAAAATATGAAAGTAAAATACAAATTTTTAGTCACATACATTTATTGGTTTTATTGCGTTAAGCAATATATGAGTTTTTGAACATTGATTTTTCTTATTTCTAAAATACAAGGATTCAATAAAATTCCAAAAACTAGAGGATGCAGTAGGAAACTTTAAATTGAATAAAAAAAATATTTTGAAGCAAATGTCTACTGCTCTAGAAAATGATACCATTGGAAATTTAACACCGTCAAAGTAGACGTATATCTCTTGAAAGTTCAATACATCTTCTCCAAGGACATATATGAAGGGCTGAACACTTTCTGATCTCTGGTTCAAAAATCCGATATGTTCTTCAACCACCTGTGTATTTCGCCCAATGTAAAGAAATGATTCCTGTGAGTCCTTGATCGTATACTTAGTGGTGCTTTTCTTTCCAAATCTGTCTTTTCGCACACATTTCTGGCTCGGAATATAGTACCCATGAAGTGACCACATAATTGTAGCATCTCGACAATCTGTAAAAGACAAAATGAAGAAAATGTTAAATTATACTTCCACTGTGTTAGAAAGATATTTGCTTAAAGTTATATCGTATCAAAAATAACTAAACCATGTATAAAAAGAGTGATTTGACAAGTAATGTACCAGAGATATTCGTTACTCTCTAGCTTTTTTTCAATATTTAATGCTTGAATCTTTGATCAATTTCAAGTCAAATACTAAAATGAGAACTTTAACGCCAGTTTATTGAGACATAATAATACCTAGATATCCGTCCGTTGATATCTCGATAACTTTAAAAGTTATTGTGTTTATAATAGATGTTTTTATAGTAGGTACACAACAACGAGTTAAAATTATCAATTTTCAAATACATACAGAACAGAATTTAACACCATCAAAAAACACATATATTTCTTGAAAATGTATTACATCTTCCCCAATTATAGGGATTCAACTAGTTCCAAAAACTATAAAATGCAGTGAGAAACCTTAAGTTTTATCTTAAGACAAATACCTACAACTCCTACAAAAGATACGAACGGAATTTCAACACCGTCAAAAGCACATGTATTTCTTGAAAATGCAGTACATCTTCCTCAATGACAAATATGAAGGGCTGAACACTTTCCGACCACTGGCCCTGGTTCAAAAATGCGATATTGTCTTCAATCACCTGAATCATCCTCACAATATAAAGAAAGAACTCCTTGATCGTATATTTAGTGGTGCTGTTTTTCCACAATTTGTTTTAATATTTTAAGTTTTGTTTATAATATTGACCTTCCAACGTTAATGGGTGTTCTAGACCGTTTTATACCCTCCTGTACTAATTTTGTTTAAATCAATCTACAAGCATTAGTGTTTTAATTTATCTTATGCAAAACATCTGAGTTTGTTAATAGATAAACGATATGGTTATTGTTATAAAACAAATAATTATTTTCTTGAGGAAATAAAGTTTTATTTTGAGCAAATATTGTAACTTACTATCGGATTGATTCATCGATCTCATTTTTATGAGAGTCTGCTTTATGGATTTTTCTTTGATGTGGTCTTCGTTGCACAGAGAGTCTACTATTTGTTCATGAAGTTCTTCCCAAGTGTCTAAAAGTGAAGAGCAGTTTTTGTGCAAATAGCCAAAGTCCATGTCCACCTTTAAAAATTTTTAATATCATTATTAGTTATCATATCATTATTAGTTAGTTAGTACAGTAACTATATACAACCACATATGCGTCAAATCTGGTATTTTTTTTTATGAATGAAAAACTCGTAAATAAGAAAAAAATGACTTGAATTTTCATAATTGTTTTAAACTTACTTAACTCTGGAATCTCTTCTCGAACTCCCCTTTTCCCACACGTCTTGATAGATTTTCTGATACTTTGAGGCTCGTTTATCGCCTTGAACGTGAATTTTAAATTACAATATTTATTGTAAATTTTACCACGATTGCTTGTTCGGTAAAATTCCTGTAAAGTGTAAAAGTCGTTGAAAATAAAAATTTAAAAAATAGATATTAATTGGAGCAAGCTGAATATTTTGGAAAAATTTTGAAGAGGGTACAATGTTAAAATGTTTTTTTCGACAAACACTTTTGGAATGGCCACGAAATCAATATCCCAAAATGAATAAAAAAAACTTCTTGTTCCAATTAATTTTTAGATGTAGGTACCACGAGAAATTTTGACAAAAATATATGGCTTTTAAAACACGAAACGTGGTCAAATGATAACTTATTTTTTACCTTTATGTGCAAACAGCCCTATCACGAATTCCATCGTAATCGGAATCTTGTTACGAATCCTTAAAAAATGGATCAAAGAATCCATCGTAGTAGAAGATCCCATACAAATTATTGGACCAAGAAATAGTTTATTGAGACAAAACAGATTTTATTGGAACAATAACGAGATTATTGGGGCAAAAAACACTTTGTTGGGAAAATAAAAGGTACTTCTTTTTCTTTGAATATAAAAACCTTTATTGGCAGGATTAACTATTTATTGGGCCAATAAACTGTTTTTTGCGCCAATAAATTATATTATTTAAAACTATTAAAAAAGGTACGTACTGTACTAAATTTTATCTGAAAACTGTAAACTATAAGTTTTTCAAAATATATTTTTATTTTTATAAACGACTGATGGCGCTCAGCTCAATGATAGATATGTTTTTTGAATTTCTGTTTAGAATATTGTTCAATTCCTCTTATATTGGGATCATCTAAATTAAGATCTTAAAATTGTACCTACCTAGGAACACAAAATGCTGTACATAAAGAAATTTTATATGTTTTTTGGTGGAATCGTGTTATATGAGGCCACAAAAACAAAATTCACACGTGACTGGTAGGTACCACGAGAAATTTTGACAAAAATATATGGCTTTTAAAAATGATAACTTGTTTTTTACCTTAATGTGCAATCAGCCCTATCACGAATTCCATCGTAATCGGAATCTTGTTACGAATCCCTAAAAAATGGATCATAGAATCCATCGTAGTAGAAAATCCCATACAAATTGCCACTAATAACAGATTCGGTGATAGTTTTTTTTTCGGGATTCATTAAAAGTTTTGTATAACGATGGAGTTTGTGGATCGTTTTTTGGTATTCGTAACAAGATTCCGATTACGATGGAATTCGTGATAGGGCTGAATATACTTTTTTGCACTCACCTGCCATTTGGTGGAATTGTGTTATGTGACGCCACAAAAAAAAAAATCACACTTGACTGGTAGGTACCACGAGAAATTTTGACAAAAATATATGGCTTTTAAGACACCTTTACGTAAAATATATATTTTGCACTCACCTGCATACGTTTTTTTAGGAGTCCAGCACACAATAAATTTACTATTTTTTTTAAATTTAATTAAACACGCACTGACACGACTGATTAAGGAGCTCAGCTCTCGAAGATGGCAGAACACAGAATGAGGAATTCAATTCTTTTAACGTCTAACGCTATGGCGCAGGGAGAAATTTATGGGGCTTTATATACATATATGGTTTATTGGACCAAGAAATAGTTTATTGAGACAAAACTGATTTTATTGGAACAATAACGAGATTATTGGGGCAAAAAACACTTTGTTGGGAAAATAGAAGGTATTTCTTTGAATATAAAAACCTTTATTGGCAGGATTAACTATTTATTGGGACAATAAACTGTTTTTTTGGGCCAATAAATTATATTATTTAAAACTTTTAAAAAAGGTACCTACTGTACTAAATTTTATCTGAAAACTGTAATTTATATTGCTAGGAAAGCAAATTGCTTACATTTACATTCGGTTCCAGTGTTGCCGCAGGTTTATATTTAGATGATTGCTACAGGCGGAAAAAATAAGTTCATTAAAAAAAATTAGTCTATAAAACTCACTTCATGATAACACCAAACTTAACAAAAAATAAAACACATTTAATTCACGTAAATGAAAGTCATATTATTGAGTTGATTCAAACCAAGTCTTACGGGAAAACTAGTTCCATAGAGGTCTCCGTGGTCCAAGTTTTGAAAAAATCGGTATTGAAGTTTTGATATCCCTTGTTCAATATTTCGGGTTTAAAATTTCAAAACTTTCATGAGTACCTAATACAGATTTTGTTCAAAGCCTGCAACTTGAAACTTTTACTAAACTAGTTTTGCCTTAGATCTTGTTTTAAAACAAGTTAATAATAATATGACTGTTATTAAACTATCCAAGTTTTCTTTTCAATTATCCTTTTTTTAGCATTTGCGATTCTTTTAAAAATAAACCTGCGGTAACACTGTTGGCTTGTCTTTTCCTTATGGGTTTGTGTTTATCACTTCAAAATGGTGCTTTGTGCTCATGCGTGTTCATGCACGCTCATGCAAACAAAGGCTCTTTCACAATGCGACACGGAAACGAGACGATTCGAGAGCGAGGCAAGATGAAATATTTTGCCTAGTAATTTACAGAACAGAACAATGATTTTAAGAAAATATGGTAACCAGAAATTAACAAATAAAGTGAGTGATAGAGCTTTGTTTTGATTAATATTTTTCTTTTACGTTTGTCGTGTAATATTATAAGAAATTATGCATAAACTTACATAGATCATAAAAAAAAACATTTAATGCACGACACGAGATCCAGATTTTTATAAGGATCACATTTCATGTAATGCATGTTTTAATATCTGTATGCGTCATTTCTGATATGCATCAATGATCATTCCGATTACTGAAACGAGAGTGAGACGAGATCTCGTCATAGTTTTTAACCGATTTCAATCCATAAAAGCATACGAGAGTAAACAGATATTACAGAGTTTTTCTAAATTCAGAGAAAACTATGCAAAACAAACACGGAAGGTACGACATTGTTTGCTTTTCCTTGAACTAAAGCTATCAAACTATTGTTTTTTTTTTTGCATTTATTGTTTGCTTTTGTGCAACTCAAGTTTTTTCTATGGTGGAAAGTCCGAATAAATTCTTTCATTGCCCATTTTCATATTTGATAAACTAAATTTTGTTTGCCCTGTGTCTTCTACATGCATAAAGGTATACATGATCAGAATTCGACTTCACATACATACAACTTGATTTAAAATCTTGCAGGTACCTATGAGTCACGTTTAATAAATAAATAATAATAATAAATATGCCTTTAAATCAATCAAAAATGGACGTAGGAGACACCGGACAAAAAAAATGTGTTCTACCAAATATGGTGCCTGTTATGGAGGTACCTTTAGTTGGTAAATATTAGATGATGTTTTTTTTTACAAGAAATTTCTAACAATGGACGTGTGCGACGTTTATTGCGACAATTAAAATTTGTTTATGTCAGTAAAAAAGTTTATTGAAATTTAATAACTTTATTTATTTATTTATTTATTATACAAACAAATTTTAATATCAATGAAAAAGTATATTGAACTTCAATTAATGGTTTATTGCGCCAATTAACGCATTTGTAAATGTAAAGATATTCAAAATTATTTTCGCAATAAAATGGTTCGTTATGGCAATTTATGAGTTTATTGCGACAGTTAAAAAATTGTTTATGTCAATAAAAAAGTTTATTGAAAATTAATAATTTTTTTTATTGCGCCAATAAACGCGTTTATCAATGTCAAAAAAGTAAAAATTATTGTCCCAACAAACGGTTCCTTGGCGCAATGTATGAGTTTATTGTGACAATATAAAAAACAAATAATATTAATAAAAAAGTTTATTGACCTTTAATAAATAGGTTATTGAGCCAATAAACGCATTTATCAAAGTGAAAAATGTCTTTTTATAAACAAATTGCTTGGCCCAATGTATGAGTTTACTGGGACAATAAAAAGTTTTATTAATATAAGCAAAAGTTAATTGATTTTAAAATTTCAATTTTCAATAAACGGCGATTACTTGAGCCAATAAATCGTTTATTGAAGACAAATTTTATAATCCAAAATTTTTTGTAATATCAAGAAAAAATGTATTGAGCCAATGAAAAACCAGTCAATAAACGCTGTTTATTGATATTATAAACGATTTTTTTTTCAGTGTGTGTCTAGAAGACAAGGATTTGTACTTTTCAAAATCATCATACAATTAATTGTCAAGAACTATGTTTACCTTAGCCTTAAAAACACCGTTTTTGGTTGTTTTTAACATTTCAATAAGGCATATTTCAAAAAACTGATGTGTTAGAAAAACTATATATAGTGAGATACGAATTTAACACAATTTGAATAAATTTTGCCGACCAGTTGTAATTTACCATGAACCTAACCTCCACATTTCGTGAAGTTCATTTTGCATATTTACATCAAAACAAAAAATGTTCCACTGTTAAAACAAAGTTCTATAGCCCACGGATCACAGAATAAAAATCAACATGCTACCGTTTGTATAAAATGTAATGTGATTAAGATGAACCACACGCCACATCGCATCGGGCCAGAACATGGTTTGTCTGGGTATCTTACGGATTTTTTGATGCCTTCAAGTGGTGTCTATAATCGTAGTGTATACCTTACCTATCCTCTCTACAACAACAAATATAAAATAAATTATTTGTTCTTATGGGTTTTGCATTTTGGAGTGAAATTAAACAGATTTTAAGATTATAACAGACAAACATAATGATGTTAATTCGAATTCTTGCTAAAGTCAGCAAAGTCCAGCAATTAATTAAAAATAATATAATTTTCTTTGGAATTGAATAAAAAAAAAGTAGAAGAAGAAGAAGAAAATATACAATTCCTAGATAGAAACAATAAAACATCGCACTCCCACTTATTTCCGAAAAGATAGAAACCAATTTTTTAAATATAGAAATTCATAATTTTTCAAAAACATACATGATGATATTTTTCTTCTTCGTTTTTTTTTTTTTTTGTTGATTTGATTTGTTTTATGTTTGAAAAATTCAAAAGTTTTCAAATTAGACATTGAACTTGTTTGTTTTTATGAATTAAGAGTTGTTCGAATTAATCAAGCTTTCATATACATATGTACATATTTTTTTATGTTACTATAAACAAACAAATTAATAATAAATGTACCACATGATCAGTTTATGTATCTATATGAATCTTTTAAGTGTTACTCGAAGAAAAGCTCACAAAAAGACATTTATAAGTGAAAAATATTTGTTCGTGTATATTTTTTTTTTTTGAGGAAACTCAAGCAATTAATCTTTTTTTTGAATGTAGTATGTTTATCGCTTATAAGATGTGTTAAAAGTATTTTCAAAATATAAATAATTTAAATCATAATTCTTAGATTGTGTATTATGTTTATGGCTGTACTACAGAGTGTGTTTTTGGTATGCTTTCAAAAACACACTTATTTCCTCTTAGGTTTACAATAGCTCTTATATTTTATAAGAATTTTAATTGCACACATAATAGTGTTGTTCTTAATGTTAAATGTAAACGCAAATTTATAGAGAACACAATATCCTGTATTTTGTGTCTCTCGAAAAAAAATACGATTAAACAGAGTGGCAACAGGGGCGTATACCTACTTTTTTATATTTTTATTTTATATTTGCTTCAAATTATGTAAGTCTCTAAAACCACAATTTCTAATGAATAAATCTCGAAAACAAATATTAAGAATTGAAAAATCTAGAAAAAGAACTTGAAATACAAAAATATGGAATTAACAACCTTCGCTTTGGTGTTTTCCTGATCAAATTAAACTAAATTTACCCAGAACACAAATCAAAATTGAAGCAGAAGTCTTTACGTTTTATTAAGAAGGCGACAAATTGGCCTTTAAAAATTAAATGAATTTGAAATAGGAACATAGGAACATAGGAGCAATTTTTTTGTTTAAAAAATATATAGTTTACTAGCTGACCCGGCCACGCGTTGCTGTGGCTAACTTTTTTATCATATTACATTGTTGTAAACTATATTTAAAGGGAACGGTAGGAGAACATCAGACATGGGCACCATTATGCTTTTTTACATAGATACCATCTGTAAAAAATTATTTTTTGGCAACACTGGTTTAAACAGCTGACGCACGTTTCGTGTTTTGTTTCATTGTCAATCATCTTCAGTTTGGTCTATAATTTAACCATGAATCGTCTCACAAACGAAGAACGCTTGCAAATTATTGAATTTTATTATCAAAATGCGTGCTCAGTTAAGAAAGTTCATCGCGCGCTTCTTCCAGCGAGCGACTGAGCAGAATTGTCGATTTTGAAGTGAAGTGAATATCAGCATCAGGGTTCGAACCTCAGTAACAAAATTTCGGAGCAGATTTGCAGCAAAAGTGAAGTAAATCAAAAATTTCCGAAGTAGATTTGAAAAAGAAAGAAAAACTCAAGTTTTCAAAAACTGTATTTTTAACAAAAATTTATTTAACGGAAATAAATAGGTATTTTTAACAAAAAAATCACATAAATTCATTCAGACTTGTATACCTTAAACTTAATATCTCATACACTAAATTAAATAAGAAATTAGAGTTGAAAACAAAAAAACTATAGTTTTCAAAAACTATATTTTTAACAAAAATATTAATTTTTTTAAACAAAAAATGAATCACAAACGGGTTTAGACTTCCTAAACTAAAAACTATTCATAATACATACTATAAATATTTTTGGTTTTTATTGATTTTATTTTAGAATGTATTTGCCTTGGACAAATTTAAATTCTCTTATAAATTTAATCAATTCAAGCGGTGATTCAAAAATTTGTTTTCGATCTGCTATTAATGATCGTGAAAACATTAAATTTTCAACTGTATTGACATGCAAACGATTGCTTATTTTAGTTTTCAATAAATTCATTTCGGAATACTTTCTCTCAGCTGCGGCGCTGCTGTGTGGTAAAACGGCTAGAGTTAACATATATTCAGATAAGTTTTGGAACATAAGTTCTTCCATTTTATTAGTGGTTGTTTTTAATGAGTACCAAAAGCAGAGTTGTTTGGAGAATACACAGTGCTGTCATTTAATTTCATTTGGTTTGGCTTAACAATTTTTTAGTGTGGAAAAAAGGAGCAGATCTGAAAAAAGCGGAGTGGCGAAGTAGATTTGTTTTCTCCCTCAAAACTGGAGAAGATTTGCTTCGATCGAAGTGAGGTTTGAACCCTGATCAGCATTGCAAGAGCTACCAATGCATCCAGAAAAAGTCACAGTTTGGTGCGGTTTATGGGCTGGTGGCATCATTGGACCGTACTTCTTCAAAGATGATGTGAATCGTAACGTAACTGTGAATGTGAGCGCTACCGTGAGATGATGTCCAATTTTTGTTTGCCCAAAATGCAAGAGCTTGACATATGGTTTCAACAAGACGGTGCCACATGCCACACAGCACGCGCAACAATGGACTTATTGAGAGGCGAGTTCGGTGAACATTTTATTTCACTTTCGGGACCGGTCAATTGGCCGCCTAGATCGTGCGATTTAACGCCTTTAGACTATTTTTTGTGGGGCTACAGAGTATATATAGACAAGCCCGCTTCAATTGACGCATTGGAAGACAACATTGAAGCATTTATTCGTGAGATACCGGCCTAAATGTTGGAAAGAGTCAGTAGAAAACTAAGGGGGGGGGGCGGTGGGGGCGGTCCGGGGGAGAGTACGATAACTTAGGCGACAAAGTTTAATGACGGATTTGTATAGAACAGTTAAAAACAAGCATTTTTTACTATGGGAGGGGGGGTCTATCTCCCCCCGTTTAGGCGGTAGGGGCAATTTAAAAAATATGTACATTAAATGGAAAAAAAATAATTAAAAAATAACAGTAATACTTACAATTAAGTATTATACCTTTTTTTAAAGCCAACACTTTTGTCTATTAGCTTGTTTTTAAATCAAGTCAAAACTATGCATAGTTTTTGAAAAAAATAGTTTTAAACTCTAAATTTGGACAAAAAAAGTTAAAAATAAGGTTTAAAGTGTAATTTTTCAAAACCTTAAGATTATCTACTACTGTTTTTTTTTAGAATTCATTGCTCTTATTTGTTTTTGATTAAAAACTGAAAACTAGATGATTTTATGTTTTCTAGTTCTTGAGAAAATTGAAAATTAGCAAAAAAAAAATCTTTTAATTAAATTATTTTTTCCTTGCTTGAGTATTTACGTAGTCTTATTTTGATAGTAATTATCGAATATGGATTAAGATATACCAAGGATAAATTAATTTTTCTTAAATCCAGCTTATTTAAATGCAAAAGAAACTTTGCATGCACCCCATCTTGCACCCACCGCACCTTTCACCCTCCCCACCTTGCATCCACTCCACCTCGCACCCACCCCAAATCCTATAGTGTGCCCAAGCAGGGGGGTTGCAGGGGGGCAGCTGGCCCCCCCTTACAGATGCCACTGTTGCATACACCCAAACTCGCGCACACCTTACTGTTGCATACACCCAAACACGCATTACGCATACGCAAATACCATTATTACTATCAAAATAAGACCTCTCAAGCAAAAAAAAAGAATTAAATTAAAATAGTAGTTGTGGTTATTTTCTATTTTCTCAAAAACTAAAAGAAATAAAATCATCAGTTTTCAGTTTTTGATCAAAAACAAATAAGAGCAATAAATTCTGAAATAAAAACAATGGTAGATAATCTTGAAGTATTGAAAAAGTTACACTTTAAACCTTTTTTTAACTTTTCTTACTCAAATTTTGAGTTTAAAATTAAATTTTTATTTTCAATTTTCTCAAAAACTAAAAGACATAAAATCATCTAGTTTTCAGTTTTTGATCAAAAACAAATAAGAGCAATAAATTCTGAAATAAAAACAATGGAAGATAATCTTGAAGTATTGAAAAATTACACTTTAAACCTTTTTTTAAACTTTTTTTACTCAAATTTTGAGTTTAAAATTAAATTTTTCAAAAACTACGCATAGTTTTGACTTGAATTAAAAACTGGCTAATAAAACAGAATGTTGGCTTTAAAAAAAGGTATGATACTTAATTGTAAGTATTACCGTTATTTTTAAATTAATTTTTTTCATTTTAAATAACAATTTTTTTAAATTGCCCCTACCGCCTAAACGGAAGGAGATAGACCCCCCCTCCCATAGTAAAAAATGCTTGTATTAAGCCCCTCTACCAAAAACCGTTATTATATCTTGTCGCCTAAGTTATCGTACTCGTGCCGCAGTCCGCCCCGGGTGGCAGACTAATAGGGGGTGCCATCAGTAACAGAAAAATAACTTTGCACACTACAAAAAATAAAAACAAAAATAAAACAATAAATTTGTTTCCCAAATACCTACCTATATATGTGCGCATGAATTTCGTTACTGACCTATTCTCTTAATATAAGTAATATGGAAATAAAATATTTATCGCCCAAGAGCAACAACCAAGCATTTACCAAGCGTCGCAGTTCTTTCAATCGAAACGGAGCACACAAAAAATATAGATTTTAATGATATAATCGAAACATTCAGTACAATAAAAGCTCGTAAGCACCTTTAAATAAAATCTTTGTTCGTGTTTTTTTCTTAAATTTTTCAAGGGGTGTAAGCTTGCTTTACCGCCCCGGGTGTCACTGCCTCTTAGTCCGCCACTGGAAAGAGTATGCCAAAATTGGACTAAGCGGATGGACCATTTGAGGCGCAGTCAAGGTCAACATTTGCATGAAATAATCTTCAAACATTAAATTATATGGACCGTACCTGTCGTTTCAAATAAAGATTTCATGCATTTTTCTGAATTTTATGTTTTTTTTTGATATTTATGAAACACTACATCATTTAAATGTCCATCACGCGAATTTTTGCAAGCATCGATCGTAATTTTCGACCACTTTTTGACACATATGGGGCGGTATCTCAGCCATAACTTGACGAATGTTGGTTTTAAGTGCTCAAGAGTTAAAGGTTCATCTGCATAAGCACGGTCTTTTGCGTAGCCCCACAAAAAAAAGTCCAGCAGCGGTGTCAAATCGCATGATCTTGGTGGCCAGTTGATATCGCCACGACGAGAAATTACGCGCCCAGGAAATGCTTCTTCCAATGAATCCATATTCGCTCGAGTTGTGTGGCATGTGGCACCGTCTTGTTGAAACCAAATATTCTCCAAGTCGAATTCTTTAAAAGCAGGCAAAAAAAAAGTCGGTTATCATATATGACCATAACGCTCCAAATCGACGCTGACAGTAAGGTCCAATCACACCTTCGGAGCAAAGAGCGCACCAAACAGTGACTTTTTGTAGATGTAATGGCCTCTCTTGAGGATTCTCAAAACCCTTTTTTTTTTTTTTTTTTTCAAATTCATTTTTATTAATTCATTCTTAAGACTATCTTAAAGCTAGACAAAAATTCATAAAACTAGCCTAATTATCCATAACTTATTACTAACTTACTGGTCCCATATGGACACTCTAAGTTAAACTATAATACTTAATACTAATGCCTTTCGGCTCTAAGATCTATTTTACTTCAATTAAATTTTATTTATTTTGTATTTATTAGAAAATTTGAAAAAACTAATATCAATATCCTTTTTTATTTTTACCTAAAACTACTTAAAATAAGGTCCTTAATATAAAACTTAAAGCTTACTTAAACTACCTATTCTACCTATAAACTACTTAAAACTAGAACAACCACAGCAGCAAATCTAACTAACTATTTTTGTTTTTCATATTTTAGTTTTTTTTTTTTTTTTCTTATTCCATGTTTTTTTTATTTTATTTTTTATTATTTTTTTTGTGTTTTTTTTTGTGTGTTTTTTTTGTGTTTTTTTTTGTGTATTTTTTTTTTGTGCCACCATGCCTATTCTACTTAAAACTAAACCCTAAAACTATAAAACAAGTATGTAAGCCGGCCAAGGCTTTAAACCCCATCCCGACTACCCACTATCAAGTGCCAATTGAAGCCACCAAAACTGGTTCTCCTGCTTCACCCTATCAGTTCGGTGCCGTTCGGACACAGCCCTACTGAACCGAAGGAGCTCTGCTCCGCCTTGTGCCACGACGTCCCGATTGTACAGGAGTCGCCTATCCACGGTTCGTCGTCTGACGTGGTAGATTAGCGGAACTGCCAATCTATCCTGTATCAGACCGCATCTATCTAAAAAGAGGAATGCCTCTGGTGGAATGACGCCGCTCAAGCGTGCACTTTCACAATACTCGTCGTTCGGATAGAAGGCCCCATAATTAAATTGTTGGTCGAAGACATAGCTCTTGCAATGTGACCTCGAACGAGTTTTATCACGAAATTATCAATTCTGTTGATTCGAGCCCCGTTGTATAGGACCTCGTTGGAATAGTAGTGCACGTAAGAAGATTCGGCTGTTCGATATAAGCCGGTACAGCGTCGTAAACACTGCCGCTCGAACACCCGAAACTTCTCCATCTGGGAAGGGGCAACGTTGAACCACACAGGACAACCATAAACGATCATCGGCCGTATGAGGGGCATGTAGCAAATTACCTTCACTCTGGAGTCAAGCCGACTGCTAAAAAACAGCCGTTTCGTCAGAGCGAAGGCTCCTCTGGCCCTGGTCAGAGCAGCATTTATATGTCTGTCGAAATATAAATACTGATCTAACCAGATACCGAGGTACTTCACTACACTTTTGCTCGTTAATTGCTGCCCGTGAAGATCAACGATAACCATCTTGCGCCAATTCTTGCACGTATCCCTCGTGGCCCTAGCCAACGGAGTCCGGAACAGAATTGTCTCCGACTTCTGGACATTTATTTTCAGTTTCCAGTCGTCGCAATATCGCTGAATCTTGTCGAAATCACGCTGCAAGAGAATTCTAATAACCTCAACCTTTCGGGCCGTTCTGTACGCAATTAGATCGTCGGCATACGCAATTGCCTTTGTAAGACTACCTATCAGATCGCTGGTGTAAATGCTGAAGAGAATCGGCGAATTCACCGCTCCCTGTTGAAGACCATTTTTAATTAAGAATGTTGTGGTAGAAGTTACATTGCCACTTTTGACAACAAACTTTCTACCGTTAAGCATATCATAAAGTATATACAACAATGGCTTGCTTATGCCAAGCCTGCTCAGTTTTAGGTAAAGACCCTCTAACCATACGGTGTCAAAGGCCTTTTCCAAATCAAGTAGAACAGCACCTGTGCATTGTTGTTTTGTTTTATTCCATTGGATATCAGAAACGAGTTTAGACGCAGCATGAATTGTGTCATGACCCGCCTTGAACCCGAACTATTTATCCGGAATTATTTTGTTGTCCGCAGCCCACTTAGTCAGAGCCCTATTGATGATCTTTTCGAAAACTTTGCTGATGCTCGGAAGAAGACTTATCGACCGAAGATTTGACGGGTTGGAGTTGTCCTTTCCCTTTTTCGGGAGAGGATGAACCACAGCGGTCTTCCAATGCACTGGATAATATGCATTATTCAGTGCATTGTTGAAGAGTGTGGTGTAAATGTCGATTGCCTCCATCGGTAAATGTCTTAGTACAACGTTGGATATACCATCGACACCTGCTGACTTTTTATTTTTTATTGAGTTGAAGATGAGCTGAAGCTCAACCTTCGTCACTAACAAGGGACTTGTTCCCGTTTGCTCGGCGATTATGGCATTTGCCAAGGAATCGTCATTGAACCGCATGAAACCGCGGTTCTCAGATCGCCAATGTGTTATATCATTTCGAAGGTAAAAGTGATTAAGTAGGGCTCTGTTTTCCAGGTCGTGGTTGGGGCGAGTGCTAGCATTCACCTTGTACACTTGCTGGAAAGCAGCTCCCACCGCCTTCACTTTTTCCTTCGGATCTTCAATTATATAAAAGTCATCGTCAAAGATGGCTTCTTCTGGATCTATTTGCGCTGTCATGAGTACGTCTCTGTTCTCTTCGGTTCTTTGGAGCTTCAGACACGGAAGGTCATTGTCGTTCTTTTTCCTGAATATCTTGTTGATTTTAGGGAACATACTAGGGTCACTGGCATTAACTGACCGGATCTTGCGGTCCCAGTACTTGTTAATTGATAACCTGTAGTTCTCCTTAATCAACAGATTGACATTTTTTATTGACGACTTCAGTGAGTCCAACGCACTAACCATCATGCCTCGGGTACTACACTTCCACTTACAGCAGCAATATTTTCAGTTGTACGAGCGAAACGATGATACACAGGCCTTACAATATCTGTAACCAATCCAGTCTCTTTAAATTTCTTCACAATTTTGCCAATTGCTTGCGTAGTTATGTAAACCATAATCTCCTCTTAAAGGTTTTAACAATTTTTATGCGTTGTGCGATAGTTAAGCCATCCATTTTCGTAAATGTCAGACTTTCAACTGACAAAAAAATAGGTTTAACAACTTAGTTTGACAGATGTCGAATTCCAGGCCTAAACTTTTGAAACCCCAAAATGTACATATCACCGGTTAGTATAATTTTAAATTCAAATTTATTAAAAACGTGACACAATATTCTCAAAGCATTGCATTGGAACTTGGAACACAAGTTAAAAGAAGAAGAAAAATATAAAATTCCATAATATGTACATACTCGTATGTAAGTAAGTTCAAAGTGTCATATATCAATTATCAGAAATCATAACAATTTAACACGTAAGAAAATAAGTTCAATGAAGGCCATAAATACATTTAACATACATACCTAACACCAGACTTCAGCATCAAGGTAAATTTTTCGAGTGACAACTTTTGTTTAAACAATCAACCGCACTCTCAATTCGAACCCCAAATAATGTAAATAAAAATTAATGACGTAAACTAAATTTACACAAAATAATAAACATGCTTCTCTTATGTGTACCGTCAAAAAAGAAAAAGTTAATTTTTGTGGCACATACAAACATACATACAATTTCGATTTCACAACTTTTGTACATGTCTATTAATTTATTTTTGGGATATTTAGAGTTCGTTTGATTTCTAAAATCCACAATAAATACAATCATTTAACACCTTTTTTGATCTGAATTAAAATTGTATATATACAGAAAGACACAAATACTTGATGCAGTATTATGGAGACGGATCACCCCCTCTTTCCTGTTAAGTTGATTAAGATAAACATTTATGTATCAGTATCTACAGAAAGAATAATGTTTCCAGTTTTTATTTTGTGTTTATAAACAATATACGTTAAGTATAATTTTCGTCTTCGATCCGACTCTCATTTGGCCTTTTCAAGGTGAATCAAAAACAAGGCTCAATATTTTTCGGGTTAATTAGGTTTCGATTTTTTCGATTTGAATGCTTTGAAGTTGCCTTATTTGGAAATCATTGAATCATCACTTTATAATAAAGTGGTAAATGTTTATTGGAGATATCTTAATTTATTTTTGTCTGATGTCTGACTGAAGTGAATTTTTTTTTTTTTGATGACCCTAAGAAGTTTCAGGAAACACAAATATACATAAGAAGAGTTTTTATTTTATTTACTTTGTAAAAATTATTATTGGTTCTTCAAATTTCAAACGTACACATTATGAGTATCATCACCGAGCTTGTTTCCAAAAAAATTGAAAGAAATAAAATAGATATTGAACGGAAGTAATGTTTTTTTAAATTCTCAGAAGAAAATTACATATAGTGTGAAATATTACTTTGAATTTGAATGAATAAAGAAATAATAATATCAACAAATTGGCAGCAATGACTTTTTGATGTCGGCACCTTTTTCCAAAAAGGTGTATTTTTCTAAGAAATTTTGAAAATACAAAATGTTTACGTATCTTTCTCGTCAATTTTTATAGATTATGATTATAAATAAAACGGAAAAGCGTGGCGTGAAAAATACTATAAAAACGAGATTTTGTTTTCTGTCAGATATTTTTGTGGAACTGAATTTATCTTCTAGGAATTCATTAACACTTTTCTTAGATCTCATAAATGCATATTAAAGATATTATTACCATGAAAAATTAAAAGAGAAGATTTGAAAAATATAAAACCGAAGATCAATTAGTTGTATCATTCTATGATCGGAAAAAATATCATATAAATGAATTTTTTCTATCAAAAATTTTGAAGTTCTCCTAAAAATTTGGTCAACCATACAATTTGTATATTTCAGAAAATGCCCTTTCGGTTATGGACAATTAAAAATGTTTCAACCGTAAAAGCCATTGAAATATCTTATGATATAGTTAATTAAACAGCAACAAGGGTTTAAAGAGCTTTTTTGCTTTTTTTAATCCAATAATCAAAAAAAAAAGTAAGAAATGGAAAATTAGCCATTTGTTTTTATTTTTGGCATTAAATAAGGTGTCCCCAACCATCAGTTATGTAGTTATTCAAATTCTATTTCTGTCTCGTTTAATGAGATTTCCATTTGCAATTTTAATCAATTTATGTTTGATCTAAACCTGCCAAAAATCAAAAAGTTTCCCTTTTTAAGTAACATTTGACAAAATAAACTGCCAATATACTATTTTCTTCAAGGAATTTACATCCTTCATCAATCAATTTAATTGAAAAATTGGTACATAGAAGCCAATAAACAATACAAAAATCTTTGCTTCAAAAAGAAAACTGAGTTTGAAAACCAGCAAGCCTATGTACTTGGTCAATCAAGAGATTCGAAACAATTTTGAAAGGGGACAAAAGAAATAAATGGGTCAACATTTCAAATATTAACCAGTGTATCTGCCGATGATCTTGCGAACCACTTCAAAAATATTCTACCAAACGCTCCTTAAATTTTCGTATGCTGAACCTCTATTTTCTGTTATTAAATGGTGAAATAACAGTGGCCGAAGTAAACCTTGTTCTTCATAAAGCAAAAAATGGTTAAGCCCCGGGTGAAGATGGGATTCCATACGAACACTTCAAAAACGCCACACCAACCTTTATTTCACAACTTACATAATTTTTCAATAAAATGTTTTCTAATGCTGATGTGCCTACATCGTTCAAAAAAGCGGTAATATTCCCTATTCACAAAAAAAGAGACATTAATAATGTTGAAAATTATAGGGGCATATCGTTTATGAACGTCATCCCAAAAGTGTTTTGTGGTGTACTTGCTAACAGGTTTGAGACATGGGTTAAAACCAATAATATCCTGACCCAAATTCAAGCTGGTTTCAGACAAAAATTTTCCACCGTCGACCATATATTTGTGCTGACTTCCATCGTTAGAGCATTCCAAGCACGGAATAAGAAAGTTTTTGCATTTTTCGTTGACTTTAAGTCTGCTTTTGACCTGGAGAATCGGTATGCACTTTTCTACTAGGTATATCTATGCAGTTCATCCAAATTGTTAAGGAAATGTATTCCGAATCAAAAGCAGCTGTCTGGGATGGTTCAACGTACTCGGAATGGTTTGAAACGGACTCTGGTGTAAAATAAGGATGCCTTTTAAGTACTCTTCTATTTGCACTTTTTATTAATGATGTAGAAGCTCATCTACCTGGAGGTCTCCACATAGCTGACTTGAAAGTAAATGTTCTTTTATATGCTGATGACCTGGTATTACTTTCTGAGTCTCCTGAAAATCTCCAACTAATGATAAATCGCCTAGCTGATTATTGCGATAAATTGGGACCTGTCATTAATGTAGATAAATCAAAAATAATGGTGTTCTCGAGATCTGCACGTAACAACACTGCATACAATTGCCACTTTAATGGAAACCCTCTACAGATTACTAATGAATAAAGTACCTGGTAGTGGTTTTTAATAAAATAATAGATTTTAAAAATCACGTTAATGTCAAAGCCAAGACTTCACAAAGTTTGTTAAATCTAGCCTGGAGGAACATATTTCCAAACCAGCGAATAGTATTATCTGCGAAATACAAGATATTTGATGCTGTTATAAAAAGATCGCTTTGCTATGCTGTCCAGGTATGGGGAATCAACGAATACGAGGAGATAAAAAAGTTTCACAGATGTTTTTTGAAGAAACTTTTTAATTTACCCATAAAAACACCTAACTATGCCTTGTATCTGGAAACAGGACTTCCAAAAATATTTACTAGCAGGTTTAAATTACAAGCAGACTACACTTTAAAGGTTTTATCCCATCATGATGACCGACTGACAAAACGAATGGCACTTTATGAGCTAAGAAACGAGGACTGGTGGATGTCGATATGGAAAGCTCTGGGAAACGCGTGTGGAGAAACAATATCGCTGAATCCATCAAATTTGAATCATGCTAAAGAGGTTTCTTACAAAATCGTACAAAGCTATGAAAATTTGGAACGCGATGCTCTTATGGAGGAAGCTCGAAAATCACAAAGCAGGATTCTTTACTCACAACTGACCCTGAATCTTGTGGAATCAAACTACTTTAATGATTCACTGAATTACAGTCAAATATCCTTAATATTTAAAACAAGATGTGAAGTCCTTAGCTTAAACGGATCACCATACAACGGCATTTTTTTATCAGTTTTGCACGCTATGTGATTTGAAAGCAAAAGAAGATTGCTTCCACTGAGTATGTATATGTCCCGTTTTTTGTGCCAACAGAAGTGCAACCTTTGGAAAAAAATCTCTGACGCTGCAAGAAACAGTAGAAGTGTTAAACAATTTTGAATGGAAAGCACTCTATTCCTTTTTGAAAACCATTTATGCATATAGGATGTTAATTATAACCGAATTTGTTTAAATTTATTTAATTTTAATTCTTAATTTTTGTTCATCACTCATACCTAGAAAATTATTTATTTTGATTTGCTAACTGAGCTGACGGCAATGCCATAGCTGCAAAATTCATAAAAAATATAAACAATGTACCAAAACGAAACAATAAATGAATGAATTACTTACTTACTTAATTTATATATTTAAAAATTATGAATAAATTATGTGACGCGACAGCCCGTTGAGAAGTAGGGCCTAGTGATAAACAACTCTCAACCATTAATGTCAGACATGGAGGGGACTACAGTTTTATGCCGAATCCGAACGGCTAACTTGAGAAAGCGCTTTTCATGACAAGAATTACTCTTGGAGAATTTTCCAATTCTTCGCAAGAGGCAGCAGGCAGCAACCGTGAACAAATTTAGCTTGTGATTAATTCAATCGACATTATTTAATTTGTGAAAATGATTTTTAGAAATTATTCTCATTAAAGTATGGACCTATTTTTGAAATTAATTAATTGAAAAGCTGATAACTGACCAGTGTTTACCTTAAAAATTTGAAAATAATATTTTTCGTAATCCAATCCAGTGCCTTCTTAAGTGAGTGGATTACACTGCATTTCCTGCCCTGCAATACATTCATTACCATGTGTCCTATCCACTGCCACTTGCGCCTTTGTATAATAACGTCAGTGGGTTCCTGACACGTTGTTCTATATAGTTCTTCATTGGATATACGATTGGGTCAGAAAACCGAAAAGAAATTTCGTAGACATCTATTGATGAAGGTCTGCAGTTTCCTGGTAATATTCGCTGTTATTTTCCAGGTGCTGCAACCGTATAACAGTACTGATTCCACGATTGAGCGAACAGTCGTAGCTTTGTCTTCAAACTGAGAGAGTTGTTCCTACAAACATTGGAAAACAACCCGAACGCAGCCTTAGATTTCCCGATACGGCTTGTGATATTTTGTCCTATTCCACCTTCAGTAGAAATCATACTTCCAAGACTGAAAACGTTCTTCTTTTTCAACTGGTTGTTGAGCAATGTTTCTGAGTTTGAGCATCTCAGTTTTTCACGTGTTGATTTTCAGTTCCACGATTTCTGGTTCCCTCTCCACCCTTGTTGCCATTTGATGGAGATCCATTATTCTATGAGATAGCAAGCATACTTTGTTTGCGCAATCTATAGATGTTTTAGGTATGTTGTCAGAATTCATCTTATTTTTCCGTTTCCTGCCAAGGCCGCACGGAGCACATTACTGATCATCAATAAGAAAAAAATTGGTGACAGTATGCAGCCCTGTCTGACACCACTTTGTACTTGAAACTCCTCTGAAAATCTACCTATGTATGTATGTACGTATAAGGCGTGACATTTAGACCCATCATAAGTCGCCTTGATAATAGAGATGAGCTAAGATTTGCCAAATGGTTTCCGAGATATTTAAATTTAAAGTTCATTATTATGTTAAAAAAAAATCTGTCAACTGAATTTTTCCAAATCTTTCACCACGTATCAAAATACGTTTTTTTTTTGTAGTATAAAATTATCCTGAAAGTTATATTATTTATTTTTCGTATAATAATCGAATTGACACATATACAGTGTCTCACAGCTTATTTGATACAGTGCTAGAAGGAAGGATTATCAACAAGAAGGATTTTCTACAAAAATTCAATTTTTTTTTCAAAGAAAATCAAATATACTTCACCAAAGAAGAAGAGTTTATTTAAAAATATTAGTATTCAAGAAGGTAACAACTAAAAAACTAAAAAAAGCTATAAATTTCACGCCACAGCTTATGTGACACAAGATCATTTGTTTTAGAAAAAACTTACGAGTTTTAAGAGTCCTTAACATTTTAGTACTTAGTGTGGTACCCTTTTGCCTTTTCATATGTTTAGGTACATACATATTTTTGTATATCGACCCTTCAATAAATTCCAAATTTCCAACCCCTGCTGCAGACATACAAGCCCATACCATCACGTTTCCTCCACCATGCTTCACTGTAGCTTTCAGGCTCTTCGTTTTGAGTTCCGTCGGACCCAAAAATGTTAAATTTCGCCTGCGAAAATCACACTGTCCCAGAAGTCGGAGTTCTTCAAAATATGCTCCTTATAGCAAAGGCAAGGTGGCTTCTCTGATTTTTCTTACTGATCAGAGGCTTTTTACGAGCTACTCGCCCATTGAAATCATGCTCGCAAAGCACACGGCGAATGGTTTCAGCACAGCATGTCTTCCCTAGTTCTTGTTGTATCTCATTAGCAATTTTGGGGGCTGATAACTTTGGATTGTTTTTGATATTTCGAATGTATCTTTCATCAGACGCGTTGAAAATTTTGTTCGATGCTTTTCTTCCCTTGTCTTTAATACGGTTTTCATGAATAAATCTCTCTATTATATGCTGCACTGTTGAGGCACTCAAACTTACACATTTTGCAATTTGCCGAATCGACTGTCCATTTTTATGGTGGTGAATTACCAATTCGCGAACTTCAATTGTTGTGCGACGACCCATTTTGACTTGATTTGTTATTTTGGCTTACGAAATTACACTATTATTTATGACAAATTGATCTCGAACTAACCTAGCAACAGAAAATAAAAATAAATAACAACCTTTAGAACGTACATAGGTCCACTAAGTTAGCTGTATCAAATAAGCTGTGAGGTATTTTTTTGATCAAAATTGTGTTTTCCTCTTAGTAGGAAGAACATGGACGTTAATTTGGGAATTCTAAAATTACAAATTGCTCTCTGAACACTCATGTGCAAACTTACATTTAAATTTCGGACATATGGATATATTTTACCTTAAGAGATATACTATTTTTATTTTGGAAATAAACACTGTATCAAATAAGCTGTGAGCAAATGTGTTTATTGAATATTTGTTGACATAACAGATATGTATAATCAAGCCTTAACTCTATTTCACACACTGCGGTTTCGTGGTCATATCGCACTTTGAAAAAGGGAAATAAGCCCAAATTATTTTGAGAAATAATCCAAACTTATTTTACGGTGAGCATAACAATTGAAGTATGTAAGAGGGAACATGCTGTCCCTGTAACCCCCTGCTTGGACACACTATAAGATTTAGGGTTAGTGTAATAAGACCAACTGCTGAAAATTGGCCTTATTGCATTTCACTTGGGTATATTTAAACCTACGTTTTCGTCCGTATGTTAAAAATCCGTAAAATCACTTAGAGCACTGATAAGACAAAGGTATAGTGGACGTATATTCCAGCCATTGAAAATTCGTCTCAGTGTGAAAGCTTCAGAGTTGCATTAATTAGTTTACTACAAAACGCCTGAAAGGTACGGTTTCATTTTAACTGATTTCAAATAGAGATGAAAATGTTGATTCCTTTGTTTGAGATTCGTAAGCAATGTTCCTCGAAATGTTTATTATAATCTTATGGGGTTTTTGCATTACATGGGGCAAAATAAATTAATTTGTTTTTGATTTAAGATTAAATCAACAGATCTGGATTTTTCGGCAGATTTGAATCCAAATACAATTTTTAAAAAAATGTTTAACTAGAAATTTGACAACTTTTCCAATCGTGTTCCATGCACCACAAAAAAATCAATTTTTGAAGGAAATCTGAATTTACCCACAGAAAACCCCATTAGGAAGTTGGGATTGATCTACATCGGGAATTTATTTACTTGAACACTTTAGGTTTCATTTCATAGTACAAAATGTTGAGGAAAATTCAAATTAAGATATTCTCCGTTTTCTAGCTTTCGTCATTTCGCTCTGTAAAGAATTTTGGTGGCGATCTCCTAGATCTACTTCTTTGTATCGAAACGACTCACTTAGTACTTTATGGCATTAACTTCGTTTTGAAAGGCTCCAATTAATCGAATTCACAGAAAAAAAAAGAATTTAAATTGCAAAATCGAATATTTAGGTAAGGTATCGAATTTGAAATTCAAATATTCATAATCTGGTGATCTTATGAGTAAAAATGTAATAAAAAGTAAATTCCTAAATTTGTTTTTTACTGGCCATAAGTTGACCATTTCTATTAACGATCACTTGTGAAGATTATCTCTGATGGTAACGTATGAATTTCTCATCATGACAAAGTTGAAAAAAATCAACTACCATTTATTTCTTCATTTGGCATACATAACCGCGTCTTCCTACGCTATAAGACGTATGTAGGTACATCTAATGCTTCCACTTGATTTTGCTAATGATGAATTAATAAAAGAGCGTTGATTTGTTTTGCACCTTGATAGGTTCATTGACGTCTGACTTATATTGAACTGATTGAACTTTTGCATACATATTTGTCATTAAGAATTTCAAGGTCTTTGGTATAGTATTCACCGAATTAGTTACAGTAGTTCAGAGATTAACAATTTAGCTGCACAATACTCGTATAATAAGAACGGTCTCATAAAATAGTCTTTTGTGTGGTTAAAGAAATCAAATTTTTGATAGGATTTGTAATCTGGGACTGATTTCGAAAATTATGTCTTAATTTTGTTTAAAAATGCTGAAAAGCAAAATGTGCAACGAAACACTGCATTAAAAAACATTTTGAAGTCATTTTTGCTCTGCATAATAAAGACATATCCATTAAGCGAGATCGCGAATTTAAACCGTAGTTTTGCAATAATGTTACTTACTTTTAGAGGCACAACAACTTTAATTAATAAATTTTAGGGGAAGTATGGGCAAAACCGCACATGGAGGCAAAACTATTTCTGTAACGGGTTATCCATTTTGTTGTATCAAAATTATAGGGCTGGAATTCGACATCTGCCAAACTAAGTTGTTAAACCAACTTTATTTTTCAGTTGAAAGTCTGAAATTTACAACGCATACAAATTGTTAAAACCTACTACAAAAATTGTGATTCTGCCAAAACCACATATCGTACTTTAAGGGGAGTTTATGGTTTACATGATCGTTCAACTACTCAAGCAATTGGCAAAGTTGTGAAGAAATTTTAAGAGACTGGATTGGTTACAGATATTGTAAGGCCTGTGCATCATCGTTTTGCTCGTCCCACTGAAAATATTGCTGCTGTAAGTGAAAGTGTTGCTGAAGACTCCAATGTGTCGATTTCTTGTAGTGCTCGGGAATTAGGACTGTCTTACGGCACATTATGGCGTATTTTGCATTCTGATCTACACCTACATCCATATAAAGTAAAGCTCACACAACAACTGAAGCCAGCTGACCATTCACAACGTCGTAGATACGTCGAATAGGATCTTGAACAACAGGCGGTGGACGGCGATTTTACGATCAAAATTTTCTTCAGCGACGAAGCTCATAAAAAAACTGTCGTATTTAGGGTTCTGAGAATCCTCAAGTAATTGAAGAGAGGCCATCCAAAAAAGTCACTGTTTGGTGCGCTTTTTAGTCCGGACGAAGGTGTGATTGGACCTTACTCCTTCGAAAACGAGGATGGAACGACTGTCACCGTCATTTCGGAGCGTTATGGTCATTTGATAACCGACTTTTTTTGCTTGTTATTAAAGAATACGACTTGGAGACTATGTGGTTTTAACAAGACGGTGCCACATGACACACAACTCGAGCGAATATGGCTTTATTGCAAGAGACATTTCCTGGCGGCGTAATTTCTCGTCGTGGCGATATCAACGTGCGATTTGACACCGCTGGACATTTTTTTGTGGGGCTACGTAAAAGCCCGTGTATATGCAGATAAATCTTAAAACACAACATTCGTCATGTTACGGCTGAGATACCGCCCCATATCTTTCAAAAAGTAGTCGAAAATTAAATTCAATGATTTATGTTTCACAAAATTTGTTTATTTATTTAATAATGTCAATGTTCAAAATTTATAATAAAAAAGAAATATCATGAAAAAATATATTGTATGTATACATGTGTTTTATTTAAGTTTACTTTTAAAACCGCAAAATAGATACTTAACCCTGTACTTTTGATGTAAGCACGTAGAAAATTAACAACATTTCTTTGAAGAAAGAAATAACATCAATTTTATAAAGAAAACTTCTGGAATTCGAATATTTTTTGTTGGTAGATTAATTTATTTGTTTTAGTTTAGTCGGATATATTTCACTTTTTTGTTTCATTAAATGTACGTCAAAGATCGTGCGAAACTACATTAGCAAAGTTATGTAACAGTCCTGGGACGACTCGGCAATGCATACGAATGATGGGGATATTTAGAAGACTTCTAAAGTTAAAATTTTTCCAACTGTTTTTATAACAGAGCATGAAAAAAATTGTCAGAAAATATCGTTTTACTAGAAAGCACCTCTAAAGATATTATTAGTCGGAGGTAAAAAGTTGGATGCGTACTAATTCAGCATTAATAGTTAAAGAATATCATATTCCACTGCTCTTTATTATTTCATATACGAAGTCCGCTATCATCCAAAACGCAGGAAACGGATTCAAAAATCCTGGAATTTATTACTACAACAGCGATGTTTTTTAGGCTGGATATTCGAGCTATCTGAAACAAGAAATAATCCATTGTCTGAAGTGTAAGCTTTAGCTGGAGAAACCTCGGAGCCATCGACTAATTCACAGCTTAAGAGAATGTTTTCATCATCCACTGCAAGATCCCGTTCCATGGAGTCAATAACAAACCATTAACAGAAACTCCCAATCCTGAAGATCAACTTCAACTGATTTTATCTTATCTTCACAAAAAGATCTTGTCAAATTTCTTATTAGGAAGAGGCTATCCAGCCTCACAGAAAAGCTAGATAAGGAGGTAGATATGCTGTAATTTTAACAAGTTGACCGTACAAATCATAGTTTGAAAATTGAAACTCTCACAACTCCAAAAACGTTGAAGCGAACAAAACAAGAGACAATGACCTAAATAGTTAAGCGGTCACATAGAAGAATTGAAACCAAAAGTGGGGATTGGAATGAATCCAATGTTGATGACGATTGCATAAACTTTTTCAAAATCCAGAATAACTGATGGTTGGATAGGATGCACTAAATGTCCTGGATAGGCTAACAAAGCTTGTACAGAAATTTAAGACAATGAAGACGTCGCATTTGTTTGCGTATCTAACTTCTAATTTGAGGAACAACCTATTTTGCCCCCAGTATAATTAAGTAGGGTGATTTTGTCTTAGTAAACTTTTTTTTTAAAAGTTATTTATTAACAACATGGTTAAAAGTACTTTAATGAATTAAAACGTGCAAAATATAGACGTTATTTTAATTGAAAAACTCGTTTTAACAGTTTATAAAGCAGGAAAACACTAAATGTCATGTTATGCCCTTACTTCCTCTACATCAAGTGTCCTCAGCAGAACGATTTACTTACTTACTTACTGAAGTTGGCACTGCAATCTGACACAGACCTGATCGTCAATCAACACGCGTCTCACCTCTCCCACCTGCGTGCGCCTCCTGATTCGTAGTCTTCCTTTACTGATCCGTCTCTCGGGATTGTATTCAAAGACCTTGAAGGCTCGAGCATTGATAACCACTCTCTTGACATAACCCAGGCATCCTTTATCGTTGGACCTTAATTCAGACCAGTGTCGCTGTACAGTTCGTGGTTGTATCTTCTCATCTACTCTCCATTTATGCATACGGGAATCTTAACTTGCCTTGACAGGATCAAAGTCTCAACGCCATAAATGAGAACCGGGATGATGAGCGCCGTTAAGATGTTGACTTTAGTTGCTCGAGAAAAGTTTTTTATACTCATTTATACTATATTCAAGTCCAAAGAAGCAGTGATTTACAAATCATATTCTCCATTTAATTTCAGAGCTGGTATCGTTGTCTGAATTTATAACAGTGCCTAGATGAAGACAAAGTCCTTAACTACCTTAAAGTTTAGGCTGTCTATGTTGACATTTTGTCCAAGACGTCGTCCTTGCCTGTACTTTCTTGGTTAAAGCATTAAGTTGCTTGCTTTGATTAACCCATAAAACACATCTTATCCACTTCCGTTGCAATGCAAACCAATAAAATATTTTAAGTTGAAGTCTTTGGCTACTTTTGAAATATGGCCATCAAACATCTCTTTAAAAACCTTTGAGATTGGCAACTAGTAAGTTTTTCTAGTGTCATGAATTTAAAATTCAGAACTTTACTTCACAAACCTCTACTTTAAGTTCATAGTACAAAAACTACCAAAAACATTATTGTCTACAAAACACTCCTCAGGCAAACTACAAGTGCATAACGATTTTTATTTTGTATTGTATAGAAATATTACTTATTTCTTTTCGAAATTAACAAAGAACCCTTTAACAGAAAGCATTAAATGAAGTTGTGCAAAAAATAAATAGGTACATTATGTAAATCATATGGTAATACAGTTCAGCTTAAAGTTGAATGAAAAAACATTGGTCGCATTCAGGAAGCTAGTGGCTACGTAGTCAAGGGATTCTGGCTAAATCTAACTACAAAAGTAGTTGAAATTTCCCCTCCGACGTAGTGTAAAATTTTTTGTACGGTTTTATTGAATTTAAAAACAAAACACACTATTTAAAGTACTGAAAACACAAATGTTTCCTGTATTATATATTTGCATTTGTCATTGATATGACAGTTCCGGATTGACTAGCTTTGTAGTGAAGTTTTGCATTCACAAATCTAGTTGAAATTCGACTACGTAGTCACTAGCTTTATGAATGCGCCCAATTTGAAATCGTTGTGTCCTTACCGAGCAGCTGATTGTGAAACTTCAAAACCAGTGTGCACTAACTTTGTAGCCGAAAATTTTACACTACGTCGGAGGGGAAATTTCAACTACTTTTGTAGTTAGATTTAGCCAGAATCCCTTGACTACGTAGCCACTAGCTTTCTGAATGCGACCAATGAAATAAATCATTTATAGTATTTAAATACGGGGAGAGTACGATAACTTAGGCGACAAAGTTTAATGACGGATTTGTATAGAACAGTTAAAAACAAGCATTTTTTACTATGGGAGGGGGGTCTATCTCCCCCCGTTTAGGCGGTAGGGGTAATTTAAAAAATATGTACATTAAATGGAAAAAAAATAATTAAAAAATAACGGTAATACTTACAATTAAGTATTATGCCAACACTTTTGTCTATTAGCCTGTTTTTAAATCAAGTCAAAACTATGCATAGTTTTTGAAAAAAATAGTTTTAAACTCAAAATTTGGACAAAAAAAAGTTAAAAATAAGGTTTAAAGTGTAATTTTTCAAAACCTTAAGATTATCTACTACTGTTTTTTTTAGAATTCATTGCTCTTATTTGTTTTTGAATTAAAACTGAAAACTAGATGATTTTATGTCTTCTAGTTCTTGAGAAAATTGAAAATTAGCGAAAAAAAAAAAATCTTTTAATTAAATTATTTTTTCCTTGCTTGAGTATTTACGTAGTCTTATTTTGATAGTAATAATCGAATATGGATTAAGATAAATTAATTTTTCTTAAATCCAGCTTATTTAAATGCAAAAGAAACTTTGCATGCACCCCATCTTGCACCCACCGCACCTTTCACCCACCCAACCTTGCACCCAGTCCACCTCGCACCCACCCCAAATCCTATAGTGTGCCCAATCAGGGGGGTTGCAGATCCCACTGTTGCATACACCCAAACTCGCACACACCTTACTGTTGCATACACCCAAACTCGCACCTACCATTGTTACTATCAAAATAAGACCACTCAAGCAAAAAAAAGAGAATTAAATTAAAATAGTAGTTGTGGTTATTTTCAATTTTCTCAAAAACTAAAAGACATACAATCATCTAGTTTTCAGTTTTTGATCAAAAACAAATAAGAGCAATAAATTCTGAAATAAAAACAATGGTAGATAATCTTGAAGTATTGAAAAATTACAATTTAAACCTTTTTTTTAATTTTTTTACTCAAATTTTGAGTTTAAAATTAATTTTTTCAAAAACTACGCATAGTTTTGACTTGAATTAAAAACTGGCTAATAAAACAGAATGTTGGCTTTAAAAAAAGGTATGATACTTAATTGTAAGTATTACCGTTATTTTTTAATTAATTTTTTTCATTTTAAATAACAATTTTTTTAAATTGCCCCTACCGCCTAAACGGGGGGAGATAGACCCCCCTCCCATAGTAAAAAATGCTTGTATTAAGCCCTTCTACCAAAAACCGTTATTATATCTTGTCGCCTAAGTTATCGTACTCTTGCCTTAAATACAAATCAACTGTCATTTTGATAGAAGTAGACTTGACTTGATATTTAGGGAGGTTTTTGTTGTTTAACTTTCAAGTCAGCTTCCCATTAAAGTTGCCTAAATTGGAAAGTAATTTTTAGGCACCTGGCCAATCCGATATCAGAAACTTGCCTTATTTTTTAGCCCCTTATGTCCACGGTTGCCACATTGATCATCTGTGACCAAATTTGGTCATTATTTTTTCACTTGGTCAAATAGTCATTTTTTATTCCATTTGGTCATATTTTTCGGAAACGACAAAAGACGTTCGACACTTTGAGTAACGAAAACGTTCTTTTAACATACTCACTTGTCTAAATAGAAATAACTGTTAAACTCATTTTAGCAACTTTGTGTAAATAATAACTTTATTAAAAATATGTAGGTACTCTTTATCTGTAAATCTGTGATCTCATGTTAAAACGCTTTGTTTTTATATTTGGTCATCTTTATTTGGGTTAATCTAATTTAATTAAGTATGTATGTATGTAATGTGAGTTTATTTGTACGTAATTAAAAAATAAATGTCATCTGCATAATATGGAAAATATGTTAAACAAAATGTGATGAATTCATTAATCTGTGTTTACAAATTTTTCGGACTTGAATTATGTTGGTCATTTTTACCTACAAGTCGTCATTTTTATTTTCAAATTTGGACACAAACTTGGAAACGTCAATGTTTTCAATTCGACAAACCGGACCGATTACAATAACTTCCTATGGGAAGTTAATAAGTTTTAAGAGCTCAAGATTTATTTTAAGTACACCGATTTAAATATGTACTTATGAAAATAATAATGTTACAAGCTTTTTTAAAAAAATCTACTTTCTACCTCTTTCTCAGTCATTCGACTTTCTTGTAAATCAAACAATTTTACAATTCAAACATATGTATGTATGTATAAATAATTAATCAATACTTTTGATTCAATATACAATATACTAGTTTTCTTCTTAACGGAAGTTAGACGCACGCAATAATTAACAAACATATTTCAACATAATAAAAATTCGCACATATTTATTTTTTCAAGAAAAATAGAAAATAACCCACTTAAATAAAAACAAAGAAATTAATCGGCCACAACTTAAATAGATATCTTCTTTATATTCATGACCTATAAGACATTCTCTGGTGTTATCATAATTTAGTTTTGATAGCATTTTCTAAGAGCGATGTGCAGTCAAGCATACAAATGTGGAATAGTTGGCTTCGGTATCAGTTACAAGAAGAATCAATAATTTAAAGAACTCAGAAGTGTGCATTAATTGAGATGAAATGATCTGTTGTACAATTTTTCTAAGAATCGTCAATCTCCCACAAGATCCTTAAAAAATAAAAACATCAAAATATTACTTTTTTTAATATTTTATTTTTATAAGTAGTTTCCCTTGTTTTATAAACAATCAGCAAAACAAAAATATTTAAACAATTGCAAATAGTTTGGAATAGGTAGTGGGATATTATTAAAACGTGTAGCGACAAATCAGGAGTGCAAAAACCAACCATTTTCTAAAAAGAAAGTGCCTTCAAAAATAAGACACATTATGCCCGTCTTTTTTTTTGTTTTTGTTTTGTTTCTTAAAATTTGTTTGCTCAATCGCTAACAAAATAAACACAAATTTATTGATTAAGGAATTCGTTTTGAATATAATCTTAACTTGGTACCTATAAGGCTCTTTTTCTGTGTGTAAATGAGGTTGGTTAAACAATTTCAAATTTCCCCGAGCAACATGTCAAATGGTCAGCAGTATTGACAGGCGGTATATCTTTTGTATTCTCTTTTATTTCTGTTATAATATTTTGAATTTTCGCCAGTATCTCTTTCGATTCGTTCGAATTCAAACGTTTATTCATGACAGCCTCATCGAGAGCGGTGTGATTATTATGTTCGCCTTCACTGGCACCCTCACTATTTGGGGTGTGGGAAACGCTTGTCGGTTCGATACATATGTTCTCCATTTCGTTCTCGTTTAGTCGCAAATTATTGGGTAGATCGACTCCCAAATTCGATACAAGTTTATTGAGTGTTGTGATTTTTTCACGCATTTCTTCACGCTCTCCCAGAAGCAGCTGCAATTGTGCCGCTTTCTCATATTCTCGCTGTTTGAGTATACGCCTCTGGGTCTGGTAGAGGGCGATGTATTCACCGATTGTTTCGGTTTCACCTTGAAGCTGCAGCACCAAATGCTCAAGGCGTTGTTTTTCTTCTGTTAATTCCGCAGTCTGAGCCATCAGCTTTGTGAAACGATTCTGGAGCTTTGTTAGGGCTTCAATAGTTGGAATTGTGGGAGGCTCATCGTGCCGATGTTTGTGCTGATGATGTTGTGGAGTCATAGATGTTGCCACATGACTTTGTTCCTTAGGATGATCGGGTTCATCCACTGAACTTGTGAGGGAATGTCGATGGTCATGTCCAGCATGACCGGAGGAGCATTCGGAATGGTCATAATGACTGTGTCCATCTTCACCATGATCATACTCATAGTTATGGCAATGATCATGATTATGATCATGGTGCTCATGATCGTGATTTGTTTCCCCATGCTGATCGTTTCCATTCTCCACAGCACTCTCTTGTCCAGTTGTTTGATACTTGTTGGAATACTCACTTGCCTCATAGTGCTGTAATCTGTCCAATTGCTGCTGAAGCATCAAATTCTTCCTAGCTATGTCGTTATTCTCGTGCGTTAGACGAATCATTTCTTCGTCTTTCAAGTTGAGTTTCTCATGAAGTGTCTTAATTTGTTCCTCCATGCTGGAGAAATTATTGCGTGTTTCACGATTCGCATACTCCTCAGCGTCCAGTTTGTTCATCAAGTCTGCTTTATCATTTGTCAACTGAACAAATCTCAACTCCAACTCATCCAATTGTTTTTTCAATGCATCATTTTGAGATAGGGCTCGAGATGCAGCAATCTTATCACTCTCCATTGTTGCCAGAAGCTTATGGCTATCTGGACGCTCAGAGAGGATATTTTGAAGATGGTCCTCTAGTTCGGAAATTTTATTTTCCTTCTCGAGGAGACTTTGGGTGAATCCTTCGAGTCGATCTTCTTGGGATTTGATTTTCAATTGGAATTCATAGCGTTCGGAATCAAAGTCGGTGATTTTTGTTTTGAGCTCTTCGATTTCTTTTATGTAGATTTCGTTGGCTTCGTGTTGCTAAAACAATTAAAATACAAATTATATTCGTAAGTAATTAGAAAATAATTGAATCCTTACTTGATTTTCTTTAACTTGATCCTGGCGTGAGATGGATTTTTGGATTTCCTTTTCCAAGCCACTTATGTGATCAATAAATTGCCTCTCTCTTTCTTGTAGTTTTGAACATTCCTCAACAAGTTCACCATTCTTTTCATTCAGAGCGGTCACTTCTGTGTTCAAGTGTTGCACATAAGTCTGGTATTGCTGATTGGATTGTTCCTTATCGCTGGTCAACTGCTGTACCATTGCCTTGAAACGAAAAAAAGACAAAAGAACAACTTAGCACTTATCTAAAAATCAGTTAGACAAAGCTTACTTGCAAATCTCGTATTTGTTGTTCGTACATGAACTGAGTTTGTGTTAGCGACTCCACTCGATTGTCCTGGGTAACACTTGCCTCATCGGACAACTGATTGATGCGAATCTTGGTCAGTTCGAGTTCGTTTTTGGCTTCCTTTAACTCTTTGCTCAGCGATTGACTTCGATCTTTTTCGAGGGCAAATAGTTTTTTAGTCTCTTCTAAGTGTTCAGCTTGGTCGTCGTACTTGGATCGAGTCTCCTCCATTTGAACCTGCAGAGTTAAGTTCTTGGACTTGAACTCATTCATCGATTGGCGCTCGTGAGTGAACTCATTTTGCAGATCCTGTAGACGCTTTGATGTCAATTGGAACTGCGCTTGTAGTTCTTCGTTTTCCAACTCTTTCTCACGACAAAAGTTACGGAGCATATTGAGCTCCGACGACAGAGCAGCCTTCTCGGTAATGAGGATTTGGATAGTGTCAATACTGCTACTGTTGTTAATTTGAGATGGGGATGGGATGGAAGGAGTTGATAGATTTTCCACAACTCCTGCAACAGCCGAAGGCATTTCATTATACGGCATGGGTTCCGCAACTACATCCACACCAGTCTCCAACGCCACCGCGGCTGCAGCCGCCGGTGATGGAGATTCATTGACAATTGGCTCACTTCCTTCAGAACTCGTTGCATCATTCTGGTGGGTTACTACTGTCTCCGCCGCCGCTGGGATAGATCCTTCGCTGTCCTTCTTTTCCTTTGATTGGTACTCTTTGAGCTAAAAATGTATATTTATTTATTTACATATTTTTGAAAATTGTGACGTGTCAAGTAGAAGAGACTTTTATCGAATTTATTTTCAAAGGGCTAATTTTTTTTTCATTACATTTTGAAACTAGGACGTACCTTCTTACGAGCTGCTGCCAGCTTTTTGGCTTTATTTTCTTTTGTATCCTCTGGCATTTTGATGGTTATTGATTTTGGGTGGTTTTTGAGATATTTTAGAGTTGGAAAAAGAGATTTTATTTATTATATTAGTTTCGGTTAAAACAAAAACATTTTTTCACACAAATTTTTTAACAACACGAAATTTTATGTGGAAGTATCATGACAGCGGCGAAAATGTTTGACAGATGTTTATGGCGAATTGGAGAATTTTGTTTTTATCAGCACAGGGTGATATGAGTTCTGACACTAACATGAAGGATACTCACTAAGGGGTTTCATATAATTATTACTAAACAAAATTTTAATAATTATGTTAAAATGGCGTTTTTCTTTAGAATAAATGAAATGTAATTATATTGGAAGCTGTAGGTGATGTAAACCTTTTCAATAGTTCAAAGATAAAAAGTAACCTTTGATATGTTTAATTTGAAGATCAATCTATATCGTTTGCAGTACAATAAATTAACAGTAGTATATATAGACGTTGCCTAAAGGCATTTTTGCATTCTTATTTAAAAACCAATACTCCTTATAATGGCTCCAAACATGAAAACGCTATTTATAAAACATACAACGTTCCACTGATCCTTAATAATCTGAAAGCAATTAAATTTTAAATAGAGCCTACATAAGTAAATGGGCGCATTCATAAAGATATCGACTATTCAGTAAAATGAAATATAAGATAAGATATGAGTGATTTATATTTATATTTAAATATTAACGATTATTTTAATTATGAATTTGTGTGTCCTTACTGAGCAACAAGGAAATTTTAAAATAAGTGTCCACTACTTTGTAGTTGACTAGTTCAACTATATTTGCAGCTGCATTTAGCCAATCAGAATGCCTTGACTACGTAGCTACTAGCTTAGTGAATGCCCTGATTATTATTACTCATGTATGCAAAGTTACATTTAGCCTAAACAATTCCTTAAGCAATTCATAAATATCTATCTATTAAGCGAATTCCATTAAATTAGACTTTCGATGTTTTAAAATTTCAAAAAAGTTATTCATAAAGGTTACGTTCAACAAAGGTAAAGAACGCGTCAAGTGATTTTTTAGAGCCTTCATATCCTTTATGTGACATAAAGGCCAATGCCAGTAATTGATCGGAAAACTAAAATTTTTTAATTATGAATTGTGTACTTTAAGTTTAGCTTAAATTTACTCTATGGAAGTTACGTAATCTTTATGAATAATTTGTTATTATAACTTTTAAATTATGGCCAACTTAGAAGTTTTTATTTTATATAATAAGCGCGCAATCAAAAGGTTTTTTTTATACCCTTCATGCGAAAGACACAATGCGAGTATTAGGAAAGGAGGTATCGGTGCCCATTGGCTATGTATTCGTGAGTATTGCGCTGACAGGGAAATACAAATGTGCATTCCAGATTCACGCAGTACGGCAAAACAACAAATCTCTGAACTTAACAGTGTGACCGAGAAGTTGGTACCTAGGGTAAATCAGTACTTATGTTGAATTGGAGGCTATTTCTCTTTCGATAGAGCATATAGTTAATACAAATAACGGTAAAAAAGGGTGAGACAAAGAAACATTAGGATGTTATTCACACCAATGATTTTTAACGCTCTTCTGTCAATATTGTCTGTTTTGAGACCGGAGCTCCACCACAGAGATGCACGTTCACATGTAAGTTTCGTAGATAGTTGGCAGATCAGAGAGGAGGAAGTTTATTGCACCTGGAAACCAAAACAAGAGTTGGTTGGGCATACACATACTAAGATCTTCGAGATGTTAAGTTTAGTTTCTCTGATGAAAATGACTCTTAGATAGTGACAAAGGTGGTAAGTAACGATTTTACGGCATTAGCACCGACGCCTTAAATTCAACACAATTTTGTGTTTCCCATTTGACAATAAAGGTCAGAATTTAATGACCTCACATTGCAACTTCGTTGGTTATCCTTTACTCTCTTTTACCGCATCCAATCTTTTTGGCATTGATTGAACTAGTTTTTCACAGAAAAAAGTAGGAATTTTCTCCCATTCGATTCTTAATGCATTTTCCAAGTCTTTCTTTTTGGTACAATTGTAGTTTTTAAGCTGATTGTCCAAGTAGCTCCATAAATGTTCAATAACATTCAGGTTTGGTGATTGTGGGGGGGGGTTAAATCAAATGTTTGCAGTTATACAAGAGCCATAACCGAGTATTTAAAGCCTTGTGCTTTGGGTTGTTGTCTTGGTAGAAGTAATATTATTCGCTGATTCCTAATTTTCGTGCGCTTTGTTGTAAATTTTCCTTCAAAATTTGAATATATTTGTATTGATCCATAATTCCATCCACAATAACAAGATTTCCTGGACCAGCCGTCGACATACATCCCCATACCAAAAGGGAGCCACCTCCATGTTTTACAGTAGGTCTCAAGTTTTTTCCTTGAGCTCTTCATTCGGCTTTCTTCACACATATATTTGTCCATCTGATCGAAATATATTAAATTTACTCTCGTCAGAGAACAAAACACGATTCCAAAATGACAAATCCTTCTTTTTAATAGCGCCTTACAAACTCTTTTTTTTTTTTTATTCGGTTTTTCTAGTTGATGAATGGTTTTTTCTTGCCACTCTTCCATGAAAATTTCTTTTTCGAAGCACTATTCTCACGGTTTCAGGGTTAACATCTTTTCCCAAGTATTTCTTTACCTCCACCGTCAGCTTTGGTGCACTCATTTGGGGATTTTTTTGAACTTGTTTTACTATCCAACGTTCATAGCCTGCAGTAAACTTCTTAGGTCTTCCAGATTTTTGTAGATTTTCAACGGATTTTGTTGTTTTGTACTTTTTTATGATATCTCCTACCGGAGACTTACTTCTTTTAACAATTTCTGCAATACCACGAACAAATTTACCTTCTTTAAAATGTTTTTTTTTACTAATTTTCGCAATTCTATCGTTGTATAACCATGTTGTGCTTCCATTTTGACCGTTCTTATAATAACGCATACAATAAATCGAATAATCATCTGACATATGTAACGGCATTTTATTAACCTAAAAGTGATATCTTTGTTCCTTTAAAAACAAAGAAAGATGAGTATACGACAGGGTGTCCGATTTCTTTTTTGATATTTTATTTGCGATCGTTTCTTTCTAAATTGAATTTCGACGGCCAATTATTAACAAAAATTTAATTTTTGCTAAATATTCAGAGTAAATAATAAAAACTGTGGTTTGATGCCTAAATACGTCATTTTCAAACCTTCATCAAATTTATTTCGTGATTTAAGGAGCAAAAAGATATGTGTCCGGATTCTTTTTTGATCAACTGTAGTTTCTAAACCAACAAACAATCGATTCATCAATATTAAGATAACTTTGGAAATCCAGAAAGACTTTATAATTTATTTAAATTTCACGTCATTTTTGATTGATTTTCTAGATAGAAGGCAAAATGCTTCTGGATTTGTATTATCACTTTTTATATATCACTTTCAGATTCCCAGTCAAAAAACTTGTATTAACAGGGATTCATGAAAGTTGGTTAATTTTGGTAGCTTTTGGAAATTAATATTGTATTTTTGAATTCTTATCATTTTTCACTTTTCTTTGTAGACATAAATTGCCATGAGTGCCAAGATCCAATAGAAACCTAATAACGGACATGAATACATTCCAAAATATACTTTCAACATGATTCCCAATTTTCGAAAGGGATGACTCCCATTAAAAAAAAAAACAATTTTTTTTTGCAAAAAATTGGTAGATAACATATATGTAAATGATTACTGGCCCGGAATTATTCCAATGAAACAAACAACTGTCAAAGTTCTCACAGTAGAAATTGAATAAAGAGAAGATTTATGAAAGAGCAGAGATAGCTGACTCATAGAAAAATACAGGTGCAATAACGGTATTAAGCTTTTATTTATGTAGTTTCTAGTTTTCAAATTTGTATAAACTTTACATATACAATAAACAGGCGAACTTTTGAGGGATCACAAAAAAAAACTTTTTTTTAAGATACAAATTTCTCAAAAATAGAACTTTTATCTTAAAACAAACTTAAATACATTTAAAAAGCATTCATTTTTTAGGTTCATAGACAAATAATTGGTATTAAATAAAAGGTGCTCGATGTCAGACCATTCTATGAGGCGCTAGAGTGTACCCAGTTTAAACAAAATTGGAGCCGCCCCTACATTTATTTTAATATCTTCGTTCATGCGATCATAGAGGAAATATATTATCTAGAGTCCCGACTTAATGGGTTTGCTCTCTTTCGGCCTACAAACTAAATTGAGCGAATTTTGCCCATTAGCATAAGCATGTGTTAGTTGTCCCGTGCATTTCTATGTAGTTGTTACGGGCTTTTAAGAGAGTTACCTCAAATAAAATTTGAGGGTGTTTCAGGCAAGACGGGTACCAGTCGGGACTCTAGATAATATATTTCCTCTATGCATGCGATCTTAATCGTCCAATAAATGGGCAGGTTCAGGCAACATAAGGGACTTCATTTGCGGTCAACTTCATTCTTTGAACGTAAATTTTGGCTTAGGTAACTAGTTAGTTTTCCAAGTGTCATGAATTTCAAATTCAGAACTTTACTTCACAAATCTCTACTCCAAGTTCATAGTATAAAAACTACCAAAATCATTATTTTCTACAAAACACTCCTCAGGCAAGCTACAAGTCCATCACGATTTGTATTTTGTATTTTAAAGAAATATAACTTATTTCTTTTTCAGATTTACAAGGAACCTTTGTACAGAAAGCATTAAATGAAGTTGTGCAGAAAATAAATAAATCATTGAGCAATAAAGTTCAGCTTTTAGTTGAATTAAAAAACATGATCAATTGTCATTTTGACATAAGTTGACTTGACTTGATAGTTAGGGAGATTTTTCTTGACTAACTTTCCAGGCAACTTTCCAATAAAGTTGCCTTAATTGGAAGGCAATTTTTTGGCAGCTGGCCAATCAGATGCTAGAAACTTGCCTTTCTTTCAAGTCCCTTATGTCGGCTGAACCTGCAGCTTCATTCCTCTCCTTAGTTTAACCGTTACACTCGTGCTTCAAGAAAAGCTCATCCGTATACCCTCGAGCCCAACTACGGTCGAACTGTCAAATACACATATTCGTTCTTTATAGCCGTACCCACTACACGAATGCGAAATGCCTTACCACATTCTCTTTCCCAGTCATTGCAACATTAACTAATTCAAAACCAATCTGCACCGACATCTCCTTTCTAAACCTCTCTCACTTTCATAATTCCCAAACTATGTTTCTGCATAAAAAGCGTAGTAATATCCACTTGAGTGTGCGCGTATTATCAAAAATATGTACCAAATATGCCTACAGTTTCGTCAATAAACGTTTACAGTTTTCTGTATAAAAATTCATGAAAATTAGCTCATTTTTGATGTGTTCTCCTTTAAGGCAATTTTAATTCATTATGAAAAGGTGGGACTAATATTATGCAGCGTCCTTTTAACATTTATGATTTTCTTAGTACTTATTAAATACGCATATTTTTACGGACAATTCTAAAATTTTGCTCATATCGAAGAAAAATCTTACGAAGATATAAGATTACAACCAGACCTTCGTTCTTATGAAAACTATTCCACCCTTGTTCGAATATATTTGGCACCATTGTGATTAAAGTTTCAATAATTCTTTTTCTATTGACGAATTTGGTAGAACAAGCACTGTTGCTGTTTCTTGCAGGCTCAAATTTGGCTTATTGAAATGAGAATCAAAGTTCCTTAAAAACGTTGATTACGAAATTATCATTGATGAAATTTTCAAACCTTGAAAAATGTCCGAGAGTAAAATTCCCTCTCAATAGTGACTATTGTTACTTAAAAATACTTTATATTTCTTACAGTACTTTTTCCTTTTATACCATTTTCAAGGGTTTTTCTAACAAAGATAAGCAGCAAATTGTACCAACTTTAATCTATTAGAGATTTACATGTAACCAAGTTTTCTATGAATTAAAAAAACAAGAAAAGAAAATCAACGCTCGCTTTTTTGTGGCAATACATAAATCTGTAATTGAATACCATGATTATATTTTATAAGATTATCTAGTAATACATTGATGCAATAAAATATTTTGTAAGAAATATTATTAAAACTATTTCCTATTGCTTTAGTTCTTTTGTGTAAAAATCCCCTGCAAATTGATGTCATCTTTCGCAGAAAGTAAGTTTATAATTTTATATGTATTACAAAAACAAAAAAAACCCTAAATAGTATAAGGAAAAAATGTTATTTTGATTACAATAAATAGTAGGTATGCCTTTGATTAAAATATTAGTTTATATGTGTAGATTAAAAAGTTTTGTTGTCTGTTGACTTGAAAGAATTTGGAACGCGAAAAATATTTTTAAAAAATTAAAAGCCAAAAATGTATGTTGTTTGTTGATCAAATTTGTTTCACTTTGATTTTATTTTATAAAAAAATAACTTGCAAAAAGTGATCTTAACCAATCACTATTGTTGTTGTTTAGTATTGAAAATAATTTTTAACTTAATCTCATAGGGAAAGATCACTTGAGTGTTTTTTTAAATGGCAAGTTATTTTTATAAAGAGTGATGATAAACGGAATCTTAAAGTCGTCTACTCGAGAACAGTTATTTCTTCTTTAATCAAAAATTCGACAATTTCTTCATCAACATCTTCAGTTTCCAAGCTATCAGTATCGACATCTGTTTTGGGAAGAGAAATAAAATAAAATTAATAAAATTATTTGAATCATTTTAAAAACAATCTAAATTCTTACGGTTTCTAAGCTGCATGCGTCTGTTCTTTTGTTCCTTCCATTCAACAACTCGCTTGTTGCGATATTCAGAGAATTGTTCTCGCAATTGTGCACGTTTCTCGAGCAACTCCTTGGAAGCACGAGTCATACGAAGACGATCCTTGTTCTCGAACTGTGGCGAGTACTTCTTCAGGGTCTTCTTGATCTCCTTCTGTTGAGCCTCGGTCAGAAGAGTTGGTGGTCTTGGGCGCCACAAGAATTGCACAAAGTTCTTCAAAATTGTACGCTTAAGAATGCGCCCTTGGAATGAGTACATGTTGTAACCAGTATCTTCCTTAACCTTCCAAGACGACACTCCAGTGACGACATAACGTCCAGTTGGATCCCATTCAACTTCCGAAGCACGGAAATGATCTGGTGAAGACATCACAATGAAATCATTACTGGTGTCGATAAATTCAAATGTTCCCATAGTCAAATTGGCCAGAACAATAAATTGACCACGTGGCGACCAGAACAAATGGCTGCATGATTTCTTTTCCAATTTCTTCACCAAATTGGGCTTTTGTCCCTTGTTGACTTCGAAGAAACTCACATTCGCATTACTTTGCTCGCCATGAATGATTGCGAACTTATTGCCAACTGGCTCCCAAGAAAAGGCCAAAATAAGTTCCTTGATTTCAACGGAATCAACTGGGATATCCTTCTCACGCATGTGGAATATTTCAAAGTTATAGAACATTCCAAGGAACTTGACATCAAAGTCCTTCTTGTCCTTTTTCTGTTTTGAGAAACGATCGACTTTCACACACAAATAGTCACCGGATTTCTGCCAATGGATTTTACAATCGGCGACATGGAAGAGATTCTTGCTACGCAACTCGCGCTTCTTCGGAATCTCCAAGATGATAACCCTAGCAGGGATCTGGTTGTCTTCACCCACCCAATAAGCGATGATGTTGTCAGTTGGTGACCAACTAAATCCACGGATTCCGGGAACTTTAATGGACTTTTTGTCCAACAAAAAGAAAGTTGATGTTTCATAGACATGAATGCAATTTTCGCCCATCAGAGCAACATATTTATCGTCATGGGACCAACGGAACATTGACAAGTTCGAATTGCCATCCGATACGAAGCTACGTTTCTCCATGCCGGTACGGATGTCCCAAATTATGATCATTTGGCCAGTTGCAGTGGGCCCATAAGTGACGAGGTAGTTTTCGCACGGCGAAAACTCCACAAACTGTGTTCCTGGATGGGGGAACTTGTTGATCTTGGTGAAGTTGGTTCCTCCCCAAATAGCCACACCTGGTTTGTGGAAAGTAACAACGTACGTTCCGAGTGGAGACCATTTGACAAAAGTGTCAGTGAAACGTTCGCGGGTCTCCAACTGGGATGGTTCAGGCAGAGTATTCTGCCAGAATTGTACCTGCACTGAGTTGGGTGCGGTTTCGGCAGCAACGCAATATTGATCATAAGCATCGGGTTCGGTAATGAAGTTGTACAAATCATTCTGAACCTTGAAGGGTTGAGGAGTTGGTGGAGTCCATTTTTCTGGAATATTTTCATACCTAAGAGGGGGAGGAAAAAAGAGCAACAAATAAAATAAAAATACACTACAGTTAAGTGTTAAGGGATCAAGCTGCTTCCAGTCTTTTTTTTTTCCCAGTCATAAGAATTTGGGGTTAGTTTTAACTGAACTTAAAATTCTAAAAAATTCAAACAAAAATTATCAGGAGAAAAAAAGTACTTTAAGTGTTAATTAAATAAATTAAGTAAACAAAATTTGGTTGCGCAACAGCTAATAAAGATCCAAGTCCTTGCGACTCCTTTGTGATTGTTTAAAGCTTATTTGTCGAGGCTTTGGCAATTCCTTTTAAGAGGCAGATGGTTCTGATTGAGGTTAAAGCGAGAACTTAGATTTAATTCGAAAGTAAAGACTGGTAAACTAGAGTTCTATATTCAAAGTATTATGCTAATTAGGAGAAATCTAGGTTCTTCGTTTAGATTTGAGTCTTTTTTTTTAAATAAGGATCCCTAATTCTAATATATGTATAATGGTCCTGGGCATATTTAAAAGTATGATTAAAATGATATTTATAGAAACCTTTGAATGAAAGTATATACATATGTACTTACTTTTGAAAATCGGTGAACAAGTTAACAGCGAATGTATGGTTCTTGTCCAGACGATGATTGTTCATCGTTTTCACAGCATCTGCAGCACTAGCCGCGTTGCTGAATTCCAAAAATGCATAACCCTTGGTTTTGCCCTCTTCGTCCAATGGATGAAAGACATTGACAATCTCGCCACAAGTTGCAAATAACTTGAGAATGACCGATTTCAATTTTTCCATACGAGATGGTTCGACTTTTGGAATATTATCCACAACCACAACACTTTCTACGCCATCGGTTTCACATGGCTTCTGTGCTAGCATATCAGCCAGAAGTTCTGAAATAAATATTTACAAAAGAAAAATCTCATTACCATATTATTCGATTTTGCGAGCGAAATTTTCGCATTTTTCTGTACGCCAGAATTAAATTTTGAGGTTATATTCATCATGATGGGATGCATGTTCATGATGTGCTGGCAGAGAACAAGTACAGGTAGTAAGTAGAGAAAAAACCGCTTTGCTTTACCTTCATCGGGAATATCGTCGACAAAACCCTCGGGATCATCGAAATTTGGCTCCTCATCGTAATCGTCATCGCCGCTATCACCGGTGTAGTCTTCACTTTTCTTTTTGGCCATTTTTATTGGAATTAAGTTGAAAAAAATTACGATACGAGAATTAAAACCGTCATCAAATGTTCGCACACCAAACGAAAAGATAGTTTATTAAATTTCTATGTTGGCCAACATGTTCAAATGTCAAGGTAGTGTTTGGTTTTGAATTTAAATGTTGGCTATGCTGAAGGGTGTTTCCAGAAATGTAGTAAAATTTTTGTGAACAATAAATTGTCCGATGTTGCCATACTTTCAAAACTTAACATTTTGGTAGTACTTTTTTTAGTATGGAAGTTCTTGCCTGTTTCTCAAATCCTCAACTTATTTAATTTTGAAAATAAAAAGAAATACGAAAAATTAAATATTAAATATTCTTCAAACAAAAATGGTACTAGATATGGATAGCTAGTCCATTCATATTCCCATACAAAACCCCCTTTAAAAGATGCTTGTTCTTTTGTTTGCTGGGTTTGCTGGACAAAATTGTGTTTAATTTTTAAACGTTGTCTTGTTTATTTTCTTCAATAATCTTTTTTTTTTCAAAGAAACTAAGGACATCTATTATTATAAAGTTTGAAAAAATGAGCAAAATACAAAATTCAAATTCAAAAGTTTCTCAATTTCTCCGCTGAACCTAAGGAAGGGCTGGCATCGTTAGGGAATAGATGACACTAACGCGAAGTTGGCTACTTAGCGATCAATATCTAGTCAATTGTCCTAATATTCAGTGAAATGGAATGCATTTAAAATTTTTCACTTTGTTGGATTTTACGGATTCAGCTAATCAGCTTATTTATTGGCACCATTGAAACTGAACCTATGAATGTTTTACTAAATACTTAACGTTTTTGCTTAATCTATATAGTTTTAAAAATGATACCTATTCTTTTAAATACAGGATTAAGGTGAATTCACAAATATTTGCTTTGAAAATTTAGCAATGAAATAATCATAACATTGACATAATATGATTTGGAACACAAAGTCAAGATATATGCATTCCAATTTGTATCGTCTGTCAGTTCTAATACTGACTATTTTTGACGCTCTAATTTATTATTTGCTTTGTCTTACTTTACTTGGTTATGTAGGTACACTTCACGTCACATGAATATGGCCGATATTTTTCAAACACTTAGGTTTTTTGGAAAAAACCCAAATGTGGAATGAATGAGGTATGTGTTAAGTTTACATTACAAACAAAAAATTGGATACAAACTGATAAATACAAGTTCAATAGTGGTTTTTCCGTAGAAGGTCATAAAAAGTACCTGTTTTTTTTTTGTGTCACATGAATAGAGACAAGGCTCTAAATTCACCTATTAGCGTGTTTTAAGTCAGACAAAAGGATATTCTGATTGTTTGGGATCTTAGTACGAGTATTAATTTGATAGAATCAAGAAGTATGGGTAGAGGTAAGGGTCTAACTAAGGAGGAAATAGGCCAAAATCGAGCTTACCGAGATTTCAGAAAAACTATCCCTTTTATAGCAAGCAAAATTAGAAGAAGTTCAAATATTGTATACAACTACTCAAGGACCCAGAGAGGTATGGATAACACCATAAAGGAAGAGTCAACAAAGCCACATCGTTTCAGGAAAGGCGGGCGATATTGAGAGCTGCTTCAAGTTCAAGGCTTTCTACTAGTAAAATCGACTGTTGCTCGGGTGATACAGAAGGCAGACCATACATATACGACACCAAAAAAGGAAGAAAAAACCATGCTGCACGCAAGAGCCAACGCCTTTATTTTGCAACAAATCACATCAGGTGGAATCGAGCTTAATTTGGACGGAACTGATGGATATAGCTGCTATTTCACAGAACAGCAAAGAAGGCGGTGTAATGGAATGGGAAGCAATCAAGCAATCACCTATTACGGCAACGTGGAGCTGGATTTTCAAAGCTCTAAGATGAGCACAATCACTTACAAATCGATTCTGGAATAAGCTTTTCCGCAGTTTTCTGAATTATTTGGTGGACATCGATGGACTTTTCAAACAAGATAATTCACTAATATATACCGCACATACAACAAAAGCCTGGACTCAGAGGCAAAATGTGAACCTATTACCATGGCGCCCATATTACTGACCTGACCTAATCGTCATGGAAAATTTTTTGGGATGGCTTTCAAGAAAAGTCTACAAAGGAGGACGGCAATACCAAAAACCGAAGAAATTATTGAAGCCATAAAACGGTCCTGGGCAAAAATTTCACTTAAATATCTGATAGCCCTTATGCATCCATACACCACAGGTTACTTGAAGTAATTCAGAAATCAGGAGGCAGCACACATTACTAAAAATTATTTTAATCCATTCCATAAAACCAGTATTTACCTATACCATAAGATTTGTTGTTATTTTCTTTACTTTAAAGGGTCTTACAGGTAAATTTAGATCTTGTCCCTATTCATGTGACACAAAGAAACAGGTACTTTTTATGACCTTCTTCGGAAAAACATATACAAACTTAATACATGCCTCATTCATTCCACATTTGTGTTTTTCCAAAAAATCTACGGTTTGAAAAATATCGTCAAATAAAAAATTAAAAAAGCTTGTCCCTATTCATGTGATACGAACTGTATGTTAACATACGTTTGTTGTTTTTAAAAATAATAAAGTGTAAGCTCAACCTCAGAGCCCTTAAATTTGTGACAGATGACAAGAAAACAAAATTATTGTAATAGATCAAAGAAACACCTATTAAAGCTACTACAATCGACCCTTCAAAATTCAAATGGATTATTCAATAACAAAAAGAAAAATTCATTGAAAAATACATATGAAAGCATGCGCAATATCTATCGCTTGTGCCGTTGTAGATGTCGGCTCTTCATTCAATAAAAAAAGACCTCGATATGCCAATATTAAAGAAGGCCAAACATAAAAGGCCTATAGCGGCAAACAACATATACACAACAAGGACGACAATATAATTTTGTATCTTCCGCTTTTCTAGGTAAAAATCTACTCTCTGTAGCAGAGTTGACACTTTTAAAAATTAAAGATTATAACAAAAAAGATTATAATAATGTAGAGAAATTACTTTTTGCCGAGGTTTGGGCGTTTCGCTTTAATCACATTATCAAAATTATTGTACTCTCATAAGACAGATAAAGTTTAGGTACATTGACAGGTGTGCTGTCAGAATAAGTGACAGCACACATGACTCCGTGAGATTAATATAGATTTTGTATGACCATACGGCACTTTTGAATAGAACTTTTGAACTATGTATAGCTTAAGTGCAATTCCATAAAATTAATCGTAAATGCTTCTTTTTTTCTTTTCTTGAGGTCACTCATTTATACATCTTATCATTGAATCTTGTTCTTATTTTATTGTTAAAAACAGAGAAGAAATTGGGGCAAATATTTTAATTTTTTTAGAAAACCATTTGGCAAAAGATTATGAAGCATAAAATAAGTCGCCTAAACAAAATTTAAATATCCTTTTCCTAAACCAAAGAAATTTAAAGTGGGGTGTTTGATAACTTTGAATTTTAAACTTCTTTTCAATAAATGTTTGCCTTCAAGGCTTTTAACTATTTGGGAATTCCGGTAGACAGGGCATGCTCAAAAATGGATAACGCTTAACGCATCTAGAGGAGCGCTGTCTCTGACTACGAAAGACAAAGCAATTTCAATGCATTCATTTTACCCTATAAATAAAAAGAATAAGATTAATGAAACCAGATTTCTTTTTTCGAAACGCAATGAAGGTAAAAGTCGTAGATATTGAGGCACTAAAAGCAGAAAGAGCATTTAAAAGTGGATCTATACGATACGCAATGTATAGATTCCGTCTTCTCACAACTAGAAAGTTTTTGAACTCACTAAAATAAAAAGTGTCATCACTGTTCAGCTTCGATGCGTAGAGAAAAATTTGCTCACAAAAAAAAAAAATCATCTCATCCGAAGTTGGTGGCAGAAAGAAGGCGATAGCTGAGCGAAAAAACCAAAAAGGCTCAGCTCCTGCTCTGCAGCACAAATATTTCTTCGCTGCTGTGTAACCCGAAGAACCTTTTTTCTTCTTCCTCCAACAAATAAAAAGAAAAAGCAGGATTCAATTTTTCAAAAATGGGATATTAACTCAAAAACCTTACATTTTTTAAATTCTCAACAATTAATCCCAACAAAGTGACAAGAAAGTGAGAAATAAAGCAACAAAAATAAAAACCAAAATCATTCAGTTTTTCTTCTTCGTTTTGTATATACAGCTAAAGTGAGTGGTGTTTGAATTGAATTGAAAAGCAAAAGTGTTTTTTATTTCTTGCAATTTGCTCATCCATCGTCGTCGTCGTTGTCGTTGTCGTCGTCCGATATTCCAATTCCGATTCCGATACACATACCTTACAGCTTAACAAAAAAGAAAAGAAGAAGAAAAAACAAAAAAGTCGCTTCTGAATTCCCTTTTATTTTATTTATTTGTTAATTTTTGTATAGATGAAAAATAATTAATGAAAAGCTGAAGTGCATCAAGAAAATAATTCCCAAAAGGAAAAAAAGAAAGAAAAAGGAGGAGGAATCCTACGGCTTTCGATTTTCTTTTGGAAATTCAAAGAAAGAAAAAAAAAGTTTACAGGTTCTTCGGGGTTTTGAAAAAGAAAAGAAGAAACAACAAAATTTTCGGGAATTTTGAATCGAAATTTATCACAAAAATTAAAAGAAATCAAAACTACACATAAAAGAAAAGAAATTTTATATCCAGAAAAAGAAAATTCAATATTCATCTAGTGCTGCTGGGAGTGAGAAGAAAATCTGCGTGTCTCGTCGTGTATATTTTGTTATATGTTGAGTGAAAAAGGGAGTGTATAGTAGAGTGTGGTTTGGACGTCTTGTGCAAAAGTCAAAGGCAACAACAAACAAAATTATTAAATAAAAAAGGAGAAGAATAGCTTAAGGGAAAATATAATTTTCATTTTCCATCATTGTTGTTAATTTGTTAGTTTAGTTAGTTATTTTTTGTTTAACGGAAATCCTATTTGAAAGAACTTTGGTTGCGGCTGATGTCTTTATGCTTTAAACATGGTGAAACTGGTCGTGCTACGCTTCAATATTAGGATATTTGTGATTACAAATCATGACAGAAGGACATGAAAGGTAAGTTAATAAGCTTAGAAATATATAATTTATAACTAAAATAACAAACATAACATTATTGAATTTATAGCAATTCATTTGTTGAGAAGAAAAATTCACCAGAATGATGTGATGGGAATCCTCTTCTTTTTTTTTCAATTCGAATTGGGTGTACCTATATATGTATATGTATATAATATACATAACTTTTTTTTCTCTCCTTCGTCCTTTCGATTACTTTCGTCGTAAGGTTTCAATTCGTATATTGTTGTCCTATCGGTTATTTTGAGGATTGAATTTTTATACTGTGTAGGTGGAAACTCATGACAGTGCTGAGTTTTAATTTTTTTTTTGGGAAAGTAAAATTGAATCAATAATTAAAATTTAATAAAGTGATTGTATAATACAAATGTCTATAGTTTTTTTTTTTAATTTTTTAAATAAAATTATTAGTCATCAAATGAGATTTTAATTGTTGTCCAACAATAGTATAGGTACCTATTTAGGAAACCTTAATGTTTTTCTCGTCTTTAAAAGTTTGACCCGTCATCAGAAAGTATAGTACTTATACTTACATATTATTATGTACATAGGTGCCTTACTTTGGATTTTTCTCGGCTTTGAGTGTAAAACACTTTAAATCACTCTTCTCAATTTTTATAAAAAGTTAAAAAATAGTAGCTGGCTTTCGCAATTTTTTAAAGTCCATAAAAATAATACAAACTATTATGCTATTTCTTAATCAAAAAGAATTGATAATATTCGGCAGATTTTTAATTTTGAATCCAAATTCTCAATCCATTTCAGTAGAATTATGTGAATTTTCATTCTAATTTCTTTTGGCTATAATATTATTTACATATGCGAGACAGTCTAATCAAATGATAAGCTGTAAATTTGTATAGACTGTTCAATTCATTAGAGTTTCAAAAACTTTTTAGGAACATAACTATTCAAAATTTAAATTTTTAAATTTTGTACTCAAAAATATTGTTCACTTTGGTGAGATATCTATAATCATTTTTTCCATTGATGTTATTTTCTTAGTTCAAAAATAAGTAACTATACTTACTAACGTTCTTCTGTTTCGAGTTTTAAAAAACTCTTTCTGACTTTAGGTCAGAACTTTTTACAGAAAGTTAATGAAATAAAAAAAAAAAACAATATTTTTCGAAATGACTAAACCAAAGTTAATTTTCCTATTAACTTCAAATCAAAAAAAATTGATAAGATTTTTAATTTTTTAACACTTTCTTCAATTCTTTAAATTTTTACTCTAAACTGAATGTACAAGACCTATAAATTTAAATTCTTTATAGTATACCTATTGTAAGAAATTCTAACCCGTAAAACTCAGAATTTGTATCGAGAAATTTTGTTCACTTGTGTTGTGAGACCACTTAAATACTATAGTTTATATATAAAATATATAAAATATATAAAATACTATAGTGGGATATTCTTTCTTTTAATTACTCTTCTATTTTCTGTGGTAATCAGCATGGTTTTGTACAGACAACAACGACAGTAACAAATCTTCTTGGGTTTTCCACATTTTTCAAGCTGACAGCGTATTTACGGACTTCATCAGTTAGGCATTTGACAAACTAAACCATACTGTGCTTTTAAGAAAATTAGACTTCTTGGATCTTATCATACTTAAGTGATAGTTAGTATACTTTTGTTTTTAAAAATAATCGTTCAAATAAATTTTTAGTCAAATCTTGTGTTCCACAGGGTAGCCAAGCCATCTTGGTCCACTTGTATTCGTTTTATTTATAAATGACTTTCCTTCCATTTACAAAATTCAATGAAATTAATATATTAATATGATGATGTAAAAATATTTCGAACTATAACATCACTAACTGTAAGGGTTGGGGTCAAAGTCCCGAAAATCAAAATCCCGAAAACCCAAAATCCCGAAAACCCACAATCCCGAAAACCCAAAATCCCGAAAACCCAAAATCCTGAAAACCCAAAATCCCGAAATCGAAATCCCGAAAAATTATACAAAATGAAAAATTTGCGCAAATTTTTCATTTTATATAATTTTTCGGGATTTCGATTTAGAAATGCTTTGCAAAAGCATAAAAGCATCAAATCAAACTGTTTTTTATATAAGATCGGGAATTACAAAGACAACCTACAATTTTTTTTTGAAGGTCACCAATAAAAAAAACCTTAGAAAAAAAAGTCCGTTAGATTCTCTTCTTATGTTAAGAAGAATGTTTATGTTATAAGTTTTTTTTTTAAATTGTGCGATTATACTTTTGAAATGCAGAAGAGAAAGTAACGGAACATATTTTTTCTCTCAATTTTCTTATGCTCGTATAATGATGCTCTTAGAGAAAATGTAAAATGCAGTTATTGTTGAGTTCTTTTTTCTTTCTTATTTTGAAATAAATATCAGAAATTTAAGAAAATTTCTGGATTTTGGCCATTCGGGATTGTGGGTTTTCGGGATTTTGGGTTTTCGGGATTTTGGGTTTTCGGGATTGTGGGTTTTCGGGATTTTGGGTTTTCGGGATTGTGGGTTTTTGGGATTTTGATTTTCGGGATTATATCCGTCTCCCTAACTGTAAACTACTTCAAGACGACCTTACAAAAGTATGGGACTGGTGCAATAATAATAATCGTTATTATTACAAACATTGACAAGTGTAAAACGATGAGTTTTACATGCACACATAATTCTATCGACCATGAATATCTTCTAAATTAAAAAACTTATTATATTTTCAGACCTTGGAATTACTTTGGACCAAAAATTAACTTTTACTGAACATTATAAAAAAAAGCTAATAAAACAAACATTTAATGATCCTTATGCTATAAAAACACTTTATGTAACATTTGTTAGATCTGTCCTTTAATATGGTTGCATTATCTGGGCCCCTCATTACACGATACTTATAAATAGACTACAAGGTGTCCATAAGAGATTTCATAGGTTTGCCTTAGGTTTGTTTCCATGGTCCAATAGAGAAATGCGGCCACTTTGCTCTGATAGATTTAAACTTATTTTTTTCCCTTCATTGACCAATTATAAAATAAAGAGTATACATATATGCAATTCTGTTATGTTATTGGAATCTAAATTGGTCTATATCATTCACATCTGTCTTGTATCTCTTTAATTGTATTGTTGGCCGAGTTAATTTAAGAAATAGAGTTCCAATTCGAACAATTTTTAGTCGATCCAACTATGGTACTATGGTAAAGAGTCCTATTAACGAGTTTATAAATATTTATAATACCAAAAGCTTACTTATAAATTCAGTTAATGAAAACATAAAATGTGATAAATTTAAAATTATTTTGTTTTATAAATGATAAAGATGTTGCTGTACAATTATTGTTTAAATAAAAATAAGAAATACATTTTCAACTAGCGTTTTTTAGATTTTATTTTCAAGTTATTCATACATTTTAAAATAAATTTTATTAAATTTAAGGTACGTACTATGTAGGTGCTTTTTAATTAGAACAAAAGATGTCATGTCTTGCATATACCCAACCACGCACCTACCTCAAATAAGGGGGTTACATACCCCTCTGTTCGTACTATGCGTTAAAAAAAAAACTATTTTTAAAAAGAACACATTTTTTTACGACTTTACGGTGTTACCTTGTCTTAGCACTTTAAACCTGTTCTATCGAAACCCCTATCTAATTTTCTTGATGGTACTCACATCTTCAATTTTTGTTCGAAAACTTGCTGCTGTCAAGAAAAAGTTCTTAAAAAAAATTGTAGGCCCCTTATATAGATGGTTCCGGAAAAGCTACAATCCAGTCTATCGCTAAACTGGCATGGGCAAAAAGGAACCGATTTAAAAAGTCTTGTAGCACAACAAAGACCCCATGCCATTGATTGAAGGAGGCAAGGACCGGGGACCCGTTGTCGGAGCCGATTATGATAAGGAAACAGCTCTGAAAATTGTTTGGTTTCGAATATAAATTAAATAAATTTAATGCTATTTAGTAAAACCGATTTGAATTTTGTTATACACAACATGTATTTTAAGAAAATTGAATTGGAATTTGCTTTTTTATATTATTAAGCCCTCAACATCAAAAACTTCAAACATCAAGTTACTAAAAAATGTTAAAAGAAGACAGTTTTAAATTATTATCAGCGGGAAATAATCAATTACCTACTCTCGATGCTTTGCCTCCTCCAAAGTTTTAAAAACCTACATACATGTACACATATCTTCTTAGTGCAATTTTTATCAATAATATTGATAGTCGATTCCCAAGCTTACTCAGCAGTGCGCGCATAGTGATGTCTTAATATGTTGGTCACAAAATATATATAACTTGATTAATTCATTTCCGTATAAGAATACAAATAGATAATATTAAAAAAAAAGAGATATATAAATAAAGAAAACAAGATAAACCTCTTCATTCTTAACTAACCGGGTGATCGATAAGAAAAAATTCTTTACACCCACCTCTAACTAGACTCTTGCTTGCGCCCACATACAATAATTCAACACTGTCGCCGTCCGTCGTATCGCTTCGATATAATGCACGAAGAGCAAGTTATGGTGATATTCTCTTTTTGAATCAAAATCATTAAAAATATTCTTTTGCAAGTTGTTTTTATATAAACTTTTTGTTGTTGTTGTTGTTGTTGGTTTATTTCTGGGTGTCACATAACGCTATGCACAACTAAAATTTAAAACACCCTAATAGATATTATGGCTATGTATGTTATGTATATACCTTTCTAATATAGGTACATCCTTCTTTGTTAAGGTTTAGTGTTACTTTTGAGATTCGTTTCTATGAGCAGTTTGGTTTATTTTAAATTCTAGCAAAAACAAAAAGAATCAAGATAAAGGTGGCTTAATATACTATGTATACAGTGCTGTTTAAATATGAACACATTTTGATACATTCATAACGCCTCCGAATGCTGCTTTAAAATAAAATGAGCAAAGGCTAACAGTTTCCATAAGCATAACAGGTGGCGGTGTCCACTTGACCACACTTGATTCTACGTACCCATACTGCTGTCGCCATCATCGTTTGTTCGTATCTTCGTATCGTATAGATATTTACACATAAGTGATAAAGGCGAAGCATTCTTTATGTATCTCACAATTTGCATAGAAACGTCTATAAATATGTATGCTCCCCCGTCATCTATATCATCTTCATCGTCGTCGTCGTCGTCGCCATCATTACCTCAACATAATAATCATATCTACCTGCGCTAACATACATTTTTGCCTCCGAATTTGTGAAAACCTAAAAATAAAACCAAAAATGCAATTTCCTGCTTCACTGTTAAGGTTTAAATTACAGTTTGTAATTTGTCTTTCTTTCGAAGGGAAAAAGAGAACAAAGATTCGAAGCCAACCATAAGCGTAGATACTCGCTCGTAATTGTAAATATGCAAAAGGTGACCATATGGTCGACATATTTGGTGTTCTTTTTTTATCATTTTTACTATTTGCTTCCTTTGTACATATAAGCAATTCTTAAGTATGCATATTTTAAAAGGAACGCAAATGAAGAAGATATAATATGGTAGATGTCCCTACAGGAAGTTTAATTGCTATTTTAATATTCAGGTTAAAGTCAATGTGGCAAGTAAAAAATAATATAAAGCATTTTATTTTCAAATGAAATGAAAAACCAGCTGCCACTTTTTGGAATAACTACACTTGAAATAAATCCTAACTACTTTGGTCGATATGAATAATATTTTGAGTCTTGACCAACGTTAAATTAAATTAACAGTCCGTTGAAAACTAGGGCCTAGTGACTTACAACTCTCAACCATTCCTGTGTGCGAGCATAGGCAGGGATCGAACCCAAGACCTCTGGCATGGCAGTCCAACGCACTAACCATCATACCACGGGTACTTGATCAACGTTGGTTTGTGTTTATTGTTATTTTTCAAATAAAGAGGTTTTTGCATGTCATTTAAGCCCCTTGAGTGGTTTTCTTTATTTTTGAATTCTTATTACAGATCCTAGTTTGAGAGTATTGGCGGTTATGTGCAAAACCCATTAAATTAAAACCGTTAACATGAAAAGTCTGAAAAGCTAGTATTTTTTTTTAATTTGAATTGTTATTGATAAACTTAAGGACATTTGATAACAATTTAAAAACAATCAATTCAGATACTCGTATGTATTGTTTCTGAAAAGATCTCAATACTTACGAATATGTATTTCGAACCCCAAGACTTCGGTCTATGCCATCTTTCTAGCGTAAGCATGGTCATGGTCGGTTTGTGTTTATTTTTTCAATTAGAGCTAGATTGGAGCGCTGTATGAGCTCTGATTAAAATGACCGAGTTAATGGAGTGACAAACTGAGCTTGGCCAAATTTACGTTTGGTATGAAAAAGACAGCTGGAAAATTTTAAAGCTTTTAATAGTTCATTTCTCCAGCTTTAAAAAAAAAAAAAAGTTGGAGAGCTCTGATCGAACTCTACTCAGAGCGTACTCGATGTGCTCAGGGTCTGACAGTGCTTTGCTCTGAACTTTCAAAGAAACACGCTTAAAGGTTTTCCGAGCTGTTTCCTTTTCGATCATGCGAGCTAACACTACGTTTCCACCGGGCACTAAACCGAGATTTAGCTAGATTTGTCACAAATCTCCTTGAAATCTCGAAGATTTACCATACAAATTTTAATCTCCTCAAATGAAGATTTCAAATAAAACTCATTGAAATCTACTTGGAAACATAAGTTTGTCAAATCAAACAAACTTTTTTTTCGGAGAATAATTGTTGAACCGACCCATTTAAACGCCAATTTCGTTTATTGACAGATGGAAATGTCAACAAAAACTATCTGTCTCACTTCCATATGACTCAAATTCAAAACAATAAACAACTTTCAAGAAATCACAGACGAAATAAAATGTAAGTATACAAAAATAATAAATATGTACAAGAATATAATAAAACTAATTACTTACAGATGATGAGTGAACATTTGAACAAATACATACATATTTTTTTTCTTTTCGAAAGAAGAATAATTTGAAGTTTGGTTGTTATGACATAAAACAAACGTCAAATTAATCTCCTTTTCTTTGGTGGAAACACCTCATGATTTATTTTAAATCACTTGCCTTAAATCTTGGATTATTTCTTGGTGGAAACGTACTATAAGTGACCAGCCCACCGGAGTTTACTAAGCATAATTTGTTCGAGATATCTGCTCGAAGTAGATTACAAACAGTTCACGATTGGAGCGTTTCTGAAATCGTATACATATTTTGATCGCCATTTATTTTAGACTTATGTAACTCTTCAACACTGGACTCTTATTTGGAGTTTTATTTTTAATATAAGTTAATTAATTTCAAAATTTCAAGTAGATGGAGTTGCCATTTGACAGACGTCAAACCCAGATATCATTTGAAGTTATATAATATTACTTCAATGTTTTCCATTCACGCCTTAAAATATCAATACTCATGATATGGCCGATTTACCGTCTGAAACGTGTTGTAATTTAAGTCAATAGCATCTCATGCTGCGAATCTTTCCAAGCGACTAACTTTTATCTAAAATGCATCGATGTGTGTGTTTTATTAAGCTTTATAACAGGTGTCTTTTTAGAAGTGTGGTTTTCATTATAGCAATACTTCATTCTTGGACATAACATTAAATAATATGCGTTTTATTACTCCTTGAAACCACACGTCTAAAAAAAACCTTTACAATTATGACAGAGTAATGCAGATCAGCATTTAGTTGAATAAAACATAAATGATCATTTGATCAATTGATTTGACTCACTTTCTAGTAAACTTCTTTCCAAAAAAGCCTTAATTGGAATTAATGTTTTAGGAGCTGACCAGAAACTTAAAAACTGGCTTGAAACTTAACTTGCCTTCAAGTCTCTTATATCGTGTGAACCTCCCCATTATCAAAGAAGTGACAGTTGAAGACACAAGAGAGTAGTTAATTTTTTAAAAGTCATTATTGGTAAACCCAGATCTTTACCTTCAGAAGTTTGTTTCGTGCAGAGAGTAACAATGGGCTGGTTCAGACGACATAAGGGATTTGAAAAAGTAAGGCAAGTTTCTGTTATCTGATTGGCCAGGTGCCAAAAAATTACTTTCCAATTAAGGCAACTTTTAATGGAAAGCTGACTGGAAAGTTAGTCAAGAAAATCTCCCTAACTATCAAGTCAAGTCTACTTCTATCAAAATGACAATTGATAATGTTTTTTCATTCAACTGAAAGCTGAACTTTATTACTCTATGATTTATTTATTTTCTGCACAACTTTATTTAATGTTTTCTGTAAAAGGGTTCCTTGTCAATTTCGAAAAGAAATAAGTAATATTTCCTTACAATACAAAATACAAATCGTGATGGACTTGTAGCTTACCTGAGGAGTGTTCTGTAGACAATAATGATTTTGGTAGTTTTTGTACTATAAACTTAAAGTAGAGGTTTGTGAAGTAAAGTTCTGATTTTAAAATTCATGACACATGAAAAACTAACTAGTTGCCTTGGTCAAAATGTACGTTCAAAGAACGAAGTTGACTGCAAAATAAGCTCCTTATGTTGTCTGAACCTGCCCAATGAAAAAAATAACAAATAAACTGACGTTTTAAACCAAAATTGACTTGAGTTGATAGTAAGGGAGATTTTTCTTTCCAAGAAAGTTTTTGACAGCTGACCAATCAGATACTAGAAACATGCTTTCCCTCCAAGTGTCTTTGGTCGTTCTTCCGAAACTGTTCAATACTTTTGCTGATAAAGAGTAGTACTGTTACATTTTTGAATATTTAAAGTCTGTATATATTTAAAAATGCTTTTTTTGTTTTGCTTGTAAGTAAATTAAATTAATAAATAAACGTACTAACTCGTGCAGTACTTCTTCTAAGCCATAATGGCCAACAATGAATCATATAATTTATAGAGTTTACCTTCATATTTACATTTCCGGTGTATGAAACTGAATGAAAGGAATTTTGTACGGATTTTAAATTTATTTATACATTTGGCACGAATTTCTGATTGCGACATGAATTCGAAAAAATCATTCAGTTTTTTAACCTTATGCGTACCGTACATGTTTCCAATTCACTATTGCATTTAAATCTGCACAAAAGTACCAATGTACATACATAATTTATATTGCAGGTACATACCAGTATGTATAGTAGTTGAATAAATGTCATTTTTGTAGCCTTGTCTTTTCGAAATTCAAAACCCAACAAACATATAAAATAACATAGAAAACCTCTACCTTTCATATGCTTTATGTATTTATAATAACAACAACCAAAAATTCATTCAGTAAAGGAGATGTCAAAAGCTCTATCTCTCCCTTACATACCACCCCATAAAATTATATCAATAAAAAAAGCTACTTTCCCTAATCACACACTGTATTCACAAAACCGAGATTTGAGTGACGAAAAGCAGCAACAGCAACAACAAAAACTACATTTTATAGTAAAAGGAAATAATGAATAAAATTGTTTGACAGTTCCGATTTGACATAAATATAACAAATACGAAATTGTTACAACAAATACAAACAAAATAAACAAAACGACTCATAAAATGTAGACTGTACATTTATTTCTTCAACCCTTCTTCTTGTTCTTGAAAAAAAAATCTCAAAAAAAAAAAAAATAAAATAAATCAATTTGTTTAAAATTGCAAGTCAAGTAATCAAAAAATAGAATTTTTATCTCTTTTCTTTCTATCTGTGTCGCCTAGCGAAGCAATGACCGAGATAGATAGAACAGAACAAACAAACAAAATAAAGAAACAATTCAAAACAAAAACCCAATAATCGTGAATTAAGTATTTTTTCATCAATGAATATAATTTTTTCATTCATTTTCTTAGACATGACCTCTAAGAGACAACCTGACATAGAACTGTGAGAGGAATAAAATAAACATAAACAATTCACACAGAGAATTTCCTCTATTCGCCTCACTTGCCCTTGCCATGCCATCATCCCTTACCCCCATCCCCCCATATAAAGAAGGGAGTGGAATTATTGTGTATTTTGTTGGCGATGGTAAATGTATATACGGGTTGGTGACAGGGTTGCCATGTCTTCGACTGGTTAAAGAGCCCAATTTAAAAAAAAAAAACATTTGTAGCCCAAAACTGAAGCCGAAAAAGTAGCCCAAATAATTGCTCAGTTTAAGTTTAAGAAACATAAAATAGAATTTAGAAAACATCACAAAGGAAAGATATAACAATGCTAATTCATTCGAAAGATTTCTTACGTTTTTACGTCTATTTTTTTCGTTAAATATTTTATATGATTTATTTGTGTAAGCTAAAAGATCGCAAAAGATTAAATTTGGGCTAAAGACTAATTACTGTTGGGAAGTCATACTTAAAAAACTGTAGTCGGAAATTTGGAAAAAAATAGACCAATTTCCAGTAAATAGCCCAATCAGGAATTTTAGAAAAAAATAGCCCAATTTCCAACAAATAGCCCACTTTGGCAAGCCTGGTTGGTGATGGTGACGGTGGTGATGGCAATGGGTATAATACACCCCCTATATTAGCCGATGATGATGATGATGTCGGATGTCGTGTACTATTATATTATATACACATGTGTATATACATATGTATATTATGTACATAATATTGAAATAATGTTTAAAGCTTATGTACCTAGCAGAAATGGATACAAAAATAACAATCAAACTCTTCGAACAATGAAACGTGCAACATTGAATGGGAGAGGTAAGTTTTATTTTATGTATACGTGCCCCGTAGCCTGTCCGTACATATAGATATAGAGACGTTACATTCATGCCTCATCCCGCTTCACATGTGTTGCAGAGAGGATATATATGTACTTAGATACAGGAAAAGAGTCCAAGAGAGCGGTGTTTATATTTCTGGCATCCATTCATGGATTATTGTGTTTTTTCTTCTATAAAAAGTGTTCTCTATGACGAAGCTTATATAGAATGGATATAAAAGCTTATTTTCCTCTCTATTGCAATATTTAAATCTTGTCGGTCTTGGTCTTGGTCTCGGTATACCGACCGTCCAATACCGCCCCACCACTCCGATGTGCCGCCGCGCTATCATTACATTTGCCATTAAATTATGGCAAGTATAAAGATGAGTGTATTTTAAATAGTTTTTGTCTGCGCACCACATGAACGAGAGCTGTAGAGTAAATATAAGCTTTTTTGAGTTTTAATGTGTCAAAATTTGTTGATGTCAGCTATAGCGACAATAACATGTATGGTATAAAAAGCTTGGGTCTTGTGACTTTGGGTAATTACATCAAATAAAAATAAAACATTAGCTACTACTTAATATCTGTTTATGGGAAAATTGGTCAAATTCTTGAATACTAATTTTCGTTTATGCTACTTGAAAAAAGAGTAAAAAAAAAATTGAATAACATTAAATGTTTGTTACTTTTATTGGCATCGTGCCAACATAAGTCAAGGTCGCCTTTAATTCACTTTTAAGAGAAAACTTGAAGAAGCTTACAAAAGAATAGATTTACGACGGTTATTTGAAATTTAACAAATACTATAACTTCCTGTCTTCGAAACATGGTATTGCCTGTACAAAATTTAAAGAATAAAATAATGTTACAAAATCAAGATATGGATGTCTCAAGTACTTAGATTGGGAAATACAAATTAAAAATCGAATTTCTAAGAAAAAATGGTATCGGTGTTTTAAAATCTAATCTAATCTAGTATTTTATGCTATTTCAAGTATTTACCTAATTTGTCCCAAAAATATACTTAGGCTAACTTATAATCGTAACATCAATCCAATTTCATTCAAACGATCTACAGGGTGGATACGTTTATGAGACATAGAGAACTTTCTAAATATCATTGCAACTTGGAACCTTAAGTGCCTTGCACATGAGCAACGAACTGCGAACTGCGAATGGACGAACAAACGTGATTTTACACATTTCAAAAAGTCAATTCCACACAAAAACACATTTAAATTATAAGAAACCAATTGACACTAATATTAGGATAATAAAATTTGCATTTTGTTCTCTAAAACAAGAGAATTTTGTAAAAACAATTTGGTAGTAACGAATCGCAGTGTGGTTGTTGCGAACTGTCAAACTCTATTCGCGTTCCACATACCATCCACACTGCAACGAATAAATTGTTCGCGCTCAACTTAACCTTAAAATTATATTACTCTTGTTTTGTTTTTGTGTGAAAGATGATGGCTGAGGAAAATATGGAGAAAAGGGTTGACAATTCGTCGCTACCTGCGAATAGAAATAAAAGCTCATGTGAAAGAAAAGTCAAAATATGCGAACATCCACAGTTCGCAGTTCGCAGTTCGCAGTTCGTTGCTCATGTGCAAGATGCTTTACTCCACACATTTTTTGTATACTATAATACATCAAAAACCATATCAAATAAGCTAGTTCATTATGTTGTATAGTATAGAAATTCTGTTCCCTATTTGACAGGAAACAGTTTATATCTTTAAGAATTTTTTCAGTCTGGACAGAACAGGAGAATAAAAAATAAACTGAATTTACAGAATTCCTCACCTAGATGATAAATGAGTTTTTTAATTTCTTTTAAATAACTGAAACAAATTCTATTCTATTCTAAGAGTTTTTTTTTGAGAGGAAAAGCTAGAAAAGGAATAAAGAAATCTGAGATATGTATCTTATGGGGTTTTCCATGGTTTAAATAAATCAGTTTGTTCTTAATCTAGATCTGTCAAAACGGAAAATTTCCCTGGGCAAAATAAATTGATTTATTTTTGATTTAAGATCAAATCTGCATATATGGATTTTTTAGCAGATTTACCCTTATTTGCACCAATAATAAACAGTTATAAAAACATTTTTAACTGGAAATTTGACAGCTCTAACGAGAGCAAAAAAAAAACTGTTTCAATCATGTTCCGCTTCGAAAAAATCCAATTTTTGGCGGAAATCTGAATTTACCCATTAAAAAAATAAAATGATATTTATTCTCGCCGTCAAACTTGATAGTTGTCAATTTTTATATCCGAATTATGGGAAATGACTTTATTTTAGCAAACATTATTTTTGATTTTGAAATTAATATGTACATATGTATAATGTATATCTAATAAAAAACATAGTGAAAAAATATTTTCAAAGAAATTCAGGATTTCAAAATAAAAACGATATAAGGCAATTTATTTTTGGTCCACTCTTCGAAATTGTTGGACATTTTTTGACAGAAATTCAGAGAAGAGAATATTACCTTTCCTTCAAAGTCAAATTGCTTAGGCCCCTTTCACACTAAACGAATCAAAATCAATCTGGATCACTCCGAATCAAGTTGAATCTGATTCGTCATCTCCACTCTTTCACACCAGCTGAATCAACCTGAATCTATAAAAATCCTTTCATCTTCTTTTTGTTTTCCTTCTTTTAGTTGCTCTCTCTCTCGTATGGTTGTTGATTCAAGACTGACCGGACGAGGAATCTGACAGGTTAAATCAAGTGCGACCTCGAATCAAACCTGATTGAACCAGATTCGTCCGGTCTGAAGGCGGGAAAAGAATCCCTTCACATTTAAACGGAGCGCTCGAAGCCGAATCTTGGTCAATCAGATTCAACTTGATTCTTAGTGATTCTGATTGATTCGGATTCGTTTGGTGTGCAAGGGCCCTTAGCTGTGTGATTTTATGATGGATGTCATCTTAATATACCACCAAATGATTTCAAAGATTCGAATGAAACAAATCGATCAGTAGTGTATGGCCTGCTTAATGTTGTCAAAACGTATCCAATAACAGCCTTTCAATTGCATTTTTTTAAGTATTTGTCAAAGTTACCTATTACATCAACCTGTCAGATAAATATTTTAAAAATGTCAAAATTAAAGGTCATTTGTAAGTGCGGAACTTGATTTTCACCGTGTGGTTGGTTGATTTATCAACTCGGCTTCCGTACAGAGGCAATTCGTCGCCCTATGAAAAGTTTTAGCGAGAGCAAGTTTTGTTTAGACATTAAGCTACGAACTGGAACCATTGCCTATGTTTACAATAAAAATTATAGTTATTAAAGCGATCACAGTCTACAATTATTTTTCGACTGAACTTCAATTGATCTACATCATCGGGCCCTATTTTTTTCCAATTGAATAAGATTGATATTATTTGCCATAATTATGTTACCATTTTTGTTTGGCTTCCTATCGGGAAGTTTTCGTATTTATCAATTGGATTAACATGTATGTAGGTAATTAAATAAAATGAAATGTGTTAAGGTTTTATTCCCCAGAAGTGAGTATCATGTTTTCATAGTTTTGTTTTTAAGATTTATTCAACCAAATGAACACACAAAATCAAAGATATCGTATGACATCAAGATTATTTGAAGGTCTTCCGCGAGCCGCCTTTGCCAGGTATTTGTTTGTTAAGATTTCAACAGTACTTTGATAAGTTATCGAAGATAGAATTTATAAAATCGATAGTTTAACAAAAATATAAAAACAATCGTTAATAGTCTTTCATTGAAAATAAGTTCCAATCAAACAATTATAAAAAACACCTATTTTCTAGACACCATAAACTGAATGGAAAGCTTTTCTCACTTTTCACATAACCAAATATACGCAAACGCAATAATAGAATACTTTTTATAGCAACATTTCTATTATTAAGCTTTCTACACACTTTGACCGAAGCATTAAAGTTGGAGTAAGGATAAGGAAGTTAGGATCAATGCCAGAGCCAGAGACAGAGACCACCCCAACAGAGAATAGAGTTTCCAAACAACTCCAAAAGTTGTGTATATATGTTAATTTATATTTTTGAGGGGTGGTGGTGCAAATATAGGAGTAGGAAATTCTAGAGGAATGGGAAGGATGCGCGCATATGCAACACCCCAGCCTTAAACCATCAATGCCATATCCAAAACTGTTGTATATATAAATAAACTAAAAACTTCTACCCCTGTTATCATCTATATATATAGTGGTATGGGTGTTTTTGTATACATATATGAAGTATATCGCCCACAGAGGCAAAGTTGTTGAATATTTAGGTCAACTTCTAATTCACATTTTCTATCCGCTGCTGTTGTATGTCGCCGTTGTCGCCGCTGTGCCGCTTTACGTTCCTAGGACAATAATTTTTTGTTACCGTCGTTATACAGTGTCTATTTATGTATGTTTGTATATATGTATGTATGATCTAGTGTTGCCACTCCCCTCTTTTCTTCACCACACCACTGTATTCTTTGCGCCAAACTTAATTACTTCATATTGCAAACATTGAAGGAAAAATTATATTTTCATTTTCATTCATAGGATGACTGGATGACTTTCATGCAGGCAGTTAGCTAGAAGGGTAGCTCAGTCAGTAAATGTACATGTATATAAATTAAATAAATCCATTGACAGGGGTATACCTATGTACATAATGTACAACGCAAGGTGACTGCTGTCGCTTTGCCCTGTGTGCATTAAAAGGTGTGCTTCAGGAGGTGGAATATACTCGATATAGCAAAAAGCAGGCCAGCCCTGGTAATATTACTGAATGAATTCTTGTCTGCACTTACTTGTTGTTTGTGAATCAATTTTCTTTTTCGTTTTGTTATTTTTGTCAATCGAAGGCAATAAGAGAGTGTAGTGAGAGAAGACCTTGCAATATCAAGAGTATGAAGCATACAGAAGGGGTATTTTCTATCTAAAGGGGGGGGGGTTAGAAGTATTAACTAATATGTTAGGTTTTATGAAAGCTATAAAGATAATGATGATGCGTTTCTATAAACAAAAACCTTAGTATAACTTGTTGAAATAATTCCAGGTAATACTAATTGTAGTCCAAGCATTTAGGCTAATATTTTTAAGTTAAAGTTGACCATAACTTGGGGATTTTCATTTTCAACTCGTAATTCTGTTTTTTATTCACAAAATTTATATTTATACGAATGAAAATACTCTGTGAAAAAGGCTTTGTTTCATTTTGTCTTGTTACCTTAGGAAATATAAGTTGTCTAGTATTGCTGTTTGCAGTAATAGATTACCAACATTTTTAAAATCGGTAAATTTGAGCGGGAAGGTAATCAACCCTATCATGAGTTTCGTCCGTAATGTTTTTGCTCCCCGGCTTTTAAAAAGCTATCAAGAGTTTTCCCCGAATAAGATTTCACTTTCACGAATTTAGAATTGCCTGTTCGAAAAATAGGTTTGTTTAGAAAATAGCTCTTAATAAATATTCCCATCTCTGTCATGGAAACAGAGAGTAAAATCTTAACACTCAGCTTTTCTTGAACACAAAAAAAGTGCAACATGAATGAGGTGTTGCAATTTCCTATAAATGTTTGGTGACTGATTGTTGTGCAAAGACTTTTATTCTTTCCCCAATCGATTTTTTTTTGAAAAGAAAGGAACTTAAGTAACCGGATATACAAAATGTTACTCTCTGTTTTTAGCAAGTTGTCCATTCGTGTTCAGAAAATTAACGAACCTAACTATTTGAATTTATGTTTTGACAGTTGTTTTTGTTGTTGACAAACCGCATTGCCCTTAAAAACACAATACTTTGGAATTCAACCCGTGTTAAACTTGCGGCAGGGGAGTCATTCCGTAATTTTCAAAACGATAATCGTCAAAACGATTATCATTAACGATATCGTCTTCACGTAACTTTGTCACTATCGTCTCGTCTATCGTTTTCATTATAAAATAACTGAAATGCAAAATGAACTCAACGAAAGATAACAGCCCTATCATGAATTCCATCGTAATCGGAAATTTTTACGAATCTCGATAAACTGTATCATGAAATTCGTTCGTAATGCAAAATTGTATGAGATTTTCCACTACGAACGGATTTCATGATACAGTTTTTCGGGATTCGTAAAAATTTCCGGTTACGATGGAATTCATGATAGGGCTGAATGCTTGTTCGATAACTTGAAAATGTTATTAAACTTGGTTTTTTCTATAGGAACTTGTGAAAATTTGCAATAAATTGGTTTTTACCAAACTTACCAACTATTTTGTGATGTTTATTTTTATTGTTATTGTTACTGTTACTGTTTTTATTTTTTGCCGCCGACGATGTAACTATAATTTCAACATCTACAATTGTAAGTTATTTATGTATGTCTGATATTATTGAAATTATGGCCCTTATTGCGAGAAGCGAATCGAACGTTCGACTTAAAGCGAACATTTGAGAAATCCAATATAGAGCAAAATTAAGATGGGTGAACTTCGACTTTCCAATGGATTAACATCTCTTTGTGAATATTGAGATGGTATTTACGAAATGAGTGATTTTAAAAACGTTCGCTTTCTATCGAACGTTCGATTCGCTTTTCGTAATAAGGGCCTATATAATGTAGGCCTCTGTTAAAAAACTTTGAACAAAACTAATGGTTTAGATTATTTTACAAGTAAGAAAGAAAAGACAAAAATGCTTACACACATATAGGTTGGAAGAGATAGAGGGTCTGATTTATCTCTTATTTGTCTCCATAACCGTATTAATTTTATTTTTTTTTCCGAGTTTTCATTTTCACTTTGAACAAAACTCAATTACGCCGAAACATTTTTATTTCAATTCACTAAGTTAGTACATATTTGGAAATCAATGACAGACAATACCTATTTAGCTATCGTGCAAACGCTATCGTTTTGGCGATATCACTTTGACGATTATCGTCTTACATGAAGTGATACTATCGTCAAAACGCTATCGTTTGACGATAATCGTTTTACGGAATGACCCCCCAGGGTTTCCTTGCATTTTTAGCAAAGAATATATTTGCTTAGAGTTGATTGATTTGAAAATAAAACAAGAACTGAAAAATGTATGAATGAATAGTCCTGAACAATGCTTCAAACATTTTTTAATTTATTTTGAAAATCATGGTTCTGTTCTAGCGCATTTTGTTTAGCGATGAAGTTCACTTTTGGGTTTAATGGATGCCTCAGTAAACAAAACTGCAGTATTTGGTGTGACGATAATCCTCAAGTGTTTGTTGAGACCCCGTTACATACAAAAACTGACTGTTGACTGAATAATTGGTTCGTATTTCTTTAAGAACGATGCTGAGCGGAGTGTTAAAGTCAATAGTGACCGCTACAGAGCTATCATTACTGATTTTTTCGTTTATCCATTGAACAACCATGATGTAAAGGAGCTTATTATTTTCTCTGCAGTCTCCACATTCGCCATATTATTGCCGATATACAGCTACAAATGTTCGTAAAAGTCATCGCAAATTAGACCTCTTAAGTCCGAGCCAGTCTTGGCGGTTATATGCCAGAAATCGCATATTTAAAATAAAATATCAAAAGATTACTTTTCCATCAAAGTACATGTAATGTCAATGTAAAATAATCATTGGGCAGGTTCAGCCGACATAAGGGACTTGAAAGTAAGGCAAGTTTCTAGCATCTGATTGGCCAGCTGCCAAAAAATTGACTTCCAATTAAGGCAACTTTATTGGAAAGTTGACAGGAAAGTTAGTCAAGAAAAATCTCCCTAACTATCAAGTCAAGTCAACTTATGTCAAAATGACAATTGATCATGTTTTTTTAATTCAACTAAAAGCTGAACTTTATTAAGCCTAGTACGCTGCTGATGCGAAACGAAATTTCCCATACAAAAATGACATGACGAAATCATAAACGAAAAATTTCGCTGTGCTTTTCGTTTTTCAGTACGCTGTTGAACGACGAAATGTGTCATTTTAGTGGATAGCTGTACTAGATTTCTTAGTACAATTCTCCACTCTTTTCGTTCTCAATTTAATTGCCCGGTATATTAATTGCTTGCGAAATTTTGACGTTTAATTTATTTATTGAAAAATTTTTCGTTTATGATTTCGTCATGTCATTTTTGTATGGGAATTTTCGTTTCGCATCAGCAGCGTACTAGGCTTAAAATTGAAAAAAATGTGAACTTCAACTTCCAGACAGAACTCTCCATAAATATTTTTTCGCTGTGGTTTTCGTTTTCATTTCGCTCTGCACTTGGAGACCACCGGAAAATTTCGTTTCGCATCAGCAGCGTACTAGGCTTTACTCAATGATTTATTTACCTGCCCATTGTTAGTTAAAAATTTCAATTAAGGTGTTGAAATATAGAATGAGTTTTGGGAAGTATTGAAGGGAGGTCTGGATATTCCAAGAAAGGTTTGAAATGTTGGGTCTAAAGATTCCAAGGGAGGGAATGTGTACCGTGTGGCGAAAAATGCCGTTAGGCGTTAAAACAAATTTAAAGCTCCGTTCAAGCTTAATAGGAACAATTTGACCTGAGGAACCTGATTTGTCAAAAAATTCCAATGACTGAAAAATAAAAACAACCAGATAGTGTAACTTCGTGTAAGTGGTAATGAGTGCGGTCGATCTGTCAAATTTCCAGCAAAACATTTTGTAAAATTTGTATTAGTATTGGTGCAAAGAGAATTAAATCTGCCGAAAAATCCAGATCTGCATATTTGATCTTAAATTAAAAATAAATCAATTTATTTTGCCCCATAGAATGCAAAAACAATCCAAATTTCGTTTTTGACAGATCTAGATCGAAAATAAATTGCTTTATTTTACCCATGGAAAACCCTATTAGAAATATAAACTATCACAATATATTAGATATAGATGTCATAGTTTTTGACATAAAACGCACAGGTCACTTTTTGACAGATAACACGAGTACAGCTACAGACAAAAAGGTGCGTTTGGTAAATATTTAAAAAAAACTTTTTCATACAATTTAAAATGAAAAGTTTAATACCTATTAGATATTTTTATAAAACGTACTCTTTAAAATTTGTTTATTTGTTTTCAATTTTATCCATGTTTTTAGCTTGTTAACTTACATATTGTTGACAAGCCTTCATTATTACAAACACGACTAATAACGTAATTTTAATGTGTCTTTTCCCTTATGGTCCTTTAATGCAACAAAACAAAAACCACCTTATGTAGACTATAATGACCACCGCATGCACCCAGGACCAGGACATACATACCTACATTCATTTACACACAAAAAAAAAACAACATCATATACACTGTTTTGTATAGTTCAAGCGAAACTCATTAACCAACTCACTCAGCTAATAATAGCATTATTCTCTAGCTGATTAGTATGCATTTACACACCTTCCATCATATCACATAATAGTCGCTGTATCGTTGTCCCAGCAACACCAACAGCAGCACTATAGACTTCTGGCCTGGTCTGGCCACCACATCAAGTAAGAGTTTGTCAACGACTAGGTATAACAATTAATTAAAGCATTTTAAAGTATTTTAACACAATGACATAATGTAGGACGTCGTTGTCGTCGTCGTCGTTGTAGTCGTCGCATCAGGTAAATTGTTTATAATTTGTAATAGGTCGGGTCGACGCACCTATCGCATCTATATTAAAGGTTGAAATAATAACATCATTAAAATGTCACCAAATTTACAAATACATAGTATACTCCTTTTATGTGAGTAACAACAGTACAAACAAATGAAGTTATTTCAGAGGATGCAATTCTATATTCTTTCATGTGTAGGGGGAAAAGTATTAGCTTAAGTTCAAGTTTTTGGGGTAGCCACCCTTGCCCCGCCCCGGCTACAATCTTGGAAAAAAGTTATTTTATTTTAAATGACCATCAGAACACATGTTATAAAGTCCAAAAACAGATTTGTGCAAAAACATTCAGTTACCTAGGCATTTCTGTTTATAATTTTTTTACTTTCCATTTTACGAAAAGTTGTAGATAACTTAAATTTTCTATAAATAAAGTCTTATACAGTGGTGGACAAAAATTTAGCACACTTGTTAAAGAAAATAAAAACCATTTAATTTTCAATTTGTTTTCTTATTATTAAATTAGTTATATTTTATTTACATTACATATACATACATAGCACTATGTTTTCATAGTACTTTATTAAATATGTTTAACATCTTTAAGAAGAAAAAAGTATGGAATGTAGAAACATCAATTTTTCGCCTGGACACGAATTTAGCACATTCAACAGTTTCTTGATAAAATTTTACTTACCGTTATCAATTCTAAGTTTTTCTTAGTATTTGGTAGGGAACCCTTTATTTTGCAGTATAGAAGCAATTCTTCTTGGCAAACTTTCAACCAAAGCCTCACATCGTGACTTTGGAATTGTATACCAAGCATTTTGAATCTCCTTTCACAATTGTGTTAAATTGGTTGGTTTTTTTTGCTCAATGTGATGTTCAACATCATTCCACAAATTCTCGATCGGGTCAAGATCGGGTGATTGTGCTGGCCACTTTAAAACGTCGATTTTATTCACCTCTAAGGCACACTTCACTAACTTTCAAGTGTGATTAGGGTCGTTGTCGTGCATGAAGCGCCATAATAACGGCAAATTGTCTTCTGCGTAGGGTATCATATGATCCAACAGGATATCTCTGTACACGTTCTGGTCCATTTTGGTGTCAATTTTTACGATAGGGCCAACGCCGTGCCATGAAAAAGCAGCCCAGACCATAACGTTGCCTCCACCGTATTTCACCGTCTTAATGGTGTACCTTGGATCATATTCCCTGTTTTTTGGACGCCATACATATTTTTTCCCATCCGAATCCGATCCGAACCGGCAGAATGTGGATTCATCGCTCCAGAACACGTTTTTCCAAAAACTAATTGGTTTGTCTAGGTGAGCTTTGGCAAACTGTAACCTAGATTTCAGATTTTTTTTTGATACAAGTGGTTTTCTCTGAGCAACGCACCCACGTAGATTGTTTTCATTTAATCGGCGTCTTATGGTCCTTGAGGAAACATTTACTCCATAGTTCGTTGAAAGTTCGTTTCCAATGGCACTGGAGGTCTTAAACGGATCCTTGGTCGATGACCTATAAATAATTCTATCTTCATTTGTAGTTGTCTTTCTGGCCCAGGGGTTTTGTTTAACGTTTTCAATCACTCCAAACTTTTTGAAATGATGAAGGGCATTATAAACCAGCTTCCTGGAGCATTCTAACAACTTAGAAATGTCTGTTACCGTCCGTCCTTTTGACTTCATTCTCAAGATCAGACTTCTTTTTTCCTTTGAGCACCTTTTTCCTTTTGCCATGACTAATTAATTTTTTTTTTAATATAGATCATTAAAGGAATATTTAATTACCTCAAAAATTATTATTAATTACTTTTTAAAAAAAACATACAAATTAAAAATACACTCTTTGATTGCAAAATGGGTTAAATTTATGTCCAGCTGAAAACAACGCAAATCACAAACAATCTTCATTTTTCGCAAAACGGTGTTTTACTTTTCAATCATTTACACATTTTTATTACCATATAAGATAGTCATAGTAACAACATAAAAATGAACCGTTACTTGCAAGTAATAAAGAATTGAAAGTAGAAAAATACTTGTACTCTTTTCAATGTGCTAAATTCGTGTCCACCACTGTATATACAATTTTCTGTAGAGTTGCTAATTTACACGAAAAACCTGTGCACCCTTTTTTCTCCACAAGCTGACGTTAGGTTTTTCGCCCAAATTCCTAAATGTCATAAAGCCCAAAATTGGTCACAAAGCCCAAAAAGTTAAAAAGACCAAAGCGAATGTCGTAAACTCTAAATAAATTGTAAATAAAAGAACGCCTTAATTATTAGTTGTCATTTTGCACAAAAGAATTTTTATTTTTGAATTTAGGTTTTATGAAAAAGGTTGGGTTTTGTCAATATGCCCAAATGTTGAACCACATAACATCTTTTGGCGTTATATTTTAAAATTGGTTTGGGCAATATGACACGGAATTTTGGTTTTGTGACATTTTCTCCTGAAAAAGTTTGTGGGCGATATGACATTTCTATTATCTTGGCGTTATTTTATTAGGCAATAAGACCGAAAGCTTCTTTTTATTTGGAGTTTAATAAAACCCAAAAAAGTTTTAACACCCAAAGTTTCGGTAATATTGCCTTAATCGTACAACAATAAAGTATTAATAAAATTGTTTTGGGCGCTATGACATTTTTAATTTTAGCGAAAAGACCTAACGCCCTTAACCTTATATCTTACAGATGGACAGATAAATTACGTAAAAAAAAAACAACTTTAAATTCATTCATCTCACATAAGACTTGATCAACTGATAATATGCACATTCCAAATACACACATTCAAGTTTCGCTTAGTGCTGGGCACTTTCCGAAAAATGAAGGATATTTTCAAGTTCTCTTAGGTTGCATAGACTATTCAAGCGGTAGATCCGGTCTATGTAGAAAACAATTACAATTTAGTATTTTGCTTCTAAGTTTAACTACCATAGAAATAAGTTGAATGCTGTTTGAATCAAAGAAGTTATTTCATAGGAGATTATGAGAAAGTCTTTTATAAATTGGTCTAAATAATGACTCAGCTGCTTCCATTTTATACCTCTACACCTTTCATCAAACTCAGAGACAATTTTATACAAATAAGTTGTACTAGTCGCTATATCATCACTATTCCAATCCATTGTTATATTGCATCTTTCCGCTAATGTAGACCACTCTGCATACCAACTACTACGGACTTGAATAGATTTGAGAACTACTTTTTTTTCCCAACCACCTTAAAGAAGTATCATCTTTGATACTGGCTCAAAAATCTTGTGTTAACTGCTGTGCGATATGTCGTTGTTTCTTAAAAAAACTTGTCCAAATGATGTTTATTGCTGTCTTTGCCTTTAGTAGCTTATCACTGAAATTCTTCTCTATGTTCATGCTGCTTGTAAATATTTAACCAGGATATTTGAATTTTTTCAATATATTCTCCATTAAAGACCATTCTTTCATTGGCAGCTAGTCTACCACCTTCTTTTTTGAAAATTATGACTAGATTTTTAAACGTTAAAAAGATTCAATAGCTGACAGTAGACCGTGTTGTTCATGTTTTGGAGTGTTTCTAGCGATTAAGCGAACATAACAACATCATCAGCAAAGAATAATACTTTTATTTGTATACCCGCAAAGAAGAATCCATCAGTAAGGTAATCAATTAGATCATCCAAGAAGAGTGAAAATAAGCAAGGACTCCTGAAGTAGTTGCAAACCAAACCTCATATTTCTATCAGCAATTTCAAGTACACTTTCAAACTTTAGTGACAGAACTCTGGTTCAAGGTTTTTTAAGTGAAGTTAATTATTTCAAAATTCCGGGACTGTCGTGACTTTTACTATGCTCTTAAGTCTCTGATCCCTACGTAACCACTGGCAGGACAAGACCCAGAACGGCAGCGACTAGGAGTTATGTTTATGTTTTTGAATTTAAAGACACGAGATTGTTGGATTTAAGCAGTCATCTACATTTTTCTTCTATGTACTTCATATATATGCTCCTCTACCCTGATTTTCGTTTGGACTACTCTAATGTGCAGCCTCAGATCTTACAGCACCTGCCCTGTATTAATAAAATGTTTCATTTTAGTCTCAAAATTCTTAAGAAAACAAAGTGAAATATATTTACTTTTTAAAGGATCGAAGCTCTTTGTATTAACTAGAATTTTCTATATCAGCGAAGCCGGGTGGGTCAGCTAGTATTTATTATAAAGAAAAAAATTATTCTTATGTTGACCAAAAATTTCTAAAACCAAACAAATTATTTTGTTGACCAATAAAATTTTTTACAAATAAATTGAATTAACATCCATTTAATAAAATTATTATTTTCCATTTCAGCGACTTCTTAGTTAAAGTTCGAGCACAGGTAATGACTAGAGACGAGAGCACAGAAGGTTGGTTACCACTTGCTGGGGGTGGTTTAGCTAACGTTTCAATACGTAAACGTACTAGACTATCCCCCGGCGCAGGTGGACATGAATATATAATCTATGGACAAAGAATTTCGGATCAGAATGTAAGTTTTAAAATACTTACATATAAATATTTTAAACACAAAAAGAGTAACGTTTTATTCTTTAATAGGTTATCCTTAGCTGTGTTATAAATCGTGATTTAAAATATTTCAAAGTTATGCCAACATTTCATCATTGGCGCGCCGGTAAACAACGCAATGGCTTAACATTTCAAACAGCTGCTGATGCGCGAGCTTTTGACAAGGGAATTGTTCGAGCCTACAATGAATTGATAGACGGTATGTTTCTTATTTTTATTTAAATTAAAGTAAGTTGTTTATTATTTTTTGTTTTGTATTTTATTTTAAACAATTTCAAGTTGTAGACTGAAATTAAACAAACGAAAAATAAATATTTATAGTTGATCGATATTTTGTTTTTTTTTTTTATCAATTGTGTTTTTTTTTCAATTTTAGTTAACTTCTTTTTTTTTTGTTTTAAATGTTGTAAGTGATATAATTTGTTATGATTAATTAAGCATGGTCGCTTTTCTTTTGCATCAAAAAATATTTTTGTTTGTTGTATTATTAATTTATTAAAAAACAAAGTCGTAGCCTAGTAAGTAACCTCATGATGGTTTGCACCAATATTAATATTTCACAGAAATTAAACGAAACGACTATCACTAAAAGTATGATACTATACCACTATCTTGATAGAAGTATTTATAAGAATAGAACTTAGAATAGCAAGCATGTAGGTACATTTTTTAAAGGTATAGAGTCTAAAAGTTAAAATATTTACCCAGTCCATAACTCAAAAAGCAAAATTCGTGGCACCCAAATATAGTTTTTTTTATATCAATTATGCCAAAACAGGTTATTCACTTAGTAAACCCATTTAAGTGATATTATATTAAAAAAAAAACTTTAAAATTGACTCGATATTTTATTGTAAAAATGTACATGTCAATCTATATTTGAGAATGCGAAAGTTATGATTAAATACTTCAAAACCGTTCTAATACATGTCTACTAGTCCTTGAAAAGGAAATTAAAAAAAAATACGTTTTTGTTACAAAGCAAAGAGTCCTTTGACTTTGTCAAATTTAAGTGACGATTAGGAAAGTAATTAGTGGTTTATAACGTGAACAAAATTTCCACATATTGTTTCCCATTTTCAAAAAAGGGATCCTTTTGAATTTATTCATATCCGGAATTGCGTTTCTAAACGAGCTCGGCCGTCATTTCAATATGAAAAATATAAGCTTCCAAGGAGACGTAGAACGAACATTTATTCTTAATAGCCCCCAAACAGTACGGTGTGTAAATGGGCCCTCTTGGGGAACACGTCATAACTATTAACTCATTATCATTGTACTCATCGTGTGACTATTTCCAACATGGAACTAACCTACCAAATAACTCTTTGAAGTATATAGAAATGTATTTATCTTCATCCATGCTCTTTCCAATTCGTTTGTCAACCATGTCTACACCGTTTCTTAAGCGTAACATGTTTAGTATGTTGTCCAATGGCCTATAAAAGACTTTCCGAGCCAGTTCCTTTTCGCTCATGTGAACTGCGAGGTGATCTGCCCACTAAAGTGCAATTTAAATGTGTGTCCTTTTTACACTGGTCCGCACGATTATTTTTTTTCTGTCCCATAATTAACACAATACTTTTTTAACGATTAAGTTGACCTGAGTTCGAATGTTGCCTTTAAATTCGTCAATTGCAAAAAAAAATGTTAAATACAACCAAAAAATGCCTTTTTAAGGTTTAAGTAAACACAAGACAATTTTTAACAGTAAAATTTGTGTTGGTACTACAAAGTAAAAATCACATCAAGTTTTTTAAATATATTGAAAAAATGATGTTCGAAACGGGTATTTTCTAAATTTGAGCATATAGATAAAGACAAAGTTCGGATTAGAAATCAGCACTAACAGTTAAACGTATTTTTCAAAAACATAAAGTCCAAAGTTAATTAAAACTACAGTTTCTAGAAACTAGCATAATTTGAGTCTTTATTTCAACTGTCTGCTTTTAAAAACTCTCGTTTTTAACATTATTTTTATATTTGTTTCAATATATTTACAGAACTTGATTTGATAGCCTTGATTAGACAAAGGATTAGTTACAAAAGTAAAATAACTTTTACTTGTGTATTATTCTGTTTAAAACCGTTTTAGTATAAATGGTTCAGTTTCTTTAAAATGTGAAAAGTCGGTGAAATCTAGTAACATGTGAAGATTTTTCGAAAAGGTTATACTCACTTACTTCTTTTATCCTCGGACCTCGTGAGTTTTCCTTGCAGGGCATACGTCCTCCACTACTCCTACGGGCAATTGTGTACGATTTCTGGAAATGCACTTCAGCTCTCTTTAACTGGCTGAACAGAATGGTGTAGCTGTAGCTGTTGCCTGTAGCACTGTCAAAGTTAAAAGATACGAAAATACTATACATCGACACAATGAGAAGCTGTAGCTGTAGCTGCAGCGCAAGTTGAATCAACTTTAACTTTTGGCGGCGCTACAAGCTGCATTTGAGATGACAGATGGGGGAAACCCATTTCATTCTTTGACTTTTCACTTTTTTTTTTTGGAACGTTCAATGCATTTGAGAATTTTTTCTGGTTTTGTAACTTTTTTATAGTATGCTATCATACAAATTCAGTTCAAATATAAATTTCATATGCGTTGAACATGCCCGATGCGCTGCACCATTGTGGGCGACCTTTGCTACATAGTGAGCGATTTTAGTGACAGCTTATACTACAGCGATTTTTTTAGCTACAGCTGCATCTCATTCTGTTCAAGGGGTAACTCTTTCCATGTCGTGCTAATTCCTGTTCGACCGTTCTTTGCCCAGTATTTCGAAAACCATCACGAATTTTATTGACAAAAAATACTTCATGAATTTAGAAAGTCTCAAAAAGCCAAATATACGTATGTGTTTTTTTCGAATTTTAAAAAGTAATTTTTCAAAAAAATGATGTGATACAGTGACTGGAAGTGGAATTTAAATTAAGGTCATCACAACCCATTTTCAGAACCATCGTTCTTGACTTACAAAGCCACAAAATCTTCCTTAGACTTTTCTCTCGACGCGGCTAAGAGTTTGAAATGCCTTTTACTAAGTTCCAGCAGCGGGGTGTGGAAGTTTTGAAAGGGATGTCAAGTGGTGTGGAGGAAACGGTTTTGTTATAAGTATGGGTAGTGTCGACTCGTTCCATTCCGAGATGCCATTTCAGTAACCATCGAGCCGTGGTCGATTGTGCATCGTGTGTTTGTTTACAACACGGGCCGTTCGGTCATTGAAACACAGAGACGATTCCGAAATCATTTTAATATTGGCCGCCACGGTCGTGTTTCAAAATTTGATCCGATTAAGAAGTGGGTGAATAGCTTTCACAGAACTGCTTCCTTGAGGCCTGGAACTGCGAGGTAATTGAACGGTAAGGACTCCAGAAAATATTGAAAGAGCGCATTAAGCAGTTGAAGCCAGCCCTCATCGATCGGCTTTATATCAGGCTCGAGCTTTACGGATGTCAGACCGCTTAGTTCGGCGAATTTTGCATTTTCATCCATACAAGATGATGTTTGTCCAAGAATTGCAGCAAAACGACTACGGCAGATAGATTGGGTTTTCCAGAAGCAATGTTAGAAATCTTGACGGGTGACGCTGTTTTGATAAATGAGCGACGAAGCCCACTTTCATTTATCAGGAGTGGTTAATAAACACGACTTCTGTTATTGGGCCTCTTATAACCCACAATAGCATAATCTGCAAGAGTGTTTTGAAAAAAATGGACAACACATGATTGATGTGATTTTTGGACGTAACTATAATTTGTTTTCCCTTCTTTTTTTTTTACTACATACATATTTATGAATACATTCATAAATAAAATTAAAGTTTTGGTAAAAAAAACGGATGTGTAACAATTTTTTCAAATCTTCCATACCTCCCTGTCAAACCCCTTATATTCTACTACTAGCAGGAGCATGCATGAGCCATGTAATAGCTAAGAACAGATTTTTACCATCACTTGAAGAACCCATTAGTCAATGATTTTTAAAAGTATTTTATCTCATTTTCTGTATAGAAATGGTATTTAAATTCATAAAAACAAGTAACAATATTATTTTAAGAGTAAGAGTAGTTAAACAAAATATATTGAATAAATATAGACCGAAGATTAAGTTAAGATTCCATTTTGTATACATTGAATGTTGTCCATTTTTGAGCCCGTATAATATTTAGGTTTATTTTTTTGCAATTTCAAAATATCCCATTTTTTTATTTGTATATTTTTTATTTTATGAAAAAAATAAATAAAACAAGTTTTCTTTTGTTGTTGTTGTTTTATTTACTCCACTTTGTTTTTTTGTTTTCTTTTTTATTTTTTAATTTCCGAATTCTAACATCATGTGCTCTTCTTTGTTTTGCCTCATAATTGGACAACTTTTTTTACGAATATAAACAAAATAAAATAATTGGTAAGTTCAATTTGAGTGATGAAATATTAAAAAAAAAAATTAAATCTTTTAATTTGTAAATGTTTTTAATTATGATTTGCTGGTATTTTCTACACAAAATATAATTAAAATAAAAAGAATTTAATTTTTGCACCATGATTTTTAATTGTTAAACGATTTTTTAAAATTTTTATATTAACATTATGAAAATAATACAATTTCAGGATTGGCTCAATCAAATCCATCAATTATTTGGCCTCCATTGAAAAAATATGATTCAGTGGGCGAAGATGATGTATTTATGGTGAGTTAGATAAATTCGATAATTATATCATAAAAGTTAATAAAAATATTATATGTATATATTTAGACTTTGGAATTACCTATTGAGGCTGAACAACAACAACAGACAAGTCCTGAGGGTAGCCAAAAAAGTCACAGTAAGTATATTGTTTTATTTTGAGTTGACAATGGAACACATGTTTTAAATACAAATATTCTAGTTTCTCCTACAGGGAGCAGTGAACGAGATAAAGACAGTGTAAAGGAAAAAGGCAGCATTCAGTACATATCCAGTGATAAGCTACCACCATCTCCTCTACCAAATCCAAATGCAGAGCAGCCATCAATAGCACCAAGTGAAAACTATTCCTACGTCACTTTAACCGCAGTAACTCATTAAAATTTCCAATTAAACAAGATTGTTAATTTTTGTTTGTTTTCTTTTATTTAAAAAAAAAATAGGTACACGATTACAATTATCCAGTTGTAGATCAGCCAGCTGCGGCACAAGTGTTAAATGCACGCCGTGAATCCATCTGCAATCTAAAGAAACGCACAGGACTTGATGGCTCCCCGGATGGTACAACGGACACGAGCGGGTTTAAAGTACCAGTGATGGGCAATAATAATAGGGTGCGATGTCGATATTGCCATGAATTGTATTTGGACGAATGTAACCGAAAGGGTGCATGCGAATTTGCCCCCGACAATTTTAGAACGGGTTTTGAATGTATCTCCGGAATGGGTTGTGCGCGATGTATGTTGTATCATTGCATGAGTGATGCTGAAGGCGAAACACCATCGCATCCATGTGAATGTGTGAATGAAACTGGTTGCACAAAGAGGTAAGTGTAACTTTGTGGGACGATTGATCATTTTCAAATTAACACATTTGTTGTGTTTAATTTTTTTAGATGGATTGGACTAACACTACTTTCCTTGGTTGTACCATGCCTGTGGTGCTATCCACCACTACGAGCTTGCCACTGGGTTGGCGTATCCTGCGGCGTATGTGGTGGAAAGCATAAGCCGCAGGTCTGACATTTGGAGGCTAGATTACAACAGTTCGATAACTTTTACTATACAAACTATCCGCAAGAAGGCCATGATCACCACCACAAACAACAAAAACAACTACAAAAACAATTAAAACATCAGCAAAAACAACAACAACTACAACAACATTATCAACCAACATCTGTTAGAGCGCAGCTGAATGATTATGGCAGACTTGTGTTTTAAAGTTTAAATGTTTAAAAAAAAGCAAAATGCCCACTAAAAAAAAAAAAAAAACAATTTAACCGAATTCATTACGATTACAAAAACAAATAAAGATACAAAAATAGATAAAACCATAATTAAAACGAAATAGGAAAACAAAATTGAAAATTGAAAAATGAAAATTAAAACAACTTCTTTCACTTTCTGCTGAACAAATCAATACCAAATGAGAATAAAGTACAATACTTTAAACTATTTTTTCATAGTTAACATTTTTTATTTCATCTCTACCTAACTCTCTTACAATCTTTCTCTCTTCTCACTTTCTCCCTCTCTCTCTCTTAAAAAGTAGAGTAGATACCAATTTTCTGTATTAAAATGTTTTGTTTCTTTATCATTTTCTTTTTAACATACGAAACTTATATTTTGTACGCATAGTAAGACACACAAATTTAAAAACACTAAAAAGCAACAAATTAACATATTGCACAAGTCCTTAATTTTCAATTATGTGTATGCATTTTTATTTAAATAATTATTACTAAGTTTAATTTATTGCATAAATTATTTAACAAAACAACCAACAAAACAAAAATATTCCTTAAAATACGTTTTCTCTTTTAACTTTTTAAGACGCTAACTTGGTATTATGTATTTGTATATTTTTCATTTTATTTATAATTTTACCATAATCATACGAGTAAGCTTTAAAAACAAAACAAAATAACTCAATATTATGAAAATAAACAAAAACCTGAAAGTTTTTTTTTATTTTGCTTTTTTTTACATTTTTTATTATTTTATATAGAAAATGAAATCGAATAAAAACAAATAAATTCGCTTACAGTATTAAGATTTAAACAAAACAAACAAAAAACAATACCTACGTAATGTACAAAACTTTTTTTTATATTTTCAATTTTTTAGTAAAACAAAAAAAACAAAAACAAAACAAACTTAAAAAAATAATTGAATTGAAAACTATGAATGTGAAGGCTTTCCTGGAAGTTCCAACAAAGACAGTCATTTTGAAATCTGGGGTTTAACAATGATTTTTAGTATAACTAAGGAACAAAGTTTCTTCAAATGCAATGAAACTGTTTCTTAAATTAAAAGATATTAAATAAAATGTTGTTATTTCGATGTTTAAAAGCCTTCATCAAGTTTTCTTTGCATGTTTGTTAAATCAAAGCTTATTTTATACAAACAAAAATTGAAAGTTTTGAAAGAAACAAAAATTAAAACACAATTGAAATGAATTCATTAATTCTAGATGCTTGAAAATAAAAACAATAAATTTTGTTTCCTTCCACGGGCTCAATGAATTTCTAAAGTGAATTTTTTCTGGATTAAAAAATTCTTAAAAATACATTTTAAAACTATCATTTTATTGGAAGGAACGAAAATTTTTAAAATATCCTTGTTAAATTTATGAATTAATATTGAATATATTTTATATTTTTCTGTTTAAACAAACATTATAGCATCTGAATGAAATGAATTTGTTTCTTTCATGCATTTTACAATACACTGCTTGTCATATAATTTTTTATTGAAATTTTAAAATTCTGACAAATATTGTATTGTTGTGCAATTTTTAAAAAATATTATAAATAAAATATTAACTTTATCAATAAATATGCACCTTAGATACATAAATTAATAAAAGAATATAAAATAAATTAATTAAATTATATTTAAACTTTATTCATAGGTAAATATTTAATGTCATACTTAGAACTATGTGGAAAAAGAAACAAAAAGCAAAAAACAAAATAAAAACGAAGCATTATTCGTTTTACGTGTATATGTAAAAACTATATATATATATATATAAATATATTGCTGTTTATTAAAATATAAAATTTTATGGTTGTGTAACTATTCACAAAATAAAATATCCTAAAATTAACAACATTCAACATGCGATGGAAAATATATTTTCCCTAAATAAATTCTTATTAAAATTATGCGATTGTAAAAACAAAGCAATTTTTGGGGAAATATAATTTCTATCGAGCAAGAGTCACTCGAATAACAACAACTAGTGAATTATAAAATAGTAAGATGTAAATCATTAGTACAAAATGAAGCTAAATCCTTCAAGAAAATAAACATAATAAAAATTTAAAAAAATAATAACGTAAAATAAACTTGCCAAACTTATGTTATAAAAAAAACAAAACAAAATCAACTACAACTACAAAATATAATAAACTCAGTATTAAGAAGGAAAACATAAAATTCATCCACGCAAACTCATACTTAAAGATACTTAAAATAAAATAAATAAAGACATAAAATATCATCATCTACATTAAATAAAACAAAAACAAAAACAAAAACAAAAAATCGAACTTTTAAAATTATGAAACGTTTAAAACTATAAAAAAAAACTATATAACAACAAAAGAAATATTAAGCAAAATAAATCTAATTTATTTATTTATTCTATTTGTTAACAAAAATAAAAACAAAAAATAAACTCAAAACGACAAATAAAAGTTGTTTAAATTAAATTAAAACAAAAACAAAAATAAAATGAAGTTTGAAAAGATTTATATGTAGTTATTTCTTTTGGAAAATTGTACATTAAAACAAAAAAAAATTAAATTACGCAAATTTATTTAAAATTTAAAACATATTATATATAATAAACTATCATAAATATATTTAATAAATGTGTATCATAAAAAAAACAAAACAAAACTAAATACAAACAGAGTATATTTACATGAATATACAACTACAAACAAAACAAAAAAAGGTATGTCTATAGAAATGCCTATGAAATAACAGACAGAAACAAAATACTTAAATGTTTTAAGAATAAACTATTATAAAATCAAGAAGATAAACAAAATAAAATATTACAAAGTATAATACAAAAATAGAATTTGATTTGTTTTTGCTATCGGAAATAGGTTGGAGTGGACCTTCGATCTATCTTAAGGGACTAGAGTCAGCGAAAAAACTGACCCTTTAGGTATATTTTTCAGAAATACTACAAAATAGATCGAGATTACAAAAACGGGGTTTTTTTACCAGTGACTGCTTGCAATAATTTGAGGCGATTTATTTCAAAATGGCGGCTGTTCACTTGTACAGTCTTTTTGTAATGACTCTTTTAAGGGTTAACAACCGGACTAACAGCTCCTGGCAATTTGTGATCATAATGAACTAGTGATTCTTTTTATATTATACAGGCTTTTACACAGTCCTAGTGGAAGAAGACAACCAAGGGTAATTTTTTCTTAATTTGTTTGGTTTGATAATAAATAACGGGAAAACCATTATCTGCATTGAAAAAAGTTGTAGCAACAGGAAAAAAAAACATTTTTTTTTTTTTAGGTTTTTAATTTTTTGTAAAAAAAACCGTCAATTCGATTTTTCTCAAAATTTTTCTGAATATTGAAAACAATATTTTTTGAAAGATAAAAGTAGTTTAAAGCTAATATCTCAAAGTCTTGAAAGATATTTGAGTCGAAAATCAATTTTTACCGACTTTTATTTTTTGTAAAAAAACTGTCAATTCGATTTTTCTCAAAATTTTATCAGATGTCAAAAACATTATTCTTCGTTGCACAAAATTGTTTTGGAAATGAAATCATATTTTAGTCGTAAAATTTTCGAAGTGACAAATTTTTTTTTTCAGTTTTTTTGATTTATAAAAAAAACCGTTAATTGGATTTTTTTTCCAAAAATATAATTAATTTGTATTACGTTACAATTTATAATATAAAATTTAATTCAAGTCTCTAGCGTCATTGGTTCATGAGATATTTAGGGTTAACCAAAATTTGCACCTTTTTTTTAAACTGCTATGGTAAAAAAACCACCCACGCAATTTTCTTGAGAGCCCTTTCTGCATCTTTCTGCCTTATTATCTGTATAACAAAATTTATTTGAAGTCGATATCTCTTCTGGTTCTTGAGCTATGGATGACGAAAAAAACGTCGCAAACGTACGGCCGTACGGACGTACGTACACACGCACGCACAGACATCTTTCTATAAATCTTTTATTTCGACTCTAGGGACCTTGAAACGTCGAGAAATTTCAAAATTTTCAATTTGACAAATCGTCAAATGTTTTGTTTGTATTTTTTGTTTTTTTCATTGGCTGCGTTCAATCTCGTGTTGGGTAGGGTATCTTGGATAGGTGGATTTTTAGATACCTTGTTGAACGAGTTGGATAGCTGTATTGAGATAGCTGTCAAAAAATAAAAACAACTTTCAGCTGTTCACAAAAAGCAGAGAAACATTTAAGCTTCGAAGTCAAATTGTTGTAAGATGAAACATAATAATTACCTTCTAAAATTCGGAGGCAATTAGCTTCTTTATCGTCTATTATTTACAGAACATCCTTAAATACAACTTCAACTAATATTTTGTATCTTTTTGTTTACCAACAAAAACAAAAAGCTGAAATCAATTTTCAAGTTTCTTGAAATTCAACCATGTGTTGAATCAGCTGTTCTGTCAGATACCTACATACCCCAGAAATTCTTGGATACCTTTGGATTCCTTTTTTTGACATATCAGCTGTTCTTGATCAGTTGTTATTTTACACGTAAAACACTAACAAAAAGGTATCCGGATACCCTATCTGTCCGAGATTGAACGCAGCCATTATCTGCTACATATTTTACAAATCTACTTCGTTTTTTTGGGCAAAATGCTTCACTTTTCGGGCTTAGCATTCTCATCCCTGGACTTGACTTGATAGTAAGGGAGATTTTTCTTGCCTAACTTTCCAGTCAACTTTCCAATAAAGTTGCCTTAATTGGAAGGCAATTTTTTGGCAGCTGGCCAATCAGATGCAAGAAACTTGCCTTACTTTCAAGTCCCTTATGTCGGCTGAACCTGCCCTATGACGTTCACATTTCGCTGTATTTGGAGTGATGTTTACACTAATCGACAAGGCTTTCTCACTGGTAAAAAAATTGCCTTTTTCCAATGGGTTTTGGTGGCCATAATTTAAATCCAGGTTTTATAAAGCCTATTTGAGGCTATCTAAATTTATGAAGTAACTTTTTTCAATAACATCCATAATGGTTTTCCAAATCTATTTCTTTTATTTTTGAATATTCTTCAATATTCAGTTGAAGTTTGTGTGTTATTATATATAGTATTCGAAAAATATGCATAAGTTGTTATGTTTTACCTGTCTTACAAAAATTTGAAAGACCATTTATGCTAAAACGGGTTTCAATAGAAAAAGGCAAAAAAGTTTGAAAGTAAGTTATGCTCTTGTAACGAAACTGTTGCATAAACAATTCTATCGGATGATTTTTTAAGAGCTTGAGAACTTTTTAAAAAAAAAAAACGCATAAAATTTGCAAAATCTCATCGATTCTTTATTTGAAACGTTAGATTGGTCCATGACATTTTTGAAGATAATTTCATTTAAATGTTGACCGCGGCTGCGTCTTAGGTGGTCCATTCGGAAAGTCCAATTTTGGGTAACTTTTTCGAGCATTTCGGCCGGAATAGCGCGAATTTCTTCGGAAATGTTGTCTTCCAAAGCTAGAATAGTTGCTGGCTTATTTGTGTAGACTTTAGACTTGACGTAGCCCCAATAAAATATAGTCTAAAGGCGTCAAATCGCATGATCTTGGTGGCCAACTTACCGGTCCATTCCTTGAGATGAATTGTTCTCCGAAGTTTTCCCTCAAAATGGCCATAGAATCGCGAGCTGTGTGGCATGTAGCGCCATCTTGTTGAAACCACATGTCAACCAAGTTCAGTTCTTCCATTTTTGGCAACAAAAAGTTTGTTAGCATTGAACGATAGCGATCGCCATTCACCGTAACGTTGCGTCCAACAGCATCTTTGAAAAAATACGGTTCAATGATTCCACCAGCGTACAAACCACACCAAACAGTACATTTTTCGGGATGCATGGGCAGTTCTTGAACGGCTTCTGGTTGCTCTTCACTCCAAATGCGGTAATTTTGCTTATTTACGTAGCCATTCAACCAGAAATGAGCCTCATCGCTGAACAAAATTTGTCGCGAAACACATTTCGAACCGAACACTGATTTTGGTAATAAAATTCAATAATTTGCAAGCGTTGCTCGTTAGTAAGTCTATTCATGATGAAATGTCAAAGCATACTGAGCATCTTTCTCTTTGACACCATGTCTGAAATCCCGCGTGATCTGTCAAATACTAATGCATGAAAATCCTAACCTCAAAAAAATCACCCATTATAATAGCAAATTTTGGAAATAATGTTGAAAACGGGTAATTTTTAAACTTGAGCAAATAGCTAAAATTAAAGTTTAGAATCGAAATCAGCACTAAAAGTTAACTCCAAAACGTACATATTTCTCAAAACTATGAAAGTTATAAATTCAAGCTTTTCTCAAAACTTCATACAGAGTCAAATAAAAACCCATAACTAATGAAAATTACCAGAAACGAAATAAGATACTAAAATGATTTGAATTTAATCTAGATGAGAAAGATTTGAACTTTACAAAATCAACATACAATTTATTAGGCGTGTACCATCAACTGAGCGCTCAGTGAGCGCTCAATGTCAGATTGACTGAGGCAGAATCGTTTTGTGGGACAAGAATCTCCGTACAAACATATGCTGTCAAAAACATATGTTGTCAATTGTAGTTTTTGATGTGAATTTATTATTTTTTTCTATTGATAATTCTTTGTTACTTTTGGAAAAAAAACTATTAAAATGGATAACAAACAAGAACAAGTTTTGCGTCAAATTTTAAGTAGTTCATCAGATAAAATAAGAAATAAAAAAGGGAATGAGGAGCATGAAAAGATTTTGATGGAACTCCTAAAATTAAAATTATTTAAATTACGCGCCACACCAGACAAATGACAACTGAACAGCTGTTTTGGGTGAGCAAGCAAATTGAGAAATGAATCCATGAATTTTTTGTCTCAGAGATCTCCGCAAAAAATCTCAGTGCTCAGCTGAGATTTTTTGTCTCACTTAAAAAAATAGTTGAGCGCTCCGAGCGCTCAGTTGATGGTACACGCCTATTGTTAACAGATAGCTTGAGTTTTAACTTAGCCTTTATAACACTGTTTTTGGTTGTTTTTTGCATTTTTAAAGGGACATTTTTTAACAGCCTGATGTGATAGAAAAATGTAAAGCCAAAACTCGAATTTAGTTCATCTTCAAAAACTGGCTGTTTGGTGTGCTTTATGGGTTAGTGGAACACTGAGTCCGTACTTCTTTAGATACGATGCTGGCCAGAACGTTACAGTCAATGGTGACCCCTATAGAAACATGATAACTGACTTTTTCGTTTCAACATGACGGTGGAACATGTAACACAACTCGTTCCAAAATTGATTTATTGAAGGAATCGTTTGGTAACCGCATAGTTTCACTTAACGGATCCGTGAATTAGCCTCCCAGATCTTGTGATTTAAAGCCACTTGACTTTTTTCTGTAGAGATATGTGAAGTTGCTACAGTCTATGCCGATAAGCCCAAAATGATCGACCTCTAGAAAGACTACATCTGCAGCGTTATTGTCAAAAATGTTTTAAAAAGTCATTCAAATTTGGACCTTCAGATTAGACTAGACAACGTGTGACCCAACTCTGAACGTCATATGTCAAAAATCATATTAAAACTATAATGCCAGAAGAATATCTTCCGAACAAGTCAATTTCATGTTAATTTAAAGAAACAATCTTTGTTTTATTCCATTTTAAAGTTCTATACCTCTAAAAAAAACAGCTTTCACAAATGATCTTTGAAAGCCCATTAACACATAAATGATTATCAGAGATTCATCATTCAGAGAAATCATCCAATTCTGGAAAAAAGCAGAACAATAATAGTGAAACATTTTTCCGAATGATGACATTTTTTTGGGCAATAGGAAAATATCCGATTATATATGGAATTCATTAAAGCGGTGATAGTGTCGAAGTCGATTTGATTTTTATTTTGTAAATATTTTAAACTTCAGAAATAAACTATCTTATTTTAAAAAAAAGTAGCTTGGCCCATGGGGGGATCGAACCCACGACCTTCGCGTTATTAGCACGACGCTCTAACCAACTGAGCTAATGGGCCAGATATTCACTTCGAGATTTATATTATTATTGAAATTGTTCTTCCAACAGAACTCCTCAAATTCTTCTCTGAGAAAATAGTCGAAGTCTACCATTTACTCGTGTAGAGATTTTCTGATGACATTTCTTCTGTCATTTTATCATCATTTGGAATTTGTTTACTTTTATCAAAACAATTCCACTTTACGCCAAGCAGAAAATTAACTTTTGTTAAAATTATTTAGCATTCAATAATAAATAAAGGTTTTAAAAAATCGAATAATGGAAAAGCTTGAAGCATTAAAAATCTCATCTATGCGTCCGAGAACTAATATCCTGGATCGCCCACTGGCCAAAGGAAAAACAGAAGTTTCCCAAAGCATTGTAGCTTTGTTGTTCAGTGAAATTGTGCAATATTGCCAAAGTCGTGTGTACACTGTTCCTGAATTACAAACAAAGTAAGAGTACCTTAAATCTTTATGCAGAAAGAAAGTGTATGAAAACTTCCATTGTAGATTACATGAAATGGGACAAGATGTTGGAACTCGGGTAATAGACATCTACTTTGTTCGAGAAAGGGGTTCGAAGCGAGAGACAAAACTGACACAAATGCTTTTGTTTGTTAAGACAACTTTATGGAAGGTATGAAAGAGCGAAGAAAATGTTTCAGAAGTTGCTAGCTTTGATTTGCCTTCCCTTTTGTTTAGAATCTCTTTGGCAAGGAAGCAGAGAAACTAGAACACGCAAACGAAGATGAACGCACTTACTACATCATTGAAAAAGATCCTTTAGTCAATGCATTCATAAGTGTCCCTAAGGACAAAGGTTCCTTGAACTGCGCCAATTTCACAGCTGGAATTGTAGAAGCTGTTCTGACACACTGTGGATTTGTAAGTGGATTTTGAACATAAATTTATTCTGTATAAAAAAAATTTTATAACTAATTCCACAGCCATGCAAGGTGACAGCACATTGGCATAAAGGAACAACTTACATGGTGAAGTTTGAGGACTATGTCATAGCTAGAGACAAACAATTGGAAGACAAGTAAAACACTCAACAAAAGAGGCATTCTTTATAACCAATCTTTATTTGTATTGATATTCTTTAAAAATAAATACAACCACAAACTTAATTCTCGTTTAAATGAACTTAAATTGACGATCTTTGTAGGCAACCTGGCCAGTACGATATTGCTCTTCTTTCCTTTCACGGTCCAACTTAAAACCAAGAGCGAATGCACAGATTGGAAAAACGACTGTTAGCAGACCTGTCCTTAATGCCTTTCCAGTTGGTCGGAAGTGTTCGTAGTAGTTTACTCGCATAGCTTGGAAACGCTGCATTCCTGCATCGAACTAGGAAAAGCAAAAATATTTTGATTTCAGAGTATTTTGATCGTGATGACATAACAAATTGGTTTCTTGCAAAAAAGCATCAACTTACCACAGTGCCACCCTCACCGGTTGCATGGCGATAGGGGTTGCTGATTTGTTTTTGAAATTCAGCACGTAGTTTGGATGCACGCTCATGCCTTTTAAGCAAGAGCTGCTTTTCAGCAGTGGACATTTCAGGCATTTTGTGGCAGTACCTTTCTTACTGGATTTTACGTGCTCCTCGAAATTAATCGAAATTAAGATGGATTTTCAGATAATTCGAATTTTGACAGATTTTTATTTGACAGGTGTCAATTTATGAAAAATAAAAAAATTATTTCATTTATATAGGTTGGTAGTATTGGAAAATGGTAGTAGATTAGAAAAAGTTCAGTAATGCCAATATCAATTTAAATTTATCTCTAATTACGAAAAATGCAAAGGACTCAACGTTCAGCTCAATTTTCCTTAACGTATCATGATATTTTGCATGTTTATTTTTTTTTCTAAATAGATTTACTGAAAATTATTTATTTTTTTTTAATTTTATATAAAGCAAACTCAAAAATGGTTAATTTTGACATTCATTCCGTTTTTATGTTTCACTGAGTATATCTGATTTTCTTGCGGGTTTAGAATGAATGGGGCGTATTCATAGAGAATTACTAAAGTCGTGATTTCTTGATCTATAGTTTAAGGCTTGTTGATTGAATAAACACAGTTCTTATTCATAGTCAATTTTCCTGCTGTGTTTATTAAAACCCCAGTTTAAGGTTGTGCTCTACTACAATTATACTTGAAATCATAGAGGAAATATATTATCTAGAGTCCCGACTGGTACCCGTCTTGCCTGAAACACCCTCAAATTTTATTTGAGGTAACTCTCTTAAAAGCCCGTAACAACTACATAGAATCTGCATTTTCCCATAAGAAATGCACGGGACAACTAACACATGCTTATGCTAATGGGCAAAATTCGCTCAATTTAGTTTGTAGGCCGAAAGAGAGCAAACCCATTAAGTCAAGACTCTAGATAATATATTTCCTCTATGCTTGAAATGACAAAAAAAAATACTGTTTTATTCCCAAATTCGTTATTTTGTGCTGTCATTTCCCAAATTGAATGTCGAAAAAAGTAAGTAAAACAAAACTATTTAATAATAAATCAAAAAAAGCAACTAACAACGTTTTATAATATTTTAATTTTAGATCAATAGCAAAGAAAATATAAAACGCGGACCGTAGGAAAACTGGTAGCAGTCAGAGAAACGATTCGCCGGCACATCAACATTGTCGACGATGAGGGAAATGATGTTGCGATAATAAAAAAAGGATCTTGGTTCGATATGAGGGCCGCTGGCTATGATGATGCTGCTGTTAAAACCTGGAGATTGCCAGAAACGTGTTATCCTCTTTAACTTCGTTGTTATCTTATATTAAGTAAATTTATAATGAATGTGACTGTTTCTATATCATCCAAACGATATCTTTTGTAGAAATCCTTGTCGCTTAATATAAATGGATTGAACCGTGTTTTTTATATTTTTCTTTTTCTTGGTGCGATATTTTGCAGATCACGACATAACTGAAACTCCTATAAGATGTCTACATATATACATACATATGTATTTTTTAATTGCGGTATCAATCGACATTTTTCTGGACAGCAAGTTCATGTTACATGTATTTGTTTTTTTTCTTCAGCTTTTCAATTTACAAACAAAGATCAAATATGAAATTTGGCTGTGATAATAACTACTTAAACACAGCATTTCCTATGTTTATAGTTAGACCACAGGTTTAGCCCTAAACTTGGGTTTAAATTTATTTATAAATAGCCTAAACTCTGGACTTGCTTAGTAACAAGTTAGCAAGAGTTTAGCAAACATCTATGAATATGCCCCAATTTGTTTAGGTTGTTTATAGGAAGCTAATTATACCTTTTAGGAAAATAACAGGTGGAAAAATAATTCCGATATGTCCAATAATTATGTAACAAGATTTGCTGGAAACAAAATTATAAGCTAGAAAAGCAATGTCCATATGGTATGTTCATTTTGGAACAATTGTTAATTGTTCAAATTGCCCAAATTTCATTCATTTGATTTTTTCAGAATTTGTAAGAATCATTTAGGAACGGCAGTTGTTAGTTATTGTTGAACTGTCAATCTACCAATATCAAAATTGAAAAACAAAAATATTTCTATTACGTTAAATCGCAAAATAGACGAAAAAAGAAAAATTGAAGTTGCTCTTAACTAACGTATTTGAAAATTTTAATAACAACAATAAAACGTTTCCAGAATCAAATGTTAGAAAATATCAATGGCCAAAATATCAAAATTATCATTTGTACCCCCGCAGCCTACTCACGGGATTTTGAAATCCATGATGATTAATGGTGGATTTTCATGTACATGGACTTCGAAATCTGCAGAACAAGAAGATGAAAAACAATGAAATCATATTGGTTGGATGGGGAGAGAAGATCAAGACTATAGGAAATCGGATGAATATTACTGAAGACGGACACGTTCATCTTAATTGTAGCATCTTGGTCTGCATCAAAGTTGCAAGTGTAACAAAAGCTTTATTTTGTTACTGTTACTCTTTTATGTTTTGGTTTAACTTTTTTTCAAGTATTTAATTTAAATTTCCTTTTAATTATGGGGTTCATGAAACTAATTTCATTATTTTTTTTTACATTTTTTTACTATACAAAGAATTCAAAGTACTTTTTAGCTCAAATTTTAAGATTATGAAACGGGATGATGATTTTTTACTTATTTCATTACACTTTCATTAAGGCGGCAACACTTTACTGTCAAAAAGTTATAGTATTTTAAAGTAAGTACAAATAATAGTATATCTTTCCCACTTTGAGATTTTGACATAATATATCGGCCTAACTCTACTTTTCTGCATTATGCAGATGCAGATACATGTAAATCCACGTTAAACCAGTGACAAACTCACGTTCACTTCCTATAAAATATTATGACGCAAAATTTTAAACAATCTATTGTTAAGGGTTTAACAATTCACTACATCAATAAATATTTAGCAACTTAGAGGGAGTCCAAAATTTTAAATCTTTCTTTTCGTTTTGCTAATTAGTAAATTTCTAATGGCTACTGCACTTATTAGAATAATTGTCATATAGCAATTTGCTTAAAGTTAAAGAAGCTATATTTTAACTTAAGAAAATTGTTAAAATTTTTAAAATTAAGTACATCATCTTTTCAGCTTGGTAAAATGCTAAAAAGGAGTTTAACATCTTACTTAATTGTTCATTTTACGCCTAAAAGTTTAAGAAATGTAAAGCCTTTATTAAACTTGCAGCATTGTTGCAACACTGATTCAGACTTACATGCTATAATAAAGATGTGCATGTTTGTCTTTACAAAAATTTTGACTTCTACATTACTCGAATATCTTATAATACAAAAATGGATATCTTTTGAATTTTGGTCTTTTCTCTCTGTCTCTTAAACATTAATTTTATATACAGCATTCCTTTTTTTGCACAAATCTAATGCGGATACATGTAAGTAAACCATTAAGAACTTATTGTACAATGCAATGTAATCTTCCCATTATTAAAAATATTTTGGCATCACTTTGTTTTCATTTTCTTGTCAATCAACTGTCACCAGTGTTGTTAAACTTTTTTCATATACAATAAATCTGTCAAGCATCAAGAAGCTGTAGTTATTCTAACAAAAAGTTTGTGTTTTGTAAATTTAATTTGTTATATTTTGTAAAAAAAAACTTCCAAAAATGAATACAACAGTAAGTAAATAATTTCGAAGATTTCTGTCCGTCAGTATCATACTCTAATTTATAGCGTCTTGTCGAAGGACTCGTGTCTGATGTATCTTCCCTCCACATAAAAGTACTGCAACTTGCTGCAGAAATATCTCCATTTGTAACCGAAAGATCCATAGGACCAGACAAGGAGGAATACAAAGATGAACCTGTTACTCCAGCTAAACCCAACCGATTGTCCGAAGAATCAAAAGAAACCCCAAAACACATCAAGAGTCCATTGATAATTTCACCTACAATTCGGAATACAAGTTTTGAGGTAAACGTCCATTTAGAAAAACGGTAAACATTCATTAATTGATTTTATTTTTTTTATTTTATCTCAAAGAACTTGGACTACGAAACCATAAATGCCACAATAATCCTTCGTGAAGCTGAGAAAAACCGTCGCAAATCAATTCGCAAACAAATCGAAGAAATCCATCGCAAGAACAAACCAAATGAAACCAAAATCATAGAAATTCGTGAAAAATTTGACGAAGAACGCGAAAAACGCCTACAAGAAAGCCTTGAAAATGAGAAACAAATATTGGAGGAGGCCAAACGACAAACTCTGCAACAGCTGAGTGAAGAAGAACGCGAAATCACTGCGCTCAGGCAACAAACCCAACACACACTCCAAATGATTACCATCCAGGCGATAGTTCAATATCAGAAAAAGTTCCGATTGGGCTATGAAAAAGTAATCAAGACTTTGATGTCTCTCGATAAGAAAGCCCTAGCAACAGCCGAAGTGCACAACCAAAAGCTGAAGGCCTTTGTACAATCCTTCGATCAACTTATCGGTAAGATCAGGAGTCAAACCTGCGGAACGGCAGAATTAAAAGTCGCCGAGAACTTATGCAAGTCTATAGTTGAACTTGAAGTGATTATTGCAAATGAAGCAAAACAACAGGGACAACTCCAAAGGCAACAGGAACAACAACAACAAGAACAAGCGAAGCTCTTGGAACTACAAAAGCAACAACAGGCGGAAGCACTGCAACAGCAGCAGCAAAACGAACAACAGCAAAAAGCAGCAGAAGCTGCTTCTGCTATTCTTTCTTTAAGCCAGCCCGCGTTCGTAGGACAACAAGGCCCCACCGATGCAACTGATGCCACAGCACCAGCACCAGCAGCAACAACAGCTCAAGTTCCGATTGAAGCGAATTCCAATATGCCCGTTGAGGCATCGTCGCAGTTCGTCAGTAGAGAACGCTTCGAGTTCTATACACAAATCAATAAGTTCTACACGGATAAGGTGGAGAAGGTGAAACCTCTTCAGTCGGACGACAATATGAAGAAATATAGATTCGCATGCCAAAAAGCCATCAACATTCCTGTGAATGCCATTTCAGCGGTCAGTCCACAGCATTTACAGGTAAGGTTCTTCAGACTCACGAAAATAACGCAAATATGTTATAAAAATCCTTCCTTCTTTTTTTCCAGGATAAATTCGAAAAGTTATTCTCCTTTATGAACGGCAACCCCCTCAAAACAACCGATGGACAGATCAGCATCAACGATCATCCGCTGGGTCGGGATTACTGCATCCTTTTGATGGCAAAGAAATTCGTCAGTCAAGGCGACACGGCAGTCTCGAGCAATCCCCAAGCCGCCTTTCCAGTTGCCACAGTCATTGTCTCCCTGTGGAAACTATTCCCCGACTTTGGCAATTTATTCTTGGCATACACCTTCAAAGAATCCCCCTTCCTTGTGCCCTATTTCATTCCCCAAAAACGCGGACAATCCATCGAGGATTACTCAAAATTACTTGGCTATCGGATTGTTGATGGGGCCATAGAAAATCAGGCATTGTTCTTGAAGCGACAATTGGGAATTGCGCGACTTTATTCGGCTGTGATGATGACACCAGGACGACGTGCCGATAGCTCTCCGCATCCATATGGCATCGAAAACGCTTGGATATGGCTAAGTAACTTCATTGCCCTGCAACCTTTGCCAGACATCTGTGCCACACTAATGTTGGAATTGCTCACAAACGCCGGAGCCGATATGTTGGCAACATTTGGCAAACAGTTCCGTAAACTTTTGCTCGTCATACAGCAACAGTATTTCCCCAAACTATCAGCAGTGGACGAGGGTGGACCAAAGGCCCGCTTGGAGATAACTCTGGGCAAGATTTTAATGGAAGGACAAATACCAAAGCCTCAAGGAATACTACCGCCAAACTTTTGGTAGAATAATTCAAATTAAGAACAAAAAGTGTAGAATTCAAAGAATATCAATTTTTGTAATGTTAAAATTTGCTTATTAATTTAGGAATAAAAACGAAAATAAAGAAACAACGCATGTGTTACGCTAATGATAAATCCAAACGATTGTATTTTGATGTTTTTTGATACCGTTATTTCTTCTCATAATTAAATTGGCAATCAAATAATTCTGTGTGTGTGTGTTTCTTAATCCTCTTCATCCAAATCGAGGTCATTTAGCTCGTCTTCCAGACCGCCCAAACAAGCATCGTCGAGGAAGAGATTTTCATTGATTGGAGCCGCATCGCCGTCAGCAGGTGTTTCAGATTTAGCTCCAGCGCCAGCAGCTTCTTCAGCTGCAGCGGCATCTTTCTGGTCTTTTAGTCGTGTATTCGAAGCCACAGTACCAGTACCATCCACCTAAAGACATAATTGATTTAGTTTCTTGAAGATGAAAGAGGTTGTATAAATTCTGTCATACTTCCTGAGCTGCCAAAGATAATGCCGCCAAATCGAGTTCCTTGTATTCCACTGCGTTGTCTTCTTCGTCATCCGAACGGGCGTAACTGTCGAATGCAGCATCACCATCCTCCATTGGACCATCGTCGACAAGATCGGGGTTGAAGCTGAACATTTCCCTACCAGAGATACCAAACTGTTTGCCCTTGCTGTAGTCCTTCTTTTTCTTTTCCTCGTCAGCGATACGTTTGTCCTTCTTCTCCTGGATCTTACGTTTCTTCCATAACAAGAAGGATTCCAAAGTTACACGAGTCTGCAAAAAAGATGTCCAAGATCCTTAGCTAAAGTCATAGAGAGTATAACAAGAATTACAAACCTGGTGAGGTCCTAGAGCGGAACGTTCTCTCTCGATAAGGTCGACCAAAGAAATCTCGGACGGTTTTTCTTCCTTCTTCTTGTCCTTTTTGAGGACGTACCCATGGGGCAGGGCATGCCGGTAAATGCAGTTCTCACCATTCGGGCACTCCCAGAACCAACCGTACTTCGATTTTTCCAAAGCTTCCAAAAAGAAGTTGCATATCTAAAAAGAATAAGAAATGCTTATCGCTCTTTTTGGCGTGGTTTATCCAATTCGATTCTTACAATATCAGTGGTATTACGACGTTTGTCATTGGAGTTCTTCTGGTCAACAACTTCTTTCAGCTTGTCCGTGTCCCAGTTTTGCATGCCAGAGCCTTCATCATCACGCATGTCCACGTAAATGGAACGTTTTTCGGCCTAAAAGGAGAAATATCATATAAATACGAGCATGACATAAGTACAGAATTTATGGAAAAAGAACTGACCTTATTCTCGATTGTTAAGTCGTGAGAGAACTTACACTTGTCACCTTTGCCACAGGTTCCCTGCTTGAAGAACGTACAAATAACAGACTTGGGATCGGTACCCATATCGACCTTCTGTGTTTGGACAGGCCTAAAGAGTGCAGCCAATTCCCTCTGTTCTTGCAATTTCTTCTCCTTCTCTTCCTTCTTCTTTTCGGCATCGGTTTTTGGATGATGTCCACCGGCGTGAACTTGCTTCTGGACTTGTTGAATGAACTTTTGTTGTTTTGAGCCTTTTTTGTTCTTCAATCCGAATGTTTTGTCCTGTTTTATTTTTTGAATTCGAAGAAAAAGAAGTGCAATAAGTATTTTTAAGGTTAAGAATCACTTTTGTTGTTGTTGTTGTTGCGCTTATTGGAGAAATTGGGAGACAAAAAGCGCAGCCATATATCCATCCATACACACAGACAACGCAGAGACGGGGACTTACCTCAATAACTTTTTCCTTCTTTTTGATTTCTGTCTTTTTGCTTGGAGCAGCAGAACATTTTTTGGGTGGCATTTTTTTTACTGCAATTTGTTTAAACTAATTTGAGCAAAATTTAGAAGCTTTTTGTAGTTATTTGGCGATGAAAATCGAAAACAAACGTGGAAATTGTCGTCGGCCAGTGGTCTAAAAATCCACATCCGCACACACGATTTTTTCAAATGACAGTTGACAGATTTATGAATGTCAGAAATCATTGGAATTTGGAAGATATCGGTCTTCAGCGGCTGTCAAGGAATGTTGAACTGGAATGAGAGAGATCTGTTCGCTTTAGAAATAATATGAGTTCTTTTCTAAGACGATGCGTTTGAATTTGTTTATTGATTTGGCTTCGGTTCTGACTTTCTGAGTTCTAGAAAAATAAATGAATCTGATAAAAAAATGCTTTATGAATGAAAAAAAAAATCATGTTAATTGTTAGATTCTACACCCTGTTTTTTTTTGTTTCATAGATATGTGCAAATAAATAATAATTATAGCAATTTTAGAGCGAGGAAACATTTATTTTTATTTTAAATTAATTTTCAAAGTTCACTTTTTCACATACACAACTCGCAAAAATGGTTGATTTTGACATTTCTTCCCTGTTTTTTGTTCAGTGTTGCCATACTTAATTTTTCTTTGTTGGGGATTTCTTTGACTCGCACCCACCCCAAATCCTATAGTGATCCAAGCAGGGGTGTTTCAAGGCGGCAGCATGCCCCCTTACATACCTAGCTGTTACTTCGCCGTACTATATTAATTAAAAAAAATTGTTTTAGGCTCAAAAAAATCGATCGAAGCAAAATCATTAAACTAATTGTTGCTTACATACACACAACGCCGAATAATTTACCTTACTATACATGTCTTCTAATATATCGCTCCCAAACATGGACGAACAACGTTGCAATAAAAAGAAAGCTTTCAACAACTCAAAGGGCAATGGAAAGAGCAATGCTAAAAATAAGAAGATCTCAGCGAATCAGAAATGTCAACATACGCTCATGTACAGGATTCGAAGATGTTATTTCGAAGACAAGAAAGCTGAAATGGGATTGGGCAGGGCATTTTATGAGGAAGTCAGATGAAAGGTGGTCAAAAGAATGTACAGAGTGGACACCGTTTAGTGGTACCAGATCAGTTGGGCGTCAGCCAAAAAGATGGAGAGATGAGCTTCATGCTTTCGACAGACTTTGGTTTCAAAAAATTCACAACAGAAATGAATGGAAAACAATGAGGGAGGGTTTTTGCCCGTGCATAACTATATTTTTGTTAAAACAAATCAATTTGATTTATGTAAATATTAATATTATGAATTAATGAAAAAGAAAATGTAATTTAGTAAAGGCAGAATAGCTAATAAATAAATAAATAAATAATAACATGTCTTCTTTGACCCCTAATTTTCATAGTTTCATCTAGCTTGAGATTTTCTTCTGTCAAAACACGATTTGTGCAAACCAATCCGCATAGCTTATTGGATTGCTCCTCGAACGCGACCATTGTGACCCTTGACCAAGTTCCATAGTTTGTTTGGAAATATTTTTTTATTTGGATTTGCGAATACATAATCGAATAAAATTATTAGAAGTATTCTCATTATTGGCTGCGTTCAATCTCAGAAAGATACGGTATCCGAGCACCTTTTTTAATTTTGTACGTGCAACAGAACAGCTGATCCAAAGCAGATTGGCTTATAGTTGCTTTCAGTTTATTAAATAAAAACGCGAGCGTTTGGTTACGGGGATATATGTAGTTCGAGACATTCGTTATGGCGACCTAGCTGGGACTTCTTTCTGGGTTTAACTTCCAGAATGCATTACTCAGCTTTGGCATTGCAATTCAACAGGCATACGGGACTATACAAAAATAAATCCAAAGGTATCAAAGGATTTCTGTATCTGGCTATCTGACAGAGCAGGTGATTCATCATAAGGTTGAATTTGAACAAAACCTGAAAATTTGTTTCCAAAGGTTATTGGTTTGGTAGAAAAAAAAGATCTTAGCTGAAATTATAATTATTTAAAAATAAACAAGGTGTCAGTAGAGGTGTATTTTAATAAAAATTGTAAGTTTTAAATTTATGACAAAACCAGTTACCTATATATATTTATTTTGTTTTAATTTACATTTTTGAAGTCAATGGATTAATGAATTACTCGCTCGTGTAGTTCAGGTTATCGTAAAATAAAAAAGGATTTAAAAGGAGGCTGCGATGCAACCCACGCTGATAATTTGACATTGATGGTACCTTATAAGCTATAAAACAACTATCATTTGGCGACGCACAAAAGTATGCAATCAAAAACAAATAAACATTATTTAAACTAATTTAGTGTGGCATTTTGGATGGGTCTTATTTTTTGTAAAAGAACTGTCAAAAGTTAAACACAATATTTCGTATATTTCTTATGAAGTTAAATAAGTTTGAAGTCAACACTTTTATTTCAAGATATTCGAGTCAAATTAATATTCACCAGTTTTTGTTTTGATTTTTCTAAAAATTACACCAGGTATCACAAACGATATTCTTTGTTGCATACAAATGTTCGAGGTGATTTCTTTGATATAATTTGTGTTTATTGTGTTCATACCAATTTGGTTTCAACTCACAATATACATTTTGAAACTTAATTGAAGTCGATAGCGTAACTGGTTCGTCAATCAGGGCCAATCAAGATTTACACTTATATTTTGAAAATGCATTTTTAATGTAATTACAGTATACCTAACAATATTAATTTGAAGACGATTTCTCAGCGGATTCTTGAAATTTGGCCAAGGGAAAAAGATATCCCGATATCTGACTCTTTTAATAGCTACTGAATCTCGAAACAAAATTTGGTTGTCAGTTATAGCTTTCATCTGTTTTCATAGTTGAAAATTTTGTTTCGAGATTGAAAAACCAGTTACAGAGTCAAATTTGTTATGTTTGGTGTCAAAACGAAGCTGATGAGTTGTAGATTTTTACTAATAGACCGAGAGCTGTGGGCTAATTTTTTGAGTGAAAGGAAACCAGTCACCACGTAGTGGCCGAGTTTTTGAACAAAAATGCATCAAAATTACAACTTTTCCCAAGATTGAAATAGGAAGGGAAACCAATTGAAATGCATTGCATCTTAACGCCTACGACTAGGTGATCTCAAATATGGTTTCGACAGGCGTGTAAGTGGACGTGGTCGCCCAAGACGCTTTTTTTGGCGTTCTTAGACTTTTGGGAAGCCACTTGAAATTGGTTTGATATTGGTTTGATATGACAGCCCTTGACTCCCTGATTACAAATACGTCTCGAGTTGGTGAGCAAGTTTTAATAGGATCATCATTATCAGAAGTTGAAGTGGTGGTAAACTCTTGAGAAGCGCGTTTTAATAAACGACTGTTATTGGTGTTTTTTGAAATAGTTTTTGATGACAACCTATGTAATAAACATTCATTTTCAGATATTTAATCCCAACAAATAAAAGCTTACCTAGCAAAACATTTAATTAAATTAAACCATATAATATCGCGATAAAAGTCGCAAATGAATTATAGTATTTCATCAATTCTATTGCAGAGGTAATTTCTTAAAATGAATTAAAGTTAAATATGAAATTGTAACTGCCAGAAGTTTAAATTCAACTGCTCATTACCGCGAATGCTAATTTGTATGTTATCAAATAATAAAATATGTAGAGGGAATGTGTTGAAATCTATGCCAATACAAAGGGTTTGACTTCTGAAAATTACATTCCAATTTTTAGACTTCGAATCAATCTCAAATGGTTTCGCAAAAGTCCAAAAACGTTAAAAAAAATAATATTCTGCGACGTCTGCCAGGAAAATTCAGCCACATAGACGTCTGTCTAATTAGGGAGTTTAGGGCTTGATCAGACTTATTTCAAATGGTTTCCCAAAAATCTAAAACGCGACCTCTACCGGACAAATCCGGCCACTTACAAGTCAGTCAAACCATATTTGAGATCAGCGAGTAGTAGGGGTCAAGATGGAATGCATTTTGAGTGATTTCTCTTCCTATTTCAATTTTATCGAAAACGCGGCCACTGAAAGTGTTCCATTTTATTTTCATTCCCATCTGTCATTTTTACTTTCAATGATCAACAATGATCCAATAAGAAAAGGCTTGTTTTTAATCAGGAAATTTGTGTTCAATGAGAGATATTTTTAATTAAAGCTGTAACCCACTTGCAAAACAATCCAATCATTAGTTTCGAAGATGACAATCAATGATAGGTATAACTGGATATACGCTGTGTTCAAAATAATAGTAGTGCGCCTCATGGAATGATTAATTGCTTTATAAAACTATTACACAGAACTTATTTTCACAAAACTTAATTTTTAATAAAACACGTTTATCCTTGATTATTTCATTATGGTTTATTTTTGGTTTTTGTTCGAGAACAATTATTAAAGAAAATAAAACTAAATAGAAACACAAAATCGAATGTTTGAAAAAATATTAGTATCGAAAAAATGTTAAAAAAAAACTTAATAAAAATTAACAAAAAAAAAAAAAAACTTTAGTATTTTGTTGTGTAACCTTTGTTATTGATGACAGCTCTACACCGACGCTGCATCGAGTCTACCAAACACTCCCAATGCTCCTATGGTATGTTCTGCCAACCATCCTTCACTACGGCCCACAGTTCTCGGTTATTAGAAGGCTTAGCTCTTCTAACCTCCCTCTTAACATCACCCCATACATTTTCAATAAAGTTTAAGTCAGGTGATTGAGCTGGCCAAGACATTAGCTCAATTTTATTAACCCGAAACCACTCTTTAGCCGCTCGACTTGTGTGCTTCGGATCGTTGCCTTGTGGGAAGACCCATTTCAGCGGCATATTATATTCAGCAAATGGCAGCATTGTATTTTGTAGGATTTTGACATAGACCCGCTGATCCATAAAGCACGACCAACGAATGAACGAATATTCGTCGATTTTGACATTTGTTTCACATGAGAGTTTTTAATTCGTCGCGAATGAAGTTTGACAGCCGAACACCATTCACCACCGAAACCAAAACAAGAATGATTTTTTTAGGTTAAGTACGCGCGATTATTTTATTCGTTGCGAGTGTGGATGATGTGGAACGCGAATAAAGTTTGACAGTTCGTATCAACAAAAATTTTGTTCACGACGAATAAATTTGTTTTCTTAAATTTATTAATATATGATATTGAAAAGTAAAAGTATGCATCATAAATCAAATAGAAACTATATTGCTATCGTTTTGTTAAGATTTTGTGTGGAAATATGTCTTTAAACGTACATAAACTCACATTTTGTAATTCATTCGTCGTTCGTTGGTCGCGCTCATGTGAATGCTGCTTAAAGCCTTCAATACATTTTATGGGCCCTACATCAGAGTAGGAAAAACAGGCCCAAATTAAAATTTTATATCCCCCATTTTTTACCGTCTTCGTAGTGAATTTGGCTACATAGACTGTGTTGGGTGGACGACGGACGTATTGGCGGGATCCACCAAAGAGAACAGTTTTACTCTCATCTGTCCACAATACGTTGCGCCATTTCTCTTTAGGCCAGTTTATGTGCTCGTTAGCAAATTGAAGTCGAGTTTCAATGTGCTTCTTGGTCAACATCCGGTCAATGCGCCTGTCCTCCATGACTGTCGTCTTTCTGTTTCTGCATCGGGTTTCGAGTGTTTCCTTGAATTTAATGGCGTGGGCTATCATTGTGGGTGAGCATCCCAACAGACTTTGGAATTCCAAATAAGTTTTCCCTTCCCCTCGCAGCTTCATCATTATAGGCATCGCTTATCCACATTGCAATGTTTTGCTCTTCCCACTTTATAATACAATTTAAATGAAAAAACTTTTTTTGTAAATTTATCAAAATTAAATTAATATTTACTTTTTCAAGAAAAAAAAAATAAACAGTTTTAATTATGTATCACTTACAAATCAAACAAAATCAGCTCCACTACTATTATGTATTTCAAACAGCTCTAATTAAGCAAACATCTCAAAGCTGACTAGTAACTTTTGTTGTTAATTCATTTTCAATATAAGGCTACAGTATATTTGTTTATGGTTGACCGTTAGAAACTTTGACATCACAGAAAATAAGTTTCCAATTTTAAAGATGGCGTTAATGTCAGGGATGCTATACTTCAATGAGCACTAAGTACTATTATTTTGAACACAGCTATATGTGTTCTATTGACAATTTTTCTTTCACTTGACAACACATATCAAAAACTTTATTAGTAATAAGTATTTGGATAGTTTTTTTTTTGTTTTTAATTTTATGAATTTCAAGAGCCTCTGATTGGCCAGCTGTCAAAAAAAGTAAGAGGACTTTTAGAGACATTTAGCTAAGTTATCAGATAAAAATTGTCATGTTTGGCGGAAAGGTTTGAACTAAAATAAGAATATATGTCAGTTTTAAATAATAAGCCCAATTACATTTGCACTTAAAGTCGAAAAAAAAAACAATAAATTCAAGTTTAAATAATCAATTACCTACTCAAAAAGTAATTAAAATGTTATATTACCTAATTGTTTACTTTAAAGTAATTACAGATCATTAGATAATGTTATCAATTACTTACTGAATGAAATCATCATTACCTAACTCTAAGCGGCTCTCTCACGAAACGAATCCAAGAACATAACTACCTTTAAATTGAAAAACATCGCATCGTTATTAGTGTGGGAGCCTGGGAACCTGATGGAAGCAATCTAAAATCCTAAAGTTAATATGGTTATGTTTTATGCTTGTCTCTGATACCCTTTCCATAACTTATTTAACAAAAAGAACAAAAGCTATTTATGTCAACCTTTTATTACCCGACAAGCATTCATTAGGTAGAAGAAGAATTAAATAAGAAAAATCCCAAATAACCCAAATTAACAACCAATATAATATCTCTACTCCCGCTCATTAGTGCTAAAACGTTGAGACAATTATTACCTTGGCTATATTTTGTTATGTTATGTTGGAGGAAAAGGGTAATCTAAATTATACCGACCAATTCAGGAAATTACTCTACCAAAACGAACCGGAACGTCATCATATTATCGTGGTGATGGCGACCGACAACGACTACGACAACGACTACGACGAGACGATGCCGGCCGGGAAGTAGAGACAAAATAACAAAATTAACAACAAAAATCATATCACAACATTTTTATGGTAGACTGACTTTAACATACGGGGCAATCAAAGATACGGCCACCATGGGCCTATCCATCCTAGCCAGGCGGCCAAGTCAGCAAAGCACACTATAGTACCTAACCTACCATCAGGGCACAAGCCAGGCCAGGATAAGCGCAGGCGCAGGCGGCCAACAAATAACGACAATTCTACGAGGACAACGTCGACAACGACCACGACGATGATGACGATGACGACGGCGACGACGACGACTACGACGATTGGAAAATGTGATGTGTGTGATGATGCCAAAAGGTATATCAGCTGGCGGCAGCCAAAGTAGCAGCACCAGGAACAGCAGCAACAACCAACAACGCGACCGACGCGCAGCAGTCCAAGTCCAATATCCAATCCAACCAACCAACCAACCACACACAACCGAAGCAAGAGAATAAATCGGGGAGTAATGAAGACGGACCACACAGAATTGAGCCCCGACCACCCAGTCAATGAATAAAAGACCACACACAGATTTTTATTACGAACAAAACATAAAAATAAAAATAAGAAAGATATACGATGACTGAAATATATCGCGCAGCGATATTCCAACTCCAAGTCGACTGCGTAAGCGTCCATACATATCCGTATTCATAGCGCTGGCTGAATGGCGGGCTGACTGGCTGGCTCCTGCTACTTTAACTTCAACTTCAACTTGAACGGATGCAGATACTAATTTTGTTTCTTTCTGGTTGTCTTGGCATAATAATTTGTGTTAATACCCAATTGCCTGGGTAGGAAGGAAATATTAGGGGCATCTATCAAAGCTAGACTTCCAAAATGTGTCTAAGATTTGTTTGGCCAGGTTAACATGATAGTACATAATGGTAGGGACGGTCACGGGAGTGGCGAGTAAATGCAACATAGTAGTAGGTAATACATATGCTTCTTAATTAGGGTCCTTCATCAAAGTGTAATCAAGACTTTAGGTGGGATTGAATACAGTTTGCAGATTCTTTCAATTTGTATTGAGTTTAAAATACGGATTATTGGAAAAGCATGGATCGTAATTATTGTTCTTGCATTGTATGAAAGTTAGATTTTTATAAATTTATTGTAATTGCTTGTATTATTCAGAGAATTAAATGTTGCAATATAATTAAAGAAAGCACTTTTCATGACAAGAATTTCATATTAAGAATTTGTCAATTCCTCGCAAGAGGCAGTACCCGTGAAAAAAACTTTAGGTGGTATAGGCAGGGATCGAACCCAAGACCTCTCGCATGACAGTCCAACGCACTAACCATCATGCCTCCATCCCTGACAACAGTACTCGCACACAGGAATGGTTGAGAGTTGTCAGTCACTAGGCCCTAGTTCTCAAACGGACTGTTGCACCACCCAATTTATTTTTTTTATTTATAATTAAAGACTCAATTTATTATAATAAATGACATCTGAACACGCCTAAAGAATGAAAGTTCAGGACAAACATTAAGCAAACAAACCTTTTTTAACAGTATTTTCCTCTCATGTTTAAAAATTAAAAATGATTTACTTTCTTTTCGTTTTTTAACCACCAAGTGGGAAGGAGACATAGTTATGAGTTGTCAAATTATCTCAAGAGAGTCCAATGTAAACTCCGTCTTAAGTTTAAAGCATAAGGTCTGTTCCTTTCCTTTCATCTTTATCTGACCATTTCTAAGATTTCTGAGAACTTTATCAGACGGATTGTTTGATTGACGGAGGAAAATGAAATATAAACGCAATCCATTATTTATTCTCATTAAGCAAAGAAATTAGCTTTGCATTTCTTGTCATCATTGTTAAGTTGAGAATTCATGGGAAATCGAAGCCTAAGAATCTTGTTCTAGATTTCTGAAAAAGTGAGAAATTTGTATGAGAAATTTTGTTTATATTTCTGAGGACACGGAAATCATCACTGTGATCTTAGAAAGATAAACTGACCAATTTTTATTATTTAATAACACCCATAATACTGAGTTTGTTTTCAAAAGTTTAAAACATAAGTTCTGCTCCTTTTAAAATTTTCTAGAATCCATATTAGCCGCGTTTTATTATCACCATGATCTGATCCGGATCAGATCATGATAATAAAACAGCATTGGATCATCATATTTTTTATTATTTAAAGTTTGGTAGCAGTGTCAAATTCGTTCTTTCAAAAGTGACATTTCGAAGCAAAAAAAAACAAACACATACTAAAAATGGAAGCTCCACAACTTTTGAAAATGTTTCTGCAAATCACCATTGCACTCTCAAACTCAAAGCATCCAGGAAAGCTTTGGTCTCACATGTAGTCCAGATTCTTTTTGACCTTTTAATAAATGTGACACTTAAATAATTTAATTTAGAGATTACTTACAATTTATTTGAACATCTTTTCTCCCATTTGTGCTGCAGCTTTCTCGATTTTATTTATATTTTTTGACATTTAAAGCAGGGTTGCCCAAAGAATATTTGCTTAATGATTTTTTTTTGTTATTTTTTTTTGGGGAAAATAATACCCATAAATTATGTCAAATATACATTTTTTTGGACTAAATTATTTTAATTTCACCAATTAATATCTAGTTTTGTTAAAATATCTAATTATTTCATGGATTATATACCAAATAAATAAATATAAAGCTTCTCGCTTTCTATTTAAAAAATATTTTATTTCAGTCAAATGGAAATGTTTATATGGCAATACAGGTTTTATTTAATTTGTTTGCAATGATACCAACATTTACATGTGAAATAACAATGATAAAGCGCTCCTTGTTGTGAAAAAAAGAATTAAATTTTGGATTTCAAGTTGAGATCCAAACACAAAGCAGGATCTTGTGTTGTTGTTGTAATGCATGTAAATTCAAGATCCGGATCAGATCATGGTGATAATAAAACGCGGCTATTATTGAGTTTATGTAAAAATAAAAACTTTATCTAAAGAAAAAGGGTTTCAAGTTTTAATTTTTTCCAAATTTGATGTAAATGTAAAAAAAATACGACTGAGTCAAAAATCACCTATCAGTGATTTTCAATCTAAGATGTAGTTAAAATTTTACTCTTATATGATGCAATTTATTTTAACATCTCATAATTTTACATCCTTCCAACTTCTTCGTTCAAAAGAGAAAAGGAAGTGACACAATAATTTGCAATTTTTTTTTTCAAAATGAGAGAGATACATTTTACAGGAACGTCAGTAAACTTCATTTTTTGAACGAAAAACTTTGACGAAGGCAGCTGATAGTTTATAAAGTGTCACTAACCTCTACATTATGTTAAATAAACTAGACCTAGGGCCTAGTAACTTACAACTCTCAACCATTCCTGTGTGCGAGTTGCGAGTTATGTCAGGGATGGAGGGGATCTACAGTTTTTTGCCGAATCCGAACAGCTAATTTGTGAAAGCACTTCAAGGATTTGACAATTATTCCTCGCAAGATGCAGTGCTCGTGAAAAAAAACTTTAGGTGGCACTAGCTTGAAAGTCCTACGCACTAATCATCACGCCACGGATACTACAATATCTACTACGATCTACATTCAGTTAATCGTTTAAGAACTACCAAAAACATTATTATCTACAAATCACTCCGTTGGAAAGTACATTAGGACTTATGTATTGTATTGTAAAGAGATAGGTATTACTTATTCTTTTTTAAATCTGACAAGGAACCTTTTAACAAAACATAACAAAGTAAACAAATACGTAAATTACAGAGTAATAAAGTTAAGCATTCAGTTAACTGAACAAAATATGATGAGCTGTTATTTTGACATAAGTGGACTTGACTTGATAGTTAGGGATAATTTTCGTGACTTACTTTCCCATAAAGTTGTTTAATTTGTAATGCGATTTTTTGGCAGCTGGCCAATCAGATACTAGAAACTTGCCTTACTTTCAAGTCCTTATGTCGTCTTAACCTTCCCATTAATAAATCTTCCAAATGAGTATAGTGTGAAAAGAATACAATGTCAATGTTAGCACAGTACATTTTTGACACTTTAACATTTGCATAAAATTAATTTTTTTTTTTTCATAAACAAGAAAGCGAGGCATAAATTACTGATTTTATTTTTAATTTGTGGGAGTGAGATAAAATAACTACATATTTATATAAATATCAAAATGCGTCTCCTCAAAAGAATTCTATATGAACCCCGTTCGAAGCCTTTGTGATACTAGATCTGTTTCCTAACTCTGAGATTTTGTTGATTTCTGTGAGATTTGAGAGAATTACCGTACTAAAAATTTTGACAGATTTTAACTCAATTACGTCTGAGAAATTCGTATGAGAAATTTTGTTTACATAATATTTCTGAGAATGCGGAAATCTCTGAGATCTTTGAAATATGAACGGGCCAAATCATTGTAGCGGGAGACTTGGCTGTTTCTTAAATTAGATGCTGTTGATTTTGTGATAGCAAACATTTGACAGATCATTAAGGTTTTTTTTTTATGTTTAGACGGTGCTTAACATTGGACTCTTGATGAGGTGAATATTTGTGATGCCTCATCATTCCTGTTCATCTCATTCTTACTTGATGGTTAAAGATAGGGTAAGTGAAGAGACATTTTAAAAATGCCGAGATGAAATGTCAAAATGAACGTTAACATTGCCAGAATTTTTCCCTTGATCAATTTGACATTTTATGTGATTTTGTCTCCTGGTCCCAAGGCACACAAAGGGAGGAAGGTTGAAAAGTTGAGCTGAAATGCTTCTTCATAGGATTATATTAAAATAAAGAATCCCGACATTGAAATATTTGAACTAGAAACAGCAACTTGTGTATGTATGTGAGCCCCAGACTGAAGCTATGATGGCAAAAAAATGGGTAAATGCGCCTACGACTTAAGTTAACTGCACAAGGTTTAATGTTTACATTCGGTAATTTTAATTCATGTGTGTGTTTGAAAATAACATATAATTTATCACTTCATACAAAGAACACCCTGTTTATAGGATTGAGATAATACAGTTTGCTTTATTTCGATCTCAATCCCACAAGAATTTAAACCAGATAAAACATAAAATCCCATCAGTGAAAAAAATCTAAGCAAAAATCACTTGCACGCTCATCACAGCATCGCGCATAAATCACATCTTTAAGATTTCAAATATAACATAACGAGATTATGCAGCATATGAAATGAAGCGGCACGTCCGCGTCCGCGTCCGTCGCGGTCGCAGCACTTCGGTCACCCTCTCACAAACTTTCCGCTTCGAAGTGATTAAACTAGAAGACACATTATGATGATAAGGATCTTTGCATACATCATTCTTCGTGTTTGTGATGTGCAAAGCAACGCGACAGCTACAGCTATGCGACACAACGTACGGCTATATGGCAAGAAGCAAGCGTGCTACATGGTTGAGTTGGAATGAGGCGATATATGTTCACGAGTGCGGATAATGCATCCAACACATTTTGTGGCATAAGGACAATCTCATTTCCATCGGTTTTGTTTTCTTTTTTTTTTTGTTGTTGAATTTTTATTTTTCCCCCATCTTATACCGCGGAGTTATGTTTTTATATCTTGCGGAAGAGTCAGATATGGCATGTGTGACGAGGCCACCCCGGTGCAGCGCCGGCCGGCCATCAAGCATGGTTGTCGTTTTATTTAAGATAGATGGATAGATCTACCAAGTATAAGACCGCATCTAGTGGAAGCTTTAATGTGAGTGTCGCCTACGAAGACTACGATCGACGATGCAGTCGCCGCCACCGCCTCGACGAGCGACGCGGACGGTCGCCAACGACGAACCCGTAACCGTACATCATAGGTAGATTTAAACTCTATTTTTATGTTTTGCTGCTGGCTGGCTGGCTGAAGTTGATGGTTGATCCATTCGACAATATGTGAACGCGCTTGCTGATGATCTTGATGATGACGATCATGTTGTTTTTGTTGATTCTTCATGTTGATCATAACGCCACGCCATCCACGCCGCCGCGCTGCCGTCGCCGTTCTATACCAGCACTCCAGGCTGGACGGTCGTTATATTTAAGAATCTGTCGCTTTGCATAAGCCCACATATGAATATCTTACGCTACCTACTTACATTTACATTAATTGTTAACTTATACACAGCGCAGCGAGGGCGAACGATTTTGAAGAATAACAAATAAATTATATGATCATCCAGTATATTGCAAGAGATGATATGCAAATCCATGGTTGTGGGCTTTTGAATGTTTTCCTTGTTAATTTGACTGTGACAACAAACAAAAGCACTAGTTTATATTTTCATACTTTAAAAAAAAAAAAAATGAAAATACTTTTCCAAGCAAACTTTCAAATTTATAGCATTTGAAAAGAATTTTGAATTATTTAGTATGATAATCTGATAAATAACGCATCATTGTGTTTACCACCTCTTATTGTTTTGACAGTTAAGGAGTTTGTCTCGTTTTCTTATGACGTTTGTACGCCTCTTTTTCTTGACACATTTTTAATCAGGCATTAAGCTTTTTTATTTGGATATATGCACATATGTGCATCATATACGATCAATTATATCGTAGTTTTAAGTTGGTAACGTTGAAATTTGACACCTGCCAAACTCAATTGTCATTTGAAATATGATAATATGAGTTAAATGTTTGCCATTTACAATAATTGGTCGCTTGGAAACCGAACAACACTTTAAAATAATTAAAACTTTCAACAAAGGTATTGAATCATAATCGACTGATTTGACAAGCGAACTGTAATTTCGTCGAATATGCATCTTTTGCTGAAATTTTTCACTAATAATGGCAGAGAATATACACTTCAAAATAAAATAAAATGTTCTTCAAAAATTTGTCCTTGTTCTTTTTATTAAGTTGTAATTTCTGTCGTTTTTTTATGGAGTTGTAAAACCCAACGTTGGCAACAATATTTTAACTGGGGGCCATTTTGTCAGCTGTCAGGTTATTTACTTTTAATTTGGTTTGGCATTTCAAAAATTGAAGCTACAGAATCCTCTAGCAAGGCGTAGTTTTGGTATATAGAGCTAAAACAAGATTTTCGTTGATCCTAATGGCTGAATCACAAACACGCTTCAGCTTCGGCTTCGCCTGACGTTTACGAGTTCAGCCATAGAAATTCAATGCATGCTATCACAATGGAGCTTCGACCTCACGTTTCGTTTGACAATCGTAAGGAAAAGAACGTAATGTTAAGTAATGTGACTGCAAACGGAAGCTCTAGTTCAATTTTCTGAACATTTGCTTTGTCTGATAGCTCAACAGCTGTAAAAAAATGTCAACAAACAAAATATTTGCTCTTTGGGGGGATGAAATAATAGAAATGTCATTCAAAGCAACTTCGAAGCAGGCCCACCGTAACGCAGACGAAGCCGAAGCTGAAGCGTGTTTGTGATTCAGCCATAACTTTCATTAGCAAATTTTGTTAATTTTTGGCTAAATGGATACGTCAGTGCCACAATTGGTTTTTATGTTTGGTAACCGTATAATTTCGTGGTACCTGTGGCATGATGGTTAGTGCGTTGGAGGTCTTGGGTTTGATCCCTGCCTGTGACAACTAAAGTTTTGTTCACGGGTACTGCCTCTTGCAATGAATTGACAAATTCTCCAAAAGTAATTCTTGTCATGAAAAGTGTTTTCTCAAATTGGCCGTTCGGATTCGACTTAAAACTGTAGGTCCCCTCCATCCCTGACAACAGTACTCGCACACAGGAATGGTTGAGAGTTGTAAGTCACTAGGCCCTAGTTCTTTACGGACTGTTGCGCCACCTTATTTGTTTTTTTTTTTATACCGTATAATTTCACCTTTCAAACCCTCCAAGTTCATGACTTTTGGGATATGTGAAGTCGCTGGTCAGCCCAAAACCACATAAGGCCACAACGGTTGGAAAAAGTAATCGAACATTGGACATCCAGATTAGACTACGTCCGAGAAACTCGTGGCGGTCATATGTCAGAAATCATATTTAAATTTAGGTGACAGAAGATTATTTTTCAAATAGAGCAAATTTCATGTCATCATAAAACAAATCAACCACACACAGACAACACGGCTAGAAAGCGGCTTATCTTCCAGACTTATCTTTGTGCCAACAAAATTGCGGAATCATGGGGCCGACCCATAGCATCCTTAGTATGCGTTGTGGTAACAGATACGTTGCCATTGACGTTCTTAACGGATTAGTGTAACCCAATTGATACTTTGCGTTGTTTTGACAGCTTAATACGTTACGTTGTTAAGACAGCTTTAATTCTTGCTACTAGCACTTGCGCTATTCAATTTCTTGAACCCAGTGCGTACTGAGGAATTTCAGAGCATTTTATAGAAGTGATAAAAGTTCACTTTATATTTTGTTTGCATTTGCTAGATTCAAAAATTAAAAAAAAATGTCAGAATTATCATCATAAAACGGTCAACATAATTTCTAAAATGCAGAAAATAATAATCAAGATCATTTTCGTATATTGCTAACAAAAAAAATCTTTTATCACCTTATTTTTAATCATTTTTAAATTTAAAACAATATTTTCGATTAGAAGGGAACAAAATAATACAAAGAATAAACATCACTTTCCTAATATTTTTGTGAAACAAGTAAACTTAAAGCTTAAATTTAAACAATTCATTCAGGTTCAATAAACATTAATTAAAAAAAAGAAAAATACATAACTTTTTGAGAAAGTGGAGTGCATAGATAAAACATTTTGAATTGGTCGCAACTAAACTAGAGCGAACAAACCTCACCAGAACGATTTCAAATCACAGCGATGCATCACGTTATCGAACATGCCTATTATTGACAACTGATGTCAAAGGATCTACTGGATAGAAAAGTTAAGAGCCCGTTCACACGATTCGGTATTTTCGCCGTATCGGATATTTTCTCGATTCGGTGTCTTTCGGTTGGAGTGTTCAGACGGTACGGTAATTTAACCGTACACCGTACTCAACCCTACACCGTACTCGGTGTAAAACACAAAAACGACTATATACTAGCAATACATTATTCCACAGAAGCCCAGACGAAAAATGACGCACTTTCGGTCAAAATACCGAATCGTCTGAACGCACTGTATATAAATACATTGCCTTGCCACTATAAACCGAATCGGTTTTTTTGCCGTACGACCGAAAACGATTTGCAGAGACAAAACCGAATGACAAAATCGACCTAATCGGTGATTTTACTGTATACGGTTAAATGCCGTATTGTCTGAATATACTCATTTAAATTATATTGCCACTGGCTTATACGGAAAAATCGCCGATACGGCAAAACCGCCGATTTGGGATCGTTTGAACGGGCTCTAAGAGTTCAGCTATATTTTGCGTTGCGTCCAGTAATGTCTAAAAGACAAACACGCTTCAGCTTCGGCTTCGCCTGACGTTTACGAGTTCAGCCATAGGAATTCAATGCATGCTATCACGATGAAGCTTTGAATTCACGTTTCGTTTGACAATCGTAAGGAAAAGAACGTAATGTGACTCCAAACGGAAGCTCTAGTTCAAATTTGCTAAACATTTGCTTTGTCTGACAGCTCCACAGCTGTAAAAAAAACATAAAAAAAAATACATTTGCTTTTGGAGGGATTTCCATTGGTTATTATAGAAATGTCATTTAAAGTAACCTCGAAGCAGGCTCATCGTAACGCAGACGAAGCCGAAGCCGAAGCTGAAGCGTGTTTGTGTTTCAGCCATAAATGCGTTGCTTATGGGCCGCTTCTGATAAGAACGTTTGTAAATAATCTAGCTGTCAGTTGCATACGTTGCAGCAATAGCAATGCATGCGAAGGATCTTATGGGTCGACCCCTTGCCTTTTAAACGATAACCCTATTAATGTTATTGATAAGCCTTTCAAACAAAATATTTGTTGACATTTTTATATTTTCTGCAATTATTGTCTGATCCACCCTGTAAAACGATCGTTTCATAAAACAAATCAGAAAACAAAGTAAATTCAGCTAAAAATAAAAAGAAAACGATTTCATTCAATGAAACGACTTTCATTCATGACTTTTGCCAACAACTTATAAACAGTAAACATATCTACAACACTCACTCAAGACATAATAATAATTGCTCCAACCTTCTTTGCTGCTGATCGCCTAGATTATTTTCTCAAATTGCTTATTTATTCACAGTTGGTTCGGTTTGGTAGGCAGGTTTAATGAGATGTTGAAGTTGGAGAGCTGGAACTGGAGCCCAGCAGTCCCAGCAGTTCATTTGATTGCTGTGCTATTGTTCTGTTATGTAAGCGAGAGATAAACAACAAAAAGCACAAATAGCCTAAGAATTAAAAGAGAAATAAGAAAATACAAACTACTAAAAACTAAAAAAAAAAAAACGAAAGAAAAACTACCAAGGCACGAATAACAAATAACCATACGTTTATTAAATGGAAACGAAACGACCGCCAACAGATACATTCGTGGTATTAATCGCTTAACGTTATCTCTCCAAAGAACCTCTTAAACAAAACGAGAAAAAAGCTTTGCATTTGCATAATTGAGCCACATTACGCTGCCGCCGCCGACCGCTGACTATGTGTGTGGTCCGGGTCTGCCATGCCCCAACCGCACACATCACACAATCGCGTTGAGGTCCTGAGAATAATGCATGACAGTTTGTTACGTTGTTGTTGTTGTTGTTAGCTTTGCCTTTGCCTTCAACTTCAGAGACGACTTTAGAGACTTCAGATCAGAGTATTGGGACATTGGGAGTGGTGAAGCTCCGGATGGATGTAGGGTGACACGACAACGGAACTCGGTCGAGAACGAACGAGGAATGGCTAAAATGACTCCAACCTCAACTACAACTCAACTGCAACAAATAAATGGATTACACATCAAGAATGTGTGTCTCCGTTCAATCTTCCAGCTGTCTGTTGGGGCGATTAAAAAAGTGGCGGGCCTATACAGATGCCTGAGATGAGATGTGAGATGTCCAGGTTCAGGTTGGTTCCTTCATCAGGCGACAGGCCCTATGTACGAGTATCTCGTTCAAATTGTGTGGTACTATGATGTGTAACACTATGTGACCAATTAGAGTTGGATAATTTGTGTGACCACCAGTGAACAGCTTGCACATAATTAACCCCGATTATTATCGCTTCACTATACAACTGACGCGACGCAGTGCGGCGTGCGGTTGGCATGCATCGGCATACGCTCTGCTCAATGATACCAGAGCCATAAACTCGACTGGATTAACACGTTAATTATAATTTATATATGTATCAACGATATGAAAATTGGAGCGCAATAGCGCGCATAGCTTTTGTGTTATGGACTGCATTGCACTGGAATGGAGCACTCTGACATCTGATTTGGATCTGATAAGAGTGTTGAAATCGGATTATGAATGCTTTTGACAGCTTGTTTGGAAATAAAGTTAATTTTGCCACCAGTCGCTCCACTCTCTAGTGTGGTAGACATGCATAAATATGGCTAATTGATGAGGTTTTTGGTTTATTTTGAAAGTGAAAAGTTTTTACTACACATGGGTGTTGTAAAAGGTGAAAAATCAATTGGACATATTTCTAAAATTGAAAAATTCCAAAAACATCAAAAGGTTGCATTTTGAAGTGTATTTAAATACTAATATAGACTACAGGTCTAGCTAAATATATTTGTACTTAAAAACAATTCAAGAAAAATTCCTTTGCAGTTAAACTTGATGACCTTGTAATTGTGCCTTGTAATTTCTTCTAAATTCATTTTGTACCTTATTTTCTTATGCTCTTTAAATTATTCTTTAACTAAACATATTGATGAAAATGTTAGTTAAGCATTTATATTTGTCCTGTCCATAACTCTGGTCACAGCCCAAACAACTGAAACTCAGTACTTAAGGTTTAAACATGATTGCAATAAATTTGAATTTGAATTTGAATTTGAAAAAAAAACTGTGATTATGTGTCCTAAAATTATTATAAAGAAGATAAGTTATCGAATAACATGTCTCACTGTAAAAGCAAAAAAAAGAACGTATACGCCCCGTGTTCTGAAAAATACTAATTTTGTTTTTCTACTTGGTTTTCCGAAATGTTTGCAATTGCATAGATAAATTGGTTCATAGTATGGTTCGTGGAGCCGAATGGCTCGTTCGCTCATGAAAGGTGTTTTTTTTTTTTTTGATGTTTGGTTTTCAATCTGGCAATACTTTTTTCGGAGTGGGTCTTTTTGACAGTTGTCGCTTAGTTTAAACTCAATTTGGTTTTTTAGGAGACTTAAAATGTTTTAATAAGATAATTTTTGCCAAGATATTCAAGTTGAAAATTAATTTCTTCGATATGGGTATCAATTCACAATTTTTAATATAAGATTTAATTCAAGTCGTAAGTCTTATTGGTTCTTGATATATTTTTAGGGTCAACCAAATTTCTCACTTTTTGGTTAAATTTGGACATATATTTTGACTTAAGTTTTCGTTATCGTTTGTTCAAAATCGGTTTTAAGCTCATCTAACCTATAGACCAGTGATTTAAAGCAGCTCTTAGGAAAGTAAAGAGCTCTGCTTAATGATAGGATATAGGCATCCATTATTTTTTTAAAACAATGGAAGATGCAATGCTTTGATGGTAAACAGGGCTGGCTCAGTTTGCTATATGTTTATGCAAAGCTTTGCCTAAAGATATGAATAATCTAAAGAACTTTTGCAGGACGCATTAAGAACTGAGCTTAGAATTTAAGTTGATTTTCCAAAACAAGGTAGAGGAAACACCAATGACGGCACACAGCCCGAACATTTTTCAAAGATCCAGCAAAAACCGCTCGAATAATAAACTTTGATACGGAACCAACTCCGTACGTTTTTGGATTGTTTCAAAATCAAAATATATCTGGTATTACAAGCCCACAAGTGTTCACAAAATTTTGTTGCAGGGAGCTGACGTAATAGACAGTTTGCCAATGGCTATCGAACAAGTTTCGGAAGATGTCTTAGAAGCCCGTCAAAATGATTACAAAATTTTTCGAAGTGGGGTTCCAGAAAAATGTCCCAGCATCGCAACCAATACCGATTTTTTTTTTTTTTTTTTTTAATAAGCGCACACTCAAAGGGATAATACTACCCTTATTATGCAGACACAGTGTGAGCACAAGGAAAGGGAGAGAGGGGTTGAAAGGAGGTGTCGGTGCACATTAGTTTTGAATTCCTGAATATTGCAAAGGCTGGGAAAGACAGAGTGTGGCAAGGCATTCCACATTCGCATAGTACGGCTAAAGAACGAATCTCTGTACTTGACAGTACGACCGAAGTTGGGCTCGAGGGTATATTGATGAGCATTCCTAGTAGCGCGAGTATTGCAACTGGCTATTTCTCTAGAACATAAACCATTAAAATAACGGTAAAAGAGGGTGAGACAAGAAACATTTCGACGATGTTCAAGCGATGTAAATGATCTTATGATGGCAATATCACCAATCAATCTAAATGCTCTACGTTTAATACTGTCCAAGAGGCTTAAGTAAGTTGCAGGAGCACCAGCCCAGATATGGGAGTTATACTCAAGCTTTGGACGTACATATATAAGTCTTGTAGATAACAGCCAGATCAGAGGGAGAGAAAAACTTCTTGCATCGCCTTAGAAAACCCAAACATCTTGCGGCATTTTTGGCGACATAGCGTATGTGATCGTTCCATAAAAGCTGGTTGGTGATACACATACCGAGAATATCGAGATGTTCAGTCTCCTCGATGCAAGTGCCATCTATGGTTAATGGCAAGGGGGGTATATCTCGCTTTGACGATACAAGACAGCATTGGGTTTTCGAAGCATTAAATTCCACGCGGTTTTTTATTCCCCATTGTACATGTACAATGCTGTTTAGGTCGGAATTTAATGAGCTTATCATATTTTCTCGTTGCAGTTCCACATACGAAGAAGTGGGATGTGAATCTGAAAACGAATATGAGAAGCTAAGAGTACTATCGTCAGCAAAACAATGTATTGGATTAGAAGTTGCAGACATGAGGTCATTAATAAAAATGAAAAAGAGTGTTGGAGATAAAACAGAGCCTTGGGGTACACCAGAATTTATTTTGTTGTTTCTTAGACTTGAACCCATTCAATACTACTTGTGTTGAACGATCCGAAAGGTAATTACTAATGAAATGAAGGAGGAATTCATGAAAACTGAAAGCACACATTTTTGATAAGAGAGCTTGACGCCAAACCCTATCAAATGCTTTTGAAATATCAAGTGCAATAAACTTACTTTCTCCAAAACGATGTAAAGATTTGCTCCACTGTTAGGTGAGATGAACCATGAGATTACCAGTGGATCTATTTCTGCCAAAGCCATATTGGAGGTCATTAAGAAGCTTTCAATCTTCGAGATATTTCTTGAGCTGATAATTAATCAGCGTTTCAATAATCTTGCAAAGAAGGGACGTAAGATTCGCCGTTTTTGGGGATGGCCTAAACAAATGCTGTTTTCCATCCGTTTGGACCGAGACCTGAGGGGTAGGAAATATGAAAAAGTTTAAGCAGTGGTTTTGCCAGCGTTGAAGAACACCTCTTCAGCACAATAGCGGGGATACCATTCGGACCAGCAGATTAGTGTGTGTTAAAATCTCTAAAGACTCTTGCCACAGTACGAGTGGTCCCATAGAATCACTAACTTGCTCAAGTACAGGTGGAGTCATAACACTCATTGGCAGCGTTGAATTGGTGGCGAACTGCCTAGCAAAGAGATGAGCTTTCTCTAAAGAGCTAACAAATGAAGTGGAATTAACAATGAGCGAATGAACCGAGGAAGACGAAGAATTCCTTATGTTTTTTACAAATGACCAACAATTTGTACTGCCTTTGGGACATTGCAGTATTTTTTGCCGTCATTTTTGTTCATTTTTTTTGTGCTTCGAATGTGGGCGTTGCAGGTCTTCCTGACTTGCTTGACCTTTTTCCGGTTTTCGTTGGGTTGGCCATAAAACAACGGAAACTTACTTCTTTGACCCTAATAACCTCTTTACAACTCGTATCGAACCATGCGTTTTCCTTAGGTCTGATATTTTTAACCCTGTTCGGGATAAAAGTTCTCATTCCCAGGAGAATCAAACTTGTAGTCATATCAGCGCTTCCCCAGTTAAAAATCCTGAAATAATTATTGAGACCGTCCCAATTCCAAAAAAAAAACTACACATTTTTTTACAATATTGAAACAATTTTTCTTTTAAGCTCATTTACAGCATTTTGAAGAAGAAAATGTTGACCAACCAGTATTTGAAGTACAGAAGCCTTCACCATAGAGAATTTCCTATCTAAGAGTTTGACTTATATAAGGCTTAATGAAGTTAATTTTTGACTTGTAGAGATTAGATTAGATTAGATTAGATTAATTCTTTATTATACAAAAAATGGTTTACAAATTTCATTTCTTATTCATGGCTTTTCTGCCGTCTGCCTGATGTGACATATCATTACAATTTTAATAAGAAGTGCACAATAAAAAATTAAAGTTGCTAATAATATATCGGGTGATTTTTTAAGAGCTTGAGAACTTTTTTAAAAAAAAAAAACGCATAAAATTTGCAAAATCTCATCGATTCTTTATTTGAAACGTTAGATTGGTCCATGACATTTACTTTTTGAAGATAATTTCATTTAAATGTTGACCGCGGCTGCGTCTTAGGTGGTCCATTGGGAAAGTCCAATTTCGGGTAACTTTTTCGAGCATTTCGGCCGGAATAGCCCGAATTTCTTCGGAAATGTTGTCTTCCAAAGCTGGAATAGTTGCTGGCTTATTTGTGTAGACTTTAGACTTGACGTAGCCCCACAAAAAATAGTCTAAAGGCGTCAAATCGCATGATCTTGGTGGCCAACTTACCGGTCCATTCCTTGAGATGAATTGTTCTCCGAAGTTTTCCCTCAAAATGGCCATAGAATCGCGAGCTGTGTGGCATGTAGCGCCATCTTGTTGAAACCACATGTCAACCAAGTTCAGTTCTTCCATTTTTTTCAACAAAAAGTTTGTTAGCATTGAACGATAGCGATCGCCATTCACCGTAACGTTGCGTCCAACAGCATCTTTGAAAAAATACGGTCCAATGATTCCACCAGCGTACAAACCACACCAAACAGTGCATTTTTCGGGATGCATGGGCAGTTCTTTAACGGCTTCTGGTTGCTCTTCACTCCAAATGCGGCAATTTTGCTTATTTACGTAGCCATTCAACCAGAAATGAGCCTCATCGCTGAACAAAATTTGTCGACAAAAAAGCGCGAAACACATTTCGAACCGAACACTGATTTTGGTAATAAAATTCAATGATTTGCAAGCGTTGCTCGTTAGTAAGTCTATTCATGATGAAATGTCAAAGCATACTGAGCATCTTTCTCTTTGACACCATGTCTGAAATCCCGCGTGATCTGTCAAATACTAATGCATGAAAATCCTAACCTCAAAAAAATCACCCATTACATATATTTGTACATATATTTTCTTGAGTTTTTTTCTTGAGAACTAAATAAATAAATAAATAATAAGAAGGCTATACAGAAATTGTTTGTACTTAACTCTCAGTTTCAGGCTTTATAGATGTTAAAAGAATCACGATTTATAGTTCAAAATTTTTGACGGGCTTTGCATACTGAAATATACGAGGATTATATATGACCTGCCAATTTCATATTCACAGGTATTGTTTTGAAAAATACCTAATTTGCATACTTTTTACTATACAAACTATTGCTTTTCAATTTTTAAGTATTGGGCATTATACAAGATAAATTGTTAGTCGGATTGATAATACAGGTTTTAAAATACATTGCTATGACCTATACCGAATTTCTGTTTTGAATTTCAAATGTTCACAAACTCATTTTAATGCACATTTAATTTAGTACGGAATTTGTTCTGCAGTAGTTAATTTTTAGATAATATTTTGATGAGTTTTTATTTTTTTAATGTTTAAAAGACATACGACTGCCTATAACTTGACCATACTGTACTCAATAGCAAAAAAATATTATTAGTTGATAACCCTTGCCATAAGGTCATTCAATGGCACGGATTTCTAGGTATAAAAACAATTTTGGTGCACCTGGGCGTATACGTGCTTTTTTAAATTAATAAATAAAATCGAAATTGCTATGGGTTTTTATGTTTTACATATCGACCTAGAGTTAATCTCAACATTAATTGGAATTAATTCTTACACACGTAGTTTTTGTTTGTATAGATTCGTGCCTAATATATATGTATACTGATATTTACACCTTAAGAGAAATGTAATACATAACTACAAGGAATTTTAAACTTCGAATTCTATGAAACATAATAACTGCATACATTCGTACTTAAAATTGTATTCTCATCACAAATTTGTCAAAAACTTCCTCACTGCATTGCGGGGTTTTATGTATGAAACCGGTTAAAAGAAAATAAATTAAATCTAATCGAAACAATACTTAAAATTAATAGAGATGTTCTCTTGTTTTTCCCCTTACTCCGGCACTTATACATGTACCTTTATACAAAAACATTTATTACTTTTTAAATCATAAAATTTATATGCATTTGGCGCCTCCGTTCCCAAAGAAACATTAGCAAGTCAAAATTCAAAGGAGAAACAAAATTATACATTTCAAATCAAAGAAAGATTAGCAATAAAGGAGTAATTTTATTGCTACTCTGGCATAAAGCAATAACTTTCAAATATGTCACGTTCATGAAAAAATATAAAATCAAAAAAAAAAAAAAAACAGAATCATTTAATTTATACTCGTAAATGCGTCACACGTAGTTAATAAAAATAAAATATATATGTACTATGTCTGTCTGTCCGTTGATTATTATTATTGTTCCATTTGCAACTTAATTTTGGTGACGTTTTGAGACATAGCTATTATTGCATAGATTTCAAATAAATCACTGTGGGTGGTAACGTAGTAGGTACCTTAGCGGCATATTTAATTGATTCTTGTATTTAAACCTACTTAATGTTTTAGCCATTAATTGTTTTAGCAGCAGTTATAAAACTTTAAAAAAGGACTTATGTGATTTCTTAATTCTTTATTATTGAATTCGAAAGCAAGAGAAAAAAATAAACGGTTTGAAGTTTCATGGAGACTACGTGTCAATGAGCATGTGTGCAACACTTTGAAACAAGCAAGTTGGATTGTTTGGAATTTAACGACAATTCGAGGATGCAAATCGTTAAAAATCTTAAATTTTTAATACCTATAAAATTTGACACAGACTTTAAAATGTGTTAACATTGTTTTTACAAAGCCGCGATGAAATGTTTAAGAATTATTTTTAAAGCTTCCAATGACCATAAACTCGCCTTAGAAGTCTTGTTCCTTAAATATTTTGATTATAGTTGATTTAATCAACCTTGAAAAGTATCGAACCCCGAGGGAATTCAAGTGACTTTTGATGTTATAATGTATAAGGTCATTCTTTTGTTTTCACGTATAAACAAAATGTAAATAATTGGACCAAGCATCCTCGCTTGTGGTACCCTACCAACGATCATTTTAAAATCTAAACTAGGTTGTTGGTTTTCCGACTGGGGATTGACAAACATGTTCTAACTTTAATTTTAAGGTCATATCTTCTGTTTACGATTGATTTAATTTGTGTGCATAAAATATAAAGAGCAGGAACTAATACTATTACTTGTGGTAATCCAACTAATACTTATGTACATTTAAATACTAAAAACCACTACTATAACCATTCCGTCAAGCTGGACATTCACGACTAAGTCAATGTGACATACTTGGTTGGACGATTGGACTTTGTTAAAGTTATTTGATTTGGACGACCAAAATCATAAATTACCTCAGTTATTTGAATTTCTAGAACATAAAATATTGACTGAGAGAAACTGACTCAGGGTTGTTCGGATCCAAAAGACTAGTCGAAATGCTCGCTTATGAATTTTTTTCACGGCACTCTGGATTCTTCAAATTTTTTACATGAAATTTTGCAGTTAGTTAAAAAAATATGTTTAATTTTTTTTTCAGATATTGATTTTCAAAATGGCAAGAAGCCGCGTGGCTTTTACTTACTTATTTAAGGTGGCACTATAGTCCGGAACGATCTTGTGCCTCAACCAACATGTGTCTCCAGCCAGCTCGGTCCTAGCTAGCTGTCTCCAGTTTCGCACGCTTAGTTGGTTAAGGTCCTCTCCCACCTGCGTGCGCCACCTAAATCCTGGTCTTCCTTTACTGCACTGTCCCTCGGGATTGGATTGGAAGACCTTTCGCACTGGAACGTTGATGTCCATTCACCCTTCATGACCCAGCCATCAAAGGCTCTGGACTTTAATTTTTTTAAATAGGTCAGTATCACTGTACAGTCCATACAGTTCATCATTGTATCTCCACTCTCCATCTATGCAGGCGGGACCAAAAACCACCCGAAGTATTATTCTCTCGAAGCAGGTTTTTCTTTGACAGGGTCCAAGCCTCAACGCCATAAATGAAAACCGAGATGATGTTTTGACTTTAGATGCTCAAGAGAAGACATTACTTCTATGTCAGCAATAACGCGTGGAATAGGGTAAAACTATACAAAAGTAAGTCTATTTGTTATAAAATGACAAACGAAACTGAGCATAAATCAAGTGACAGCTGTCAAGAAGATCAACTCCGAAAAAACTCCAGATTTAAAACCACATATCAAAAAAAAAAAACACACGTTATCTTCTGTTTAAAATATATTTAATTTGCGTTCACAAAATATATAAAAATGAAATCAAGCAAAAGAAGAAATCTTTGTTACGGTTTGGCTTCGAAACTTCTTATACAACTGTCATGCAGTTTTTTTTAAATGAAAGAAAGGTTTTAGGTTGTAGGCATAAATAAAGTCCGATAATGTTAGTTAATAATTAGTTATCTATGCATACAAGAGCGTCCATTTTGTAGTATCTCGAAACAAAGCTCAATAGCTAAAGTGCTTAAAGAAATGACGTTTATTGTGTGGGACGAATCGACTATGGTAAATAAAGGGGGGCCTGAAGCTCTGGATTGTACACTTAGAGATTTTAGAGCTAATGAACGTCCAATGGGAGGTGTTGTGATACTGTTTGCGTGTACATTTGGGTGGTGATAAAAATGCAGCACAATTTTCAAGAACTCTTTTGGATGTAGGAAATGGAAATATTTTAAATAATGATGGTGAAGTACTAATAGAACCAACATTTGCAACTAGCGTCACTGGACAAGACGAATTAATAGCTAATGTTTACCCGCAAGTCGCCCAAATTTCAAAGAAAACGGATGATTGGTTACGCGAACTAGCGATTTTAGCACGTAAAAACGATTCTGTTACAAGTATAAATAATAAAATTCTTTCAATGTTTCAGGCCCATCAACAAACTTATCTTTCTATTGATAATAATCTGACTGATCAAGATAATGCTATTGATATTCCAATTGAATTTTTGAATTCTCTGTATCCATCAGGACTTCCTCCGCATAAGCTGGACTTGAAAATTGGGGCCCCAATAATACTTATGATAAATTAAAATGCACCGAAATTATGCAATGGTACTAGATTTCGGATAGTAACTATGCAGGAGCCTGATTATGAGGTTCGCGGCGCATTGTTTTCAATTCAACCTTTCAAATTCGACTCGCGTCGTATTTCCTTATTAACGAATTTGCGGCGAAGCGAAAATAGTTCTTCCTATATTTCAGTGATTTGACACTTTTGGTTTGACTCTTTCTTCCTGAATTCCAGTTATTTGACAGCCTTCCAAACAAAATTTGTTTTTTTTTATTGAATTTGTGAAATTTGTGGTGATTTGTTCAAAATTTTATATTTCATTGTGGATAAATTAAAAGAAAATTAAAATAAAGCTAACTCACACTTTTATATAATTACAATCAAGAAAGAATCCATGAAATCGAATAGTGAATAATAATGAACACTCTTTCGCCTGTGAATCCGCCAAAAAAAGCTATCGGATTTCAACTCGCCAACAAACATTATGACATTTCAAATTCGCCTTCGAATTCGTTAATTGGTCGAATTAAAATTCTTATAAAGCTTTGTTTTGCTATGTCTATCAATAAGGCACAGGGATAGACACTGAAGGTTGCAGGCCTTGACATCACAAATCCCTGTTAATAGAAATATGTACAGAGATAATATATAAATTAATAAATAAAAAAGGTACAATTTAAGAAAAAAGTAGTTTTTTCATCCTCATTTTTTACTTGCGACATATAGGAACTATATGGCAAGTTTTGCATTCGTGCAAAATTTCGAACTCGAGATTTTAATCAAACATGATATTACGATGGTAGAGAAGTCGAAAAAAGTTGGTCCCGCGATTCCGTCCGGTCAATTTTGTCTGTCTGTCCACGCTCCTACAGCCTAAACCATTGGGTCGATTGAGTTCAAACTTGGAAGTTAAGGTTTTAAACAGATTCGCGTTAGGCGTTTTTTTCATTTTTTTTTTAAGATCAAAACTAACAGTGGCCCCCATACAATTTTTTTGGTCAAAAAACGAAAATTCGAATTTTCTTAAAAACAAACCGATAGATTTTTTTTTAATTTTCTCTAAAATTTTATTTTTTAACTTGGCTTCTTTTAATAAGAAAAACATATTTTTGTATTGCTCAGGAAAGGTACCGCTCATAGAACCGTTTTTTTGTTTTTTAATTTTCTCAGCAACTTTTGAACCGATTTCAATAATTTTTTTTCTGAACGAGCTCTTATGTTGCCTTAACAATATTTGATTATCAAAAGTGCAATTTTTTATTGTTTGGATTTTTAAAAAAATATTGAAATTTTTTTTTCAAAATTCTATATCTCAAAAACGGGTGAACATTTTTTTACGAAATTGAAATATAGAGGGTATATTTACAATCACTAAACAACTGCATACCAAAAATATTTTTAGAATAAAATAGAAAAATTTTATATATAAAAAATTAATTTAAAAAAAAACCGCTCTAACGATTTTCGAAAAAAAAATTTGAAAAATCAAGGATTTTTTGATTTATAAAATGGCATTTAAATTTTTGAAAACAAACTTATTTTTCAGGTAAAATTTCGAATCTTAAAATATTTTTTTTTTTAATTATTTTAACTGTATCCCATCTCACCAGATCAAATCCTGTGCATGAGCCCGAAAGAGCGCATTATTTTGACAAAATTTTAATTACATTCCTATCTTTTATCCAAATTAATGCATTTGGTACGTATTTATGTATTTTTATAACTATAACTATTGTAAATACCAACGATGGCCGTGTAGCGCCACTGCATCGGATTAACGAATATGATTTATTTAATCAATAATCTATTTTAAAGTGTCTATGAAGAAGTAATATCTTGGTACCTTCGTATACATGATTTTAAAATATTATTCTTTAAGAATAAGTTTGTTTCGCCCATATTTTACTTGCTTTCGCCTATATAAAAGAATAAATACTAAGTTAAAGAAACGGGCCAGAAAGAGTATATGTATTTTCTATTAGAATCGCTTGTTCAACGTTTACACATTATACCTACCTATGTATAAAGGTATTACGTACAACCTCTACAACAACTGCTTACGTGTCACTAAAGTCATAACTAAAATCCAAAACGCACAAGAGCCTGGATTGTAAACAACACATATGAATAACGGAAAAAATAAACTGAACGTAAAACTCCATGTTTGCGCTGAAAACTTGTAGGAAAGAAGGAATGTGATTGGATTGTAGTAAGTTCCTTCTACCTACTAATAACATTCCTTCATTATCATCATAAACATGTCCTTACCTTATCTATCTATCTGCATAAAGCTGAGCACGCCAATGAACTATTCTTTATTCGTTTTAGACACCTACCTAACTACACATACACAACCAATAGGCGATCGCTTTACAATTTATTTAAACATTCATGGTCTGCCTCTTTCTTATCTTCAGATAATTTATTTTCCATCCTGGTTCTTCTTATATGAAATTAAAATACTATCCAAAGGAAAAAAGCTTTGAAGGAACAAGTTGAATCTTTGTATATGAATCGCTTCGTAGCTTTATACATAATACAAACCATTTTTCATATACAAAGATCGTACACAAGTAAAAGCAGACATGAATGTAAATAAAAACCAATATCGGTAAAAGATCCTAAACAGCTGACGTAAGCATGCAAAAGTGACTTTCATCCCCTTATTAGATACAATATTAAGCCATTTTGATTGACTTTTCCGTTTTTTATATATAAAGTGATTGATATAAAAAAACAGAAACAAATTCATCAACCTTCATATGGAAGATCTTTATGTGCAAACATCCAAGGATAGATTTAAATAGAATGAAGGAAATTGTGTTGACTTTTTGGGTGAAAAATTAATTATCTCCCTTATTTTGCTGTCTGCTTATGGGAATGGGTATAATATTTTTCTCTCGCTCCCGCTGAATTTCTGCACTTTCGATACTAACGCCAACGACTCGGCATCTGGTCGTCCTAAAAGTTTCTGTTCATGAGAGTACAATGTAAATTCATATATATACAAAGATCGCGCGGTTTTTTGACAAATCAAATGGCATTTATGTATATCTTTGAAGACAATCTTATTTTACAGGTAGGTATATTTTTAAATCTTATATAAGTACTTTTTTAAACAGACTCTTTGCATAAAGGAGCAAGTTCGTGCGACCCAGTCGTGCATTTTATTTTATATAAAATAGTTGAATACCTCCCGGATGAAGCCGAGTAAATAAGCTAGTAAAATATAAAGAGTAGGAACTAATACACTTCCTTGTGGTAATCTAACCAATACTGTACTGAAATTTGTTTATTTAAGTTCAAAAAAATCAGCTGGCCATTCACGACCAATCCAATTTGACACATTTGATTGGACTTTGTTGAGTCATCGTATTGTTTTTGACGACCTTAATCATTAATCACCAAGTGAAACAAACTCGGTTGATTCGGAGTCAAAAGGCCTGTTCGTGTGTTCCCGACTTTAGAGATTCGTCTTCATGTATACTCCTGTACCTATACTTCATGTAGGTACTCCGGATTCTCCAAATTATTTAGTCAAGATCCTGGGAATCCACCAAGGTAGGTGATATTTGAACTTAACACAAAAAAAAACAAGAAAATGGTCTTAAGTCCTCTTGTCTGTAAATGCAAAAGAAATTTGGCATAAACCCATTACCTTTTTACGCTGTACTACTTGAAATTGTCTTGAGGGTACGTACAGTCAAAAAAAAAAAAAAAATCACAAATAAAAGTAAGATTAAAACTGAAAAAGAAAACATTCTTTCATGTTTAAGATCCCCACTTATCTGTACAAAATCAACAATTTACTCGTTCTTCAGAAATAAAAAATCATGTAAGAAACTTACTTTATTTATTGCCCCTAAGGCCTTAAAATAGGACTCCTAGCGTGATTGTTAGTTTGTAGGACTGTCATGCCAGAGGTATTGGGTCCAATCCCTGCTTGTGCCACATACAAGTTTTTTTTCACGGGTACTGCCTCTTGCAAGGAATTGACAAATTCTCCAAGAGTAATGCTTGTCATGAAAAAGTGCATTCTCAAATTAGCTGTTCGGATTTGGCATAAAACTGTAGGTCCCCTCCATCCCTGCAATTACTCACACACAGGAATGGTTTAAAGTTGTAATTCACTAGGCCCTGGTTCTCTACGGATTGTTGCCCCACCTAATAAAAATAAAGTGCACGACTGGGTCGCACGAACTTGCTCCTGTATGCAAAGAGTCTGTTTAAAAAAGTATCTATATAATATTTAAAAATATACCTGTAAAATAAGTTTGTCTTCAAAGATATAATATGCCATTTGATTTGTCGAAAAAAACACCATTTTTCAATTTTTTGGGAGGGGGTTACATTTAATACAGTTAAAATAATTTTAAAAAAAACTAATTTAAGATTCAAAATTTTACCTGAAAAATAAGTTTGTTTTCAAAAATTTAAATGCCATTTTATAAATCAAAAAACCCTTGATTTTTCAAATTTTTTTTTTGAAAATCGTTAGAGCGGTTTTTTTTTTAAATTAATTTTTTATATATAAAATTTTTCAATTTTGTTCTAAAAATATTTTTGGTATGCAGTTGTTTAGTGATTGTAAATATACGCTCTACATTTCAATTTCGTAAAAAAATGTTCACCCGTTTTTGAGATATAGAATTTTGAAAAAAAAAATTTCAATATTTTTTTAAAAATCCAAACAATAAAAAATTGTACTTTTGATAATCAAATATTGTTAAGGCAATATAAGAGCTCGTTCAGAAAAAAAATTATTGAAATCGGTTCAAAAGTTGCTGAGAAAATTAAAAAACAAAAAAACGGTTCAATGAGCGGTACCTTTCCTGAGCAATACAAAAATATGTTTTTCTTATTTAAAGAAGCCAAGTTAAAAAATAAAATTTTAGAGAAAATTAAAAAAAAAATCTATCGGTTTGTTTTTGAGAAAATTCGAATTTTCGTTTTTTGACCAAAAAAATTGTATAGGGGCCACTGTTAGTTTTGATCTTAAAAAAAAAATTAAAAAAACGCCTAACGCAAATCTGCTCAAAACCTTAACTTCCAAGTTTGAACTCAATCGACCCAATGGTTTAGGCTGTAGGAGCGTGGGCAGACAGACAAAATTGACCGGACGGAATCGCGGGACCCACTTTTTTCGACTTCTCTACCATCGTAATATCATGTTTGATTAAAATCTCGAGTTCGAAATTTTGCACGAATGCAAAACTTGCCATATAGTTCCTATATGTCGCAAGTAAAAATTTAGCATCCCTCCATCAATGAGGGAAATTATTGAGAGTTGTAAGTCACTAGGCCCTGGTTCTCTATGGACTGTTGCGCTACCTAATTTATTTATTTATTTTTAAAATCTTAAGAATTACTCATATCGATATCACATTCAACTTTCCAGCATAAAAATCGCTCGATAACCAGTGATACAATTTTATTTACGACCATTTTCTACATATAGCTACGAATTACATCTTATTCAAGTACTTAAAAAATTGTTTTCCTACACCAGGTGAATGATGTGACCCAAAAATAAAACAAAAATGAAAACTACCAAATTAAGACGTCAACATTCTCACCCTCTGCCGCAACTCGAAGATATAATAATTACAACACATATTGGAAACTTTTATAGTGTGTTTGCGGCCTATAAGTATACAAAAAATAGGTAGAACTTCCTCTTTTAACCTTGCGCTGTGGTTGATATACTTTCAACTTTACCGACTGTTAAAAGATGTGTTCACTTAACCGAACCGAACCGAACCGATACAAAAGTGAACATATTCATTAGTATCGGAGATTGCCGGCCTTTAAAAAAATCAAAGAGACCAATATTCTTTCACTTACCGCACATTTCGTCAGAAATAATTTTCACCTTTCCGGTTGGCTCTTTGGTTTGGATGTAAGTTTTGTTACTTTGTGTAAACACACACGATCATTCTATACGCTATACTTTTCTTCTGTTCAAATTCTGAATAGAAATTTACACCATTTTTCGGACTTGTACCTAGTTTTGCAAAATCGAAGATGAAAAATAAGAAATATTCTCACACCTAACAAAAGGCTAATGAATATACCAAAGAAGGAAAACTCTGGAGGATCAATAGGATTATAGTTGGTATACAAAGAAGACTCATAGAAGGACCATTGAAAATTCAAAGAAGCGACTGATCTTTGGAAAGGTTCAGATAGAGATACCAAAATAACATCATCATCATCATCTATCTGTCAAATTCAATTATAATCCATTAATCATTTTGAACGAAGAAGAAGCGATGTCTATCTTCTGTCCAAATTTCTTAATAAAACCCCATCTTCTTGGACTATTATGCTGCCATCTATGTTTTGTTTTTGAAGGTGGAATAGAGCAGAGAAAAAGAGACGGCAATAGAGATATAAAACCTATCCAATTAAGGTGTCACTTTGTGTTTACATCTCAATGTGCATTTGATACTTTGTATATATGCATTTTCCTTTGTTTCGAATTTAAACGGAATCATCGGAAAGAGTGAAAAGTTAAAAGACGACTGAAGACTGAAGACTGAGTAGACCCCTCTGAGTGCGATACACCAAACAAAAAAAGGTGCGAGAAAATGACCTCAGCTTCTTATAGATAGAACATACATATAGAAGACATCAGAAGATAGAAGAGAGAGAATGATCGGATTAGGTTCGCCAGAGTGTCTTCTTATAACAAAACAACAACTGTCACTCTATACAACTCACTTGCGCACACCTAATCTTCCAAATCCAAGGGGGATGTGGCGTATAATTGAAAATCGGAAAATCGATGAACAAAAAGAAAACAACAACAACAACAACAGCAAAAAAGAAATGTGAATTTGAAAAGATCTTATAGGTCTTACGATATGTAGGCATAGAGAGGCAGTCCCTTGCTCTTGGTTTTTATAATCTTTTCAGTTCGGTGGATTGGATGGGCTTGGGACACTGCTGTAGGTAAAGGCTCAACATGCATGTAGCTATGTCTACCTGGAATCAAAGAGTGCTGGTAACTGTCAGAGAGGAGATTGGATTATTCCAAACTGTGTCTGCGGTAGGTCCGTCGTTATCGTCCCCATATTCTCGCAGAACAAAAACAATCCGAATCTGAATCTGAATCCGATTCCAAATCCAAATGGCACACACATAGAGAAATAAGGCGTATTGTAGATATCGATAAATTAATATGTCATGGGAGCTTAATGGTTTATTTAATGGAAAATAAAAAAACGTCATGTGTAGCATTGGAACTGTCAATGGAATGACACTTTGCGTCATCTTTCGCCGGCCACACATTAAAACCAAGCCAGAATGAATGAAAAATAGATGACCAAGATGACAATGATGATGATGATGATCATGATGAAAGGGAAGAACCCAACCAAACTGATAATAATAAAATCCATAATAAAAGTAATATAATTAGTAGGTATTATTATTATGATTATTGTTTTCTGATGTTGTTTCTTTTTGTCTTCCCTTTTTTGATATCTTCTCACACTATTCTACTCTACTATACTATACAAAATGTGTATAATGTGTTCTTACTACTTCTACCGCTGCGCTGCGCTGCACTGTGCTGTTGTCTCTCATTCAGGGAGTAAAAATTGTACTTAGTCATGCTACATCACTTTGTAATAATTCAACTGACGGCTTTGAAGGTTGCCGCCACTGTGTAAAATTGTGCGCCGACCTCACCGCCTTGCCTCGCGTTTAGTGTTCAGCTTATACGCGGTGCGGTGGCACTATGCGCCTTCCTTTTCGCAGGCGCGCACTTACCACTGCCATTTGCCCATCAGTGTACATATATCTTAACCTACCCGTATTACCGCAACACATTGATCGCTTTGCTTTGCTTCGCTTCGCTTCATCTCATCTCACCTCGCTTCGCCTCGCCTTGCCTTGCCTCATCGTTTGTCGATCTTCTTCTTTGGGGGCCATATTGCGGTAATGAATTCTGCATTTTATATGCGAACGGTGTGTGCCGACTTGATTGCCAAAGGCTGCCACTGCGCTACGCTCTGGGTTACCTACGCCGGCCGCGCCACCGCCGCGGTTTAGTTGATTGCTTTTCTTCTCGTCTTTGTTTTGTTTTTTATTTGTTGTTGTTTTATGTTTTTGATTATGGATTTTATTTAACTCATCGCTTGGTAAAAGTTATTAAAAATTAATTAACACTGAAAGTTTATATGATTTTGTGGTAAGAGTTGAAGTTTTTGGAGATAATTAATGTTTGTTTTTCAGATGATAAGGTAGAAGTTCTATAGCGGAACGAAAGAATGTTGTTGGATAAGAGGTATAGCTTAATGTAAGTAATTTAATAAAATATTATAGAAAAGTGAGGACATCGAAGTTATTAGCCTACTTTATTTGGGTCATAGCTGAAGTGAGAAAAGAGAAAGAATTTTAGAATTTTCTTCTTTCCAATAGAATCTCTAAGCAATACAATTATTTTATTTAATATAGCAACGAAGTTATAAAGCTTGAACGATAATTTTTATTCTGAAGAAAGGGTCAAATAAACAACTTTCCTTTTTAAGCATTTTTCATTAAGGGCTACAAAACTGTTAAGTTATTAGTTCACGCTATGAACTTTATAACCTTATGATATGAACAAAACAAATATGTCATATTATATTATCCAATGTCAAAACACTTAAACCATATGAACGATTCTAAAGGACCGTTCACATGAGAGCGACCAATGTCCGTTATGACACTTCTTTCACATGGCTTGTTTTTTGTTGTAATCGTTGAAGTGTGGTTTGTATGTAAAACGCGAACTGACTTTGACAGTTCGTTAAAATCAGATTGCAATTCGCGATGGGCAATTTGTTTTCTTAAATTGATATTAGTTTGGCAATGAAAAAGTTAATTTATTACCTTGAGATTAACTTAAACTTTATTTCTACATTTATGTTTAAAATTTGCACAGAACTTAGGTCTATAATTTGTTTCAAATCACATTTATTCCTTCATTCGTCGGTCGATGGTCGCTCTCATGTGAATAGTCCTTAAGAGTTAAAATAACGAAGAGCGTATAATTACGCAACTTGCAGCCATAGGGTCTATTGTTTTCAGTAAATATGGACTTGTGAAGAAGGCGGTCTTGTTGTTTTGGTTATAATTTATCACAATATCAATTTTAATGGCACTGTTACATTTATTAGTTGTGTTCAGTGAGGTTTTGTCTAGATCAGAACAGCAAAGTTTCGTGAGAAACGTCAGATCAAGTTAGAACAGTCAGTTAAATGTCAGTTGTCAAAAAAAAAACAAAACAAATTGCAAATTGTGTGAATTTTTCGTTTCTCGCTTTTTTTTTTTCATTTTTTGTGTTTTACTGTGAAAAATATTATTAAAAATTATTGAAATGGAAAATCAAGTGATTGCTAAGATAATACTAAATTTTCATCTATATATTATAACATTTTATTAATTTTAATACAATTGAAATATTTTGTTTCATTTTAACCTCTTTCGATATTCAACCGCGTATTTGGTGAACACTGCACAACCACTGTCTTTCCTTCCTCGGATTCAATATCAATTTATTTTATAATTATTTAATTAAACAAATTGGCAAAATAACTTTATTTTAATTTTTTTAAATCACGAGAAAAAAAAAACGCAAAGCACAGCCAAATCAAAACGTAAACAAAAAAAATGACAACTTCGATTTTGACATTCCTCACGAGTCTGTTCTAACCTGATCTGACTCAAAAGCAAGAACAGAAAATCCTGTTCTAAACTGTTCTAGGTTTGTCAATGAACAGGAAAGTAGAACAGTTCAGCACAGAAGAAACCTCAATGAACAGCAAAAAGCTGTACTTTTCTGTCTAGAACAGTCCAGCACAGCGTCACTGAACACATTTATTGTTGTTCGAATGAACAGAATTATTTAAAAATAAAAAAGAGCCTGGGATGCGACCAACACTGATAACTTCCCACCCCGTCTGTCGATTTTTCTTGCTTAAAAGTTTGTCTATATGTATACATTTTTACCAAATTTGCGTACTATTATTTGTAGATTTTATTTTTTTATGAAAAAACGGACTGTTCGATTTTTATAAAAAAAATTACTGAATACCGAAAACAATATTTTCTGTGAAATAAAATAAAATAAAAAAAAAAACTATTTGAGTCGAAAGTAAATTTTGACCATGTTTTAGTATTGTTTTTTTTTAGGTTTTTATTTTTTGCAAAAAAAACTGCCAATTTAATTTTTCTCAAAATTTTATTGAATGTTGAAAACAATATTTCTTATAAGATAAAATTAGTTTGAAGTCAATGTCTCAAAGTTTTGAAAAGATAATTACGTCGAAAAACAATTTTTGCCAACTTTTGTTATATTTTTTTTAGGTTTTTAATTTTTTGTAAAAAAAACTGTCAATTCGATTTTTTTCAAAATTTTACTGAATGTTTACAACAATATTTTTTGAAAGATAAAAGTAGTTCAAAGTCAATATCTCAAAGTTTTGAAAAGATATTTGAGTCGAAAATCAATTTTTACCAACTTTTATACATTTTTCTTAGGTTTTTATTTTTTGTAAAAAAACTGTAAATTCGATTTTTCTCAAGATTTTGAATAATGTTGAAAACAATATTTCTTATAAGTTAAAATTAGTTAGAAGCTTCTCAAATTTTTGAAAAGATATTTGAGTCGAAAATCAATTTTGACCAACTTTCCTTAATTTTTTTTTAGGTTTTTAATTTTTTGTAAGAAAACTGTCAATTCGATTTTTTCCAAAATTTGAATGAATGTTGAAAACAATAATTTTTGAAATATAAAATTAGTTTAAAGCCAATATCTCAAAGTTTTGAAAAGATATTTGAGTCGAAAATCAATTTTTACCAACTTTTATTAATTTTTTTTTAGGTTTTTATTTTTTGTAAGAAAAACTGTCAATTCGATTTTTTTCAAAATTTTTCCAATTGTTGAAAACAATATTTCTTATAAGTTCAAATAAGTTTGAAGCCATAATCTTAAGTTTTTGAAAAGATATTTGAGTCGAAATTCAATTTTTACAAACTTTTGTTAATTTTTTTTTCGGTTTTTAATTTTTTGTAAAAAAACTGTCAATTCGATTTTTTCAAAATTTTACTGAATGTTTAAAACAATATTTTTTGAAAGATTAAAGTCGTTTTTTGCCAATATCTCAAAGTTTTAAAAAGATATTTCAGTCGAAAATCAATTTTGACCAACTTTTATTTATTTTTTTTAAAAAACTGTCAATTCGATTTTTTTCAAAATTTTACTGAATGTTGAAAACAATGTTTCTTATAAGATAAAATAAGTTTTAAGCCTTAGTCTCAAGTTTTTGAAAAGATATTTGAGTCGAAATTCAATTTTTCTCAACTTTAACTAATGTTTTTTTAGGTTTTTATTTTTTATAAAAAAAATGTCAATTAGATTTTTCTCAAAATTTTATCTGATGTCAAAAACATTATTCTTCGTTGCATAAAATTGTTTTGGAGATGAAATCATATTTTAGACGTAAAATTTTCCAGGTGACAAATTTTTTTTTCAGTTTTTTTGATTTAAAAAAAAATCGTTAAATGGATTTGTTTCCAAAAATATATTTGTTTTGTATCACGTTACAATATATAATATACAATTTAATTCAAGTCTCTTGCGTCATTGGTTCATGAGATATTTAGGGTTAACCAACATTTTCACCTTTTCTTTAAACTGCTATGGTAAAAAAAACCACCCACGCAATTTTCTTGAGAGCCCTTTCTGTATCTTTTTGCAATATTATTTGTATAACAAAATTTATTTGAAGTCGATATCTCTTTTGGTTCTTGAGCTATGGAGGACGAAAAAAACCTAGCGAACGTACGGACGTACGGACGTACGAACGTACGTACACACGCACGCACAGACATCTTTCTAAAAATCTTTTATTTCGACTCTAGGGACCTTGAAACGTCAAAAATGTCAAAATTTTCAATTCGACAAATCGGGCCCATTACAATAACTTCCTATTTGAAGTTAATAAACGAACCTAAGGACTTAGCTGTCACTATTTGACAACTTACTTGTTATCACAGAAACAAGAAATAAGATAGAAAACTTTAATTGAAATGGAATTTAAATAATCAAAAAAGCATTCAATTTATTTTTTTAGAATTTAAGGATGAAGATTCTGAAAATGTACGAACTGCTTATGTTCAGCTTTCAACGTGGTCTGAATTATTTTATTCGAAGCTCATAGAGTGCGCTCTGAACAAGTTCACAAATTGTTCAGAACGAAAAAAGAACGTTCAGAAGTAAAAAAAAGAAAGGAAGTGACAGTTCTGCTCTTAACTAAACAAGAAAAACTCCTAGTGTCAATTGAAGAAGGACCTCAAGCTGAGGGACCACAGTTATTACAACCTTTCAAGTAGCGAACATATTGCCATTGCCAGCATTCTTAGCTAGCGCAATGAAAATATGTCATTGTGAATGAAGGTTCAACTTTAGACTACTGACCTATAAATTTATTCAAAACCAATTTCTTATGCTTTTTGTCTTTTATTATTTATAACTCAATAATTTTTTACTTAAGGTCAAAAGAATTTTTCTAGCTTCGTTTTTTAGCTTCCCACGATTTGCTTAAAAAAATATCTTTAAATCCTCTCTGATAGGTATCGTTTGAGATCTCTTAAATCAATCAATCCTTGATTGCTTTAAAAGCTTTCAAACCTGGAACACAAACTCAAATCAAGCACTGCACTTCACAAATAAAATAATTTGCCAATTGATCATTAGGTTCTTAATCAAATTCAAGTTTACCAAACACTATAAGTGTGTCCTCCTAGCGAGCCATAATCTAATCCAAGACCCTATTCAAACAAAACAATCTATATAAACAAACACTCAACAAAAGACTAGAGAATTGTGATCTAACAAGCATCAAAAAAGTTATCTTAAACATGCATATGTATGTAGTTATAGTGTAATCAAACAAACCTCTTGCAATTCTATACAAAAACAACGAGCTCAAAAACCCGTTGAACACACATCACCGTTTACTATTAAAAACAAGCAAAGAATGAAAATGGTACTCATCTCTATCGAAAGGATAAAAACAAAAACAACAACAACAAAAGTCTCAGCACATCTCCAAGTCAAATGAAGTAAACAACAATAACAACAACAACAACAAAAGAAAACAAAAAAACAACACCAACAACAACAATAAAAACAACAATAACAAAAAAGAGAGACAAAGTAGACAGCGTATATCAAAGTCTTCTTTGGTGGTCTCCCGGCCCGTGGCCATGCTGATGCGGCTTTATGTGGTAGGTAAAGTGAACTACTCGCTTTCTTCCCGTCCTTCCTGTAAACGTCTCTCCAGGGACCTGGGACTTGGACCGAGTGTGTTTATGGCAGAAATTTATCTCTTTCTCGACCGACGACGACGAACGATCCCCTGGTTTTGGTTTTAGACCCCCTCCCCCCAATATTATTCTCCCTCAGCAGCCCTCTTGCTTATGGTTTTCTTTCAAAAAACAAATTTTGGTCTCTAAGTTAAAAGACACAAAAAACATTGCAAATCATACCAAAGGCGTAATAAAATAATCAAAAACCTGAAAATACCAAAAAATAAAAGAAACAAGTAAAAAAATTGATATCAAATTGCAGGTAGGTAGCCAAAATTAAGCCAAAGCGGTGAAGGTAGACAATTACCTAATGCACAATAAAAGTTCCACCGAACGAACAATGAAAATAAATTAAGACATTAAGATTCGGATTGACTGGTCACCGCCGGCCGTTTCCTCAGACCTCAGCCTACCACACCCACACTTAAATTTACCTACCTATACCCATTACCCAACCCAACACAACCCACCTATAGCTTACCTTCTTTATCTTCCTTACCGACAGCTTACAATACAATTTTTTGGCTTTGAAAAAGCCTTGGCACGAAGTGGCGCGCGGTGGCCGTTCGGCGGCGGTAGTAATAAACATTTCCCCCTTTCGGCAATATAACAAATATTTCCAGGGATGTATTCAGTGGGGTTTTCAATTGGGCGCCATTTAAAACAAATCAAATTCTAAGGCACTTTCTAAGTGATGAAAACTTATGATATTTTATAGTAAGTGAAACATTTGACACAAAAAAATACTTGATTTTGGAAATGTTTTCAGGTATGTACTTTTTAGGTTTTTCAATTGGGCGCCATTTTGAAACAAATCAAATTCTGGAGCATTGTCTAAGAAGTGAAGAAGGGTTCGTTTATTTTATGCCAGGTTAAACATTCGATACAAATATAATACAATTTTCGATTCGGCGCCATTTAAAACAAATCAAACTCTAAAACATTGAAGTGAAGAAAACGTATGATGTTCCTTAGCAAATAAAACATTTGGCACAAAAAAACCGTGATTTTGGAAACATTTTCAAGTAAAGTGAAACATTTAACACAAAAAAATCTTGACTTTGGAAATTTTTTCAGGGATGTATTTTTTGGGGTTTATAATTGGGCGCCATTTAAAACAAATCAAATTTTAAAGCATTATATGAGTGAAGAAAGCTTATTATATTTTACTTGAAGTAAAACATTTGACTTAAAAAATTACTTGATTTTGGAAACATTTTCAATTATGTAGTTTTTAGTGGTTTCAATTGGGCGCCATTTAAAACAAATTAAATTGTTGATCATTGTCTGAGTGATGAAAACTAAGGACATTTAATAGCAAGTGAAAGATTTTACACAAAAAATACTTGATCTTGGAAATGTTTTCAGGTATGTACTTTTTAGGGTTTTCAATTGGGCGCCATTTTGAAACAAATCAAATTTTAGAGCATTGTCTAAGAAGTGAAGAAGGGTTTGTATATTTTGTGGCAAACATTTGACTTACTTTAAAAACTTACGATGTTCTATAGCAAATACAAAATTTGACACAAAAAACGTGATTTTGGAAACTTTTTCAGAAATGTATTTTTTAGGGTTTATAATTGGGCGCCATTTTGAAATAAATCAAATTTTTTGAGCATTATCTGAGTGGAGAAAGCTTATTATATTTTACTTGAAGTAAAACATTTGACTAAAAAAATTACTTGATTTTGGAAACATTTTCATTTATGAAGAAGGAAATTTTATGGAAAATGAAACATGTGGCATATAGACAAACTTGAATTTGGAATGGAATTCAAGGGGTGTATGTATTTTTTAAGGTTTTCAATTGGGCGCCATGTAAAACAAATCTAATTCTAAGGCATCGTCTGAGTTAAGAAAAACATTTTAAGGAAAGTGAAATACTTTACACAAAGAACCACTTGATTTTGGAAATAGACATCTACGCGTTCACATTCCTGCAAAATTACCGTTGTTATTATGTTAAGACCAACGTGATTTTAAACCATCTCTTGATCAACTTCTATGAAACGCCTTTAAGTATTTAAGTATTGAGCTCAATTCTGTCATCCATCAATTAAACGTCTTTTCAACTCGCTTCTTTTAATTATTATTCAGAGTAACGGCATTTAAGGCTCACTCAAACACAAATGCACCCTTGATAATTGCGCTCAAAAATATTGCATTCGTACAGAAGAGTTTCAACTAAGATTCCGTGATTCCAAATGAACGCAGGGGGTTAAAATTTATTTGTAAAGAGTCTGAGTCTTTAAGTCGGAGGGTCCATTGGTTTGGTGTTGAGGGATTTTATTGCAGCAAATAAATGTGTGTACACGATCAATCGCTACATTAACCATAATACCGACCGAAGTAGCATTATCTGGGAAATGGGGCTCTGTTTCGCTGATATTTTACTGTTTTGCTGTTGCTGTTGGATTGTTGGTTGCCGCAATGCAATTGCATCCTTCACGTTATTATTGCTCTGTCACTGTCACGCGGGTGAATGACGATTTTGAAGCTGCTGCTCGATTGATTCTGGTGGTTGGTTGGCTGGTTGAATGGACGGTTGCGGGTTGAGCTGTGCCGGGCGTAACGGAGTGGCGTCGGCGGCTGTGACTGCGGGCGGTAAGACTCCCATACGATAAACATTGTTGTGTAGCGTTGCGGAAGCCACGTGTGTGGTCCCCCAATGCCTGGTTGTGTGGTATCTTTCTGACTTCCAACCTCGCCATTCAAATCTCACATACACAACACACATATGTATAAATGTGATTGCAATGATCAAATAATGTACATAGTTGTATTGGTGGACAATTGTGAATTTGAATTTTGTATGAATATAGAACGCGTTCGCGTTCGCGTTTACTGTTGTTTAATTGACGATTTCTCTCTTTTTTTTAAAGTTAAATTTCTCTCTTTCTCTGATTCTCTCGTGGAAAAAATGTTTATTTGAGAGAGAATAATAATAATATTTTATTAAGGTAGGGTATTGAGTGTTTTTGAAAGAGAATAATATTTTAAAACCAGATTTTAAAATCCGCGGATCGAAACTGTGTAGAAAAAAAAGAAACTAACAAAGTTAAGTGTACTGTGGATGTCATTGAAGAAGGTGTATCATGAATTTCTGAAGTCTGAGAAGAAGTACAAATAAAAACAATAACAAAACAGTAGCTGCAAAAATAACACAAAAGGCTTGGAATAATGTTTGTTTAACTAATTAGAGGATAGATGTGTAAATTAAAGAAAATAGTAGCAGTTGGTGTGAAAACTGCAATCATCGTGTTATATTTACTAAATTATACATCTTCTTCTTGAGCCATCGCAAATGATGTGTTAAATTATTTTGAATTTTAAAATAACAACATTTCTGCAAGATACCATGAGAAACGTTTATACCTTTACGCCAGCCGTGCCGTCTTTCCAATTGTTGTACAATTCACCTATACTTTTATACCTCTGAATTATTATATAGAAAAACTGGAGATCAATCTCACATTCTAAGGGAATGCACTTTAAGTTTTGCGTTACTTTTTCAAACATCAATTTATAAAGATCTTCTGAAATTAGTTGCTGAAAATCTTCAACTTTAACAATTCAGCCGTAATACTCGTACTTTAAGAATTGTTCACCAGTTTACCCTTGAAATCAATTTCATACGTACTGTCAAGTATGGATATTCTGTTTTTAACTGCACATCAAGAATGTGGAATGCTTTGGCCAACTTTGTTTTTCCCTCCTATTTTGATATTCAGAACTTTAAAAACCAATGTGCACCGGTATCTCCTCTTAAATACTTCCCTATGTTCCGAAAGCTCGCTGTATTTAAATGTAAGCATATAAAAGGTATTAATAACCCCTTGAGAGTCTGTAAATTGTAAAAAAAAACTTACTTGTAACAATTTTAATAAAAAAAGGCAATTGTGCTTTTGATTATGATTGAAAATATTGATACTTATTTTATTGCTGAATTACAATTTTCTTAAAATTGAAGAATGATTCAATATTTGGAAATTTATTTTGGCCCCTTTTTCTGATCTGCAGATTTTTCGTGAGTAAGCAACATGAACATTAAGCTCATAAAATGTATACTCAAACATACCCGAATAAGTGTTTAAAATGTTGTCATTAACTGATCTCGAAAGAGTATGTATGTGGAAAATCTACCTCCTGTGCATGAGACATAAGTTCAAATTCCAAAACTTTATAAATGGGGTTCTGCATCAAGCGAAAAAAAGCCGATTTAACAATTAACTCTTGATCTTTATGAAGTTTTTTTCTTTCATCCTCAACAAAATCCATCATTGTGCACTCTTCCGGTCAAAAAAGCAAAATCAAGCCAAATGTATGTATAAAATTACTTAACTACGCCAACTGGCACTAAAAATGTGTTCCTTTCTTTACTAACTTTTGTATTATACCAAAAAATTTATAATTTAGAAACATATACATAAGAATTTGTCTAATAGATGAAGTATTCGTTAACTGCCATTCTTTTGTCAAAAGTTTTGAAAACTGCATTGACGTCTTAAACAAACATACCTTCTTCACGTTCTACGCTAAATTAAACGTCAAAAACCAGACAGTGGTATACCTCTGTCAAAAAATTGATGTAATATTTTACATATATAAACTTTTACATTACGAATTTTTAAAGCTTCCAGCTATGTCAGACAAACTGTCTATTTAATCAGATTATGTAAATATAATGAATTGTCAAATGTCACAACCTAAATCCATATTAATTGATTAAAAGTTACTACCTATTGTTAATGGGTGCTCGTGCTGAAATAATATAAAGAAAAAGACAACAGAGACGTACAAATAAATACAAACGTAGGGAAAAAAGAGATAAGTATGCATTCATTGAAACCAATTTAGTTCTGTTTGTTTAATTATTAATACCAAGATCTGACTTAAATTAGTGTTCTGAAAATGTTATTGACAGAAAAAATGTACACATATTGGCAAAATTTGTTCTGACATTTTTAAGGGAGAATATGTATAAGGCTTACACGAAAATCATTCACGTTATGGAATTGGGCTCAGGTTACATGGAGTAGAAAAAACTATTTTTTTAGATTGAACATCTTGTATGACATTTTAAGACAAATTTAAATAAAAGCTTTGTTATAAAATAATTGATTTGAAAATACCGAACAAAGAATTATTTGACATTTAATGTCATTTTAACTGACATTTGTTTGACAGATGTCTATTTGCCAACTAATAGAATTCATTTTCATATTTTTTTTCATGATATTTTCAAACACAACTGTAAAAAAATTATAATTTTCGCGCTCTTTATCTAGATCTTTCTCTCGTTCTTCTCTGTATATGCACAACAAATCTCGACGTCTATATAAAAACTTCAAAAATTCATACCTACACTCTACACACAAAATCCCCTCTCTGCTTCGAAATAGACAAGAATAAGACATTTCAATTTGAATTCACTCTGCTTCTGCTTCTTCATCTTCAGCAAGGCAATGGGCTATAGAGCCGGACCCAGAGCGCAGCGCTAGCACTAGCACTAGGGCTACCATAAAAACCAAAACCGAGGCGAGCCTCTTCATCATGCGCTCTACACGGTCTCTACACAGTACACGCTACTCCATCATTTCGATGAACCCTGGAGCATTAATTGAAATGTTAACCAACACAACACTATACGAATCCAATACATTGCTAAATCAAAATGGCCGTTAAATATACGCGAATGTATGCGTTCACACACACACGCATACATAAACGAATTTCTCTCACAACAAACTCCCATAGATACATTATAGTATCTGTGTGAGTTTTTTAAGTTCGAATTTGTATCTTTTACTCTCTAGATCACAGCCGCCGCACCGACTACGAACAGATTGTCGTTGATCCTTGCTTGAGTAACACCGTTATCGCTGTTTGCTCCGTGATTCGGTTACTTATTTGTTCTCATAAAATATCTCAAAGATATTATTTTCGTGAAAGGAACACAAATTTCTTATAAATACAAGATAACTGAGGAATATAAAAATAGATAAATACCGCGAAATGTTTCAATTCGGTTTACATCGGTCAAGTCAAGCACATGAAACATGAAAACAAGCTCCACTCTACAAAATAAAATATCAAAATAATATAAAACAACAACAACACAAAAATAAACGTGAGTGAATATCTACAAAAAAATAATGTGAAAGATGAAAAATTTCAATTCGAAGAAGAATAAAATGTAGTTTTTTCTTTCGAAAGAAAAAATTCTTCAATTTTGTTCTTGCAACAAGAAATCATACAAAAAAATAAATAGTGCACAATGAAAACAGTGAATATCAACAAAACCATAACAAAAATATTTTAAGTTAATAATAGTATTTTTCTAAGCTAAACAAAACAAAATAAAAAAAAGAAGATACAAAATAAAAATATTATACACGGGGGCGAAACAAAAAAAAACGAGAAAAAAGAAAGAGAATTTATTAAGTACATAAATTAAATAGTAATTTTTTTAAAAGAGAGGAAAAATGGTTGTGCCCACAATGGATACTTTGCCCAGAGTTCCCGACACACATGGAGACGTCGTCGACGAGAAATTATTCTCGGATCTTTACATAAGGACGAGCTGGGTGGATGCACATGTTGCACTCGATCAAATAGATAAGGTGAGAGCTCCTTTTATTTTTGTTTTAAATTGATATCTACATTCACGACATTGGTTTTAAAAAATGTTGTGTTTTTAATTTTTGGTTCTTTTTTCGGTTTCGTCTGTTAGTTATTTTTTAGATGTTGTTTTTTAAAAATGAAAATGTTTTTTGTTTTTTGGTGAGGTTTTTATCGCAGAGCGCAGACAGAGAATTCAGTGATTGATGATTGCTGAGAGAAGGTTTGAAACTTAATCAGTGTTGAGTTGAGTTGAGACGTTTGAAGTTTCTTCCGAAAAAACACACAGAAGAGAAAAATTAATGAAGACCTCAAGAGATGCTATAGAGGAGTGTTGCCATCTTGGCGTTTTGAGGGAAATCGTAATATTTATAAAAATAACCTAGATGATCGTTTGGAATACTATAAATGCTCCACATTCTCTTTTCAAAAATTATTTTACTAGCTTTATTTTGATTGATCTTTTTCAAAAACACTTGTGGCTTGACCTTTGTTCAAAAATCATCAGGATGTTTTTTACAACTTATACCTATTTTGAAAGTGAATTTCAGTTAGACAATCATTGAAAAAATAGTAGTAATGTTAGTTTGTTCTGACATTACATTTGACATATCGACGATTAAACTCCATAACGTCGTAAGTCAAAAATTCGAAAGAAGTATTAATGCAAAATAAATAAGAAAATTCAGAGCCATCTTTCGGCATCTTTAGTTAATCAATAATATTCTGAAAATTTTTCATGAATGACAGAAATTAAAAAAACTCACATTATAATTCTCGTAATATATATCGTCACTATAAATTATTTTGACATAAATGTTATGAAATATAATTATTTTTTTATTTAATAACTCAAATTAACAAAGTTATTATATTTCCTTAATTTTATATAATTTTTTAAAGAGATCTTTGACTTTCTGAAAACCTTGCGAACGCGACTTACGAGGTTATGAAAATTATGTGTCGTCGATATTTGTGAATCGTTGCCTTTGAAACATATAGTAGGCACATGCAATTTTTATATCTAAATACTTTTTATGTAATTTTGTTATATTCAAAACAAAAAAAACTTTAAAAACAAGAACATAATCAAGAACGTAAGAAAAAAGACCTCAAAGATTTAAAATCCGTCAAAGAATGAGAAAGCAAATCTAGATTTCTTTTCGAAAGTTCTGAGATCTTAGTTTCCTGGACATTTCAATTAATCACCTGTAAAGTTCTTCAAAAAATTAAATTGAACATAAAAACGATTAAGCACCACTAAAGGAGTCTGATGATCGGGTTGGCCCCCGTGAAATAGCTATAACTCCAGCCTATGAACTTGGTGGTATCACACACAAGTTGTTGTTGTTTCATTCTAAATTTTCAATCATAACTTCTTTAAATTTAAGAAGATTCAGGAAAATGTATCAAAAACTTTACATTGAAAATGAAACTAAATCTCAGATTTAAGTTTTGTTTTTAAATTCCTCATTGGTTTTTAAATTCTCAGCTTTCAAAACTTTATATCTCCGTTTCAGGAATGTTAAAATTTTGATCATTTGCCCTTTTTTGCGCTATTAATTGTGTATTTATGGTGTTATGAGATTCTGATTTCTTAAATATTGTGAAAATTCTCAAAATTATATTGAAGAACAAATCTGAAAAACCTTAGTCGAAATTACCTAAGCCGTCGACTTAAAAAAATAGAAATTTTAAATTTAAAGGATTCTGGAAATATTAGAATACTAAGAATAAAATATTATTCTATTCAAAGTATTCAATTCAAAGTTTGCTCATATCTTCATATAGAGTCAAAAAAAGACTTATAATCATAACTAATGAGAATTTACAGAAAATAAGTACGATACTAAAATGAAAAGAGTAACATTTGCGCTTTGCAAAACCATCTAACAATTTATTGTAGGGAGATATTTTGTGATTCAACTTAGCCTTAAAAACCCCGTTTTTGATTATTTTTAGCACTTTTAAAAGGGGCATATTTTAAAAACCTGATGTGATCTTAATTCTTTAAAAAATGTATTTTTTTGTTTATGCTTCCGAAAAAAAACTAATTTTGTGGAACAGTGTAATAATTTCAGTTAAGAAATGAGAATTTTCTTCAAATAAATAATAAAAAGAGTTGGTGTTCACAGACTGAACTAATAACCTTATTTTGCATTTCAGCATAACTTCTTAAAAATCATCGGTTCATTATGAATAAATGATTATTTCAACATGTGAATTATTGATTACATTTGGTAACTAAAATTAAAATCAACAAATTCATAGTGCTCACTAATATTGCAAATGACCAGATTTTTATTAATAAACACCACTAAAAGAAAACCATTTTTTTTTTTTTTACTTTATCAAAATCTTAAGGGTAACTTAAAGATAGACAAAAATTCTTAAAAAAACTAGCTTAAATTTCAAAAACTTAAAAAAATATCTTACTGGCCCTATGCGGGTGCTCTAAGTTAATCCATTATCTTATATTTACTGCCTTTCGGCCTAAGAACAATTTTAATACTAAATAACAAGAACTTAATCTAAAACCAAGAAAATTTAAAAGAAAACTTGGGATCTTTATCATTATTTTATATTTTATATAAAACTTAAAACTTAAAAAAAAAAACCGAAACCCATTATAATACTTAAGCTACTTAAAACCAACCAAAATCAATAATACTACTTAAAAATACTTAAAACTACTTAAAACTACTTAAAACTGCTACTTAAAAACTAGAACAGCCACAATAAGCTTTTCTTTTTTTTTTGTGTTTTTTTTAGTTTTTTTTTTTTGTTTTTTTTGTGTTTTTTTTTATATAATTTTTTTTTTATATAATTTTTTTTGGTGCTACCCTGACTGTCCCTAACCTAATCCTTAAACCTAGTAAGAAAACCATTGTAAGCCATTAATGTCCGATTTAAATTCTGTAGAAAATTTCTTTAATCAACTGTATTATTTTTATACTTAGTTCATTCAATTTATTTTTGTCTAGTTATTTAATTATTTTGAACAAATATACCAAATCCACTGAATGAAGATGAATTTTTAAGCAAGTCGATAGGTTAATTAAGCAAAGATTAAGCATAGCCTACGCCTGTTGACTCACTTATCCGTTTGGTTTTCATAGGTATTGATAATTTGTAAGATTCTAATCCGCCAGTTTTTGAGTATAACAAAGTTTTGAAACCTAGAGAAAACCTTCTTTAACGCTTAAACTTTGTTTAAATTCAATTATTTCGATAAGATTTGGCTGTTTAGATATGTATCAAAACACGATTCAAATTTGTTAAAAAAATGCTTCAAATGAATCAATTTTTTTTAATTTATACTGACAATTACGTCAATTTTGTAAAAGAATTGAAAAAACGATCAAAGTTCGAATGAACTGATTCGAAACTGAGTTTAAACCTGGATTATCTTCAGACCATATATAGCTTTTATCACACAATTCAAACCTGAATCTCAACTGAAAAGTAGAAAATCACCTAAAATTTAATATTACAATTATTATAAGAGGTAAAGGCAAAGGGTAAGCCAAAAGTGATGGTTGGGTCAAATGTGAAAATTGACTTCCAAATTTAAAGTGAAAATAACTTTAATAAACTCAAGTTCAATTAGTTCGGTCCTCTCGAAAGAGGCACTCGTTGTAGTAAATCTCCCGAATCTCCCATTAAAAACAGAAAAAGTTTAATGATTTTTTTAAATTAGATAGAAACTTATGACTCACCCAGTGTTACAGAAAATAAGCTGTCAATAGGGCAAAATAAATTATAACCTTTATAAATGCGCAAACAAAAAGTGTCTATTAATACAAAAAATATTGCAGAAATCACATTTCTTCAGTGATAAACTGTTCAAAATTCGAGGTCAGTTTTATTGCAGAAATCTGAACCTTGAACTATAGTTGAAACCTCCAACTAATCTGCCATAATGTAGTATAAAATGACTGAACTCTGAATCACAAATCAAACATTAAACCACATTTCCATTTGTAAACAGTTGAACCCAACATTCTTCAGAAAAAAAATAAAGATTTATTAAACAAACAAAAAAGAAAAGTCTCAAATATCACCTCTCGGTACAGCTAAAAACACCTTAAAAAATGTCAAGTTCAAACTCAACTTAAAAAACATACCACAAAAGTATTGATTACAAAATAATAAAACCTTTCACGTGCTATGAAATTCAAACTTAATATTTGTGGTCTGGACACACTTCTTATTCACCGCATGTGTAGTGTAGTGTATACCTTACCTTCATCTTGATCATCATCATGCTCATGATCATCATCGTTATCATCCTCTCCATCGTCCCGCTCCACACCGTAACTAATTTATAATGTTTCTATATTGAATGTCTTTATATTTTAAATTGAGTCATTAAATTCCGCGATAAGATACAATATACCCGCCAGTTCACTCAAGACTTCAAAAGCTGAAAAAGAAAGAAAATAAACGAAATGAAACAGCAAACCAGTTAACAGCTCTATACTCTCTGCTCTGTCTCTAGAGCAGGAGGTGATTCGATGTTAAGATGCTAACAAAATTACAATGCTTCTGGGGTGTGGTGTGTATACTCAATAGCAGCAGCGATCAGGATCGGCAGAGTGGTGAATATATATCAACAAACCTCGCCATGATCGCCATACGACCCCAAAGCCTAAAGATCTCTACCATCCAGCGGAATATAAACGATATCAAAAACAACAACAACAACAAAAAGAGGAATAATAACACAAAATATAAACCGGAATGATAGATGTCCAAATCAAACGAAAATGCCCTGGCTTTTGGCACACCGAAGACCGAAAACGCGAAGACCGACCGAAAGACCGACAGACCGAAACTGAAATGCTGAAAGAGAATGCGAGTAGAGTCGCGAGACGTGGGGAGATCTCCATCCTTCACCACACACCACTGACAGCAACAACAACATCAATTGAGAAAAACGAAGAAAAAAAAACGAAAACAAGATAACGACGCGGTGGCGGCGAACGCAACAGCGGCGGCGGCAATGACGATGATGGCGACCACCCATGGAGCAAATTGTCATTCCAAAAGAAGAAAGAATGAGATAGAGTGATTGGGGCACCATAACTCCTCGTTGTTGTTGTTATTGTTGCTGTTATGCTTTTTTGTTTTTATTTTCTCTGTTGTTTGGTGGTAGCGAGCACCGAATAGCGAGTAGCGACTAGCGGTGGTGGCGCGCGCGATTTTCACGATCTCTTGAGCGTATAAACTTACGCATTCATAATGTACAATTCAATGAGAATGAGGGGTCTTCAAAAGAAATGTAGGCATATCTACTGCACGGTCAGGCCATGGAATAACCGACTTACGACGACCGCGACGGCCGAAAGGACGGGTGGACGCAGCGGAACGACGCGACGACGACAAAGCGACGCGACGCACGACGCAATCTGAGAGGGAAATTACTATTTATTTTCTTAATCTTTCTCTTCTGGGTGGACTGACGTTTTCAAATAGATCACACAGCAAAACGAAAACGAACACAACAAAATAAAATGTGCATTTATAAGCGAGAGGGAAATCTATCTTGCTGGTAAAGAACTTATCTGTTCAAGACTTCAAGCTCTGTGTCTGTGGCGCGCATGTGGGTGGCATGGAGATTTATTAGAATTTATTATGTTTGGGGAACATGATGGATATCTTTTTTTTGACTTGGACATAAGGAATTCATTCATATCATTAAGCTGTCAGAATGAATGAATATCTGCGGGAAAAAAAATTCAAGCAAAGAAAAGCAAAAGAAAAAAACCCAGAAAATTAATAAAATAAACAGAACTAGGTATGTTCGTTTTGTACTAGGCCGCTGACAAATAAGCAGAGGAAAAATGGCAGTAGCTTGTGCTGAATATTATTGTGTTGGCACCTTAGCATTTGAAGCTTGAAAGTGGTGGCGCGGTGCTCAATGGTGGTGGTACCTAGCATAATTGATTTCTGAAGTTGGTTGCGGTATGTAAACGAGTATATGTGGGTTTTCAAATTGTCATGTTAACACCAATAACGTTTTAAGGTGAGGTACACTCAGGTATTTGAACTTACTTATTTGAAATTCAAAGTACACTTGTACCTAAATGTATCGTGTATATATCGGTATTTACATATACTTTTGCCAATTATAGGGATTGAATGTTAATCATGAAATAATAAAAACGTATTAAGACTTACATAAATCTATTTATTGGCAATTTAAGTGAGAAATTCTTGCGTAATTGACTATTTTTACTTCTCGAAAGTGCCTGAACTCTGAACGAGCGTTGGTTGAGTTTTAGATGATCCGATGATGAAATAAAATCTTGAACCACAGATTAAATTGTTTATAGAGTGAGTTTCGTAGATGAATTCTAATAAGGCAGCCATTTTATTGCAATCTGTCATTAAATCGTAACGTAACCTTTAACGTAGATTTTCTTTTGCGTTGAGATTCTTGGTTAAAGTTCTGTTTATTGCTATAGCTTTCAATTATTAGTACAGAGTTGTGCAGAACACTTGTTACAGAATTATTAGCCATTGCAACAAACGAAGTCAATTTGACAGTACCAAATATTAATTTTTTGGAAAGATAAGACATTTTAACAGAAATTATGTCACTTCAAAATAAACTGACAAATCAAAGTCAATTTGACAGTTCAACATATTTGTTTTTGCAGAGATAAAAAGAAATTATATCTACCCGTACCCGTGGAATGATGGTTAGTGCGTTGGACAGTCATGCCAGAGGTCTTGGATACAATCCTTGCCTGTGCCATATATTTTCACGGGTACTGTCTCTTGCGAAAAATTGCCAAATCCTACAAGAGTAATTCTTGTTATGAAAAGTGCTTTCTCAAATTAGCCGTTCGGATTCGGCTTAAAACCTTAGGTGTCCTCCATCCCTGACAACAGTACTCGCACACAGGAATAAATCAGAGTTGTAAGTCTAGTGACACCCCAGTTCTGAATGGACTTTTGCGCCACCTAATTTATTTATTTTAAAAAGAAATTTTGACAGACATTTCAAAGTCAATTTGAGAGTTCAACATATTTTTTTTTTGCAAATATAAAAAGACATTTTGTCAGAAATTTTATCAGTTAAAAAAGACATTGGAAGAGGTCAGAAAATTATGATTTCCAAAATGATTTTACGACAAAACGTTACCAATCATATTATTGATATAGCTGCAGCGTTCTATTATTTCACTGCTACTCCATTGTGTCTAAAGTTTAGACTTTAAACTAACCCAGCAAGACTCGTGTTTGCTGATAAGATTTTTTTAAGAAATAATTGATGCTAATGGGTAATTAACAAAAATATGTTTATACGTAAATGTTTACTTTGGGTTATGCTTTGGAACATAATTTTGACGTCAAAGTAAAATTGAAGAAAAACCTTTGATTTTAGTTTTTACATTTTTTTCATAATCTACAAAACTTTGACATTTTGACATCTTTAAAAGTTAATGAAATAACTCATCTGTTGAAAAGTTTATCAATTAGACCCCACACGCTTAAGCTGATACTAGACCAGCTGCGGTTTAAACTTGTGCCTTTGGGAAGAATGAAAACTATCGATGCAGATCAAAAGTTCAAAAGAGTTGAAGAATATCATAATCTTTCCCTTCTTTAAAAGATAAGCGCAAACGTCAGCTATGGTTAGTTGTGAAGAAGCCTTAAAAAACAACCAAAAAATTACTGTTTTTCTTTTTGACACAAATATTTAAAATTTCAAAATCGGGAAGAAGGACCAAACAGTATTTGTTTAAAGCTTTTATTGGTATTTCTTCTTTCGGACTAATAATTAAAAATGACACACTTTGAACTTTAAAGGAGAACAGAACGAACGCCATGACATTTCTACCTTTGTTTGAGTTTATAAATTAACAAGAGAAGAATATGTCACTATTTGTCATTGAAATTTAGCTTTTAAATGTTGATAGCTCTCGGTCAAAAAATGGTGTTGAATATATGTACATAGGGAAATAACAAATGTCTAAGTCTCAATTCAATTATGTAAGTTAATTTGTAAATGAAATGGGTACAATTTTGCTCTAAAATATGTAGCATATAATGTAGCAGAAGGGGCGCAATGACATTTCTACCTGGGTTTGACGTTTATAAATTAACTAGAGAAGAATATGTCACTGTTTGTCATTGGAATTAAGCTTTTAAATGTTGATTGTTATTGGTTAAAAGATGGCGTCAAATATTTATAGGTAAATGTAAATTGTCTCTTCAATTAAGTTAAGTTGTAAATAAAATGAATAAGCTTTTACATTGACGTTTAATTGAGGAACTGCCAAATAATGGTGAATTTGCATCTTTTCTTTAAAAATAGATCGCTGAAAGATGCAGACTATTTGAAGATATGAACTTCGCACTAATTTTCATCATACAAACTTTTTTGAGTGTATTTAAATGAAATCACGTTATATATAAATTATTATATGAAATGTTAGCCGTGTGTCGGTATTGTAATTGATATTCAAAGTTCAAGAAATAATTCAATAAAAAATGTGTGTTTCTTGTTTAACTAACAAAGTTATATTATGACGAAATAAAAATTAAATACTAATTTTTCTGTCAACAAAAAACCTGTGCATAGTGTGTGGTCTTTTATTATTTCTTTTAAAAGATTCAAATACCTACACGTGTTTGTCGGAATAATTTAGTTAAATTTACGTATCTATATCTCTCTTTACTAATCTCTATAATTCTTTATAATATAAACAACTGATAAAACTTAAAAGCATTCATGTAACACTTGTAATTTTCTTTGAGAAAAAAAAAATTATTTCAGAAAATACGAAGTAAAAATAATAATAAATATTTGTTGACAAACAAAATAAACAATTATTATTTACGTTCGGTTCATACGCAGGTATACACTTTTGTATACATACATAAGTGTTTATTATTATCTAAGAACAAAAAAAGATCTTTAAGATTGTTTGCTATCGTATAAAGATAAAACGTTACAAAGGAATAAGATTTTTCTGCTTAAAAAGATTAATGGTTTTATGTCTTTTTTTTATACTAGCGAATATGACTTTTAGTCTTCAATTGCTATCCAGTTGAATGAGATTTGATCTTCATATAATAAATAAAATACAAATTTTAAAGCCAACCGATGCAAAATTGGTATTTCTTATGATGAAATTAATTTTGGTGAATAAACAAGTCAATAGAAGTTATAGAGTTGCTTAACTGGTAGTATTTTTGTTTACATATTTCTTTTTAGCTTTTTGATATCCAGTAACTTGAGCTTCTTTTTAAAAACAATTGCAGAGTTTAAAAAATATAGATAGAAATAGTTTTCCACTTAAAATTAGGTTTAACATGATTATCATTTCAAAACACAAGAAATAGTGTCCTTTCGATTTCAATAGTGAAAAAGAGATTTCTGGAAACCTAAATGCCAAATTAATCCTCTTTTGAAAAACTATAATTCTTATTTATTTAGGACTTTTTTTTTTTTTTTTTTTTTTTTTGAGAGTAGTACCCGTAGCGTGATGGTAAATGCGTTGGACTGTCATGCAAGGGGTCTTGGGTTCAATCCCTGCCTGTGCCATCTAACTTTTTTCACGGGTACTGCCTCTTGCGAGGAATTGACAAATCCTCCAAGAGTAATTCTTGTCATGAAAAGTGCTTAACGTATACCTCTATAAGTTATCAAAACATCAATATAACCTTTTAGCATTTCTGCAAAACTATAAAACCATTCGCAAAGCATCTTAATGTGCTCAATGAAGCCATAAACAGACGCAAACATTTCAAAATGCTTTGCCTATTAAACTCCTTTTATTTCCATATTTTTCAACCGTTAACTCTCAAAAGCCTCTTTGAAACAAAAATTTACCTAGATATTAAAAGACTCCCATCTATAAATGCCCCTCATTATTTTACCACGAAACCAACAAAAAAACAAACCTATCTATAGTTAGCCATATACAAATGGCCGAACCCGGATTAAGTTGTTAGCGTCGCCTTAATGCATTCCAGCTTCTCCTTTAGTTTGTGCCGTGAGGTCTACATTTTCACAAATACAATAGATAGATCTATAAAGTGAGGTCTTAACAACGTTATATATGGTATATATCACCACCATGATTTTCTTGCTTTCGGCCTCCACAATTCTTTAGATACTCCTACATTATACCTTCGAGTAGACCGACGAACGAGGAACGACGACGACGACGACGATGATGACTTCACATACAAAATGAAGGTGATTCTTGGCGGCAGCAGCTCTAGTTATATCCATAGATATGGATATATACGTAACTACGATGAGAGTATTTGAAAATAGTGATAGTACTAGATCTACCACACGTTGCATTAGTCGTGGGTATATTTTGTCTTGATCACTAGGTATTCAATGAAATTTTCATTTCGTGTTATTTTGTTTTTGTTGTTTTTTTTTTTGATTTTTACTCTTCGTTTTTCTTTTTGTCGTATTGCGCGATCTTTCCTTTTGAACTATCTGCCCACCATGAACATTTTGAACTTGTTTCGTTTTTTTGTCTTTTTGTTCAACTTTTCTTTCATTTTCGTATGGTATTGTTACCTCAACGAATTTAATTTCTTTATTACGGGTATTTGAAGTTAAAAGTGTTGCCGGAATCTTTTTTTTCTAAATAATCAAAGATAATTGATATTTTACTAAATGGCGCCCAAGTGAAAACCAATTTCCATCAACTAAATGTTTATGTGACTTGCACTTTTAATTTAGTCACCATTAGATTAAAATTATATTTAAAAGGAACTGATATAGATGTTGGTTGAAGTATAACAGCGTAAAATAATTATTATTAAATACATTTTTTTCTAAATAATTTCAAAGATAATTGATATTTTACTAAATGGCGCCCAAGTGGAAACCAATTTCAATCAACTTAATAATTATGTGACTTGCACTTTTAGTTTTGTCACTGAATTGAACTGATTGTAGATATTGATTGTAAAAATATCAACGTATAAGTTGCATATATTATCATTAAATTCATTTAAATGGCGCCCAACTGAGGAATATCACGATTTTAATCGATATACTGTTAAGATTGATTAAGACAATGCATTTGACTTAACTGAAATCTCTTATAATCTAAATACAATCAAATCTTTAGATAAGAACATCCATTAAAAGTAATTTTGACTAAATATCGCTCAACTTATATTAAAAATCAAAAAGAAATTATCGGGAATAAATAGGATTTCATATTCAAACATTCTCTCACTTTTGAATTATAAGATAATAATCGACTTACACAAACTCATATAAATAAGTTAGGTTACTTTGAACATGTACATAGTTTAAATGGCGCCAAACGTTGATAAAGATAGCATTTAAATCAAACTGCTGATCTAAATGATTAACAAAATAAAATTTAATGACTTATGAAAAATGTTTAATAATGGAAGAATATGCCGTAAAAGAAAGTATGTCAAAAGTAGTTCCAACTAAATGGCGCCCAACAGAAAAGAACAAAAAAAAATAAACATTGAGACAACACACAGCCTTTGAATAAGCAGTAACAAAGACATTTTCAAATATTATATTACCCAAAAAGCTTCTATAAGCAATTAGCACAACTGTGAATTCATTTTAAAAATGGCGCCCAACGTGAAGTTATGCGATTATTTAGATGAGAAGTGCATTATATCAAATAAAAATCCCATAAAACACAAAACTATCTAACATCATACAAATCTGGGGACAAGTTGGCACATCATAGCAACAAAAAAATAGTTTTAATTAAATGGCGCCCAACAAAGGTGAAAAATTAAGAAACAAAAAAATCTCTTTGGCAACACTCGGATGCCTTCTGGAGTCTTCTTCATCTGTGCGCTTTCCGGTATTATTATAAAATATTTTTTTTGATATCATTATTTATGTCAAGAGATAGACGATCGGCTGTAGGTAGAAAATGAAAAGAAGAATGAAATGTTAATAGTAATAATAACTTCATCTGTTCCGAGATCTTTTGCTGGTCGAAATAAAACGGTTTTGTTTTTTTTTTCTTCTTCTTCATTTTATTGCCCTCGTATCTTTTCCCTTTAGGATGGTTAAGTTTCTTTTTGTTGGACATTGATGTGGGTTTGTCTTAATACGAGTACAAACAACAACACAAAAATTAAATGAAATAAAACGAAACCAATCTTCATGACCGCAACAAAGTCCCCATCGCATTGTATACCGTCCGTCCGTACGTCGGTCGTTCGTTGGTCGTCATCGGTAGCAAGATATTCACGTGTTGACGACGACGACGATGGTAATTATTTGATCAATTTGCGGGCGGTTATTCTGATAAATGCAACGCGGCGGTAAATGATGTGAGAAACAGGAAACCGGATATGCACCGCAGAGCGCAAGCGTGATGTTGTTGTGGTGTATTGCATAGTTTAGTGTTTCTGTTTCTCGATCCTGCCCAAACGATCGAACGACACGATGCGATGGTGCACACTTTCGTGTTACGGTTGGTATTTCCTTATTTTACGTTTGTTTCGTATTCTGTGTATATTAAACGTACTGCTATTCTACATTTTCTAACTGCAAATTTATTGAATGAGAGGTTAGGTATTCCGTGCACGTAGATCAAAGTGAATTCCATAATAACAAATATATGGGTTGGGTTTCGTGTTCGTGAAAACAAATACACGAGTATTTAGATATGCCTATGTGTATGTAGGATGCATTTGTCTGTGCTTTTGATGTTTATCAATGTGGGAGACAACTCCAAAGACGACAACGACGACGATGACAATGACAATGACGACGACAGCGATGAAGACGACAATGATGATGACAGCGATAACGATGAGCAATTCCTCGTTGAGGAGTTCCTCTTCCTTTTCTTTTGCTTTGGAGATAAATTCGCTTTTTTTTCCGTGTCACAAACCTGCACAAAATAATAAAAAAACGAAGAAAAAAGAATAAAAGAAAACGTCAAATGCATCATGTTTGCAGAGTGTGTTAACAAATTCTCTTTGCATACACTTCCATTTTTATTATTTTTCGAATATAAATCAAGGTCAATGCAAAAAAAGTGGATTCAAAAAGTTGGGCAACTCACAGCTTGGTATTCAGTTGTACCTGCTACCTTAGGCTTTGTTTTAAATGGTTTAGTCTGTAAAAAAAATAAAAAGTATACAAAAATACAAAATAAATTGAAATTCAAAAAACGAGGTGCACATAAAAATGTAGTGACAGCAAAGAAGAAAAAAGGGGGAATTAAAATCGATTGTATTCAATGGAGGATGTTTTCAGAATGAATGGACGGTTTTTTTTTTTGTTTTGTTATTTTGTTGTTAAAGTTTTTACTGTCACTAGTTTCCGCTCGGACTTGTCACTCTTTGACATATTTAAACAGGCGCAGCCTGGGGTTCATATAAAATTTGGTCAATTTAATTGAAGTGAGGTTGATTTGTACACATACATAGCAACTTTAAGATTTGATTTTAAAGGAAGATTACTCTGCAAGAGGGTTAGAATCCACTTCTGTACTAATTGGGCAGCCATTTTAATTTTAAAATTCGAAAATGTAGTCCATTTAATAAACTTAAGCCATCACACTAAGAAAATAAACACATCGAATAATCCTTGGCAAAACAGTTTTTAAAAAATTGGCAGCACTGTTTTCAATGACATTAAGTTTGACAGTTGAAGTGTGATTTACGATAAGTGTGTTTAGCAGTTATATAAAACTTGATTTATAACAATCTCTGTACAATTTTAATGTTGATCTTTTCACATTGAGTTACCACAAAACTAACAGAATTTGTCGTCAATTCCCAGAAAAATCGCGGTTATAGGCGTTTTTATTTTTTTAGTTCAGAGCAGAGCCTTAACTGTCAAACAAAAAATGATGTACATTTTTTGCCTCTGAATGTTCAGAGCTTCAAATTTGTGTTTCTTTTTTCATTGTAAAGTCTGAACGTGTTCAAAGCGTGATCTATTAGCTCAGAATAAAATAACTGAGAAGATCGAGTTGAATGCTGAATACAAGCATCAGAATCTTTATCCTCATTTTCTTCAATAATAAATTGATGACTTATTTGATTTTGATTAGTTCTTCCATTTTGATTTCAGTTTTGAATCTTATTTCTTGTTTCAGCAGAAGAAAATGACAAGTAAATTGACAATTTTGAAATAATAATAACAGCTAAGTGTTAAGTTATGTTTCAAAAATAAATCTGAGCTCTCAGAACACACTTTGTTCAAAGGATGTTCAGAGCATGTTCCATATGCTCAGACTCTGTTCAGAACTCTTTTCTGAGTTGAAAAAGTTATGAAGAGTGTATGTTACATTATAAAGCTTCATCATATAAAATTTTTTGCTGTATTTTTTCTTCCGTCAACAAATTTTTTGTGATAAACTAAAATTGTATGATATCGAAATACAAGACGAAAAGTTTTCAACATAATCGAACTATTCCGTAAATAATAAAATAATATAATTCCATTCATGTCTTTTTGATATGTAATTTGTGTCTGTTTAAGTTGACAAGTGTCAAACTTTCAGTGACATTTACTGTCATTCGCAAAAATTACAGCATGACATTTACACCAACTTCTACAAGCTTAAAACACACATTTAATTTTTGAACTAAATCAATTGGAACAAATTGACAGCTTAGAAATAAAATTAAAAAAAAAAGACAACAAGTTTTCAAGTGTCACTTTGTCTATAAAGCAAATCTGTTAGCGGATCGTTTTCATTTTCTCACTACTATCATATCCCTTTAAAGGTGGGTACCTACGTAACCTTAAGTTGTTGCTAATTCACTTCAAAACTTAAAGACGAAAAAAAAAAGCATTTGGTGTATAACTATGTTTATATGAATATTTTCCTTTCCATCACACTGATCCATCAAAAACAACAACAGGTGATATCCATTCCAACCTAATGATGATGAGAATGAGGGATCATCGTAATGATGTTGTTGATGTCCCGAAAGACCAACATTATAGTTTCTGCTACTACGCTACCCATCAAGTCAATTTTGCTCCTCTTTTATTTTTATTTCAATTTTATTTCTTCCTGGACAAGATATTATGTTGGGTAAGGCATCTCTATCTCTCTCTCTGTCTCTTTTACTCACACTTGTTTCAATATACAAGATTGGAGTTTTTCCTTTTTTTTTTTCTGGTTGTTGATGTTGGTATTATTTTTCTCTTATATCTTATTTTGGTATTATGTTGTTGTATCTTCCTCCGCAGGGACCATTATCATCAATATCCCCATATGCTGTTTGCTGTCGTTGTGCTCTCTGTTACAGCATTCTATACTATACACTCCATGGAGTATTACAATTCTATAGGAACGAAGAACAACAGCAGCTGCAAACTCTCCTCAGAGCACTCTAGAATCAATATCTCTGAAATGCTTTTTTTTTTTTTTTTTCTTTCTTCTTCGATGTTGGTGGTCCCTTTTGGTCGATCACCATTAAGACATTAAGAAAGAATGACAGAGACAGCATGATGTCTAATAAAATTTCATTGTAATAGTCCCTTTTACTTCCTATTTATATTTCTGTTTGTTGCCCACTTGGAATCATTTTCGAAAAATTGTAATGTTTGACAGCTCTGGGTCTTAATTATGTAAGGTCGCCATTAATGTCAACATGACGTTAGACGTCATTTATCATTTACATTTTGCGTTTGTTCTTCCCTCTTCTTTGCCGTAAACCCATTATATTCTAATTAGTTTGTACGAGTAGAAATATAATGTGAAATTCTTACTTAGACGGTCGTAAAGTTTTTGAATTAAATTTTGTTTTTTTATGGTGGCATGCGGCGGCGGCGGTGGTGGTGGTGGTTGCCTGTAGAGTCGAACCGAACGACCGACGACGGACGATAGACACATTCAAACGACTATACACTTTTCTAGAGTTTAACTTGGGTGGTCCCATCCATTCAGTAGTAGTAGGTACCTAGTTCGTGTTTATTTCCCACAGCAAAAATAATAAAATTAAAATAAAACAAAAAACAAAAAGAAACAGAACTTTGCTTCTTAACTGAACTGATCGCACCGCGCAGCGGTCGGTATTGGCTTCAGCAGTAGAGCGGGCGTATATCGTATCGTGTAGACTTGTAGATATGTATATATGAATGTATGTATTTATGTGCGCTGAAAATGAAAAGAAAACTTCTATCTAGGAACATGTGTACAGCAGACGTTTGGCAGCAGCAATCGTTTGGCATATTCAATGCGCTAAATATTTTGACAGATGTCATGTGGGGGGTCTTTTTTTGGCCTATTGTTTTCATTATAATGATAGACTTCCATGGCATACACTATACACATGTGTGTCAGACTTTTTGCAACACAAAACAGCCAAAAATTTTGAAAGATTTAAATACTTGTACAATATACATTATGTATATTCAAGATAGCGTAGCGAGTCGAGTAGGTATATCTTGAATGTAGATGGGATGTATTTAGTTATACTGTCAGTCAGATTCAGATAGCTCTCTCGCTCTTGGGTGGTCTCGATGTTGGTTTTGTTGTAGCTGTTGTTGTTGTTGTTTTTGTTGCTGTTGTTGATTATAGAGGTTCAATCAAAATCGCTGAGGGTACCACCCAAGAAGATGGCTATCAATTTTAATGTCATGCGTTCGCGTTGAGTGGAAGTTATATAGGGTATACGTAGACGACATACCTACATTACATATTTGTAGATATTTCTTGAATTTTTTATATTCACCCCACACACGACATTGAAGATACTTTATTATACTTTGTTTTATTTTGCTCTTTATTTTTGTTGTAGTTTCATTTTATATTCTTCGGTAATCAATAGTAACTGTCATTTGATTGGTTTTTATGCTTTTTAAAAAGGGGTTAAGAGATTTTGTTTAATATTCTTTTAGGTCGTCGAACATACCTATTAGGTTTATATGTGTATCATTCGAGTGCGTGTGTGGTCTTTATGAATATAAATAATAATAAATAAAAATTAATTGATTTTTTCGGAGAAGCGGAAATAATTAATTTTATTATTCGAATTCGAAATTGGCATCACCGCTCATCCAATTAAAAATGTCTACGAGTTAATTGATTTTATTTTGATATAACGATAAGTAAAAGAAGAATTTTGCATTGCAAAATTTATGGGATTAAATTTTTGAAGTGTTGAACCGGAGTAATGGCTGAATCATAAACACGCTTCAGCTTCGGCTTCGCCTGACGTTTACGAGTTCAGCCATAGGAATTCAATGCATGCTATCACAATGGAGCTTCGACCTCACGTTTCGTTTGAGAATCGTAAGGAAAAGAACGTAATGTAACGTAATATGACTCCAAACGGAAGCTCTAGTTCAATTATCTGAACATTTGCTTTGTCTGACAGCTCAACAGCTGTAAAAAAATGTCAACAAACTAAATATTTGCTCTTTGGAGGGATTAAATAATAATAAATGTCATTCAAAGCAACCTCGAAGCAGGCCCACCGTTACGCAGACGAAGCCGAAGAGTGTTTGTGATTCAGCCATAAGCCACTCTTGAGTCAAACGCAACGTGATGTTATTGATGTCCTGCGTGGATTTATACTTTTTCAAAAGGCATTGGAAAAAGTTTAATGAATTCTTTATAAGATCTGTTTAATTCACAAATTTCAAGATCACATGGTATTTGACAGTTGAATTGATTAACTATATTTCTTAGAAGTTATGTCTTATTTTGGGCATAGATTTTATGCGATCCTAATTAATTGAAAAGTTAAAAAAGTCTTAAGAGCTTCTGCAGATAATCTTTTATTGCTGTGCCAAATAGGAGTCAAAAGTTTATTTAAGACCGTGTTTACACTGTGTTTTTATACTTTGACATGTTTTATTTTTGTTAGTTCCACAGATCGACAAAATAAAAAAAATAGGACATAAATCAGCTTCACCTGGAACATTTCAAAATTTTTTTTGCGTTCCATTTGTCAGCTTAAATCTGACTCGAATCTATCGAAAAGTCTTTGAAAATTTCTGATACTCTTATTTTTGACAAACTTAACAAGAAGTCAATAAGTTAACATCATGAACAAATTGAAATTGCTTATTTTTTTAGTTTTGACACGAAAGTGCATTTAAAAAATTAATTTGTTTCACTCTGGTACTATTACACCAATTTCAATTGACAGTCAACTGTCAAATTGATTTCCATTGGGTGCAATCTTTTTTTCTATTTTGTAAACAACATTCAATGAAAGTTAGACGAAACTAAGAAAAACTCCTTTGAGAAATTTGGCCAGTTTATATTTCTAAGATCTTCCAGATTCCTGGATTCTCAGAAATATAAACAACATTTTTCAGTTTTTCTGTCAGTAATCTGAAAATAGAATTTTTATGATTTGATTTTTTAAGGATTCTCTATCGCATAATTGAATAAAAAAGAAGGAAAAAAAGACACAGCTTATTTGAAAAATGATTAGTAAATTTTGTTTATAGTTATTTCATTTTCCTCCTTTGTCAATACGTCTGAGAAAATTCTCAGATACATATCTTAGAAATATAAACTAACTGAACTGGTCTTCCTAGGTACTATTAAACTTATTTCAATTGACAGTTAGCTGTCAAATTGGCTTCCATTTGGAGAACTCTTTTCCTTTGTAAACAACACTCAATGAAAATTTGACGAAACTAAGACAAACTTAATGCAAAATTTTTGGCCAGTTTATATTCCTAAGAACTTAAAGATTTTGTATTCTCAGAAATTAAAAAAAAAAATCTCACTTTTGCTGTCAGAAATCTGAAAATAGAATTTGTATGATTCGATTTTTCAAGAATTCTCTTTCGCACAATTTAATAAGGAAGACAAGAAAGACACAGATTATTTGAAAAATGAGTGGAAATGAATAGTAAATTTTGTTTTTAGTTATTTCATTCTCCTGCTTTATCAATCCGTCTGAGAAAATTCTCAGATATCTTAGAAATAGTAAACAAATTTTAATGTACAGTTAGCTGTCAAATTGACTTCCATTTGGTGCACTCTTTTCCTTCGTAAGCAACACTCAATGAGAATTTGACGACACTAGGACAAACTTAACTGAACATTTTTGGCCAGTTTATATTTCTTAAAGATTTTGCATTCTAAGAAATTTAAACAAAATTTCTCATACAAATTTCTCACTTTTGCTGTCAGAAATCAGAGAATAGAATTTGTATGATTCGATTTTTGAAGAATTCTCTTAAGCACAATTGAAAAAGGAAGACAAGAAAGACAGCTAATTTGATTGCTAGGTGAAAATGCTTGTTCGTCAATTTGACTGAGAAAATTCTCTGTAAACTTAGAAATATGAACTGGCCATTTCATAATGAAACTCCCTGTCAAAAAAGCGATGATTTGATCGAATTATTTTTGAAATTTTACATAAACTGAGTGATTTATGGACTATAGGCTCAAAAAGATTTATTAATGCGTTTTTCACTGTTTTGAATTGCTGAGTCGTACATATGTAGGTACATTTTTATAAGAAAAGGACAATCAACTTCACTATGAATGCATCTGTCTTTTTTAACTGATGTGGATGTGGAGCGTAGACTCGCTTCGCTCGCGATCTTCATTGTTTCTTCCCGATCTCTTTTTTCAGATGCTCTATAAACACTACAAAAATCTTTTGTATGTCCGCCGAATTACATCTTTAGGCTACCTCTTGATGTCAAAACTATTGTTCTCATAGAGATAAAACATTTAATTGAAGCGACAACAATTAAAGAGCTTGTCAAAGAAAAAAAAAAAAAAAAACATATCAAAGATCTGCGGTCTTTAAACCTGACAACAAAGGGTTCGTCAACCTTACTATCAGCTGTAATTTCAGCCATCTGTTCATCCAGCTTGTTGGTAAATTAAACCTCAATGTAAGAAATTAAGTCATCTATTTTTTGGTTTTTTGAAAAATACATTATGTGTGCTATTCCAATTTTGCCCAATATCCTTCTATCATCTCGATAAATTCGTTCTTCCCATGAAAATTGAGACATTTAAAAAAATATATTAGTCGTTTATGTCATCATCATCGTCTTAAAAAATTATCTACGGTTATTTAATGGTACGTACCTACCTAACCTACCAAACATTTTTGTGCAAAACATACAAAAATATGTATAAAAGATTATTTCTTCCAAAGAAAAAAGATTCGATATGCAATCATTGTTGTCGTTCATCTACCTGTTGGACGTTGGGGTTGGGATAATCGAATCCCAAAAAAGTCTGTTTATTGAAACATCAATTTCTGTAACACAGGTATAGAGATCATGACCACGATCACGATGACGACTACGAAGACGAGGATGAAAATGACGATGACTATGACAAGACAGCATCAGTGGTCAATACAAAATATTTCTTTCGTCACGGAACGTTTAAATACAAAATCGTTTTGCCAAATAATAACAAAGGTACAAATGTATATATAGGTAGGTAGGTATTTCCTTTTCTTTTCTCTTGAAATCCCAGAATGTTGGCCCCTAATGTATCATTCTCTCCATTTTAAACTATGTATGTATATGCACATGAAGTGTTAACAACCACCAAAATTCTTTTTCGATATCTTAATAACAAAGACCACCGACGTTATGGACGATTCCGACAAATTTTCGGAAGAACAAATTAACAGAAATCCAGAAAAAAAGAAGAATACAATTTTCAAGAAAAGAATTGTGATTTGTGACAGAAGACCAATTCGAGAGCGATGATCAAGCACTGGAATATGCTGAGCTGTATGAAGAGATGAAGATGACGATGAAGACCTATACCTGGTGATGATCCCAAACAATGATGTTCTGTGTGATCGGTTCAGCTGAATTGAGTTGTATACGACGAATGACTGAGGACCGACGACGACGACCGTTCGACGACAACGTGCCAGGCCTATAATTTCGGATTTGTGGAAATACACGAGGAAAGATTAAAACAAATTCTTAGAAGTAAAAAGATGTTACAAAGGAGAAAGAATACAACACACAAACAAAACAATGTATATACATCAGGGACTTACGGAAAAAAGGTTTTCGCAGCATCATAACAATTCCAAAAACAAAAACAAAACAAAAATTCAAACGAAACTCGAACAAAAGCATTTATAGCTATTTCTGTGTAGGCCATCCAATCCGTACGTCCTCCAACGCGCCACCACCACAACTTAGCCGCCGCGCCGCCGCCGCCGCTCCGAACCGTCGTCGTTGTCGCCGTAATGTAGCACGTCGTCGTCGTCATTGCTAAGCCTTAGCCGCCATGTAGACAGACCATCAGCCTCTTCTCTAAGTAGATTCTGATGTTGTTCAAGCTGCGGGCGTTTACCGATACATCCGCATAAATACATACATTTTAACATAAATCGGCAACAATTACAATAACAACAACAACAACAGCAAGGGCGGCATTTCCACCCGGTCGCGTCGTCGTCGTCGTCGATCTTCGATCGTTGCTCGATCGTAGTTGTCGGTTTAGTCGATGTGCTGTGCGCTGCGCTAAACTGCAGTCGCAGCAGTTGCAGTTACAGCCGCTGCCGTCACCGCCCGCCTGCTGTGAAAAGTATGCTGGTTGATGTCTTAATTATCCGTAGACACACACGGAAATGCTAAAATATGTTCCATGCCGCGAACTCAGCTAGGCCATAAGACCAAAAACACAACAAGACCAACAAAAGAAGTACAAAATTGTATGTAGGTACGTTGGTACTTCGATTGTACGAAGTCGGATTTAGTATAGGAAAATCGTCCAGGGCGCCAAGTTTATAGGGCGAAATCTTCTTTATGCAAGATTTCTTATATTTTAAGTCATAACTTTCTGAAAGTGACAGTAGTCTTAAATTAGCTACAAAATTCCAAAGTGACAGCTGTTTTTTTTTTATATGCACAAGAATAAATGCATTCAATGGAATTTTAATCGCAAGCCTTTCCGAACTGTCAAAGTAAGAGGAAATGTTCTGCATCTACATAGATATATACAAAAGTGACAATTTCTAGCAAATAATTGTCAAAACTTTTAACATCTTAAATAGCTACTTGACCCATTTTGACGCATGAAGAGAAAGGGACATCGAAGTGTTGTTCAACATTATATGTTTTTTTTTGGAGGTGGAAGTTAAATGCTAGACTGGCTAAATGTCAAAATGAGTCGTGCAATGTTAGTTAAACTTAATTTTTTTAAATTGTCAAACTATAAAATATCTAATATAAAAACCATACATTTCCACAGCGGGTAGATTTAATAGCTACATAACAGTTCAACATTGAATTAACTGTAAGCTACAGCTCCATTTTGACGTTGCACTGCTTTTGTTTAATGCTTTAATGCAAACGGTATCTCGGGTTCGTTCAATTCGCGCTTTTCATGTTTTGCTCAGAAAAGAGTTATGAACAGAGTCCGAACATATCGAGCATGCTCTAAACATCCTACGCACAAAGTCTGGTCTTAGCGCTCAGAATTATTTTTGAGATACAATTGAATACTTAGCTGTCAATATTTGATATTTGTCAATTTACTTGTCATTTTCTTCTACAGAAACAAGAAATAAGATTAAGAACTTAAATTAAAAAATGGAAAAACTAATTATGATTTGTTTTGATTTAAGAAAGTGTGGATGAAAATTCACAAGCTCGGAAAACGTTCAAAACGAAGAAAGAAACACAAATTTGAAGTTCTGAACGTTCGGAGGTAAAAAAGAAAAACAATTGATTGTTTGACAGATCAGGCTCTGCTCTAAACTAAAAAAAAAAGAGAAACGCTTAGGCCCCTTTCACACCAAACGAATCCGAATCAATCAGAATCACTCCGAATCAAGTTGAATCTGATTCGTCATCTCCACTCTTTCACACCAGCTAAATCAACCTGAATCTATAAAAATCCTTTCATCTTCTTTTTGTTTTCCTTCTTTTAGTTGCTCTCTCTCTCGTATGGTTGTTGATTCAAGACTGACCGGACGAGGAATATGACAGGTTGAATCAAGTGCGACCTCGAATCAAACCTGATTGAACCGGATTCGTTCGGTCTGAAGGCGGGAAAAGAATCCCTTCACATTTAAACGGAGCGCTCGAAGCCGAATCTTGGTCAATCAGATTCAACTTGATTCGGAGTGATTCTGATTGATTCGGATTCGTTTGGTGTGAAAGGGCGCTTAGTGTAACAACTTGACATTACCAGATCTACACTAGTGCTAACTTGTCAAAATTAACAAGCAAAGTTCATTGTCTTGAAAGGATGTTTTAAAATATTAATATCGGATTTTATGTGGAGACTTTTTGGCAACAATTTTGAATACTGGAGAGTAAATTTTGTCAGATTGACATTTGGAGACAAGTTTCATTAAAGTTATAAAACGAGACTCTAACTGTCACAAATTACATTGATTTTTTACTGCAATATGTTCTCTCTAAAGAAAGGACTTAGTAAATCTGTCCCTGTTTGTGCAGATACCTTTGTGGTTCATTTCAGATTTAAGTTTGTTTTTATCTATTTTTCAGTCCTTTCCTCCTCTAGGTATGGAATGAAATACCTTTTCTGTCGTAATTCTGTTTTAATTTTTTTTTTTTTTGTATTTTGAAGATATTTGGCTTAAAAGGTATAAAGGTGCCTATGGCGTGATGGTGTGGCAGAGGGATAGGCACCGGTATAGGTTTTATGACCGAAAGACAAGAGCGCGCACATTGGGCGTTCGGAGAAAATTGAGTTGTTGCCTTGTGATATTGTGTATAGTGTATAATATAACTTACATACCTACCTAAGCGATATATAGTGGTTAGTTGGTAAAGTTGTAAAAGAGCATTGAGCTTGTGAGGTCTCATTTTATGATGGGACCCAATCTTGGGCATTTATGGGTCCATCACACTGGTTGGTCTGGTCGGGTCGGGTGGTTCGTTGTAAAAAGAAAAAAAAAAAACAACACCACATGGGCGGCTGGTGTAGTAGGCTTTTTCTCGGGTAATAAATATAGGTGTACAAAGAATACTATACCTATATCTATAGGTTGAAAGATATTATATCTTTTTGATTCAATGGAAGCTGTGTTTTGTTTTTGCATTCATATAACCAACGATCTTGGGGATTTCTGAAAGGTTAAAGAATGCAAAAGAGAACAAACTAGGTACTATCGAAAGTATTCACGGAATTTCCAGGCTCGTTCGGAACTCTTCTTTAATTGATAACATCATCGACTTTAGTAGGAAGGTAAAGGTTTATGTAAGGTAGAGCATCTTCGAGGTAACTATAGAATGTTCGCTTTCGAAGAAGACATAATCTTTATCGTAAAACTGAAACTTTTTTTTATTATTTTTGTTGTTCTTATTGATAGAATTCTTTCGGAAAGGTGAATTGGTTTTGTGACCCTCATTAGGTGTCACGATGGAATTGATGGTCGCTGATTGAGGGAGACAACCAACAAACAGAACAAACAAACGAACTTAAAAGCATGGGAATGGAATTTTATCTGAAGTTGTTGTTTAGCTTATTTTGTAGAAAAAAAATATTATGAATTTATATGATAGGTGATCAATTCTAATCATGAGGGTCTAAGACCTCACGAAACTCTGCTCTTTAGTATTTTGTGAGGCTGAAGATTGAGGAGGAAGCTCTTATCTATGATGGTTTCAGGGAAATCAGACTTTATTTGATCTTAATTTAATTGCTTAATTCAAAATCTCAAAACTAATCTCTATATTTCGTGTCTTCTTTATTTCCAGGGAAAAGCACGGGGAAGTCGAACAGCGATATACCTACGATCAGTGTTTCAATCTCACCTCCAATCCCTTGGCTATTCGGTACAGAAACATGCCGGAAAAGTGCTATTTGTTGCGATTTTAGTCCTCAGTACATTTTGTGTTGGCCTAAAAAGTGCCCAAATGCATTCCACAGTAAATCAATTATGGATACAAGGTAAGTTCTCCGGAAGGTTTCCCTTTCCACTCTGACTATGAATCTAACAGTCTAATCTTCTTGTTGCAGAGGGTGGTCGATTGGAAAATGAGTTAGCTTATACCCAAAAAGCTATTGGCGAAGTAGAATCATCAACGCATCAGCTTATTATACAAACAGCGCATGATCCAAATGCTTCGGTACTGCATCCGAAGGCCCTGCTAACGCATTTGGAAGTTCTGAAAAAGGCTACTTCTGTGGGGGTTTATATGTTCGAAACGGAATGGACGTTGCGTGATATGTGCAACACACCGACAATACCAAGTTTCGAGGAACACTATTTGGTGGAACAGATTTTCAATCATGTTATACCATGTTCGATAATAACTCCATTGGATTGTTTTTGGGAGGGCAGTCATCTACTGGGACCGGAGTTCCCTGTTCAGATACCGTAAGTTTTGAAAAACCGGCATTTCTCAAAAAATTTAACTTAACACTTGTTTTCTCCATTTCAGTGGCATGGACAAACGTATCAAATGGGCTTGGTTGAATCCACTGAATTTCCTGCATTCTATGAAACGCGACATGAAGGATCCTTTCCCCATTGAAGTTGTGGAGCAGTACATGAAACGTGCTGGTATTTCATCAGGCTATACACAGAAACCATGTTTGGATCCGAAAAATCCAGACTGTCCTGATACGGCTCCGAATAAGAATAGTACGACACCACCTGATGTTGGGGCGATTCTAACTGGAGGATGCTATGGATACGCCACGAAATACATGCACTGGCCAGAGGAGCTTATTGTTGGAGGAGTAATCAGAAATCGAACTGGACACTTAAAGAAGGCTAAGGGACTTCAGACTGTAGTTCAGTTGATGACGGAAAAGGAAATGTATGACTCGTTTTACGATCAATATAAAGTCCATCACATAAGCTGGACACCAGAGAAAGCAGCTGAAGTCTTGAATGCCTGGCAAAAGAAGTTCTCCAACGAAGTCGATAACTTACTGAAAAACTCTAGAATATCGAATTCCTATGATATCTATGTGTTTTCGTCGGCTTCGCTAGATGATATCCTTGCTAAGTTCTCGAATGCCAGTCCCTTGAGCATTGTGATTGGAGTTGCAGCGACAGTGTTTTACGCCTTTTGCACTCTACTTCGTTGGAAGGAGCCGGTTAAGGGACAAAGTACTGTGGGAGTTGCTGGAGTACTTCTGATTGGAGTGTCAACGGCAGCAGGTCTTGGACTCTGTGCGTTATTGGGGATTGTGTTCAATGCAGCCACAACTCAAGTTGTGCCATTTCTAGCTCTGGGTCTAGGAGTGGATCACATCTTCATGCTTACAGCGGCTTATGCGGAGAGCAATCGCAAAGAAGAGACCAAGTACATCCTCAAGAAGGTCGGACCAAGTATCCTTTTCAGTGCGGTGACAACAGCAGGGAGTTTCTTTGCTGCAGTTTTTATTCCCGTGCCAGCATTAAAATCATTCTGTCTTCAAGCTGCGATTGTTATGTGCTTTAATTTGGCAGCAGCCTTGTTGGTATTTCCCGCTATGATTTCCCTGGATCTTCGACGAAGACAGGCTGGAAGGGCTGATATTTTGTGTTGCTGTTTCCCCATCTGGAAGGAGAAACCTTCAGCAAGCATTTCCACGAGATCATCAAGTGGTTCGTCAAGTTTGAATAACAATCGTTATGAAAATCCTCGAAATTTGGGTTTCCCCATCAAGAACTGTAACAATCGTGGCTCAGGAGTTAGCGGCCTGCCCAATCAAGTCAATCAAGAAGAAGCACTGCTGTCCTGTTCCGAGAAACGTATGTGGCGTTTTTCATTATCGAAATTCGCCTACAAACACTACACCCCGATTCTAATGAAGAGCTCGGTTAAGTTCCTGGCTGTTATGGTTTTCATAGGAACCTTGATCTTTGGATTCTATTCGGCGACGAAACTTCAAGATGGCCTCGATTTAATAGACTTAGTGCCCAAAGACACAAACGAATATAAGTTCCTTAATGCCCAAACATCAATGTTTGGCTTCTATAGCATGTATGCGGTGACACAGGGAAATTTTGAATATCCCAATAATCAGGCGTTGCTGCATCAATATCATGAGGCTTTTGTGCGTATTCCGCATGTGATTAAGAACGATAATGGAGGACTGCCGGATTTCTGGCTAACACTATTTCGAGATTGGTTGAAGAATTTACAAGACACATTCGATCGGGAGAGGAGGGAAGGACGTATTACTCAAGAACGATGGTATAGTAATGCGAGTGGTGATGCAATTTTGGCGTATAAGCTTCTCGTTCAGACTGGCTATGTGGATAATCCTATTGACAAGACGCTGGTTACCGAAAATCGACTGGTCGATGGAAATGGAATTATCAACCCCAAGGCATTCTATAATTATTTGTCAGCTTGGGCAACTAATGACATGTTTGCTTATGGAGCTTCTCAGGTAGGTGTCAGAAACTTAACGAAACTTATAAATTGAGAAAATCATTAGTCCTTGAAAACTTTATTGATTTATAAATATCTCATTTCTTCTTTCAGGCTAAATTACGACCAGAACCTCGTCCCTTCGAACATTCTCCATTCGAGTATGAATTAAAAATTCCAAAGAGCCAACCACTTGTCTACACCCAACTGCCATTCTACTTGCACGGCCTAACAGATACATCCGAAATTAAGAGTCTCATTGGACACATTCGTGATTTGAGTGAAAAATTCGAACGAAAAGGCCTACCCAACTATCCATCGGGTAAGTGTTTCAAAACAAAGAAAAGAAAACATACAACCACTTGAAAAGTCTTTAATAAAATATTTTTTTTAAATTTTTCTTGCAGGCATTCCATTTATCTTCTGGGAGCAATACATGACATTGCGTTCTTCTTTGGCACTGATTTTATGTTGCTCTTTGGCTGCTGCTTTTGTGCTGGTTGCGGCATTGTTACTTTCCGGATGGGCTGCTTTGTTGGTGGTTATAAATGTTGTGGCATCGTTAGTGCAAATTTTTGGTGCAATGACATTGCTTGGCATTAAATTGTCAGCTATTCCAGCTGTGATTTTGATTTTGGGCGTTGGATTAATTGTGTGCTTTACTGTCCGGATATCACTGGTGAGTCTTTTCTTCTTCTTTTCTTTCTCTCTTAGCTTTCAATGGTCAGCTCCACTTGTATTTCAAGATTCCTCATTCAAAAGTACCTAATTTATTAAATAAATTTATCCTTTTTTCTTCCAGGGTTTCATGACTTCTGTTGGCAGTCGTGAAAGACGTGTTTTACTATCAATGCAAGTATCGATGGGACCACTTGTGCACGGTATCCTCACTTCCGCTCTAGCTGTATTCATGCTCTCAACATCACCCTTCGAATTTATCATACGTCATTTCTTTTGGTTACTGTTAGTTGTTCTGACAGTTGGTGCTATCAATGGTTTGATTTTCTTCCCCATAATTCTAAGTATTGTTGGACCAGAAGCCGAATTGATACCCCTTGAACATCCGGATCGAATTTCAACACCCTCACCGATATTGTCACGAAGCAAGCGAAGCGGTGCTAACAAGACTGTCATTGTGAATGGATCACGTTCCCGTTGTAATAAACCACACTACCATCATAAGCATGTGAATATCAATGACCCTTCATTGACAACAATCACTGAAGAGCCACCATCATGGAAGTCCTCAAATTCGTCCATAACAATGAACAATGATTGGAATCAGAAGAATTGTGGTGGTGGAGGAAGTGGCGGCGGTAGCAGTAATAGCAGCAACAATTATCATTATCAACATCCATCGCAGCAGCAACAACAACACCAACAACATCAACAACAATCACAGCCACCACACCAGCATCAACAACAACAACAACACTATCAGCATCAACATCACAATCAACACCATGGTCCATCGAAGAACAACAACTATGGCGGCGGAAATATGAATATGGGTGGAAATTATCCCGAATTACAAAGTATCGTGGTGCAGCCAGAAGTGACAGTTGAGACACATCACTCCGATTCGAATACAACGAAAGTGACAGCAACGGCGAACATCAAAGTCGAGCTCGTGACACCAGGACGAGCGGTTCGAAGTTATAACTTCACAAGCTAGCGTTAAGTGTTTTCCAAAATTAACTACTATTAATATTATTATTTATTTTAGTTTATAGAAATAAAACCCAAATTTTTGATATTTTGAAACAAACACAAGAGAAAAAAAAAAACAAACAACAGAAAAATGCGAACGCATAGTATTAAACAAAAAACAATTAATATTAAAACAAAAATTAATGTACATAATATAAGATATTAAAAATGATTATACATAATTATAATTTAAAAACAAAAATGTTTTCTTTTAATCTTTAAATATATTTTAAATTATAAGAATTATGCTTGTAGAGTGTTAACTATTCGTAAATTTAAGAAGATCATCTCTTTTGTATATGTACTTACTATATTTTTAGTTTTATACATAATTTTATTATATTACAAATAGAAAAACGAAAAAAAAACACAGAAAAACGTTGTTGTTTTATATAAAATAAAACCTATTTATTTATTATATTAGGACGAACTACTACGAGACACCACGTGAAAAAAATTATTAAAAAATGTTTTAATTCTTAAATATTTTAGTATAATGTATGTATAATAATAATTATTGTATCCTTGAATTTTTCTTCTTTTTTTTGTGTCCATCTTTATCACTCACATACACGCACACACACACACATACATCCATACATACACATACCTACATACTTTTATGTTTGACTTTTGTTTCTTTTAACGAAAATATAATATATTAATTAAACAGACAAACAAACAAACAAAACAAAACTCATCAGATTAATATTTATTTGAACAAAACAATAATTAATTGTATTCATTAAAGACTGAAATGTTATGACATTTATTTAGTGTTTAACAAAAGAAAAACAAAACTAAAAAATAATAGAATCTCAATCTGGCAACACCGTCTTATCTTTGAGTTGAAAACAATAGTTTCTAAACTTAACGATAGATATTATTTTTTCTAAACTGTTGGTCGCGATACGAAAAAAGGAATAAAATAAAAATAAAAAACAACAAAACAAAAATAACGAACTCTTGTACCTCAAAGAATGTTGGGAATAGAATGAATAAATAAACATAAAACAATCAAAAACGCTGCATTATTTTTTAAAGCCATCATTTTTGTTTTTGATTTTTGGTTTTAGGATAAATTAGGTTTTTCGTGATTTCGTAAATAAAGTTATGCATGAGCATGTAAGGAGCTTTCATGCCGGTGTCAAATCAAGGACCTGGTCCTTCAGGTTAAAGGTTAAAGGGGTTGGGTCAAGGTGACTTTCTGACCAACTACTTTCGAAGCACTAATAAGCCTCGGATACGGACGGATTTATTATTGAAAACCCACGCATACGATTTAAAGACAACGAACTTCGGATATGCACGTGGAATGTTAGGAAAGGTAGCACTTCGGGTTTCCAGGATCCTGATTATTAGATTCGCGGCGAATCATTTTTTGCTAGCGAGTTTGCCATTTTTCAATTATTGCTTCCGCTTTCGCCTTCTTCGTGTTCAATTCGACCAATTATCGAATTCGAAGGCGAATTTGAAATGTCATAATGTTTGTTGGAGAGTTGAAATCCAACAGCTTTTTTTGGCGGATTCACAGGCGAAAGAGTGTTCTCTGTTCGATTTTGTGGATTCTTTCTTGATTGTAATTATATAAAAATGTGAGTTAGTTTTATTTTAATTTTCTAATAATTAACCACAATCCACAATAAAATCTAAAATTTTGAATAAATCACCGCAAATTTCACAAATTCAATCAAAACAAAACACAATTTGTGGAAAGCTGTCAAATCACTGGAATATAGGAAGAAAAAGTCAAACCAAAAGTGTCAAGTGTCAAGTAGGAAGAACTATTCTCGCTTCGCCGCGAATTTGTTAATAAGGAAATACGACGCGTTTCGAATTTGAAAGGTCGAATTGATAACGATCCGCCACGAACCTCATAATCAGGCCCCAGAACAATGCTAAAACAGGGAAATGCTGGGAGAAGATGCAACGTTGAACGGTTACAATCACAAGAGATCGCCAAATACTTTTCCAACCGAGTTTCAAGTAACCTCTTTCGAAGTTCTCTGCCGCCAACATCGCGAACCAGTGGCAATATTGCTAAGATGCAATCAGGAAGTCTCTTCTGACGTGCCACCAAAGAAAGAAAGAAAAACCCCTGGATTAACGAGGAATGTCGACAGGAAAATGCAGCCATGCAACTGAAGACATCTCGTCGCCTGGATAAACTATTGTCGTATGTGCAAAATTGAGGTTTTGAGATTTGAATGCAGTTTTGTTATTTCAATTTTTCTCTACAAACCTGTGAAATCGATTTTTCGATATCTGTCCTAGCTTCCGAGATAATCAACTTGCGTTTTGTCGTATGTGTATAGGTTCTAATCGTTTCAGTAGTTAATTGTCGTATGTGCACCAAAATACTGCACATACGACAAAATAAAAACATACAACAATTTTCTCATACAAAATCTGTAATTTTTTCGTTCGGTAAACAATTGTCGTATGTGATGTTCTTACTGCACATACAACAATATTTTACTGAAATTCTGGTAAACATTTGTCGTATGTCCCATAAGGAAATACACAGTCTAGTGTAATTTCAGTCGCAGTCAAGATGTCGTGCAGGTCGGACGAGTCCCCAGCGCCGAGCTTATCAGAGGAGCTTTATGCGTATGATAATGCTTACAAAAAGCATAATTGTGTTTATATGATTTTTTAAATATTTTTAACATGCGCAATGAAATATTGGGGGATAAATCACTTGATCCTGATCTATTGGGTACCTCTTGTGCGAGCGACGACGTCTTTTCGGCAGACGACCCCACTTACCATTTGGAAAATGAACATGAACCCTCGGCCCTACGATATTTTTATGAAACTGCACATGAAGTTGTTATGTCTACTCCATCTACATCTACTAACCAACCCAACGAGTGTAACCTCCCATTCGATTACAGCACCTCTTGTAAGTTATTTAATTTGTAAGTTTTAATTTCTTATAATTTTACTTTAATATTATTTTGGTTTTGACAGCGTGTAGTGCTACTCCAACTATTACCAGGAAAAGAAAAAGAAACCCTTCATTGTGGAAACAAAATATTAGAAAAAGTCGTCGGGAGCAGGGTCTTCCATTTAAAGCAAGAAGTGGTGTCGTAAAGCCTGGTAAAACAATGGGTGAAGCTTGCAAACAATCGTGTTTTTATGGTTGCTCCCGTAGTATTACTGACATAGAGAGAGGAAACATTCATAAGTATTTCTGGAGTCTTACCTCCGAAGAAAAGAAGATTTTTTTATGGAAAATTCATCAAACAAGACGAAATTTATTTTATATATATTTTATGTATTAAATTAAATGTTTATTTACTTTTTTAAGAATTAAAAGTTTAAGTTTTTTTTTTATTGAAAGTACCTATCAAAATAAATTTTTAACTTTTTTTAAGAAAAAGGTTTGACTCTGTTTTTTTTATATTTAATTTATTTTCAGTGTGTCGTATGTTATACACTTTTGTCGTATTTGGCTTGATTATTTTTTGTCGTATGTGTCATAATTTTGTCGTATGTGTTTGACTGACAAATAATTTTGGTGAAAACGTTACATACGACAACGGCATATTGGAGAAAATCGCCTATTATTTGTTTCTGGATTGTAATATTAAAATAATTTAAACATGATTCAATTCACAAATGTTTTCTGCATATATCATGTAATTTTCAAAAAAATCCACCGTCGGGTTTTCGGGAAAAAAAAATCTGAACTTTGATTGCGTTTTCCCAAAAGTAGTCGAATGTAACATACGACAATAGTTTATCCAGGCGACGATCTAGCTAGGGACCGAGGCACTAGCTCCCACAGGACCGTAGTGTCACCTAAGTAAGTAAGTAATTAAAACAAAAGCACAGGAACAAAGTTTTTGAAGCTCCTATTGATTTTTTAACTAGTTATTATCGTTTTTAAAGTACAGTTAGATTTCAGAAGATCAAATATAGGAAGTATTATTAAGAGCTTTGATTTTATAACCAACGTTTTAAGCATTAGCAAATAAAAATTAAACCGAAATGTCGCGAAAATACAAAGAGTTAAGTGAATCTGTTAAAAATAAAGCTGTTTTAAGGCGCCAAAATGGCTTAACGAACAATGAGATTCGTGAAGAGCTCAAAAAAAGTTTATTCACGGTTGGAAGTAGAAATTCGAAAACACCAATTCAACGGAAAACAAGAAAAGATCAGGCCAAACTCTTATTTTTGTCTAATAGGAAAAAACCAGATATTCTGCGACAAGTCCAAAAAAACTCAGAAAAATTTAATCTAAACTTGGCCGAAGAAGTGGTAAGCACTATCTGTAAATATTTTGGTATGCCGAATTTTCGTAATGCTTTGCGAGAATCAAAGTAGTATGAAAGCTGCGAGAAGAAAGCCTTTTATTTCGAAAGTGGACAGAAGAAAAGTTTGGAATTTGCCAAAACGCATCTGAACAGACCAATAGAGTTTTCGGAATCGGTTGTTTTTTTGTGATGAATCGAAATATAACATTGGGCAGGTTCAGACAACATAAGGGATTCATTTGCAGTCAACTTCATTCTTTGAACGTAAATTTTCACCAAGGCAACTAGAAAGTTTTTCAAGTGTCATGAAATTAAAATTCAGAACTTTACTTCACAAACCTCTACTTCAAGTTCATAATACAAAAATTACCAAAATCATTATTTTTTACAAAACACTCCTCAGGCAAGCTACAAGTCTATCGGTTTGTATTTTGTATTTTAAAGAAATATTACTTATTTCTTTTCCAAATTTACAAGGAACCTTTTTACAGAAAGCATTAAATGAAGTCGTGCAGAAAATAAATAAATCATTGAGTAATAAAGTTCAGCTTTTAGTTGAATTAAAAAACATGATCAATTGTCATTTTGACATAAGTTGACTTGACTTGATAGTAAGGGAGATTTTTCTTGCCTAACTTTCCAGTCAACTTTCCAATAAAGTTGCCTTAATTGGAAGGCAATTTTTTGGCAGCTGGCCAATCAGATGCAAGAAACTTGCCTTACTTTCAAGTCCCTTATGTCGGCTGAACCTGCCCATTTTTGGTTGTGATGGCAGGCAAGATGTGTAGCGAAAATCAAATACAGAGCTGAACAGTAAAAATGTTGTTTCCACTGTCAACTATGGTGCAGCAACCGTTTGTTTTGGGTATGGCGACAAATGGCTTGGGTAATCTTATTTGGGACAGACAGTAAGAATATTATTTTTTAAACATTTTTGGTGTCTATACCTTTAATAAGCCAAAGACACAATGGAGGCATTAGGAAAAAAGGAATAAGTGGGAAAGGTGTGTGTACATTGGTTTTGAATTCTTGGACATTGCAATGACAGGGAGAAATAAAGGCATTCCACATTCGCGTAGTACGGCTAAAAACGAATCTCTTTACTTCAAGGGTACACTGATGGGCATTCTTAGAAGAGCGAATATTGCTGTTAAATTGTTTGAGGGCACTAATGCAACAGGCTATTTTACTGGAGCATAGTACGTTAAAATAACATTTAATAAGTGTGAGGCAAGGAACTTTACGACAATGTTCGAGTGACGTAATTTTGTTAATGATGTTATTGTCACCAAGCATTTAAAACCTCGTCTTTTAATATTGTCCCAAAGGCTTAAGTGAGTTTCTGGAGCACCAGATTAGAGATGGAGGTTAAACTGAAGTTTTGGACGTAAATAGTTTTGTAAATTGTTGCCAGATCAGAAAGAGTGACACATTTCTTGCATCGTCTCAGAAAACTCAAAAATCGCAACGAATATGAAAACTTACGAGTGCTATCTTCAGTGAAACAATTAAAACAAAACTACTTTTATTGAACTGTTGGAAAGGAAATTTCTAATACAACGAAGAAGGGATTCGTTGATACCGAAAGGACGCATTTTCAATAAGAGAACAAGAAATCAGACTGTATCAAATGCCCTTCCAATATCACGTGCAATAATCTTACTTTCTCCAAAGCCATATAAGGATTTGTACTATTGTTTGGTGAGATAAACCATGAGAACCATGAGATCTATTGCTAAAAAAGCCGTATCGCCGGTCATGAAGAAACTCGTTCCTCAATATATTTCTTAAGGGTTGGGTTCGAAATCCTGTATGGATCATAATACTGTATTTAAAATACTGGATCTCAAAATACTGTATTTCAAAATACTGTATGTACAAAATACTGTATGATCAAAATACTGTAGCTCAAAATTCTGTATCTTAAAATTCTGTATACCAAAATTCTGTATTTCAATATGCTGTAAATAGGCTGACAAATAAAAATCGTTTCGATAATGTAAAAAAGTGCGCACTTTTTTACATTACTTACTTTTACTTATTTATGATATGACTTATTAATGTATTCTGTTTTTTTTACTTATTTGAAGTTTCAATAAATGATATAATGTACATGCGGAAATCGAGTTCTGCTTTTGTTGTTCTCTATAATGGAAGCTTAAGAGCGGAATTTTGCAAATATACAGTATTTTTAGATAATATTTTGCTCATACAGCATTATGAGAAGAAGAATTTTGAGATACAGTATTATCAGATACAGTATTTTGACAAAACAGTATTTTGAGATACAGTATATTAACCATACAGAATTATGAATATACAGTATCATACAGTATGATACAGAATTTTAACCATACAGTATTTTAAAATACAGCATTTCGACCCGCTCTCATTTCTTAATCTAAAAATTTATCAACTTTTCTAAGATTTTGGAAAGAAGGGACGCTAGTAGATAAAGATTCTAAAGGTTCACATAGTGAACCGGAAAATTGTGTGAATTTAGGAAGAAAAGAAGTCAATATGTTTTTTTGGAAAATTGAGATTATATTTGGCCTTATGAATGCGTCTTCCATAATTTCATCCATTGTTAAATATTTAAAAACCGGGCTTATTTTAATGTTGAATTTGGACAGTATAAATTATGGTGACGTTAGCTGGATGACCAAAAACAACTTCATTAGGTTAATTTTATTACATGTTTTGACTAATGACTTGGTACAAAACTTCATTATTTTCTCTTTTATCCTTAAATCTTTCTTAGTAGGTCAATAAATTTTGACGAACTCTAGGTCAATATTCGAGATGATATTGCCGAAATAATGAAGCATTAATACAACCGTAAGCTAATCGGCCCTATCACAAATTTCATCGTATTCGGAAACTTTGACGGAACCCAAAAAAAAAACTATTGACAAATACGTTCGTAGGGGAAAATCTTATACAGTTTCGCATTACGAACGTATTTCGTGATACAATTTTTCGGAATTCGTAAGTTTCCGATTATGACTTTGGATTCCACCATAACTCAAATACAAAGTAAGATATGTTCATTGGAATTCAAATTCTCAAAATATTTTCTGATGTATCGCAATTTTTGACACTTTCGAACTTGAAAACAAAAATAAATTAAAATTTATCGTAATTCATGTACAAACATTTAATATTTTATTTTATTTTACTTAAACATTTAAATATAAATAATAATGACTAACTAACTAAGCTTTGGTAAAATAATTACAAAAATGCAAACAGCATTGTATATAAATGTATACACAATCAAATAAAACAAAAACAGATTTAAAGACCTTTCTTTAAAATCTCACTTAGGTCACATTTTCTAATCTGCCATTGGAAATTTGCTTCTCTCGTAGAGGTTTTGGGAATCCAAGTGAAAACGTATCGACTCTTGTCGCCGCTCTGTCGATCCGATGCAAATAAATATTCATCATAGTTGACATTTCGAAGATAACACACATCTGATTCCAGTTCGATCTGCCAAGAGCTCTTCTTTCCCACTTTGCCACCTTCGGTCCATGTATGAACAAAACGGCTGTCTTTGCTATGCATACCATTAGCTGCAAATAAGTACTCATTCTCGTACGCCTTGTTTCGGAAGAAGAACTCGTCACCCACCTTCTCAACAATCCAAACACCGGGGCCAACAGCTTCGCGGGTAGTTCTAGTGAATACGCTTCGTTTGTCTTCGTTCCGATTGAATTCTGAACCCGCAACATAGAGGTACTCCGATTTGCCCCTATTCCAAATGCAAACATATGGCTCGAAGATAAGATTCCTTACACAAAGAGGCATCTTCTGGATCATTGCATCGACAGCGTCTTTCTTGGGTTTACTTAAGTTAACATAGTTTGGCATATTTTTGAGGTTCTTAAGGTATTCAGCAATATTTAGCACCGCAGGGCTGTCTAAGTTATGAGCATCTTCAAGCTTTTTAAATAATTCCTGAATACCCGAGATAGCTTGCGATATAAACACATGACTATAGAGATTTTGAGCAATTTGGATTGCTGAAACCTCGGAAAAACTTTCATTTGCCACTTTTTTAATAACTTCATCGAAAACTTTATGATTTGAGTCCAATTCAAAGATGGAATCAGCTAAAAGTCTAGCTTGTGTATTACTTTCATGATTTGGCGCTGATGTCATTGCTGCCTTGAGAATCTTAACAGTGGCACTTGTGATGTCCAGGATACCTTCATTGGTCACGAGTTCAGCTTTGGTCTTCAATTCGGTTGATCCATTGACACTAAGCAACTGTGATTCGATTGCATTTACAAGAGCAATCATTTTGTACACATCACGATGTCCATTCACCTTCATTTCATTCCATAGAGCAAACAAAACACTACAAGCCACATCGGTTTTGGTCAGATTACGTCCGAAGTCCAATAGAAGATCAATATTTGTCATCGAATTATTGTAGACTTGATGAACGATGTCTGGAATTTTATCAATGAAATCTATCCCGCGCAGAATTTGCTGTGCTTCCATGAAATGGTGTCTACGAATTTCTTCAATAATTTCTGCTAGTCCTTTATTGATGGGGTTCTCAGATACCATAGGAGTTGTTTGGGTTTCCTTATTTGTGACAGGAACTCCATCTTGCCTAAGTTGTTCTTTTAATATGTGTGGTTTGATGTCTGGTGCAGGTGTAGGGTTAGAAAACTTCAATAATCGACTTGGTAAAGTAACTTCCATTTCTTCGGAAGGTGAATAATAATCCGTTTCCACCAAATTTTCATGGTATTCATTGATATGAGAAGAAGGTGAAATATATTTTGGCAATGCGACGGCATTGTTAAATTGAACACAGCACAAAATAATAAAAATATAAGAAAACATTTTTTTATTTTTTTTTATAAGATCTATAAACCGAACTTGTGAAGGAAAAAATTGATACTTAAGAAGATTTGAAGGCAGCTAGTAACTTTATACAATTTTTAAATAATAATTAGCATGTAAGGTCGTTTTGCTGGAAATTCTAGTGACGTTTTAAATTTTCAAAGTAAAGATTCTGTTTTCCCATTTATTATTGTGGTGTTCAAAATTATTCGGACTGATTTATTTACACAGAAAGTTGTCATATTAACAATCGTTTATAGTCAACTTAAAATTTGGCCAAATTGTCGCATTGACTACCAAAATAATCAATATGACAACCCTATTTTAAAAGATTGATTACTGGATAGTCAAAAGAACAATTTTCGATTGTCAATTTCGGGTAGTCAATATGACAACAAAAGTAGTCGATAAAACAACTTCAGTAGTCAATATGATAATTTTGTTGTCATATTGACTACCAAAATTGACTATCGAAAATTGTTATATTGGCTTACCGGTAGTCAAATTAGATTTCGGTTTTCAAAAAAAGAATTGTCATATTTTACAATTGACTACCGCAGTTGCCACATTGACTACCGCATTTGTCATATTGACTACCGCAATTTTCTTATTGACTACCGCAGTTGTCATATTGGCTACCGCAATTTTCTTAATTGACTACCGCAGTTGTCGTTTTGACTACCACATTAGTCAATATGACAACAATTGTTTCAATTTATTTCAACCATGAATGTCATATTGACTAACGCAGTTGTCATATTGACTTCCGCAGTTGTCATTTTAACTACCGCAGTTGTCATATTGACTACCGCAGTTGGCACATTGACTACCAAGTTGTAAAAAAAATTCGGATCCAAAAATTGACAACCGAAAATTGTCCTAATGCTGACTACCAAATAGTCAATAGGATGACTTTTTTCGTTCTGTATAGTTGTTGTTATAAAGGAGAATGCATGAGACTATGTCTTTCTTGCTTAAGTGAGACCTTTACTAATATCTGAAACAGGAACAATTTTCGTTTAGTCTATTAACCTTTTTATTAAGTTCATTGATTTATAAAATGAATACATTGACCCAATGAAATATTTGTTGTTTTATGAACATTTTCGTTAACTTAAAAATGACTCAGCTAAGTCTATTAACATCTGAATTTGGGCCTAAATTATTGAATATGAACAAAAATTGAAGAAGGAAACTATGCATCACATTCTTCACTTAAAGTATTCGATAGTTATTGTTGATTGTTGAATTAAAACAAAGTCTAACTTTAACTAGCAATCAAATTAATAAAAACATTGTTAAACATTCAACTATGTAGTTATTTTTCAAAGATATGGAAGGGATGTGCTTTATTTGCAACCCATGGGTACGTTAATTTCATTTATGTTTTAAGGAATTTATGACTATGCCGATGACTTTCGTTACCGACTGTCAGTTAATAATTATATCAAAAACAAGTTTATTCGATTGAGGTGTTTACTTACCTGAGAAATGGTAAATTTATTTAATAAAAACGTGCAATTGAATGGCATCTAAAATGTGACGTGCAGTTAGCATGGGGATACCTATTACTAAGTATAATAATCAAAATAAGAATACTCGTACTTATATCCATATATGTATTTATAAACGTGGTAAGATGCATGTTTAGTTGAAATTTATTTCTTAAACTTGTTTATTATTACAATTGATTGAAAAATGTATAAATTGTCACAGCTATAGTTAGTATTATGTTGAATCATATTATTTTTAAGAATAAATTTGCCGGCAAAATAAACAACTTAATACTCAAAAATTTTTTTATTGTATAAAGTAATTATTTTTCTTTCACGACGAAAAACAAAATAATATTAGTTTTTATTGATTGTTAATGATTGCTCATGCAAAGTTTTTATATTTTATTTGTTTACGTAATTATGTTAAAGTTTTTAATCTGAAAAATATGTAAAATAATGGGTTGGGATTGATAACACCGGTAGGGAATGTTGGAGTACCTCAGGATGATGTCGTATGGCCATTTGTTGTTACTTGTTTGTGTTATTAAAAAAATGATATATTTTTTTAGAGGGAACTCATGAATTGCATATTGAAGTTTTGAATTAAAAAAAAAATATGATGATCAAATAATGGTGTTAAGGTAAAGGTTTCTACATTCTTGAAGTGCGACTGAAAAATTAAAATTTTGTAGCTTTTGATTTTAAAATTGAATTTATTGAAAACAAGTTTTATATAATAATAACAATGATATCGGAAGAGACGTAAAACATAACTTGTTTTTCATTTCTCGAGTTATAATTATTATTCAATTAATTTCGGAGAATCGTAAGTTCGGTCGCAATCAGTAGTTTCTTAGTAATGTATTTGTATTTCCAGTTTCTTACTAAAACATACCATAGTGGTAATAAAATGTCGACGTTTTTTGTTTTACAAAATCTTGTTTTTTAACTAACTTTAGTTTTTAAAAACTACCAAAAATTCAAATGTCATTTTAAAAGTCTGTAGGTATACAAAAATTGTTCTTTTCAAAAACCTTAACTTCCTTTTTTATTAAAAACATAGTATTAACATCGTAAAGTTTTTCTCAAAGCTTTATCTAAAGCTCTAAGATTAAAAGTTTTCTATGTAGTATGAACTTTTAAATTTGGGAATTCGCTTTAAAGTTAATTTGATTATAACAGTTAAAACTCCTTTGAAGCTTTTTTCTGTCTTATAAGAGCTTTAAGTTTTTTTTTGCATAAATTCATTTGTCCATCCCTGCGTACATTTTTTCTCAACATTAAACAAAATTATTGAATTCTTATTTGTGTTAAGTAAATAAAATATGGTCCTTCCATTTTGTTTTAAAGTTTGACAGTTTTTGATTAGTATTTTAGGAAATTTGACTTCAGAATTAAAAACAGAAAACAGCACACACTTATATAAGCTAAATGTCAAAATCGAACTAAAAGTCAAAATTGATGTCTTGTGTTTTTCGCCCAATTTGTTTAGTTTTTTGACAGTTCTTTGTACCTACATATATAAGTTCTTTTCACTTACAATTAAAAAATGTCGGAATCTAGAATCTAGTAAGAGTTTACACTTTATGTTCCATAGGAATGTCAAAAAAGGTCTGTTTTGTTAATTTTATACCACGAAGTGGAAAATCTTTTAAAATTATTGAAAGGAGGGGAAAATCCTCTCGATAGAGTATACACTTGCCACAAAGTGAAACAAAAGCATTTGTTTATAACCGAGAGTGTGGTAGGATCTTTTTTGTGAAATTTTAATTTATTTATAAAAACAGAAATGTCTTTTGAAAGTGGTGAACCGTAGTGCCGGAAAATTTTGGATTCGTCTTCATCCAGTGAATTATGATGATTCAATGATAGCTCGAGAAAATTTTAAAAATGATTTCAGAATCGGCAAGCGATGTTTGAGCAATTTAGTGCAAAATTCGAGCGAAATATTTCGCCAATATGCGTCCAGAAAAGCGTACGAGTACCTTTGGACAATAACATTTGGCAGTGTTTTTGTTGTTTGCTGGCCATGAGGCGTGTTGCTTCCACGACTTGGCAGATCGTTTCAATCTTTCTCTTTAAAATAATAGAAAGAATTACAATGTTCCTTAGCAACATGAGCAGGGCCGTCGAGAGGAAATCCGGGCCCGGGACGAAAAAATCTCGGGCCCCCCCCATATTTACCATTTTTTCAAAGTTCATGCCTACTGATATGGTACGTTCTAATTTCAATTACGAATAGCATGAAATTGGTTGCAATTAACGGAAATAATAAGTGAACCGAAAAAAAGTGTTTATCATCAAATCAATCTCAAGGGTATCGCCCAGTTTAGTTGAAATGGAAGATGGATAGAAAATAATTCTAGATGCGAGTAGACCAGATTCCGAACAGAATCATACATTCAATTCGATATTGCCAACGACAGTTAGTAACTGATAATACGGTCGATTAACTATTTAAAAAAAAATTAGCATGAAGATCTATTACCTACTATGAAAATAAAATAGAGCGAAGTAAAAGTATTTGAAATTTGTCCTTAAAAAAAACTAAGTATTTTAAAAGGTTTACATTAAATACTCTTTATTGTTTTTCTTTATATTAAAATATTATCATAATGTTTTCATTAGAGTTAGTTTACATTAAATGAAATATTTCTTTTTACAAACGAGCTTTCTGAGCAGCAAAACAACTTGTAATTGTATCGAAGTTCAATTTCCTTGCCAAAGGTACTTCGATGCATAGTGAAGCAAGTCCGGAAACACGATCTTGTGATGAGCACGAACGATGAAAATTCTTTGTTCTGGCAAGTACGCTAAATGAACGTTCGGCACTAGCTACGGTTACAGGAATTGTGGAAAACACGGAGAGCAACACAAATGTTGGGGAAAATCGTCTCCAAGTTCTGGGAATAAATTATAAATAGCATTGAGCAAACTCAATTGCATAAGTTCTGCTTCAAAATTGGCTTCATAAATGTGTTTCAGATGAATTATTTCTTCTTTCATCTCTTGAGACACATACGAGTTATACTTTTGGATGAACCTTGTAGCAGAGTTTTTAATCTCAATTTCGTCCATTGTTGAAAACTGCCATAAAAATGAGAACGTATAGCATTTAAATTCTTCATCGTATCGAACCGACGAGAAATTCGAAATATATTTGAATCAACTATGACGTAAAAGGTGTTTCTCTTGAAATTTATTTCTGCGTCTGTTTCAATTTGCATTCCGGCTCCTCGATGTTCTACAAAATGTCTCTTTAATTGCCTTTTTCAGTTCGATGGAAACGATTCTGGAACATCCCCCAATCCAGTAGCAACTGCTTTGCATTCAGATAAAATTTGATCCCATCCGTTTCGAATAATGTTCAAATCGAAGATCAAGTTGTCGAGATCTCGAATTTCAACGTCAATAGTATTGTTTCTGGCTCGAAGAAGGAAACTTCTTTCATTTATAGCGCTAAGAACCTTGCACCAAATCAAAGACATCAGGACGCATTCAAATTTGTGCATATATTTTAAAACGCCATTTACATCTCTTCGAGCTTCAGCAGTTAAATTAATATCACTTAAGGCTTCTCATGATGTTCTAAGGTTTTTTAGATGATTTGCAAATGGTTTCACTGCCTCAATTCTAGCTGACCATTTTGTAGCGGAAAGTTTGTGAAGAGATCCGGGCACATTTTTCTTAAGAATTTCCCAACGTTGAGCACTGCTGCTAAACAAGTTGAAACCCTTTTGAACAATACTAAAAAATGTGATTGCCGCAGTACAACATCCCGCTTAATCGACTCCACGCTAGTTAAGGCTGTGAGTTGCACACTATGAATATAGGCATTCGGAGTTTTGTTTAAAATATGACTTTGTGCACCATTATACTGACCTTTCATATTGCTTCCATTATCATAGCCTTGTGCACAACAGTCTTCTTAAGGGATTTCGTTTTTTCCCAATGTTTCACAGATCAAATCAGCTATTGCGGTGCCAGTTTTTGTATTGCAATCGACAAATTCCAAAACCGTTCTTGGATGGTGAACACATTTTCTTCCAAGCGCAGATATCGCAAAATAAATGTGTTTTGTTCCACATGACTTGAATCGGGTGTTGTATCGACAATTATAGCGAAGTATTTGGCGTTTTCTCTCTCCTTCAAAATAGCTGAATTCACATGTTGGGCACAAATTTTAATGAATTCATTTTGAATCTCAACGGAAAGGTAGTGCACTTGGAAACGTTTGTGCTCTTGTTGTGAAATTCTTACTTTTTCCAAGTGCTCCTGACGCAAGAGGTCATAATGACTAATTAATTCCAAAATGCCCAAAAAATGTCCATTATTTGGCTCTCCAATAAGATTGCTATCGCCTTTTAGTCCTAGTCCACTTTCGCCAAGGAAGAAAATGGTGTCCAATATTCTATATAGAATTCCTTGCTATTTTTGTATGGCTGTTTTAATATACATACTTTGAAGTGACTTGATATCCTTCAAATCTTCAGTAAACAATTTATTCAAAATATTAATTAATTAATATTACGGAAACCACAATTTAAAAACGTTTTCGTGGGATTTTCCGGTCCTCCGAAACCGAATCAAAAATTTCGTTCCCAGCAGAAACAAAACTAGAAGAAAAGAAACTTTATAAAAACAGAAACCGAAATAAATATTTGTGTTTTGTTGTTGCCGGGCCCTTATTTTGATTTTAAAAATTTTCGAAATAAAATAAATTTGAAATTTACGTTAAATTAAGTAAGAAAAGCGAAACAATTTATTATAACTTTCTTTCAATAGTTCAGAGTTGCCCAACTTTTCATTAAATATAAACAAAAATGTACGCCAATAATAATTAGGGGCCCAGATCGGCAAGCTTGTGACTGAAAGATTGGTAGATAACATGCAAACAGGGGCCCGATTGCGAAAGCATGAATGATTTTAAATTTTCGGGCCCCTAAAAATAAGTGGGAATAGGTATGTTGATGATGAATTTAGACTACCTATATTGAAAAAAAAACACTCTCCTCATTGCTTTCAATTTCACGGGCCCCTAAAAAATCCTGGGCCCGGGGGGTCCCCAATTGAAAGCTCATCCAAAATGTATCATTATTCTCATTCTAGTTTTTTAACATTTCATCAGTTTTTCCATTCACTTATGAAAAAAATTAAAAAGTGTCCACTTTACTTTCTTATCTCATTTTAACTATCAAGTGAGAAAGAGATACAATGAAAAGAGTGTAATGGGAACACTAAAAATTAAAACTCAAAATCATTGATACGAGTACAAATTTTATTTAAAAAAGAAATCACACTCTAAGAACAATCTTCTATTTGCCATTGAAAGTCTGGTTCCAGTTTATGAAACATTCCATTTTTAGCAGTAAAAACATATCGATTTTGATCACTGTAGATTGAATTCGACGCATACAAATACTCTTGAAAATGGTTATTTATGATTTGGCAATAATCTCCTTTCAATTCTACACTCCAAGCACTGTAAATTGACCGACTGCTTTTACCCTCATCACTCCAAGTCTGAATGTGTCGTTTTTCAGAATCATACATTTCGAATGGTGAAGCATACAAATACTCCTTTGTGTGAGCTTGATTTTTGAAATAAATATCATTGTCAAGTTGCACAACTCTCCAAGCACCATTATCCGTGATTTGGTCTACGTCACTGGTGAAGACAGCTCTGCGTTTACTCGTATTGTGATAAAATTCCGATTCTGAAGCAAAAATATACTCCGCTTTTCCCCTATTCCGAATGCATATTTCATTGGCAAAATTTAAATTTTTAGCGCACATGGGCAATTTTTCAATGAGCACATTGACAGCATATTTGATCTTTTTCGAAGTGTTCACATAGCTTTTCCATGATTTAAGCTTTGAAATGTAATTTGCAATTCTTAGAATAGCAGGATTATCCATATTGTTATTGTGCAGTAATTTCGAAAATAAAAATGTCAATCCGGAGGCGATTTGTGAGGTTTTCGAATATCCATACATGATATCGTTGGCAATGCGAACAGCCGATGTATTTAACATTCGTTCGTCAATTAGTTCGTTCATAACTAATTCGGAACTTTTTTCGTTGAATTCGAAAAGAGTCCCGGTTAAAGTTTGAACCTCTTTGTTATTTTGAAAGTTATTTGCGATCATAAATGACTTAAGAATTTCCTTGACAGATTTCTCATTTTCAACTGTCACTTCATCTATTACCTTTTGGGCTTTTGCACTGTTGTTGGTTTTGCTTTGAATAAGAACTTCACTTGTCATAGCTCTGACAAGACCCATAAGTTTGTAAGGATCCCGATGTCCGTATTTCATCATTTCATTATGCAATTCCGTCAGTAATAGCAAACTTATATAGATTTTCGTTGTTGCTTTTGAAAAATCCAAAATAATATCGGCATTATTTTGTGAACTATTGTAAACTGTTTGAACTATGTCAGGAATCACATCGTCTTTGTTATCTATCAACAAAATAATTCGTTGGGCTAATAAAAATTCACCATTTCGTATTTCTTCGACAGCACTGCTAATACTTTCGTTCCGCGAAAGTCCATAGAAGATCGGAAAACTTGAAAGCCAGAAGAATAGGTAAATTAGAACTTTGGAATTTGAAACGCAATTCATGCTTCAAAAATAACTTATTTGCACTTATGAAAGAATAAAATTGCACTGAAATCAATAATGAATTAATTCATTCTCACTTCCTAATTTCTTATCAATCAACACTATGCTTTATTTTGATAAGGCTGATTTACTATATCGTTGACCTTTTAGAGGGTTTGAAACTTTTTATTTATAATAACGAGATTCTAATCTCAAACTAACTCGTAATATTGACAGTATAAAACAAAAACAACTATAGAACACATAAAACTGAATGCAGTTATCATTCACTCAGCCTCAAACTGGTTCACATGTAGACATACCCTAACCTATTGAAAACAATACAATGAAATTTGTAGGAAAAAGAAACGAAATAGAAAAGCTGTCAGCTGATGACAGAAGATCCCAAAGCGCTTTATTTTATATCACACAAATTTGTCCTTAAACTGAAGTCAGTAAATAAAAAGAAAACCAACTCTCAAACACTGGATTTTCAAAATTTCTTTTATTTTATTACAATTACCCACAATTCCTTATTTGCCAGTGATAATTTTGATCACTATTTGACATTTCTTTTGCTGTAGAAGTAAAAACGCATCTCTTTTGTCTACCAAGCGTTTCATTTGCCACAAACATATATTCGTTAAAATTTTGGTTTTTAAAATAACAAAAGTCTCCAATAAGTTCAATATTCCAGCCACTTGTTTCCCCCAAAAATCCAACATCCATCCAAGTCTCCACTAAACGACTATTTGCATCTCCGTATCTATCGACTGTCGAGGCATACAAGTATTCCCGACTGTGAGCCCTGTTCCTCAAATAAAATACGTCATCGATAATTTCCGCATTCCAAATACCATCATTGTAGATATAATCTAAAGAACATGTGAAAACACTACGTCGAGTAAAATAGAATTGCCCATCGGAAGCATACAAATATTCCGATCTTCCACGATTCCAAATGCATAGACTTTCGGCGAAGAACAAATTTCTAGCACAGGCTGGAAGCTTCCCAATAATACTATTTACTTCGATTTTCTTCCTCTTCGGGAGATAGAGATAGTTATTCATGATCTTTAGAGAATTGAGGTGTTTGGCAATTCTTATCACAGCCTCGTTATTCATGTTGTTGGCCGATTGAAGCTTCTCGAACAGAGCGATCAGCCCCGTTACAACTTGTTGGAGTCTCGAATTGCCGTAAAAAATATTATCAACAATCAGGACTGTTGAAATTTGACTAAAAGTCTCATTCACCAATCTTTGTATAATACTATCGGAGAGATTTCGACTAAAGTGAAATACACTGGTAGCTAAATAGTCAAGTTTTGGGTTATCTCGATAGTTTTGAGTGAGCATTGCTGTTTTCAGAAACTTAAGAGTTCTAACATCAATGTCGGATGTAATCTCATCGACTAGTAATCTAGCTGCTGGTTTTGAATCCTTGCCATTTTGTTGGTTCAAAACTTCACTTTTCAAAGTGTTAGCAAGTTTAATCAAATTGATAGGATGAGTATAATCATCATAATCATGATGAGCTTTCATTTCGTCATGCAACGATTTAAGTGTTTTGAAACTGATATTTATTTTTGTCATATTTACGACACATTTTAAAATAAAAATCGTATTTTTCTCGGAGCCGTTATAAATTTCATGAACAATATTGGGGATTTTGTCGAAATAGTTTGGTATTTTAAGCAAATGTTTTTCGGCTAAGGAACAATTATTATTTAATATTTCTGTGATGATAACTTCAGTTTGATTATCACTTTTTAAATGTGCATCTTTCTGTGCAACCACCGAATGAATGACTTTTAAGTTTAACATAACGAGAAATAGAAATTCTTTCGAAACTAACTGCATTTTTCACTTACACATTAATGTGTGATCTTGAGCTTTTGTAAACTTAAACTGATTGGTTTATATTTGTTATTTATTTGCTGTTTGACAAAATGAATTCTTCATTCTCTTATCAGTTGATAATAAAATAAATTCAATCTAAAGCTTAAGTGCATCATAAATATAATTTAACAAAGAAGAATCAGATTAAAATTAAGATAACTGGCGTCACAGCTTGAACAGAGGTCTTTCTAAGAAATTGTGTAGTGACAGTTTTCAAGATTATGCTTTTTATTAAATATCAAGTCTTTTCATTTCCTGATAAATAAAAATGTTATCACATTACCATTAACCTGAGCTTCGAACTGCGAATTGGAATTTAAGAATGATAGCAAATTTTGACATTTATGTAAATCAATGACATTTCATTAAAATTAGTTTTTATGAGAAGTTGTACATCTCGGGTTAGGCTTAGTTTGAGCAAAATGTGTTCTTGCCATTAGTTTGTAGAAGTTATCTTGTTGCTGCGGATTTTATATTTCTGTCACCTAAAAACTAAGTAAATAACACCTAGTTTTTACTCCAGTTTTTAGCTGGATGAGTTCACCAACGTGAGTTTTATGAGGCGAACAAACAGAACTAGCAGAGTCAGCGACAGTAGCGGCTGTTGGCAAAACATGGTTTGTGTATTAACTATTGTTTTCTAAGCGATTACCAAAAAAATAGCTTTGGATTAGTCCTCGAACGCGACCAATTTCAATCCGAATTTTTTTTTTTTTGAATTTATCTTTATTGAGTCTTATAACAAGGGGTATTACAAAAGTGTATCTGTCTCTGTTGCTTTTTGAATTTATACTGCGGCTATAAAGTATTGCCTGCTCTATACTGTTACTTATTTGTTTGCCACATGGCTTAGTTTAGGGTGAGAAAGTATATACTCTTGCTCAGGAGTATGATAGTTACTTGTGACGTAGTGTCATTTATAGATATGTACAAAAATACTTAAAACTAACTTAAATCTAGGTGGAAGCAAGATGTTGATATATACAGTATACCACAGTATGCTTGTCTTCATAACACAGAGAGTGCGCAATTATTGCGATATTTGAAAAATTTACTTTGAAATTATGTTAGGTACATAAAAGTATCGAGAAGGAGAATATAAGCACAGATAATAATTTTATACAGATGTCTCATCCCTGCAGGAAAAAATGAAACATTTTTTTCCCTTAACAGACAAGCCTTAACAGACAAGAGCTTTTAAAAATAAAGCTGAAAAAGCTCTTTTTGCCTTGCATATTTTCTTTTTTTTCTCTTCTCTTTTGTCATTTTGTTTGCCAATGAATACAAAAACAAAGTTCGGTCCATTGGAAACAAATGTAAACAACAACAACCCTATTTTTTACAAGGAAGTATATGGGAGTTGATGTAGGTTATGTCTGTATCTTGTTTTTTTTATGGGCGTTTGGTGCGTAGAAGAAGAAAGAGTTGATCATTTTTGTTTATTTTTTTGTGAATGTTAGATTGTTAGGTGTCCGGTAAAGAGAATAGAAGAAGTTGCTTGTGTATTGATATATGAAAATTGTGTGGGCAAGTAGGGACAAGTGAATGTGCACATGACTTGGTTTCTGTGTTTTCTATTTTTAACTTCCCATAGGAAGTTATTGTAATGGGTCCGATTTGTTGAATTGAAAATTTTGACATTTCTCGACGTTTCAAGGTCCCTAGAGTCGAAATAAAAGATTTTTAGAAAGATGTCTGTGCGTGCTGTGCGTGGCTGTGTACGTACGTCGTCCATAGCTCAAGAATTTTGAGAAAAATCAAGTTAACATTTTCCTTACAAAATATAAAAACATTATCTACTAAAACTTAGTAAAAATTTACTTTCGACTCAAATATGTTTACAAAAATTAAAAATATTGGCTTCAAACTAATTTTATCTTACAGAAAATATTGTTTTCGATATTCAATAATTTTTTTATAAAAATCCAACAGTCCATTTTTTCATAAAAAAAATCTAGTACCTACGCAACATGGGTAAAAAATGATGGTCGGTTCTCGATATCTCGTGAATGGTAGAAGATATTGACTTCAAATTAATTTAATTCATCCAATTTGTATTTGTTTATATAAGAAATAAAAACTTTTAAGAAATGCTACTTAAATTGGTAAAAATTTATTTTCGACTCAAATATCTTTTCAAAACTTTGAGATATTGGCCTAAAACTACATTTATCTTTTAAAACATATTGTTGTCAACATTCAGTAAAATTTTGAAAAAAATCGAATTGACAGTTTTTGTACAAAAAATTAGAAACCTAAAAAAAATTAAACAAAAGTTGGTAAAAATTGTTTTTCGAAGTAAATATCTTTTCAAAAATTTGAGATTATGGCTTCAAAGTAATTTTATCTTATAAAATATATTGTTTTCAATATTGAGAAAAATTTTGAGAAAAATGGAATTGACAATTTTTTTACAAAATATAAAAAAAACCTAAAAAAAAATTAATAAAAGTTGATAAAAATTGATTTTCGACTCAAATATATTTTCAAAACGTTGAGATATTGGATTTAACCCTTTCGGTACGAGAGTGGTACAGAACAAAGAATATTTATATGTAAACGTCCCACTCCCGTCCCGAAAGGATTAAACTAATTTTATCTTTCAAAAAATATTGTTGTCAACATTCAGTAAAATTAAAAAAAAAATCGAATTGACAGTTTTTTTTATAAAAAATAAAAACCTTAAAACACATTACTAACATTACTAACAAATCACAACAACAAACACATAACAGGCCCCCGAAGAAATCAACGAGCGCATCAAAGGGTTTTATGTATTTTGGGTAACGCCAAATGACTTACTGCACTTTTCTTTTCTTTTTTTACTTGCTTACATAAATATGTGGCAAGCACCGAGTATAACGGTGGAATTTGAAAGGTGAGGTATATATGGGGGTTTATTACCTCCCAGCAACCCCTTTCTTGCAATTATGCAATTTGGGGTAGGTGCGAGGTTGGGTGTATGCCACACCGAGGTGTGTAACCCCCTTGCAAACTAGAAAAAAAAGAGGCTGGGATGCGACCCACACTGATAACTTCCCATCCCGTCTGTCGATTTGTCTTGTTTAAAAGTTTGTCTATGTATCAAATTTTACCAAATTTGCGTACTATTTTTTGTAGATTTTATTTTTTTATGAAAAAACGGACTGTTGGATTTTTATAAAAAAATTACTGAATATCGAAAACAATATTTTCTGTGAAATAAAATAAGTTTGAAGCCAATATTTTTAATTTTTGAAAAGCTATTTGAGTCGAAAGTAAATTTTTACCAAGTTTTAGTATTGTTTTTTTTAGGTTTTTATTTTTTGTAAAAAAAAACTGTCAATTCGATTTTTCTCAAAATTTTATCGAATGTTGAAAACAATATTTCTTATAAGTTAAAATTAGTTAGAAGCCATTATCTCAAATTTTTGAAAAGATATTTGAGCCGAAAATCAATTTTTACTAACTTTTGTTAAATTTTCTTTGAAGTTTTTATTTTGTGTAAAAAAAAACTGTCAATTCGATTTTTTTCAAAATTGTACTGAATGTTGAAAACAATATTTCTTATACGATAAAATTAGTTCGAAGCCATAATCCCAAATTTTTGAAAAGATATTTCAGTCGAAAATCAATTTTTACTAAGTTTTGTTAAATTTTCTTTGAAGTTTTTATTTTTTGTAAAAAAACTGTCAATTCGATTTTTTTCAAAATTGTACTGAATGTTGAAAACAATATTTCTTATAAGATAAAATAAGTTTGAAGCCTAAATCTCAAGTTTTTGAAAAGATATTTGAGTCGAAATTCAATTTTTACCAACTTTGATTAATGTTTTTTTTTAGATTTTTATTTTTTATAAAAAAAACTGTCAATTAGATTTTCTCAAAATTTTATCACATGTCAAAAAAATTTATTCTATTCTTCGTTGCACAAAATTGTTTTGGAGATGAAATCATATTTTAGTCGTAAAATTTTCGAGGTGACAAATTTTTTTTTCAGTTTTTTTGATTTATAAAAAAAACCGTTAATTGGATTTTTTTCCACAAATATAATTATTTTGTATCACGTTACAATATATATTAAAAATTTAATTCAAGTCTCTATAGTCATTGGTGAATGATATATTTAGGTTTAACCAAAATTTTCACCTTTTTTTAAATTGCTATGGTAAAAAAACCACCCACGCAATTTTCTTCAGAGCCCTTTCTGCATCTTTCTGCCTTATTATCTGTATAACAAAATTTATTTGAAGTCGATATCTCTTCTGGTTCTTGAGCTATGGACAACGAAAAAAACGACGCGAACGTACGGACGTACGGACATACGGACATACGGACGTACTAGCGTACGTACACACGCACGCACAGACATCTTTCTAAAAATCTTTTATTTCGACTCTAGGGACCTTGAAACGTCGAGAAATGTCAAAATTTTCAATTTGACAAATCGGACCCATTACAATAACTTCCTATGGGAAGTTAAAAATATTATTTTAATTGTTGACGCATTATGTACAATGAGGTACATACATTGTGCATTGTACATGGGTACCTCATCATCCAATTGACACCAGTCAACAACACTTCATTACGTTTAAAAAGATATAAAACTGAAAAATGTATTCGTGGAGATTTTAGAAAATTGAAGAAAAAGATGAATTTATAAAAAAAAAATCCACATGAATGCACGCAGCTAGCATTTACATATCCGATTATACGAACTCGAGCCATAAAGACAACCTTGTCCTTGCTTTGTTTCTATTTCCAAAGACAACTGTAAATATTTTTTTTTCTCGTCGTCGACAAGCGATCAACTCTCCTGCACTTGTTTTCAACGCATCACCACCAACCACACCACAAAAAAACCAAAATAAAACGAGTTTTGGTTTGTGAAGAATGATCGTGGTGTATTATGTGTATCTGTGCATTAGGATTATGAGAGGAAAAGAACATACAAAAATGATTTCAGTTTTTTCTTTGCCTTAGTTTTTATTCATAGGAAAGAAGACGAGTTAAAGCTTTTTGAAAAAGCTCTTTTTTTTGGTTGATTTCAGTTTCATATATCATTTCTCGCCATAAGGGTGAGACATCTGTATAAAATTATTATCTGTGATATAAGGTTATAGATGTATCTTGGATTTTGTGAATTATTATGAATTTATAAAATAATTTCTCCTTGACAGATAGAGAGTAGCTATACAAAGAGTTTTAAAAGTTAATATAATTAGATTGTACTAAGCGAGAGGTACAAATCTGTTTATGTAGACATTTACTAGAGTATATAGTTTAGTACATTTAACTGTATTTATAGGAACTAAAGAAGTACGATAATTACGTTCTATAATTGACATTTTATAATTTCTTTTTTTTTTTTTTTCTTTTTCATATAATTATTACCATATGTTGGGAAATTTTGTATATGTATAAGAAAGGAGTCATAGAGGATGAAACCATTAAGTTGGTAAACAAGGTAAATTATTTACAAGTACAAGATTACGACTAATAATACTGTTTTATTTTTATAATTTTTCTTATTTTTTTTTTATCTTCCTTAGATATTACAATACTTATTTATTGAATGTTTCGTTATCACATCTTATATTAATTTTGTAAACAGCGTATTTAACAGTAGAGAAATGAGAATAATGATAATGACAAAAATAAACGGAATATTATATGGATCTACTCAAACGTGGATAAATATAAAGAAAATAGAATAAAGGGGAGTTGTGTCCACCCAACTCGTACAAAGTAATTTAGTTAGGTATGCAAATTAAATCAGAATAATGCATAAGAGTAGACTCCAACTAAAATCATTAATAGAGGAAATAGCTATAGACTTACTGAGATTGGTTCATATTAAGATGTGGAGCACTTTAGCCACGGTTATGCCCCGGAATAGCTTTGTTGTAAAATGAGGGTAAAGAAGCATCGGGAGCTGACGGGATGTTCAGCAGGGAGACTCCTTGGGCACACGGGTATGCCTCTGACTCCCAGGAGCTGGTAGGTACTGAAGATATCATTTCGTCAATAAGAAAGTTGTCAATGTGATTGAGATTTGAGATTGTTTTCTTCATAAGGGTTAAGGCGTAATTAATTAGCGGAGTGGTGTTGGTTTCCGCGTAAATGAAATTGTTAGAATACCGTTTGTGAAGGGATTCAAAGTTTTTACCGCAACATAGTCGGAGAATTTTTCTTTCGAGTTTAGATAAATCGTCTGCCACCGTTGGGGAGACTGTAAACCACACCGGAAAAGCGTAGAGAAGGATTGGTCTAATCAGAGTTTTATAAAAAAGGAGTTTAGACTTGTTTGATAGTGAGTATTGTTTCAGAAACGGCATTAGAGCATTCGCTATTTTTCTAGATTTGGATAATGCGTATTTAGCATGGAAGTTAAATTTAAAAAGGTTTGTAAATTTAACGCCAAGGTATTTTATGTCATTTCTGACCTTGAATAGTGAGCCATCGATTCTGAGCTCAAGTTGTTTGCTCTCTTTAGTTACTCCTCGGGGGCCTTTGCCACTGGAGTTCCTGAAACAGATTAATTCAGTTTTTAGAGGGTTAACCTTAATACCCCAGGTTTTATAATAATTGTTAATAAGCTGTAGGTGTTTTTCCAGGTGCCGAAGTGCGGATAAGGGAGATGTATGGCTTGCATACGCAATTGTATCATCCGCGTACAAAAGAGCAGTTGATCTAAGATTGTTTTCAGAATATTGATGTGGGAAGTCATGAATGAAAAGGTTGTATAGGTGGGGGCCCAGTATGGAGCCTTGGGGGACTCCGCTGTCGCAGGCACATAAGTTCGATTTTGTACCTTGAATCTGAATAAAGAAATACCTATTGTTCAGGAAGCTATCTAAAAGGTGGATTAGGTGTTGAGGAAAGTTGAGCTCTGAAATTTTAAAAAGAAGACCGTCTCTCCAGACGCTGTCGAAAGCTTTTTCAACGTCCAAGGAGCAGGCTACTGTACAGTTCTTATCTCTTAAGTTAAGGGATATGTCGTTATGGAATTTGAGTAGCGCATGAACTGTTGAGTGACCTTTCCTGAAACCAAACTGAAAGTCGGGAATGGGTTCAATAGGAATGTCCGAGGAACAGTTTAGTTTATTAAGGATTATACGTTCCAGGATTTTACCAGTATTGGAGAGGAGGGAAATCGGTCGAAAATTATTCAGCTCAAATGAATTTCTGTTTTTTGGAATTGGGAGAATCTTCGCAATTTTCCAAGGGGTCGGGAAGTACCCGTTGTTAATGCAGTTGTTGAATAAAATAGTCAGAAAACTCTTTCCTAGGGGGGTGAGTTTTTTGAGTGCAAAATTTGAAATACCATCCAGGCCACAGGATTTACTAGGCTTGATTATTTTAATGAAGTTTGCGACTTCCTCTATGTTAGTAAAGATGTTATTATCCGACGGGCAAAGAGCTGAGTAGTTTTCGTCGAAAAGGAAAATATGGTTTGGCTTTTGGGAGTGTATCAGGTTAACTGTGGCAAATGCACTATTGGCTACCTGTGGATCAAAGGAGGGGACTCTCGCAAGAAAAGTGTCCTTAAAATGTTGTTCAAATGCTGAAACTATACAATGTTCATTGGATAGGGTAGTGTTATTAACTGTGACTTTCTCACATGAGAATCTCCTTTTTTTTCCCAGGAATTTGAAAGCTTCTTTAAAAGCTCGCGGACCCGGTTTTATTTTTGACATACGTTTGTGGAACACGTTGTTTATCCATATATTAACTTTGTCTTGAATTATTTTGTTTAAAAGTGACACTTTGTTAGATAGCTCTTTGTAAAGGAGGTTGAATCGGTTGAAGGTGTTATGGTAGATGTGTTTTAGGCGACGTTGCCATTGATGCTTGATTTTGTATAGGTTTTCAATATCCCTCGGGAGGTTGTTGTATCTTTTGAAGGTAGAGATCAATTTAGAAGAGTGGCTCTCAAGAGAGCTAAGAAGAGCTTCATTAAAAAGGGAGATGAATGAATCTATCTCAAGGTTAGAGAGACACACATTATGAGGAGGGATACGAGCTGAGAGTATAAGGTCCAACTGTTCCCAGAAGGCTTCCCAATTCGTGCCTTTATAAGAAATGGAATAGGCTGGACTAATGTTGGGTAATTGGATATTGTCCATATTAAGTTTTAATAAAAGAGGGCAATGTTCTGTAAATGTTGGCAAAGTTTCAATGGAAAAATCCGGATTAATCGTATTAACGAGATGATTTGATATCAGAAAATGATCAAGGAATGAGTTACTTCTTGGGAAAGAAGGAGTAGGAGAAGCAAAGTTTGAAAAGGAGGGGAAGTGAGCCGATTGCCAGTTCACCAAAGTTTTGCCGTTTTGGTTAAAAACAGTATCGCCCCAAATAGGACTTCTGGCATTCAAGTCACCACCAATGATTGCCCCTTCATAGGAACTGGCAAGAGAATCAATTCTCGACAGTTCATCTGACAGAGTCGAGGGGGAACTATTTGAGGGGATATAGATTGATCCAAGTAGATATTTTTTTGGAGTGTTATTTTTAAATATGGTAATACTGACAAATATGCATGGGAGGTGTGTAGACTTCCAATCGATGAATTCGTAGTGTATGTTTTTTTTTAACATTATCGCAACGCCCTGAGATTGGTCATTCCTGAGAATATTAAAAGAGTCAATAAATAGCTTATGCTTTGAATTAAGGTGCGTTTCTTGAATGAAAGCAGCCGAAACATTGCTTGCAAGGAGTAACTTCTGCAGTTCTATTCTCCTTGCGTGGTGAATTAGCGACGTAATGTTAAATTGTAAGAATTTTAAAATCATATTAATTGGAACTGAATAAGAGTTGGTTTAAAAGGTCAAGATAAGCCAGCCTTTTTTGAGTTATAGAAGACATATTGTTAATGTTACGCATAAAGTTTTCGATTTTGTCAACCAGGTTATATATATCACAACCAAAAAGATCGTCAGAAAAATTCAAAAATTCATTTACCACCTGCTCTTTACCTTTCTGGAGATTTGTGGATGATACAGTAGGCCCTCGTTGAGGGGGAAAGTCGGTGTTATTTGCTGCCACATTGGCATAAGACACTCCTGGAGTGCGCAAATTCCCAGACGAGATCATTTTTGAAAGCATTTGATTTTTGTGTTTTCTTTCATTGGCCTCACGTACTAGATTTTTCCTACGGAGGTAATAATCTTTATATGCTGCACAACCCCTGTAGTTTGCTGTGTGATTTCCCCCGCAATTAATGCAGACAGTTTTACTACCTTCCGCTAAAAGGGTGGGGCAACAGCCCGGCTCATGTTTAGAGATGCATTTTACGCAGTTGTAAGAGTTGGCACAGTTTTTGGCCAAGTGGCCAAATTTTTGGCATCTACGGCATTGTAGCACGCCACTATTGCCTTTAGGTTTCTCCCAGTAAACCCTCGTATTGAAGAGAAATTTGGTTTTAATTAACTCGTTAGAGTTCGTGCCTGGAAGAAGGCGAATCAGAAATAGGTTATAATCAATTTTCATTTGTTTAGATCTCAACGTTTCAAATTTGGAAACTTTATCAACGTTGCCGAATCTAAGCTTAAGTTCTTCAAAGATTTCTGAGGTAGAAAAGTCAGAGGTGAGGCCTCTGAGAACCACATTAGTGGTTTTGTCCTCCTTAAGGGTGTAGGAATGAGCCCTTACCCCCGGAGAATCCCTAATAACCCCCATCAGCTCACGGTACACTTCCGGATTGTCAACATAGAGGCGACTCGATTGTCCTCTATTAACAATTTTATACATAAAGTCTACTCCCTTGCTACGAAAATCTTTCACTAAATTATATGTATCTACGTTAAATAAAACTATGGGTGGACAAAACTTACCCCTGAGCAGTTTATCTTGACTCAAATCGTTATTAAAGTGGCTGCCTTCATTTGCGTTTTTTACTCCCGAGCTGGGTTGAGCTGTATCAGTTGAATGTTGATTGGTGCTTTTATGTGCGTCACTCACAGCCGGTAGGGCTTGTGACCTGGGTAAGAACTTCAATGATTGTAGAATGGTAAATCTGTTGCCATCTCTTGTCTGTTGAGTGTCCATGTTGTCTGACGAGTTGGATCTAGTGAAGGCTGTATGCCTCCGGTCAGGTAATTGCCAACCCGAGTGATGGATTGATTGACCCTGAGTCAAATCTGCCGGGCCAGTGCTGGCAGCTGGAGCCTGATCATTGATGTTATTCGACGGTGGTTGCTCCGTGGTCGAGTGCCTATGATCGAAGTTGAAAGAGGTGTGCCTCTTGCTAGGGTTTTGCAAGTCAGAGGTGGGGCTCGTTAGCGACGGATACGGCATCTCAAGGAATTCGTTTCGGTTGAAGTGTGTCACGCTGGAGGAGGCAGCATTTATTTGGTTAATTTTCAGCATTCCAGTGGGATGATCACTTTGAGTAAGTAAGGCTGGTGTGGGTGAAGTAGGTTGCGGTGGTAGTGGTGGTGGTGGTGGTGGCTTCTGTTGTAAAATCGGATTGAGGAGTGCGCTACGGCTGACTGATGCGTCGTTGGCGAGTTGATGAGTTTGATTCGGTGGCTGTTGCGCCTCTGCCAATCTTTTCATATTAACGATTTGAGGCGGTGGTTTGTTAAGAGAAGACGGCGGTGGCTTTTTAGTCCTAATCGGAGACTCCTTTTTATGTCTCATGTTGCATTATGGTTAACAGTGAGCAACGTTTCTAACTCGGATGAGGGTCACGTGGAGAAGAACAAATTATTTGATCTAGAGCACAATAAATCAATAGTCGTATAAGTGGAATTATCCAGTCCAGAGTCCAATCCGAAGGAAACGTTAAATTAATTGTGTAAAAACTTTAAATGTCTAATGAAGAAAAACTTTGCGATCACGCTCACGCCTAACCTCCAAATCAGGCGTGATTCAAGTTAACAAAAAATCCACTCTCATTTACAGGGCCAATATTTAATGGAAAGTGAAAAATATTTATTTCAACATGCAAAGGAGTTATTATGCAATCAAATATAAGTTATTTTAAATGAGGATGGATGAAATGTTCAATAATTTTTTGAGATTATTTTTAATTAATTTTTCTATTGTTATCCGCGTTAGCTTGCACTCGACTCCAGCGACTTTCAGAGCTTCTCCGATGTAAGTCTCAATCCGAATTGCATTAAAATTTTCTACCACTGGTTATTTTGATGTGTGTTTGAAATGGGATATTTTATTCTTGCTGTTCGAACTGGATTGAAATAGGATGAGTTAAATGGGAGTTAAAATTCCAGCAAGACTAAGGTACTAATAAAATTTCCCTAACCACAAATGTGTTATATTATTTCAGAAAACAAATAATAATAAATAATGCAGATGAAAATTCAAAACTCTTTTAATACATATTGATTAAACTCCACGTTTTTTCCGAAGGTAACAAAATAAATAAATAAAGTGGCGCAACAGTCAGAGAACCAAGGCATAGTGATTTACAACTTTTAACCATTCCCGTGTGGGAGTCAGGTCAGGGTGGAAAGGACCTACAGTTTTATGCCGAAGCCGAACGGTTAATTTGAGAGCACTTTTCATGTCAAGAATTACTTTTGGACGATTTGTCAATTTCTCGCAAAAGGCAGTACTCGTGAAAAAAAACTATAGGTGGCAAAGTGAGAGATTGAATCTTATCAATCTTATAACTATAACTTAAAGCTAGACAAAAATTCATAAAACTAGACTAATTAACCGTAATTTACACACGCTCACCATTATGTCACAAGTAAAACTTTTTTCTGAAGATGGAAATGAAAATTTTATCTATTGATAAACGTCAAAATTAAATCAACAGTGTCAAATTTTAACCTGCACTGAAGCTTGGTAATTTTTAAAACATTTAATTCACCACGCTATTGTCAAAATTTAACCAAACGGCAAGTTTTAACCAACATTTTAACGCAGTTCGGACACGGCCTATGTCGATTCTTGTTAATTTTGTGAGCAAGGTGAATTTTAAGTTATTTTTAAGGAATATATATGTAAATCTGCATCTGAATATAAAAATCTGCAAAAACAAAAATCTAAGTATATCTACACAAATAAGACTATCAGGAAATATTTGACAGCTATTCTACAAATAATCAAATGAAAAAGTATAATTGTAGATGTCAAATAATAACTCGAAAATAGACTTGTTGTCAGAGTTATAAAAACTAAAGTCTTTTTGTGGCTTCAGCTAAGTCATGACTGATTTTTTCTTAGAGTCTTTTGGCTTTCAAAATAAAAATAAACACTTTAATAAGTCAAAGAAAGAGCAGCCAAAATGACATAAATTGACTTCATGTCATGACTTTTAACTTTTATTTTAAACGTCAAAGTCAAATCATGAGTTTAAACTTTTAGCTTAATATGCTAGTTGATTGCCTTTGACTTTACTGACTAGAGTCACTCAAAGACTATAGGCTTTAAAACTCTGCTCTTTGTTTTAGTTAAACAATTTTAAATTTCCTTCGTGATCCAACTAATAATTTTCTAACAAATCAGAAATTGCGATCACAAAACTGACAGATAAAAGTTTTGTTTATATTGTTGGTGCGATTTGTCTATTTTTAAAAATTGTATGACGTTTTAAAAGCAGATTGAGATGCAATTGATGTGACAAAAAGTGGATGTAGTAAATAATATATACGTCAACGCTGTCAGTAAATGTGCCCGTGTTGAACATACGGCTAATTCCAATGTTCCTTACTTACTTACTTCCAATGTTCCAATCCACATAAAAAAACAAACAAAGTCATTTCACTCAGAAAATCAAATCAAATCAAAGGTATGCGGCCAAACCAAAAGAACAATTTAAAAAATTGTTATTGTTGAAGCCTTGATTGCTTAGTTTTAATGAACTAACCTCAATTTCGCAGTTAAACAAACAATGAAAATACACATGATAAACGGTAATTTGAAACTTTATTTATTGGTAAATGATATACAAGAATGACAGTTCATTTATTTAATTCTATTTCATAATTTAGGAAAAATTGAGCAATTATCTAAGTCGTTGCCCAAGACTTCTTACAAATTTAAATTTTTTCCATAATATTTCCATCACCAAATAAACAGAACCCAAACTAATTCCTACTAACCAAAGAACAAAAACATACTTGAAAAATTCCAAACTCAAAGGCTTAATGACAGATGACTTTTCAGTAAAAACACTAATATGTTTCAATGCGAGTGACATTTCAAATGATTGATGCATCCAAACCACATCAAGTCCAGCTTCTTTAATCCTTAATATAAAGTCATCCAGATGAGTCTTCAAATGTGAATCATGCTGCAAGGGGAACATTTTAAACTGTCTTCCATAGCAGATGTTCGAAAATCGAAATAACGGTTTCTTCAGCTTGATCTGTTGCTTATTCAAATATATCCATTCGCTCTGCGCAATTGTATAGGCGAAGCTTGTGTCAAAACTATTTCTATGAACTACCACATCGTAATACGGCATTGGATAGAGAAGTTGAAAGAATTGTTCAGTGTAATTTGCTTGCAATCGAATTCCCGATGCTTCGTAGTCGATTATCATAATTCGAAGATTCTCTTTGATGAGGCCATCAATGCTGTCAATGGGTGTTTGAAAAACTACAACGGTGCAGAATCTTGCCAGAAAGCTGGTGTAAAATGAGAAGAGTATAAATCCTAAGGTAAGTATAAGTAAATAAAATATAAATTGAAAACTTGAAGGCACAGAAATTCGCCGGACAATGTTCGAACTGTACAGTAGAAGGGCCAAACTTTGAAGAACATATTGGCAAGGAGCTCTATCCCTGAGTGGTGGATCAACAAATCTTAGCAGACAGGCTACATAAGCCACCCCTAATCCAATTACAATCCAAGTTGTCAGATCGAACGGTTTAAAAACCAGCTTACTTTTCGGCAACGCATTCGTGGATGGTATCATAATACACCAGCGCTCAATTCCAAGCGGATAACTTGTCTCAATCTGTGTTAGATAGTTCATGGAATAAGCATGAACAGCCAGTTCAAATCCTTTCAATCGAAGTAATTGGAGAATTTTGTCCAAGTCAGAGTTCGGCATGAACACGGGGATCAAATCGATGTTCATGTGCTTTGCAAATGCTACTATGTAGCTTGCATCATATCCCACCAACTGATTGCGTCCTTCTTTCTGAACGACAAAAGCTCCGGGGATATCCTCCATAAAAGGTGTTTCAATTTGATAGTTCTTCAAGTCTCTTGACTTTTGCGGGAAAAATGTTCCTCCTTTTGTTAAATTTATCCACTTCAAAGTTGGATAAGGATCAATTGAGAAGATTTGAACCTCATTGGTGCGAGGGTTCTCAAAGAATACCAAAACATTGGTAAACTGTCTGTTCCATAGCCAATTCCTCAGCAAATTTAGCATTTTTAACTGTACTGCATTTCTAATAAAAATTAGAATTTTAGAATCGTGAATTCCATAGAGCCTTGCGTCGATGGTGTTATGAATATTTGTTATAACACGTTCGATATAAAGAATTGATAAAATTGTGTCACTGTTGATCGTAAACAACAATTTGTCAAATGAGAATTTATCGAAATACATTTGTGGTAAGTGATTGGATGTCCGGAGTTCCTTGGGGAAATTCTGATGTCCTTCGGAGTCTGGTGTTAGTCGTGTTGGTTTTTCCAAGAAAATTATAAGCGTCTCTATTTTATAGGTAACACAGATTTTATTTGTAATTTCAATCACGAAACTGTTGTTGATTTCAGCAATAATTGACAAAGGCAGAATCACCACAAAAATTACTAATAGCCACTGCATTGTGCAAACAATTTCTGATTGCATTACAGTTAGATGCAGGTGGTTACCTGTGATTATTTTAGAGCTCCAGACCTATAAAAACAATAACTCACTAAGTGCACCTTTATTGGATTATAATGGCTGAGCATTTGATATAATCGTAACCGATAAAAGGCTTTCTACATCTACATACGTCTAAATTGATAAAAGATTTTAAAATGGTTTTATTCTCTATAAAGAAACTTCTGGGCTAAAAAATTAAGCCAATTTTGTTAATAATTTGTACTTTTTCTTCATGAGGAACATACAAAGTGAAATTTGAGAAAAAGCTTAAATATGCTGATTTTACGAACTCATATACCATCACTCTCGTTGGTGCGGTTGGTGTCGTTGATCTCGTTGGTGTCATTGGTGTCGTTCGTCTCATTGGTCTCATTGATTTCGTTGGTGTCGTTGGTTTCGTTGGACTCGTTGGTTTTGTTGGTTTAATAGGTCTTAGGCCTCTTTCACACGAGACGGTTTCGTCCGTACGGTTAAAATCCGTACGATTTTTTCCGTACGGACTTTGTTTTCACACATAACGTATTTTCCCCGTGAATCGTCTACGTTTGGTTATATTTTAGATATTTTTTCTTTAGTGCAAGTGACCACAAAAACGGACGGCAGACGAATAAAAATCGTCTGTTGTGAATGCGTTCGCGGTCCCCGTATATTTCAGTCGTTGAGACGGCTGTTTTAAATCATCCGTACGGAAAAAACCCGTCTCCGTCCAGTGTGAAAGCTTTAGTTAATTTTATTAGTTTACTATCAATGGCTCACGGATAAAAACCGTGTGGATTTTAACCGTACGGAGGAAACCATCTCGTGTGCAAGAGGCCTTATTGATCTCGTTGACCTTGTTGGCCTCGTTGGTGTCGTAAGTTTCTTTGGTTTCGTTGATATCATTGGTGTCGTTAGTTCACTGGTCTCATTGGAGTCGTTGTCTCTTTGGTTTCGTTGATATAGTTGGTTCACTGGTCTCATTGGAGTTGTTGGTCTCGTTGGTTTCGTTGGTATCGTTGGTATCGTTGGTATCGTTGGTATCGTTGGTATCGTTGGTATCGTTGGTTTCGTTGGTTTCGTTGGTATCGTTAGTATCGTTAATATCGTTGGTATCTTCGTCCTCGTTAGTTTTGTTGGTCTTGTTAACTTCGTGAGCCTCGTCATACGAAGAATCTAAATACATGCTTTTCAAAAATATGTTGTTTTTGAACATCCGTCAAGTCATCAAATGTTACTACGATTTCCACGATTAAAAAGATTTACTTATAAACAATATATTTGGTAAGAGTAATTCTAAAGTTTTTTGGTCATGTCAACATGTCTTTGCTACAAGGCATTTTTACGCTAAATTTTACCGCAACAAAAACCAGCCTAGTTGTGGCTGCAAAATATCGGCAAAGTTGAGGGCAACCATGGTCCATGGGTTGCAAAAGCAACAAAAGCAGGTGATCGAGTTCGAGAACGAGTTCTTTCGACAAGGTCGAAAATGCCGGCGGATGAGCCGAAGAAGTATGAGGTCAGGTGGACCCTTACTTGAACAACAACAACAACATATTTTTTAACGTTTCACTTTTAACGTAGATTTAATGAAATAACACTTAATTGTGTGTGTAAAAAATGGGTTTTTAACGCCGCGTTTTAAAGTAGTTTAATTTAATGTTTGGTACGAAATTCACACCTCGAATCTCGCGTAATATTAATAGTAATAGGAAAATGCCTCGGTTAGACTTCTTCTCGATTTTTGTTTTTCTTTGAAATTTCTCGAACAATAGGAATAATTGCCGCCATTATGTTTCGCAAGTTTTGGAAACTCATCCAACAACTTGTCGAAACCGTGTTTGTGTGTGTGAAAGCAAAGTTTCGCTGAGAGTCAATAACGGTGGCTTTCCTGATGAGCGTAAAGCTTCCAGGAAGCCGCGATACTGTGACCGACAATCACGAAAACGGATGCTTGTGTTGAATGAATGTGTGTGTGACTGGAATAGACGAGGAAGGAAGAACATAGATGGGAATTAGCTTGCAAGGCACTCTTGAAAGAACCTTACAAGCGATAAGTGATATAGAAGGAAAGTTTCGAGGAATTTTGGAAAAGAAAAGATTGAGAAGAAGGATAGGAAATCGGAAAGTCGAGGAAATCCAGAGAAAGAAAAAGGAAAATTCGAGGATCGAGGTGTGAGGATTGTGGGAAAAGAGGAAAATAGGAAGGGATACAAAGGAAAAGATAAGTAGTGTATTTCTTTTGTTTATTTGTTCTGTTCGTCTATATATATATGTACATATATATATTTCGATCGCGTTCGGTGTTAAGAGCCCATCTTCTTTTATTATTTGCTTTTTTTATTTTTGCACTCTTTTGTAATTTCTTAACTTTTTATTTGAAAACATTTTGGGTTTTAGTCCAGGGATCTTCAATCCCAAGGTTTCCCAAAGAAATAATAAATTTTACATTCAAAAATCAAACGTTCGTTGTGTTGTCTTTTTTTTAATCGCTTCACTCATCACAAAGAGTTTTGGAATTTTCTTTTTCGGTTTGAAAAAAATTCCTGGCGCCCATTTTTATTGCAACGTACCCCACTGTAGGTACTTTAGTTCGAAATCATATTTCTCAGCATCAGCATTGCTTTATAGGTGGTAGATCGACGACAACCAATGTAGCAATATGTATTTACGAATTATTGTCTTGGTTGTTTTGAAAATCGCTTGCAAGTCGACGTTATTGTGTGCAAAATAATATTCTTTTGAAAAAACTTTAGCTGCTAGGGTTTCACTCGGTTTTCCTTGATTGGATTAAAAGTTATTTAGTTGGACGTAGTCAATATGTTAAAATTGGTTATGTTTTATCAAATGAAATAATAAACTTTTTAGGTGTACCACAAGGCAACCACCTTGGGCCACTCCTTTTTATTGTTTTTATTAATGATTTGACAAATTATATTTTTTATGCAAAGTGTCTCTTTTATGCCCATGATCTCAAGATTTTTAGCTGCGTAGGATCTCCATTAGATGCAAGTAAAATTCAAACTGATATTGATTGCATTCTTAACTGGTGTACTATAAATGGTTTATATCAATATTCAAAAATGCAGTGTTGTTACATTTTTAAGATACTAGATCCATTTAGTTTCAATTACAAAATTGATAATCACCCATTACAAAGGTTAACGAAACAAAAAGATCTTGGAGTTATTTTGGACTATAAAATGAGTTTTTCACTTCAAATTGACCACGTTATTTCTAGAGCCAATGCGATGTTGGGTTTTATTTCTAGAAGTTCTAAGTCTTTTGAAGATCCATGTACTCTAAAAACCCTTTATTTATCCCTTGTCAGATTTTTGCTGGAGTATTGTTTCATAATATGGAATCCCTTTGCTCAATCAAGTATCCTTAAGATTGAAAAAGTTCAAAAAATATATACCAAGTTTGCTTTATGTCAGGTTTTTAGAAACTCAGATATTCCATCTTATGAGACCAGGTGTATTTTAATTAATTTAAACCCTTTAGAACTGAAAAGAAAGCTATATTCGATACTCTTTGCTTTCGATGTTTTGAATTCTAATATAAATTGATCCAATTTGCTACCAATGTTTAATATTTACGTACCTTCTCGTAGTTTGCGAACTAGAGACGGTAATTTTTAACATGTTTCTTTTCATAGTACAAAACAATTCAATTACTGATTCCTGTATTGCTTTTAACGAATTTGATTTTTTTATTGATTTTAATAATAGTAGGTTAGATATTAAGAGAAATTTATTAAATTTGTTATAAACTTTATTATTTTAAGTTAATTATATTGAACTCATGTGTTATAAATCTTATTATTATTTGATTTAAATGTTGTCTCCATAAATTCATGACGAAAATAAATAAATAAATAATTTAGGAAAACTTTAAAAAGTAATTTTTTTGTTCACTGAAAATTCGTATGCTTGACAGAACTTCAGAAATCATCAAATCATCCTGTACTAATGAAGGAATTTTTGGGCGTCAGTAGACGGAGTTCAAACTTTAGCTTGAGCTGTCAAAAAAAAACATAAAATTGTATTATTTTGTCACACACGTAGCTTTTAGCTACTATGTCCATAAATTAGTACTCAACTAGGATGTTAGCAAATTTATTTCCAAAAGTATTATTTTTTATCGTACAGAACACCGTATTTTAATTAAAAAAATATAGTAAGATCTTAAAAATATGAAGATTTAGAACTAGGTAACAATTTTAAAGTAATTATACTCTTTGTATTAATAGTTTTTACTTTTATGGTCATCTGCCGTAATTTATAGAAAAACATACATAAGTTATTGACATTTTATGTATCACACTCCCTTTTCTTTTTTCTTTTTGAAGACAACACTTCTGTTTTATTTATTCATATTAAAAGTTCAACACACAGAGACAATCAATATTCAAGCACAAACATGTTTAATTAAATCTCTCGCCATCGTCATTTCCCTGCACATACTCTTCCAAGGCCCTTGCTCGTTCCAGGGCTCTACGAATGACAAAATATCTGTTATACAACACTTCGAAGATAAAAATCAAAGTACTTATCCCAATCAATGACCAATAGCCAGCGTAGACATGTTGAAAGTAATCCAATCGCAATGGTTGAACCACAACAGTCTGTTCGACCAGAACTTTCGATAGCTTCATGGTCACTGCCATGCGAAATGCTTCCTCGTCCCAAAACAAATCTAATCCAGCTTGCATCACAATCAGAATGAACATATCCAAGTCTGCACGAAGATGTGAGTCAAATTGTAGAGGAAACATGGTGAAGTGCCTGCCAAAGCAGATTTTCGAAAGTCGGAAGAAAACCTTTTCCAGACCTCGTTGCTGCTTGTTGAGGAAGTTCCAGCGGTCTTGACGAATGCTGTAGGCGTAATGCCCATCGAATTGGGCTCTGCGCGTATTGACCTCGATATACGAGACTGGATAGAGGAGCTTCAAAAATGTTTCACCATAAATAGCCCGCGTGCGTATCGCCTCAAGCTCGTAGTCAATGACCATCACTCGCAGATTCTCCTTCACTAGGTCTTCAACGCTGTCGATTGGTGGCTGGAACACCATGTATGTGCAAAAACTTGTCAAATACGTGGAGTAGAAGCAAGACAAAATAAAACCCAGCACGAAAACCTGAGCGAAGAATAGAATCTGCCTGACAGTCGGCATAGTCATTCGTTCCGCCATATTCGGGCTGTACATCAGAATCGCCAGACTCCGCAGGAAGAAGTACTTCTGGGTAACTTCCGAAGATGGCGGATCAATGAAACGCAGCAGTAAACCGATATAAAGCACACTCAATCCAGTTGCAATCCAGGTGCCTGTGTCAAAACTTATGATGGGATAGTCACTCTTGGGCACCTCACTCCGCAGTGGCACCATGATACACCAACGAACAGTCTCGAGGGGGTAACTGCATCCAATATCCTCCAGATCAAACATGGAATACGAATGAACACTCAGTTCCATATTGCGATTATGGAACTCGCGGAGGATTTTCTCCAAATCCAAATGGGGTTGAAAATTGTAGACGAGGTCGATGTTCATGTGCTTGGCGAAAAGCTTGATGAGATTTGCATGGCGCCCAACGACACGCTGCTTTCCGTTTTTATTCAGAATAAACACCCTTGGAACGTCTTCCATGTAAAGAATTTCAATTCTATAGTTCTTCAGGTCCTTAGTGGGTTTCATGAAAAGCTTCCTAGCATCAGAAACCCCAGTCTTGTTGACCCAGTGCGGTTCGGGATAACCGTAGACTGTAAAAATCTGATTTTGATGGCTGGTCTTGTCCTGAAACAGCACCAAGGCGTTGATAAACTGCTTCTCCCAAATCCAGTTTTGAAAAAATCTCAATTGGTCGAGAAAAACTTCTTCCCTCAAGACTAGCACCAGTTTCGCCAAGTGCATTCCTCTTAACCGAGTTTCAACAATCTTAAGAATTTCCATCGACATATGATCGGTGAGCACAATGGAGACTGTGGTATTCACGTCCAACAAATTCCGCAGACCCTCGTGATTTGACGCTTGGGTAAAGTGCATCTGTGGAATCGGGTATTGATGAAAGAGATTCTGGGAAACGTTAGCAAACAAACTATCCGTAGGTTCAAGGTATCGGCTCCAGAAAATCGGAAACGTTTGCACCGGATAGACATCATAAAGCCTGCCGATTATTTCGATTACGAACGTACAATTAATGGCCGCGGTTGCAGGTTGAAGTATTATTAGAGCAGCTACAAGCACCCGGAGACGGAATACCATTGGCATTATTTTTCGCCACTTCGACTTCATACTAACTGTCCGCGGACTTTCTGTGAGATTTTCAACAGGACAAGGGATTTTATAGCACACAATCGAACTGACTCAGCTGTCGATGATTTGCAAGTTCTCGAATTGTTGTTTTAGTTTTTTTGTTTTATTTTTGGATATTGGGTGGTGTTTAAGTAATTAACAAGCTGCTCTGGCTGCTGGCTGGACTTGTGGACTTGGAGAGAATCGATTTGCACTGTTTGGTTGGGCGGTTGGTCAGTTTTTTGGTCTGCCGAAGAGTGTTCTATAGGCCAAGGCAATTAGATACCGCGTTTAATGTGAAAAGCTGAACTTTACCAACTAATGTGCCTACCCTTCGACCTACTTCAGCTACTTGCTAACTGTGCTCTACCGTAGGCAATGTGTGTGCCTGATTTTTGTTTTAAGTTCGTCTACCAGTATATTTGATTTGGCTTGTTGGTTTTGTATGAACGCACAGGTGAATCGCTTCTGTGATTGGTAGACGAAATATTTACCAATTATTTTAATATATCGAAAGTAAACACCCTGAGGGACGAAAGTAATTACAAAAATGTATTTAACGACAACTTTCGATATATGTATAGTGTACACACAACTTTGTATAAATAGAGCCTACTGACAAGGTTTTGATTTCATTTAATGTTTAAAAGTCCAATTGCCACGTATAAATCTATGATTTATAATAAGAACACATTAATTGCAGATCTTTAGCTTTTTGTTATACCATTAATTGACTTATGTGGAAGCTTGTTAGGGGGCGAACGATTAGGTTTCATTAAACGATTTACCTAAGCTTGGACTGGGAGGCATAAATATAGGTGATTAAACATACATTACAAGGTATTAATTTCAATGCGATGATAATGGCGAATCTAACACCTTAGCTGATGAAGTCGTAATGGCTTATTTTTTTAACAATCGTATAACAAAAGCGACAAGCGTCTAGAATTTATAATAGATAGTTATAAGCAACTATATATTCAATCGATTCGATAAAATTATTTATCTTTGGTAATTGGTTCTGAGGCCAATTTACGCGTATCTTTAAGGCAGACAAAGCTTTTTACACGTTCAGATTTAAAGAACATCGATATTTTAAATGTGTTCATAATTTTGCATTTTATAACAATAAAGTAATTGTATACAATATTCAACAACAGCAGTTCCAAAAAATAACCTAAAAAACTGAGATCACGTAAAAAGAAAAGACAATTTTCGATTAAAAGCGGTTCAAGTTGGCCAACTTAATCAATCCTTTGAATTAAATCTTATTTGAGCCTTATGTGAAACATTAAAAGACTAGTTTATGGTACCGGACCAACTATCAACAACAATATTTTGGAATCAATGCAGAAGATTGTTATATTGCACTTTAAAGAAGTGTACATTAGATATTAAAGGATAAATTCAAAGTTTTGTATTATTAATTAAAATCAAATAAAACCGAAACACTAGGTTTGTCCCAGCCTTGGACTCCCAGTACCAGGTTCTCTTAGACCCCGTAATAATATGTTAGGATTGCATTCCTTGTCTCTAGTAGCAAACTAGAGAATAATCTGTCGGCCTATATTGTCTGTCGTACACTTAGAACAAGTGAAAGGTGGAATAAACAGGTATTTCGGGACCCAAAAATTTTAAATTACGGGACAATCCTGTACTCGAAGTACTAACTGTGTTCGGAAATTCTTTCCTTAAATGTACACAAGATGGGAACTTTAACAAGGTAAAGACAGAAGACGAATTGTTGTTGAAATTTCACCTCGCCTTAATAAATATTCTGTGAAAAGCCACTGTGAATTTAAAGCAGGTGAATGGCAGAAGCTATACCATATAATGGGTGATTTTTTTGAGGTTAGGATTTTCATGCATTAGTATTTGACAGATCACGCGGGATTTCAGACATGGTGTCAAAGAGAAAGATGCTCAGTATGCTTTGACATTTCATCATGAATAGACTTACTAACGAGCAACGCTTGCAAATCATTGAATTTTATTACCAAAATCAGTGTTCGGTTCGAAATGTTTTTATCGACAAATTTTGTTCAGCGATGAGGCTCATTTCTGGTTGAATGGCTACGTAAATAAGCAAAATTGCCGCATTTGGAGTGAAGAGCAACCAGAAGCCGTTCAAGAACTGCCCATGCATCCCGAAAAATGCACTATTTGGTGTGGTTTGTACGCTGGTGGAATCATTGGACCGTATTTTTTCAAAGATGCTGTTGGACGCAACGTTACGGTGAATGGCGATCGCTATCGTTCAATGCTAACAAACTTTTTGTTGCCAAAAATGGAAGAACTGAACTTGGTTGACATGTGGTTTCAACAAGATGGCGCTACATGCCACACAGCTCGCGATTCTATGGCCATTTTGAGGGAAAACTTCGGAGAACAATTCATCTCAAGGAATGGACCGGTAAGTTGGCCACCAAGATCATGCGATTTGACGCATTTAGACTATTTTTTGTGGGGCTACGTCAAGTCTAAAGTCTACACAAATAAGCCAGCAACTATTCCAGCTTTGGAAGACAACATTTCCGAAGAAATTCGGGCTATTCCGGCCGAAATGCTCGAAAAAGTTACCCAAAATTGGACTTTCCGAATGGACCACCTAAGACGCAGCCGCGGTCAACATTTAAATGAAATTATCTTCAAAAAGTAAATGTCATGGACCAATCTAACGTTTCAAATAAAGAATCGATGAGATTTCGCAAATTTTATGCGTTTTTTTTTAAAAAAAAGTTCTCAAGCTCTTAAAAAATCACCCGATATATTTCCTCGGCATCTTTATATGTGCATGCAATGGTCGGGTCTATTGCATCGGCTGGTGTTATTTTTCAGTGTCTCACTTTCGGGGTCATAGAGAAGATTTGTAATGCTTCGTTGAAGCACTAAGCAGGAGAGTTGCAGCCGAAGGACACCGGCGCAATGCTTTGGGCACAATAAGCTGTTAAAAATTGACCTTATTTTGATTGGCATACGGTGGGTGTAATGAAATAACGAGACGAATTTCAGATTAACCCCTTGAACACAATGAGATGCAGCTGTAGCTAAAATAATCGCTGTAGTATAAGCTGTCAATAAAAACGCTCACTAATGTAGCAAAGGACGTCTACAATGATGTAGCGCGGCTTTCGTTGTTTATCTTTAATAAATGCCGGTTTGCACGTTCAACACATCACAGCTGTTTTGATAAATTAATTCGGGCATATGAAATTTATATTTGAACTGGATTTATATGATAGCATACTATAAACAAGTTACAAAACCAGAAAAAATTCTCAAATGCATTGAACGTTTCCAAAAAAAAGGTGAAAAGTCAAAAAATGAAATGGGTTTCCCCCATCTGTCATCTTAAATGCAGCTTGTAGCGCCGCCAAAAGGTAAAGTTGAGTCAACTTTCGCTGCAGATAATTTTCTTACTACAGCTACAGCTTCTCATTTTGTCGATGTATAGTATTTTCGTATCTTTTAACTTTGACAGTGCTACATACAGTACAGGCAACAGCTACAGCTACACCATTGTGTTCAGCCAGTAAAGCATCATGCACATGAGCTACGAACTACGAACTGCGAATTGTGGATGTTCACATATTTTGACTTTTCTTTCACATGGGCTTTATTTCTATTCGCAGACAGCGACGAATTGAATTACCTTTTTCTCCATATTTTCCTCTGCCATGATCTTTCACACAAAAACAAAACAAGAGTGATATAATTTTGAGGTTTTGTTGCTCGCCAACAATTCATTCGTTGCAGTGTGGATGGTATGTGGAACGCGAATAGAGTTTGACAGTTCGTAGCAACCACACTGCAATTCGTTACTACCAAACTGTTTTTACAAAATTTTCCTGTTTTAGAGAACAAAATGCAAATTTTATTATCCTTATGTTATAGTGTCAATTAGTTTCTTATAATTTAAATGTGTTTTTGTGTGGAATTGACTTTTTGAAATGTGTAAAATCACGTTTGTTCGTCCATTCGCAGTTCGCAGTTCGTTGCTCATGTGCAAGGCACTTTAAAGCCTTATTGCACTATCACAAATAGAAGTAACGTTGGCTGGAGATTATTTCAATTTATTTATTTTATTTTAATGGTGCTCCTTTTCATGTCTATAATATTATTGTTTTCATTATCTTTTATTTTATTTGCGTTTTTGTCAGCTTTTCGAATTCCGTTTTTCGGTTCGGAATTCTCACTTTTCGTTTTGTATCATCAGTATTGTTTTTA